>OU611986.1:14130387-15541887 GCA_914767915.1 Agriopis aurantiaria | reverse complement strand
AATACAGTAAATCAGCTGTTTCATAGTGATTCCGCCATTGTTTCGTGTATCGTCATCTCGCTCGAACTTGTTGTAAATTACTTGTTCTGCTCTTGCTTATGCACGTGTACGTAAATCCATGGCATCGATGACGTCAGTGGGTGTCACTTACGTAAAAAAAAAACTCGGAGCGCTATACCTGGCGGAGTATGTTATTACTCAATATATTTACTCAACATTTTATTGCAGACATATGTAGGTACATGGAGTTCTTAAATTAACAGGTTTAAATATAAAGTAATACATATGACCCTATTTAGGTATGGCAATAGTCCGAACGGAACGTACTATATACATTTCGTCAAAATTATCATTGAAACTATGATACCATGAGAAGAAATAAAATAAATGCCTTTTATGCACCAGCAAATAAATATCTGATAAAAAATTATGAGAAACCTATATTCCTTAGTAAAAGGCTATATAAAAATAAAACTTTCATGGAACGAGTAAAGCGTTTTTCACATTCTCTCTGCAACTTGTACTTGTAGATATTTCGTAGAATGCATTAGTTCAGTTTGCAATGCTTTGTTTCACTGAACTAATACTTTAGTAAACTTATTGCGAAGCGTCTTGAGAAAATGTTAATAATTCTTTAAATAAAAACCTCTGAAGGATCAGTAATTTTTAAACTTTCGCGATTTGAATACACGTTTTATATGTTTATCGGGCGATATCGTTATTTTTATCATGTATTATTTTATTTAGGTTAAAATATGTACAACACTGTTTTAAACTATCACGGTTGTTCACTAAAGTTATATGATTATTTACGGGATATTTACCGTGGTAAGGTTGTGGAATGAGCTCCCGATATTTCGGCGTAGTTACATGAACCATGTTCACGGGAAGACTGACGAATGCGGGTGGTTGGAGAACAGTTAAAAAGTTATCGGGAAGTTATATCGGGAGCTCATTCCACAACCTTACCACGGTAAATATCCCGTAAATAATCATATAACTTTAAAATATGTACCTTTCGCTTTGCTATCGCTTGACTTTTGCCACGTCCATTGTAACATTTTGACTATGTTACAATGGACGTGGTCACGAGCTGACTGAAGGATTATTTAAACCAACGCCGTTAAATACTTTTTTTTTTACTAGGCCACACTTTGCTGTGTTTACTATCAATTCAAGAGTTCCGTTACTCAGCTCCATCATCAGACCAGATTACCTTTATTGTACCATATTATTGTATTATCATCAGAACTACAAGCCTTGACTAGACAAGAATATATTAGAAAAGGATGACACATAGAATCTTTAACAAAAAAACTTGAAGAATAAGCTGATCCGACACGTTGTCCTGTCTTAGAACTGTCAAAAGGGCGAAGTTAAAATCGTCGTTAAGTTTTCTGAAGTTTTCCAATTATCTGCGCAATTTTCTAAATTTTTCATTCCGTGTGAACCTTCTACGAAATATAAGTAGAAAATATAAAAAAAAATGGATGAAAGCGATAAAGTCCTTCTCAAGTTATGGCGTGACCAAAGTAAAAAGGGATTCATTTTTATATAATAGAGGCGTTTGGTCAAACGCGCAAACCAGTACCACCTCAATGACGACCAACGACGGAGCATGCGTGCCTATAGAAGAAACTGATTCACTCCATCCAGAATGTATCTACTAACTATCGGGCAACACCCATTTAGGTAACGCATCCCACATATAAATATTTTAGAAAATTTAGTTAAAAACTTGAAATTGAATATTCATTTCTCATTTGTTTATTTTTTAACCCCCTACGCAAAAATAGGGATGTTGGTTTACGTGTGTATCTGATATGTGCCTGTCTGTGGCATCGTAGCTCCCAAAAGGTAGAAACGATGTTGTTGTTTTTTTTCGAAACGTTACCAGATCGTCAGTGTTCTTAGCTATGATTCGAGAAATTCTGTTCACCCGTTTGAAGATTATCAGTTCTTTTAAAGGAAGTTCTTTAAAAAAATGTATTCCTGCTAGTTTCATAATAATCAGGAACAGATTACAAAACAACTAAAAGGCAAAAAAAAAAACAATTCTCGAGGCAATATTGTTTAATTTTGGCAAAAACGTAGTAAGAACGGACATGGGTTACTTTTTATTTTGGAAAAGATGTGGAGTACATCATAAGAGTGGACATGAAGTACTTTTTAACTTGGAAAATATCTTAATAAACTGGCAAATGCGGGTAAACCCGCAGGATGCATCTCGTCATAAATAATATGGAAAAGCAGAGGAACTGTTTTTAATCAACTAATTTTTTTGTCCGTGTCAAACAATCTGCAACAGACTGTGTAGAAAGTTTAAAAAAAAACACCCTGACGTACATTTGCAATGTTGGAGTTGGCATCAGCATTTGTTATGCAAACCCTTTTAACCTACTTTGAAACATATGGTTATTTTGCATTCCTGTACTAACCTTTTTATACTTTTGTAAATAAGTTCGTATACGATGAGCGAATGGTCAACCCATATATTTAGGTCAACCTTCGTGTCAATTTTCGAACGACCCCCAAAATGGCTTAGTCATTACTACGGGGCCCACACCTCCAAGTGCCATCCGAAACATAGCTCTCTAAGTTGTAAATGGTATTAGCCGTACTAAGTCACAAGCACTTATGAAAATAGGGCAAATCAAAGAATTTGTACAAAATAAATAAATATATATGTTAAAAAAACCATTTGTTTTCAAGAAAAACAAGAACCAGACTCTGTAGCTGATTAGAAATCGTTTAGCGCCCCGTTTCTAGAGTGTTAACTACCTTTGAGACTTTACGTCGCTACGGTGTAGAAAAGCCCACGGCGGCGTAGCAGTTATTATATTTTTTACTATTTGAATTTGCTATTTATTTATTTAGGTAATACTTACCTGCATATCGGGTTGTTAAATATAATAATTATATTTATATGTACTTTATTTGAATATGCATCATAAAAATTTCTTGCTTCGATGTTTCTGAGTTTGTTTAAATTGTTTATTTAATGTTAATATGATGTACTTTCTATGTATTCCTAAGTATATGTTTCTTTCGTACAACACGTTTCATTTGTTGTGTTTGTGTATTTGTTTTTTGTGCCGTGTGGTATCCGAGAGTGACGTCACAGCTGGTTTCAACGGAAGACCAGCGCTGGTTGTTCGCAGCCAGCATAGCTGAGTGCTGAGTTGCAGTCGGTTTGTGAGAAAAAAAGTGTATGTATACTGTATTATGTACTTTTTGTTCTATCTAGTTGTAATGTTTAATTCCACAACAAAAATAAAAAAAATGGTCTATTGTCTGTTTAAGAATTTGGATTATTTAAACCGGGAAGACCTTTGGGGATGATACTTGAATGGGACTAAAATGTAGTTGACAAACATAACTATTCATACAATAAACTTTTAACTATTAACTCACTATTTTATTATATATTTGGAACAGCAGAAAAATGTGGAAAATCGTGGTAAATACCGCTGACACAGCTAGTGCGGTAGATATGAAATTTAATGGCCACCGGAACACTTGTTACGCTTGTTTTGTCAATAAAACTTGGCTGGATGGTTAAAACTTATGCGATCGTCTCGATCTATTCAAGTTGAAGATATTTGCGCTGCAAATGGCTCGTTTGTCACAGTGGAAGTTAACCCTAAACACTGAATCCTGAGTTATGTGAAGAATATGTGTGTTTGAGATAGGAAGCATTCATTATTCTTCAGGCTATGGTTTGCCAATTTAGTGCGTGTTTGCCAGTTCTCGACACGATAAATGGTTTTAAAAGCCGTTAGAGTACATTATCATCGCTGAAAAAAACTTAACAGAGTTTTAATATTTAAAATTTTTTATTCTTTCAATTTTATTTTTTCCAAATGAAGTCTTTATTTTTATTAGCTACTCATTTATTATTTGTTTTTTATTCATTTTATTACTTTTTTGTAAGTTAACGATTCACTATCTTTACACATATTAGCCCACTAGATTAGCGAGTTAAAGTGGCAGTAGGCAGGGCACATAGCACACAGAACAGATGGCCGATGGGGCCGAAAGGTTCTCGAATGGAGACCACGGACCGGTAAGCATAGCGTAAGACGTCCACCCACAAGAAGGACGGACGATCTAAAAGAGACCGCAGGGAAACGCTGGATGCAGGCCGCTTCCAACCGGCTCTTTTGGAGATCGATGGGGGAGGCCTATGTCCAGCAGTGGACGTCCTATGGTTGAAATGATGATGATGATGATGGAGTTAACAATTCACTATTTTTACACATATTATTTTAAATGTTATTATTTTGAACTATTTAAAGATAAATATATTTTAATTTAATTTGTTAATGTACCTACTTTTAATTACTGACTTATAATTCACACAAATTTAATTATTAATAAAATGTTTATCTGTTTATAAAATTCCGGTGTATTGTTCGTAATGCATCTCCAAGCAAAAGATTGACTGATTTTGATTTAAAAAATAATACTTATGGGGTCGGATGTCGAGATCCGGGTTTGTATCCACGGATCCCGGTATCTGTTTGAATTAGCCACGACCAGTTTTTTTTTCGATCGCGAGGTCTGTGTATGACAACTTCTGCCTTCCGGGTCCTCTAGCATTATTGTGCATCCAATAAGTAAATAAATAAATATTCGGGACATTTTTGCACACACGGTCATCTGACCCTAAACTAAGTAAAGATTGTGTTATGGCTGCCAGAGACTATAAATATACATACATTATATAGTTTTAAATACATACTAAAATAGATATTAACAACCAGATATAGAACGAACACCAATGTTCATCACATAAATGTTTGTCCTAGGCGAATTGTATCAAATATGAGGTATGGGAAGTATTCTTTACTGGATTAAAATACTATCTCTACAAATCTTGGAAAAACATATTTTAGATACAAAAATATATATTTCCATGAAAGTTTCTTGAGTGTTATTTGAACAAAACTTGATTATTTTCGGCAATTTATCATTGTGAGGATATTTCACACGGTGAATTCTAAACCTCACTCCTCAGGGAAATTCCGAGAGTGTACCTCCGTGTAACGTGACTACGCATTCAAATATCCTGAAATTATTGTTATTATTCTATTTTCTAACAACGTTTTGAATTTCTGTTTTATTTTAGTGTTGTTTGGTTACACTGGAGTGGTATTATTTTTTGAGTTAAAGGTTAATAGCTCACCAAAGTTTAGTAATTTAGAGATATTAGGACCCGTGTAGTTCATCATCATCATTTCAGCCATAAGACGTCCACTGCTGGACATAGGCCTCCCCCATCGATCTCCAAAAAGGCCGGTTGTAAGCGGCCTGCATTCAGTGTTTCCTTGTGGTCTCTTTTAGGTCATCTGTCTATCTTAGTGTTCGTAATGGTAGTACCTACTGCAATAAAAGTTATTTAAAAACGAATAAACTAACTTTTAACATGTAAAAGATACTAAATATAAAAAAGTTTCATCTTAGTCATCCACTTTTTATTTAATTACACCTAATATAAAAAAATCTAATGTCCATACTAATGCTTATATAAATCTGTGTCGACTAATAAATAAACATTAGATTCGATTTTGATAACATTGATGATAATTGTGATAATTTGATATTTTTGATAAATATTATTACATCCTTCGGTGTCGGTCCATCATCGGTGGACAGACGACATAAATTCCATTGGACACAGATCCACAGAGGGCGACGAAAAGACGCCCGGTCGGACAGTACCGGGCGGGCGCTCGCTCCTCATTTTCCCTGGGGGCGGAAGCCCACAGAGCCCAGCCTCGGCAAGAAGGTATATACCCTGATGCCGATCTACCTACCTCACCTGTTGAGTAGAGGCAGATGAATCAAATGACTGACTAAAAAGAGACCGCAGGGAAACGCTGGATGCAGGCCGCTTCCAACCGGCCCTTTTGGAGATCTATGGTGGAGGCCTATATCCAGCAGTGGATGTAAATAGCTTAAATGATGATGATGATGATGACATAATATACGATAAATTGAAGTCAGGCAAGTAACGAAATCTAAAACATTGACCATACATCCTCAAAATAAAATCACAAAACGCTCATAAAGTTGGGGTAATACGGTAATACATTTAATAAAACCTCAAAGCCGAGGGCCAAATTTCGTCAATGTCAAGCGGTTGTATATTTAGCGCGGGATAAACGGTGCCCTTCGGAGCCTTCAATTAAGGGTGTCGGCGAGTTCGTGCTCGACTTACTTCTTCGGCCAATTGAGCTTTGCCGTAAACACGTTGCGGTCTTACGACACCGAGGAAAAATCGTTACAGAGAATTAGATTATATTATTATAATAAAAATGAAAAAAAAACTGGGAAAAAAAAACTGTGTCGGAAAACTTCTTTTTTGTAAGTAAATACAAAAAACTCTCAAATGACAAACTGTACCGATAGCGCCGCAGTATTTTCAATGTATTGTGAAATTCATCAAGAAATACAATAAATTTCGGAGAGTGTGCATCGACTCTGCATGATCTAATTACCGGATCCTGCCCATTTTTCTATCGGACTGCTATAGATGGCACGAAAAATTGGCAACGCTTTATTGTTGATATTTCGAAAACACGTACGAAGCGCTTTGATTTCACTTTTATTGTGCGAACTGCTAGTCTGTGGAATGTGCGGTCTGAATACTGTTCTCCGATAATGACGAGTGAATCGGTTTCTTCTAGGCAAGCGTGCTCTATCGTAGACAGCATCATCGCTTAACATCAGGTGAGTTGGCGACAAACGACAATGATTAAACAAATAAAATAAAAAATATCTGCCATAATTTCAGAAATTTATGTTTACCAATGATTTTTTTATGAGCGCGCAGTTGCTTCCTGCTTTTGCCATGCATCATGTAGCTTCGTAACTTAGAAAACTGTCACAGTTTTTGTACTTTACTTGTATATTTCTGTAACGCGTGTGTGCATATGCTACGAATACTCGTACCAGTGCTAGGAATACACTCAATGTCCTTACATTGAGTGTATTCCTAGCACTGGTACGAGTATTCGAGTTACATCAAATGGGTCTGCATACGCTTCATCGCGTTAGTAAGCAATTAAAAGTATGGCACTAAAAACATACAAAAAAAAGTAATTTACTTTTCTAAGAAACAGAAAAAACCAGTTGCGGCACTAAGCATCCAACTGAGTGCATTTAAACACCAATCTCTTGGTTGATTCAACTGATTCAGGTATCCCGTGATACTTCAAAAATTAATAATGGGACCCGTCTCTCTGTTGTATTTTCTTTTCGGTGCTCGCGGTCCGATATTTAGCGGTGTAGGGTAAGTACACGTGTTTTATGTATTTTTTTTATTCGATACGGTTTTATTTGTGGGTTTGGTGTGTCGTGTCCCAATAAATATAATTTGATTTAGTTTTCTTTAGGCAATAAAATGACATTGTAGAGAATAAAAATATTATTATGTTTAATGGTATGCTAGGAACTGAGGATTAGTGGAGAAATTAATTAAGAGTTATTAATTTTATTGCTTTACTGTTAACTACCGCTGCTTGCAGCAACAGTTCCACTTGTAATTAATTTTGGCGAATTTTGTTTTCTGATTATGATTTTAATTTTATTGTTTATCGTAAACTTTTAACTGACGAAAATAGAAGTAGGTACTTAAGTAGATGCTTATATACAGGGTTATTGGTATTCAGTTAGCATCCTCGTAATCAATAAGTCAAAACAAAAAACAAAATTGTTCTAAGACTTCAACTCTGTTCAAAATTCGCGGGAAAAATCAGCTGTAGGAACGGAACGGTGGATTTTTTTTCGCGAATTTCTAATACTCGTAGAAAAAAAGTTGTTTGTCTTAAAGTGCGCCATCCTTAATAAGAAGATGCTAACTGATTAAGAGTAGCCCTGTATAATACTTTTATATATTATGTCCACGATTTTTTTAAATCTTACTTTCGGTAGGTTCGAATTGGCCCACCATAACCACTTAACTTTCTTTTAAATGTCTTTGTACTTTATCCTACATACTTACATGACTTTGTACGTACCTACAGAAAAACAACGTCATTTTGTAACTATAGTCAACGTGATACAACACATCTACCATAAGTCTCGATTTGCAATTAAACACGAGTTCAAATTGCAAAGGTTTAAAAGTATTATAACAAAGACGCGCAAATAAGTATGGGATTGAAATCGTACTTGTTTTATTCTTGTAAAATAAACATTTTCCAGCTTTCCTGTCAGCCACATGCGCACATCACACCTACTTGTCAGGAACAAGCGTTGGGAAACTATTGATAGCTACCTCGAAGTAGTACTTCGCTCACACTTGAAATAAAAGTTCCCAAAGTGTCTGTGCGACAACACCGTCAATAGGCTAGTGTCTTCCCGTCTTACCACAAAAGATTTAAGAACGCTTTAGACATGTGTTTAGCAATTCTTTCGCTGCGAAAAATATGCTAAACACTTGTCTAAAGCGTGCTTAAATCTTTTGTGCTAAGACGGCTAATGTTTAATTTATTACAAATAACCGGCTTAGCGATGAATATAACTAAACATACACTTACACTTACTGAAAAAATAATTTGAATTAGCCGATAAATCTCTGAGATATGAGCGTTTAAAGTTTTAGGTGGGGATAGAGAGGGGATGTTCTATGCCTTTCTCGCAAAGCGTATGTTAGTATAGCATTTGTATGGCACTCCGTGACGTCACGGCTCAGTATAGTGCGCTCTCTGTCTAGCATGAAATTAAAATGCTTGCTTATATCTTATTTATTTTTGAACTAATTTTAATTTTGTTTTTGTTCATGTGCTCTATTTATGATCTGCAGTGCAAGTACCGTTCTTTATCGATCGTCAAATTCGCTAAAATGCCATAGAATCGATCACAGCGAGTACTGAAAAAATGGCATATTATCGAATTTGACAACCTCAACTGTCAATTTGACGATCGATAAAAGAACGGTACTTGCACCCCAGCTTCTTTATGAGGTAATAAAAAATATTAGTCATCATGCCTATTACTATCAAGCGAGATGGAAGCCGAACGTAGATCTATTTCCATTAAAAAAAGCCATTGTTACAAAAAGTTAACGCACGTTATTGTTAGGTCTATTCAAGAAGAATAACTTTACAAACAAAAATCCAAGAAAGACTATCAACCGCAGGTTTAAATGCAGACCATTTGCCCCTCTTTATTATTCATGAATATTAGGGCACTTAAACGATGCCCCTCCTAAACTTTGTTCTTGATTTCCGTAAAAGTTATCAAACATTTTGAATTAATAAGAGCAATTTTTAAAACAGATCCTGAGAAGGATCTTACATGAGGAAAGTTTGGAACTTGATCGTCTTTTTTATTCAAATTTTACCCATATTTATCTCGAAGTATCTTAAATGTTTTAGACACGGCACTGATCGTGAATTTAGCATGTTGAAAGCTTCGACCAAAATAAAGTGAATGGACAGGTGCAGTAGAAGCGCATTTTTGAAGATAACAAAATGAGCGCCAGCTCTCATTTCGTTTCAGTCTGTCTCTAGCCGCAGGAAGTGCAATACGTGTCTATTGTTAGGTGATAACGAAACATCTGACAAAATTATGCATTCATAATTATGCTTTTCCGAAGTGTAAATACACAAATAAAATCGGTATCTATTTTATGTAACAAATATACTGTACATTTTTATAATTAGGTGTTGAAGTATATGTCCGACGGTTTTGACTCGTTTTTACTGAGCAATTTCAATGGTTAGGGCCCGTCCATTCATTTTATTTTAGTCGAAGGTTGAAAGCGACAGCAAGTAGATATCATCATCATCATTATCAGCCTATAAATGTTCCTACTGCCTTTTCACACACACACACAGAGAGGATGGACCCTAATCCACCACGCTGGCCCAGTGCATGTTGGTGAATGTCATATGTCCTCGAATTTTGAGGTTCTTGGACATACCGGTTTCCTCACGATGTTTTCCTTCACCGTTTTCAAGCGATGGCATCGAAACTGCACATAATTTATTTCGGTACTAAACCAGTCATTGGTGCAGTGCCGAGGGTCGAACCGGGTGCCGTCAGATTGTGAAGTGCACTTGCTTCCGCTCGGCCACCATTGCTTTACCTAGTAGCACCTTTGCCTAAGTATATGCACGCTCTACCTTACCCTAGTACCCTAGGTCTACTAGTAAGTAGATGGGTACTAATTATCAAATTTTGTTAGTCATCTTTCCTCGATGTAAGAATAATATACTAGTGATTGATACAAGAAAGATTTATACTTTCAAAAATGCAAAACGTGCATTAAATTTTATAATGTATAGATAGGTGTTAGAAATGAGAACTTTATTTCATTTGGATGTTAGCAAAAATGACAAGAATTCTATGAGATACGTACGTCTATAACACTAGACTGACTTTACTTATGCCGTGCTCAAAGCCATGCTTCTCTAATCAGGCGAAGTTAGGTCGTGCTGCCTTTGACATTCCAGTCAATGAGCGTTACCGTTCTGTAGATTAGTATCAACTCTTTTACCCATTTCCATTTAATATAAAATAGACGTCATGGTGCTAGTTTTGCTCTTGGCAGAGTAATCGTGTTTGCCTCGAAGTAATAAGAGAAATATGTATCTCATAATGTTCAACACACTCTTATCCAGTCATCATTTCTAAGAATTAAGAAATATAATTATGTCCTAATATCACGCAAAGTATAGTACTTATCACGTTTTTTTTTTCTCAACAGATACCAGGGGCCTTACGGACAACTGCTATTGCGGCACCAAACTAACGTTAAATCCTCTCAGTTAGAAAATCACGCGACCGCAAACCGTATCACGTTCGCGTGATTTTGCAACTGAGCGGATTTAACGTTAGTTTGGTGCAGCAATAGCAGTTGTCGGTAAGGCCCCAGGTACCGTGACTTTTATTATACTTAACTACAATAATTTTGGTAACTTAAATGAATTTACTTTAGTTATTATCAATACAGGGAGGAAAGTTAGTTATATTTTGATCTAAGGTTAAAACAATTTGGTCATGTTACTACTAGTGTTGTGTGTATACGGCGAGCAGTCCAGCTCCCGCAAGCAGCACCCGATCACGAGTATGACACATGTGCCAGCCATCGCCCTCCTCAACCATATCTTAGGGAAGAGAGCGACCCGACACACGACGCCGCCACAAGAAGGTGCCTCAAATGCTTCAAATTTGACGATTTATCATCACGAATATTCAAAAGTAGACCTCTAAAATCGATTAATTGACATTATTTCTTTATGCTTAGTAAATGTTCTTGAAATATTTTATTCGGATGTGTTCACCGATATACGATTAAATAAATTTGGCTTTGAAAAAAAAAAACGTAAACTATCCAAAAAAAACACCCGTTTTACGTTCTCTTCAATGGATTGAATCAACTTCATTCAAATTCTATAGAAAATATTTTTATAAAAAATTTTTTTGTTATCCTAACAATCATTCAAATACTTTAGTGGTCGCAGTTTTTTGTAAAAGCGTAAGATTATTTGTCTATACTAATATTATAAAGAGGAAAGATTTGATTGTTTGTTTGTTTGCATTGAATAGGCTCCGAAACTACTGAACCAATTTTAAAAATCCTTTCACTGTTGGGAATCTACACTATCCCCGGGTAACATAGGCTATATTATATTTTCCAAAAAAATAGGGATCCTTTTGACTTTGCGTGTTTGACAGTTCTAAAACAGGACAACGTCTGTCAGGTCAGCTAGTAGAAAATAAAGAAAAAATAAATATTGAAAATATTTGAAAGCGCGCACGCCGCATTACCGTCATACAAGTGTACGGTTCTCTACCATTTCGCCTTAATTGATTGCATAGTAATATATTACAATTTCATAACATAGTAGAAGGATGCTATGAATAAACTCCAGACTGATTGGGCCTATTTTAGTTTCAATAACCAAGCAAATAACCTGGAAATCTGTTTACGTGGACAAAGTTAGAGAAAACAAAAGACTAGCCAAACTTCGAGAAACAAACAACAAAAGTCGAACAATAAAACGGTGTGACCACGAGTCCGTCGTCAATTGAAACAATTGAATCTATTTTCTTTAATTAAACTGTTTTAAACTATCACGGTTGTTTACTAAAAATATGTGATTATTTACGGGATATTATTTTACCGTGGTATGAGCTCCCGATATTTCGACGCAATTATACATGCACCATGTTCACGTGAAAATAGTGCATCTAACTGCGTCTACGTATTTACTTTATCACGTCAAATATACCGTAAATAATCATATAACTTTAGTAAACTATAACATTTACGTTTCTGTCGAAACTATATCAGATTAATATGAAGAAATTGACATTCCACGCGTTTCTTATTTTGTATACCAAATTTTACCAAGCCTACGACTATCTATTGGCTTAATTATGCACATTTAAAGTAGGAACATGTGTCAAGCTTTAAATGTTAGTGTAGAACTCGATTAGTTGGATTACTAGTATTTTTGTGGTGTTCTGTGTATGTGCCTGCATCTGTATGTGTTTGACATCACCAAACGGATCCTGTTTCATTTAATGTTGGATAGCCCGTTGGTCGTGAACCTGCCTTCTGCGCTTGGGGGTGTGGGTTCGGTTCCCACCTAGGGCAAACATTCATGTGATGAACATTTGTGTTTGTTCTCTATATCTGGGTGTTAATATCTATTTAATTATGCATTTAATAATATATATATATATATATCAGTCTCTGGCAGCCATAGCACAAGCTTTGCTTAGTTTGGGGTCAGATGACCGTGTGAGCAAAAATGTCCCGAATATTTATTTATTTATTACAAATAACAGGGTTAGCTAAATATATAACTAAATGCACTACACATCCTGAATAAATTAATTAAATTGGCTGATAAATATCTGAGATTGAACGTTTAAAGATTTGGTGGGGATAGAGAGCGGATGCTTTGCCTATATCTCGTAAAGCGTTTGTTAGTATAGCATTTGTATGACGCGCTTACGGCATGACGTCATCACATGCTATAGTGCACTCTCTGTCTAGCATTAAATTAAAATACTCATTACTTATTTATTTTTGAACAATTTAATTTTGTTTTCTATTTATGATCATCATTTTATTCATCATCATTAGCCAGAAGACGTCCACTGCTGAATATAGGCCTCCCACTTTAACTTCCACACTGAACGACAGCCTGCCTTTTGCATCCACTGGATGCCCGCGACTCATCTAATGGGAGACCTACCTACGCTGCGTCTTCCGGTTCGTGGTCTCCACTCCAGGACCTTTCTTCCCCATCGGTTATCGGTTCTTCGAGCGATGTGGCCTGCCCATTGCCACTTCAACATGCAAATTTTACAGCTATGTCGGTGACTGGTTCTTTGGCGAATATCCACGTTTCAGATTCTATCGCGCAAAGAAACTCCGAGCATAGCTCTCTCCATTGCCCATCATTTTATTATGACATATTAAATAAAAAATAGGATACAAGGCTTTTGGGGCCAATCTATATGACTTTGACACCCAGCTATTTTTTTTGTGATTTTTAAATTTTTTGTCACAAATAAACTTTTTTGCTTCTTCTATGTGCGTAAATAATAACAGCCTGTTAAAAAGGACTAAAAGCTTAGAATAACTACACAAAGAAACCAAGTACATTCGCAAAATTTAAGCCATTCAAATTGTGTCATATATGACACCAAAAAATATATAAAAAATTTACTATGACAATTTGCGCTGTGAAATCATACCACAACAAATCAGAAAAGCAGCACAAGAGTTATGGTGTGACATTCCACAGGCAATCCATTAATTTTCTTGCTTAAATCGTTTAAAATACCAATCGAAACGTAAGCTACAAAGCGAATTTGTAGCTTACGTTTTGAGAAGGCGTTGTTTGGAAACTTACCTTCTCTGAGTAGTTATTCTAAGACTAAAAAAGGTTTGAAACGACAGGACAACATTGGATGGCTTAAAGCTAATTTAAATCAAATCCTTTGCGAATGAAATTCGTTTCCTTTCCGTAGTCTTTCGGATACAGGTGTGTGCCGTTTAATTATGAATTTTACAAGAATTAAGAAATAAGCGTTAAAATGAGAGGATTTAGAGAAATTAAACGAAAAGCAGTCAGCCGGGCGGACTCTTGACATGGCAAAGGCATTAATTAAGGAGGTCATATTGACTTTAATTTTGACATGCTACACGCCCGGTTAATGCGTTTTTTGAGTTTTCGCGTTTTTTCATATAAATTTAATTTTACACGTCGTTGTAATAGGCAATATTATTTCAGTAAATTTTATCAAAATGGTCTAGACGTAACAAACAGAGGCAAAGAGACCAGTGTTTTTCGTATATAAAAAAAATATATATATATCAGCTTAGTGAGAAACGTATTACACAATAGGTTTCGTATGCAAGAAGTTGAATAACTATAATAAGAACCGATATAAGCGCCAAAACAATTACCGTCTTACCACAAAAGATTTAAGCACGCTTTAGACAAGTGTTTAGCATATTTTTCGCAGGGAAACAATTGCTAAACACTTGTCTAAAGCGTGCTTAAATCTTTTGTGGTAAGACGGTTAGTATGCAAATACGAGTACTCTGCAGGTTTTTACATATTATAGTATTCTAAAGGTAAGAGCATAGAACGAAACTGTACCCATAACAGTGAATGCCTTGATTGACTGACAGGTCAACGCTCAACACAAACTGCTAATGATAGCAATGACAAAAGTTGACTTTTATGATGTAACCACACTAAGAAATACGAGTATATTTTTTACATTTGCTCAAAAAGTGCACTTACGAAGCCTGTATACATCATTCGAAAGTTAAACATTACGGATCATACAACGGAGCGTGCGGTAATGAATTTTACCGCACGCTCCGTGCGTGTACTTTACGGTATTTTTTTAATTTCCATTTTTTGTTTTTTTTTTTTCGCAAATGTGTTGTAAAACGTTGTATGGCACACGTGCGGATTTTTTTATTTTTCTTGTAAAAGGTAAAATTTAAAAAACAAAACTTGGTTATTTGAATTGTCAGATAAATGTTGATGTTATGTGAAAAGTGTATACACAAAAGTTGTAGGTCTTTTTATTAGGTACCTATAACTTTGCCATTTAACTTTTTTCCAGATGAAATCGAGATAAGCCGTTTTTTACACTTTAAAACTCACCCCCTACCCCATCCCGACCTCAGATCGCCCGTAAATTTTTTGTAATATTCTCTTCCTTTTCTAATGGGTTTCATACTACTATAATTTTTTTGGTTTCAAAAATCATCTACCCTGGTCTATATTTGATAAAATATTAAACAAAATTATAGGTAGTTTAAAAGGAGTTGTGGGTAAATGTAGAATATTTTGCCTAGGCAACCAAACTCATACATAAAACACCGTTTTAAACTATCACGGTTGTTCACTAGAAGACTCAATTCTTCCCGTGAACATGGTGCATGTAACTGCGCCGAAATATTGTGAGCTCATTCCACAACCTTACCACGGTAAATATCCCGTAAATAATCTTATAATTTTAACTCATACATATTAAAATACGTACCTATACAAACAGTATCGCAGATTAATCTTTCATTGTTCATGCTCATTGAACCGCGCGACACGTCATTACCGTCTTTCACGTTAATTTGTTTCGTGATAAACATATCAATAATATTAGAAGTCGGGTGGCGACTGGCGTACTCAGATCAGAGAAACAAGGCAGATACTATTATGATAAGGTGGCGGGGCGGGTGTTAACGTAAATAAGATAATTTCTCTCATGCTAATCTCATTGTCAATGTCATTTTTATACAATTTCATCTTTCCGCAGGCGTGAACGCTAACAGTGTGTGGCTCTTGTCTAGACCCCCAGGCCAGGTCTTGATGACTATATTTGAGCTCATCTTGCAGAAGACCTTATAGCCTTTTTTGGCATTATTAATTTCATTGGCAGCCTTTTCTTTTTGCATTTTTTATGCCATAGGAGGCAAACAAGCTAACGGGCCGCCTGATCGTGAGCGATCATCGTCACCTATGGTGGCTATGGTTACCTGCAACACCAGGGGTATCATATTTGTGCCCCTATCTATAGATACGTGGCCCGCTCTTTTGAAGAACCCCATGTTATAGTTGAGTATTCGGTAATGCCGCAGGAGGAAGCTCATTCCACAAATTGCAAGTGTGAGGCAAAAAAAAATATACGCACCGTTTGAGATTTCCACCGATCTATGATAATTATGTGGATGTAATTTCAGTCGGTAGCGGCTGGTGCGATGATAAAACCGCGATGCTGGCATCAGATCGACCAGCGGGCTCATTATAGAAGTTTGATTGTGATTGAGATTGCACGCCGTCCCGTTCGCATCAACTTACTCCCACCACGTGCGTGAGTGAGATGGCACGCGATCGTGATTACAATCCGAATCACGAACGGAAATCCATAATACCATAGCTGGTCTTATGTTATGCGCTGCAAGTTTTTTTGCGTGTGTGAAATATGACGTACTTTGCCGGTATAGTGAAATAGTGCTGGTGAAACGCGGAGACATTTAAACACGAACGAAAATTGTACTAAGATATATCTGCCTTGTTTGTCTTATCTGATGCTTAACAAAACTGCTACAGAAATTCTGTATAAATCTCAGAAGAAGAACTAAATGTGTAGGTATATTTTTTTGTTTTTGTTGATTTCTCAAAAACTGCTAAATCAACTTCGATAACATTTATATGGGACCACTTTTGAGGTATGACCTACCAAACAAAATAGAAACATCAAAATCAATTCGTAATTGGCGGAGTAATTGCGTAAAAATCATACAAAAAAATACAGTCGAATTGATAAACTCCTCCGAAGTCGGTTAAAACATCATAGAATAGACATTTAGCTGTGAAACACTGTAAATCAAACTACTTGTAAAACACAGATTACTGTCGAATAGACATATAAAATACAGTGGAATAAAATCGTAACTATAGTTCCAGTTAAGGAGGCATCTTTATTTCTAGATTTTCATTGTGTTTTGTTGGCAGTGTGTGGAAAGCCATGATAGAAAATATCACTGTCTTATAACAGTTGTGAAGACAATTTTCGATTTTCGTGATTGGGTTACAAGTTACGATTACAATTTGCCGTGCGGTGAAGAGTGACCCCTATTTTTCTAGACCTCTAACGATGAGATGTTATTTGTTTTATAAATTGAGGCATTTACAGGAATGATTTTGCGATGGACTTTGTTTTATTTCAAACATCAAACGGTCTAGACCTTTTGATAAAATACAAGAGTTTTAGGAGAGAAATTGAACTGGGATTGTTCTTTCGTTATATGAAATGTTTCTGATTACGCCGATGACGCAGCTGAACGGTAGGTATACATACATCGTTAGGCTGCGTTTTCGAACTTAGCTAAGTTCAGGTGACAGGTGGCTTTATTCAATATTGACTTTGTTTCATAAGTAAATTTGAACTGTCAAACATCTCCTCCACTAACGCATTAGTTGGTTAGAAAAAAAATACTTTGACAGATAACTCATTAAAATGGAGGTGCCCGCTATCGCCTCGAAAAGGGTTTTATAAAAATACTGTGTTACCCCATCCACTCTAATTGCCAATAACTGCCGCTGCTGGCGTCAAAAATGTGGCCTTAGAGCTTAATGAATGGTTTAAATCCAAGTCGGACCGGAGGTTAAATTCAATTAGTTAAATTAGGATTGATTATTATATTCGATTTAATGATTTCTTTTATTGGATGGGCCATATCCCGGTGGTCCTGTTGAAATTTGAAGAAAATGTTCCATCTCTAATCGTGAAAAATTAGTGGACAAATCTCGTTTATTCAACTTTCTTTGTAATTTTTTTGTCAAAATGTTTATTGTAGATATTAAGTATTGAAAAAAAGTTTTTTTGCGTTCTTTGAAAATAACCCGATGGGTGGATAGTAAATGGAGCGGCGTTAAGTATGCGTAAGTAGATCAAAACTACAACTTGGTATGTCACTGCACCTATCGGCTAGTATATTACGGTATACTTAGAGGTATTTTTGCTTCCCGGAATGAATTGGTTAGATGAAAGCATCGTTGATTGATTTAGAAGTGTATCGGCGTGAAGTGCTGTTCAGTATGCAGGCCACGTCAGGTGGCGTGCGATCATTTCAGGTCAGAGATGAACATTCGCTATTTTGGCATCCATCTCGCGGAGTTGGAATAACAGCCTATTTCACGAAATTGAGAAATATATCGGTTCCACAAGCAATATCATTAAAGAAATTTTGATCTTTTTCCTTTAAGAGAATGTGTTAAAATAGATACTAAACTAGAAAAAAATATGTACGGAAAGTTGTTCATATCTCCGTCAAAATCTTGATTGGAAGTGCCACTTTTCAATAGAGGTTTTTAAACATTTATATTGAAAAGCAATTTAAGTAAAAGGCAACGCAAATTTAAATGTTGCTTTTATAACGTAAGGTACTTATATATAATAATAATATAATATATTATTATATATAACTTATGCTGATGTTAAGCGATGATGCGGTCTAAGATGGAGCACGCTTGCCTAGAAGAAACCGATTCACACACCCAAATTGGTTGGTCTCATACTAAAAGTTGTTCATAATGATGAATACAATGACCTCCTTTCGACTTTGTACAGTCTATATGCGTAACCCTTTAAATACCTACACACCTATAGTTGCCCCAAGATCACAAATTCTGACGTGAAGCTAACACTGTTTTGACGGTAGTCGAAAACTAACGTCAGGTGTATTCTGCTACGTGTTAGTCTATCTACATAGTTACTCCACCTGGTTTTATGCAGTAGGGACCGACCGAGGGAAGTGTAATGTATTGTTTGCCGAACTAACATCACGACTGTTCTCAAACTAAAGTTGCTCTAGCACCTACTATTGTATAGCCTTTATAGTTTGTAGCTTTTCGTTTGAATTTTTAGATGTGAATGTCATATAGGTATATAGTTATCAATTATAAAACATTCTTCAAAATTAGTAAATATGCAATTTCATTTACTTGGATGCATTGATCATTGTTTGGATTTGGTATCGGAAAAAAGTCTGCCAAAACTGGAGAGGGCGACGTAAACACGTATTGCACACACTGACATATTCTTACTAGTTCTAGAAACGCACACTTCAGTATGGAGCGGCACACAACTGCAACTTTAAAAACCAAACTACTGAACTGAGTTTGATGATATTTGAAAGGATATCCTTTCAAATGAATAAAAATAATTTTCCAAATCAGTCTATAAACGACGGAGTTCTGATGTAACAAAATAAAAAAATAAAAAATAAATGAGAACCTCCTCCTTTTTTGAAGTCGGTTAAAACAACCTTGGCGACCTCTTTACGCAAAGTTTACCGAATCAAAAGCTCGTATAGCATACCATAATACTACGCTTGAGTTCCTAACAAAGGAAAAGTAAAGTTGAAAGCGTAGTTATATATAAGTAGAAAGTTATATGATTATTTATAGAATACATGGTGCATATAACTGCGCCGAAATATCGAAAGGTCATTCCACAACTGTAATCATATAACTTTAGTGAACAACCGTGATAGTTTAAAATAGTGTTTCAGTTCGCAAATATCGGAGTAATTGGCGTACATAAAAAAACGGACGAATAGAGAACCTCCCTCCCTCCTAAAGTCGGTTTAAAAACAGAAGTTATCCACCAGTGGTGGGGATGACATTGGGAAAAAGAGAAATAAATCCAATTTCCTTTGGTTTATTTTATTACCGGCCGTAGATCTACAAAAGATCTTCACTTCGATTACCATGATGGATATAGCGATATATATTTTTTTACGATACAAGCAGGTTTGTATTTAAATATTGCCTATTGTCTATTTCATCATCATCATCATCATCATCAGCCAGAAGACGTCCACTGCTGAACATAGGCCTCCCCCTTTAACCTCCACACTGAACGACAGCCTGCCTTTTGCATCCACTGGATGCCAGCGACTCTTACTATGTCGTCGGTCCATCTAGTGGGAGGCCTACCTACGACCGATGGGGAAGAAAGGTTCTTGAGTGGAGACCACGAACCGGAAGACGCAGCGTAGGTAGGATTGTCTATTTACGATTTTATATTTCAAAATATTAAAAACAAATTCTTGATTTAACATTTTTTATATCGATCAGAACAAATAGGAAAAACTGTTTATCCCGTTTTTTGTGCTCATAATTAAAATGACTGACACTTTTCAAAAGAAGACAGTAAGTAATTTTATATTGAAAAAAAATTAAAAAATAATGTCGGTCTGGGATAGCAGTGCGCCATATTCTGGGCCTTAAGGATTTTTTCTGTGATCTGATGATGATGATGATGATGATTCATCATCATCATCAGCCTTTAAACAGTCCTCTGCTGGACTTTTAGCCTACCCCCGAAAGGGTGATTGGGCCATATCCACCACGCTGGCCCTGTTGCGGGTTGGTGGATTCACATACGCCATTGAATTCCTTCTCCGTACGTAGGTATACAGGTTTTCTGGTATACAGGATGTCTCTTCACAACCAGAAACTTATGTAACAAAAATTCCTTCTTTCTGATCACGCGTCCTGAATAATATTGATTGAATTAACTTGTTATTCGGATCGTTCATTAGTAACCAAGTGTGAGGTAACAACAAGAACAAAGTTCGGCCATTAATTCTCGTTCATCATCCCCGTACTTCAGCTTTTATTTAGATGTATTCTTTACCGCAATAATATTCATCGCCCTCAGACAGGCCAGAGGAACTTTTTTGAAGAAATAATTATGGACAATCATAACTTCATACTAATATTATAAATACGAAAGTGTGTATTTTGGTATGTTTGTTAGTTTTTCACGCAGCAACAGAGTAACAGATTGACGTGATTTTTTTTCATGGATTTAGTTCACAGGTCAGGGAGTGAGATTCATTCATTCAACATCAGCTCTTGTCGGTGGAGTAACTTCCAAGCTTGACGGTCTTCTGCCAGTATTTTCACCTCCCTGTACAACTTGACATCTGCCTTCTCTTTTATTTGCTCTAAGAATACTCTTCTTGGTCTTTCCGGTCCTCTCTTTCCCTTTCCCTCTATGATGGTTTTCATTAATTTGTCATGAGTGCAAGGTGGCCAAACATCTCATATAGGCTTGACATGACATTGGCTTTTTATTTTGGTGACCGGAATAATGTACGGTGACCATCTGTTGATGGATGAAACCGTAAATCGCAGCTAGTGGATTATTTTAATTGATAAATTAGACTAATCACAATAACTATCAGCGTGGGGTGAATCTGTGTGCCAAGACCGTGTTTATGGTAGCTACTACAACTACATATTTGTAAATTATATTTATTATTACAAAATTGTTAAACAATAAAAGAAAAACAACTAAAGTGCTTTTCATGAAAGAAGTCCCACGGCAAACAGCGGAACTAAATTTCCATGTTGTAGTTGTCAGGTGTTGTTACTGTGTTTGGACGCTAGTGAGATTTTTATTAATTTTCCATCGTTAAAGAGTCGTGTACGATGCCAAAAGTTGTTAAAGTTCTACTCGAGAAATGATACTGATAGTGATTGATACGCGATGACAGCGCCGCGTCTGCGGGACTTCTTTCGTGAAACGGACTTTACAGTAGTGTTTAGTTGTAATGGTCGGGTGACCATTATTTATTTCCATTATTATTTCAGTATACGGATGGGTCATCCGAATACTGAAATAATTGTCCATAAACAGTGCTCAAAAATATTATTATAATAATTTTACATTGAGACCTCGCTCTCTCGCCTAGTAAAAATAAAAAAGAATCTTGAATCTCGGGCAATAAGAATGTTTTTCAGGTTGTGGTAGCTCCCCTGATCTATTGAGACCGAATAGTATTGAGCTACATTACGAGTGCAACTGTTCCTTGTTCTTTGTGCCAATGACCAAATGTAGGTACAATATAATTTAGTCAAACAAATTTCTTCTTGGTTTGTTTAAACAATTTACAAAGAGTTTGTGTGTATCGACACACAAACTGAATGATGATGAAAGATAAACATTATTCGCTTGTATTAATGAGGTACAGTCAGTGATATAAGTATCTGAATAGTGTTATCATATTTTGAACTCTTATTTGTAGATAAGAATGTTAGGTATATTCATCAGGAATATACATTATACAGCTGAAAATTCTCAAGTCTAACTAAAATGTTAAGGATTTTTGTCCCTGACCGTACTACGGGTTCAGATTGAGAGTGCAGGCAATCACTAATTGGTTGAATGTGGGATTGGTACTAATCGAGTTCACAGAATTAAGGACACGTTGGAATCAGAACACGATCTAAGAAATATCTAACCAATTCCCTGCACGTAGCGTTCAATATTGTTTATCGTTTGTTCCGTAGACGGGACACAAGTCGCGCAGTTCCCTTGGGTTTCGAGGAAACCTGTAAACCAATCCCTGGTTTTATTTACAAACGCAACGATGTTGTTACACGATGGTTGATGTTTTCTTTTGAGGTAAACTCAGCGGTAAATAACGTTTCAAATGTAAGGACGGAAGTGAAAATAATTTCATTTCAAGTGTCGAAATCACAGGTGCGATTTTTTACATCATTTGGTTGTTTTTAATTAATCAACGGTTATTTACTTTATTATTTAATACTTTATTGCACACTTACAAATTATGTACAAATGGACGACTTAATGCTAAACATTTTCTACCAGTCATCCACCAGGTTGGAACAAATGGTATGCGTGCGTCAAAAATACTTAAAGGCTAAACTAATAGGTAGAGGTTTTCTCTTTCACACTATAAACACCTGCTTATTCTATGTTAGTTTTGTTCTCTGATTAAGTATAAGTCATCCACGCGATGTCATCATAGTAGCGTACTATGGTCCCCACGACAGTCTTTAAAAATAAAAGGATTGCATTTTATGGCCTACTCGCCTGATGTAAGTAATGATGTGGTCTACGATGGAGCACGCTTGCCTAGAAGAAACCGATTTACTCGCGATATCGGTGTCAATTTTTCGTGCCCACTTACGTCACTTCAATCCAATAGAAAAATGGACAGGAGGGAATTAGATCATGCAGATCCGATGCACACATTGCACACTCACCAAAATATATCCGATAAAAATATATATAGAGTCAGCAGCTTTACGCCGATGTTCAAGACTAAGAACCTTAACTTAGCTAGGATTCGTTGCTGATGAGTTTTTCGTTTCTCAATAGATCACCTTCGCCATCAGTTGGTTCACGGATCGTCTTCTAGTCCAAGTCGAAAATTTAATTCTTGACATATTATTGTCTTTCGCAACTCAGGTCTTTGTCTAACTTTCGAAATTTTGAAAACTTACCTTAATTAAATATCAAGCAGCGATCATGAAACTGTAATTACTTAGTTATGGAACTTGAACGCATTTAGCCTATGAGTAGTTGAGTGTAACTTAGTTTAGCTCAGTACGTGTCTGAAACGACTGGAATCGCGTGAAACTTACTTCTTAAGGTTGTTCGTACACAAAGGCGACCAAAATATTACAATAGATCCAATGTTTATTTTTTATTGCCCATAAAATCTTCAAATTCGTCTTAAACACAAAATAGTAAACGGGCACGAACTTCTAGAAGTGGACGCTGCATGCACGTGAACAATTGCAATAGAAAAATACAACTTGAATTACGGGTAGGAATTACAATGTTTTTGATATTGCCTAGTGTAGTATTAAAAATATCCAAATTGAATTATACGATTGTCGTAACCTCAGATCAGATAAACAAGGAATATGCCTTAGTATTAGTATAATTATCGTTCATGTTCAAATGTCTCCGTTTTTCACCTAATTTTTTACTATTTTTACCATACCGTGATTATAAGTACGGCACACTAACACATTTTTCACATACACTAACGAAACTATCAGCGACACCAATGGACTCATTAATAGACTACATGCAAAAAAGGGCGGCAAGGTCGTCTGCAGAACCTTTCTTCCCCATCGGTTATCAGTTCTTCGAGCGATGTGTGGCCTGCCCATTGCCACTTCAACTTGCAAATTTGTATTTTTTTTTATTTAGGTAACAATAAAATAAACTTTAAAAATTATATATAAAGAAAATGGGGTTTTGTCATAAAATGACTATGCCACCCCGTTAAGCTAAAGTACATACAATCACACAAACACTTCACTAACAACTTCCACACGGGCACTTATCTTGACGTTTCGACCATGTTACAATGGCCGTGGTCACGTCACGAGTCGATAAAAATTTGAAACATGTGTTACACAAAAGTCACCTAGTATCTGACGCGCCGCACCTGCTTTTGTACGAACCCAAGTTTCGCGAATTCAGTATTGCCGCTTAAACTGGTATCAAAGGTAGTAAAGATGTTGTAAAGCAACAATTACAATCGAAATGGTACAATTTGGAGATTCAAATGTTTCTGATTATTATTATGACAGTAAACTGTACAGTGCCGAGCAAACTTACATTCTTTTTATTGGCAAGTGCCTATATTAACATGACAAAATACAAGCTAACTAACACTAAATACAAGCTAACTAACACTAAATACAAGCTAGCTAATACTAAATACAAGCTAACTAACACTAAATACAAGCTAACTAACACTAAATACAAGCTAACTAACACTAAATACAAGCTAACTAACACTAAATACAAGCTAACTAACACTAAATACAAGCTAACTAACACTAAATACAAGCTAACTAACACTAAATATCTAAACTAGCTAATTTTACCACAAACAGTTTGATGCTGATTGACCATAGACAACGCCCTATGTGAAGGTCCAAAGACAATCCAAATACTTAAGCCAGGGCGTCAAGTCTGCTAATTTAATTGGGTGGCATGGCAATGTACATTACCATTCAGCATGGTATTTGCTAATTTCATAGGATTAAGCCAGGTCAATGGTTGCTCTACTTTCTGTACTGTTTTATTAGGAATAAACGGTTTTACTATAAGAAGAAAAACGAGCTCGTAACAACATTTGCCATTAAAAAAAACTGCAATAAGACGTAATTGATGACTCAGGTTTTCATGTTTTGTATAGGTATTCATACTGTTTAGATAAAATTGTGCAGTCAATCTTCTGTGGTCAAGGCATAATGCATTTCATGGCTTATATAACAACTTATGTTGTAAAAAAAAATACCACACTTTGGGTATCTAACCCCATTCAAGAAACTTATATTTACAATTAACGGAAATATCGATGTAAATAGGTAGAAAATGTTAATATAGTACGCGTATCAGCGTTGCTAGATATTTTTTTTGCGAAGTCGGGATTTTGGAACTTTTTGAGTGAAAAAAGCGGGATTCTGTCGTCGAAAGCGGGACATGGTAAAAAAATGTATATATAATCAGAATTTTTTAAATATTTATCTTTTTATTTGAGTTCAAATTATGTTTACGTGACGATAGATACCAAAAATAGCCGTAGAAATAGCATTTTAATAATAATATGATATATAGAAAATATATAAAATATTAATATATAGAAAAGCGGGACTGAGCCTGTCCCGCGAGGGACATTTAATTGCGCCAAAATCAAGACGTCTGGCAACGCTGACGCGTATACAATATTATAAAAAATGGGCTGAATTGAGAACCTTCCTTCTTTTTCGAAGTCGGTTAAAAAGAAATAAACACAAAAGTGTTAGTTAAATTGGACCCGGAAGGTGACGATGCTGTCGGTATGTCACCAAATTATTTGGCGCTGATTTTGCTGGCAGGACTACGTCTGCCGGGTCCGCTAGTTAATAACTAAAAAATCAAAGCGTGTGCAAAGGTACCTGTTAAGAGCAATGTTTGCACTCCCGCGTTGGATGGCCAAGGAAGTTTCCTGGGCAAGGTGTAAGACAGCTTTGATATCACCAGCGGCGTCGATCGTGGTGACAGGAATTTCACAAAGTTTGGAATTGAGAGCCTTCCCCTTTTTAGAAATTGTTTTTTTATTAATATTATGAAACGAAAGAAGTAATTTGTCAGCTCGTGACCACGGCCATTGTAATATGGTCGAAACGTCGAGCGTAAGGTACCTTTTTAATCTAAATATAATAATAGTACGCGATAGACATATAAACATGTGTTAAAATCGCGAAAGCTTAAAAGTGTTACCACAGTTTGTAGCGTAGGTACATCCTTATTATTCAAACCACCTTACGCACAGCTAAGGTACAGAGCGACAAAAATTTACACGAAGCATACTACACAGTACACATTAAAAACATCCCCACAAATCAGGCCATTACCGCTGCAATTGATTTCTTTACCAATCTATACGTTCCCATTTCCTTCGATTGGCATGCATTATTTATGAAAGCAGGGTAAATAAGTCAAATGGGAGGTATGTAGGAGTATTGCGGTTACGAGTCGCCTGGGCCTGCTCAGGGAGATAGGATCGGGCCAAATGTTTTGAGTATATCCGTGTGACCGCGTTAACCGTAATGGACAGACGCTATTGTGCTTGTAATTAGGAACTGAGTAATATTGCAGAGTATCTGAAGTATCAAGTACAAAGTTAAGTATTTATTTATTACTTGGTATTGTGGTATTAGTTAAGTAGTATCAGATATCAGAATAACAAAAATGTCAGATAAAGAATTTTGTAATTTATTTTCATTGGCCTCAATCATGTAGGTTTGGAATTTGTCTGATTTTTTGGTTAATGGGTACTTCTTCGAAATTTCATTCTTCGACTGATTCATCTGGCCAAAATTTTGTTTCACTTTCAGCTTTGTCACACATGTTCATATGTAAAAAAGTTGACTAAAGAACATAGATATCAATGAGGGACTTGTTTTTATAAAGTAGTTTTCAAGATATCTACGTTCAAATATTTTGTGCTCAGATGAATCAGAATGTATTACAGATGAATCAGAATCTGAACTAAAAATGAAAAACTTTATGTCGTTTGGCTCTGTATTGAGGAAAGAATCATATTCACACACATAAAATAATTTGTATTTATGACAACAATTATCAGTGATCTTAGCACGGAAAAAATCTGATGATCAACAATAATTCTTGTAAAACATTTTATTGATTTTATTATTCTCGAAGGGACGTCAGCATTGAATGATACATCAGTTTCATTTTCTGTTAGGTTCAAATCAATTCCAAGTGTCCTTTGTTGTCTTATAGTGGATCTTGTTATACGTTGAGAAAATGGTAAAGATTGAGTTAATACCTGTGATGAGCTGGGAATTTCTGGAAACCTTGGTATAATCGAAACTTCTGGAGATGATGGTAATTCCAAATCTAAAGGATCATTTACTTCGGTAGTGTCTGCTGGATCACATTCTTCATATATTTCCTCTTCTGAAGGAATATCACGTTCTTTTAATTTCTTTTAAGCATACCATCTTCAAGAACTTTTGCTACTTTTCTTCCTAGCTGTTTTTTGTTGTTTGGGTGTCAAATTCTGAACTGAAACTATTATACCTTCTCTCTTTTTTTTCAAATATGTTTCTTTCATTTTTAATTTCCACAAAGCACACTTGTCTGAATCTTTTCTTATGTTTTGCGTTCTGCGAGTCTCTTTTTCTCCTTCTTTTTATCGTGACTTTCTGGCATTTTTGTGAACTGCAATATTAAAATAACAGAAATTAGAGGTTTTAACTTTTAATAAATAGCTTTTTTAACAAGGAAGATTGTTGTCAAATGTGCCACTTAATTGTTAGTGATCACAATTTTATTACATTATTGTTAGTAATAAAAACACTGGTATGATTGTTAATTCTAAATAACAATTACTAATTCTTAACTAAGACACATATCAAAAAAGTTTAATAATTATGTAGAATACTTCTGTAATATTTGAATTATTTAATTGGTTATACCGTAGTAAATATAATAAATAAGACAAGAACTACTGATTTGTGCACGGTAAAAAATTGGACAAGGAGAATTACGTAACAAAAGCGTTCCTTTCGTGCTGGAGAGGAGAAAATCGAAGTTGTTTTATGATTCAAATGGTGTTTTGACCGTATGAATCAGGCACAGATGAATCAGGATTTTCCCTTCACACATGCATAACTCATCATACATACTGACGTCAGTATTGTAATTTTTGTAGTTGAATCTATAACCCAAAAGCATTACACGAAATACAAATTGAAGTTGTAAAACAATAAAATAAATTTTATAAGGTAGACATTGTAATCAAAATGCCACCTGAACAAAGCACATATGAATCAGATATTTACCCTTGTAACTCCGGGATCCAAGCGAACCAGCCGCACGTCCACCTTCTGGCTCGTCCGTTACACGAATGGCTTCCCCCCGCGCGGGAAGTCAGACTCTCATTGTTATTACCCGACCAAGCACGGTCAAGCGCAGCTTACGCCACATTAATCAGTATTATGTGCCGGACACTTCTTATTTGCCTATTTATAAACAAACTAAGGTAGGTATAACTAATAGAATATTTTTTTATAAGAGGGCAATTCATTTCCTTTTGATATAATTATAATTCGTAATGATTTATCAAAAGGAAAATGCGATATCGACCATTTTCTTCCGCAAAATGGCAAGCGGACGCGTTATATGAATCAGAAGAACAAACTTCAAAGATTTTTAATTTATACTTAGACTGTAATTATTTGAAAAATATCACTTGTCCCAGTTAGAGTTAAAGCTAAACTGTATAAAAAAAAAATTACACGCCGTTTTGTTAGTTAGTTTCAGAAATAAACCCATGGAAGTCCAAAATTTTGTCTTTGAAGAAGTACCCTAATAAAGCCTTTATAATCGTATTCACCTATGGCATGTTTCTATTTCAGTACGGCTCTGATATCCTTACTCATAAATGTAACGATATCTGTTTCGATACGAGTATTTAGGCAATGAAATTGTCTGAACGAGATAGTCTGTTTTATAGTATAATAATTACATTGTTGTATCACTTGCGGTAGCATAACCGTAATAATACCCACAGAATTAACATTTTATTCTTAGAGCTCGCCAAATCTGGGAACTAAACATTTTCAACGGGGAGTCTTATGTTTTGCGATGGTGGTTCCCTCACTCAACTTCATAAATAAGTTGAGTCACTCTTTTCTGTACAGATATTTGCATTCATAATGTTTACACTGTTAACAATGTAATCTAGTTTGATTTTAGTGCATAATGATCAGACTGTTATAACTTGTTTACTTTATTTTCATCTCTTTGAACTGTCATGAACCGTAAATAGAATAGAAATTGAAATAGAATTTGCACTGCGCTTGTGTAACATGGTAATATCGGTAATAGTGACAATTAACCAACGAACCCAAAGTAGTATATTATGCAATTAGTGAATAAAGGACAGATTTAAAGCGAGGGCCATAGATGAATCACGAGCAGGTGAAGGATTCTAACGACTGAATCACGACCGTAGGCAGTGATTCATGACGATTCAAGTGTTAGAATCCTGAGCGACGCGAGTGATTCATGGCCCTCAATATAAACCCGCTTTATTCAAGAGATGCATACTCGTACACTTCAATACAAGAAAAAGAAAGACTTAAGGAGTTTGTATCGAGTATTTTTTGCGCAAGAATGTTGTAAAATTTTGAGATGGAGGTCGAATATATATTGGTGTGTTCTAAATTCAAACACCAAAATAATATATTATTTTGGATTATTAATTAATAAAATATTATTTTTAGAGGGGGCAATGGTATATATTATCTTATTATACTATAAGATAATTTTTGGGCTGTCATGCATGCACATTTGAGCTCATTTATTTATGTAAAGGGATAAACCCCCCGTTCTTTCATTCTCAGGGGTGACATATTATATTCAAATTTATATGAGGCCACCCTCGAAATATATTTTTCTTTATTCCCATCTGTTCTTGAGCCAAAGAACAGTGGTTATATTATCGTTAGATTCAGACAATGTTATGAAATCTTGGATGAACATTCAACATTATATTAATATTAGTTATACATGTGAAAGTGTGTTTGTTTGTTGGTTTGTTTGTTTCTCTTTCACGCAGCAACAGAGCAATAGGTGGGCCAGGTAGTGAAATTGTACTTTTCTTCCCGGAAAATGGTTCGATTCCTGAGGAACTATCCACGCGAGTGAAACTACAGAACCCAGCTAGTACCAATTACATAAAACGTCACAGTAACAATGCGGAACAAATTCAATTGGAAAAGTACTATGTTTTTGGACTTCCATTATGGAACAAAATTTCTGGATTCTCCTATTACAAGCAGATATGGCATTCTTTTGTCCGTCTGCAAAATTAAATTATTTCTACTTTCACTCTCAGGTTCATAATGTTGGGATTCCGCGTTGATTGCATCTCATTTTCTTTAAAAAAAACTTCGGTGATCTACTAAATAGGTTTTTGTAAAATGCGGTTGAGGTTTTTTCCTCTGTTATTATGCCAATTTGAGGGTGAAAAATACATTACGAAATGTAATTACTACGACATTGTATTTTTCCGGGATGAAAAGTAGCTGAAGCCTCTCTCCAACCCTGGATTTACTCGTATAAGCATGCAAAAAATCACGACGATCCGTTGCTGGAGCTCCATTAAAAGAAGAACAAACAAACACACTTTACAGTAATATTATTAGTAGATAGTAAGATAAATAGACGTGTCATACGCCGATCAGCACCATTGCACTAAAAATGGCGTAATTGTACTGACACTAGTGATGTCCACTGTGACCAGCTGCGACACTGAGTTGTGAGCATGGACGTAATATTATATATATACCTTCAGGTATATTACGTTACGGTTGCCTGGAAGAGATCGCTTAGCGATAAGGCCGCCTGCTAAAAGCCTAGATAATATTTTTATTGTAATGTTTATGTTATCCTTGTTTTGTGGTATTTTAATAAAATTTCATTGTATTGTATTGCTTTGTATACGTTCATGGTTGTGAGTGACAAAACAAATGACAGGTAATAACTAACTTATAAATTGCCAATTTTAGAGCATTGGTGGCTGAGCGGTAGCATATGCACTTTACAACCTGACGGCAACCGGTTCCATTCTCGCCCTGATAATGCCAAAACGATGAAGGAAAACATCGTGAGGAAACTCGTATGCCTTAGAACATAAAACAGTTCAAACAGGGCCCTTCCTCTCTTTCTCTCTCTCTACGAGAAGGCCCCTGTGCAGTGCCGGTTTTAGCACTACCAGCGCCCTGGGCGAGACTTCTACGGCGCGACCCCCCCTGTCATTCAAACCGAAAAAAGGCAAAGAATAGATTAGTTTGAATATCTAGATATATATTTTTATATACCTGCGGCACCCCTTTATAGGCGCCTGCGTGGCACCCCTTTTTATCTGGCGCCCTGGGCGGTCACCCAACCAGGCCCTACCCTAACACCGGTACTGCCCCCGTGTTCCAGCAGTGGGAACATGATATGCTAATAGGCTGATAATGATGATATTACCAATTTTAGAGCGGGATCAACACATATACGTTATACAAAAACATTGAAATTTTACCAATAACATTTTTCTTTATTTCTATTTGTCGATTGCAATCAAATTGGTTAATTTTACTGCCTACTCATTTTGTTTCTATTAAAGGGAAATGTCATGAAGACATCCAGATTGGCCTTCAAGAAACACCGTCTCTTATGAAGCCCATCCTGGATTTTATTGGTTCATAAACCCAAACTACCTAAGCAAATTGATCACCAGTAAATTTTCCGATGAGGGTGAAGTTACAAAAGACTTTCTGATATTTAGAAAATGCAATGTCCGCTGAGTTTCACAAGCAGAGCTTTCACAATTAGCCCTGAGTCTGTTTCTGGTTTTCTCTTTTAAAGTGAGTTGATCTGAGTAACACGACACGACAATGTTTCGCAGCTTAGACAGCAATGTGGCTGGATTGCACTCCCGTGTTAATGGAGCGCAAATGGAGCCGCCACTTCCGTGTGTGTACCCTTAATGTCGTTTTGCTGACAAGCAAAGCGCATAAGTCTGAATATTTGTGAACACACCGTGACATTTGTTTGCGCGTGTCTGTTGGGGAAAGATTTTTGGTACATTTTTGTTGGACATGAGTATTTTTAAACCTAATGCTTATTGATACCTAATAAGGAAACCTAAAGATTCCCGGCTGTATTGGAATTGTACTTATTAACCCGCTACGTGGCCTGGCTTTGTGACTGACGGAGGGCACCAGGCTCCTCATAAGAATACCCACATTTTGTTGGAGGCTAAGTGGATGCTCCGTTAGCCTGCGAAGAGATGTGGGCTTCTTTTTTTTAATAAAAAATTATAAAAAGTATTCGGAACATTTTTGCACACACGGTCATCTGACCCCAAACTAAGCAAAGCGTGTGATATGGCTGCCAGAGACTGATAAACATACATATATAGTTTTAAATACATACTTAAATGATATTAACAACCAGATATAGAACAAACACAAATGTTCATCACATAAATGTTTGACCTAGGTGGGAATCAAACCCACGACCCCTAGCTCAGAAGGTAGGTTCACTAACGGGCTATCTATTAAATAATAGGCTTGCGTTTGACAGCCACCTCATCTGTTGTTAACCGATAATGCCGTCTAAAAGGAGCACGCTTGCCTAGAAGAAAACGATTCACTCGCATTTATATTTCTTGCCTCACACCTGCAATATGAGGAATGAGCTACCTTCCGCGGTGTTTCCGAAAAGCTACAACATAGGTTTTTTCAAAAGGCGAGTTAGGGTCAGCTACGTATTTGTGATACCTCTGGTGCTATAAGTATCCATAGGTGACGATCAGGCAGCCCGTCTCCTAGTTTGCCACCGACACTCTCTCTTCTCTACAACAACAGGACACAAGAAACTGCAATCTTATCGCATGTTTACTTATAGATTTATTTTCTTACCCAATCTAATTTTTGTCACGTTTAGCTTGCAAATGGCAGTTTATAAATTTAAAACTTTCTGGAACTTTCTCGGCTCCCTTCAGACGAGCTTCTTGAATGATAAATAAAGTATTAGGTATGCCTCTTATTACTGTCTCCAGATAGCCCACAATTATATTTATTTTATCAACCGACTTCACAAAGCGGGGAAGTTCTCAATTCAGTTGTATTTTAATTTATACTTTGTCATCATCATAATCAGCCTATCTTTGTCCACTACTGAACATAAATATCTACCAAGATAAAGGACTCATTCCGATTGAATTGTGTTAATTTATTAATAACAATTAATCTTCTCTTAGCTCGTAGCTTTTTAGGTTACAAAGTTGAACTTTACCTTAACGATACACTCCTATACGACATCTCAATTCTTTTTAACAACTAAAGCAATTTATTGTAGTCCGTAGCGATTTTTTAATGTAATAACGAGCCATCAGATTGCTGGTCCACTAAATTGATTCCAGCGGACAAATATTTTCGGTTAGTAATTGGAGTTGCCATAGGTATAAGAAAGTAATTGACTAATTATTTTCTTGTGGCAACACCGGGTATCAATTTCCTTAGCGCCTTGTGTAAACGCCTTGGGTACACTGAGCTAATTCGTGTATCAATAAAAAGAGCAATGTAATGCTCTGATAATGCTTGTTTGCAGGGAGAAATCGAGTTTGATGTTTATTTTACGGTATTTTGGTCAATATTTGGTTATTTCCTCGATGTAATTACCTGCGGTTAAGGCAGTCACTCAACAGGCGCACTTTGCTTATAATGTAACAATTCGCACATTACTTCAGTGAGTGAGGAGAACCAAACATTACAGTGTGCAACGTGTAATGGTACAATTTGTAGCATTGAGCTAAGTGAGGTCTAAGATTCTACTGTGGGACATATCGGTGTTTAAATAAATGTACGTTTGTATGTTTGTTCGACTATAACTTGAGTACTGTTTATTCGATCTTCATGAAATTTTGTAGGCAAGTTGTTCAAGTAAATATATTTTTTAAGTTCGTATATGATTTAATCCGATGCAGAAGTAGTACAAATATTAAAATAACAAAGTTTTAAAACACAGTTGGTTAAAGGATGTAGTTCCTAATGAATCCGAAATTAACTTATTTTGTACTAGCGGTCCGCCCCAGCTTCCCACGGGTATAGATTATAGCCTATGTTACCCGGGAATAGCGTAGCTTTCAAACAGTTAAATAATTTTTCAAATCGGTTTAGTAGTTTCGGAGCCTATTCAATGCAAACAAACAAACAATCTTTCCTCTTTATAATATTAGTAACAAACAAATAATGTCAGTATGACTGAAGTGAAGATTGTCATTTGATTATCGTAGCCGATAATCAACGTTAACTCTCATATTTTTCAATTAAGATCATGGTAGGTAGGAAAACTATGGAGAGGTAAAAATATGGGTGTACCTTAGTGAAGGTGAAGTAAAAGCTTTTCAGTTTGGGGCAAACTACTAGTTGTAGTGAGTGGAGACAACTAAGCATTACACACGATGATACACTTTGGCATGCTCACAAACAGTGCTACAATTTGTAACGTTTACTGTTCGAGTGGTTACAACATCGAATGCTCCAGTGACTTAAGCTAGCGCAGAATATAACGTAAATGCTCATAATCAAATCTTGCATTGTTACATTACAAGCGAATACTCCCGGTAAGTGACCGCCTATACAAAATTTTTGGATACATATTAATATGCAACGGATTTACACTGAAGCTGTTTCGTAGATAGTAGATAGACAGGTCACGAGGATAAATTTTCAAATGAATTTTATGCACTCATAACCAGAGGATGTTATTATACCATATTCAAAAAAGAGGATGCTAACTCATTACCAGTGGCCCTGTAGACTTTAATATTGACATATCGTTGCTTACTAAGTAACTAAAGTTGATAAGTTGCTGGAAAAATGTGAGATGGCAATAAAACAATATCACAGAAAGATAGGGAGTTTTGGCGCCAATGTGGAAAAAAATATGTCTGCTCCGTTGAGATATTTTCCTAAACTTGTGTATTTTCGAATGTTAATGTTGTACTAAATGGTGAATTATTATTCATTAAGTGCTCGTAAACATGCTTGAGTGTGGGCAAGTGATATAACGAGGTGAAACATGTCTTTTCGTATTGTTTCCAACACTCCATAGGAGGTCTCCACCACTTTACAGCATGAGTTTGACTTGACCGTGACTTACTTTGCTTGACTCTGACTGTGACTTGTTTGACGCTATTAATAATATGTAAACTGTTTAATATTACGACTAAAGGACATTGAATCCACGGTCATGAAAATTTTAACAAAAATAACCGATCCCGGCAATATTCTCGAAAAAGCGCAGAAACAAAAGTTTCCAATCGATTGATTCGATTGAATCGATTTGTGCCATAATGGCAATACAGCTATTGCCATTATGACACATGCCAACACGTCTCAGGACTCGCTGAGCAATGCACACGTCGAGACGTGTGTGGTAATTACTTGACGCTCATTACCGAGTGCTGACGTTGAGTCGAGCGACGTAGCGGTTCCAAATTGAGCATGAGTCACGTTTCAGAATAGCGCTCTTTAGGGGAATATTAGCATGTAACTTAACAAAATCGCAGTCTTCAGCTGTTGTTGTAACAGAATAAACCTGGAATATTCGGTATCTGTGGTATTTTTTTTGCAATCTCTACCATATACGTAAACCAATTAACCGCGCGGTTTATTAAATATTAATGAACAATTTTTACATCTATATTGAGGACAATTGTGACGCCAGAGTCACATTTAACTTTTCCATAGTATCATATACGTCTGTTCAGATGCTTGCACTTAAATTATGATGCAGGTGCAGTTTGAAGTGCAGATTTGACGTAGATTTGACGTATGGAACTGAATAGAGTCAGCGTAATCAAGAAAAAAAAAAACGCTTCCAAGCTATTATATGTGGAACACAATTGAATCTAATTTCCTAAATAGTCTTAGCTTGGTTTGTATAATGTAGTTTCTTAAGGTTTTTGGCGTACCTGGTGTTTAAATATAAATTTAATGTCGAAAATACTTTCAAACAGTGCTATATAATTGACTAGTGGTCCGCCCCAGCTTCGCATGGGTATAGATTATAGCCTATGTCACCCGGGGATAGTGTAGCTTATCAACAGTGAAATAATTTTTAAAATCGGCCCAGTAGTTTTTGAGCCAATTCGTTATAAACATACTTATTAGTAAGTATAGATTTACCTTGGAATAAAAGCAATAATTTGATACTTTATCCCTGTATCCAAGCTTCAAAGCAGCAGAGAAGCGGAAACAATTTATAACATAGCAGCAAACTGTCAACATAGAGATGGGTATTAATCCCTAAGTTATCGGCTGAACAAGCTAGGTATACACTAGTGTTGTGAAATGCTAATTTATATATATATACTTATCGATATCGAAAATCACTGCAAATACACTAAACATTCATACTTTTAGTATGTAACGTACATCTATAGAAAATTTGAAAGACGTAAATGTTTGTGACTACATTATTATTTTAAAAGGTTTTATCGAGTGAACTGATTCTGAAAATGATTTCACTGTTAGAAAGCACACTGTGCCTGGTATAGGTTTTGTCTCAATTCCTGTACAAACAAAGGACAAAGCCATGAACAAAAGCTAGTCGCAACAAAACACAGCTAACCCGCATCGTTGTACGATATTGAAATTGTTTGTATCCTAACACTGCTGATAATATTAATGGATACAACTCACAAAAACAATAAGCTATTGTGTTGTACAATAAAATATTAATATCTCAATTCATCAATTGGGGTGATGTGAGGGTGCAAAGATAACCGATGTTGGGTTTAGCAATACACTCTGTTCCTTTGATTGTAAAATTATTTATTTACCCGTAGGATGGTAGAGACAAATATACTCATATGGTTCGTCTATGGTGTCGTTATAATTTTGAAATGTTTAGTGATAAAATCACACGTGATTTTTATTTATGCCCTTGGTTTAGTATTTTTAACCAGGCAACGCCAATCAATAAGGAAGGCATTGTGTTAAGCGTGTATGTATATTGTATGTTCTGATATACAGCCAAAACAGCTCAACCGATTTTAATAAATGAGGTTTTGATAAATAAATTACTCTATTTGGGAATGGTCACTGAGTAAACACGTCATAATAAATATAAGATAGTACATTTAAAAAGGTGATGACAAATAAATTTGACAGGCCTCATTATAACATATTATTTCAAAAAAACATTATTTTATTCATAAAACAAAATGTAATTACATGTCAAAGTTAAAATATATTCATTGATCGTGTTAAATATAAGTAGCTACACTAGTTGCGAAAAATGTGATGCCCCCTAAAACTACGCGGCTTAGATTTTAGCTTTTAAAGAAAATACTTGTTATTGCCTAAATCGCATAGTTTTCAAATTCTGATTTTTGTAGCATCACAGCTATATTTACTTTTTATCTAGACGTATGTAGCCCAAAATATTTTAAAATAGTTTTTTTGCGTGACTTCTGACATCTAAATAATCTACCACCACGACTTGATTTCATGACATGAATCCGCTTTAAATATTTTTTTTTTAAATTAAAATTATTTATGTATCGATAGTTTTTGGTACATCACTACTACAGTGTGAGTAGACCTGTGTATTGTGTAGGTTATTGTGGTGCTCCTTACTTCAATGACAAATTCATTTTCTAGGCAACCCTTTAAATTTAGGTTAAATTATTCTCATGTGACTTGTCTTGACAAGTCACATGAGAATAATTTAACCAATGTATCCGATTAGGTACTTATTCATAAAATTATTGTTTGATGAACTGATAAGGAGAAATAAATGTTTTTAATGGGCCGGTGCAAAATATCGGCCTCTACTTTGCTCAAAGAGTGAGCATCGCCATACAACGTGGTAATGGGGCCAGCATTTTGGGAACAGTTGCCACTGGTAGCGGTTTGATAGAATGATAGTTAGGTTTTTTTTTTTTTTTAATAATAGATTTAAGTAATATACTGAATTACATTATTATGTGTTCGTGTATCAAGTGCCAGTGCCTGTATTAAATATGCAAAACTTATACTTAATACCTTAACATATAGTCTATTTTACACAAAAAAAAAAAAAAAAAAACAGTTACTGTTGTATTACCCATAGGTTGCGTTAAAGGTATACAGATAATCCAAATTACTCAAGCCCACTACTAGTTGACAGCGTACCAAGCTGGCGGTAATACCACGCTGGATGTCAATGTTTACACGTGAGAAGACAGAAAAAATGCCAGGCCTATGGTCACTGATTTGATTAAAAACCGATTTTCTGTTAGAATGTTGAAGCAGCAATCTTCTCTATGCCTACTTTGTTCAAAGCCACAAATACATATACAGCCGTTTGTCGATCAATGCTCGGCGCTATCTGGATGCTGGAGTAGCATTGCAGCTTACGCAGTGCATTTGGGAGCTTTGTACGCGTCGTTAAAATATCAGCGACGTGTCATTCTCGTATGCACGAGACGAGAGTCTCGTCACGACCTTGGTCACGACTGATGCTTCCATGGTTGTGTGTGTTCTGGAGAGTCAAGGTAGCTAGATAACATAAATATAAGCGACCGTGAAAATTGTCCCGCAACGCGTTGTGCCTTCGCCGCGCCTACTCTTAACTATAGTAAATGAAGTACAATTTACAAAAAGGTTTGACTTCCACATATACGCCGCAATGACACTGCCTCGACTCTCCTTCTTGCCTCACTGTGTGCAAGGAGTCCTAGAACTTCCAAAAATACCATTATTTAGATTCCGAAGTAAGTTATTACAAGGAGGTACATAAGCATGTATTTTAGTATAGATGTACATACATACAGTGTATCGTGAACTTTTTGTTGTATTGTCATCTGCTACAAAAGACTTCCTTGATTAAGAGAGCGCTAAAGGTCATACAAAACTTTCTCATTTCGTCGATTGTTTGCTTTGTCTTATGAGAGACGCAGATGTTTTGCCTTTTATCTGTCAAGAATAGTTTTTCTTCGAGGAGTAGAACACATGAAATGGAAGTACAATGAACCTACAGTACTGTTCCTTATAGGAATCCACAGTTCGTATTTACGGTTTCAAGTCAAGTCAATAAGAAATATGGGGCTAATTGTGCATATAATTTACTTTATAGTAAAAGTGAATAATATGTACAATATATATTTAAAAAATATATATATTACACGGGATTTACTCACGTAAGATTAAGCCGTTATATTCCTATCAAAACACGAGTAAATAGTTCACACATTTTAAAACGCATGCACAATAGGTGTTAAAAATAATATTAGTCACTTTGTATAAAAAAAACTAGACCTCAATTATATGAAATACCGATTTTCCCAGGAAGTTGTCTTCCCAGAGACTGTGGGATCGGCCGATCTGCGAACTAGCACGGAAATCGCTACTAGATACGTGTCCTAGTATTGCAGATCGCGCTCGTATTCTTGCTGTCTCTGTTTGGGAAGCCAAAATATATGGAACAGCTGATATTTTTTCGCGATTTCAGGGTTGGTCCCATAGTAAAAGTATTTGAGATAATGATGATAAATAATGGTGAGTATAATGGACCCCTTTTGGTTTAGTACACCGAATCTGCGTAACTCTATTTAGGGCGACAGAAATGGAAATGTTTATCTATAGTAAAATAAGGTGTGCAATCAGGTATAAGCTGATGATGGTGATAACGACCTTTATAGGGTTAACGTACTGATCAAAACCTTTTGTTATTATAGGGTGATTTTCTCTCGTAAGAGTCGGAGAGAGCGCACGCGTGTCTTATCGCATATCTCGCCTTGCGTTCAGCGAAATTGCTTATTAACACGATGTACCCATAAATCTAGATTACTTACTTAGCAGGAATTCCGAGTAGGCGTCGCTTTTTGCATCTGAGTGCTGTTTAATTCTAGTTATAAGTTGTCACATAAATTACTGAGGATATCTGGGAAGAACTCCGTTTAACGGGCGTAGTGAAGAAAGTAAAGCTAATGATGAATGAATAAGCCCTATAAGAATGTTTGATGAGTAGATGCGACTGCCATTGTGATGGCACCACCACCACCCACCACCACCACCACCATACCACCATCTTGCTTACAAGTATGTCATTATCTACTTCACAACTTGAATGATGAACTCGAATGATGCTGATATGCAGAGCTGTAACGCGTTATCTTCAATTAACGCTCTCAAACGCTTCCAGTTAGAAATGATCGTTGTACAAGTTGCTGCTTCGGTGCGGAGTTGTTGTTTTTAAAAATATTAACTAATAAACCAGCCAAGTGCGTGTCGGGCTCGCACACTGAGGGTTCTGTTCCACTACAAAATACAATAAGGTTGTCCAAGTGCTAATTGCTAGTCTTAGCAATGCGCTGCCTGAATGGGTGTTCCCCGATAGTTACAATCTGGGTGTCTTCAAATCCCGAGTGAATCGGTTTCTTCTAGGCAAACGTGCTCCATCGTAGTTGGATGTCAAACGCAACATATTCATAAATAAATAAAAATTAAATGAATTATATCCTTGGTTTAGCTTACAGACTAAGGCCAGAGAGGGCATACGCAACTGATCACTATGACTTCCGAGTATATACTCGTACATAAGTAGCAGTACTTAAATATTTCATTCATTCATTCATTTCATTTTTCATTCATTCATTCATACTTTTTTATTTTATAATTTTCGTACAGTTCTACCATGGACAAATACAGTTCCTATATGTGAAAACTTTATATATATAATCAAATATTATGTTTTTTTAAGTAGCTGTTAGTTTTCCGAGTATAATAAAATGAAATAAAATATTCAACAAAATTTGTGCCTGTATTTACTACTCAATCAAAGATGACCAAAGGTTGGAATAAAGGGTAGCACCATATTGTATGTGATAAAGTTCGCCAGCCATCAAGCGTAGAGTAAAGTAATGTGGGGTGTGAATCCTCCCCACACATGGTATCTCTTTGATGTGAAATATATGGTATTGGCGTCTCTGTCCTACTCTGTGATTTAAGTACTTTGAAAATTGACACTGGATTATGATCAACGAAATGCGAAAATCGAGATTCCATTCGCTAAGTAAAATACATAAGATCTCAAAAGTACGCTGTTATTCTTGCTATACTGAACGGACAACAAGGAAATTGTTTCTCATAAGTACGAAAATGATCGCACAATAGCATAGCTTCAATGCGAAGGTTTAATCTCAAGTTACTTCTGATGAAAAGGCCTTATTTTGAGAAGTTTTCGAAAGAAAGCAAAATATAAAAGTATTTTCTCGAAATATCCGCGTAATGTTAAGGGCTAATCCTTGAATCCGTAGCTCATTAGCTAAATGTGAGGGCGTGTCACCGTTTGCCTTTTCAGGAGTTTTTCCAGCGTCTCAAGTTCGAGATATGACGTAATGTTTGCGCCAAATTAAAATTACCTCGATGAAGCCTTGGAGCTTAGCTGATAGGCTGTACCCATGGTTACTGAAGTCGCGAGCTTTTTGGGAGATAAGATAAAGTATGAAAAGCTTTGTTTTGGCTTGGTAAGGATTATAGCAAAACTAGTTGTTGGCCGTGACTTTGTACGCATAGATTATTCATATAAACGTTCAACCTCTAACATACCTCTAAAATCTAACAAAATTTCATCCATACTTTCATTCCCTATTTAACTCCATTAGGGATTAATATCCCTAAAAGAATGATTCAACTACCTTTTACTTATAAATAAAAGTCTAAGGACCAACTTTCACATTTTTAGCTCATTTAAAAATGACTAACTTCCTTACAAACTTCCATCCCCTATTTAAGAGGATACATTTTAAAATTTCTTTCTTACTTGTAAAGAAACGAAATTTCAAGTTTCTCGACCCAACGGTTTAAGAAGTGCGTGACACAAATGTCACTGAATGAATAAATAAGTATATTTGGCATAAGATAAACTAATGAATATATTTTATATAGGCCAAAACGAGCTCTTGGACTATACAAACAGTTAACATAGCGGGTAAAAAAGCGTTGTTTGATTTTCACATTTAAACGTTACGGCTTAAACCAATCTAAATCAAATTTAAAACAAGACAAAGTCTAAGACAGATAGAGTAGTACACTGTTTTAAACTATCACGGTTGTTCACTAAAGTTATATGATTATTTACGGGATATTTACCGTGGTAAGGTTGTGGAATGAGCTCCCGATATTTCGGCGCAGTTACATGCATGTTCACGGGAAGACTGAAGAATGCGGGTGGTTGGAGAACAGTTAAAAAGTTAGGTGCAGACATAACGATCTACCCTCTTTCCACATTCATTTCATTCCACAACCTTACCACGGTAAATATCCCGTAAATAATCATATAACTTTATATAGAGTAGTTTTTGATCCAGAAAACAGCATAAAAACGGCAGAATGGAAAAAATTGCGTAAAAAATCGCTGCGCAAAGGTAGTTTACTACTAAAACCTCTTATCTAAAGTCTATTTCATTAGTATTTGTATAATATTATCATAAATTATAATTATTTACCTCGTCAAGGAAGACGGAGGGGCTGGAGGGTTAAATGACAAAGCGATGTTGATGTTTGATGCAGTATGCTCCTTTTCAGGTGACTCATATTATAATTATGCTTGCTTCGTCATTCAGTATACGAACTTATGATAAAGCCTAAGTGAAAATGATGCATTAAAGTCACGTTTATGCAGATACACAAGTGACAACAAAAGACAAATTCATAGCAAATTACTATTACCTAAAATATGCTCTACGCGCAACTTTGTTCAAACAGTTTTTTACGCACTGTGTGAGCCAGATGTCATGTGACTAGAGAACACACAATATAGTTGTGTTATGTTTAATTACTTGTTTTGTTTATTTTGGATTTTATGTTTCCTGAGTCACAGCGTTGATATTTCTGAATCAGAATTAGGTAATTATCTGGTCTTGACATTGATTTTGTGTGAGGAAGCAACAGTACAATGAAAAAGATTATGTTATTTAGCATTAATCTCACCTTGAAGAGTAAACAACGAACTAGCAGTACTTTTGGTGATGCAGTGTCCATAGGACGCAGTGACACCATCACAAAGGCCGCCTGGTTGTTCGCTAAATTTCAGCGAAAACTTCGTGGGTGGCAAAATTATGAATTGTAAGTAAAACTTTTTTTCAAATATTAGGTACTAAACATTATACAGGGTGAAACAGAACGGTGGTGCTTAGCTTAAAGCTGGGGCATTACGGACAACTGCTATTACACGTATCTGGGCGCGATAAGGTTTGCGGTCGCGTGATTTTCCAACTGAGCGGATTAGGTGCCTGTAATAGCAGTTGTCCGTAAGGCCCCTGGTCATTATTAGCAAGTTTTATTATGTGACCAAACCCTGAAATCACAAAATATTCTGCTGTTCCATAGAAAAATTTAGTTCTTATCGATATGTATGAAACAGCTGATATTTTTTGCGCGATATCAAGGTTAGTGCCATGTACAAAGTTATTCGATGTCGAGTACTATGACCTCCTTTCGGTTTACTACTACCGTTCAATGTAACCTTGTATAATAAAGTGGAATCTTTGCTTAAAATGTTTCATTGTGATATTGCCTACTATAGGTATACCTATTGCGTATTATTGCGTATTAAAATAGAACAACAAAGCCATCACCTGAGCTCAAACGAAAATAGGAATAACGAAACATAACAAAAAAAAAACATCTGCTACGGCGTAGCACTTAGCTATTCTTTGTGAATCATTTCTACTCAAGTTCTTCATACGGACACAAACATTTCACCACTAAAACGGATTAAAAACACTTTGACAGAGATATTCTAGTTTCCTAAAAGAGCAAAGAGGACAAAATCGCAAATTAGACATAATATTGTATATGGAAAAAATTTACGAGCTAATAATCTTCAAACGGCTAAACATATTTTTTTTGAATCTTTGGTCAGAAAACCACCAAATTTAAAAAAAATGGCACTCATGGGGACTGCCGTCAGAAGTGAAAACTATACGACATTAGCATATCGGTGATGCGAACCCATAAGTTTTACCCCTACCAAAAATCGCTTAACGTGGAAAACGAAGTTTTCACTTCAAAAACTATATCAAAATCGGTTCAGCCGCTTGGGAGCTACGATGCCACAGACAGTCACACATAATTATATTATTATATACCTACGTTACACTTATAATACCTCTTTTTTGCGTCGGGGGTTAAAATGCTGAGATTCTTTATGTTGATTCCTACCATGTAGCAATAACACAATTTTTTTGCAATGTCGCATTTTTCATTGCCGAATGTAGCATTATAATCGAATCTCTAGTGAATTTCCGCTTCTCCTATAGTAGTTATACAGTTTGTCCAGTTTTATATAGTACCGTGTTTTAAACTATCATGGTTGTTCACTAAAGTTATATGATTATTTACGTGATATTTACCGTGGTAAGGTTGTGGAATGAGCTCCCGATATTTCGGCGCTGTTACATGCACCATGTTCACGGGAAGACATACGATTATTGCGGATAAATATCCCGTAAATAATAACACACCTTTAATGAAGTATCTACGACTCACGACAACGACGTTTCCATTAACATCCGTCATTTAGTCTACACTCTGAATAATTTGCTCTCTGAAGAATCTGTTATTCTTCCGAGAGCCTGTGACCACGGACCCTGCAAAATGTTTGAAACCTCAAGAATTTAAATATTATTATAAAATACACACGATAGTTTCAATGTGTTTTTCTAATCTTTAGTTTCAGTGTGATAAAAACTGTTTAATTTCAATGTTAATACACTGGACCTAACACTTTATATTAAAAACCGTTACAAAACTTCAATTTCCCGAACGCTGCCTATCCGAGTTGGATTCTTCGGGCGACCTCTTTGCCTAAGTTGGACTTCTAACTGAACAATCTGTCCAAGATAGGTGTAATGGTCAACAACTTCGAGAGTATCGTTCCCAACGACTACCGGCACGGGTTCAACACGGACATTGGACATGATTTTTGTCTTGTCCATGTTCATTTTAAGACCCACCTGTTGGGAAAGGCTACTGAGGTCGCTGAGCATCGTATTTAGGTCCTCCAGTGACTCTGCCATGATGACTATATCATCGGCAAAACGAAGGTGAGTGATGTATTCGCCATTGATGTTGATACCTAATCCGTTCCAGTCCAAGAGCTTGAAAACGTCCTCCAATGCGTTCGTGAACAGTTTCGGAGAGATACATCTCCCTGTCTCACGCCTTTCTGCAATTGGATTGGTTCCGTGCTCTCGTCCTGTAATCGGATCGACATGGTGGCGTTTCTATACAAACACTTCAACACTTCGATATACCCGTAGTCGATATGACAACGCTGGAGGGACTGTAATACTGCCCAGGTCTCGATTTAATCAAAGGCTTTCTCATAGTCCACAAACGCCAGGCATAATGGCCGATTATACTTACGGAACAATATTTATAAAACCAAAAACTATGACAGCTAAAGATATAATATTTTCAGAGTAAATAAATAAATAAATATTGTTGAATAAATCGCCACCGTGCGACAAATCGGCAGGTTCCCAGAATGCTGGCGCACCGCTGAATCGCAAGGCTTAATTTTTCAGCGAAATATGAACCAGCTCTAGGATGCCCCGAGGCAAGAACCAATTTGGTCAAAATATCTTTACAATATTTTTTTGCGTCGGATGTCCATGGACCTTGTGGTCCAGCTAATATGGACAGATAATGTGAGGAACTCATAATGCGCGGTTAACTAAGCAAATGAAAAAAAAAACGTGAAAAGGGTTTAGTCTCAACAAGTGATTTTTCACCCCCTTATTAATAAACGTGGAGTGGTCTTGGAATAGTTACGCCGTGTTTTGTTTTCTTCTCTCTTTCACATTTTGAACTCGATCGAAAAAGACAAAAGACGCAGTAACTATTCCAAGGCTACTCCACGTTTATTAATAAGGGGGTCAGATACTACTACCTACTTTAATTCAAATATCCAATTCTCTCAGTATACATTTTTTGTTTCGTCAGTATGCACCGTTCCACGCGCTATTAACTTTTTTATTAATACCTATCGGGCAGCCTTTGACGAGAAACCACTTTGGGCCTGCGGTAATCCACTTTTAGAACTCTATACTTTCTGGCGGATAGCCGGAACCGTCAACTATTTTGATTAAAAAAAAACTAATAATTTATATTGTTTGATCTATCAACATGCCTGTTGCTCAGTATCAAATGTCGCAGCGGTATAATCGACCACCTGTTGGAGGCTCATCAATTCTGTTTTAGCAGCGCAGATAATGGCGAGAAAACCTGATAAACTATCTAACAAAGTACTGTAAATGCAAGTTCGTCGTTTTTAGTTTGTTTTTAGTATAGGTAGTTGAGTCTGTACGGCAAACTTGTCTCATTGTAAATTCAAAGTCTGCCTTGAGCCCTCTGTGCGTTCATTGTTCGTTTTTACATCTTACCTAACGAGTGCGAAAGTGACAGTGATGCTGTAACAATCAGAGCAAAAAAAGCTCTCGCACTCAGTAATAAGATAGATAAAGGCCTAAACGCGTGCTTCGAGCGTTTTTAGGTATAATAATGCCATAAAGGTATAAAGTTTGGTCACTTTGCTGTGATGTGTATTGTGTATGCGAAAATTAATTGTATTCCAACGAATCAAAGTCTTTCTTTATATGGCATGATGGAGGGGTTTTGCAGCCGAAAGGCCATTTAAAATTAGACGACTTTAATAAAGGAGCAGTATTTTTGTGTGTCTTTGTTGCCCGATTTATTCGCCGTTGTACCAATTTTAGTAATTCTTTTTTATTGAATATTGAATCTCGAGGGTGGGTTCCGTATATATTTAAAGAAAATATTCCATATCTAATGGTGGAAAATAAGGAGATAAATCCTGTTTACTGAATTTCACCAGTTTTCCTGTTAAGTTAGCTTTTATTTTTTAACCTCCGACGCAAAAAGAGGGGTGTTATAAGTTGAACGTGGTCTGACCATCCGTGCGGCCGTGCGTACGTGCATCAGTACGTCTATGCGTATGTGCGCCCGTACTACAACCGTGGCAAATAAACTGATGAGCCGCCTGATGGTAAGTGATTTCCGTCGCCTTTGGATACGTGCAACACCAGGGGCATCACAGATACGCTGCCGACCCTTAAATACTCTATTAACCGCCTTTTTGAAAAACCCTCATGTTATAGTTACTCGGAAATGCAGCAGGAGGGGATCTCATTCCACAAATAGCAGGTGTGAGGCAAAAAAGATCGCGTGCGTGCGATGATAAACCGATATTAACATTGTTTGTGCATCTGTTGTTTTTCTATGGAATGTCGCTCCCAAATGGCGGAACCGATTTTGATTTAGTTTTTTTTTGTTTGAAAGGTGACTTGATTGAATGTGTTCTTAGCTTTGGATTCAATAAAATCTACCCAGCCATTTAAAAATTATTAGCTCATTTATAATTTTTTTTAATTAGGTGTTTCTGCAAAAATTTACTACCTTTAACCGATACTTTGTTACTCACTCCAATAATCTGTGGAGGAATTAATGAAGAGTCTCAAGGTTGGCTGCATAACTGTATAAAAAGTAAATCCAACAGAAGTAGGTATTTATGTACTTGATTTGTTATTGGTATTACAGACAAACATAAAGCTATAAGTAAATCAAGACAATCCAAGAGGCTTTTACGCTGATCCGAAAACAAATTAAAACTCCCTTCTGAACAATGTTCGTTCTTCGTGTTATAAATTGGCAGTAATTTTCCCAAATGCTGCAGCTATATCGGCTTTGACTGAGTTTTAAAAGTGCTAATGGTGCGAATGTATAATTTCAGACAACTTTTAAACAAATATGAATTGATTAATAATATCATAAGATTTTTTATGCCATAGGTGGCAAACAAGCTAACGAGCCATATGGTGGTAAGCGATCACTGTCACCTATGTATATTTGTAACAGTAAGCCTAGCATGGACCGTGGACAAATTGTCTTTCCTTTTTTTTCTTTTTTTTAATAAATAACTAGCTGACCCGACTGACGTTGTCCTGTCTTAGAAATGAAAAAGTCGCGAAGTTAAAATCGTTGTTAAGTTTTCTGAAATTTTCTAATTTTCTTAATTTTTCTTTCCATAAGAACCTTCTACAAAATATAGTAACCCCCATTAATTTGCATCAGGTGATTTGCTGACCCTTTTTGGCATTTATTTATTTAGTAAAATTTGTTAAGTACCTACCCAATCTAACAAAAAAAGAATTAATGAAATCGGACTACGCGGTAATGAATTACAATTAAGTACACATTTTGACTTTTATCCCCTCTCCCAAGGGAACCATGCAAAATTTCGGGATAAAAAGTATCCTATAAACTACCTCATAGTATAAACTCAAATTATGCTAAGTTTCATTTGAATCCATATAATAGTTTCGGCGTGATACGCGGCCCAGATACAGACAGAAAGACAGACAGACAAAAAATAAATAAAAAAATACAGTTTTGACTTCAGTATCGATTATAGAGAGCAGTCCAAAAAAAAAATATCTTCAATGTACAGAATTGGACCTGTTACAGTTTTATTATAAGTATATTATAAGTATATAGATAGGCTTGCGTTTGACCACCATCTCGCCTGATGTTAAGTGATGATGCGGTCTACGTTGGAGTACGTTGTTTTTATCCGCACGTAGAGGTGACAAAGCTAGAATATGGATATCTTAATTTTTTTATACAATTTATACAATTTGGGTGTCTTCAAGTCAAGAGTGAATCGGTTTCTTCTAGATAAGCATGCTCCATCGTAGACTGCATCATCGCATACCATCAGCAAGTTGGCGGCCAGGAGCAAGCCTATTTTTTAATTTAAAAAGTAACTTTGTCTCTTTCTCGCAGGATAAAAATTATAAGACAAATTGTCCATTGTCTTGCTAGGCTTACTGCGGGGTATTACAGACAAGTTGCCGACTTTTAAAGATTTTATTAACAGCCATAATTATTGAAGAATCCCAGGTTATACTTACCAGGTAGTTATCTACTTAGAAATGCAGCAAGAGGGAAGTTCATTCCACATATTACAGGTGTGAAGCAAAATAGATCGAGTAAAACTTACAGTGTGCGATTTCCACAGATATATATGATAATAATATGTGGATGAGCTTTACGCTGGCTTCAGATCGGGCAGCTTTTCAGAACTTTCCGGAACTCTCCGTTTAAAATGAGATAAAAGATAAAGATAGAAGAATTAAGCTTTTTTATAGATAAATGTTTTTTTCTAAACTTTGACATCATGTTACCACATTTTGACTACAGCGTTACTTATTACTAGGAAAGGGGTCAACACCTTTTCTGTAATACAATTATCAATAAATTAACTGTTTACTTGCATGGACAGATGAAAATGGTAACGTGTTTTTTTTTCTTATTACCATATTACTCCGTGAAATTAAAAGATATTGAAATAAAATAAAAAAACCTAATGCTATGATAGTTAACAAAAGGTCAAGTTCTGTCACTTTTTGCAAATTCATACTCTGTGATTTCATATCTGCAATAATGTAAAATACGCGACCGAGAGAGCTGCAGAGGGCAAACAGGCCCCTTAATTTATAAATGAAAACAATATAAAAAAATATCGCTATTGAATCGTATTTTTTTTCTAAGCAAGCGTACTCTATCGTAGACCACATCATCGATTAACATCAAGCGACGCAAGTCTATTAAATAATAAAGACAATAAAAAAAACTTGCAAATTTTCAAATCGATACGACAATTACGAGTAGGTAGTTTATGTACTACTACTACTACTTACTATTGTTATAATAGGTCATTCGTAATAGCAGAAATTAGAAGTTTTCAAATTAGAATAGATTAAACGGCGTTGAAATCAACAGAACTTTCATCACTAAAGAGTGAAATTAGGAGTGGAAATGAGCTATATTTGCACGCAGAGACATGCGAAGATTCGTCGACACGTTGTTTTTCATTCGAGATGGCGGTCAAAGGCAAGCCTATTATTAATTTTAAAAAAAAATTGTTTTGTTTTGTGCGAGGTTTACATTTAGTAAATAAATAAAGAACAAAGACAATAAAAAAAACTTGCAAATTTTCAAATCGATACGACAATTACGAGTAGGTAGTTTAAAATTGACATCCACAATTTGTACATAATAAGTTACAAGCAAAGCTAATAAAAGCCTGATATAAACATATTTTACAATTTTTAAAGAGGATCAATGGAACAGTAAGTAAGCTTGTTTGTAAAGTAGAACAAGATGTTATGTTAAAAGTTTCTGCCTGTTACTCCGCTGGAATATGAATTAGTTCTGCGGCGGCCAATGCTGCCGTCTTGTATTTAGACTTCATTCATAAAGAAACAAGAATAAGTTGAAGTTTATAAACAAGATTTCTTCTTGTTAGGCATATTTGACTAGTTTTCTGGCATAACACAATTTTATTGAAATAACAGACCGAGCGAAGGAAGGTCTCAGATTCTAATAGAACAAGTTGGTGTTTCTAAGTGTTTACATTTTTGTTATCTCTAATATTCATAAAATTTTGCAGGCAGGTAATTCATTTCAATAAAATTACTAAGTTCGAATATAGGTAATATCTGCCATGGGATTGCGAAGATTTACCGTGCTGCGCAAAAAGGCTGTACTAAGCTGAAAGGGGTCCCATCATTATGTACAACTTTTACTATGGGAGCAACTATGAAAACGCTCAAAAAACATTAGCTGTTCCATAAAAAAACGGTTATTGACACTCGACAAAATGTATGGAATAGCTGAACTTTTTCCCGATTTCTGGGTTCTCATTGTAAAAATTGTTCACAATGATGTGTATAATGGAACTCTTTTGGCTTAGTAACACGCTTTGCGCGTAATCCTGTAGACATAGACATAATTTATTTGTGGCAAAATAACAGATGGCCGATGGCGCCGAAAGGTTCTGGAATGGAGACCAAGGACCGGTAAGCGCAGCGTAGGACGTCCACCCACAAGATGGACAGACGACCTAAAAGAGACCGCAGGGAAACGCTGGATGCAGGCCGCTTCCAACTGGCCCTTTTGGAGATCGATGGGGGAGGCCTATGTCCAGAAGTGGACGTCCTACGGCTGAAATGACGATGATGATGATGATGAAAATAACACAATACACAATAGGTAGTAAGTAAAACATTAAATTAAAAATAAAACTGAACATGACCTAATTATATTTTTTTGTTACAAAGCGGCTCCAACTCCTCACGATGTCGGCCGTAAACAGCCGGCGCTGGTGTTTCGTCGGTTCCATTGGTTGGGCATAGTGGTCACGAGGTCTCAGTTTAGGGCGAATAAATAATATACTTTTGCGTTTTTTTTGCGTTTTAAGTTGATGCTGTAGTGATGAATGACTTGAAATATTGATGATTTGATCAAAGTAAACATAATTTTGTTGACCATTTTCTATGGATCAGCTGATTTTTTTCTCTATTTTAGAGTTGCTCCCATAGTTAAAAATAACATAATTATTGGTACTATGGCCCCCTTTCAGCTTAGTACACCCTTTCCGTTTAACCCTGTATATGGGTTCATACTTATTATTTTACAATGTCCACCTTTTTAGTTATTGTAATTTATCGTCAGCAGATACAAAAAGTAATTAAATCTAGAACAAAAAACAATTTAATACACTAGAGAGCCTAAAAAGCGACGAAAACACACTTAAAAAACCAACAACCAATTCGCAAAAGAGCTCATAATTTCTAAGCCGTTGTTCGTTTTGTTTCTAAGCCTAACTAATTTTGATAAAACATAACTATAATTCACTCAAATGAAATATACTTTCAAATGAAACAACCACTTTCAAATTGCTCCAGCTGTTTTAGAGAAAAATTGTAACAAACACATACAAACAATCCTACCCCAAACGCTTACCTCTTCGTTTCACCATGAGTAAGGATGCTACAAAATATGCTATTACAAAAAACTTACCTACTCTCTTTCTGTCTCTCAGCTTTATCTCCAGCTAATATACTCTTGTTTTTCCACGTCAATTTGTCTCTGCAGTTCTTGTTTTGCTAACCGTATTACAAAAGCCACGGGTGGTAAAGTAGCAAATGACTGTACTGTTTGTCCCGGGCGTTTTTGTCCGTCCCGGTATATGGATAACAAGGATTCTCGTTTAGTTTTCAGCTGAAAATGTTGCCATATATATTTTCGAGGCACAAAGCACGAGTTTTCCCGCTTTTGAGCTGAAACTAAAACACCTGACACAAAGTCCGGGTGCGAGGGATTATTATAAATATGTGTCTGTACCACAGACACATATCGAGACAGACACCGCAATCGAGTACGTTAAGTTGTATGAAAACCTAGCGTGCTGCATTGTTGTACTAATTATGACGCCACGAAGACAGGATTGGAAAAATCTCCGTTAAAAAACATAATAAAGCATGTGTTTTTTTTTTTTTTGCGTAAAATGGAACGCAACCTGAATTGCTTTCGTTAAAAAGGGAATCTCTGCTCGGTGTTTTTACTTGTAATTTTTTACTTGCAATTACGATGTTTCATTCGTTCAAACGAGCTTTGATTCATTGAATTTCGTATTGCCTGGGCAACAACAAGGCCAGTTTTCTTTGTTCAAATATTACAACAATGACATCAATACATCCGATTTAGAGTTACTCATAATTATGTTGATTCTTAAGTTTATTTCTATCAAACAAGTAAACTGAAGAAATTATATTAAATCATTGATTTTTATTAAAAATTATTTAAAATAATTCGAAATGTTCTATCTGAACGAGAGCAATTTAGAAATAATTGGAATGTTATGTAGTTTTTTTTTAATATTTTACTAATGGTAGTTTATCTACATTTTTACGCCCAACTGCTTTCAAAAAGTATTTTATGTTTACTATGGCACACTGGCATTTTTTGTATTGATGTCTGACATGCTACCAACCACAAATCAACTTACTGCCAAGATGACGGAAATAGTAGGAGTAGTAATCCAACTCAAGACAGGTTACAGACGTGTAAAGCAGGTGAACTCGCAGTGTCTATACTGGTAAAGGTCTGTGGTATATACGCACGAAGCCATGTACCTATTTTTATTTTGCGTTATTATTTTATGCTCTGAAATTTGACATTGTTTTGCATAACTTTTGTGCTATTTTTGACTTTTATTTGTTTTTATCAAATAACAGTTTGTCATAATATAAAATATGAAGTGAATAAATTAAAGTGTTAATATTTAAGTGACAATTAAGTTCTTATTTCTAGGTGTTTAAGTAATACCTTTTGACGATCTTTGTTTTGGTTGGGTTGGTGTTCTCTTGATTAATAGTCTTCACTGTTTTCTACGAAATCGAATCAGAAATGAGGAGATCCGTAGACGAATGAAAGTTATCGACATAGCCCACCGGATTAACAAGTTGAAGTGGCAGTGGGCAGGGCACATATCACGCAGAACAGATGGCTGATGGGGCCGAAAGGTTCTTGAATTGAGACCACGGACCGGTAAGCACAGCGAAGGACGTCCACCCACAAGATGGACAGACGATCTAAAAGAGACCGCAGGGAAACGCTGGATGCAGGCCGCTTCCAACTGGTGCTTTTGGAGATCGATGGGGCGTACGTCCCGCAGTGGACGTGCTATGGCTGAAATGATGATGATGACTGTTTTCTGTTTTAATAACCTAATTTGTAATAGTCACGAACCAGCCATTTAGACGGGTTTCTTAAAGAAAAAATTTAATGTCAAATTCGGTGTTGCTTTTCAGGCATGATGAAGAAAAACGCAAGACTATTTTGATTTAGTAACGTAAACGTAAATTAAGTATTAAACTAATAGAACACAGGTATTAATTTGTCGAAACCTTGCCAACCTTGGGTCACCGGCCCGGAACGATAGTTTTAATGTTATAGGTCCTTCGTAATAGCAGAAATTAGAAGTTTTCAAATTAGAATAGATTAAACGGAGTTGAAATCAACAGAACTTTCATCACTAAAGAGTGAAAATAAGAGTGGAAATTAGCTATATTTGCACGCAGAGACATGCGAAGATTCGTCGGCACGTTGTTTTTCAATCGAGATGGCGGTCAAACGCAAGCCTATTATTTATTTTTTAAAAACGTTGTTTTGTTTTGTGCGAGGTTTACATTTAGTAAATAAATATCTATTTGTATTTTGTACCTCTAATTACAGGCAATAAAAAAAAAATACGATTAGAAAATAATGTTGAGTTTGCAAAATGAGCTGCGTAACAGTAGATTTTTAGGTAATTTTGGACAGACCAGCCCCTCCCCGAACCCCAGTACGAGCACAGAATTAATAATAGTACAATAGTACCTACGAGCGAATTTCGACAGCGCAGATATACCTCGCGCTATTGGATTTAAAGTGCATGTTGTATATACGTAGAACACATACTAGGTAAAGCTACTAACGTAAAAGTACCACATTTGCTACCCCACTAGTTTTTGCTCAATGTATTTGCAGTAATAATAATTACTGTTAAGTAATCTTTTTGTTATTATTATAAGTAATTAACTAAATACGTGTATTCAAGATTACTATATATTTTTCTTCCTTTCTACTTTTCCTTTGATTCGTCTGATATATGTCGTTGATGTCGTTGATGTCGTTTAACAATATAGAAATTGTGTTGTCCAATTTTCGAAATAAAAGTGCATCACTAACTTTTATTTCGAAAATTGGACAACACAATTTCTATATTGTTAAACAATAATTTAGAACTCAAAACTTTTGCGTTTGACTAAGCAAAGAAATATAGCAATCTCTCTAACAGCTTAACATTACGCGTTATCAGTAACCACTGTAAAAAGTCTGAGGCATCGCATAGTTCGTTTACGATAGATAAATTGTTATCACGCACCACCCTAGCAAAACGCGGAAGAGTAAATCTTCTATGTACACATGAAAACTTCACTTTGAAGTTAAATGCCACCAATAGACAAACAATACCTTTAACAAAACAACTCGGGACCCGTCACTTCTGACAGAGTAAAACCTTCGCGGTAGACCCGATCACCAGCAAATAGACTGATCCATTCGGGACCAAAATGCATGACTCTGATCAAATATTGTTAAACGGCACATGACTAGAAACCACGCGGGGTTGTTTGCGACCAGATAACAATTACCATGTTTGGAATGATAATACCATCACTCCATGTTTGGAGTGATAAAGCCTTCATGCCATGTTTGGAGTGCTAAAACAAATGTTTTGTTTATGTCATCTGGATGTAAATATGACCCCTTTTCACAGTTTAGTAAAGTTGAATGCTCTTTCGTTTTGCAAATCGCAAACGAGATCAACATGTTCCGGGTGTATAAAGAAGCAACCGACGCTGTGACACAGATTTTCAGCTTTTAGGCTTCTAAAATCAAATATTTAGAGTGCGGCTGCAAATCCTAATATCCATGCCATTATGCGAACCACAGCTGAAATGAACCTGGATTATAATTAAACGTAAAACGTAAACCATATTTACGTACTTACACTAATTTTGCAAACAGATTTGGTTCAGCATTGCCGTTCAACTTGAAAAACCATTAGAATCTTTAAAAAAAACTTTAACAAAACAAGCTTTTTTTCGTTTCATTCTCAGCAAACCCTCTCATTTGATACCCATTTCATGATGGTAGATAAGAACATTTTGTAAGCCATCTTGGGGCTTCTACCATAGTGAATTTAGTGTGACGTCATTAAATTTTTCTTATAATTCTTAGCAAATCCTTTCATTTGATAACCATATCGTGGGGGTGCGTAAAAATAACTTATTCGAGACGTCGGAATCGCGGTTATGAGGTTGAAGTGGAGCTGGGCAGGACACGTTGCTAGGCGCAGTGATGACAGGTGGAGTAAGGTCTTAACGGAGTGGTGGCCGAGGCAAGGTAAGCGGAGCGTTGGTCGTCCAGCTGCAAGATGGTTGACGATATTATTACTATCGCGGGTCGAACCTGGACTAGATTGGCACAGGACCAAGGCAGATGGCATAGCAAGAGAGAGGCCTATACCCAGCAGTGGGATAAGGAAGGCTGTGGATGATGATGATGATGATGATTGAATTTAAATCGTAAAAGAAAATACGACCATGCCTATACATCATGTTCAAGGAGCTTTCCACAGCTTTGCCATGTTTAAAGCTCTCGGGTAAATCTTATATGCATCAATAAAACTTTAAATAGTTCAAAGAAATGTGGAATATCAGCTTAAATGTTTTTTGTAAAGTATATAAGGTATTAGGGTTCAGAGCAAAACAGATATTAAAGACTTATAGATATATAATGATATAAATAATGAGAAACAAACTTACAACAAAATTTACAGCAAAACATCATCATCATCAACATAAGCCAGAGGATGCCCACTGTTGAATATAGGCCTCCCCCTTAGAACTGCAAACTGAACGACAGACTGCTATCTGTATCCACTGGATGCCTGCAACTTTTATGATGTTGTCACGTCAGTCCATCTAGAGGCCTACCCACTACAAGGCCTACGTCCACTCAACAAACTTTCTTCCCCATCGGTTATCGGTTCTTCAGGTGATGTGGCCTGCCCATTGCCACTTCAACTTGCAAATTTGAATAGCTATCTTGGTGACTCTAGTTCTTCGGTGAATATTGACTTTCCAGATTCTATCGTGCAAAGAAACTCCGAGCATGGCTCGCTCCATTGCCCGCTATGCGACTCTAACCCTCATATTTAGAGACATAATAAAGGTCACTCGAATCCTCACGTCACCCTCAAGTGATGTTTTTTATATACCAAAACACCACTTGAGGGTCAGGTGAAGAGTATCTTATTTAAGTCTATGATTATGAGGAAAAAGGCTAGCAGTTAAGGACTACATCTCAGAACCATACGTCATCACTGGCAACTCATACCGGTTAAAGAACCTGGTGTGAGACACTGTGTTATTTTGAACGAGAAGATGTCACGTTATTTCCCAAATGCTGCCCATCCAAGTTGGATTCTTCGAGCGACCTTTTTGCCTAAGTTTTAACTACCTAACTGAAGGATCTGTCCAAGATAGGCACACTTATTAACAATTTCGAGAGTACCAACGACTACCGGCACGGTTACAACATGGACATTGGACACGATTTTTGTATTGCCCATGTTCATTTTAAGCCCCACCTGTTGGGAAATCTACTGAGGTCACTAAGCATCATATTGAGGTCCTCCAGCGACTTTGCCATGATAACTATATCATCTGAAAAACGAAGGTTAGTGATGTATTCGCTATCACCCATGTTCTTTTTTATTTCACTACTGGGCCGAGCAGAGCCTGAGTCGTCTAGTTGCAACGTGGATCGACGATATTGTCACTTTAAGGGCCACTTGATTGATTAGTACAGGACCGAGGATCGAACCGGGTGTCGTCAGATTGTAAAGCATACATGCTACCACTCGCCCACCATTGATCCGACCCGCATCTTGATATTTAGTAAAACTTGACAAAGTTTCAGTACTTGACAAATGCACAAGAAGTGTAACGCTAAAATCCTTATAGAGGAAATAATAAAAAGTTACCCCAAAATATTTATGCATATTAATACGTGAATTTCAACGCGATGTTTGGATTAAAATGGATGTGGAAAGTACTATTCAAGCCTTGGCGGCAACTGAACATTTATATACTAACCACCAACTAACTACCAAACGCAAGTTTATTATTTGATAATTTAAAAGTGAATTTTTAGTTCATCTTCACGTACAAACTTAATAAAAAAAGTAGAAAATTTACAGTTGAAACAGATATTAAAAGCCCCCATCAAAACTTTTGAAACCACAAACCAAAACGCTGGAGGGAACCACAAACCAAAACGTCAGTGCGCCTATTTTTTGTTTTTGTTGATTTTTTCAAAAAGCACATCAGACCATCTCTGTAATATGACCTACCAAACAAACAAAAAAATCATTAAAATCAATCCAGTTTTGGTGGAGTAATTGCGTAACAAAAATTATATACATAGTCGAATTGGGAACCACCTCTTTTTATGAAGTCGGTTAAAATGGACTTTACGCGTACGAAGTTGCGGGCAACAGCTAGTATTTAATACCAATATCAAACAATATTTTAAACCTAACTATTACTAGGCAAACGTGCTCCATCTTCGACCGCATTCAGGCCAGATCACGGTCAAACGTTAGCTAGTCCGATGTAAAAAAAAACTCTTAATCTGCTTACCTACCTTTATATCGTTATTGTCAAGTATGCGCCTGCGACGGCGACGTCACCTCAAAGCTCGTCAAGACGCCGGATGCGTACGTGACCTGTCAGTCTTAACGATAAACCTCTTATATATACGGTGAGGAAACTTACTCGAGTTTAGTGCGCTCGCGGACGCGTATGCTTCATTTATTTAATTACTCACTAAAATTCACAAAATAAAAACGAATTAGTGTCAACAGAAGCAATGGCGCCCGGTGTTCTACAAAACGCTGACGCGATCATTAGCGATTCTTTGGAGAAAATTACGACGGCACACAACGGGAACTTGGTCAACAAACTGAATGAAGGACTGGCTCCTAAAACGTGCCCTATAGAACATTTTACCAATGGTTCGGTTGAAAACGGTGTGGATAAAGTGGACAATGTGGTAGTGAAGAAGCCGATAAGGAAAGTTGTTAGGCCGAAAGTGTTGAAGAACCATGAGTCCCGCGAATATTTGTACGATCGCCTTTATGGGTCGACTTGTCCTATGGCTGTAAGTTGAATATTTTTTGCTTCATTAAGATGTTAAGTTTTATAAGAGGTTTGCGTGATACTATGTTCGATAAAGCAATGCTTTTTTTTACGTTTCCGCATATAAAAGTCTAAATCTTAGCTTATGTTAAAAAAGTTACCTAAAAGTTACCTTAGGTCTAGGTTAATGTAAAAATCAGATTAGTAATGATATGACCTGAAAGTTCATCCAAATATCATAGATCTGTAGAAATCGCATACTGTGTTTTACGCGATTTTTTCGACGCATTTCCGAGAAACTATATCATGGCGTTCTTCAAAAGGGCTGGCAATACAATCTTTAAGGGTCGGTTACGTATCTGTGATGCCCCTGATGTAACAAGTATCCATAGGCGACGGTGATAACGACCCATCAGACAGCCCGTTAGCTTGTTTGCCAAGAATGGCATAAAAAATGAGTAAAAAAATACATCATTTACAAACGAGGCAGTTCAAAATTCGCATCAAACCAAACCATTGACTTCTTAACCATGTCAAGATGATTAGGCTTTATAGCTGCAGGATTCGAAAGGGGGACTACAACAAAACCATTGTTAAATCAAGGTTCACTAACCTTAAGGACAAAGTTTACAGGAACTTAACAAGGAAATTAAAATGTTTCACGGACTGTTCTTGACAACTGCTCCTTGAGTAAAGTATCAACTGAATGAATAAGAGTGAAGAAACTGAATAGGTGCACAAAGTGACGTACTAACTGAATATGACCTAGCCTTACCTAGACCTATTCCTAGGTAAGGAATAGCGACATTAGCGACAATATAGCTAATGTGACTACTATTATGTACTATGAATTTGACGAATAGGCGTCAAAACAAGATTATTGTCTATTATAAATAAAATTTTCAACGGTTTATTAAACTGTTTTAACAATTCCTGCCACACATTTAATTTCAAAAGAGGTCAATAAATCCAATAAAGCCTGTGAATAAAGCCAATAAATCTTCTGGTTAGCAGTGAGGTTAGGTTTTGAATATGATAGACCTTAGTGCACATCTACACAACCTACCTAACTAAATTCTTCTGAATTTCTTGGAACTAGTTTCAACAGGTTAGATTAAACAGCTGGGTTACATACAAAAGTGTTTTATAATAAAAGTATGGAATGATTTGTTTATAGTAATAAAAAAAAATAGATTTTAGATAGGTTAAAAAAAATATAGAATAGGTTTTGATTTTGCCACCAACTCACCTGGATGGCAAAGCGATGTTGTGGCTTTAACCAAAATAAAATGAATAAACGGGCGGACGGGCCAGAAGCGAATTTTTGAAGATTAAAATTAAAATGAGCGTCGGCGCTCACTTCGTTTCAGTCGGTCTCTAGTCGTAGGAAGTGCAACACGTGACTATAGTTACTGAATATCTGACAAAATTATGCCTTCGTATGCTTTCCCGAAGTGTAAATACACAACAAAAAACCGCTATCTATTTTTTGTAACAAATGTACTGTACATGGTTATAATTAGGTGTTGAAGTATATGTCCGACGGTTTTGACTCGTTTTTACAGAACAAGTTCAATGGTTATGGCTCGTCCATTCATTTTATTTTGGTCGAAGTGTTGTGGCCGAAGATAGAGCACGTAGATCTAGAGCCCTAGATGTAGTTATTCACTCTGGCCTTGAAGACACTGCTATAGTTTTAGGAAACAAGAACGGTGGCAAAGCATTCAAGTCCCTAGAAAGGTGTTCTCGGAACAATTATTGTTAAGAAATACTATGTAAAATTATATCAAATCTTACCGAGACTTAGTAAACAAAAGGCGATTAAAGCTTCAAAATCACAGTTATTATACCTCTGTTTATTACCTACCTACATAACTAATTGTTTATCTATGCAAGTGAGCATAGATTACGTATGCTTATATTTGAACACGCGCCAGAAACAAACAACAGCCAAACCAAAGATAAAGTCAATCAGTAAGTTATGAATTTTATTCGTTGCCATCTCTACTGCCGCGTATCTCTACAACGATTAACAAGCCCCTGCGAAAGCCTCTTTGAATAAACCTTTTATCAATGACTATCTGATTTTTCCCAATTTGTAAAATTTTCCGAGCAAATTTCCAACTTTACTTTCCCTAAAAACTTTACTCAAAACATTTAATAACAGTTAGCCGATCGGTTCACCCGTTCTCAAGTGATGCGTTTACAAACAAACAACATTTAGCTATTATTTATATAGATAATAATGCGATTCCATGGATCTTAAACGCCAGAGATCCCAACCACTGGCTGTCTGGGGGTGGAAACCACAGAAAAGATAAGTAAATAGAACGGAAATGAGAAGGAAAATCTGTCGCCAGGCATTATGACAGAACCTTGATTTAACATTCTTATTTATATCAACGCGTCGAACTCCGCATCCAAAGAACTTGGACCTTACCTTTTTGGGTTAGGTCTCATAGTTCTTTGTCCGCATCACAGTTCCTAACTGATTTCGAATGACTGACGTTTCGTTTATATGGGCGCAACTGGCTACAACAAATTACTTACAAAAAAAGAATATTTTTTTTTACAATAATAACAATTTTTTTTCAAAATAAATTATTATTACACCGGCTTGCACTCACGATTATGTTTCTATCGGGCGAGTTTTGATGAAGTAATTTTTTTTCTGTTTTAGAAACCGCTGAGAACCTAAGTTTTAATTTTGTTTACGTTTATCGGCTGTATTTATGTTCGGTTTTTAAAAGAGACGACAAAAATTATCATTCCGCCAGCTTATTATTTACACGAAGAAGTGAGCCAACGTCAATGGACATCACAATGGATATTCGCAACAAAATTACTTGTTTTTAACATTTGCGCAGTCCGATAACACCGCCATGTCGGAATTATGATTTTATTGCTCACTCATTTCGAGCGTTTCGGCCATAAAGATTCAATACTTAAGTGGAAATATGTGTGGAAAACAAACAAGCCGCAGTTAAATTTTTCACGCTCTATCTACGTAGCACTATTAGCTACCGGCGTGTTATGATTCAAAGTGGCAACTAAGCGATTGATTTTTTTACATATTTTCGACCAGGCAAGACAGAAGGAATACTTTTTTTTTTCTACTAGTTTATCATAAAAATATCATAAAGGTACGTTTCACAAATGGTGGAAAATTCAAATTTAAAACAGTTTTATTCGCCTTGTAGCTGGGCCGGGCAATTATTGTAAACGATCATGATGTTTGCGCAAATCGACTTATCTCTAATGCACATTATTACATACATTATGTCAATAAACAAATTTTTGCTGTTTCAAACGGTTTATTGACAAATGTAAGTAATATGGTGCGTTACTGTTAAATAGTTGTACATTATAATGTAAAGAACAACCAACAATTAATAATTGTTAATTGCCAATCATTGATAATTAACAATTATCAATCATAAGCATTGCCATTCAACGAACATTAATCTCTTTACAATATTAGTATTACCCTCTTTATAATGTTAGTATAGATTATAACACACATAATACAGGAATTTATATTCATACATCTATACTAGACACAGAAAATTCCTGGACGAAATCCAAATAAAATTGCAAAGGTTCCGAATATTTAATTTTTTTGAACCTTTGTAATTTGGGATTATAAAACAATTTTCTCATTAAAACCAGAATATTGGAGGCTTAGAGTTGATAGCCTCACATTTTCCCAATTTTTAGGCATCGGTAAATTATAACCCTTTAATCCCGCTTTTATACGGCACGACAGAAATAAATCTCCAGGAAAAAATTTCAAGAGTAACGACAGATTAAACTGAAATTAAAAATTTACGCCATCTTAGAAAACTTTTCAGCCGAGTTTTACGAGAATGATACAATATTTATATCGAGCACCGTATCCTTGAAAAGGCGTACTTTTCTTACTTATAGTATTACCGCCGCCGCCGCGCGCCGTAGTGCTCCCGGCTCTGAAGTTACTTCCACCGGAACTTTGTGTGAGACTTGCTGCTTGGTTTTTCAAGATTATATTATTATTATACTCACAAATTATGAATTAGCATACCTACATTAAGTATAACTTGAGATTTAAATGACTGAAAATATTATAAACTTACCATAAACTCATAACCTCAGCATAAACCGGTTTTTGTGTTACCTATGCTATAAACAATGAAATCATTTGTCAACTTTTCACCAAAGATAATTTGACATGTGTGAAAGTGAGACATTAGATTCGATAAAATCACGATAAAATACTTATGAGATGTAGTTTTATTCCTTTATGTATGTTCATCGTCAAAGTTTTATTCATAGTTTCGATTCGAAACATTTGTTTATATACAAATGTTGTATGATCTTTTCATAGATTATTTTTTCAGTGGTTTTGATTGCAGCTACACATTTTTGTCAAAAGTTTGGTTTAGACGTAGTATCCAAATTTCGAATTATCAGAGATCCTATAAACTGATTAAAAACAATAATTTCATGCAAAATATAATTTTACTAGCAAACTTTATACAGAGTTAGTTAAATCAGAAAGCATCCTCTTAAGGGCGGCCTCACTACGTCAATACAAATAACTTTTCATCTACGACTTTTCAAATTACGCAAATAAAAAATACTGCCGTTCCACAGCCACGGACTTACGTTTTTTCCGAGCAGGGGCAAAGTCTTAAAGCTAATTCCCCTCCCCATGGACGTAGCGAAAAAATGGGTATGTAATGCGTCGTAGTTATGTACGACGCTGACGCGCTCTGCATTAGGCGCTCTAGTGAAACTTTTTTCAAACTCATGAATTTGGCGTTAGTAGTTAGTGTTGGTTAGGATAGGCCGCGTGGCGCTGCCGCCCGGGGCTCGTGCCCCTATTCCGTCCCCCCATCGACTAGATCCGGGGCTACCGGTCCATACTAAAATACTCCCGACAAAATATAACAGCAGATTATTTTTCGCTAATAAGACGTAGAACGAAATTTGTTTGTTTTGACGTATTAAAGCCGCCCTTAAGAGGATGATAACATTGATAACTGATTGCCAGTAACCCCGTGTACCTGTAAATCAGGAAAGTGAATTCAACAACATGCGATAATAATATAAAATCCCTTTTATTCCCATGATAACGTGGAATGGGAGTTTGTATCACCGAATCATTGAAATGTTATGTTAGACATAAAAACCCCATCGTGTTTTATGGACCTTTCCATTTATGGCTAAAAAGAGGATGATGTTAGAGCTCTTAGGTGAGTGATGTTTAGGGCAAAGCTATTTGTAATTTTTATTAATACACACTTAGTTTATACTAACTCTAACTACTAAGAGCGATGGTGGCCGGGCGGCATGTGCGCTTAACAATCTGACGGCACCCGGGTTCGATCCTCGGCCCTGCATCAATGACTTATTTACTACTTAAATAAATTATGTGCAGTTTCGATGCCATGCTCAAAAACGATGAAGAAACATCCAAGAACCTTAAGAGATTAAAGACACATTATGGCATTCATCAACATGCACTAGGCTAGCATGGTGGATTAGGATCCATTCTCTGAGAGGCCTGCCAGCAGTAGGAACATAAGTTTTTAATGAGTAGGTAATTATAGTAGGTAGGTAATTAATTATACTAATAAAACAAGTAAGATATTATATTATATTATATTATGGTAAAGTGTCATGGCAGACGCAAGCACATCAGGCTTTAGACGAACTTGAAATCGATACGTCAAATACAAGTAGTTTAAAATTAACTTCCAAAGTATGTTTAAATAGTTAATCAGTTACAAATAAAGTCAATAAACACGGCTCAACGCATAAGCATTGCTATTCAGTGTGGTAAAGCCGACAGCATGCTGGGTACGCTGCCAACTGGTAGTGGGCTTAACTGGGGCTTAAACATTTACATTGTCTTTAGACCTTCAACGGTCTATGGGCTGTCTTACTGTATTTGTAGTGTTAGTATTAGCTTCTATTTTGTTTAGTTAATAAAGGCACTTGTCCAGTAAAAAAATTCTTCTTGAACCCGCTGTGTCAAACGCTGTGCGTGCTTCCTGCTGGCCATCTGGTGAAGATCTCCATTTCGTAATAAACAAAACTGGTCTTTCTATTTCTGGTATTTTTTATTTTTTATTTTTTATATATTTGTCAAATTAACTAGGTTACTATTACAAGAATTTGACTAGAATTACTAAATAAAAAACCGAACTAGTTCATTACTTACAATAAAAGTTAATAAATAGTTCATTATTTACAAATTAAGTTAATAAACACGTATTAAAAACTTCACACTACTTAATGAGCACAACTGGCACAAAAAAAAAATTCGCTGCATTTATTTGCCATTTACAAATAAGATTAACCCTTGTTCCCGTTGTTGCAGCCGACGCTATGCAACGAGAATACGTGTCTTGGCAGCATCATGGGCCTCCCGGGACGGGGGGACGTGCCTCGGGAGCCCGAAGAGGTACTAAAGGACGCCAAGGACTTTCTAGGACAGTACTTCGCTTCTATACGAAGGTGAGGATGACATCTTATTTTATAAATCCGTATCTCTCTTTGTTAAGTACTACCTCTCGGATGTCGAAAACATCTTCTCTGTACATTTACTTATATTCTTATTCGAGGTGGGGGCGATAAGTCCTGCACTGACGTCCCGCTTGCGGTGTATTGTGCTTTTCCGAGCCAATTTAGTTCCTCCGAGCCAACCCACCTCCTAAACCTGTGTTTATAGTCCGTTTGGTATCAAAATGGTTGCTGATAGCTGATTTTAATTATCCTAAATACAAATGTTTTAAATGTTTATCGGGACTTATCGCGCATTATTTTATTCAAAATAGGCACTACCTTCGCGGCTCTCTTTTGCTCGATGTTTCAACCGTTCGATGTTATAATAGCCGTGTTCACGAGCCGACTGAAAACTACGGGTGACAAAATCGGGCGTTTTGTTCTTCTTCATTTGATCTTGAAAAATCGCAGGGCTGTCACTACGACGCACAACACTGACTGAATCCGTCAATGTCCTAGTACCTACACCGCGGTTTGTACACCTGCTTACTATTGGATTCCACGATGCCACAAACTTAAATCTATCGTCCCGCTTGAAATTGCGATGTTTTTTTATTGCACCCGCTTCACGAACCATTCTGAAAAAATAATGTCGTTCAGTGGAGAAGACTTTCGGATCGTGGAGCTCGTTAAACATTTAAAACTAGTGTTCAAATCGCGATGGTTTAAAAGTTATTTACACAAAAGTGAATAAAATCTACGTTTTCTTTTGCCCAGATAGTGATAAATCGCGTCCAATATTAATGTATAATTTGTATCTACATAATAAAGAAAATAATCATGTCAATCGTTTCGCAAATGGCGGAGTAAACCATGTACATAAATAAATAAAAAGGTTGGCCGTCATGGGTCGCCCGGACGCTATTAAACATGACGGCAATATGACGTCACGTCCATCACGGCATACGAGTTGGCTTTATTGCTAAGGCTTGCCCTATTGGCTTTTCACATCAAAAAATACAAACTGAATAGAGAACCACTTAAATAAAAGTAAAAAAAAAAAAAACGGTTATAAAACTATAGTTTTCAAGTTTCAGCAGGTCAATATTCAAATAATTTTGCTTCTCGGCTTAAATTCCTTCAGGGAATGATATGGACAATTAAAACAATATTATTATTCAAAAACTTTGATATTCAACTTACATCTGTGCCCAGGTTTTATTACTAAAACAATTTCATACGCTCTCAACTCAAGTAGGTACAATGATACCAATAAAATCTTCCAAGTCGAAAAATACAAAGCGCAGCAATGATCATAAAAAATAAGTTTTGTTTCATAAGAATAATATGCTAATACTTCTTGGGTAGAAAGTTTTATGTTCAGCTGAAGGTAGCATTTCCATCTTTGGTGGATTTGAAGGAAAATATTTTCATTTTACAGCACTCCTTCTTTTGTGAAACTTGTTTCTCCAACTCCCTAAGTTGAACTTTTAGCGGACTAATAAAAATCTTCTGGAAAGTTTGGCTTGAGTGTCTTTTTCTGGGCTTTAAAACTTAGGGGTGGAAATGACATTGTTCACTATTATTAAGAGAAAAATAGCACAATTCGATTCAACAGGCGGGCTTAGTTTAGACTTGGTACCTATTGTCAACGTCTTCATTCTCTTTTCATTCAGCAAAACACAATACTTGTTGACTTTGTTAGTGTTTTGTGTTATTACACTGTTGTTAGTATTATTACAGGCTTATAAATATTGACTCAAGCATTACAGGGCTAACTCAAATTAGCGCTGAAACAACGCAGTTCGGAAAATCACGGAACGTGAACCTTAACGCGCCGAGATACGGCTTACGATACTTTCTCAGCACCTAAACAGAATCGCTTAATACAGATAGCTGTAAGGCCCCAGGTCCCACACATCCTATCAAATACATATCATAAGATCAGTGGAAATAGCACGATCGTTTTTGCCTCACACTTGCAATTTGTAGAATGAGCTACTCCTGCGGTATTTCCGAGTAACTATAACATGGGGTTCTTCAGTAAGACTTTTAATAGAGTATTTGAAGGTCGGAAATGTATCTGTGATGCACTACAGGTATCCACAGACGACGGTGATCGCTTACCATCAGGCGGCCTGTTAGCTTCTTTGCCACCTGTGGCATTTAAAAAAGGTTCCGAATAAACAACATATTTGGTTTTGGCTGAACATTTGTCGAGTCTATTTTATTGGGTTACAGGAATATTACTTAATTATACAACGATGCACGTAGTTAATGCGTTTTGCTCACCGAGCTTAAATTCTTCCTATTATTTCATCGGTTTTTACACTCACTGAGATGGCTAGTTAACTTAAGAACAGTGTCTAGTGCGAGTGCTTCTAATTGCGTTCACCTATTCGATCGCAACGATTTGAATTCAGTAAGAGAATTGCCATCCAGATGGTGTTCTATGTTACTATTTAATACAAATCCTAGATAACGCCAACACAATCAAAACCTTGGGGTTTTGTTTTTATGATCCTTTCACATCACAGACACAGGTGGATATGTTATATATATGATCGCCTTTATTTCGATCTCCCATCTCATTTGTAAATCGTTTAACAGTATTTTTTGAACATTGCTCTAACGAAAAGATAAAATAACTTGAGGGACAAACTTAACTTTGCCGTTCGAAAACTGTTATCCCGATACATCGACATAGGTAACGGTAAGGTAATCAGCTGCATTTATGTTTACAACCGCAAAAATATATTTTTTTCAATTCAAAAAATTACAAAACGGCTGTCGGATTTTTCCTTTACTTGTGCTATAAGACATTGCTTCTTGCCAAATGTCATGATTCTAGGTCAACGGGATGTACTCTGTAGGTTTCGATTCCGTTGCGAACAAAGAAGTGATCCTATAAGGATTCCTTACTACCTTTTGAGGTACGGAACCCTAAAAATAAAATACCTTTCCAGCTTATCAATAAACGTACGATTGAAAAAATCTGATTTTAATTTGTATCAAACAGAGCAAACACCCCGGCGCACGAAGCTCGCTGGAAAGCAGTCCAGGAAGAAGTGGCGAAGACAGGGACCTACCAGTTCACAACCACCGAGCTGGTGTTCGGAGCCAAGCTGGCCTGGAGAAACGCTAGCAGATGCATCGGTAGGATACAGTGGTCTAAATTACAGGTGAGAATTTGATATAGAATGTGTTAGGTTATTTGTATATCTTCAATAACCCTGTATAGCAAACATACCAGGTAAATTTATTTACCTTCCATATTTGTCTGTAAATTTTTTTAAACATTGGGACTAAAGCAAAAAAAACTACGTCATTAAATAACGAACCTCAAATAAAAACGAAATCAAACCAACCTTGATGAAATACCTCAACTAAAAACTCTCAAGCAAAATGGAAACCGTTAATCGTTAAGGAAATTACCTTTCTTCTGAAAAAGAGCAACAAAATCAATTATACAAGCTCTTGCCTAGTGAAGACTTCCCAGCAAAACGGGGTCTAAATGAATTTGCTGACTCTAATGAGAAAACTCCCATTTCGCTCTACGATGGTAAAAAATAGGCAATTAACACTTAGGTTCGGGGTTCTTTGAATTTCCTCCAGGACTAGGAATTCTTATTAAATTTGTAAAGAAACAGGAAAGAAAATGAAGTTAATTGATCAAAGATGTTGAAACATCTGCTAATAAGTTAGCAGACTTGCTTAAAAAATTAGTCAAGTTTGAGGCGGCTATATCCAGCTCCATTTAGTTTTAGAATTTTATTATAAAAAGATCGGAATTTATTACGTTGTCGAATTAATAGACAAAATTAGGTAAATGTTTTATCTAGGAAACCATAAATACCGAAACAAGATTAAAGACATTATGCTGAAAAATTATGAAAGTAACACTGATGTGCGCTTTTCTCCCTGTTTTTTGGATGCATTCAGATACCTATTTAATAAATGATGTTTATAATCACTATCACTATCATCACTATCACTACATAGTATAAAACAAAGTCGCTTCCCGCTGTCTGTCCGTCCCTATGTATGCTTAGATCTATAAAACTACGCAACGGATTTTGATGCGGTTTTCACCATCAGTTAGATAATTTTTTACGGAAGGTTTATATATGTAACAAGCACCCCGCCCTGGTTTCGCACGTAAGTTACACCCGTGCGAAGCTGGGCGGGCGGGTCGCTAGTATCCTTATATACATATTTTATTCATAATTATGGAGGGAACCGTAGAGGTACATTTTACATTACAGCTATACTTAACAATATGAGAAAAACGAAACGCACGAATGTGTGTAAACGGTTTTTTCCACTAAATATAACTTTAATACAATAATAATAATAATAATAAAAAAAAAAAAAAAAAAAAACCGCTGTCACGACCTGACGTTTATTTTTCCGTTAACATTTTTTTATTTCATATTAATTGTTTTTACCTTTTATAACATAATATTACAAGCAATAAAGTTTCATAATAGTCCTACACACCGAAAATCAATATGTATAAATGCCGAAAACAGGATAAAAATGTGTTCAATAGTTCTACGACAAAATACCAAACTGACAGCTATTGTCAAACATGGAAAATTAAATACAATATCGAAATGGTAAAATAATTTGTGAAATGATAACACGGTCAAAAACGTCTGCAGCGGCACGACTCACAAACGCACAACCTCCACCACCGCCCGCCTCGTCGTCGTCTCCGAGCTCCTCGTCGGGTGAAGATGAGTACCACACCACCCGCGAGGCAAGCGGCTCGTCGAGCGACACGAGCGGGCCTGGGACACCGCCGCCACCTCCACCTGCGCGACGGGGACGTCCCCCGCTGCCGGCACGCTTGGGGCTTGTGGGGCATTCTGCCACACGCCCGGCCCCCGCTACCGGTGGTGTAGTGCGTCGCATGCGATGGTCTCCAACCATGAATGAGAACTGCATGCGCGCCTATTACAGGGCTACAGAGGGAGGAACCAACTTGAGTGCGTACTGTGCCAGGATGCTGCCTTTGTTTCAGGACCTTGAACCGACCGTCACCGTATCCGCCCAGCGACTATCGGATCAAGTGCGGGCTATCCACCGGTGTAAACTGCTGGATGACTCTGTGCTTGATCGGCTCCGCCTGGAGGAACTACGTGCTCGTCCGACTCCTGCTTTGATGCGGGACCCGCCCGTCGCGTCGTCTGCCCCGACTTTGGCGTCACTGCCGGCGTCGGTGGCGACACTAGCGGCACCGGCTGATCCCGTTGTCGACGAGGGAGATTTGACGAGTAATAGTGTCTCTGACCAGGTGAGAGAGCAATTGAGGGGGGCTTTGGAAGACGCAATCTCCCAGTATCGGTTCGCACCCGACTCTAGGCCGCGTCTACCACGTTTGCCCACCCATAGACGCAATCTAGCGTTAATGGGAGCCCTGAACGCTTTGCTAGCTCCCTATTTGAGGGCTAGCGAAGATTTAGTTGATACCCACTCGATTCTGTACTGCGGTGCCATCGCGGCGTGTCGCGTTGCACGTGTTAAGTTCCCGGACACTAACCGTGCACCGCGAACCGCCGGGGGGGTACCCGCATGGCAAGTGCGGATCGAGCGGCGTATTAGCACGTTCAGGACTCTCATTGCAAAGCTAATCTGCTTCAGCCGGGGGAATAATCGCCCCCGAGTCATGCGTTTCGTGACCCAGGCTTTCGCTGGGACCGAAATTAGGCCCCAGCACTATCTAGCCAATGTCATGGAACGCATCGACTATCTGAAGCAGAAGGTCTATGCATGGGTAAGTCGTATTCGCCGCTACAGAGAGCGTGTGAATAGATACTGGCAAAATCGCCTTTTCCAAAGTGACCAGAGGAAGGTGTACCGAGGCTGGGAAGAAACTGACCAACGTGTGAGTGACGGGCAGCTACCAGATGCAAACGCCATGATTAATTTCTGGCGCGGTATCTGGTCGGTGCCCGTCGAGCACACCGAGGGTGATTGGATGCGTGTTGTCGAGCGGGAATGCGAGTCCATCGAACCCATGGGGTCTATTTTAATAGACTCCGTAGACGTTAGTTGTGCGATCCGTACGGCGCAGAACTGGAAAAGTCCTGGGCCGGACGGGTTGCACAACTTCTGGATAAAATGGATTCGATGCTCGCATGACCGCTTGGCGACGCAATTCCAAGAAGCCCTTGAGCTCGGTTCCCTTCCCAGCTTCATGACCACCGGTGTCACCTTCCTGCTCCACAAGTCCGGTAGTACCACGGAAGCCAAAAACTACAGACCCATCACGTGCTTGCCTACCATCTACAAGCTCCTTACATCCATTTTGAAAAATAAAATTAACGCGCACATTGTTGCGAACAACGTTTTGGCCCATGCTCAAAATGGATGTAGGGTTGGGTCCCGTGGTACTAAGGAGCTCCTCCTCATCGACACGGCCATTAGCCAGCAAGTCCGGCGTAACAAAGGAGCCCTCTCCGCTGCCTGGATTGACTATAAGAAGGCCTATGATTCAGTGCCTCATTCATGGCTAGAGAGGGTTTTAGAGTTGTATAAAATTGATACAACTCTAAAATCATTCTTAGGCGCATGTATGAGGCAATGGACCACAGTCCTTCGTCAACCAGGTGGTGGGGACGGCACCTCTGGCCCGCAGGACTTGATAAGGATTGAGCGAGGCATATTCCAGGGTGACAGTTTTAGTCCATTGTGGTTTTGTCTGGCTCTGAACCCTCTCAGCACTCTGCTGAGGGATTCAGGACTAGGCTATCGACTTCGAAGAGATGGTCAAGTCATCTCCCACCTGCTGTACATGGACGATCTCAAGCTGTTCACACCGAAACGCCAAGACTTGGTGGAGCTGCTAAAAATCACAGATGTTTTTAGCAGCGCCATCAGGATGGAGTTCGGTGTAGACAAGTGTGCGGTCATGCATGTACAGCGAGGGAAAGTTGTGAATTCTCCGAATTTACAGCTCTCTGAGGTGATGACTCTCAGATCTCTCTCCGAGGCCGAGACCTATAAGTACCTCGGTATGTCAGAGTCATTGGGTATATCAGTAGAGAACATCAAAAAATCGGTGAAGGAACGCTTCTTTTGTCGCCTTACAAAAGTACTTAACAGTTTTTTGTCTGGCGGCAATAAGGTGCGTGCCTTCAACGGTTGGGTGATGCCTTTATTGATATACTCCTTTGGCATATTGAGGTGGACTCAAACTGAGCTGGACGCCCTGGACAGGAGGGTCCGTCAACTGCTCACATCTCATCGCATGCTACACCCACGCTCGTCTGTTATGAGACTGTACATTCCGCGGAAGTGGGGGGGTCGAGGCTTTTTAAATGCCAAGAACCTACACAACCGCGAAGTGTGCAGTCTCAGGGATTTTTTCCGTAACAGCGAGAGTGGGATGCATCGTGATGTTGTGGCAGTTGACAGGGGCCTCACGCCGCTCTCCTTGGCAAACGAGAATTGGCGCAAACCATCGGTGCTGAGCATCGAAGACCGCAGGGACGTATGGAAGGGCAAGGAGCTGCACGGGCGGTTCTATCGGGCCTTAACAGGGCCCGATGTGGACCTGCTTTCGTCGGTGAACTGGTTACGATTCGGAGACCTCTTTGGGGAAACCGAGGGTTTTGCCTGTGCGATTGCGGACGAAGTTATCAAGACGAACAACTATCGGAAATATATCATGAAGGACGGTACGGTCGACATCTGTCGGGCATGCCACCGTCCTGGCGAGTCTCTCCGACATATAATTTCCGGTTGTTCGCATCTTGCTAACGGCGAGTACTTGCACAGGCACAACCAGGTGGCCAGGATCATCCACCAGCAACTTGCCCTTCGATACGGCCTTGCCGAGTCTGAGGTGCCGTACTATAAGTACGCACCAGCGCCAGTTCTTGAAAATGGTCGTGCTTTGCTCTATTGGGACCGCTCTATCATCACGGACAGGACTATTGTCGCCAATAAACCTGATATCGTGTTGGTCGACCGATCCCAGCGCCGGGCAGTGCTCGTTGACATCACCATCCCACATGACGAGAACCTCGTGAAGGCCGAGAAGGACAAACTCAGCAAGTACCTTGACTTGGCTCACGAGGTTACCGCCATGTGGGATGTTGACTCGACGATCATTGTCCCGATAGTCGTATCGGTGAACGGTCTTATAGCGAAGAGCCTCGACCAACACCTTAAGAGGCTCTCGCTAGATGGTTGGATCAAGGGTCAGATGCAGAAGGCGGTAATCCTGGACACGGCACGTATTGTCAGGAGGTTCCTCACTCTGCAGCCCTAACCACCGGTAGCTTGGGCCCTGCCCCGCTGCCGGCGGCACCCTAGATTTAAGTTTTTTTATAATATTTTGTTTTTGTATAGATATTGTAAAAAAACTTTAATTTAAGAAGAAAAATAAATGTGTGAATAATAATAAAAAAATTATTTGCCACTATTAATATTCAGTACAATATTTAGTTTTAACATTAATTAAAATATGATTTACAAAAAATATATGAATTATAATTAAAATTAACATGCTTACTATAACTAATTACAGTCGCTAGTTATCGCTTTAGGATTCCCTGTGTCGCGATAACTAGTGCTCTTCAATGGTGATAATTAAAGATAATATATTATAAAATTTTAATTAAGTTTAGATAATAAGAAATTAAATGAAATTAAAATGGAACAAAAAATAAAAAATTAATTAAAATTGTTTTGTTGCGCTTGAATTGATTGATTGAATCAAATTGCATTTCATTCAATTTTATATTTGAATCATTTGTAGTAACAAGAAGTGGTAAAACCTCGCCTTGATTCTATCTATAACATAATAAAAGCAACAAACAAGCAATCAATTAATGGACTGACTTCTCTCACAGATGGCATTTCCATCATTTATTTATTTTCTCGGTTGACACCGTTTAATGGAATTACAAGCTCCAGAGCTGCGGTTTTGAAGCTCTCGCGATGTATTTCTACGACCGCACTTTGCAATTACGCAGCTCAAATAGATTGCGAGAGCTAATCGGTACGATTTGCTTATAGACTCGCGGTTTGGCGGGTCTTATTCTCGAAAACATAAGTTATTAGCGGGTTTTATTTCGATATCGAATTTGAAACTAAATAAATTCGATAATGATGCATAAGTTATGAATGATTAATAAACTTACAGCAAGCTTTTCTACTTTTTATTAATATCCCTATTTGTATTATTATAGTGTAGAAATTTAATTCAGGAAGTGAATAAGTTACCAAAAAAAGGTTATACTTAAATACACTTATAAATGTCATCATTTATTACTTTAAAGGTACCTACTAAGGTTAAAAAAAAAACTGTTTTAATTCCTTTTTTATTGCTCACAATATTTCTTTTTTTAATAAACAGGCAACATTAAATTGCTCTTCTCACTTAGGTTATTTTTGTGATAAAATTCTTTGAACTAGAATATAATACGATATATTATATCGACCAAAGAACGGACTAATTATATCAGTCCGTCGCTCTCTTGTTACCCGAGAGAGTGAGATAAAGCTCATCATCAGCCTGTAAACGTCCTCTGCTGAACAAAGACCTCCCTTAGAGAGAGAGAGGTGTTGCCATAATCCCCACGCTTGGCAGGCAGCTAGAAATCAAAATAAAGATAAAGCTCAATGTAAGATTAATATAAGGAAGCTCTTGAGATTGTGGTACGCCCCCTGGGGTCTTATTGTGTATGTATTTCTGGTTATGATTGCGTGCTTTCCTGAACCAACCTTCTTGCTCGTGCCATGCGCGCGAGCATGACGGCAGACGACTATCGCCGCCAGACTTATGCAATATGGCCTCTGAATAGGGGTGCCAGTATCACGCCTCGTTAGCAGCCACTCGATTTCCAATTTGACAGTGAGTGATGTGACGTCACGAACGGCGTGACGATTGCCTACCACTTTCCTGCTTTTAGATTCGTTTACTCGAGTCTCAGCAAGCAATTAATGCGCGACAAGTCCCATAGTCATTTAATACAAGGAACTGAGTGAGGCAGAGGTACCTAATATTTAGGCATTTATTCAGGAGTTCTACGCTTGAATCAATAAATATTTGACAGTTGTTGTAGCTAGCTCTTCGATGAATAATTTTTCGAAGCTAGACCTTGCTAAGCTTGTTGGAGCTTTAAAAATTTAATTGAGAACAATAAGGTCTATTAGCATTTAGCTAAGGTCTTTAGGTATTTGTATTACTGTTTGACCTGGTGACTGTTGCGTAAATTGGTAATTGCTTGAACAGCGGAGGCGTAAACACGTGTCACTCGTATGCAGGTTCAGATCCTGTCTGCCGCCAAAATTTGGAACTATCTACAAAAACAATTAAATAAGTAATCACTCTTGAAACCTACCAGAATACCCACAACAGTCTGTAGAGCAAATCACAAACAACAAATTGTTGAAAATCTGTGCTAACAGAAATTGCGAACACAATACATGTTTTGTTTCTTTGAAAGTTTTATTCAACGGTTTGCTAGGAATGCATGAGATTCAATTCATTAAAAATCGATTCCAAATCAAGCTAGACTTCCATTAGCGATCCCCGGAACAAAATAGAGCATAGCATCTTAACTCGTATTGCGATGTAGATATAGCCAGGTGTTTTACTTCTAGATCGTATTGATAAGAAAAGATAAAGATGAAGAGATTAAAAAAAGAGATAATTTTACGAAAAAAAAAGCTTCAAGACTATGGCACAATACATACAAAGTTAAACTAAAAAGTAGAAAAATAACTGGTAAAACCAGAAACCATATTTTTTTTTTAATCTATCAACAGTTTTGCTGAGGAAATTTCTGTTTCATCCGAAACAGAAATTGACGGTCCTCAGCAAAACTGTTGCTAAAGAGAACCTCAAAACAAAACGTCATTTTCAGGTATTTTTTGGTTTTGTTAATATTTTTAAAAAGCTCTTAGTCAATTTCGATAAAAATTTAAATGGACCTAAAACCTTCCAAACAAAAAAGAATCATCAAAATCAATTCATAATTGGCGAAGTAATCGCGTAACAGACATACAAAAACATACAGTCGAGTTGAGAGCCTCCTCCTTTTAAAGTCGGTTAAAAATAGACGAAAAACTGTATTTCGTGTTTCCATTTTGAATATATAAAAGTAGGTACGGGATATTCCCAGTTTCCGTTGGAGAAATGTATTTATTTCCCGTTTACTGATTGAGGTAGTTGTTATTTTTTTATGTCGTTGTGGCAAACAAACAGATGGCTGCCTGATGGTAAGCAGTCAACGTCACCTGGACAACTGTAACACAAGAGACATCATAAATACGCTGCCAATTTTTATTAACTCGCCTTTGAAGAACCCCATTTTGTATCAATATATTATAGCTTCTCGGAAAGACCACGGCAGGTAGATAATTTCACATTTTGTAGGTGTGAGTCAAGAATGCTCATGTGAATCGCACAGTGTGCGATTTTCATAAATCAATATGTGGATGAGCTTTCTGGTGGTGGCGGCTAGTACGGTGATAAAACACCGACGCGAGACGCTGGCATAAGATCGCACAGTTCTTCAGAACACTACCCGTTATAGATGTGATAGAATATACAAGGTTACGCAGAAAGTGTGTACTAAGCCGAAAGGGGTTCGTTATACTCATATTTATGAACAACATTTGCTATGGGACCAACGCTGATTTAGGGAAAATAATGTTGGCTGCTCCATTAATAAATGCTATATTAAAGATATTGAAAGGGTACAAAAGAAATTCTTGCGTTGTATCTATCGATGGGGGAGGCCTATGTCCAGCAGTGGACGCTTTATGGCTGAAATGATGATAATGATCATCATCGTAGTGGTCCGAAACGAGAATAAGCACCTTCACCACAGTGATGAAGTTGGACCACCTGTGGTCCAAAGTGACTCTACCTCATTTAGCACAGCATAAATGACTTCATTTGGTGATCACAATTTTGTTTATTTTATACAGTCATGCAAATAACCACCAAGAGCCTAGTTTGCCTCGTCTCTTTGAGTAACGACGAAAATAAAAATATTACATTTACAAAAGTGTTCCAACAATCTGTTGACAGGTATTCGACTGTCGGCAAGTGACGACCACGAGCGGAATGTTTGAGGCCCTATGTAATCACATCAAATACAGCACAAATAAAGGAAACATCAGGTATTACTTAAATAACTACCAAAACTCGCACATCACGATGTCGATATATTCTTAACTTGACTTTAAAAAAGGGAGGGTTTTTTTATTTATTTATGTTTGTTTCCTCAGTACTCCGTCGTTTTTTATAAACTTGTTTTTATTTTTTATTGAAATGATATATTTTCAGTTTGGCCCCATATCTCATTAGTTAAGTAAGGCAGGTATCTTATTTTTGGATATGTGTTTTTTGGTTCTATAATATTGAAGTTTCATCATCATCAGCCTTTTAACCTCCACCCTGAACGACAGCCTGCCTTTTGCATCCACTGGATGCCCGCGACTGTCACTATGTCGTCAGTCCATCTAGTGGGAGGCGTAGGTACGCTGCGGCTTCCGATTCGTGGTCTCCACTCCAGAACCTTTCTTCCCCATCGATTATCGCTCCAACAATATTGGAGTTTACCACCTGGGAAACAAGATTACGTGAAATTATCTCAATAGAAAAAAAAGCTGAAGTTGCCTCAAACTTTTCGGAACAGGGGCCTTACGGACAACTGCTATTACAGGCACCTAATCCGCTCAGTTGGAAAATAAAACGACCGCAAACCTTATCGCGCCCAGATACGGTTTGCGGTCGCGTGATTTTCCAACTGAGCGGATTAGGTGCCTGTAATAGCAGTTGTCCGTAAGGCCCCAGGGCCTTAAAGCCAACTTATAGAGGTTAACTTAACGCGCCGCGTTACGCGCGTGTTTGAAGATATGGAATCAGGGCCTTATACACATTACTCTTTTGCCAACTTTCACCAAGATCGATTCAGCTTGGATTTAAACGGTAACATAAAAGCTGAGGGAAAGACAGACAGACATAGAAGCAGAATAACTGTTACATTTATAAAATTAGTATCGAAGTGTAGTATAAAGATTAGCTATTGCCCGCGGTGAGAAATTACTCACTGCCTTCGCAAAAAAATGCGCATTAACTAATAAACAGTTCTGGCCGTAGACCGCGGCCTTAACATCAGCCGTGGTAGTGGTCAAGGGCAAGCTTATTATTCAATAAATGAACCAGCCAAGTGCGAGTCGGGCTCGCGTACTGAGGGTTCTGTACCAACATAAAATACAACAAGTAGTGTAAAAAGAAACATCACGCCCAGGCGGTCACCCATCCAAGTACCGACCGCGCAAATGAATAGAAATTTGTCACCGACTCGCACTTGGCCATTATTTATTATATGTTTTGTTTTTCATTGGGATGTAAACAAAATACAAGCTAATACTAACACTACAAATACCTACAGTTAGACTGCCCATAGACCGTTGAAGGCCTAAAGACAATCCAAACATATTTGTTGTTTTACTTTAGACTGTGTACTACAATCATGCCAAGTTTGACGCTTAAGACAGCGTAGGCTTAGTAATAGGGTCCCGTTTTTGTTTATACATTTTATGTACGGAACCCAAAAAAGTTGATGATGAGTCACACAGATCACATACTTATATTTATTTGTTTGTACTTTCGTCCTTAGGTCAGCAATAACGGTGTTCCCTCAACGCACAGACGGCAAGCACGACTACAGGATATGGAACAGTCAGCTCATCAGTTACGCTGGGTACAGGCAGCCCGATGGCTCTATCATAGGAGACCCCATGCACGTTGAGTTCACAGAAGTAAGTGAAAATTAAAAAAAGTAACTTTTAAACTTTCACATATTTTATATGTTTATCGGGACTTATCACGCTATATTTTATTTAGGTAAAAATAGGTACGTTTCGACCATGTTACAATGGCCGTGGTCACGATCTGACTGAAAACTGTGGGTGAATTCGGCGAGCACTGCGGGTATTGTTTATTTCTACCCTCACCAGCAGTGCAAGTACCGTTCTTTATCGATCGTCAAATTCGCTAAAATGCCATAGAATCGATCACAGCGAGTACTGAAAAAATGGCATATTATCGAATTTGACGACCTCAACTGTCAATTTGACGATCTTTAAAAGAACGGTACTTGCACTGCTGATCTTGAAAAATCACTACGACACACAACACTGACCGTATCGGTAAATGTCCTAGTACCTACACCGCTACTACACACTTACTTGCTATGGGATTCCACGACCCCGCTAATTTAAATCCATCTTCCCGGTTAAATTTGCGATGTTTTATAATATGACTCGCTGTCCCATAAGGCAGTGGCGGATTTACCAGCAGGCTGAGTAGGCTAGGGTGGCAGATTTAGAGGCGGCAAATTGGAGGCCAAATATTTATAATATACCTAAATGTTATTACCAAAAACCTATTTCTTGTGCTATCCTATCTAAACCTATGGGTTTTAAAAATAACCTAGCACCTGACACACCTATCCCCTTATTTATTAATTAATATGATTGTGAATCAGGGTATCCAAATGTGGAGGTCAGTAGGGACGGCAAAATTTGATTAGATTACTGGCGGCAAATGTGCAAATCATCATTACCTCAACATGAGACGCCGGAGGTTTAAATCGTAGCAGGTCTTCTTACAACAGCTGCTAACGAGGAACCTACAGGAAATTATAAGGAAAAAGTGTTGTACTAGCAGCAAAAAGCATGAGAAATGCGGCTAGCATTTTGGAAACTATACCCACTAGTTTTTTTACTCTTTCATAATTTTATAAATGGAGAAGTTTTTGGTGTTGTTAGGATTTAATTTTGTTTTTCTGTACCTTCGCATTGTTTTGTTCTGTTATTGTAAATACATTACTATGGATATATTTTTCCGTATAAAGTTTTAAAAAAGTTATTAAGAAAAAAAAAACATAATAACATGATTAGCCTATCATGTATAATGTTTTTTTCTTCTTTGGGCTAGTAAATAAATTTTGACTTTTACGGTGAGTATGCGATGACATAGAACTCTTTGGACCCAGAAATGTAAAACAAGGAGGACTGGCATAAAAGGATGGAGACAATCTGATGATGATGATGATGTTAAGTAGGACGCTCCCCACAGAGCTTAGAAACGATCTGCACAGTGTAGCTCTGAATGTGAACAGCAATGGATCATGTCCTTAGCAATGAGTCATAATAGCCGGAATTATATAATTAGGTACATACTTTGTGGCCGTTTGAAAAGTTGTTTTACATATTGCAGAAAAATGTATTACTGCATAGTTCATTGACCACATAGTTGCGTGAAAAGTTTACTCATTCTGTCAGCCAGAATTGATGGCGGTTGCAAAAACAATCGGCTCACTGTGAACACTACAAATGAATCAATCTATATTGACGGTTTTGAGTACTCCACCACCTGTTCCATACGTGCAGAATTTACGGTACAAAGTTAATAATAATGAAATACTACTGCACGATGAAATAAATAATATATTTAACCTACAAGCGGTTAACGTAGTAGCGAGTAAGCGGTTACCAATATTAAATGGTTTTCAGATAGCCCCCGATTGAAAAAGGACACGTAAATTAATACTATCCTTCCTACCCAACCTACCTAACTATACCTACATATATATTGCAATAGGATTTGATTGTTTTTACGAATCAATCCTAAATCGTCTACAATTATCCATAGGCGACGGTGACTGCTTACCATCACGCAGACCGTCTGCTTGTTTCCCATCTATGGTTTTTTTTTTATAATAAAGTAATCTTGTGATTTAATCCAAAGTATTTTTGTATTAAAAATGTACAGTCACTTACTCCCGCCGCTCCCTCTGACATTTACGGGACCAAGTGACTTACGTACAAGCAAACAAGTTCACACTTGCCATACAATTGTTAGATAAAAAAAAACATACAGTCGAATTGAAAACCTCCTCCATTTTGAAGACGGTTAAAAAGACCATGTACTTTTTCATTACTAGCATGTTTTTTTTCTACAGTTATGCTTGAAACTGGGTTGGAAGCCGACTCGCTCTGCGTGGGACATTCTACCTCTGGTACTCTCTGCCAACGGGAAAGATCCCGACTACTTCGATATACCACGAGAGTTGGTCATGGAAATCCACATGACGCATCCCACGTAAGTCTATTGCTATTTATGCTACTTCTAAAGTATGGAAAAGTAGCCAGCAATTTCAGCTTTTTCCAGTATTGTCACGCGACGTCAAGAAGTGCAAATTATTGCATGGCTAAGTTTATCTTCGGTATAGTTGCCAGGGGAAAACGAGTAACAGTTTTTTTTTTATTATTCTTTTCTGTGTGAGGATTTTGGCGTCGCCCTCTTGTGCATTTGCCAGGGTTTACTATTAAATTATTATCAAGTTTGATGAAATGTTGTCAAAAACGTCAGTCTCAGTCAGAGTCAAGCAGCAAGTCACGGTCAAGTCAAAGTTACGCCCTAGTAAAGTGGTAGAGATTTTACAAGAGGCTTCCATGGAGCTTTGGTAACAATACGAAAATACATGTATCACGCGTTATATCACGTATCCACACTCGAGCACGTCCACAAACACTTAATAAATAATAATTCACCATTATTACGCATTAACACTCGAAAATACACAAGTTTAGGAAAATATTACAATGAGACGACATGTTTTTTCACGCTGGCGCTAAAAGTCCTGTAAATAGCAGCTAAAGGTATTTGTAAACTGAAGCATTTTGATTTGTCAAACCTCGCCACCGCAAAAGCCTTGCGAAGAAAATAATGCAGCTAAAACTTTGATGTTGCCAGATGATTCGAAATAAAAAGAGCTATATATAATAGCAATTTTTCTGCGGTAAATGAATACAAAATGTTATAGGTATAGGTAACTATACCGATTTTAATACTAAACTGCAGCCTTTGGCTTTTCCCTTCTATTGAGACAGCCAAACCAATATTCTTTATCAATATAATCAACTCCTCACAATAGATAAATCGTTTCTGATCCACGATCTTCGATAAATTCTGGATTGTTCCACAACAAAGTATCAGATTTACGACACCAAACTTTTTTCACAATAGGTATCTACCGACACGAACCAAAGATTTGAACTATGTTGTACAGAGTTTGCAAAAATTCTTACGATAACCAGCGGAATGTAGGTACATTTTAGACTATAATTTTGGACAGTGATTAAGCTTTATACAAACTGTTAACTTCGCATGGGCTCACCAATGTTATGCCGTCGCATGAAGACTCTCATTCAACTAGGAAGCCCTTGCCGAGTGAGCTTTTGACCGTTTAAGTATATTTCTTTGATGATACGCCCCTATAATTTCAGCTTATCATGTTTCCTCCCACTGCTGGGACTCAGGCCTTCTCTCAAAGAGAGAAGATGGGCCCTAATCCACCATGCTGGCCCAGTGCATGTTGGTGATTGTCATATGTCTTTGAACTTTTGAGGACATAGCCGGTTTCCTCATGCACGATGTTTTCCTTTCCCGTGTTTGAGTGATGGCATCGAAACTGCACATAATTTACTTATATAAAGTTATATGATTATTTACGGGATATTTACCGTGGTAAGGTTGTGGAATGAAGAAAGAAGCACGGTAAATATCCCGTAAATAATCATATAACTTTAGTGAACAACCGTGATAGTTTAAAACAGTGATTTACTTATATACTAAATAAGTCATTGGTGCAGGGACAAAATATCCCGAATGTCTCGAATAATTATAATTAAAGATCGAAGTAACTAGTGCCATGTTTAAAAACTCATTAGCGTGACCAAGCTTTTGGTCGTAGGATTTGAGATATACCTACAAAGATACAAAATCATTTTTTTGTACATAATTTATGAACAATCTTCACACTCTTAACATTTCTTACATTTAAATGACAAAATTTTAACCTTTCTATTGCGGTCAACCTTGTCTACAAATCTAGGTATTAATTCGCTACTCTTGCATGTTTTTCCACTGAGATCATTCACTGTTTCATCGTACATTACGCATGTTGTGCAACATGTCGCTACAGTTTCCCTCCTCGATTTACGCCCACATAAAAAGCTCGAGAATGCATATTATGCCGAGGGAGGTAAACGACGAATAGGCGTGCACACGTCCGCCCGAGCAGATTGCTTATCGTAAAAGCGTGGTCCGGTGATCTCCAATCTGTGTTTATTGCCCATAACTCTGCCTATTCAATGTCGCGTCGGTATTGATAATGCTAACAGGCGTTAATGCGACGTAAGTGCGATTTTGCTCTCTTGTTGTACAAACGTTTATATTATTAGCTATAGGTTACGTAACTATATCAATATTTTAGTAGAGCAACAAAATAATTTAAGAAGTTTCAGATTTATTTATAAAATGTTTTGTTATCACAACTTAGTTCTCGAAATAACCAACAAATGTTTTACAAATTTATTTCCATAATATAGGTATAGGTAGGTAGGTAGTATAGGTATTTTGTTTGCAACACAGCAAGCCATAGTTTTCTATTAAACTGGCTCAGATAAGATTATACGTAAGATTTAATATTAAGTTTCATAATTATGGTAAAGCACAGACATTTATTAGTATAGACACTGCAAGCACGTCAAGTTGTATGAAACCCACGTTGGGTTTTCATACAACTTTATATATTGCTGCATATTTTCTATCTACTATGACGTCAAGAAAGCAATTTAGTGGTTGTTTAATTCCCTTCGCACAGTCAACTGCTTTCAAAGATTATAGTTTTTTGGTGGTCAAACGCGGACTTATCAGCGTTTAAAAAAAGTGCTACTACCAAAAAGGACGACGGAGAGCAAACTGAATTATGCAGCGTGCTAGTTCAAACTAAGACAGACCACCGAAATGTAAAGTAAGCGAACTTCTGCGGTCTATCTTGATAAAAATCTGTGGACTAAAGTTATCTTCATCAAAAGCAGAGTATCGAATTCTACTTTATTAGGTAGATGTTTACTTCATTATAAGGTACCTAGCTTAATTTGAATATTCTCGAAAATAAAGGGGTAAGTACCATTTATACATAGGTATGTCAAGAAACTTCAAATTATTTATGACACGCCACCTTGATGTTGTCGAAACTTTTTCTGTTAATATCACAAAGTTGTGGAGCCAAATGAATGGTCCATATTTTCGTGGTGGATTCATCAGATACACAGAACACTCAAAAGTTTTCTTATTAAGTTAGTATATGGCTTAGGTATAGGCTACGTAAATACTGTGAAACTTGCTCCGTAAATGAGGATAAACTTAGCCATGTAGCCTATAGTAAACTTGATAATAAGTATGAAACGATCCAAAGGAATAACTTAAGTATTCGGTCAAATAACAACTAATACTGAGGTTAAACTAATTAGTTCACTTATAAAAATGCAAATTAAAGATAACATGAGGGTAACTCGTCTAATGCGTCGTTCTATTTAATTAAATCCACCGATGAACTTAAAACTATTATTAAATGATACCAGGGGCTAACTCTTAACGCGAGCTCAAATTAGCGTTGAAACAGTGCATTTCGGAAAATCACGTGACCCTGAATCTTAGGGTGCCCTGTAAGGCCCCAGTATTTGAATTATAATTTGATAGCAAGTGCTTTTATTGTCTAAACAAAATATAAGCTAACACTACAAAAACAATTACACTGCCCATAGACCGTTGAACGTCTAAAGACAACCCAAATACCCAAGCCCACTAAGAGTTCGCAGAGTAACCAGCAAGCTGGTGGCATAACCTTATTTTGGCCTACCTTCTGAGCTTAGGGGAGTGGGTTCGATTCCCACCTATAGGACAAACATTTATGTGATGAACATTTGTGTTTGTTCTTTATCTAGTTGTTAATATCTATTTAAGTATGTATTTAAAATTATATATATGTATGTATATTGTATATCAGTCTCTGGCAGCCATATCGCAAGCTTTGCTTAGTTTGGGGTCAGATGACCGTGTGAGAAAAATGTCCTGAAATATATATTTTTATTTTTTATGACCTCGATGAATGGTGATGGTACTGCTTATATGCTGAGCCAGAAATACGCCAACATTTTGGTTACAAAGTAATGATTTTACATTTGGTTGAGCAGTACATAAATAAATAAATAAAAAAAAATAAAAAAATAACGTTTATTGTTATTTGTTTGTTTTTGTTTAAATGTGTAGCTATTGTGTCTTAGAACAAAAAATACAACAATAATAATTTTTATTTGATATTTTATTTTGTATGTGTACATCCGTACATTTTTCGCGATGCTTACAAAACGGCTATCTTAAATAATTCTTTCGTCCTACAGGTTCGAATGGTTCAAAGAGCTGAACTTGCGCTGGTACGCTCTCCCAGCTGTTTCCAGCATGCGGTTCGACTGTGGCGGCATAGAGTTCACCGCCAACGCCTTCAATGGCTGGTACATGAGCACAGAGATAGGGTGCCGCAACTTCTGTGACGTCAACCGACTGAACATGCTTGAGGTCAGTAAATATTAAGTGTAAAGTGAAGCTTCTAATTCTAATTTGAGATGGCGATAAAACTTACACTGAGGTCTCAGTTTTGTCTGTGCCTACTCAAGTTATCACAAAATACTTAAAATAGCAAAAACCAAGTTGTGTTTGTTCTTACTAGAATGAAAATATTACTGACATAAATTTTAATATCATGATTTATCTATCTTAAGAATACTAAACACAAAACTTAAAAACTAAACCTGCCTACTAAACTAACTTTGGGTACATTTGCGCCGGGAACGGTTAGGGGTGGGTTATTTGAATAGATATTAGTGTAGTTATTGGTGAATACCAAATATTTTGGATTTATTTGACATATGTTTTAAACTAATATTTAAGGAATAAATGAATATTAACTTAAAAAAAAAAAAAACTAAACTAATTGAAGATTGTTTATACTATCTATCAGAAACGAAGGCATATAGATAGTTCAAACGATCTCTAGTTTCAGGAAAAGTGCCCAAAATGCAAGCCGCGTTTTGCCTCGCTGGATTGCGAGACTAACTTTTTGACCAAAATTCTGGCCTGTGTTTTTGATGTTTTATAGCATGTAATGAATCTTTCAGTCTCCCCGACAAATCCACTCGGACTCCACGGTCTAAGAAAATAATATAATATATAGTATGAAAATAGAATGAACTAGAATGTAAGTGTAGATTTCTTTGAGTTCGACGTGTTTCATACTCTGCCATACCGTTGCTTACTATCGAGTTGATGGCATGTGTTAGTTAAGAGAAATCGCACAAAAATCACAATTAAAAAAAACACTTTTGTGTAGATTTATGCTTTACAACGCTATTAAAAATGTAATCTATCAATCCAGCCATCGTCAATCAAGTCGTCGAGTTTTTAATTTCCCCTGAGACAAACAGTACTTGTTGAGCATATGGATAGATCTAGATAGGTATAGGTAGATACATAAATCTCACATTTTACATTTGACAAATATTTTTACAAAATGCTAGATAGATTTATGCTGGTTTCACCTGCGTATAAATTTTTTCAGAACTTCTCTCTCTCTCTACTAGAATTTTCTGTCTGGGATGCCATGTAATGGAACACACAAAGAACATGCATTGCACACCTTACACCCAGACCATGTATTTAAATTCATTATTCAAACATCTACAACTTCAAAAACAGAAACTTGAACATCTTGATTAGAAAGCAGATGCACTGCTACCGGTCATACCGGCTCATACCGGTCGTCCTAACAATCCTTATTTATTACAGAAAGTAGCCCAGCGAATGGGACTGGACACACGGACTCCTGTGAACCTCTGGAAAGACAAAGCTTTGGTGGAACTGAATGTAGCAGTCCTGCATAGTTTCCAGCAGCATAATGCCACCATCGTCGATCACCACACTGCTTCGGAGAGCTTTATCAAGCATTTGGATAACGAAAACCGGCTTCGGTAAGCTTTCGACAATTATAAGTAGCAACTTAATTTTAACAGATGGTGCTGCAATCACTTTAAAACGCACAGGATTTGTCTAGCAGAACATATTTCGCCTTTTTGTTATAATTATCTTGTACAAAACAAATCGAAAAGGCAGGTTTTTTTATCCTTGTGTATAAGTATTTTTACACAAAGTTTTTGTATTTTGTGGTAGTACGGAACCATCAGTGAGCGAGCCTGACTAGCACTTGACAGGTTTATTTATTTATTTAGATTATTGGCACACAAAACAAAACATTGATATTAAATACATATATATTTTATATCAATGTTTATGTCTTTAAGTCATGAATTTTTTTCAGGGTGTAAATATATAATTAAAGTGGTTTTGTCTGTAGACCAAAAAACTCACAGAAGCAGCCATTAAACATCCACTGCTGGACAAAAGCCTCCCTCTTAAAGAGAGGGTGTTGCCATAATCCCCACGCTTGGCAGGCGGCTTGGGGATCGACCAAAAAACTATTGTTTCGTAAATATAATGAGGCTCATAACATACACTAGTTACTAGTTTTAGCTAGTGTGTGACTTATGAGTCTCATATTTAATGAATTTCCAAATAACTTAAAGTACCTACTTAGTATCTCACAGTATCCGTTTGTAAATTTATTATAAATTTTTACCTGAAACCAGTTTATTCTCAACTTTCTCTGACCTCGTAAACGAATCAGGGTGAATGGGATCACGCAAACTGTGATAAATAAAAACTGGAATCGTCTGCAAACTGCTACGTGTCCCGACAAAAGGGCAGGAACATCTTCAAGAGTTTTATCACGACTTTATCATTCGCTTTGTCCACTTCAGAACCAGTTGTCGCGCAGTTCTCACGGCCCTTTCAAAAAAAACTCTATAATATCCTGTTCTCCATGTTTATGTTTTGAATTAATCACGTACAAGATTACTGCTTCGACATCCGGATCCGAAACATCTAATTAGCAACGTGGTTGGCAACTTAATTATTGAATTGTAACTGTTGTTGGTTCAATTATAATTTGAATCGACACATTTTACTGTTAAGAGTCATTTTTATTAGGGTTCCGTAGTTCTACAAGGAACCCTTATAAAATTCGTTCTGTCCGTCCGTCCGATTTTTAGAACCTTCCAACTTCTATATTTATTAAGTCAAGTGCATAAAACTTTCCACAATTAGAGTATTAATATGGATCTCAATTTTAAAATTAAAAAAAGTATAATTTTGCGTTTTTGGGGTGGATCTGGTACGTATGAAAAGGTATTGAAAATATTTTTTTCATGGCCAGTCATAGCTCTTGGCCAGACAGGCTTGCGTTTAACCGCCATCTCGCCTGATGTTAAGCGAGCCGTCTATGATGGGGCACACTTGCCTAGAAAAAAACCGATTCACTTGCGATTTGGAGACGGTATAGATTGTAGCTATCGGGAAACAGCCACTCAGGCAGCGCATTCCGCAAACTAGTAGTTCGCACAATAAAAGTGGAATCAAAGCGCTTCGTACGGTTTTTCGCAATATCAACCATAAAGCGGAGTCGATTTGAGTCGATAACGAAATACAAGTTTTACCAATGCGTGAAACATTGTCTAATTTATGCGATTTACGCCTGCAGTATGAGTACGTTTCGGCATCCGCCTGAGAACTAAATGACTAAGCGAAATAAGAAAAAAAAACAGATGATTGAAGAATCATTTTGAAATAAAATTAAGTAATAAAAAATTGTCAAGTACTTCTAGATTCGGAGTAAAAAAGTGTTACAGAAAGCTTGTTTTCGCCAAATGTTCCTATTGAGAAGGCTTAGCATTTTTTTAAATTACACTAAATTTATTTATTATCCGTTACTATTTACAGCCAAAATATGAATTTGGTATTGTTTGCCATAACCGCGCAAATTAATGCAACACAACCCAAGTTGACGGCATTAACTCTTAAAATCGAATTAAGATTCACTAAAAGATCCGTATACATTTAACGCGAATAAGTTAATCTCTATCATCCGGAATGATGACGTAATATCACAGATGTAAATAACAAAATACGCCATATTGGCCACATTTAAGTCCCAGATATCTAAAAAAAAAAAAACTTGAAAAATTGGCACCATCTGTCGAAATCTCTACTAGGTTCAATTTTTATTGCCATAGGTGGCAAACAAGCAGACGGGCTGCCTAATGGTAAACAGTCACTGTAGTAGATCTGTGCTGTCTGTGATCACAATACGTTATCGATACGTTGCCGATCATAGTTCAATGTTTTATGTTAATTTTTTTAAATCTTAGTTGTTCTGATTCTATGTTGCATTATTCTCCTCTACGTCACACCACTCTCAAGTACAACCTCTGAACCAGAAAAGTTGGCAAGTAACTGGAGCATGATATGCTTGGGCCAACCGAGTCAGTATCATTGGAACAGTTCCATTTCCCGGTCCTTATATTATATATCTACGCATAAAATATTTATAAACACTACCCAATAACACCGGCATAATTGTATGGAAAAACAAACAGTTACCTTTGAACAATTTTCTGAATGAATACGCTCGACGATACAATTTCAAAACGCATTCATAGCAAAATTATGCGGTCGGGAGCCGAAATTGGACTGTTGAATGTTCGAACATAATAATTGGTGGGACCGCAATCACATGCTATTTAATTAGACGCTCATTAACGATGACGACATCGTTGATAATGTTTGTAAATAACCACATCGCAAATATACAGGGTTACGCATATAGACTGCACTAAGCCGAAAGAAGGTCATTATACACATCATTATGCAGAACTTTTTATATGGGACCAACCTTGAAAACTCGAAATAAGTGTGTGCGACCACATGTCATGACAGAAGTGAAATCTTCTGTTGTGTCGCGCATCGTATGGCGCTTGTGATTGGAGACACAAAAGTCATTCATTCAATTCGCGCCTAGCATGCTGAAAATTTAGTACCTTTGGCTTACGGCGGGGTAAAGGATGAGCAGTCAAGTGGTTATATCGTCATTATGGTTCCTTAGTAAAAGTTTTTTATGATGATGAGTACAATGACCTACTTTCGGCCTAGTCAGACTATATGTGTAACCCTGTATTTCTAGCAGATGGGAAACCTGAAGATTTATTACAACCATGCTGAGTTTGGTAATTAACCTGTCATCAGAGGATCCCTGCAGCCTGTAGAATAACAGTGGACGTCATGTGTTCGGAAGGACACAAGGGGGTAAACACTGTACTACCGTGTGATTGTTTTGATTTGTTGCTTCACTGCTCTACTCTACTGTAAATTACGTCAAGCTGCGGTGACGTAAATGACACGTACTTATACATATATAGGGTTACAGGGAACGGTGGTTCAAAGCCGAAAAGAGGTCATAGAACTCATTCAATTATGAGAAACTTTTACTATAGTATGAATCATGAAATCGCAAAAAAAAAACAACTGTTCCATGAAACTGAAAAAAAAAACGATTAAATGGGAAGCGGCAGCGAGCGATGGTGACCGAGTGATAGCATGTGCGCTATACAATCAGACGGCATCCGGTTCGATCCTCGGCCTGCACCCGCCGGCACTTATGCCTTATTTGGTACTTAAATAAATTATGTTCAGCTATGTAATAATATGTATGTATGTAATTATGCCATCGCTCAACAACGGTGAAGGAAAACATCGTGAGAAAACCAAAACTCAAAAGTTCTAATAGTGTTAACACACGTATGGATTTGGTTAACGGACTGCCGTCCAATCATCGGGAGAGAAAGAGTGAGAATATCATATTTACCTCTCTTTCTCTCCCGTTGGTCAAACGGCGGTTGAGGTCAACCAAATCCATACGTGTGTTAACTCTATTAGATGTAACATTCACCAACAGTCACTGGGCCAGTATGGTGGATTAGGGCCCATCCTCTCTCTCTCTCTCTGAGAGAAGGGCTGTGTCGCAGCAGTGGTAATTTGATAGTTTGATAGGCTGATAATGATGATGATAACAGGAAGTGGATGAAAAGCTCAATATTCATTATGATAGAAAAATATAATTATCGGTGGCAACAATCGTTCTTTAAATTTAAATGGGCCGCCCTTAAAGGTCGTCTACTGCATGGGTGAGTTAGACCGAACGCATCAAATCTGACATAGGCCAGGTGCATTAGCACTAGCCGCGCTAGCTTACCATATCTCTTTATTTGTCTGATCGGAGGTACCACCGTTCCGTGTTACCTTGTATAACGTAGAAACATTAAACTTCCGCGTAATACTTTTCTTTAGTGATCACGTACTTACGATTCATGTAAAATGAGCTATTTAAAGCTAATGAACGAGCAATGATGACGAATTGACGATATAACGTGCTCTAAAAATCAATGACATCTTGTAGTTGGCATGAGTGAAAGGCTGATTCATCCTCGGAGTCTTTTTTTAATTCAAACGTCATTGTAAGAAATGCTCATAAATTTACATGTTGTGATAGGTACTAATAATTGTTCTTCTATTTCTAGTTTATCTTTGATTCATGGTAGGCAAAATATACGAGTGTCTTCAAGTCGCGAGTGAGTCGGTTTCTTTTAGGCAAGCGTCATCGTAGACCGTATCATTGCTAAATGGGGCAAAAAATAAACAAGAGACTGATTTTTTAGCCCCGATATAAAAGAGATGATAATCTTCAAACGGTTGAACAAATTTTCATGAATCATATAGCTAAGAACACACTCTGTTAAGTCACCATTAAAAAACTAAATCAAAATCGGTTTAGCCGTTTGGGAGCTATGACGCCACAAACAAACAGCAAACACCCCTTCCACTAACACCCCTAAACACTCATAACACTTAAACTTATAATACCCCTCTTTTGCTTCTGGGGTTAAAATCACAGAGTGAATTTCCAAAAACTTTTAAAACCATGTCATGCTGTAGGTATATCATAACTTTATTATACAAACAATAAAAAATTGAATTTAAATTTTTATATCTTTTAATTGGACGAAGTAAAACGATTTTTTTATTGTTATCATTATACAAATTATTTAACAAATTAATAGACATCAAACCGAAAAGTTTGATTGATTTATTTGTTACGTTATTATAAGCAGCAAAACATAGTTTTGTCAGTTTTTGGATGTTCACGCTTAGTGTTTTTTTATATTCAATCATATGATAAAGTGCGAGCGAGAGAACTGCGGATGGGAAGACCGAGGTGGCGGTTGAGCTTAACGGCCAGTTATCCGAGTCGCGTAGGCAACAAAACGCTCCCTCACGCGGTACTGAACGCGGTGCACGCAAATTTTCGCGAGCTTTTTACGCTTTTAATTTCACTAAAAAACAAAACTATTCACTATCAAAATTCTATCCAAACGAAAAAATGTTGAATAAAATTTCCTTTCAGTACATGCAATTTCCAGGTTGTTACGAGCTTTCATTAGAGCAAAAAACTAAAAAAATAAACTGAATCGACTTTGTTTCAGATTTTTTTTTGATCGAGGAAAGTTTATTCTATCGTGTTTTGAACCAAACCATAATCTCAAACACAGATGTATCTGTGACATGTATTTTTTTCCAGCTCAAATATTGTAATTTAACTGAATAAAATGGATTTAAAACCGTCAAATTTGCTATAAGAGGCCGTTAGCCTATTATGTCATGATGATGATGATGACGATGAAATTAAAATAACTATTATTTTAAACTCAAGTAATAGATACCATACATTAAACGAGTAATAAAAACCTTCAACAAAGTGGTTTAATTCCATAACTATTTCACACAAATGTTTCACACGTTGTCGGCAAATTGTATAAGCTTGAGTACTTTTGGCGAGTGGCAGAGTGATTAACTCTACTAATCACGGTGTTAATATGAAAACAGCTGGCATTTGATTGGTATTGTTATTTTAATATTTACTGTACGCTTTTGAGGCGGATGCTTTATCATAATCAATTATTGTTTTATTGACCATTAAGTTTAATATACTTTAGTTTTACGAATTATAAGCAACCCTACTTGACATGTATTTTGCTGAGAAAACCGTATTAAACGAGTATACATTGTTTCTTTTAAACCTGCGGTAAAAGAGTTGATAATCTGGCTGAACCGCTTAAAAATACAAGGTTAAAAATTTATATTGGTAGGCCACAAAAATCGAAGATCGGTCGGAATATAATAGGCCTTGGGCTAGGCCTTTGTACATCACCTATTATTGTTCTTATAATTATAAGTAGTACCTAGTGCTTATAATATAAATATATTGTAGCATTTTAATCACATTTATTAATATTTAGACATTTAAATTTCGGGGTTATATTTGGGACATTTTTGCACACACGGTCATCTGACCCCAAACTAAGCAAAGCTTGTGATATGGCTGCCAGAGACTGATATACATACATATATAGTTTTTAAATACATACTTAAATAGATATTAACAACCAGATATAGAACAAACACAAATGTTCATCACACAAATGTGTGTCCTAGGTGGGAATCGAACCCACGCCCTCAGGCTCAGAAGGTAGGTTCACTACCAACTGGACCAACGGGCTATCATTATTGTTCATTATTTTCGATTTGCATGTAAAAAATATCAAAAATATAAATCTAATTATATTATGAACTGATAACCTGTTTTTCTCATTTACAACTCAGACCAATTCTGGGACTTAGTCACAATTTTTGTCATAACGGATTTGGTCAAATTTCGTGTAACAAAGCTGTCAAAAATCGGTGTGAGGAAATCGTAACGAAATATTACGAAAACCGTATATTAAGTATAAACTAATGAAACGGGAAAATTAATAAGCAAATGTAGTGTTTTCCTTAACGTTATCGTTCATAAATTAATTTGTGAACCGCTCATTCATGTTTGAAAACACGAATTAATGTTAAGGTTTCAGTAAACTGTATTATTACTTAAGATAACTTTGCTATAAATATCACGAATTTTTTTATTGTCACAAGAAAAACCATATTAGGCGATGTTTTGTTCATTGCTTTTACATTGCACTAAAAAACTATCGAAATCGGTCCAGCCTTTCTCAAGTGTTCTGTTTATTAACGAATATCATTAAGTTTTGTTTTATATAGATATATGTGGCTAAATATATGTCATAGCACCTTCACTTCTGTAATGTACCTATAAACCTATCTCAACTGCAACTTGTGTCTAAATATTTTTGTTTGTGTACAGGTCGGGCTGCCCCGCTGACTGGATTTGGATTGTGCCACCAATGTCGTCATCCATCACACCTGTTTTTCATCAAGAGATGGCGTTGTATTATCTTAAACCTTCGTATGAATATCAGGTATTATTTATTCGTTTATCTACCTAAAGAATCTTCACTCACTCCTCTCTATGGCGATCCCTAATGTTGTGATTCATTTGGGTGACAGTGTCTTCCTTACGATTCTCTGTCATGTGTTATAGTTGTTCTGTTTTCTTCTCTACTTTACTTACGTATCCACTTTTTAGTTGTTTTTTTATCACTGGCTTTTTGTAGGTACATTGTGCTCTATTATCATTATTCATGCTATATAAATCGCATTTCTTATCATAATCATGCATTATTCATGCTATATTTCGTATCACTATAATATTTAAGTACTACAAATAATGTTATTTTCAGGATCCAGCATGGAAAACTCATCAATGGCAAAAATCAAAGCCTATAACAGGCAAAAGACCAATAAACAGAAAGTTCCACTTCAAGCAAATTGCTCGCGCAGTAAAATTCACATCGAAACTGTTTGGAAGAGCCCTGTCAAAGAGGATTAAGGCAACAGTTTTGTATGCGACAGAAACGGGAAAGTCAGAGCAGTATGCGAAGGAATTGGGACTGATATTTGGACACGCTTTCAATGCACAGGTGCGTTTTGGCATACTCTGGAATAAAACTATTTGAATAACTCTAGAATAAATAACTTAAAATATTTTCTGTGAGTACTCTACAAATGAAAACACATTACACCCAATTTTTCAGGTTCACTGCATGGCGGACTATGATATAACATCCATTGAGCATGAAGCTTTGCTACTAGTGGTGACATCTACATTCGGAAACGGAGACCCACCGGAGAATGGCGTTGTAAGTAAATACTCGTCGAATAGAAACTCGACGTTGCGAGTTGATTACAGAAATAATTATTTTCCTCAGAATAAAATTATAATTTATTGAAGAAGCTTTTTACTATTTTTGAGGCTCTTTGTTTAAAAAAATTCACTTTTTAGGCTTTCGGAGAACAACTTTGCGAGCTTTTGTATGCAGATGAAATTGAAGAATCTTCTGGGTAAGAATATTTTAATCCAATTAAGTAGAACAACAAATGTGTATATAAAGACGTTCTCAAACTAAGAATGATAATTTCAGAAATCAAACTCAAACTTCAAAGTCGATGATGAAAGCCAACAATCAGATTGAGCTCCAAAGATATGCAGCTGGAACCCAAAAGAAATTAAACCGATTGGAATCTCTAAAAGGTACACAAATAAATTATTCATTTCAACAAAACCTGGCACATTGTGGAGTAACGTTATTTACGGGCTTGTTTTTTAAATATTGTTAAAAGCACTAGTGTTTATGATAAGATTAATAAGTGTTCAGACAAAATAATGCAACTGTGCATGAAACATAGAAGACAATTCAAATGATGTACCTACATATACAATTGAAGTCAATTATGGTCACCAAACTAATATAAATAAAGATAAATAGTGTTCACTCACCATATCTAATACTGAACAAGTAAAAATAAGATTTGGTACTCATTAAATCCCATAATTTTATCAGCATTTAAAAAAAACTATCATTATTATAGGAAGCACAACCGACGCTACGTCCATAGATAGTTTCGGTCCACTGAGCAACGTCCGTTTTGCCGTATTCGCCCTTGGATCCAGTGCTTATCCTAACTTCTGCAACTTCGGCAAATATGTGGACAAGCTGCTTATAGACTTGGGAGGGGAGAGGATTCACGATCTGGCTACTGGCGACGAAATGTGTGGACAAGACCAGGCGTTTAGGAAATGGGCTTCCAGTGTTTTCAATGTAAGTGTTTTATGATATGGTTTTACTCCACTGTCATGCCTGTTTTTAAAGTTTCTTAGCATAATAAGGATTCTGTAGGTCATCACAATATTAAGTAAACTATTATGTTATAGCATCAATATTAGGTACATGAATACTTTTAATTAGTAGAAGGCATTATGCCCACCTCACGGAAAAATAATATTCTTAGAATTATTAGTTTTTCTTGAATTAAGGTACATTATTAAAACTCGCGTGAGAATTCATCATAAACTATGGCAAACTATTTACACCATCCAAAAAATTATCCCGAGCGATACAGTACTTTTTTTCATAGTTTCGAATAAGGTTATTGTCATTAGTACCATGAAAAATAAATACCGATTTATGTACCAATGTTGAACTATGATTACTATCTCAGAACGGATTGTCGACCTTGCGTCTAGTGACAAAATAAGGCCAAGTTCGAACCTTCAGGAAGTAGGTCTCAGTTACGTTAGTTTCTTGGAATTGTGTCACACCTAACAATGGATCGGCTGTTTAGGCGATTCGTCATGAACGATCATGGTTTCGCTCGTGTAGCTCCCATAGGAAGTCATCTTAACTTGATTACTTTTAAGCAGTAGAAAAAAATATGCATCATTTACCGTAATTGCGAAAATAGTACAACAAAACTATACTTTCTCAAACGCGCTTGGAAATTGTTCGACTAGTCAGTCTAACCAATTGGAATATTTTTGTGTGTGTTGTGTCAAAACAGTTAAATCATCCAACTACTAGTCGGACAAAATGGAATAAATAGGATATTCGTTCATTTCTGTATTCTATATTCGGAAAAAGTCATAAGCTTTGACGGTAAACAGACACGTCATTTTGTACGCATTTGTTCACTAAACGCTTTTTTCCAGTAATGTTCTTTGATCATACTGACAAAAAAGTTTACTAATTTGTAGGTAGCCTGCGAGACTTTCTGCTTAGATGACGACGAAACTCTCCAAGAAGCCAAACGTGCTCTTGGAACAGTGGCACTGAGCGAGGAAACTGTACAATTTGCTGCTTACGGAACGAAATCCCCACCTCTGCACGTGGCATACAAATCTGCCATGAACAAAAAATTCATTTCTTGCATTGTAAAAGCTAATAAGGATCTGGGAGACGCTTCTGCTGAAAGAACAACAATTTTTATCGATATGGAACCAAAGGTAAAAATTAATAATTTAAAATAATCAGTGCTATCATTTACAGCTGTAACTAGAAAAATATGAATCACAAATGATTACATTGATGAATAATTAAGTCACCATATTACCACATTATTAGCTGAAGTTATATGATTATTTACGGGATATTTACCGTGGTAAGGTTGTGGAATGAGCTCCCGATATTTCGGCGCAGTTACATGCACCATGTTCACGGGAAGACTGTCTTCCCGGGAGCTCATTCCACAACCTTACCACGGTAAATATCCCGTAAATAATCATATAACTTTAGTGAACAACCGTGATAGTTTAAAACAGTATTATTAGCTGAATAATAATAATTTTGAGAGATAAACAAACAAGAAGATTAGTAAAATTAGTAAATATTTTTATTTGCAGGAAGAAATTAAATATGATCCAGGAGACCACGTAGGTATAATGGCTTGCAACCGAAAAGAATTGGTGGAGAGCATATTGTCAAAAATCAGAGACGTGGAAAACTTCGATGAGCCTCTACAACTACAACTAATGAAGGAAACCCACACATCGAGCGGTATGAATAATTCTTTTACTTATCATAATACTTACCATAATCATAATCAATAATTAGCCCTGAATAATATACTGCTTAGCATTGTGCTCTCTTTATTTCTGAGATTTTTGCGGTTCCTTGCTAGTCATCATGTACTTGCACTTGCTAGTCATCATGTACAATGTACTTTGGTTACACATTTATGATGCGTATTGGTATTACCCAAGTATGCAACTCCCCGCCCTCCTTGTTTCATTGGATCTCTCCACCATCTGGGCATATTTAAGGCTAGAGTGAATAGATTTCTTCCAGAGCGACGTATTTCATCCTCAACCACACTATCGCTTACCACCAGGAGAGTTGGAGGCTGAACGTTGATCAATACACTTAATTTTATCGTGTGTAGAAGATATTTAAGAAAATATGTTACACGTATATGATTTAAATTACAGGACCAGTGAAATCTTGGGATCCACACGAGAGACTTCCGGTGGTTAGTGTCCGTGAGCTTTTCACAAGATTTTTGGACATAACCACTCCACCAACGACGATTCTCCTTCAATATTTGGCCACAGTTTGTGAAAATGAAGAAGAGAAGAAACAGCTCGACAATCTTGCCAATGTAAGTGGGTCGTACTTTTTGTAAATTTTTATACACTGTCTATTGCAAAGGTTCATATCAAAATTATTTTTAAAGTCAAGTAATATTTTCAATGATTTATTAATGGATAAATTAATATGAAAATCGATTTGTGTATGTATGTTCCCTATGGACTTCAAAACGGACTAGACCGATTTTGATGGGGCCTTCACTGGCAGATAGCTGATGGAGATAGGATGGCAGATAAGAGTAATCCACCTAAGAGAAACTGCGGGGCTCTGCTAGTATAATATCATATCAGTTATTTTTTGTTTGTCCATTTTTGTGATTTTCATATGAAGCACTTCATAGAAAAGTCAACGAGTCGGAATTTTTGACATAATCGAACAATGAAAAAGCAGAACAATTCAACGAATATAATTTATCCAAGCATTACCGAACCATCATAAATCATATTCATCGTCATCATCGAATCATTTAACATAACCATTGATATCTTATCAAGGCTTTAATAATAATTAATTTCCGTTTACAACAGGATCCAGGTGCATACGAAGACTGGCGACACTTCCATTTCCCGACTCTGGCCGAAGTGTTAGAACAGTTCTCGTCGGCTAGACCAAGCGCATCGTTACTTGCTGCGTTGCTGTCTCCTCTGCAGCCGAGGTTCTATTCGATCTCCTCATCACCTTTAGCTCACTCTAAAAGATTGCATCTCACAGTTGCAGTCGTTACATACAGAACCCAAGGTGAGTAATAAACATTTAATGGCTTTAAATTTTTCACTTGTCCGATCTTAGGTGTTTAGGTGTAGCAACATAAAAGCCTCAAAAGTGGAATTCATAATTTCTTTAAATGATCTCACCTGTTGAAATTGTTTGATGACTAACAATAAATCGAAGAATTCCGACTTAGTTGTACATTTATCGCACGTCTGCCATGAACATGACCTTAACCATGCTCATTGTTAGGCTAATTTTGTATAGTCAAAAATCATAAACTGTAATAACTGATGATTCATCTAATTCCACACGACTCTATAAACACAGTTAAAACTACATCCCATATAACTTTACTCCATTTATAAACAGTGTAATGCATTAATGTCTCATGGTTTATTATTCCCCATTCCCACGTACGATTTACGTTAAACGTATTTCACTAGAATCAAGCTAAAAGTATTTTTAATTTTATCCTTCCGCTCCGAACAATGGTAGTTAATTATAGCAGCATTAAAGACAGAAGGTTAATCAGTACAAAGTTCGATAAATGTGATGTCATATCTGTACAGATGGGGAAGGACCTGTCCATCACGGAGTTTGCTCAAATTATCTCATGGACCGCAAGCCTGGTGATGAAGTCTATCTTTTCATTCGAAGGTAATTTATCTTCAAGATATCAAAATAGATTAACTCAGACTTTAAAAACAATGTCATCTAATTACGGTTTTACATTTCCAGCGCTCCGAATTTCCACTTGCCACAAGATCTAACAGTTCCTCTTATACTCATCGGTCCTGGGACAGGCATAGCACCCTTCCGTGGATTTTGGCACCACCGTAGAGCACAACTTACTTCTCGCAACCGTGCCTCTTCTGGGCCAGTGTGGCTGTTTTTCGGCTGCCGAACTAAGCCTATGGATTTATATCGCGAAGAAAAAGAACAAGCGCTGAAAGATGGCGTTCTTTCAAAAGTTTTTCTCGCATTGTCTAGAGATAAAAATGTTAAAAAGGTACGTATTTTTTTACATTTGTCTGATAGCGACCAAAGAAGGAGCTCGGAAGTTGGCTAAATGGGCTGCTATAACGACTATATCGATGAATCAGCTTACTTTGAATGTGTATTACAACTTATTTACTTAATTAGCTAATTATTGTTTTAGATGTATGTCCAAGAGTTAGCAGAAATGGAAGGTTTAGAAATCTATGACCTGCTGATAAATAGAGGAGCACATTTCTACGTGTGTGGTGACTGCAAGATGGCTGAAGATGTGCACCAAAAGTTAAAAGGCATTGTAAAGAAGCACGGAAATATGAGTGACGACGAAGTTCAAAACTTCATGTTCATGTTAAAGGTATGTGTCATCTATGTTACTAACATTGATTTTAACGACATTTCTTTCTCCGCTCTTCAAAAATTTAAATTAGCCATATCCAACACTTAACTCACAATTATTAGTCACCTACCTCACCAATCTTACCATAGGTAGTTAGTAATTCTATATAGGAACGGTTACATTTGCCAAACTAACGAAAGATTTGACTGTAATCAGAGGGTTAACTTATTACAATTAATAAAGAACAGTGTGGATTGGCTTATAAAGATATTGGTTCTAATTTCTATTATTTACTATAGGAAGAGAATCGGTACCACGAGGACATATTTGGCATCACCCTGCGCACGGCGGAGGTTCACAGTGCATCGCGGGAGTCCGCGCGCCGAAACCGCGCCGCCTTGCCATGACGCCGGTCCTCCAGGTTCCACCACCAGGCGCTCACTTAGCACACTGACTCAGCCGTCACACCATGCTTATTTGATTTCTCATGACGCTTATTAATAAGCACACGAAGCTAACTTTATGATGAACGATAGCTTAATGTTTAATGATAATCTGGATACCAATCCATTTCACTTGTCCACTCCATAGAAAACATATGGTATAAAATATATTTATATATATAATTATACTTTAAGGCTATGGCACCAACGAAGGTGAAGCTTGAGATTTCAAGGAGTGTAATTCAAAATTGAGGTATACAAAAAAAAACAGATAAGTAATGAAAAACGGCTTTTTAGTAGAAAGGAGAAACGGATTATTCTACAATGCACTAGTTTATTTTTTTGCCAACTATTATATAATGTTTTAATTTGCCTATAATTTTAAGTTTGGAATTAAAAGGAGTCAATTATATCCCCTTGTCTCAACTTTGGCTTGCGGTGTAAATGAGTGTAAATGAATTTATTAATATTGGGGTGCACGAAGTGCGTTACCGAGTTGTGCATGATAATGAGTCTACAAAATTGTACATAGTTTCGCTAAATTCTCTAAACACATTCCATTCCAGTATTATATAGTATTTTTAAACGCTCATATGAACGAGGCTGCTAACAATACGAATATATTTTAATGCGTTATTTTCTATAGAATTTGAAGGAGAGTGTTTCTATTAACGCACAAAACATATCTCAATATTTAAGAAAGGGTAGGTTCTGGCAGCTGTATGTCAATTTTAATGAACATTATTGTAATCGATTTCTAATATATTTCCAAATTAAATGCGATATTTTTTATTTTCTATAGATTTTCAAGCAGGCTGTTTCTATTAACGCACAAACACATCTTAATAATTTTCTTCTGCAAGCTTTAGATACATTTTAATGAAAATATTATCTTAATCGAATTCCAAAATATTTCTAAATGTACACCAATTACTTATAGTCTATAGATAGTTTTAACATCCAGCTAATTATCGATATAACAAATTAATTTTCTTATTCATCTCAATAAATGTCCATTTATTGCTTAATGTGCTCAGTAGATATATCAAAATATGATAATATTATAGTACCTACATTTTATTTATTAACAATTTAATTTACGTAGATTAGATAGCTAACTTATCGAAATTATTCATAATTTTTAAAGCATTATTTAATTGGTAGCATAACAACAATGTTTTTATTACTATAAACTATTGCCAAAAACATTGTATAGCATTTATACTATAATTGTATTTATTGAAAAGGCTTTGTAAATAAATATTTAGTTTTTAAGATGTCTTGGTTTATTTTGAAATAAATGATGAATGTTGACTTACTAATATTATTTTAGGTTTGCTCTAAATTCATCAATAACATAAAAATAAGTATATTAATCGATATATTCTTAAATTTTACTATTTCATAGGTGTGAGTGTTAAATTTGTGATCCTTTAACTAGTCATAAGAAATGTATTCATATTTTCTATTAATATGAGAATTTAATATACAAAACTTTTTTCTGATGTTACTTAATATTTCTATAAGTACTTATTAAAATTAATATTTAAATACATTATATCGTACATTGTATTAAGTGTCTTTACCGTGTAATAGCAAATTATTGAATTCTTATCTATTGGTCTTTATCGAAAGCAGCGTTGCGATTTACTTATAAAATAAAATAAAATATTATAACAATAATATTATTATCAAGTTCATATCACGCCAAGTATTATTGTAATGCACTATTTCATCTAATAATGAATGCTATTTGAAAATGTTTAATCTACAAAGCGATATGAGAATTGGATTATAAAATGAAACTATTTGTCTGTTATTGGTTAAATAAAGTTCCTTCATATTCAGAGTGCATTTTATTTCTGAACTTATCTCTTTTTATTCACTCATCATTTCAGCCGTAGGACGTCCACTGCTGGACATAGGCCTCCCCCATCGATCTTCAAAAGGGCCGGTTGGAAGCGGCCTGGATCCAGCGTTTCCCTGCGGTCTCTTTTAGGTCGTCTGTCCATCTTGTGGGTGGACGTCCTACGCTGCGCTTACCGGTCCGTGGTCTCCATTCCAGTACCTTTCGGCCCCATCGGCTATCTGTTCTGCGTGATATGTGCCCTGCCCACTGCCATTTCAACTTACTAATCCGGTGGGCTATGTCGGTGACTTTCGTTCGTCTACGGATCTCCTCATTTCGGATTCGATCTCGTAGAGAAACCCCGAGCATAGCCCTCTCCATAGCTCGTTGTGCGACTTTGAGCTTGCTTATGAGGTCCATAGTGAGAGACCACGTTTCAGTGCCGTATGTCATCACTGGTAACACACACTGGTCGAAGACTTTCGTCTTAAGGCACTGAGGTATTTCACTCAGTCCTAACTATTAGCAAACAAATGTTTTGATACGGAAAAATCTCAGGAGCGCACGAAAATTGAGTTACAGTTTGATCACGTAGTTTATTTTTTAGGAGACAACATTTCCTTACCTTGTTCCTTATTTGCTCTCCGTTATTTTCTAACGGTTGTTTAAGGAAGTTATGTATGCAGTGTACCAGATAACAATATTAGAATATTATAAATTTTTGCAATAGTAGATTGTTGCATCGAGCGCAAAGTGAGTTACAACACACCGAGTGTTATGTTAAATAAATGAGTGTTATGTTAAATAAATGAGTGTTATGTTAAATAAATGAGTGTTATGATAAATTAGCAGGAGTGCATTAATTACTCATTTTAGCAAGGTGCGTAATCTACTTTTCTTTCAACTACCAATCTACCTACCGTGATAAAATATACAGTGCATTAATGAAAAACTGTGCAACAATGAGATTTCATAGAACATTTCTGCACTGTTTTGTATCTAAGCAAAAAATATGTCCTTTGTGATCGATTTTGTAGTGATTAATGATAACATTACTACGTATTTGAATGAAATATATCTTTAAATCTATAGATTCCAAATCTACATAATAAAAATCCTAAATTCATTCATTCTCTGAGAGATTTAGCATAAAACCGCTGGTCCAGTCATTCAATTACGCAATAAATTTCTTTTTTAACCCCCGAATTAAAAAGTGGTGTTATAAGTTTATCGTGTGTATCTGTGATTAAGTAAAGTGTGTCTGTCTGTGGCATCGTAGATTCCATTTGGCTGAACCGATTTCGATGTCTTTTTTTTAGGGTTCCGTACTTCAAAAGGAAAAAAAACGGAACCCTTATAGGATCACTTCGTTGTCCGTCTGTCCATATGTCTGTCCGTCTGTCTGTCTGTCCATCTGTCAAGACCCTTTATCTCAAGAACGAGTAAAGGTATCAAGTTGAAATTTATACTAAATACTTGGGTCAACAGTTTCTTTCGACTGTAAAAAAATTAAAGTTGTAAGTCAACGCAATCAAAAGATATGATCGTTTATGTCGCATATTTTACGATTTCATAGGGGAATCAAAACCTATAGGGTACTTCCCGTTGACTTAGAATCATGAAATTTAGAAAAGGTCTTATAGCACATGTATAGAAATAAATCCGAAAGTTACATATTTGAAGTTATATCATTTAAAAATAATTATTTTGCTATTACAAACTTACATTTTGTAGTTGGAATGTATCGAAAAACCTTATAGTCAACTACAAAGTTAAGTTTGTCTTTCAATATTTCAACATCAGTTAGTTTTTTTTTGGACTCGTGCTCTGAGGGTTCCGTCCAACGGAAGATGATACGCGACGAGTGATAGCGAGAGACCGGGAAGAGTGGAAGAAACAAAGGGAGACCTATACCCAGCAGTGGGTCACTCAGGGCTAATGATGATGATGATGATAACTATTGGCAAGGCCGAAGGCCGAGCTCTACGCGTACAAAGTCGCGGACATTTAGCTAGTTACCTACATACAGCTAGTTACATTGTATCTTCTTATGTTTCTTATAGTATATGTCCAATGTTTTTGTTTTTTGGCAATAAATATATTTTATTCTTATTCTTATTCTTACCAATAAAACTGTATAAAGATTTTAGATCTATTTTCAAAATAATCGATTATTTACAAAAACTATGATTTATTTTTCAAATGCGCAACTGTGAGTTGTGTCGAGTTGTTCTGCCTGTAATGGTGTGCTAACTACGTAAGTAATACATTTTCTTGGCGTTTTCACGACATTTTAGATCATTAGCCTATCATGTTCCCACTGCTGGGCTGGGACACATGCCTTTTCTCATAGAGAGAGTAAGGATGGGTCCTAATCTATCATGCTGGCTCAGTGAATCTTTGTTAATGTCATGTCTTTGAACTTTTGAAATTCTTGGACATATGGGTTTCCTCGCTATGTTTTCCTTCATCGTTTTTGCGCGATGGCATCAAAACTGCACATAATTTATTAATGTACTAAATAAGTGATTGGTGCAGGGCTGAGGATTGAACCGGGTGCCGTCAGGTTGTAAAGCGCACATGCTGCTGCTCTACCACCATCGCTCAGTTGTCACTACAGTCTACAAAGATGCGACCTATCCTTTCACATAAACATGATCCATGAGAAGGATAAACACCTAAAGGAAAAAGAAAAATACCAGCGTAGCAGAATGAGCTAACAGGTTGCGGTCACTAAGTCTCAAGAAATTTCCTTAGTCAATGTAAGAAAAAAAAAATGATACCTATTAAGAAAAGGGACTTCCTTAGCGTCACTAAGACGTTGACCTGATCAAACCGACGTGAGATGAAACATGCTTCTGTAGTCATACTAATCATGAATTGAGACAGCAAAATAAAATTACTCATTGGCACAGTTAGATTGGACTACTAGTACGACAGAATGGAATAAACGGACCAGGCAAGCAAAATACAAGTGAAAAAATAAAAACATATTTAAGATACCAAAACTGACTCAAAATTTGTGAACCGCAGTCGCGAATATTAATAGAAGTCGCATTCAAAATGCTATCCAAAGTTTTTATTTTACATGATTAAATAAGCGTTTTTTGTATATATTTTTTATTGACAACAAGAAAAAAAAATACATTGAAATCCTCAAACTAGTTAAATCAATATCACTTATTTAGAAACTAGCATCATTAAAAAATATATATTTTATAGACAACAAGAAAAAGAACACATAGAAATCCTCAAACTAGTTAAATCAATATCACTTATCTAGAAACTAGCACTAATATTTAAACTTATACTAGACCGAAAATTTTATTAATCTAATAGATCGCTGCCCGCAGGAAAAGTTCCCAAAATGCGGGCCGCGCTGGGTTGCAATACTGATGCGTTGTGCAACCTATCATTTCGGTCACGGGATGCTTCGACCGGACGTGTTAATATTTTTTTAGCACCTAGTGCCTACGGTTTTAAAGTTTCGACCCCAAAAGGATCAAATGTGTATTACCTATCGGGAAGATGAGACGGCGCAAGGGTATCAATGAAAGTAGCGTTCCATTCTAAAGACCAAAGATAATATAATTGAACGCGCAAGAATCATAAGAATCATAATTTGCTTGTGCAAGATCTCAGGGGCTTGTGATGGTGCTTGTGATTGGTGACTGTGATTGGATACTCAAAAGTCATTCATTCAATACGCGCCTAGGATTGGCCCGCTTGAAAAAGGTTAAGCTGAAAAAGTGTGACTTATGGCGGGGTAAAGGATGACAGTCAAGTGCTTATATCATCATTGCTAAAGGCCAACCAATGAATGATGGTAAACGTCCGCTTTTACCATCGCTACATACAATACCGCTCGGCTCGAGTATAGCCGCGCAGTTAGCAGTGCTAAAATACCGAAGGCTGGCGTGAGGGGAAATCCCTGGGAAAGGCTGGTGCTAGAAATCAAAAATTACAGAAATGACAATCAGAAATAGAATGTAAGGAGCACGTCCTTCTGTATGCACATACCTAACTAACAAATTATTCACCTGCATTCCTAGAAACAACTTTACTCCGGAGTTTATTAAGTGGTCAAAGAAAATACAAAAAAAAAACCTAATACCTTAGAATAACTACTCAGAGAAGGTAAGTTTCCAAACAACGCCTTCTCAAAACGTAAGCTACAAATTCGCTTTGTAGCTTACGTTTCGATTGGAATTTTAAACGATTTAAGCAAGAAAATTAATGGATTACCTGTGGAATGTCACACCGTAACTCTTATGCTGCTTTTCTGATTTGTTGTGGTACGATTTCACCGCGTAAATTGTCATAGTAAAATTTTTATATTTTTTTGGAGCCATATATAACTACATTTGAATGGCTTAAATTTTGTGAATGTACTTGGTTTCTTTGTGTAGTTATTCTAAGCCTAATACTAATAAAATAATCTTGGATAACCTAACCTAACCCATTGCGAATATAGTATATAGTCTATAAACTTATCATGTCCATCGCAAATCTAAACATGATTACTGACTAACAATAAAACAATGTGACTTTATCGCACCTATTCAAAGAAATCAAGAAGTAATAGTAACGGTACTATTTATATTATGATTGAAAACGTTAGTGTTATAGAAATTGCGTTTTGTTTTCAAGGTGAAGCCGTAAAAAAAATGCCGCCTATTTTTACCTAAATAAAATAATACATGATAAGTCCCGATAAACATTTAAAACAGGCTACATTAGGGCGTTAAATACCTTTATGGAAGTTGGTACAATTGAAAAGTTTTTTTTGTTTAAATTTTCTGTGAGTTAATAATTTCCAAAACCTACATTATTGTGGGCTTTTATCAAAAAAAAAAAAAAAATATGTAAGTAGCTTATACTTTGGAATTATTAATACATAGACTTTTAATCCCGAAAATAATATACAAATTCATTAGGACAGAGCGTAAAAACGCGGTGCGCTGCTGGTTTAAAAAATCTTATCTAGTAAAAGCTCCATATTTCCATTAAGTTTACATAAATCTGTATTACCATTTTGTCATAATACTTACCTATTTGTAGAGGTAAGTCGGTAAGTGATGGTCAATAAAATACTTCCAGATTTATCAACTTATCAACAACTCCCGTGATTGCATTACCATGTTATTGCTATCGTATCTAAGTGCACGTTGTTTGTTTCCAATCTCAAATAGGGTCAGTCGGAAAAGATATGACAAGCTAAAAGGAGGTCTTTGTCAAATTGAAATCACAGAAATTATAGTTTCATACGTTTGCTAGAGTGTATGAAACAAAAACAAAATCATTAAAATCGGACTGCTCTGGGGGTCTAGACAAGAGCCACACACTGTTAGCGTTCACGCCTGCGAAAAGATGAAATTGTATGAAAATGACATTAGCTTCAGATAATTTATCTTTTGCTAATGTCATTGTCAATGTCATTTTCATACAATTTCATCTTTCCGCAGGCGTGAACGCTAACAGTGTGTGGCTCTTGTCTAGACCCCCTTTAAAGGATGTTTTGTTTTGATTTAAAATCATTGCGGTACTTGTAAATAATTTTAAAACATGTTTATAGTCATCCATCATCTAGTTCACTACCTGTGACGACGGACACTGCTAAGTGCGTAATGTTAGGAATTTAAATATATATAAAATACGCGATTTCGGTTTCTTGCATGACATAATTATTGTAAGTAACCGATTTTTTCAGCTATTTTGATTAAAAAGACAGACTACTAAACTGAATTTTTCAAATCGGTTTATATATGACAGATTTCTCAGGTAACTAACATTGAAAAACAAATGAAATGAGAATCCCTAATTTTTTTGTCGGTTAAAACCCTAGCAAAAGTTATCAGAATTCGTGGTTTTCATTCAACTTAAAATGTTGTTGCAGCTGTCAAAGAAAATTAATGTTTAGTTACCAAGTTTAGTTAGACCAAGTTTAGTTAGTTCTGTCAGGACTTATTTCACGTATCCAATGAGTTACTAAGCGTAATGCACTTGTATCTAAGTATTATGTATTAGTCAAAGCGGTAAGATGCAGCGTCTGGCGCGTCATTACTTACAGCGGTTTACGGGATTTACCTGCTTCGCACCGACCTGAATAGGGTTACCATCCGTCTGGATTTACCCGGACATACCCAGACTTTTAGACCTTTGTCCGGACTTTGTACAGTTTTGTAATTCATTCGGCTTTTTTTAGCACCGGCGAAAAAATATTTAGCTTTCGGCAATAAAACATACATAAATTATACAAATTATTTAATTATTATATATCTATAATGGCCTGCGTATATCTTTTTTTACGATGAAATGGGCTGCGTTTGACCACAACTCACCTGACTGACAACCGTTGAGGTTGACGGGTTCTAGAGTGGAGACCGCGTATCCGCAAACGTAGAGTAAGACGCCCTTTTTTTTTTTTTTTTTTTTTCGAGGGGGAAATCTTCTAAAGATACCCTGCTGCATTGGGGTGCAGCCAGGTTATGTGGGATTATACCCACTAAAACCCCCCCGGTGACCAGCCTTAGTGCTTGACAAGAGGGCTCCGAGATTTCCAGAGGAACGCACCGGAGCCCTCGGCACTGCGCTACGGCTCCTCCCGAGACAACCGTGTTGTCTCAGCCCCTCCACCCACGACAACGTTGGTCACACAACGTTGTCATTCTCTCCCTGGGCACGCTTATGTGGATGGTCAAAGCCCCAACTTTGACCATCCCGAGCCCGGAGGTCCCCTTTTAGTAGCCTCTTACTACAGGCAGGGGTTACCGGTGCCGTATTCTATTGCCCCGGCGCCAGGGCTATTCTATTGCCCCGGCGCCAGGGCTAGTTGCCCCGGCGCCAGGGCTAATTGCCCTGGCGCCAGGGCTATTTAAGAAGACGCTAAGACGCCCTGCAGCCAGGTGGAGTGACGATCTATGAAAGGCGGATGGCGCAATTGGTTGCGAAAAGCAGAAGATCGTACCTTGTGGTGTTCTTTAGGAGAGGCCTACTTCTAGCAGTAGATGATAAATAGGATGATGATAATGATGATCATAATGTATTAGGTATATAAAATCAGGCTTTAATCTTGATTAACGTCTTCTTAAACAATTTTTTTTTTTTTTTTTATACTAAAATGTCAGGACTTTTATTGAAATATCCTTTTATTGATTTATTGTCTGGGCTTCCCAAATTTTGATATGGTAACCCTACGCCTGAATATTTCACTGAACTGGGACCAACGTCTTGGAAAAGGTAAATGCAGTTAGTAGGTTAGTACATCACTGTTAGTCGTTGTTATTTGAAAATGAGTAGGTACTTATTTACTTGAGAGTTGAGTTCCCGATATTTTGTCTAATTAAAATGTAATTACAACAGAATACCAGCGCTGGTTGTGTACAACATGCTGAGTTGGGGCCAGTTTTTGTGATAATGTATGCACTCATATTTGGATAATTGTGTTTGTCTTTAAATTTCATTATCACAAAATAAACATTTCTGTATTTCTGTATTTTCTTTGCCTCCTTAGAGAGGAAAAGTAATTTAAAAATCGAACTAGCCTCGTATTAGTCGTGCGGCCGCTCTAAAGTTGAGTAAGTGTTATTTTTGTGTGTAATTATTATTGTCTATGTACTCCATCTTCAACCACACGTTGCTTCCAACCAGGTGAGTTGGTGGCCTAACGTAACCAATTAATAATGAAGTTGGTACATTATCATCATTCCAGCCTATCATGTTCCCACTGCATGTGCTGGGACTCAGGCCTTCTCTCAGAGAGAGGGTACCTAAACCACCATGCAGTGCATGTTGGTGAATTTAGAATGTCTTCATCAAAACTCGCGTGAGGATTCATTATAAATTATTATTATAACACCGGCTTGCACTCACGATTATGTTTCTATCGGTCGAGACGATCGACCGGTTTCGGAGCCATTAGAGCCCCTTCCTCAGGGAATATGTGCGCTTCTGGAATATAATCGTGAACATAATCGTGAATAGAAACATAATCGTGAGTGCAAGCCGGTGTTATAATAATAATTTATAATGTAGAATGTCTTTGAACTTTATTCATTATAACTGTTGATTATAATGGCCATATTACAATGAGCTTGTAGTTAAATAGAGCTGAAGTAAATACACTAAGGCAAATGATGACCATTCCATAGCTGCACTATTTTTCTCTAGGAAAACCCTTAGAATATCGAACAAATAAGTATTGAACACATAATACCAATCAACGACGTTGACAGATTTATGAAAAGAATTACCGTAAAACAACAACACGGTCGCTTACCATCCTCATATAAATAACTAGCAGACCTGACAGACGTTGTCCTGTCTTAGAACTGTCAAACACGCAAAGTCAAAATTACAAATCTTATTTTTTACACTTTGGGTTACATTATTGGAGTTTAGTAAGGATCCCTATTTTTTTTGAAAATATAATATAGCCTATGTTAACCGGGGATAGTGTAGCTACCCAACAGTGAAAGAATTTTTCAAATCGGTTCATTAGTTTCGGAGCCTATTCAATGCAAACAAACAAACAAACAAACAAACAATCAAATCTTTCCTCTTTATAATATTAGTATAGATACCTTATTACGAGTTTGAATGACATACAAAGACGCTCGTTACATATCACGGTAACTTCCCCAATCACCTTAAATACCTAAGGCAAAGTTGGCCTTAATGCCCCGTCTGGACAGGTGTCGTAAACAGTTCGATTAAAGAAACCAATGAAAAGAGATTGCCATATCCCTGCGTTGCTGATAGATTAGCCCAGTCGTTATCAATACCTTATAAGATGAGGATGGAATGGGGAAAAAACAATTTTTTTAATACTATTGAAAAAAAGACAGTAGTAAAAAGAGCCGATTACTATTCTCACAATAATCTCGCTGGACACACCTAATAATTCCTTGATTCGGATTACGGTACTTGCCGTCATCGCACCGTTTTGGTCAAGTACTGATAAAACGTGTGTATCACCTTGATCTATGATAACATCCGCCACACGATTCAGTTGCGACTTGCGACCGGCGCGGGCGCTGCGTGACGCATTCTTCACTGTTGATATTTTTTGCGGTCCTTAGAATGCCCGGCTCCATCGGCTCACTTCAGTTCTCCTCCGGATCTCCAACGGTATGCATATATACATGCAGCGGTCGACCGCCGGCTCAGTTAGATCGCGAAACACGCAGCGTTCCTAACGCGTCAAATGTTTAACATTTGCTGTCCGAAAGATCCCGAAGGATCAATAAAGGAGGACAAGATGGAGCAAGTTAACGGACATGTGGAGGCCAAGTGCCCTTTTAGTGGTGAAAGTGAATTGAAAGTTGACAATAACAATGGGAATGGGAAGTCAGTGAAACCAAACCTTCGCATTAAGGTTCCGCAGCCGATCAGATTGAAAAATCACTTGGAGCAGCAAGAGAACTTCGATACTTTACACTCTCGAATTGAAGAAGTCACAAGTTTTGTAAGTTTTTAAGTTTCTTACTATTTGTTCAGTATATACTTACCTAAATTAAGTTCTATGAAACAACTGCGAAGGATTGTAAATAATCAGTCATGATGAAATACATTTTCAAATAGGTAAACTTTCAACAAGAACAACACCCAATTCGACTTGTCATTAAAAATAGTGACATTTCTAATTGATGCCGTATTGTTGATTGCTGTTCTAAATGGACAAATACACAAATTATAGGTTCAAAAACAGGCGTAACTAATCAATTCTGTAAAGAGCGTAGGTATGTGTTGAATAATTTATGGTGTTAATTCTCAGCTTCCTATTTAAGAATATGTATAATATGCAAGTGCTAATATGTAAGACACGAACGTAAATATTTGCGGTGGAGTTTGTTGAGAAATATAACACGCGCGTCATAATTGTAAAATAAATAAACCTGACGAGATGATATTGAACAGTGAGATAATAGCTGGTCATTTTCGATTTGATTTTCATCTAACTCATTTTCATAGTCAATATTGGGTTTACCTTAATATCTGCATAGAAAAAGAGAAAACATAATAATAATATGATAATTTCGGATAAGTTACCTGATTAGATAACTTCTTCAAAATAGGCGAAAAGGTAATACATCATTATACATTTCTGATTCTATCTCTGTTTTTTTCTGATTCTATCATATAAAAATATTTACTTATAGAAAATTCAGTTGCTGCATTAATTAGATCTGTATTTTTTATAATGTAACGAACAAACGAACGAATATTTTAATATAATGTCTAATTTTTTTAGACAAACTCTACACACTCGTACTGCTTCTTACCTCTAATTTACAAAAGCAGTTTTTCTTTAAATTCTAGAAGTTTGAGAGTGGTATTCGTTAAATTACTGACATTAAATAAACATTTTTAATAGTATGGTTAAAAAATTAAAATACCTTCGCTGACTGGAGAGCTGAGGCAGCAGCATTGCGGTATACAAGCTGCTGAGGAAAACTCTACCATAGATTACTTTACCATAGATTTCAAACTGCCCCGTCGCGCATCCGCACCAACCTCTACTGTTGTAAACGTTAGAAAATGGGGTACAACTTTAAACCGACTTTGAGGTTCTTAATTCAGTCCGCTTTTTTATTTATGTACACCGATTGCTATGACATTTGTTAACCAATTTACGTGTTTTTTTTTAGTAGAGGAAGCTTGCAAGGCGGTCCCACAAAAATTTCATCAATCCACTGTTTTCCAGTGTTTTTATCTGGTTTATTGTATGAATAGTATGAACAATTCAAACTTGTTGATTAAGCAATCATTTTGTTCAAACGCTTACTAATTTTTATGGCGGTTTTTTGTATTGATAAGTACCTAGCTGAAACCGAAATAAAACCGGCCAGGTACGAGTCAGGCTCGCGCATGAGGGTCCCGTACCACCAGTACCACCACATAGGTTGTTAGCTACTAATGTACAAAAAAAAATTTGCATAAAGACAACATCCCATCAAAGTCCTGGCGGTCACCCATCCAAGTACTCGACGTATCAGCACATTATCTAGCAATGTTGTAAAGCTATGAAAATGTTGATCTTTACTCATGACCGATACAATCTGATTTAATTTTAATAAATTAAGATTTTATGTATGTTGTTTATGAGTATGTTTACAATATTTCTAATTAACAAACTGTTGATGACACGGTTACGTATTTGTATCGTATAGCGGATACTGCGGTCGTTTTATAGTTTGTTAGTCAACTCTATAAAAATACGCTTCTGTCAATGCCCAAATTCGACTGTGTTACAGAATTTTATGTAGGTGACAAGTTATAAATAAGAATTTGCGTCGCTTTACGTGTACGTGGAGCACATAGTACAAATCTAAAATTTAGACGTAATTTGAAAAGTCGACAGCATTATTGTAGTAATTACGTTCTTACTATGTATTCTTCATGGTACACATAGCAAAATTTATGATCCGTTTAAACAAGGTATAGTTTAGGATTGACTAGATATATTTTTGTTGTATAGCTAGCAAGCTAAGCTCATTGGAGAGTCGAGAAGACGTCGCGACATACTAGCGACCTTGAAAAAGTTAACTTTTTTAGGGTTCTGTACCCAAAGGGTAAAAACGGGACCCTATTACTAAGCCTACGATGTCTGTCTGTCCGTCTGTCATACCTATTAACGGCAGTATCTTTCGAACCGTAATAGATAGCCAGTTGAAATTTTCACAGATTATGTAATGGTACGGCGGATTAATTAAAAAATAATGCAAAGTTCAAAAAGTATAAACGAAACGGGGTCACCATACAACAAAAGTTTTTTTAACGTATTTTTGTTTATCTTTAATGTAAAAACGGTAATAGGTACGTACAAGCATCAAACTTGGCATGATTATAGTATAAACTCTAAAATATAATAACAAATAATAAATAACTGCCAAGTGCGAGTCGGTGTCAAATTTCTGTTCACCATCGGCTCTCGTACGATCACCGAAGTAAAGCAACGTCGGGCGCGGCCGGTACTTGGATGGGTGACCACCTGGGCTTTGATGGGATGTTGTCTTTTTGCACAATTTATTTGTACTTTAGTAGCTAACAAGTTATTTGGTGGTACGGAACCCTCAGTCCGCGAGCCCGACTTGCACTTGGCTGGTTTTATTTAATCTATAAAATTTGATTACCGACGTGAAGCGATCTTGCAAAGTTTGATGGCAACGTTTTAAATAATTATAAGTTATCTAAAAGCTTTCTGAGTATGAGATAGGTTAATATCTCGAAGCTATTAACCTGTCTGTTTGTTTATTCGTAATATCTTCTGTCCATTCCGTCATAAACATGTCAATCCATCAATCTAAACATGTGCCTACTTATACTGAATCTATGTGCCTACTCTACTTCGTCAATCTGAGATGACTGGATTCACTGTAATGTAGGCGTTCAGTTTTGTAAAGTTATTATTAGGTTAGTTTATTAGTTATTAGTAGGCGTTAATTAAATACATCAAGTTTCTAAATAATATTGTAAATTTTTTGAAGAAAATTAAAAACCGACTGCAAGACAATGTAAAAACTTAAATTTGTGATATGGTGATCAAAGTCAAACCTATTATTTATAAAAATAAAAAATAAACATCTATATACATAATTATAATATATAGTTTTGATGATTTTTTCAAAAATCACTAAATCAATTTCAATAAATATATAAAAATATTATATACATATTTATAAGAGACCACATCTAAAGTATGACCTACCAAACAAAAAATAACCATCAAAATCAATTCATAATTGGCGGAGTAATCACGTAACTAACATGCTATCCAATTGAGACCCTCCTCCTTTTTTGAACCTATTTACGTTAATTGTTTGTATAAGTATTAAATGACAAAAGTGTACTTCCCTAAGCAAAACTCCGCAAAACAGCTCTACCACTACAAAAAAAATAAAAAAAATAACCAAGTTACAATCACGCAGGTTAACAAATAATTATGTCCTTGCCAGCTTTAAAATATTTCCTGCACGTATGTAACTTCTACAAAACTCGGGTAAACTTATTATTTAAGCAAACACAGCTAATGTGTTCGACGACAAATAACATACGAAATGACATCTCAGTTAAAATTTAGAATTATGGTGAAGAATGATCGTTTTCAGCTGGATTGTGAAATAGTACGGCTGGTTTATTTTTAAATGTTTTTGTTTAATTTAGACTATTCAAAGGTACGTTCGTATAATGTACGGATAGCTAAGTCCTTCATCATCATCATCGTTTCAGCAATAGGACGTCCACTGCTGAACATAGGCCTCCCCCATCGATCTCCAAAAGGACCGGTTGGAAGCAGCCTGCATCCAGCGTTTCTCTGCGGTCTATTTTAGGTCGTCTGTCCATGTTGTGGGTGGACGTCCTACGCTGTGCTTACCGGTCCGTGGTCTCCATTCGAAAATCTTTCGCCCCATCGGCCATTCGTTCTGCGTGATATGTGCCCTTCATTATTATTTATGTGAGTCCTTCATGGTAGCATAATATGTTTTTTTAAATATTATTGAATAATAGGCTTGCGCTTGACCTCCCCTCGCCTTCGCGCGGTCTACGATAGAGCACGCGTGCGCGCACGAGGAGTTGAGGACAGACGGGATAGATGGGTCAACACAACACCGCTTGGCTTATGCGGCATGAAGGTTGGCGTCTTTCTCTCTAGACGGCTCTGTCAGTGTAATTCACAATTCAAAAGTTTCCAGGAGATAAATAGTGACATTCGTGTCACTATCCACCTCCTGGCCTCCTTCATCAGATCACTCTGATAGTACCAAATTATTTTATAAGCATCCAAGCATCCGAATTACATTTACTTGCAAAATTGCAAGTCAATACGACAATCAGAAGATTTTGAAGATTTGAAGCCATTGTTAGTTAATTATAGTTTATAAAGAGAGTTAATATAAAGCGTGTAAAAAAGCAACTCATCGCGTAGGCATACACATATTCCATTAACCAACAATGTGGGTATTTCACTATAATAATAGCGGATACGAAAAACCACGAAATTCCACCCATTAGGTACCATAAACATAATTTTATAATATTTTTCATGTTTACAACCGCCTCTATTTCAACGTAATAACGGGTTAGTCACGCCTCTGGACAATTTTGTGACACTATCATTCACAATATCTTTGGTAAAGTCAGCTTGTAGTTATCTGCTTTGTTGTGTCTTTATCTACATACTTAAACCGATAAGGCTGATAGTTGTTGTATATTTATTAGATTAGTAGGATATAGGAAATGTGTCCATAACAAAGACCTACTTATGCATGATGTTCTCAAAATGTTCGCATGTATGTAATGTTGCATGCATCTCCTACGGATAATTTAGTGACTGAACTGGTTCTCTAAACTTCCTCTATTTAGGGTTCCATACCCAAAGGATAAAAACGGGACTCTATTACTGAGCTTACGATGTATCTCCGTCCATCTGTTCTACTTCTAAACGGCTGTATCTTTCGAACCGTAATAGATAGCCATACAACAAATGTATTTTTTACGTATTTTTGTACTAGCTCTAATGTACGTACAAGCGTCAAACTTGGCAAGATTAAAGTAGGCACTCTAAAGTATAATAACAAATAATAAATAATGTCAAAGTGCGAGTCGGTGACTTTCTGTTCATTACCACATTATAACAGGTTATTTCGTTATTTAGATGACCTCTTCATTGTAACGCATTTCACCGAATCCAAATGCCATAATTTACACTTTTTTTAAACTGATTATTATTGTATTTTTTGGTGGTACGGAACCCTCAGTGCGTGAGCCCAACACGCACTTGGCTGGTTTATTTATGTTCTTATCTCATCATCATTATCAGCCTCTATCATGTTCTTACTGCTCAGACACAGACCTCTCAGAGAGAGGATGAGCTATATAATACTCGTTACCCACTGTGCTGGCCAGTGCATGTTGATGAATGTAATGTCTTTGAACTTTTGAGGTTCTTGGACATACTGGTTTCGTTACGATGTTTTCCGTCACCGTTTTTGAGCGAAGGCATCTAAATTGCATAATATATAATTTATTTAAGTATTAAATAAGTATTGGTGCAGGACCGTGGATCGAACCGCGGGTGCAGTCAGATTGTAAAGTGCACATGCTACCGCTTGGCCACCAAAGCTGCATGCTCTCGTCTAATAAATAATTTTGTTAGACGAGAGCAAGCTGCATGATGCATGCATGAGTATTTAGATATAGCCCGTTGGTCCAGTTGGTAGTGAACCCGCCTTCTGCGCTTGGAATGGGTTCGATTCCCACAAATAATAGGACAAACATTTATGTGATGAACATTTGTGTTTGTTCTATATCTGGGTGTTAATATATATTTAAGTATGTATTTAAAACTATATATATGTATGTATATCAGTCTCTGGCAGCCATATCACAAGCTTTGCTTAGTTTGGGGTCAGATGAGCGTGTGTGCAAAAATGAGCTCCAACAGCATGCTGGCTGCACTCTCAAAAACTCTCAAAAATGTCCCGAATATTATATTATATTTAAAACCATTTGAAAACGAACGATAATTGTACTAAGACATAGTTCCCTTGCTTGTCTGATCTGAGATAACTTTAAAAGGTACTTTCTAGGACAACTGACAACCTCAATGTCACGTGCGTATTCTACTATATCGATATAATTAAAATCGAAATGAGTTCATAACGTTTCTCGTTATCATACGTCAAGCACAGAGCGTGACGTCTCACGCGTGTCTCTATCTACCCGGGTGACGGGGCGAGATCGATCTCGATGTCTTATCAGCATCTGGATCCGACGCGTGTAGGGCTGACACTTTGAAAATCAGCATGAAAAACAAAAGCAATGGCAATGGTGATTGGAGCAATGGAAATTATAGGCTTTTCTTCTTCTTGTACAGGGTTAAAGTTAACTAACGCAAAACCTTTTGAGGGCGACTTTGGTGCATCAAGACTAACAACTTTTGATCTATAAGTTTTCGAAAATCGCGGGCAAGAGTCAGCTGTTCTACACAAAAAAAACATTCAATCCCGATAAAATATATGAAACAGCTGTGTATGCCCTTTCGTTTTTACTTTTAGACTTTTTTATTATTTTTTTGTTAATCCGCCGTAACATTACATATTCTGTGAAAATTTCTACTATGGCTATCTATTACGGTTCCAATAATACAGCCGTATAATGGTAGAACAGACAGACAGACAACGTAGGCTCAGTAATAAGGTCCAGTTTTTAACCTTTGGGTACGGAACCCAAAAAAATATAAACGACGTACTCCTTCTTCGGCCGTCGCTTACTATCAAGCGAATAAGCGGCCACACGATAAACTACTTCCAATTAAAAAAAAAACATGAATACTAAAAGTGATTGTAAGGAGTATGTATTCTACTTAGCAAACAACATTAGCGGCATTGACAAAGGGATATCTAAATAACTCGACTGTCAGCAATAGAAAGGCAATTAGGAAGCAATCGTAGAGATTACAGTTAAGATACGGTTTCGGAACGTAGGCAGAACAATAGCATGCCACAGTGGCTCTTAAACTGCATCAGTGGAACACTTTTCAAAGGTTTCATAATAAAACGTACGTACTCTACATGTAGGGTTGCCAACCATATACTGTTCAAAAAAGGTATTATACTGTTTCAAGCTCTATAATATACCGTTTACTGTTCAACAAAAATAAAGTATGCAAAATACTGTATCCCTTTAAAAATAACATTCAGTGCGCGCACAGAACATAACGGTTTTCGGCCTACAACATACGGTAATCGTGCATACAACGAAATTTAGTTTTTTATACTGTTTTTTTTCTCCAAAATTCTGTTCGTTTTCCTTCTCCCTCTTATACTTTATTTCTTGTACAAAAAGTTGGCAACACTATCTACAGCGTTATGCAAAGTGGTGGTACTAAGCCACTCATTGCCAGGTCATTGTACTCATGATTTTTATCAACTTTTACTATGAAACCAACACTGAAATCGAGGAAAATAGCAGCTACTTGCATATACATTTCGTTGTTGTCAATGATATTTTGATAATATGGAAAAGCAATGTTTCCGTGATCACCTTACCTTACCCTTTAAATCTTGGGTACCTAAATATCCAAAATGTAAGGTAAGCAAGTTACTTTTACTTCATATTCTCTCCACGCTAAAGTTGCCTGGAAGTCATCGCTTGTAACTTAAGCCATCTACGAAAAAAACTACGTGGTTTAGAGCGAGAACAAATAAGAGAGAGATTATATTATATATGTATACTACAGTTATATATGTAGTACTACATACTAGTATATACTAGTAGTTCACCCCGAACGGAGACCTCGCAATGTTCAAGCTTTTACTTTAACTACACTAAAGTACAACCGCTTCATATTTTACCGATGAGGGAGAAATACTTAGCCTATGTATTTACCTACCTACCATGACCTTGAACTATCTTGAATTAAAAAATATGACACTTAACGGCTATGATAATCAACTGACAATCTTCAGCCATACTAACATTATTTTTACAAACTAAGTTCATTTCGGATTCATTAAGAATTCCTTCCATTCCTACCAACGGTATTTTTTTACTTTGTTATTTTAATATCTTTGTAACCCCTGCATCGGATTAACGAACTTGAAAATTATATTTACTTGAACTAGTTGCCTACAAAATTTCATGAAGATAATAAATAAATAAATATTCGGGACATTTTTGCACACACGGTCATCTAACCCCAAACTAATCAAAGCTTGTGATATGGCTGCCAGAGACTGATATACATACATATATAGTTTTTTAAATACATACTTAAATAAATATTAACAACCAGATATAGAACAAACACAAATGTTCATCACATTAATGTTTGTTCTAAGTGGGAATCGAACCCACGCCCCCAAGCGCAGAAGGCAGATTCACTACCAACTGGACCAACGGGCTATCATCGATCATCGATTCATCGATCATCGATTCATCGATCGAATGAACGTGAACAAACATACAAACATACATTTGTTTAAACGCTGATTTGTCCGCCAGTAGACTCGAAGAGCTCATTTCGCTCGGTCAATAAAGAAAGTAAACTTTGAGAATCTTTGTCTCACATTAATATTTAACAGATTCAGTCCACACTTCATTTAAATCGTAATTTAACTGTGGTTCATTATGCTTTATTTATTTTGGCGTCGGCATAAATGTGTCACTGAATATTCGAGGTTTTGTTTATTGGAGCGCATTGGAGTCTAACAAGTATTAGCTAGACTATGCAAACAGGTACATTTTGTAAAAAGGACACATTTGTGTGTTGATGGACGAAGGTGCACCAAAAAAATATAATTGGCTTGCTTTTGACCACCAGCTCGATGATGTTAAGCGATGATGTGGTCTGTGGACGTTGGAGCACGCACGTACGTACGTTGGTTTATTTTGGTTTCAACAATTTCAACATAATTATATTACGACTTATTTTTAAACCTCAAAATATGGCTTAGTAATTTGATTGTACTATATTGTATAGGTACAAACCAGAAGACAGGATCACTACCAACTAAACCAACGGGCTATCAAAATAATAGATTTACTCTTATGACAATAAAGAATATTCTTACCTAAAATTATTTGTATGGAAAACGCCATACAGATAATTCTGCCAGCGATAGACTTCAAGACGCCCATACAATTACTGCCAATCAACTTGTGTGGAAAATCTCGACAAATAATTTCAGTCATATATCATTGACTCAGTGAACAATTAGAACGTGAGTGAGTACGTAACACGGTGAGTACCTACGTTACACGCGTTCATCAGTTGGTTAGAAAAATCGGTCACAAACGTATGACGTTGCAAGGCCGTGAGAATTTTTAGAAAAACCTTAAAGGTAGAGTCATGTTTCACAGTAGGGAATATTAGCGTCGAATGAGTGTATGACGCGTTAATATGATAACAAAGGCGAATTGTGAACTAAAAGGTTATAAATAATGAACAAGTTTCCCGAACACCTTGTTAGCGCCATAATTAATTTATTGCTGGGAATTCACACTGTGAGTGTACTGAAGTAGGTGATGTGTGCAAGATTGATGCTAAGTGCGAAGTGTGGAAGTGGGGGTTTTCGCTGACTGTACGCTAGCTTTAGACTGTCAGGATTTGGAACTAAAACTATGGTCAAAAGGCATAAAAAATTAAGGCACTCTTTTCACACTTTTAGCTATTTTGGTCATTCTAGTTTTAGTTTGTCTACTTCCATAGTTAGCTTAAAATTATAAAAATGGATGAAATGAATGAATGAATGGATGAATGGATGAATGGATTTTTAATTACATTAAAACTGTTTTTTTTATCTAGGAAATTGGTGATCGAAACACGATTAAGCACATATCGATCAATAGAAAGAAAGTGACACTGATCAATTTTTTTAAGCTTTTCTCCCTGTTTTGTTGGATTCATTCAAATATGTACCTATTTACTAAATGTGACTGCGATATCTTAATATACAGATTTGGATTATGGAAGGAAACGTAAAGGTATATTTTACATCACAACTATACTTGTCGAAAAATTTATAGAAAAAACCTTAAAAATAGAAGTAGCGAAACGCACGACTGTGTGTCAGCGCCATGGTTTTGCTTCACTAAATGTAACTATAATTATTGTATATTAAGCTTTATTGTCATCTGTCGTAAGCGTTGCTTAAAAATTGGGAAACCTCGTCTTAACTAGGTAAGGTAGGTTTTACTACCGCTCATCCCGACACTGTCAAAAGGCTCATCCCAACACATAGGCGACGATTACCGTTTACCATCAGGCGCACCGCTTGCTAGTATGCAACAAATAAAGAAAAGTTGACATTTTAATTACACTCAAAGTCCTGAAAATTATATTATTGTATTCCAGTACTTTTTCATGGACTTCAAAGAAGTCAGTAAAAAACTGTCTGTCTTCCCGTGAACATGGTGCATGTGGAGCTCATTCTACAACCTTACCTCGGTAAATATCCCGTAAATAATCATATAACTTTAGTGAACGTCCGTGATAGTTTAAACCAGTGTTTTTCAAAGAAAGAGGTTCTCAATTCGACTGTAATATTTTTTTATATAACGCGACAACTTTTTTTTTTTCAAATTGTTAAGGCTCCTATTATATCTCGGGATGGTTTCATTTCAATAAATAAAAAACACCTCTAAGTGTGGAAAATTAAGGTATGAATCTCGATTGAACTTTTCGTGTGGGGGGGTTGTTATTTTTATTTTTTATCATTATAGCCTTTTCGATGCGTGTATTGTACTTTTAACGAGCAGAGTCATAACTACACGTCATTTGCCTATTTTTTGAGTCTGTCTATTTACAACAGCGTAGGAATCGATTTCTCAGCAATGGAAGCGAAACATTTTGGTTTTCGTTTGTATTCAACAACAAGACCAAAGATTTCAACTGTCAGATGGTAATTATGTTAACCAATTTCAAAGTTTCATACAAAACACATGGGTATTGGTCTTCAGGAGCGACCCTAATAAAATTAATACTTAAACTGTTAGTTGGTCAAATAATTATACCTAGTATAAGAGCGAACCGGCCGGATTTACTTAATTTTATTTGTTTGCGGTAGAATTACAAATAAATTTTATAATGACCTCTATTTGAAGTACTAGACGTAAAAACCTTATTTTACGTAAACTTTTTTCTTCCGAACGGTGTGCTATTTTGTATCCAGTTTTACCAAACCTTACACTATAGGAGCATGGTGAAAAAAATCATAACTGGGCGCCCAACCGTTTAGGATATCCAGTCAACAGCCAAGCTTTCCCCCAGCGGAATCTTAAATATCATCGGAGTTTTACGATGCATAAATTTCATTTTAGTAGATTTTAATTTCATTTAACTCTCATTATACACTAATTATTGGTATAATAATTATTCTTGTGCGTTCATAAAAAAATGTTTTATCCAAGGGCATTCTCCAGGCGGAAAGTGTTTTTCGCAAATATATAAAAATTACTAGACATACAAATTTAAGATTATCATACACATTTATACGATGTCATGCACTAAAAATCTACCAAACTCAAATCATGAAATTCAACAGTTTTCGCTGGGAGTACGTACTCGCTTAAAACAGGTGACGGTGACCAGGTCTAGCCAATTGAACTATAATAAACTTACTAAGTATCCTATTGAAATTGACGCTACATCTCCTCACATAACCAGTACGTAGTAAAGACGTTCGCGAAGTTATATAATAGTTAGGTATGCAAATGCCTAAACTTCTCCAGGTAACGAAATCAATTATGGAGAATGATACGAGATAGGCATGCTATCAAACGCTGACAGCTGGAGTGAATATAACGACTCCAAACTTAATTTGGATTTAGTTATTAAATTTGGCAGGCATTTTGTATAGAGGAGAATAGTTTAAGGGTTTAATTTTGACACTTACACCCGCCAAAACTTGAAAAGCATACCTTTTCACAAACTTTTATTTAACTTGCCCTATTAATTGTGGGACAAATATTGCAACTGAATTTAAAAACAGTTATCTCCAACTGATTGAGCTCAAATTTTGCAAACACGTTTAGTTTAGACTAGCTGACCTGACAGACGTTGTCCTGTCTTAGAACTGTTAAACACGCAAAGGCGAAATTGTAAATCTTATTTTTTTACACCTTGGGTTACATTATTGGAGTTTTAGTAAGGATCCGTTTTTTTTAAATATAGTATAGCCTATGTTACCCGGGGATAGTGTAGCTTCCCAACAGTGAAAGAATTTTTCAAATCGGTTCAGTAGTTTTGGAGCCTATTCAATGCAAACAAACAAACAAACAAACAAACAATCAAATCTTTCCTCTTTTTAATATTAGTATAGAAGTATAGATGACAATGCATGGATAGCTAATTAACGTCCTTCTAAAGCCAATATAGACCAATATAGGTTTTTATGCACCCCCATGATATCGGATCAAATAAAAGGGGTAGCTAAGAAAAATACGACAAATATACATGTATGTCGACATACTAAATTCAATTTATTAACTTACAAAACCTATCACTACTAAGAAGCATAAAAGAAAACTAAAGTGCGTTGGTTGTAACCAAATTATGTCAGTGAATAACTTTCGCCTACTAAACCACTCTCATCAATCACCGGCTTACTTCTACACAAGGTTACGCATATAGACTGTACTAAGGCGAAAGGAAGTCATTGTACTTATCATTATTGTGCGGGACAGACGCAAGGCAGAGGCACGTCGACCCGAGTCGGTCCTTGACGATATACGGCGAAGTGGACTGTAGACACGGTGCGATGAGAATCGACCCGGATTATGAATAAAATATATATAATAATAAAATAAAATTATAGCCCTGCACCTTTGGCATTTGTGATTATGTCCCTGTTGCACACAGATGCTGGGATTGAGGTGAGCTGGAGCAATGAAGAACGATGTACGTCGAAATGGTGCTGTGCCTTCTTCCAAGAGCTTGCTGCCTCGTAGATTCATCTAGTGATCTTGAGATCCGTTCCGTAGGAACATTTATGAACAACCCTACTATGGGATCAACGATCAAAAATCAGCTGTTCCATATATTTTGTCGAGTGTCAATGACCGTTTTCCATGGAACAACTGGTATTTTTTTCGTGATTTTATGATTGGTCGTATAGTAAAAGTTGTTTATAATTATGAGTACAATGACCTCCTTTCGGCTTAGTATAGTCTATATGCGTAACCCTGTATATCGTAACCTGCTAAGTGAACACGGAACCACGACATTACAAGACAAATGTTGACACTAACTTTTTACCGCTATAATTGAAGGTTACATAACCAAGCGCTTTGTTTTTTGTCGTAGTTTTATTACAATCTCAAGAAGATGGCTAATTGGCCGGGATTACCATGTAATTGACCGGCCTTTGCTTAGTTGGTACGCCTGTTGGTGGACTGCATCCTGACCAGAAGGTCTCGGGTTTGGTTCCTGGCCCAGATCAGTCAAACAAGGGAGATATGAAGATATGATATGTGCCGGGAAAAGGAAAGTTTTGGTTAACAAAAGTTGTTAAGTATGATCTAAGAAAGATTTTTTAAATTTTTCGACGAAACAGCTGTTAATTATCAGTAACCCTGTATACATAAACTCAAGAGACTGTTTTCGTGAATTTTGTGATAGACTCTACAACCATGTATTTGTGAATCGATCGTTTTGCGTGAATAACTATGATAATAATATGAGTCTATGAGTGTGATAAGGCATCCTCAATACATGGAAAGCTGTGGAGAGCTATATGAATGATACGAGTATACGTTATTTAAATATTTTTTTAGAAAAAAAAACACTATTTCAAAAATACACTGACTAACAAACTTAAAAAAAGTTGAAAAAGACAGGTAAAATAAAACAAGGTTTAAAAGTCCGCATCAAAACTTATGCTTAAGGTTTGCGGAACCACTAACCAAAACGTCATCAGTTATAATATTTTTGGTTATTGTAAATTGTTTCAAAAAGCGCTTACTCAATTTCGATAAAATTTATATGAGACTCTAAAGTGTGACCTACCAAACATAAAACGAATCATCAATATCAATTCATAATTGGCTTAGTAATCGCGTAACAAACATAAAAAAAACATACTGCAGTCGAATTGATAACATTCTCCTTTCGTCGGTTAAAAACAGTGGCAAACTAGCATACTATCCACCTGATGGGAAGCAAAAACCACCACCTATGAAAACCTGCAACACTAACAGTGTTGACGGCGTTTCATCGGCCTGGAGAGGTAGGTTGTAGTCCCCCATTTTAAAGAGGGGAAAAATTGGACTGTGTAGGATTTTCAGCTTTGCAAGATGTGGGGGTGAGCTTTTTGACAGTGTCGGGATGTGCTCTAATGGAAGACTGACGCAGGAATGAGATCAAAAAGCTCTCTCTAAATATTATTGGGTTTGACTGTCACCTCGTCTGATGATGCAGTCTATGATGGAGTATGAGTATGACCGTTTCACTTGCTACTTGAAGACACTCATATTGTAACTATATCGTGGAACACCATTCAAGCAGCACATTCCACAGACTAGCAGCATGCACAATAAATTTGGAACCAAAGCACTTCTGGGGTTTGCCGGTAGTAATTATTATTTATGGCTGCACATGCACATGTTAAATGTGGCTGCGAACATCATTCCTTCATCATTGCCTTCTGCGCTTGGGGGTGTGGGTTCGATTCCCACCTAGGACAAACATTAAATTTATGTGATGAAAATTTGTGTTTGTTCTATATCTGGGTGTTAATATCTATTTAAGCATGTATTTAAAACTGTATATGTATGTATATCAGTCTCTGGCAGCCATATCACAAGCTTTGCTTAGTTTGGGGCAGATGACCGTGTGTGCTAAAAAGTCCCGAATATCATTTGCCATTTAAATTAGTCTCCTTTTGAATGACAAGTTTACTGCCACCCACTAAGCAGTATCAGACCACTTTATGGGACGTTCAACCAATCTATGCCAATCTGACCTGTTAAATGTAGATATTCTGATCACAAATTGCAATTTGAATTCTATGTCAGTGAAAATAGGTTTGATATATCAATGTATGTGACGGTGTATTCATAAGAATTTTAACTAATCATTATGAATGTCTGCATTGTTGCTTTTGATGAAAACACATCTTTCAAGCTTCGACCAAAATAAAAGAAGCTTTCAAGTATATTGTTATAAGGTTCCGTATCCAAAGGGTAAAAACAGGACCCTATTATTTAACAAGCCTACGGTGTCGTCTGTCCGTCTGTCCGTCCTACCTTATATATCTATACCCGTGCGAAGCTGGGGCGGTCTACTGGTATTTAATATTTAATATTATTTGATTAATTGTTTTGAAGATCTTTTAGTAGCCTAGGTCTCACCTACAATTGAATCAATAACTTAACCTACCCCTAAGTACTTTCTAGAAGGCTTATCCGAGGTAAGTAATTTAGACCCCAGAAAAATTATAATCGCTTTTTTTACTTTGACCGAAATACCTTCAGAAGAAATGATTAATGATAGCATATTGTAAAAGAATCTAAAAATATTCGTCTCCGAAAGAAGAAAAATATTTGAACTCGAATAAGAGAGAACCTATGTTTGAAGGATGACCATGAGCTTCACAATATTTAGTATAATTTTTTTAAACAAAATTAATTTCGTTAAGGGGGCTGTTCCCGTCTGCAGCTCTCTCGCTCGCACATTTTCACATTATTGAAGATATAAAATCAATGAGTGTGAATTTCCAAAAAGTAACAAAATCATGTCTTTGTGTCTATCGTAACATTACAAACATAGAAATGTTTGTTTCGATATCTTGTAATTTGACGGAATAACATGACACGAGAAATAATAACCGCCTCTTTTTGGAAGTCGGTTAAAAATCACTTGTTACCATAGATTCTACGCTTGTTACCATTTTACTGTGTCAAATTAAAATATATCAAATTGACAATTTCTTTGTCAATCACTTTCTCAAGTGTCCTGAATTTTTTACCTTAATTGCCTCAATCATAAGAAGAGTCGATGCCGTATAAATCCCTTTTGAATATTATTAATTGAATTAATTAAAGCAATTAACGTTGTGAAACTGGTTATTCATTTTCTGGCAACTATTAAATGGTTTCACAAATACATACCTAAGTATATATTTTCATGGGGTTTTTACTCCGTTTTTTTTTACTTTTTACAAAATTGATTAATTTACTATTTAAATTAAAGTCATACGCCTGGTCAGTACTTAGTAGGTACCTGGTGTAAATAAATGAATATTCAGAACATTTTTGCACACACGGTCAAATGGTTCATAAGTATTTTACACTGCCTAAAGTTTCAATGGAAGCTGTAAGAAAGCTTTAAAAAGAGAACGCATCTCTACCGACAGCAATCAGCCCGAAAAATTATCTGAATTCAATCGGATTGCATGCTCGGGTTCTCCGACGCAAAAAAACTTATTACCATCTATAATCGGACTTTAGAAACGGATGTAGACTTTAGAAACGGATGTACCATATCTCGGATCCCTTTATATAGATCGAATAAAACCCATCAACCGCTGACGAAATGCTGGCAGGTATGACGACCGAGCATAGCGGCCGAGACAATCGTACCGGAGTCACGGAAGACGCGTGACTGGACGACACAGTGAGGCACAGTGATCATGCTTCTAACAAAACGTGAATTATTGTGTCCGTAGACGAGATTTCTACTTATTGTTTATTGTTTATTAACTAAAACGGCACACAACGCCAATTACATCAGTTAATCGAAAATTAAAATTGTACAGAATGAAATAATAATAGATAAAACAATGCAGTAAGAATTTAAAACTATCACTTAATTTCAATAAAATTAATTCAACTTAGCCTAGCAAAAAATATAATAACGCATTATAAAAATAAATAAATTCATTAAATTAAAGTACAATTACCTGGCACTTAATGTCTGATACCATAATATGGCATAGTCATAGTGAAGTAGTGAAGTTAATTAAAAACACAATATAAATAAAATTCATTCAATGTCAAAAACAAAAATATTACAAAAGTTATATGATTATTTACGGGATATTTACCGTGGTAAGGTTGTGTTGTGTCCACCGAACGCCATTACATACCAAGGCTAGTAAAGGAAACTATTGAGATCTCGAAATGTCAGAATTTCAATCAACAAAGAGGAAAAAAGAGGTTATTGTGTTTAACGTGTGTGTATTTACGGATGTTTGCACACACCGTTTTTTTTTTTAAAAAGAGTGGAAGCAAAACCCGGAAACAGCCACAGAGACCTGCAACACTAGTGGTATTGTCTATGCTTTGCCAGCCCGGAGAGGTGGTTGTACACACCCTTTTTTGCCTAAACGTCTCAACTGCTTTTGATAAATGATTCGTCGGTAGATTCTTCTTAGTTTAAGGTTGTTCAATGGGAAGGTGACCTCATCATAAATACAAGGTACACACACATGACATGCGATATGTCCTTTGAAACGTAACATTAAAAAGGCATTTTAATAATACATTAAGATTTTGATTCATTATTTTTTGTTCACGTGTACCGTTTGAAAAATATGTTCTGCCAAAATGTTGTTAACCGAGTTTAACTTATTAAACTTGTTACTGATTCTGATGGCGATTAATGATCGATGTATATGTATAAGAATTATTCAACCTCGTCATTACTGCGAATTTCACAACCGACATAGAGTGAGTTCCAATACTGTCTTCATTTCTATAATGCGATAGCAACCGAGGCGGATGTGGGAAATACCTGACGTTCAATAGAGGCAGATTGCTATGCAGGTTACAGTCTTGCAATTACAGATGGCAAATTAGACTCGCGATCAATGGACTAACCATATCATGTGGTGATAACCACATCATGCTAGGCACGGATGGGGCTAGAGTGGGAGACTGGTTTATCATCATCATCAGCCGGAAGACGTCCACTGCTGAACATAGGCCTCCCCTTTTAACCTCCACACTGAACGACAGCCTGCCTTTTGCATCCACTGGATACCCGCGACTCTCACAATGTCGTCGGTCCATCTAGTGGGAGGCCTCCCTACGCTGCGTCTTCCGGTTCGTGGTCTCCACTCCAGAACCTTTCTTCCCCATCGGTTATCGGTTCTTCGAGCGATGTGGCCTGCCCATTGCCACTTCAACTTGCAAATTTTAACAGCTATGTCGGTGACTCTGGTTTTTCAGCGAATATCCACGTTTCGGATCTTATCGCGCAAAGAAACTCCGAACATAGCTCTCTCCATTGCCCGCTGTGTGACTCTGAGGTTTTAATATTTACTGGACTGGACTGGTTTATATAAGACTGATAATAATGAATCTTAGAAAAAATTGGAGGATATAGGAATCAATTGCCGGAAGAGCTACTGATCCATAGAACACCTATTCAAGAGCGACCTGCCACTATCTTTGAAACACAGTATACTCACTACTCGAGAGTCTAGAGTGAAAAGAATGGATCGAGTACGCAACAACGAGCTGCGTTCCAGAACTGGGTTTGCTGATGTGGGCAACAAGACTGCTAGGTTGAAGTAGGATTGGGCGAGTCACGTTTGTCGAATGCATCCGGAAAGGTGGGCAAACGTCACATGCAGTGCAACTACCGTTCTTTATCGATCGTCAAATTCGCTAAAATGCCATAGAATCGATCACAACGAGTACTGAAAAAATGGCATATTATCGAATTTGACGACCTCAACTGTCAATTTGACGATCGATAAAAGAACGGTACTTGCACCCCTGTTTTACTTTGTGCTAAGTCCTGGATTGATAATAAATTATTACCGGCTTTTGTATGTGATATTTGTAAGTAACCAAACACATAATAATATCTTATTGAGCAGATATTATGATCGCTGGTAATCTAGAGCCTAGTCTAGGAATGAAATATTTTAAGTAAATGTAATGTTATGTGGGAACACTTAAGTACGTACATACTCGTATAAATGCAGATGAATATAGCAATTTTCATTTTAAATTATAGAAATATTAATGGGTAGGCAGTGATGGTGGTAGTGGATAAGCCGCAATGTTTACACAAATCTTTATGTACACATGCGGTTTACCGCTTCCACTGTGTACTATAGGTACTACTTAGCTCACTTAAGGGTAAACACTTCGTTGTAGTTAAAGTTTTAGTTAAGTGCACTTAGAAATAAGCGAAGTTTGTTTGTAACAGATAACATCTTAGACTGGACCTCGAGCTAGATTAGATATTCAAATAAAAATGGATAATTATTTTGTTTCAGTCTCAAAACCAGATTAGCAAAAGAAAGTGTGCACTAGATATCATGTAGAATAGTGGGAATATTGATTGGCTTAGAAGTTATTAATATCCATTCTCTTTTCTTGCGACCTCTTAATGCTCGGAACTTTTGACCCATTTTTCATATTTGAGACCTACTTGTTTTCAAAATTCCATAAAATCAAATTAATGGTACGCAAGTTATCTGCAAATAAATACACCAACATACAAACACTGATTCCCGTAGACTCCTACCCTTTTCACTCGATCAATTTAAAATGCAACTATTATTTTTAGATTATAAACATTTATCAATTAGGTTTGCTATTTATGTCCCGCTACGCGAAAGGTCCGGTAATCCGGTTGGAGGTCAATTACCTTTACCGATTTAAATAGGTACTTTGATTATAAATCTATTAGAAACAGACACTTAAACTTTACTAGGAACTATCTTTTATACCTATTAGTTTTGCTGAATTTTGCACGTTTTTTTACCTATTACTCTTTTAGCGGAGTCATTCGAAATTTCGTGTGAATCTTTATTCAAAGAGACGTTCTGAATGGCAGAAATCGCAATTTGTTCCCTACTAAAATTACCAAGTCAGTCGTTTCAAGCTAAATCCTAACAATGTTATACGAAACGGTGATACTAAACCGAAAGGAGGTCATTGTACTCTACGTCAACAACATAATCGCATCATACCACTTTATGATCAAAATAGTACCTAACACATCTATCTCATTATGAAACCAGAAATCGCAAAAAAAAACTAATATATACCTATAAAAAATATTTAAAATACAACTTTTTGTAGTTCCTCTGCTATCTATATAAAATACCTACTAGCGGTCCGCCCCAGCTTTGCACGGGTATTGATTATAGCCTATGTCACCCGGGGATAGTGTAACTTCCCAACAGGGAAAGAATTTTTCAAATCGGTTCATTACTTTCAGAGCCTATTCAATGCAAACAAACAAACAAACAAACAATCAATCAAATCTTTCCTCTTTATAATATTAGTCTAGCATTTTTGTTCCATTTGCAGCGTTTTTCTTAAGATAATGCTGAGTTTTTTTAAATTCACACTCTGTATTTTTTTTTTCTTCCAAAATATTGAAACGTGCGGAAGAGATAACCGTGGCCGGGGAGCGTGCCAAAACACCTAAGCACTTACATCTGAAATTATGCACCGCTATTAAAATGACGCCTTACCGGATTTTCCCCAATCTAACCCGAAACAGCGATTGTAAAATAAAAAAAAATGATCTGACTTCTAGGAAAAAGTCAGGTAATCATTTAGATGATAATACTGATGATAATATCGCGCAAATATTTACAGAAACCGGTTTACGTTTCATGCATTAACCGAAATCATGATAAAAAGCTTTTACTGCGTAGTGCGTCTAGATTACACAGATAGAAATATTGCCTACAAAATTAACGTAAAACCAAAATTTATTGAAATGGAATGAGGGAGCCATTAGCGTATTGTCAGAACAAAAGTTATAGATTACCTGTAGACTTTTTTAGTTACACCGTTTAGCCAACTTTAAAGACAATTTGGTTGGTTTGTAATTGCGTTTACAAAATGTTTTATTTTAATACTAGGTTACATTGTAATACATTGATGATTTTAGTTGTTTTAGCACGACAATTTGCGTAATTTACAAGTTTTGCTCGTTGCCTACCACTACATTTGTGGCATACTTACTTTAAATGTTACTTTTAATTAAAAGTAACTTTTAAACTTTCGCGATTTGAACGCTTGTTTTATATGTTTGTCGGTAACTATTTTTACCTAACTTAAATAATGCGTGAAAAGTCCCGATAAATATTATAAACAAATTTTACTTTTGTTTTCCCTCTCACTCTACGGAAGAGCAAGAGAAAGTTAATTGTAAGATGAAAGATAAGAATGCGTATGAGGTCAGCATTAATTTATACAAAGTAGACTAATTATTTTTTATTACCTCATAAAAAGCTGATCATAAATAGAGTCATCAACGAAAACAATATTAAAATTTGTTCAAAAATAAATGAGTTACTTAAGAGTTGTAAGTGTTTTAATTTAATGGGCCCCGATTCTACTAAAACAATTGTTTTAATGTGTTAATTGTTTTTTTTTTTTTTAATAAATTGCCTCAAAATTTAAAGATTTAAATTTTTTTAAATTGTCAAATTGACAATATTGACACTTAAAGTAAAAATAAAAACTGTAATTTTGAGGAAATTCATTAAAAAAAAATACAATTACAATTTAAAAACAATTGTTTTAGTACAATCGGGGCCCTGGTATAATGTGTCGACGTCAAGCCTGACGATCGCCATAGAAATGCTATACTAAATACTAAAAAGTAAGTGAAACACGCAGTACTAAAGATTGACATTTGAGACACAAAGCATTGACCAACCATTCCTGCCCCATTCATTCCCCGTGATTAATCCCGGAGATACAATACCAATACCTAGTACACGAGTATGGTATCTACGTACGTAAGCTCCATGAATACTAGGTATCCGAGTAATTAGCGATACGACGCAAACTGGTTACTTTGAATCGATCGAGTGAGATAAATAATAGATGCATTTATTACGTGCTAGTTTATTCTGTTGTCATGTGTCGAGGACGATAATTTATACTATAGTGCCATTCTTGTCTATGCACGGTTACCCGCAAGAAATAATTCTGAGTGATAGGAAGTTCTGATGTTTCATTTAGCCGGGAGATGGTTTAAAAGTACCTAGCTTGTTACACTTCTTCATATTTAAATAGAGAGGTCGTTTGTAAGTTTCGTTCAAGCAACTCATCAATCATTCTAAAAATACCTGCCTACTTCTAAATTTGTTTTGAAAACAATTTATGGTAAAAATGGAAACAAACATAATAATCTCTAAGTTTGTTCAGAATGACTGGCAAGTGACTTTACTAACTAAATAAAATACAAGTTAACTTAGGTATAGTAAATAAATAAATATTCGGGACTTTTATGCACACACGGTCATCTGACCCCAAACTAAGCAAAGCTTGTGATGAAAGAAAAAAAAAGAATGTACGTATGTACATTCTTTTTTTTTTTATACATACTAAAATAGATATGAACATCGAACAAACACAAAAGTTCATCACATAAATGTTTGCCCAAAAAAAAAGGTGGGAATCGAACCCACGCCAGGTTCACTCCCAACTGGACCAACGGGCTATCTAAACGAATAATATCTATTTTATTTATTTTTCTAAAACTATACAACAACAATATCTAAAATATCTACAACTTAGCCTTATGTGCAAGGAACAGTTAGATTGCCCAGACCGTTTGGAAGGTCTAGTAGAGACAATCTATATGAGACATAATAATCAGATTGATATCAAGGTATATTTAAAAAAAAAAAAAACATACAGTCGAATTGATAACCTCCTCTTGAAGTCGGTTAAAAATCGCAATAATTTAAAAATCACTTACAACAAAGTAACAAAACAATATGGTGACGAGAAGTATGTAGGTGAGTTATCTATTAAAATACAGAAGACGGTGAAAAAATAACAAACATAACATGAATTCAAAATAAAAGGGCTGATAATCTTCAAATGGCTGAGCAGATTTTCATGAATCATAGATAAGAGCACTAATCGAGTCATCTTTCAAACAACAAATAAAACTAAATCTAATTCAGTTTAGCCGTTTTGGAGCTACGATGCCATAAACAGATACATAATTTTTAAACACACGTAATTTTTTTTAGCAAAAAATAAATTTTTTTTTTTATCGCGGGTTAAAAATAAGGGTCACTAAATGAAGCTTTTCGCGGGTATGATGACAAGTTAAATTATAGATCTCGGTTGTTTTTTTCTACAAAAACACCTATTACGCCATGTCAGAGGAACCAATCTTCGGAACCCCTCAATCGATTTTGCCTATTTAGAATGTAAAAATTGTCTTAAAATGAACTACTTGCCTACAAAGTTTCATAAATATCAGACCAACGATACGCAAGCTATCGTGGAAGAAACCATGCACGCCGAAATGCCGACTTATCTCATTAGCCATTAGAATCTGGGACCTTTCTTCGCTCGGTCAATAAGTACTTATGATAAAGTTGTAGCTGTCAAATAAGTAGCTACAATCGTATTAAACGATGTATTAAACAGAGTTTTTTATCAATACATGACATGAATCTTAGTCATCACTAAAAACGCTCGCGTTGATGATGTAAGCATAATGAGTTACATTATTGGCGGATAATGGTACACTTGAGACCTAGCATCTTTAGACGTTGATAGGCAAGTTCTTTCTTAGAACTTTGAATAGAAAATAATCCATGGTACTAGGTAACTAGGAGAGAATGAATATTTATGCTAAGACTTTTGTGCCGGAGGTCCCGAGCTCGATTCCCAGTTGAGCAGATAGGTACTTGAATGATGAATACTTAAATATTTATTGTGACATAATATGTACCTAACTTTTATGACTAGAAATACGTGTACCTACAACTCTTTATAAAAATGGCGATCTAGCTTAAAGCTCATCCCACATAATAATATCATAGATCAGTAAAAAACCCACACTGTCCGATTCACTCGATCCTTCTTGCCTCATACTTGCAAAATGTGGAATGAGCTACCTTCCGCGGTGTTTCCGAGAAGGTACAACATGGGGGCTACATCAAATACAACAAATCTTCAAAGGGCGAGTTAATAGATTCATAGAGGGTTGTCAAAGTAGTTGTGATGCCTCTGGTGTTACAAGTATCTATCCATAAGCGACGGTCACTGCTTACCATTTGCAGCTCGTCTGCTTGTTTGCCACATATGGCATTAAATAAGTATGTATGTATGTTCCCTATGGACTCCAAAACGGCTGGATAGATTTTGACGAGACTTTTACTGGCAGATAGTTGATTTTATAAAGAGTAATTCTCGCGGGTAAAACCGCGGGACGCAGCTAGTTTATTATATTATGCGAAATTACGAGTAAAAAAAACAGCTATACCACATTTTGTCGAGTGTAAATGATCGTTTTCTATAGAGCAGCTGTTTTTTCGCGATTTCAGGGTTGGTCTCATCGTAAAAGTTGTTCATGATGATGATAATAACTGACCCCTTTCAGTTTAATACACCTTTTCCGCTTAACCCTCTATATTGTTCGGTATTGATATTAGATGATTGTGAGAGTTTAAAAAAACTAATAATCTGTTATGTTATTATTTTAGAGTAAAAACTATTATTTAATTTTCTTTGTTACAGAACACAAGATGTTCAGAAAAAGTATGTCAAACAAGCATCATGGACATTCCCAATCGGGGAGACATACCGAGATCCATAGAAGAAGTGTTCGAAGACGCACATCTCTTTCTAAGACAGTACTTCGCTTCAATACGCAGGTATTTAAATTTATCTTCTGTTATTAGGTATTCAAACCCCTGTTGTTTTGTAAAATTGCAGATTTGATAGAAAATACCCAAAAAAAATCAGGAAAATATCAGATAACCGAAACAATCGAATAAGGTCTAACTTTTAACATAAATTAGTAATGCATAGCTCTAAATTATAGTAATGCATAGCTCTATCCTAAATCCAATGGCCATCAAAATAGTACACTTCGACCAAAATTAAATGAATGGGCCCAGAAGGAGCGCATTTTTGAAGATTACAAAATGAGCGCCAGCGCTCACTACATTTCAGTCGGTCTCTAGTCGTAGGAAGTGCGACACAAGACTATTGTTACATGATAACGAAATATCTGACAAAATTATGCCTTCGTGCACTTCGTGTGCTTTCCCGAAGTGTAATAACACAACATAAAACCGCTATCTATTTTTTGAAACCAATGTACTATACATGGTTATAATTAGGTGTTGAAGTATATGTCCGACGGTTTTGACTCGTTTTTACTGAGCTAGTTCAATGGTTATGGCCCGTCCAGTCATATTATTTTGGTCGAAGCCAGTACAGATAAAAGAAAGAAATTGAAAATAAATTCGCCAAAACCGGAAAAGACATACCTATTGCTTGCAAAAGTTACTACAGCTTAAACGAGTATTTAAAAGACAAATCAATTATGGAATAAATCAATCCGCTCCGCACTTTGTTGCCCATTCAGGAGGATCATTATGTGATACCTACCTATCTTAAACATCCTAACATCTGTATGTGAATTTCATAATATTATGCAATAAACTTTTGAGTATTTAGTCATCATCATTTCAGCTATAGGACGTCCACTGCTGGACATATGCCTCCATCGATCTCCAAAAGGGCCTGTTGGAAGCGGCCTGCATCCAGCGTTTCCCTGCGGTCTCTTTTAGGTCGTCTGTCCATCTTGTGGATGGACGTCCTACGCTGCGCTCACTGGTCCGTGATCTCCATTCGAGAATCTTTCGGCCCCATCGGCCATCTGTTATGTGCGATATGTGCCTTGCCCACCGCCACTTAACTTGCCAATCGGTTTGCTTGCTTTGTATTGAGTATCCCTAGTGAATAAAAAAAGTTTGATAATGTCAGCCAAGTGGGGTTAGGGAAGGAACGTATAACCAATAAACTATAGTCTTACATCAGAGAAATAAGGAAGATATGGTAAGATGCGGGTGCAACCGCATCTGAACTAAATCATTTAGTTGAACTTGGTTGAACTCACGCTGCAGACGACCTTATCGCCCTTTTTTGCATGTGGACTATTAGATACTTTATTGCTATCGCTGCGAGTCTATTAGTGTGTGTGAAAAAATGAGTAAAAGAGCCGTACATGCAGTTTTTGCGCGGAATGGTGAAAAAAAAGTGGGACAAATATTAGACCATATCTACCTTGTTTGTCTGATCTGAGAATAAAGTGTTACCTAAATTGATAACACAGACACGGATAATTACAACGGCTTCGTGACCATAGTGTTAAACTCTATGGTTTATTGGATATGGTATACCGCAGTTTTCCCATCGTTTCTCTTACCCCCAGGTGGGGCCTTTCTGTTTAGGTGGTGAGAAAAGTTGCGCGACCGCAAACGGTATTTCGGCGCGTCAAGGTTCACGTTTGCGTGATTTTCCGAACTGCGCTGTTTCAGCGATTATTTAAGCCCACGTTAAGAGTTAGCAGTAAAGCCCTTGACCTTATGAATATCAATAAGTACTTACTAACACATACATGAATACAACAGCCTGACGGAAACTTTCGCACGAATTCCGCGATTTTGCGATCGAGACAGATTCACTTTAATCATTAAATAACTTACTTAACTGTTCTAAGTAAGACCCTAAATGATTAATGAACACAAAGATTTGCACCTACAAAAATGCTTCGACCAAAATAAAATGAATATAATATGAATATATATATATATATATATATATATATAAATTCGATACTTCTGGGCCGTCTATTCATTTTATATTGGTTGAAGCAAAAATGCATATAATTTAATGAAGTGCCATTTGAAACGCAAAGATCATACTGAACTGTTTTAAATTGCGTCAATGGACAATTAAATGCAAGGTTTATTAAAACGAATGATAATGACAATGATGTCTGGATATGATAAGCTAGACATAGATATATACTCATAAATATCACTGGAACAACTATAATGGCAACACTGGCTTAAAAAATAAGGATGCAATGAATAAACATTTCTAGTTATATTAAAATGCTAAAGACAATTAAACAATTAGATTAATACACGTAGATTGGTTACTTAGCTCAAGAAATACACACATACACGGGGTATGTAATGTGTGTATGTCTGTATTTTTTTTCTCTGAAACGGTTTTTACCACAAACGCATATTGTACCTACGTTAAACCATATTTTAAGTTGGTCTGGAGTCTAACATAAATAATTTCTCTATATTTCAGAGAAAACTCAGAAGCTCACTTGGCGCGGTTAGCAGAAATCAAAAAAGACTTAGAAACCACAGGAACGTATCAGCTCAAAACTTCAGAACTGGTCTTCGGTGCCAAGTTAGCCTGGCGCAACGCTTCTAGATGTATTGGGAGGATACAATGGAAAAAGTTACAAGTAAGTTTTACCTTTTAATATTTCTTACCTACTTAAAAACAACTCAGCCTCAGCTAGCTTTCACTACAAGGAGACCAGATACATCTTCCTTACTATTGTGCTATGAGTACTCTTTGGTTTAATATCTAATCAAACTGTAAAACCATGGAGAGGCTTTCCCTCTCGCGACCCGTGATCACACTCTTTGTGAATCTAGAGTGAAATACCTCTCCATTGTTTCTGCTATCCTACAAGGCTAACATGCGCACCGTGACGAAATCTTGTCATCACTTTGTCGAGCGAGAAGTTGCCAATACGCCTACGGTTTCGTATACCACTGTCTCGCTTTGGCACGATAAAAAGAGTCGACAAAATTTTGTCGCGATGCACATGTTAGCTCGGCTGGTATCAAAAAATTCATTTATGCCTGTTTTATAATTTAGTTTTTTTTATTCAACCTATAGTTTCAGTATAAATATATTATGTATAGTGATTGAACTTATTGCAATTTTCCGTCCAAGCAGTTCAGCTAATTTTAAAGTTGAAAAAATTGGAGGAAAGTTGTCCATTAAGTTCAACTGGTTGTACAGATAGTTGAGCATATTGGAGTAGACGTTGTCAATGTTTGTTGGTAGCTATTAGTACAAAGATCATAGTCAAGGCGAAATGGTAGAGACAGTACACTTGTTTGACGGTAGTGCTTGCATACACGGCGTACGCGCTTTCAAATAATTTCAATATTTATATTTTCTTTATTTTCTACAAATAATCTTAAGCTTTTACAAAAAACTGCGATCACTAAAGTATTTGAATGATGATTGTTAGGATTACACACAATTTTTTTTAAATAAAAATGTCTTCTATGTAAACCGAATGAAGTTGATTCCATAAATCGCAGGGAACGTAAAAACGGGTGTTTTTAGGAAAGTTTACGTTTTTTTTTCTATCGAGCCAAATTTCTTTAATGGTGTATCGGTCAACGCATCCGAATAAAACATCTCAAGAACATTAAGAAAAGACACACATAAAGAAATAAAGTCAATTAATCGATTTTAAAAGTCTACTTTTGAATATTCGTGAGGACGAATCGTCAAATATTTCGTCTTAAGTATCAAGTAGTTTAGGTAAACGATATGCAATAAATAACTCGTACACCATCATTTTACTACATTCATTGAAATAGTATTAATAGTTTCTTAGTTACATATTCATGTGATTATTTAATTATTAATTGCAATGCTAGTTGCACTGTCGATAAATCATTATTCATGCGTTTACGTGGCGCTATAATATTGTCTTCAACTATGATTTGTATATGAATTGTAAACAACTTTAGTTTATAATATAACTATATATATATATATTTATATATATGGGCACCACTATAAACTAAAAATATTTTTTTAAAGTTTATATATATATATTTAGTTTAAATAGTGTTGCCCGCGACTTAGTACGCGTAGACTTGCATATAATTCTTCTGCCACCTTTTGCCTCTATTAATTCAGCCCTTCGCAAAATCCTTTATTAGCGGACCTCTACACCCCATAAGAAATCTACTTGCCAAATTTCAACTTCGTATGTCAAGTAGTTTTGAGATTTCGTGATGAGTCAGTAAGTGAGAGAGAGTGAGTGAGTGAGTGAATAAATTTTGCTTTTATAAATATAGATAAGGTACATAGAATACATTTCAAAATAACGCTAGTAACATTCAGTTAATTTTATTATTACCTATACTGTTGTTCACAGGTGCATATTTCACACATTTATGCAAGGTATTGCTTAATTGCTGGCGTTATTGTGTTTTAGTATATGATTATAAGTACTGGTTGTTCCGTATTCATGATTATGACGTCTTATCCTAGTATATAAGTATAAAATCTTAGCGCATCCTAAACTTTTAAACTCAATGCTATCTGGAAAGACAAGGCAGCGCACAATCACCCGTAAAATTCATTATTACATGCACACATCAATATTGATGGTATTACTTCACATGTCTGCAATAATGAACAAACAATCTACCTGTAACTGAGTGCAAAATGTTTACCGAAAGGCGGCTAATGCTCGACTAATGACTGCCGACCAATCTCGTTATAAACTTGCCTTTTGTGCACTGCTACATAATCTGTGTCCAACCCTAATTAAAAGTTTGAGTGTGAGGACTTGGCCCCAGGATTCAATGAAATAGGAGATTCGTTGGCGTATGATAAAGTAAAACTTGTTAGTAATATTGTATTGTGGGTTAACTAACACACACAAGGTTTTTTTTACATTTAATAATAGGCTTGCGTTTGACCGCCAATTCGCGTGATGATGCGGTCTACGGTGGAGCACGCTTGCCTAGAAGAAACCGATTCATTCGGGATTTGAAGACACCCAGATTGTAACTATCGAGGAACACATGTCATATTCAAACAGCGCATTCCACAGACTAGCAGTTCGCACAATAAAAGTGGAATCAAAGCGCTTCGTTCGGGTTTTCGGAATACCAACCATAAAGCGGTGTCGATTTTTTGTGCCCGCTCTGGCAGTCCAATAGAAAAATGGGCAGGAGGGAATTAGATCATGAAGATCCGATGCACACTCTCCGAAATGCATCCGATAAAAAACCGACTAGCAACTTTGCGCCGATGCTTAAGACTAAGGAGCTTAGTCCGAACCAGGTCTGAAGGTGTTATAAAAACACGCACATGCATTTATAATAAAACAATATTATGTAAATTTATTGTATTTAAAGTAAAGAAACAGCAAATTTAAACATTTTCATCCATACGATAATTGCAAGAAGAATTTGTTAAAAACTAAAATAAAAACACAAAATATTTCAAAATTGTAATTCTTCGGTATTATTACATCTTCAAAGATAACCAAGTTATCAAAGAAATAATTACTATTTCAATTATTACAGTTATTCGACTGCAGAGAAGTGACAACAGCCAGTGGAATGTTTGAAGCCCTTTGCAATCATATAAAGTATTCCACAAATAAAGGAAACATAAGGTGAGTAAGAAAAAGTAATAAATAATAATACAAACAAGATGATTATATAGGTACTACTTATTATTTTACTACAAACTAAGCAATTTTTACTAATTTCAGATCAGCAATCACAGTGTTCCCGCAACGTACAGACGGCAAACACGACTGCAGAATATGGAATCCACAGCTCATCAGTTACGCAGGATATCAGGAACCGGACGGATCCATCATAGGAGATCCATTCAAAGTTGAAATCACAGAGGTATAAAAATTTCAAAAAAACCGGGCAAGTGTGAGTAGGACTCACACCCTGAGGGTTCCGTACAAATTTAATAAATATGTATGTAGATCCATCCCGAAAATCGAGTCTTGACGAAAAAAGGTTAAAAATATTGAAATATGAATGACAAACTTAATGTTTTAGTTGGAAAACAGGTGCTCCGATACATACCAACTACAAAATATAAGTTTGTAATAGCAAATTTTTTTTTTGTGTGATGTAATATCAAATTAACAAATTTCGGTTTTTTCCTTTATATGTGTGTACCGATGGTCATCGCTGTGAACAGCCTTATAGCGAAGAACCTCAACTAACATCTAAAGAGGCTCTCGCTAAATTGTTAGTTTAGATGGACAAATGCAGAGGGCAGTCATACTGGCCACTGGTGCGCATTGTCAGTAAGTTTCCCAACAACCCTGACCACCTAGATATAAGTTTTTGTAATTAGGTATCTTGTTTTTATATAATATGCAAGTACTTATTCTAAAACAAAAACTTAGATTTAAGAGAATAAATAAATAATGTGGATTAAAACATAACGAGAACATGAGTGTGAGAAGAGAGAAATAAAGAAGAAATAAGTACAAACCTCATAGTGGTAGCAGAGTTAGTAAATTATGATAATGAAAACAGTCTCACGTAAATAATTATATAACACTTTGATGAACATTTATTCATCTATGGTTATTATCGATCATAACAATAAACATAATTGTTCTCCTAAATAGGTATGCTTGAAGCTTGGTTGGAAACCAGAGCGGACTCCGTGGGACATACTTCCATTGGTGTTGTCAGCGGATGGTAAAGACCCTGAGTTCTTCGAATTACCTCGAGAAATTGTCATGGAAGTGCATTTAGAACATCCCAAGTAAGTAAACTACAACAAAAATGATTCCTCATAATAAAAAATAATATGTTGTGCACTAATTTAACAATGAAGTTGTTGTTGCTAGCTTGTGGAGTCTCACCGCTGGGCATTTTGTGATCGGGTTATTTTGTCTATTTTAGTTACGACTGGTTCAAAGAAATGGGTCTACGATGGTACGCCCTTCCAGCAGTTTCCAACATGAGATTGGACTGTGGTGGTCTGGAGTTCACTGGAACCGCCTTCAACGGATGGTACATGGGCACAGAGATCGGATGCCGGAACTTGTCTGACAGCAACCGGCTGAATATTGTAGAGGTACGTAAAATGATTGTAAAAAAGGACTCGAAATAAGTAGCAGAAACTAATTGTAACAATACTGCATAAAAGTGCAATTAAAAGCTTTAAAGTTTAGGGTATTTAAATATTTTTGCTCCTGAGACTTGATGGAGTGACGATAAGGCATCTGGCAGTGACTGGAATCGAAAAGCCGAAAATCGATCTAAATAGCGTGCATTGGGAGAGACCTATGTCTAACAGTGGACTAATATAGGCTGATTATGATAAAATCTTTTTTGCACAAGAACAAATCTTGCCTGCAAGCAAAAATTGCAGTAATGGTTCGGTACTAACTTTATGATGTAAATTAATCGAGACCGGTACTTACTTGCTACCTAGCATACCTATCCACTTTAATGTGATCAACATTTTTTATGATGATTCAAGATGCGCTTAAAAGATAGAGACTTAAGATATGAAATTTATAAAAAACACTGCATCCGTTTCAACGACCGGTTGATGCTATATCATCCTAAGACAACAAAAACAGATCAAAAATTCTTAAACGCTTATAAATGACTCTTTGTTATGCAAATCACTAATGTAAATGGCATTGGGAAAAAACCGGTAGCTTGTAAATGTGTAGGTAACTGTCTGTATGAGCAGGACTATTGTACTTACTTGAATAATTTAATAAGTACTCACATAATGACTTAATAATTGCCTACTGTTTGCCGGTAACTTTTCTCATGGATATTATGCAAGAAAAATCTCATAGGTACTATCAATAGAATAATGTTATGCCTTTGACCTGATATAGAAACTTTTCTCTTCGTTTATTGCAGTGTACCACAGGGAACTCTATTTGGTACAATATTATTCAGTTATTATATTTGGCAATTTTTTTCAGAATGTTGCTAAGAAAATGGGATTAGATACAAATTCATACGTATCGTTGTGGAAAGACAAAGCACTTGTGGAGGTTAATATTGCAGTGTTGCATAGTTTTCATAGAGACAACGCGTCTATTGTAGATCATCATTCGGCATCTGAACAATTTATCAAGCACTTAGATAATGAGAACAAGAGCAGGTAAGTAAGTTATGATTACAAATTTATGCTTAGTAAATAATGGAAAAAGTATGACTTTTTTGTACAAAAATTTATAAGCGCAGATAAACAAAAAACGTTAATAAATGTTTTTACTCCTTCAGAGGTGGCTGTCCAGCCGATTGGATATGGATCGTACCGCCAATGTCCGCCTCGCTTACATCTGTATACCACCAGGAAATGGCTCTCTACTACATAAAGCCTTCATATGACTATCAGGTAACTTTACATGACATGTTTAAATAATTTTGTGACAGTAACCACGGCTACCTGTTTTTAGCGATTCTGTTTAGGTGATTGCGAAAATTAGTGCGACTGCAAACCGTATTTTGGCGCGTTAGGGTTCACGTTCGCGTGATTCTTTGCACTGCACTGTTCCAGCGCTGTTTCTGTACCTAGGATCTAACGGCTACCTCTTCACAGTCATATTTTATATAAATTTTATTTACCGGTATTGCGGCTGCGTTACAAAATAGTAATAACTTCAAAATTTAAGAGTTGTAAGGTTTGTATTATGAACTGATAAAAATAAATTTACCCTTCACCCTTGGCCCTTTAATTGGGTAAGGGTTATACTTGAGCGTAGTAACGACACTAATGATTTCGGAAACATTATATGAATTTATGTAGGAGTCTGCCATTACAAAATTTTCGAACCCTTTCCTTTTTCAAGTCACACGCAGGGTTACACGGAAAGGATGTCGAAAGAGGTCCGTTACTACCCGACGGAGCAAGAAGGTTATGTTTTTTAAGTGTATATTTATATGTGTAACATAGGTACCTACATAATTATTATGTATGCAAACCACGTAATCCTGTATAAAGTCTTTTGGTACATATATATGAAAATATGGACCAACCCTGAAATTGTGAAATAAACAGTTTACTATGTTTTCGTGAATTCAGGGTTGGTCCCATAGTAAGTTGTTAATAAAGGTAGGTATTATGGACCCCTTTCGACTTAGTACACCTTACTTTTAGACTGTAATTTTATTGCATTACGTAACTTTTAGGAGCCACCGTGGAAGACCCATCAATGGAAAAAGTCAGACGGGGCTAAGACAGTACACAGAAAGTTCCATTTCAAACAAATTGCTCGAGCTGTGAAGTTTACTTCAAAACTGTTCGGCAGAGCCCTCTCTAAGCGCATCAAGGCGACCATTCTATACGCCACTGAGACAGGCAAATCAGAACAATATGCCAAGGAATTAGGAACTATTTTCGGATACGCGTTCAATGCACAGGTGGGTTAAGCTAATGAATGACTCGACAAAACACGATTTATGTTTCAAGCTTGTTGAGAAAGTAAAGCTTGAGAGCCTGAATGCTTTCTGAAATAGAAAAAAGAACTATAACAAAAAATCAATGTATAAGAATTTAAATTAAGTTTTATATGTTCGTAGGTGCACTGTATGTCGGAGTATGATATGTTTTCAATAGAACACGAAACTCTTTTGCTGATAGTGACATCGACTTTTGGAAATGGTGAACCTCCAGCAAACGGCGTGGTAAGTGCCTTTTTAAAGACAACGATTGTTTTGAATCACTTCGTATTTTATCTGAAAACTGTACTAATTCTATATTTCTTTGCAGGACTTTGCTGAACATCTATTTCAAATGCTATACAACGAATCAAATAATGCAGGAAACCAGACAGCAGATTTTAACTCAGGGTAATGAACTCTCTCTCTCTCTCTCTCTGTGTGTGTGTGTGTGTCTTTTATGGGAAACCCAATATAATTCAAGTAACTTCTGGTTGTTATCATTGGTTATTAATTAATTAATGATCCGTGGATGGGTAAGTGGCAATTCTGAAGGAGGAGCAGGAAATCCCGGCCGGACAGACTGATGAATTTTAATATCTTCTCTGGGTGCACCACTACCATGTTATCATCAATACTGGCAATCTAAGTAGAGAACTATGAATGTAAACATGATTTTTATTTTTTATTAACTTTTTTTTTCAGGCACTTCAAAACTCCGACACCAAAATCTCTGATGAGAACTAACAGTGTAATGACACCAAGTATTGAATACAAAAGACAGCTAACACGACTTGAATCAAATAAAAGCAGTGTGGCGGGCACTTCGTCAGTAGAACAAATTGGTCCACTCAGCAATGTGTGCTTTGCGGTATTTGCACTTGGATCAAGTGCATATCCAAAATTCTGCAATTTTGGTAAAACGGTTGACAAAGTCTTGGGAGACATGGGAGGCGAAAGGATCTTAGATTTAGCGTGTGGTGACGAAATGTACGGGCTGGAGCAACAGTTCCGTAATTGGTCATCAAATATATTCCATGTAAGTAATACCATTGAAACTTCATACTTCTTATAATATATCATGATATCATGATTTATAAATTGGGAACAATTTTCTCAGGTGGCCTGCGAAACATTCTGCTTAGAAGAAAACGACATGGTGAAAGATGCAAAGAAATCTTTTGGAAAAGTACCACTCACAGAAGAAACTGTCAGATTTGGGAAGGCAGACAAAGTCTTGCCTATAAAGACAGCTTTAGAAGTTGGATTCAGAAAATCTTTAATTACATGCAAAGTAATGGACAACAAACATTTGGGAGACAGAACTGCGGATCGAGAAACCGTTTTCATAGACATGGAACCACAGGTGAATATAAATTTAGTCGTAGGAATATTTTTCATTAATACTTTTGTTTCTGTAGTTACATTGTGTTTTAAAATTAACCAACAGAGTGAACTGAAATATGAGCCCGGAGACCACGTTGGTGTGATGGCTTGTAATAGAAAAGAAATAGTAGATGCTGTTCTTGACAGACTGAAAGACGTTGATGACTACGAGAAGCCAGTTCAGCTTCAAGTCATGAAAGAAACTCTTACACCGACTGGTAAGAATAAAAATAATAATTTGAGATAAGACTGGTTAAGGCAGGTGCCGATACCCATCCCATAGATCTGTTTTCTTATCCATAAGCTATTCATATCAATGACCTAGTTTATTCATAACCCCATAGCATCAATAGTCCATTTACTAACATCATCTCAATCCACAAAGTATAATTTATTTTTTAACTCAAAAAAGCCTTTTTGTGTTGGCTTTGGTTCCATTGAAGCCTTATGAAGGTCTTGGTTTGTATCAAAATGTTTAAATAAAGTAATATTAATTTCGTATTCTGGTTCAACACATTTCCAGTTTCTGATAAAAATAGTTTTCTCCGAATATTTCGTTATAATGTGATTTTATCCAAAACAAAAAATACTGTTTGTTGTATATTGTTTAACAATAATAGTTACTGCTTAAGGTTAGATAAATATCATTCTGTTTAATTATATATCATTTGATATTATTATCAACATAGCATTATTAAATGAACAATCATGGATATACATGAACATAAAATTCGATTTTATAAAGATCAAAGAAAGCGCTGTTACACATATTAAAAAAAAACCCTTAAAAAACGTTATAAGAGTCAAATTTCTTTGTGGCACATACTTAAATATATTAATTTTAATAAATTTATTATGACATAATATTTTGCAGGTTTAGTAAAGACGTGGGAACGACACGAAAGGCTACCATCGTCAACAATAAGAGATGTATTCACAAGATTCCTGGACATCACAACTCCTCCATCAACGACGCTTCTGAAATATTTAGCAGCTACGTGTACTAATCAAAACGAAGCCGAGGAATTGATACAGTTGTCTTCGGTAAATAGTTAAAAAACTATTTCTTTTTCGATTCATCATCATCAGCCACAAGACGTCCACTGCTGAACATAGGCCTCCCCTTAATTGCATGCCCCCATGCCGCACTGAATTACAACCTGCTATCTACATCCACTGGATGCCTGCAGCGGCTCATACGATGTCCGAGGTTTATCTGTATGGGAGGGAGGCTGGCTACCTACGCTGCGTCTTCCGGTTCGTGGTCTCCACTCAAGATATTTTCTTCCCCTTCAGTTATCGGTTCTTCGAGCAATGTGACCTGCCCATTGCCTCTTTAACTTGCAAAACCTGGCATCTATGTCGGTGGCTGTATTTCATTGCATAATATCCTCGTTCCCGATTTATCACGCAAATAAACTTACTCTTCAATGCTATAATGAATTATGCTAAGATTCCTTATGCTGGATTTGTATAGGTTCAAGGGTGGTCACTTCGCAGATAACGTGATCATAAATACAAGATGGTGATAAGTAACGTGAAAATGGTAAAAAGACTCATAAGGGGTTACAATACTTTGGATACTACTTCAATAAACTCAAAAATACTCAAAATAGACAGCATAATAAAAGATATGCATAATACCCAGTTGTGAGATAAAGAAATATGTGCTCAACATGCATTTTTGTTTTCAAATAGTTACTAAAGCCTTTTTTCTTACAGGATTCAAACAAATATGACGACTGGAAACATCTCTACTTCCCACACTTAGCAGAAGTGTTACAACAGTTCCCCTCATGCAAACCTCAAGCATCATTGCTCGCGGCTTTACTTCCTCCACTGCAACCTAGGTTCTACTCTATATCATCATCACCATTGGCCCATGGGAACAGAATTCACGTCACAGTTGCCATTGTCATTTACAAAACTGAGAGTAAGTGCATATTCAAAAAACCGGACAAGTACGAGCAGGACTCGTGCTCTGAGGGTTCCGTTAGAGGGAACTCTCAGAGCGCGAGACCAAAAAAAAAACTAACTGAAGTTAAAATATTGAAAGACAAACTTAAGTTTGTAGTTTTTTTTTACTGGGCAAGTGCCTTTAATAACTAAACAAAATACAAGCTAAAACTAACACTACAAATACAGTAAGACTGCCCATAGACCCTTGAAGGTCTAAAGACAATCCAAATGCTCAAGCCCACTACCAGTTGGCAGCGTACCCAACATGCTGGCGGCATTACCACGTTGAATGGCAATGCTAATGCGTTGAGCCAGAAACACGCCAGCATTTTGGTCACGCGTCGCATTAACCAGGCGCTCTGAAAGATTTTTGAAAATGAGGTGAGCTCCCGGTCTCCAAGGGCCCAATGTCTCGACCCCAAACGCCTCAAATATGTAACCACTGCCGAGGTTAGCATATTTGCGACGCTTGTGCTGCTCTGCCGAATTAGCAGCCGCGCCAGCCCTACCCTGTGTATCAGGAAGATGTGACGGCGCCAAAGTATCGACACAAGTTGCGTCTCATACAAGGGGCCGCCCCAACCTCCAGGGCACAAGTGTCATACCGTCAGGCCTCTTTCCATCGTCACGCTTTCACGCGCAAGACCACTCGGTTTGAGCACAGCTGCGACATTGGCGGTGGAAAGTGCCCTGCGTATGATGTCGTTCAGGCTAGCGTGTCGGCCAATACGACCAGCGCTTCTCGAGCAAGAGAGACCATGGTGACCGAGCTGGTCAACAGCAGTACCACACTGACAGCAATGGGCCTCACAGCACCTTGCACCCAAGCGTAAGCTGACAGCTAGACGAAATGTGGTTGGATCTAAAAGGCTACCTGTGTTAAAAGAGGGCATGGCTTGTAACCAAAGTCCCGATTCCCAAACAGAGACAGCAAGAATACGAGCGTGATCTGCAATACTAGGACACGTATCTAGTAGCGATTTCCATACTAGTTCGCAGATCGCCCGATCCCACAGTCTCTGGGAAGACAACTTTGAAGTTTGTAGTTGACAATAAGGTTCTTCCATACATCCCAACTACAAAATGTAAGTTTGTAATAGCAAAATAATTATTTTTAAATACCTTCAAATTTATAACTTTCGGATTTATTCCTATATATGTACTATGAGACCTTGCCTCTTGCCAAATTTCATGATTCTAGGTCAACGGGAAGTACCCTATAGGTTTTGATTCCCCTGTGAAATCGCAAAATATACGACATAAAGGAACCCTAAGAGCGCGAGACCAAAAAAAAACTAACTGAAGTTAAAATATTGAAAGACAAACTTAAGTTTGTAGTTGACAATAAGGTTCTTCCATACATTCCAACTACAAAATGTAAGTTTGTAATAGCAAAATAATAATTTTTAAATGATATACCTTCATATTTATAACTTTTGGATTTATTCCTATATATGTGCTATGAGACCTTGCTTTTTGCCAAATTTCATGATTCTAGGTCAACGGGAAGTACCCTATAGGTTTTGGTTCCCTTGTGAAATCGCAAAATATGCGACATAAACGTTCATATCTTTTGATTGCGTTGACTTACGACTTTTATTTTTTTACAGTCGAAAGAAACCGTAGACCCAAGTATTTAGTATAAATTTCAACTTGCTACCTTTACGCGTTCTTGAGAAAAAGGGTCTTGACAGACGGACAGACAGACAGACGGACAACGAAGTGATCCTATAAGGGTTCCGTTTTTTCCTTTTGAGGTACGGAACCCTAAAAACGACAATAGGGATTGCTCAAATTAACTGACCTTATAGTTTTGGTATTTTCAAAAAATATAGACTAATGAATTTTATTTTATCCCTACTAATTAAATTACAATTTATATTGTGATGACGTCATCATCGGCGTTATATTAGTTAGTGTAGATGTCTCTACCAAAAAAAAACTTGCTTCTGTCATATTTTCCTCTGTCAATGTCACCAGTGATTTGGCTTTTGTTTGTTTGTGTAAACAGCTAAGATAAATTTCAACATAACGCCAACGCTGACGTCATTTAAGGTTTAAATGAGTTTGTATTATAATACTAACTCTGTGTTGGTTAGTATGTGAAGTTAACCAAAGACGTTGAACGCTTAATGTATGAAAAAGTTACATACTTCTTACCCGTTCTTTTTCTCACAAGTAGTATTGATTAATAGATTATACCACTTGGGCCAAAATATTTTGTTCTCAGGCGACGTATATTAAATTATTTTAGAATCCCTCGCTGCTCTCGAAAAACCTCCGCTTTGCTCTGAACAGTAGGTTTTACATTTTAAAACTTTGATACACCATATTTTAACCAGGTTAATCGGTTTCAAATATGATCCGCCAAAAATATCGTTGCACCCAGTTAATAATTTAAGAAAATAACTTGTTACAGATGGAAAAGGGCCTACACATTACGGTGTATGCTCAAACTATCTCAAAAATCTCAAACTTGATGAAGAACTATTTGTATTCATCAGACGGTAAGTATTCTAACTTACTTTGTTAAACCTTAGTTAGGTTCTAACAGTTTTAATTGTTGTATTGTGTTCCCGTAAGATGAAACTAACTAGATGTGCTTTTTACAGTGCACCAAGCTTCCACATGCCTAAAGACATATCAGCACCGCTTATTCTGATAGGCCCAGGTTCTGGTATTGCCCCTTTCAGAGGATTTTGGAACGAAAGGAGGTATCAGATGAAGAATCTCATTCCAAACAAGCAAAAACCTGGACCTATTTGGCTTTTCTTCGGATGTCGAAATAGAGGGATGGATTTGTATAAAGAAGAAAAGAAAGCAGCAGTAGCTGACGGCGTTATAACTAAAGCTATGGTCGCTCTATCTAGAGAGGAAGGTGTTGATAAGGTAATTAAATAAAGGGTAATTTTTTTTAATTCCATAGTCTAGTACATAAGTTGAACATAGAACTGAAATGGAAAAAAAAACATCATCATCATCAACAGCCATAAGACGTTCACTGCTGAACATAGGCCTAGTCCTTAGCATACCACACTGAATGGCAGCCTGTCATCTGCATCCATTGGATGCCCGCGACTCTCACAATGTCGTCGATCCATCTAGTGGAAGGCTTACCTAAGCTGCATCATCTGGTTCAAGGCCTCCACTCAAGAAACGTTCTCCCCCATCGGTAATCAGTTTTTTAAGAGATGTGGCCTTCCCATTGTAACTTAATTTGACAATTTTAATAGCTATTTCGGTGACTCTGATTATTTATTTAGATATCTACGTTTCGGATTTTATCGCGCAAAGAAACTCTGAGCATAGTATCTTCCATTGTCCTCTGCCTGACCCTGAGTTTTTCCAGAACGCCAAAGACCAAGACTCAGTACCATATGTCATTACTGGAAACACTCACTGGTTAAATACTCTTTTCTTTAGGCACTATATTTTAGATAAGAAGGTGGCAGGTAATTTTCCGAACGCTGCTCATCCGAGTTGGATTCTTCTGGAGAAATCATTAAAAAAAGCTAGGGAAAAATATTTTTTAGAAGTGGATAAAAATATGAAAATTGTTATCAGAAACACGTTCAAGAGCTCATGGAAGACGAAGGCGCCGAGATCACAAGAATGCTGCTAGACGAAGAAGGTCATTTCTACGTATGCGGTGACTGTAAGATGGCGGAAGAAGTCCAGCAGAAATTAAAGAGCATCATCAAAACTCATGCCAAAATGTCTGATCAGGAAGTTGAAGAATTCATACTTGATTTAATGGTTAGCATTTTAATTTATTTTCACTAAACAAATAGTTAAATTGATAGAATTAACTAATAGTTAATGGAATGGATATACCTAATTATAATATTGTTAGTTTTATTAAATTGTGAATTAGGCATCCCTTAAATAGCTATACCTAACATTGTGTGTTTCTCTAGAAGCATGTCACTCAATTATATTATGCACACAATTTATACTAAGCTAGTCAATCAATTTATATTTTAACCCTGCGGTAGCAGTTTCTTAGAATAAAATTAAATGTAGGTATCAATTGTCTTGAAATTAAATGTTTCTAATTTAATAATATTATAATTTTTGATTTCAGGATGAGAACAGATACCATGAAGACATATTCGGCATTACTCTGCGAACCGCTGAAGTCCAGAGCGCTTCAAGAGAATACGCTAAAAGAACACGGCAAGAATCAGACAGGGCGCAATCTCAGTTTTGAATCAAAATTATATCATTACTTATGTTAATTTTAGTATTTATTGATGAAACTGCCTTATATCGTGTCTACTAAGAAACAAGTCAGAAATATTATAAAATATATTTACTCAGAACATGAGTCAATGTAGTTGATTGAATCAGGCGTTACTTTGCGCATGTTCTTCAAAACACAACAAAGTATCATTAACAACAACAACAACATTAACGTTAGCAACATTATTGTTGTATCATTAACAAAGTTCATTAAATTACCGGTTACGTTTTTCCGAGTAAGTATAATTATTTTTATTTCAGGTTAGGTAAGTAGTAAAACAAAAATATCCCATGTACCCATCGAGATACAATACAAATAGAGTCCCAATCGCGCCAAAAATGTCCGAACTAAAACTAGGCGCACGCTACGAATTGCGCAGACTTTTTGGTTAGTTACAAGGTAACCAGACCACGATCTGACTACAAAGCCGCGCGATGCCAGAGCTACATTGACATAGCAGAAACTAACGTTGAGCACAAAGCAACCGACATAACGTCTAAATTGGAGTAAATGTGGCATTGTGAAATACGTAATTGATAATAATGTATGTACAATGACGCTCGGACGTTTTTTTACTGTTTTCACTGAGAGATTGTGACTCTATAGGAATTGTATCTCGTAGCATATACCCCAAATTCCTTCTTGTATTTTAATGCGATTTAAAGCGGACATACACTAGAAATTCGTCAACAAACAGTTTTTGTGTCAACTGATGTCAACATATTTTATAATATTTTAAAAATAGTGGTGATATGTAATAATTATGTATAACATATACATATCAGATGCCTTAGAGCAGTGTAAAAATTTGACAATAAGACTGGCTACTGGGTCTGTACTTTGCTTTAGAATATCACAATTTTTAAAGAAATCCTGGTTGCATACTTCAGTGAAACAAACTCCAAGGCTCTTATGAAATCAGTCGAGCTTTACCACACATAGAAATTCCCAAATAAGTTCCAAACATAATTTACGAGAATGTTTTTTTTTCTAGTACTTCGATTTTAAAACAAATCCTGGTAGCAAAATTTAGCCCAATTAAGTAAGGTTGGCTGAAATAAGTTCAAAACAAAATTTACGAGAATAGAATTAGTAACCAGACAGTAGAAATTGCCGAAGCACAAATACCCTGCGGTAGGATTTATGAGTTTTTTTAATGGTTAAGAAAGAAATCAGCTGTAGTTTATGGAAACATTCTTGACGCTGGCGAAATGAGTTTTTATATAAATAAGATTATGTACTTTTATTTTATTACTAATTGTATTTATATTCCTCAAATATTATAATTTTATGACCAGATTAAACGTTTTATTAAGTGCACAAATAGCGAATAAGTTTTCTATAATTATTATGCTTCTTTATAGTACCCGTTTATATTTAATTACAGTATTACTTAATTTAAGAAATAAATATATTTTACTCAAAATGAAAGACAAAACAAATTTTCGAGTGCCTTGGCTTTTTATTTCGTTGGTAACGTATTATTTTCAATCATTGTATAAAGTCAATATAAAACGCTGTTATGTATTGTTCATAATTTTACTCATTGTTTTCCATTAATATAAATGAAATATTATTTACAAGGGCGCTTTTACAGCGGGTGACTTAGCCGCACGGCAGCGCAGCGGGGCGCTACTTTTAAGGATAGGTTAGGATAACAGGTGCAGCGATCTCACTTGGGCACTTTGATGATTTTTAGGGTTCCGTACCTCAAAAGGAAAAAACGGAACCCTTATAGGATCACTTCGTTGTCCGTCTGTCTGTCTGTCCGTCTGTCAAGACCCTTTTTCTCAAGAACGCGTAAAGGTAGCAAGTTGAAATTTATACTAAATACTTGGGTCTACGGTTTCTTTCGACTGTAAAAAAATAAAAGTCGTAAGTCAACGCAATCAAAAGATATGAACGTTTATGTCGCATATTTTGCGATTTCACAAGGGAACCAAAACCTATAGGGTACTTCCCGTTGACCTAGAATCATGAAATTTGGCAAAAAGCAAGGTCTCATAGCACATATATAGGAATAAATCCAAAAGTTATAAATATGAAGGTATATCATTTAAAAATTATTATTTTGCTATTACAAACTTACATTTTGTAGTTGGAATGTATGGAAGAACCTTATTGTCAACTACAAACTTAAGTTTGTCTTTCAATATTTTAACTTCAGTTAGTTTTTTTTTGGTCTCGCGCTCTTAGGGTTCCTTTATGTCGTATATTTTGCGATTTCACAGGGGAATCAAAACCTATAGGGTACTTCCCGTTGACCTAGAATCATGAAATTTGGCAAGAGGCAAGGTCTCATAGTACATATATAGGAATAAATCCGAAAGTTATAAATTTGAAGGTATTTAAAAATAATTATTTTGCTATTACAAACTTACATTTTGTAGTTGGGATGTATGGAAGAACCTTATTGTCAACTACAAACTTCAAAGTTGTCTTCCCAGAGACTGTGGGATCGGGCGATCTGCGAACTAGTATGGAAATCGCTACTAGATACGTGTCCTAGTATTGCAGATCACGCTCGTATTCTTGCTGTCTCTGTTTGGGAATCGGGACTTTGGTTACAAGCCATGCCCTCTTTTAACACAGGTAGCCTTTTAGATCCAACCACATTTCGTCTAGCTGTCAGCTTACGCTTGGGTGCAAGGTGCTGTGAGGCCCATTGCTGTCAGTGTGGTACTGCTGTTGACCAGCTCGGTCACCATGGTCTCTCTTGCTCGAGAAGCGCTGGTCGTATTGGCCGACACGCTAGCCTGAACGACATCATACGCAGGGCACTTTCCACCGCCAATGTCGCAGCTGTGCTCAAACCGAGTGGTCTTGCGCGTGAAAGCGTGACGATGGAAAGAGGCCTGACGGTATGACACTTGTGCCCTGGAGGTTGGGGCGGCCCCTTGTATGAGACGCAACTTGTGTCGATACTTTGGCGCCGTCACATCTTCCTGATACACAGGGTAGGGCTGGCGCGGCTGCTAATTCGGCAGAGCAGCACAAGCGTCGCAAATATGCTAACCTCGGCAGTGGTTACATATTTGAGGCGTTTGGGGTCGAGACATTGGGCCCTTGGAGACCGGGAGCTCACCTCATTTTCAAAAATCTTTCAGAGCGCCTGGTTAATGCGACGCGTGACCAAAATGCTGGCGTGTTTCTGGCTCAACGCATTAGCATTGCCATTCAACGTGGTAATGCCGCCAGCATGTTGGGTACGCTGCCAACTGGTAGTGGGCTTGAGCATTTGGATTGTCTTTAGACCTTCAAGGGTCTATGGGCAGTCTTACTGTATTTGTAGTGTTAGTTTTAGCTTGTATTTTGTTTAGTTATTAAAGGCACTTGCCCAGTAAAAAAAAACTACAAACTTAAGTTTGTCTTTCAATATTTTAACTTCAGTTAGTTTTTTTTTTGGTCTCGCGCTCTGAGGGTTCCCTCTAACGGAACCCTCAGAGCACGAGTCCTGCTCGTACTTGTCCGGTTTTTTTTAAGACATAAAATGACTGTCTACCAAAGATCTTGTATATACACTTAGTTCCATGCTGTCTGCTTTTGAAAAATGTGTTTCTGTAATTTTATTACGTTAATATTTCAAATTAATATTATGTAAAACAAAATTTTGTTTTAATATTTTTTATAATGATCAGAATAAATGGGCAAAACTGTTTATCCTATTTTTGTAGTCAGAATAAAAAATATTGTACGAAATATTTTGAAATATTTACTTCAACGCAAAATTATACGAGCCCATTTTTCAAAAGTAGGCACAGTAGGTTAGGTACTTTCATGTAAAAAAACTAGTAAGCAAGATAGCGGCGTGCTATATACTGGGCATTTAAGAATATTTTTGCCTTCATTTTATTTATTTATTTTTATTATCTTAGATAAACTAACGGTCTTAATTAACAGAGTTAATAATGACCCGTTTTATGATGACTACGACGCTACCACCGCGCTGCTGATTGTTATACAGTCTTCAGTCGCACAACTAGATAGCTAGAGTACCGCGTTGCTAAGCCGTGCGGCTAAGCCACCTAATTTGAAAGCGGCCAAAACTAATCCAGGCTTCGATGCCAAACATAATTTAGATTTCAAAGTAAATTTAAATTTAATAATCATACTGCAGCACAATGCAGAATTCAAATAGAAAGTAGAAGCCGTGTTAGTATAAAACACGATACATAATCCGATGCTTTAAAATTTTGAGTGATTTAAACAAGCAAAAACAATTTGGATTTGGAATAAATATGCCATTCGTAAGTATAATTTCTTAACTTGATTATTAGCTTTTCCTTCTGACGACGTGATCGTAGATTTCAATCTGAGTGTATTTCGGAGAGTATACCCTTGTCTTGACGGTGTTCTGCCCAGGGTCTTGCTGTGGGTCTGGACAGATAATCTTGTGGTCATGACGGTTTTGGAACAGAAGGCCACTCTCAGGATCCATAATTGGCTGGAAAAGAAGTAACGGTTTACTAAGGATTGTCCAATATCATTATCAAACTTATATATAATCAGGTCAGAGTAGTTTTTTTTTTTTAATAATAGTTAGGCTTGTGCTTGGCCTCTATCTCACCTGATGTTAAGCGACGATGCGGTCTACGATGGAGCACGCTTGCCTAGAAGAAACCGATTCACTCTCGACTTTAAGACACTCAGATTGTAACTGACGGGGAACACCCATTCAGGCAGCGAATTCCACAGACTAGCAGTTCGCACAATAAATGTGGAATCAAAGTGCTTCGTACGGGTTTTCGGAATATCAACTGTAAAACGATGTCGATTTTTCGTGCCCGCTCTGGCAGTCCGATAGAAAAATGGGCAGGAGGGAATTAAACCATGCAGGTCATAATAGTTTTTTATGCCATAGGTGGCAAACAAGCAGACCGGCCACCTGATGGTAAGCAGTCATCGTCACCTATGGATATTTGTGATACCAGAGGCATTAGGCATACATAAGGGTTCTATTAACTCGCCTTTTGAAGAACCCCAAGTTGAAGCTTCTCGGAAACGCAGACTACAAAAATGCATTGTCGTCTGAATTAAATCAACATGTAAAAATTCAACTCCGTAGGACAAGAGGAAGTGGTTCTAATTCAGTTTGCAATAATTAAACAAACTAACATACAAACATTGCAAGTTAAATAAAACCTTGTAGTTATAGGTACATATTTGTAATCATAGCGAACCTAAAGATCAAGATGTAAAATATATTACACTAATCTAATAGACCACTGCCCACAAGCATCGTTTCCAAAATGTTGGTCGTATTGCTGCGTTGGATTGCAATACTGACGCGTTATTACAACTCCATTACAAATGTCACGTGTCATATAATTTCCAAATAGTCAATAGTTTAAAGCTTTAAATATATCTCAAAATAAATCACAGTTAAAGTAAAAGGACAGAAAGTAAATGTCTTGCTTTGCTTTTCTCGACGTGTCACGTAACAGTAAAGTGGTGAAAACTTTACTGGAGGCTATATACGTAGATATTTTGAAACAACTTGAAAAGACACATTTCATGTTGACACGTTCACCTGTAAGTTGTTTATCACCTTCGGCTTTTCCTCCGAAATATGACCTCAATTCCTCAAAGGTAGGCAAACCGTTGCATTGCCATTTCTTCGCATAGTACCAGTTATAGGTGTTTATAATAATATCATAAGGAGAACGTCGCTACTATTACCTACATATTAAAATAAAAAACAAGATTTAAAAAATAATACAATGCTGCGACATGATTTTTCCGGGTTGGTCCCAAAACTTAGCACACGAGGCTTTGCTTGGTTGCGTTCATGGTATAACAATATATTCCGACAGGTATAGCGCTCCGAGAAAAAATGTCACGTGGGCGTCCCGCAATGATGTTGTGTCCCGCAATGTATCAATGTCATGGATACACGTACACGTGCATAAGCAAGAGCAGAATAAGTAATTTACAACAAGTTCGAGAGAGATGACGATACACGAAACAATGGCGGACTCTCTATGATTTTCTGTGTAACAGTAGCGTGAAATTATAACTCCCCAATATCAGTATATTGCCTGCGGGTAACCAATAAATCAATGTTGTTTTGATAAAATTGTGTTTAACATATTCAATTCGTACTTAACTTGCTTGAGCGGACAAACCAAATGACAATTGAAATGCTTTTTGTATTTGTTATAATAGATTATTTTAAAAAATGTTTCCCAGTATCTGTGTTTGTTATAATAAAGTGGCAATTGGACAGTGACGTCATTGCGGTACATCTCCCAGTGCACTAGACCTTGTTTTCTTGGATCATGGTTGCGTTCATTTAGCTATTACGAGCACATGGATCGTAGCGATCTTTAAATCGGATCGGATTATCGGTTCGCATATGTAGGGGCTCTTCTGCAGTCTATACGTAGGTATGGTTCGAAATACGCTTGTGCTGTGTGAATTTAAAGTCTAAAACTAGTTTGATAATATCTCAATATCCGTAATATCCTTTCCCAACATAACTACTGGCTAATATGTTGTACCTACGTTATGAAGCAACTTGAAACTGTACAAGTATTCAGCTAAACTTATGAAGTTGTGACGGTTAGAGGATATCGACATTGTTACCAAATTGTGTGGCAGTTTTGGGGCAAACTTATGTGTGTGCCGTTTTATTAATAAAGACATTAACAATGGCAAACATCGTGAAAAATGTGCTTAGCTCAATTTATATTTCTTTGGCGAACCGAAGGAGGACGAGCGGATTTTGAGTAATTTTGATTATCCGAGCCCGCGTGATAGGTTACAGTTACAGTGTACTATCACACTTCACACTAATACTAGAAATTCAAAAGTTTACTCTCCATATTATTATCTCTATCTCTTAGTTACCTATCTATTTGTATATGACGAATTTCTAGTGTAATTCAGCTTCTACGGAAAGCGGAAGAACACCCGGTAGAAGCGGAATTACACTAGAAATTCGTAATATACAAATTAAAAATGGACTTCCTCAAAATAACGCCTGATTCAATCATCTTTTTGTGTCTAAATCGGTTTTGAAGAAATTTTGATGAATGCAAAAAAAAATTGTGCATTAAAAATGCATAAAAAAATTTTTGGGTTAGAAATAGCTGAAAAAAAAGAAATGATGGATATAAAACCAGCTAGAATTAAAATACTGCATAAACAGAAAACCTCTAGGAGCATAATCATTTTGGTGATACAAAAAAGGTTTATCTTTTGTAACTAGTATCTACTATAATAGGCCATTAGAATTAGACCAAAAAATTTGAAGAATCGGATTTAAATGCTTAAATGCTTAAAAAAGGTTTTATTGTTTTAATGGCTTCATTTGTAGCCCAATATGACTACCCTAAGATTTCCTCCTCGGGGGAGTTGTGCATAAGTGGTGGGGGGTGAAAATGTACGCCCAGAAGGGGTGTTTTTGAGGTTTTACGATAATATCTTATAAAGGACTATATCAAGACAATATCGAAACATGATTCATGTAACAGTTGTAGGGCATAAAATTTTGCATTGAATGAGACTAAACGCATATTTTTTTGGACCATGTTCCCATACTAGCGCTCGTCAAAATTTGACAAATACATATTTGTGAAAAAAAAAAAAAACTGATTTTTGGCAATATTATAATACTTACTAAACTTAATATAAAGTGCTTTAATTACAGTAACTTGACACGGTCTCAAAGGAGAACGCAAGGGCCGGGCGAAGCCAAATGCCAAAGGCCAAAGCAAGGGCCCCTTGCTGCGGAACTTGCTGAATGTATTAAGTTTCGTGAAAATTAATGGAACTAAAGTTGTTGTGTGTGAATGGAAAGCTACCTGCGCGAGGTTTTCGGTGCATTAAAATAATAATAACATTGTAGGCCCATAATTACGACCGATGTGCAAGACGTACCTTGCACATCGGTCGTAATTATAGTACACACAGTACTCACAGTCAGGCTGGGAATGGAACGCTGATTAGCACATTGTTTACTTGGCAATACAGCACAGGTTTATTTTACCATTTAAAATGGACACTGTTTAGGCTAACAGATTTAATAAACCTGCCAAGCACGAGTCGGGCTCGCGCACTGAGGGTTTCGTACCACCAATGTAAACAATAATTGTCAGTAAAAAAACGACTTCAAAATTAGTAAATTAATATGCGATTCGGTGAAATGATAAGGTTGACGATCGAATAATAAGGTCGTCTAAGTAACACAACACAAGGTAGTACTACAAGATTCAATATATCTGAACTAAAACTTACTATTTTACATTATCTAGTGTACAAGTAATACTCAGACCTACCTTATAATTTCTGCTCATATTGCTTCTCACGGTGCCATGTCTCCAATGATAGTATCCCAGGTCGCTGTCAGTCGGCCACACCTGTTTCTTCTCAGACCTGAAGAATGGCGCCCAGTTCTCTGCTATGAGCCGATGTGCATAATCTATGTATCCAGAAATCTCGAAACCTCCTTTCGTGAAGTGCCTGATGAATATTATTGACTGTGGACAACGAAAAATAATTAAGTGACTTTGTTTTTGTTCTGGACTAAAATAACAAACAATCGAGTCCCGCAACAAACGAACCTGGTCGGCCTAGAAAGAGATGGCGGACCAAACTTGACAATCAAATCAAATAAGACTAGGCTAGCCCAGGACCGGAATATGTAAATGGAGGGGGGAGGATTTTCCTTGCAATTGGAAAAATGTGATTTCTTTATAATAACAATAACTTTGTTTATAATAGTGAGAAAAATGTCCCGAATATTTTATTTTTATTTTATTTTAACCCTGGAGCCCGGGTCTTAGAATATGGCTTTGGTATTCCTTACTTGTTTTAACAGCTGACTAGCCACCTATGGGCTTGTGGATAAGTCAGATTTGTGGATCTGACCACTTATTCAAACGACCCCAGGGAAGACAATTACGCAGTCTCGTTATGGAGAGCAGTGAAGGCGAAGCAAAATCTAGAGAATGTTGCCTCAGAAAACGTGCTATGGAAACGGTACTAATTATAGAGATCCTGTTCTCTATTAGGGCTAAAACACAAGCACTTGACATGACAACGGGTGTCATGAAAAACTATGTCGTTTATCGCTGAAACTAATTCATTCTCGACGCCGTGGTATGATGCACGGCACGATGCCGTAGTGAGCTTTGAAGAAAATTGCCGCTGTCAATCTCAAAATACTATACTGCATTCCACAGTCTAGCAGTTCACACAATAATAGTAGAACCAAAGCGCTTCGTTCTAGTTTTTTTCGTGCTTCGTGCCGAACAAGGAGAATAACATTGTGGAAATTCAACATTATGATAATACATTATTAGAATTCAACATTTCGCTAAGTTGACGTAATATACATAAAGATTATTTTAGACCAAAAGCTGCAAGATTAAGCCACTGAGGAGCAGCATGGTTGTCCGTCAACTGCTGTAGTAAAACTTAGCCGTAGTCATCAATCAGTAGGCAGATTTTGGTGTCTTTCCTTATCGAAGGCTTTTAAATTGACTTTACTGTCGGCAAGGGACTATAAGACAAATAAGATCAATGAATAATGTCGATTTTGATAAAACTACTTAGCTATCACTGGTTAGATATTGCATCACAGTTTGTTAGTCAAGAATATCAATATATTTCTGTTCTGAATTCTGAATCGTTTAAAATTAACCAATGAGTTGTGTATTTTTTATAGTCATAATATAACTGTGCTGTTTGTTTTATCAGTACTATGTATTTTATAAAATACCTCATCATCATCATCATCATTTCAGCCGTAGGACGTCCACTGCTGGACATAGGCCTCCCCCATCGATCTCCAAAAGGGCCGGTTGGAAGCGGCCTGCATCCAGCGTTTCCCTGCGGTCTCTTTTAGGTCGTCTGTCCATCTTGTGGGTGGACGTCCTACGCTGCGCTTACCAGTCCGTGGTCTCCATTCCAGAACCTTTCGGCCCCATCGGCCATCTGTTCTGCGTGATATGTGCCCTGCCCACTGCCATTTCAACTTACTAATCCGGTGGGCTATGTCGGTGACCTACAACAAGTAAACTTTCTTAGGTACGAGTAGGTTTTCTCACCTGTAGTATCCCGATTCTATTCGCCCGCTCCCTAATCGCTAGCTCCCTAGCGAATGCATCTTCAGGATTCGTTCCTTCGCTGACCAGCACGTACGGAGCTACCGTCGGAACCACCACCTCCTGGATTTTGGCACGACGGGCGTAGAACTCTTTCTCCGATAATGTGTCACCGTTAGCTCTGAAATTATAGCTCTACTTTAACCCGCCGAATGCGAGCGAAGGAGTTTTTTTATGGCTAAAATGGGGGATTTCACTTACATTTCAGATAATTTAAAAAAAAAAGTTTAAAAAAGTATAAAATACGTGCATAATGTTATTATACCATTGGTATTGGTATTGGTCTTCTTACACACAATACGCGCATCGGAGCAGTTTTTCCTTACGCCGACATGCGGTGCGTAACACATTTGAGGGGTTAATATTTGGCAGAAAATCGTTGACATGGGGTTCTTCAAATCGCTGATCGCTTACCATCAGGCGGCCCGTCAGCTTGTTTGCCACAAGGCATAAAAAATATACAGGGTACTTATATCTATAACTACTATAATTATTTCAACTAATATAATTATTTCCCAAAGTTTTATTTACTAACCTGTATCCAAGCGCAGCAATGGTCCTAGCAGAATGAATGCTCCTCAGGTTCCGGAGGTCAGCGATATCTATGAGGGAATCCAAGTATTCTTCCCATGTGTCGAATGGCAATAGTCTTCTATCTGCCTCGACTGCTGCAGAGTACTCGTTCTTCCTCTCTGCCATCGCCATTGAAACTGCTTATTTACCCAATATATGCTTACAAAAATAAATTATAAAAAAATATATAAATCATATCCACATATTATTATTAAATAAAATCAGAATTAAAATAAATATTAAGGGGTTTGGACTTTGGGTTTGGATTGCCCTTTACCGCCATTTACGGCATCCTTATGGCAAAAATGACTTTGACACTTTCAAATTCCTATCACAGACCGATGACATTTGACATTATACTAAGTTAATAAAAAGTATTGATGCTAAAAGATTGCATCTAATTATCCATTTAGACCTTCTAACTAATAAGAATTTACATAATGAAATTATCTTGATACAAAAGTTGTTACATACTAGGTGTAATGGTTGGCGGCGGCGGTTAGCGGTGGTGGCTTAACCCACAAATAGGTTGAAAGGAAATCCCTCAAGATCCGTACACCCACCAGGAGGATGAAGGGGAATCCGTCAAGATCCATTCAACCACTAGTAGGATGAAAGAGTTGACCAGTGTACTTGCCAGCAGCTCATAATTCCTGGCGTACTATTAGAGAATTGTTCCGTCTATCGCATTCCCTATTTCCCTAGGTAAAGCTACTTACATATGGAAAAAAATATGTTTCCATTTTTTTTTGCTTTGGTTGTCGACGTGTTTTGACTTGTATTATGGGCAAGGCAAAGGCGAAACTTATTTCCGTAGGGTCCATATTCAATTTAATTAAACGCAAATGGGACCTTCTCACTGGTGTATTGTTTATAGAATAAAAAGGAATCATTGAAATCGGCTTACACGATCGAACAAATATCGCAAGTCATAACATTCTTACATTTAAATTCGATTTGACAACCTCCACTTCTTGGAGTTAGTATAGTAAATCAAACAAGTGCTACTGTTTTTATGAGAGACATAAGTAAAGACTCGAGATTTTCCTCAAAAATCTTCCACCAAATTACCTATTAAACAAATTGGAAATAATCTTATCACATTTGCACAAATTACCAAAACCTGTTAAGCGTCCTTAGGGTGGGCATAAAAGCTTGGTAATTTTTTCGAGGGCCATTCAAGTGGCATTAGAAATGGGGACGGAGTCGGTACAAGTACATACCTATTTAAATGTAAACTCTCAGTAATTTGCTTCTTTTACGAGTATATCGCGTTGAATTCTACTTGTCACGTTAGTAGCGAGGGTCATACCGCAGGGTGCGTTCATATGACAGTTTTACGAGCGTCAAATAAAACTCAGCACAAACAAGTGTCGGACTATGTGGTCCATCATAAATAAAGAGTCCGGGCGCGCTGTACGCGAGAAGACTGACTTCACAGAGTTAGTGCAACGCGATGACGGTCTGCCTTTCCCGAATAAAATTGATGTGGTAAACTTTTTGAACAACACCTTCCTGACAGCTGGTGCTCAGGCCAGAGCCCCAGCGGTTTGCATGGCTAAGAGTATGGAAGCCCTGTCCCACTCTATTGAGTTTAACACCTGTTCCTTATATCTCAAACCATTTTCTAGTGACGAAATATTAAAGATCATAAACATACAAATTTCACCTAAAAAAACCACAGATTGTTATGACTTTTCTATGTCTTTACTACGCGAAGTGTCCCATGTGCTAGCCCTTCCACTAACGGAGCTTTTCAATCGATGCTTGAAGAAGGGCAGCTATCCACGCGTGCTTAAAAATGTTAAAATTATACCTATTTATAAGGGAAAAGGAGATAAAGCTCTAGCTAAAAACTATCGCCCTATCTCGATCATTCCGGTAGTGGCTAAGGTATTGGAGGTGGGTATAAATAAAAGACTCATCGATTTCTTCGATAGTTGCGATATCTTCACTGACCGCCAGTTCGCATACCGCGCGGGCAGGTCCACAACCGCACTGGTCCGCGAGTTTGTTCGTAAGGTTCTGCAAGCGCGTGAAGAAAAACGTCAAGTTGCAGCAATATGCTGTGATTTATCACGTGCCTTTGATACGGCCGACCGCAACCTGATAAAGGCCAAACTCGAACACTACGGCGTAAGAGGGCCGGCCGAAAAGCTTATGACAGATTTCGTAACCGAAAGATGTCAGAGGGTTTTCGGTGACTCAGGCAAAGCCCGATCTGAGGAGGGTGTCCCTAATCTTGGTGTCCCTCAAGGATCTTGCTTATCAAATACTACATTTTCACTCCTTATGAATGACTTGCCCCAATCAATTGATAACGCTGAGGTGTACATGTTCGCTGATGACGTTGCAGCTCTGGTAACAGCACCAAACCTGCCAGAGTTGCGACTCAAACTCACGAACGTCGCACAGCAACTACAAGAATGGTTCGCAGCGAATGGTTTTGCTCTGAACATGGAAAAAACCTGCTGCATACATTTTAACCTTGCGAATAGACCGCAACCAGCCTTGGCAGTAGCAGTACGGGACGTGCCGTTGCAGCAGGTCTCGGCAGTGAAGCTCCTTGGCTTTCACGTGGATCGTGCATTAAAATGGGATATCCACATAGACGCTTTGTGTTCACGCCTGAGTCGAGCTTGTTTCGCCCTCAGCCGAGTGGCAGTATCAGCTCCCAGGCATGCCGTGCTAAGCTGCTACTTCGCCACGGTTCACTCTATACTCACGTATGGAACTGAGCTGTGGGGAGACGCAGCGGAGTCAGAGCGACCACTCATACTGCAGAAACGCGCGATTCGCGCGATTGTTAGAGTCAAGTGGGATGTGTCTGCCAAACCTTACTTTAAAGAGTTAAAAATACTGACGGTACCCTCTATATTAATATACCAGGTCTGTGTGTTCATCCGACAAAACTTGGATAAGTTTGAGAAATTTGGAGCCACACGAGATTATAACACATTAAGACACAAGGGCAGACTGAGAACACCTGCTCACACGCTCGCAAAATCCACAAAATCAGTGTATATAGGTGGCGCTATTATATACAACCATCTGCCCAGGATCATGAAAGATGCAGCTTCCAACAACATATTTAAGGCCAGATTAAGACAATTACTGATCGATAAAGCATATTACTCTGTCAAAGAGTATATTAATGACAAATTATAATTATATATATAAGTACCTAGATGTACCTTATAACTCACTGACGTGTAAATTCTAAAATTTATGAATAAAGAATCTGTATCTGTATCTGTATCTGTATCCCAACAATGAGGTAGAGAAAATCATCACGAAGAAACCATAGTATGGTTAGGTAGGGCACTTTCAACTGCCCGGCTGACTAGCTATCTCCCAAGTTGAAAATGTGTCACCAAAAACCTAGCGGTGTGTTCCGGCAGTAGCGCTTGAGAGTTTCCATTCCAGGCTACACGTTTTTTCCATCTTCGACCATACTGTCACTTACCATCAAACGGTTAAGCTGTTAACCATAAAAATATATTTGAAGAATAAAGAATTTCTATGGCTCTGTCGTGTGGTTTTAGGCTACAACCCCCAAGTTTTAGCCTAAAAACCTCATGACAGAGATCACTAAGGGGAGGAGGGGGTAATATCTGAAGATAAAAAAAAAAAACTCACGTGATTAAAAAACGACTCTTATATAGAAAGAAACTCTTTATTCGTCAAACTAAACATAAGTACATTCAAATAGAGAAACTTACGAGCTAGTGCCACAAGTGATGAAGTGAATGAGTGTATGAGTGTGAATGTACTATACATATTAGTATGATGAAGTATGACCCTGAGCTCTAGGTGATAAGCTTAGAAAATCACCTAATATGTTTTCAGCTTAGTTCCATTACCAGATTTCCACAATCCATCAGAGTTTGAGCTGCTGCAATATATATTCTAATCTTTCAGGGGATGCACTCAGAGCCTTGCATGTTTTATCTGAATCCGTTTTGCTTCAACGCCTACGTTTGTACCGCTTACAATGAAAAATAAATAAAGGCATTTTTTAAATAAAAGCTTTTTAAAAGATTAAATAAATAATTATTATGACGATTCTATTAGGACATTGATCTTCTCTCAAATGTTCTAAGTACATCATCATCATCATTTCAGCCATAGGACGTCCACTGCTGGACATAGGCCTCCCCATCGATCTTCAGAAGGGCCGGTTGGAAGCGACCTGCATCCAGCGTTTCCCTGCGGTCTCTTTTAGGTCGTCTGTCCATCTAGTGGGTGGACGTCCTACGCTGCGCTTACCGGTCCGTGGTCTCCATTCCAGAACCTTTCGGCCCCATCGGCCATCTGTTCTGCGTGATATTATGAGCCCTGCCCACTGCCATTTCAACTTGCTAATCCGGTGGGCTATGTCGGTGACTTTCGTTCGTCTATGGATCTCCTCAGTTCTGAGTAACCTAAGTACATAGTAAGATCTAAGTACATAAGAAAAGCGGAATAGGGTTATGGTTCAAAACCTCTTACGCTATTTAGGTTGAATTTTGCCACCACCTTTGTTTACTTATAACCTATGTTTCTTCAAGGTCAGAGTGAATATGTACATCTAGATCTACGTGCTCATCTTCCAACGTTGCTTTCCATCAGGTGAATTACTGGACAAACGTAGACCTCTTTCTTCTATATTGGGTTATGCGGAAAGGGTGTACTAAGCCAAAATGCATCCAGAGTACTCATTATTATGAGCAACTTTTACTATGAAAACAACTCTGAAATCACCAACCCAATCCCAACCTGCCTGCCAAGCGTGGCGAGTATTGGCAAACCTTCCCCAAAAATGATTGGAGATCGATGCGAGGTCTATGTCCAGCAGTGACGTCCTATGGCTGAAATGATGATGATGATGATGAACTCTGAAATGGCGAAAAATATCATTTGTTAAAAACGGTTATTCACACTCGACAAAATGTATTGAACGGCTGATATTTTTTTGGCGATTTCAGGGTTGGTCAGGGTGCAAATTTTCTTCTTATTTTTCTGTACTGTAACGATTAAGTATCTTCAACCTTGATAAGTTACTACTCAAATATCAGGTTTAATTAGCAAGTTTATAAAGTGTCAACGGGCAGGTGGCTCCGGCGTTTGACGGTAATTAAAACTTTCGTCGAAGTTAAAAAGAAACGCTTAATATAATGTTAATCTATAAGTAGATACTTGTAACTTTTGAGACACCTTCAAAATTACAAGAGTACTTGCTCTTTGCTTTGATTGTTTGACCTTTCAAAATCAAATTCAAAATATTTATTTGTCAGAATATGGTAGGTACACATACATATACTGAGATATGGTACTGAGACGTGGTCCTTAACTGTTGGCCTTGTGGAAACGCTCAGAGTCACACAGCGGGCAATGGAGAGAGCTATGCTCGGAGTTATTTTTGCGCGATAAAATCCGAAACGTGGATATTCGCTGAAAAACCAGAGTCACCGACATAGCTGTTAAAATTTGCAAGTTGAAGTGGCAATGGGCAGGCCACATCGCTAGAAGATAACCGATAACCGATGGAGAAGAAAGGTTTTGGAGTGGAAACCACGAACCGGAAGACGCAGCGTAGGGAGGCCTCCCACTAGATGGACCGACGACATTGTGAGAGTCGCGGGCATCCAGTGGATGCAAAAGGCAGGCTGTCGTTCAGTGTGGAGGTTAAAGGGGGAGGCCTATGTTCAGCAGTGGACGTCTTCCGGCTGATAATGATGACATACATATAAAGTAGCATATCGTACATGGTCGTAAGAATGGAAACGTACTCGTATCTCATGTCCTTGCCTGTCATGTCATTGCCTGACCTTTGTTAATTAGGACCATTAAGTCGTTGATTGGGACACTTTTTTATGTGGGAAAATCTAGTTCAAGACTTAAAAGGTCTGTATAAAAACGGTTTTGAAGATGAACTTATGAACTTCCACAAAGTAATTCAATCAACTATTTAAAAGGGGCAAGTGCCTTTAACTAAACAAAATACAACCTAATACTAACGTTACAAAACAGTTAGACTGCCCATAGACTGTTGAAGGTCTAAAGATAATCCAAATGCTCAAGCCCACTATCAGTTGGCAGCGTACCCAGCATGTTGGCGGCATTACCACGCATAATAGCAATGATTTTTGAAAATGAGGTGAGCTTACAGTTCCTATATAAGGTCTGTTTATGTTTTCTGACGTCAATTAAACTAATCATTTTGTGCAAGGAATTAAGATCTCTATTTTGCCAATAGTTACATTATAATAGCGATTCATAAAAGTTATTTATCTCCGGCCCCGTGGCTTTACCCGCAATATCGCCGATGAGAAAACCACCTTATACGACATGAAAAATTAATGAAAATCATCATAGAAGGAAATGTAGAAGGGAGGACCGGGAAGACCATGAAGTTACGTTAAATAAAAGAGAAAGCAAATGGCATGTCGTACAGGGAGGTGAAAACGCTGGCAGAAGACTGTCAGTTACGGAAGTTACTCCACCGACAAGAGATGAAGAAGCAAATCGAAACAATCCATTCTATTGCATTTAAAATTTTATGCCATTACAGAATATGAAAGTCAGTACACTATATATACAGATAAATAAATAAACTAATTTCCTATGTAGAAACAGTACTTGTTAAAGTAGTACCTATCAATATTATAGAATTTTACTGAATGTCAAAGACTCCTAGAATGCCAAAAACAAACGTTACATATCCAGAAAGCATCCATTGTATTAGACAAGTGTTATCAAAGACGAGATGCTGAGTAAGGAATGAATATTTTAAGTATTGGAATACTACGCACTTTGCGTGCCTTTGCTAGCAGAAAATATATGCGCATTTTGTAGAAGCGTGGCCAACGGAGAAATGTTTCGTATTGAAAATGGTATTTTGACGAAAATACTTCAACATCCGTTGTATTTGCTTGTTGGTATTGAAAGCTCCTGATATGAGAAGTTTCATTGTACCAAATGGTAAACAATAAAAAAAAACACTTTTAAACTATCACGGTTGTTCACTTAAGTTATAATTATGATTATTTACGGGATATATACCATGGTAAGGTTGTGGAATGAGCTCCCGATATGCCCGCTGAAATATTGGGAGTTCATTCCACAACTACCACGGTAAATATCCCGTAAATAATCATATAACTTTGATTAAAATCAACTAGTGGTTTTATTTACAACTAGCTGCGGCCCGCGATTTTACCCGCGTGAATACCCCGATAGAAGTAGTCAATTATAATATCAGCTATCTGCCTGTCAAAGTTCCGTCAAGGTAGGTCCAGCGGAGTCCATAGAGGTTTCCCTTACAGCAGTGGAGCTAGGCTTATGATGATAATGAATAAGCTGGGTAGTACCAAACACAATTTAAGAAATAAAATGTTATTAGCCAACTAAAAAGACAAAACCCAAAACATTTCCAATTAATCGAAGTTGATCAACGTGCGCAAATGACCTAATAAATAAAAACAAAACTTTTTTTAGTCTTCCGTGTTTACAAGTTGTTAACTTTGGGACTTCCCGAAGAATTCCAATCAAGGGTCTTTTGTAGTTCGCATTATTAGGCAAAGGGTAAATTAACCCCTACATTATGGTAAATGAACGACCTATTAACTTTTAGCAAATTTTCTTTCGGCAAATAGGAAAATGTTTACAAAGTTTTGCTTTTGTATATAAAATAAATATAGATAATTTTTAGAAAAAAAAAGAACCGACTTCATGACTTATCATTTACAAACTGAAACTAAAAAGTAGAAAATAATATTTAAATAACTTTAAAGCAATGAGCATTAGAGGACAATCAACGAAATTATGATTACATATATTACCTACTTATATATTTACAATTTATAATCAGTTATTTTTGGAGTCTAACTACTAATTTTAAAAGAAAAAAAATTTAACACAACAGGGCATGGTCGCATCATGGTCGCCATGGAGACACTTTTTGTTTGTTTGAAGTTTGTTCCTCTATGTTTGCTGTTTAGTTGACAGCGTCGCTAGTGGAGAACAAAGTATGAAATTCACCAAGAAATAACGGTAGTTCCAATGTTGCCCACCTTAACAGCTAAGTTGGTGGCACTGTCCAATGTTTACAATGTACATTGAATTCGTAGATATTTTTGTAGATTTTTCAAAAAGCACTGAATCAATGTCGATAAAAAAAATATGGGACCACCTATGAGATATGACCTACCAACCAAAAAAAGAATCATCAAAAACAATTCTAAATTGGCAGAGTAATCGCGTAACAAACATACAAAAAAAACATACAGTCGAATTGATAACCTCCTTTTGAAGTCGGTTAAAAATAAAAGATATTTTTTTAACATACCTATTATTTATCTATACTAAAAATAATAAATAAAAATTAATAAACAATAATATTATAAAGAGGAAATATTTGTATGTAAGTATGTTTGTAGCGAATTGGCTCAAAAAGTACTGGACCGATTTTAAAAATTCTTTCACTGTTGGGAAGCTTCACTGTAAGTGACATAGGCTATAATCTATACCCGTGCGAAGCTGGGGCGGACTGCTAGTCTCTAATATTTCATATAAAATGCTAGTTTATAAAGTAATACAATAAAAGGGTGGCAGCCATAAGAGGACAAGTAACATTTGAGGCCATAGCGCTGCACTATATTTAAAAAAAGTTTTCATGTTTGTTTGTATGTATGTTCGTTTGAACACACACATAATTAAAAACCACTGAACTGATTTTGATGTGGTTAGCAATGGCCAGATAAGGTAATAATAATTTAACAGTTCATGTTTTTACTTTTATTTTAAATCATAATTCACAAAACTTCAATTTAAAATAAACAATGATTATTTGCATCGTGAAAGGGAAAATGGGGCTCGTAACATAGTAAATAAAATTTCCTCGTCATACTGAATTAAACCTATCCAATTTAATAATACTATACATAATATAATACTATTAGCTTATGCCCCTACTTCGTACGCGTAGAGCCCTGCCTTCGGCCTCGCTACTATGACCCGCTCGTAGGGCTCGGCCTCAGGGACACCCTAATTACCTAGCGGTATGAAATATACTTTACGACCTATTCTCTTACCTACCAAATATACATTAAAAAAACATAAAAATCGCTCGAGTTGTTTTGGAGGAGTGCGACCACAAACACCGTGACACGAGACTTTTTATATACATTTTAGAAACGAGACTACTTACGAGCAATGATCTCGGAAATGGCTCTAACGATTTGGCTGAAATACAAAACAGCTTGAAAGCCGCGTACAGATCTTCACAGAAAATAAACGAATTTTTTTCTCTTCTGTGCAGATTTTCGACCAAAATAAAATGAATGGACGGGCCCTAACCATTGAAAATGCTCAGTAAAAACGAGTCAAAACCGTCGGACATATACTTCAACACCTAATTATAAAAATTTAAATGTATATTTGTTACAAAAAATTTATCCCGGTTTTATTTGTGTATTTACACTTCGGGAAAGCATATGAATGCATAATTTTGTCAGATGTTTCGTTATCACGTAACACGTGTTGCAATTCCTACGGCGAGAGACCGACCGAAACGAAATGAGAGCCAGCGCTCATTTTGTTATCTTCAAAAATGCGCTTCTACTGGGCCTGTCCATTCATTTTATTTTAGTCGAAGGTATACAGATATTACAAGCTTTATTTTATCAAAGCTTACAAGCTTTCATTTGTTAGTAAGTTAAAAACAATACCTACTTATTACTTAGTACAACTTAGAAATAACAAACACAAACTAATACATTTACGTGTATATTTATGTGAATCATCCAGTACAATTACTTCAAATAAGTATTTTAATATATTCCAAAATAAGCACGTGATAATAGCTTCATTAAAGGATTTTAAAACATATTTTCAAGAAGAATGCTTCTTCAAAGTTCATTAATTTACTTCAACTTTATTATTAGCAAAGGTTTCCGACATTGCGATGTTTCCCGATCGTAGTACCGATAAATTCCGACCTCTAATCTCTACACTCAACCGCTGACTGTACATTAATAAAAATCTTCTGCTGACGGTACTTGACTCAAAGAATAGAATTTGGACAAAGTGACCAAGATTACATATTTACTTATCATATATGATTACATATGAGATTTACCCTAGCCAGTGCTATGTTCGATGTAGCGTAGATATGATCTTGTACATTATACCTACTGCAATTGATTAATTATTTTTTCATCTCTCATTTTTATACAGTAACTAGCAACTCCCCCGCCCTGCTTTGCACAGGTATAATATACGTGCGAAGCCGGGGCGGGTCGCTAGTTATATATATAAACCTTCCGTGAAAAATTATCTAACTGATGGTGAAAATCGCATCAAAATCTGTTGCGTGGTTTAGGAGGAGTTACCGGCCATACAGACAGACAGACAGACGCGGAAAGCGACTTTAATTTATACTATGTAGAGAAGAGATACTCGACCAAAGTGCAACCATCGCTAGGAATGTTATCCGAGACATATAGGTCACGTAGGTGACACAAGGCTACGTCAGTGACGCTGTGCTACCAGTAGCATGAAATCATAACTCCCCAATCTCCATGTATTACCTGTGGGACTCCAATAAATTTATGTAGTTTTGATTTAAATAATTGTATGGTTTAAATAATAATTGTATGATAAAATAATTTTGATTTAAATATAAGTATTGTATTTTGCGGAACATCGACTTGAAGGAAGAATAAGATTTAAATAATATGTTTGATATATAATATATATATATTATTTTTTTACTTATTCATAGATTTTTTTACTATATAGAATATAGATAATTTATTATATATTAAATTATAAAGTATCATACTAATAGTATATTATTAATAGTTTTAGATTAGTTTTAGTTAAACATTTATATTATTTAAGATTGTTTTTATTTTACTTGTAATTTTTATTGAATAAAAGTTTAAACGTATATTAAATTCGTGTATAAAATCTGAATCATTGCTTTGAATGAACGCACAAACAAAATGACAACTACTGAAATGCTTTTTCAATTTTATTTAAAAAAAATAACAAATTTGTTTCCCAATTTCTGTGTTTGTTGCAATGAAATGGCAAGTGAACAGTGACGTAGGTATGGGTCACTCCCGGAATAGCAGACCTTGTTTTATTGGATCATGCAACCAGCCAAACGCTCATAATAAATGAACGATGCAATAGTTGACATTTCTTTTTCTCGTAAAAAATATTCAGATATATCTACTTTTTAAAATGGGTTGAGAGTGATGGTTCAACCCTTCTGTCCAACAGTCCGAGTAGGTATCACAGAGTCCTCTGGGTGCAAACCGTGGTGGTTAGTTTTTATTCAACAAATGAATGTAAGAAAACAAATGAAATACGACAAAAATAAATTACCGAAAATACCGGAAATAATAAATTCGCTGTCGGAATCAACTTTACTTATTTTGGTCACGAATGAAACTTTATGAAAAGCATGCTTACTATTTTAACGTATAATTAAAATTTAAAAAATTTGGGCACTTTTATTTATTTGTATATTTAGTTAATACTACTAAATTGCTAAAAATAACCAAATTAGAATATTTACTTTCCGTAACGTCGTTACTATAAAATATGATATTCAGCATAAATCAACTGAACAACTAAAAAAATATCTTTGTGTAAAAAGATGATTAACTGCAATACACTGCAAAAGGGACGATCTCACACTAAAACCAAACCCATCAAATTTTTAACCTTACCATACAAAATACAAGGCTTAAAATAGCACAACCAGACAAAAAGTCCAATCATAAATCAAGAGTTGTTGTGGCTCGGGCAATGTTTGCAAATCGGTTGCTTTATTTTAACCTCTGTAGTGTACGAGCTAACAACAAGAGTTGTTAAGACGAGCTAGGACGTAATGGAAAACGGTCTAACGAAAATAAGGTACACAGTATACTACGTAACTACTATGCTTCTAACACTAAGTTTTGGTCTAGAAAAGCTTTGCAAAAATTCAAAGACCAAAAAAATTAAGAAATTGATTTCCTGTGATATTTTCTAAAATTAAGTATTATCCGTTGGTCTTTTAGTTTAAGTATTAAGTTTTTATTTAGTTATTTTAGTTAGGTATATTTTGTTTATGTTTTCGTAAATTTTCTGTTTTTTAAGTTAAGTTAAGGATTAACTTTGTTAGACAACCAGTATTATCCTATTAAAAACTTTTTACACGATGAAACAAAGTATTGTGCTTATAACGTATGACTATATGCATGTTTGGTATCTAAGATTGGTATGTTTGTTTCTCACCTACAGTCTAAATTTTAAAGGTTTATTTTTAGCAAGGTCTCCCCATGTAAAGTGGAAACACTTACCAAAACTAATACGTAGAAATAAAAATAAAAGAAATAAAAAACCAAATTTTGACTGCTGTGGTAATTGTTATTGGTATCATCTTCTATCATACTGGGCTACGCAGAAAGGGTGTACTAAGCCGAAAGGGATCCATAGTACCCTTCATTATGAACAACTTTTACTATGAGAGCAACACTGAAATCGTGAAAAAAAAACAGGGTTTTTGGCGCCAACGTGGAAAAAAAACATGATACACATGAAGTTCACGGAATCCTCAGTTTTGTAAGTTTGGTCAGTTTAATTGTTTTAGTATGATTGAGTTTTTGAGTTGTTAAATTATCGTTGTTTTTTTTTTTAGTTTATAGTAAAAAAAATATATAAGTTAGCCGATTTTATTTAACACTTATTTATAACATATTCCCTGTAAAATTGATTTGCCTATAACAAAAAAAAGAGAATCCGCCATTGTTTCGTGTATCGTCATCTCTCTCGAACTTGTTGTAAATTACTTATTCTGCTCTTGGTTATGCACGTGTATGTGTATCCATGACATTGACGACATCATTGCGGGACACCCACGTAATATTTTTTCTCGGAGCGCTATACCTGGCGGAGTATATTATTATACCATGGGTTTTAGTTTAGTAAAATTTGTTCATAATGATGAGCATAACGCAAAATATGATCCGGCAAATACTATGGTCGGGTTTTTAATCATCTAAAAAAACTTGGTAAAATCAGATTTTTGCTGGTTAGTTATCATGTAAATGAAGAAATATAATATATTAAATTAAAAGTACATTGAAATCTAAGTTCAAATGTTAGTTTTTTAAAGTATATTATTTTATTTATTTTATTTTATTATATACACAACACAAATTTCAATCTTACAAAACATTATTATCTCCTCTCTCTCCTTGGATTGTAACTTAAAATATGTGTAAACGTAAAACAAAAATGAGCAGATTTTTTTTTAAATCTAATAATAGGCTAGCTTTTGACCGCCAACTCACCTGATGATGAGGTTAGTGCTTAATTTATACGAACTGTACAGTAATCCAGCGACCATCTCAAATTATACGTAGGTACATTATTATATACACAACACAAATTACAATCTTACAAAACATTATTATCTCCTATTAGGTTAAGATCTGGATTGTAACTTAAAATATGTATAAAACAAAAATTAGCAGACATTTTATAAAATCTAATAATAGGCTTGCTTTTGACTGCCAACTCACCTGGTGAATGAGGTTAATGCTTAATTTATATAAGTAAACTGTGCAGTATTCCAGCGACCATTTCAAACATAGGCTAAGTATACTAAGTACCTCTACGATCTCAAACTATACGTAGGAACATTAATTCAGCTCGCATTTGTTAAAAAGTCAACGTCAAAACTTGAAGGTAGGCGAAAAATCAATTACAAATTTTGAACTGAAAGGACAATACACATGCTAAAGTTAAATAAAATCATGTATAGATATTAGGTGCCATCAAACAAGGGTGCCGATCACAAAGCTCAGCAAACGAGCTTTCGGAGCTTTCGCTTCGTTACAACTCACTTTGTTCTTAGAACAAACAAACAGTACACATGCGTAATGTACTGAATATACGTCGGGTAGGAAAGTTTCATATTTATTGTGCCTTACCCCGGACTGTTTTGTTCACTATGTTTGAGTACAACCAGAATTTCCTTCAGTACTGTGACATTTATTAGTAATGCATAGCGGCTTTAGGTTACTCTACTAAGTGCTTGTATGTAGATTGTAGAGTAATTTTACATAATATTACATATGTATACTCTGGCATTTATTAAAGGGTAGTATTTAAATGAGCGAATTTGATTTCAAATTATAGGTGCCAAAAATAAAAAATAATATGACCTATTGAAATACTAAGCAGGTGGAAAACTGCGAAAACTATTCAACATTTTGCGTATATTTTATTTCATTTACATAGATCGGTGGAAATCACACACGGTGCGTTTTACGCGATCTTTTTGCCTCACACCTGCAAATTGTGGAATGTGTCCCTCCTGCGGCATTTCCGAGTACTATAACATGAGATTCAACAAAAGGGCAGTTAATAGAGTATTGAAGGGCCGGCAACGTATCTGTGATGCCCCTGGTGTTGTAGGTATCCATAGGCGACGCTGATCCCTTACCATCAGGCAGTCCATCAGCTTGTTTGCCACCTATGGCATAAAAAAAACATGAATAAAGCGTTATTATGTACACAGAAATCTAATCTGCGCTGACAGAGAGGTAGGGAGGGAAGATTTTGCGTAGTTATAAAAAAATTGCCACGAAGACTAAGGGGAAGCGAGACAAAGGAAATTCTAGGCTACAGAATAATTCGGATCTGCCCTAATATTTAATACTCATTCAATATTACAGTCGCACACTAAGTAATTCCAGACGGCCACATTTTTTTTTAATATAGCTACATTCTAATGGATTTACAATTGATTGGTCATTTTAGTAACTCATTCTTAATTTTTTTGTAAAGTTGTGTTGTTGTTGTACTTTTCTTGTGTTTAACTTTTTTTTTTTTTTTTTCATTGTTTTAGTAATCGATGTTAGTCACCTGCTTATAAAAAATTCGCAAAAAAAAATTATACTCACCGGCCAAGCAGTATTAAAAATACTTTTATTTTAATTTTATAATTTTTTATTTTATTTTTATACATGTCTCGTTTTTGCACGATAAAAAGAAGCGAATCATTTTGTTGCGGCTGGTATGCTAAGTCTGCTGGGTATAATGTTTAGTCATACCAAATTTCATCAAAATCCACCAATCCGTTAGAGTTAATTGAGAACAAACGCTCACAATAATTTAAGTGTAGTTTCTAGTCTAGCCCGCAAGCCCGCAGCTACATTACACAATATTGCTATTTATTTAGCACCCACCTAAATATCAATACAAATGATTAAATTAATCTATGGTTCACGTATTTGTACGTGGTTAATATTAATGAAACCCCTATGTGGGTAGAAGATGAGCTAAATGGTGTAATATAGCTCGCAGGCGACAATGCGCAGTGATTGCGGTGTCAAGTTGGCTCGCTGCGGCCAATAACTGCCACCAGAATACAAAATCAAACGCTTCTTGATCATATTGACAATAAATCAAATCGTCCATGAAGCAAGACTACCTATCTACTTTTTCATTCAACTTCTTTTAAGAATGCCGTAAGCGTAAAATGATTGATCACATTATCAACATATCAAATGGTCTATCCACTGTGTATGTTCCTGGGACCGCTGGCATGCTGGCATGTCGACTTTTTTATTATTTCCTATTGAGTTTTTTTATATTCGCCCATCGGGCAGGCTAAAGCCTTTAAGGCCATACTTCCTACTGAGATGATTTTAGCGTTGCACGTCTTGTGCGTTTGCCAGTGTCAATTGAAATATTTTCAGAAAACGTCAAACAAGTCAGAGTCAAGCAATGTAGGTCATGGTAAAGTCTACGATAGGCATACGTTAGGCCACGAAGGCCAAAGAAAGCGACGTTGTAGCTGAAGACCATAGAACAGCTGAAGAGCACGAAGACCTAGAAGGTACTTATTAACTCTGGCCTTGAAGATGCCAAGGTTATAGTTATTAGGAAACAAGGTCTGCATGTGAACATTCGTGAATGTTGGTGAATAATATAAGGCCGCGAAACGTAACCCAAATCTATAAAAAAAAAACAGAACCCACCGTTATTACACACAAACAAAAACACAAAATTACCTACAGTTTTGCAAACGATACTATGTCGCACATGGTTTCTTCACATTAGCATCAAAACTCTATTACTTATCATCATCATCATTATCAGCCTATCAAGTTTCTACTGCTGGGACACAGGCCTTCTCTCAGAGAGAGTGGATGGATGATGAATTACTTATGAGAACCTATTATTCAAGAATGCAAATACAGTTCCCTATTCTAGGTTTAACTGAAGTAATCGAACGAAACCATAATTTGGAATTTAAAATCCTTTTTGCTATCTATACATGATTGCATAAAATTTCATTGTAAACGCTTCAATAGCTAACTAAAATACTTGACTTAATTTGTCTTTAATTGGGGTACACAATGAATTTACATAGAGGGTACCGTAAACTTAGAACTTTAACGACTTGGGACTTGGTAAAAGTGGGATGGATAAGACTTACAGAAAGTTTCACCTAAGATAACATGGGGTTTCACGACGAGCAATCCAAGTAACTATAACATAGGGCTCTTCAAAAAGACTGATAATAGAGTCTTTAAAGATCGCAACGTAACTGCGATGCCCTTGGTGTTACAGATATCCATATACAATTCAGGCGGCCCGTTATCTTGTTTGCCAACTATGAAATAAAAAAAACAAATATGAATGCAGAATTTACTAGTACAGCATTCGGTATTTATGATTATAACTCGCTCACTATAGGTAAGTACTTTTTAGTAAGTAGGTTAATTTTAAGCTTTTGAAATGACAGTTAAGATTTCAAAATATACCGCGCCTTAATGTCTCAAAACTCCCAAAGGTATCTAGTTGAATAGCAGTAATTATTATTTACTACTCAATTCAGAAAAGTACTCATGACTGTAAGTTACGCAGAACTTTTACGCAGTTTTTTTTAGTACGTAGGTCCGATAACCGTTGGGTAGGCGTGTTCTAGAGTGGAGACCGCGAATCAGCAAACGTAGGGTAGGAACAATGACAATAATTATCTTTGGGTAGGAAGCTCTGAGAGACGTTGGAGTGACGATATAATTTGTAAAGCAGCTGGCAGTAGCTGGAAGAGAAAAGCCGAAGATCAGGCTGCTGAGTGGCGTTCCATGCAACCTTAACTCGAGCAGTGGACTAGTATTGGCTGATTATGATGATGATGACTCACAACTGCAGCTGACAAGCTGTTTGACAAATATTAATCAAACATAGCTAAAAGCCAAAGTAATGAAACCTGCTTTAGTATTTTTTTAAACATTGAAATTGGTCCAGATTTCAGCCTCTTTAGAGAAAATGGTAACAGACATACACACTAACACAACCTTTTACCCCAAACGCATTCAACTATTCCGTTACACCGTGGGTAAAACGTATGGAGAAATGTACGGAGAAACGTATTGGTCAAGTAGCTTTATTTCTGGCTGCTCGCCAGAAATAAAGCTACTTGACCAATACGAGTAGTTACTAGATACACAGACCTATATAGCAGGATAGACACCGCGTTGTATGACTCCCAGCTTGCCGCATTTTATAATCCCCGACGCAAACGAGGGGTGTTTCGAACTAGCCGGTTTGCCTCCACTTGCGAACCGCTAGGGATTGGAATGCTTTGCCACCGTCCTTGGTTCCTGAAAACTATAAAGTGTTCAAGGCCAGAGTGAATAAGTACTTTCTAGGTCTACGTGCTCCATCTTCGGCCCCAACATTGCTTTCCATCAGGTGAGTTGGTGGTCAAAATTAAACCTATTCTATATTTAAAAAACCGACCAAGTGCGAGTTGGGTTTGGGAACTGAGGGTCGTACGGAGACCACAAAATACAATAATTATCAATGAAATTAACCGACTTCAAAATTAGTAAATAATGGCATTTCGATTCGGTGAAGAAATGCCATCCAAATAACCTAATTACCAGTTATAACTTGGTAATGAACAGAAATTTGTCACCGACTCACACTTGGCCATTATTTATTATTTGTTGTTATAGTTTAGATTTAGAATGTGTACTATAATCATACCAAGTTTGACGCTTGTACGTATTACCGGCAAGTACAATAATACATTAAAAAAATACATTTGTTGTATGCCCTTTTGTTTTAACTTATTGACTTTGTTGTTTGTTTCTTATCTTCTTTCTTAGTTAATCCGCCGTCTGTAAAAATTTCAACTGGCTGTCTATTACGATTCGAAAGATACAGCCGCTGAAAGGTAGGATGGACAGACAGACAGGTCCCGTTTTTACCCTTTGGGTACGGAACCCTAAAAACTGCCAACCGCAACCTGCCAACTGCTTTCTAAGAGTATTGTTAGTTGACGCAAAATGTAATTTTTGTATTTACGTCTGACGTGCTACTGCCAGTTTAAGAGACGGAGATCGAACTGAAATATGGAGCGTGCTAGTTGGAGCATTGATCCTAGTTAAGGCAGGTCACAGACTAAAGTTGGTGAACTTTCGGTGTCTTTCTTGATAGAAGTCTTAAGCTAATGCAATAGGTACCGCAAAGTCATTGCTCTGCATCTATTTCTGGGGCTAAATCAAAACGTTTTGTAACAATAACAGACGTAATGCATTCGATCAGGGATCACAAACTTTTCCCTGAAACTGGAATCTTACTAAAATTACGAAAATGGACAATTTTTTGGTTGTTGTTGTATTGAATAGATCTAAATTTGGCTACCAACTCACCCGAAATGCTAAATGACGGTGTGGCCGAAAGTTTTGTTTGTTTGTCCTTCTTTCGCAGCAACGGAGAAACGGATGGACGTTATTTTTTGCATATACTTTAGACTAAGTTTCTTAGTTTTGACCGACACAAAGAAAGTTTTGAAAGGTGTGTTTTGCATCGACGAAAAGTTGCTAGTGTACCTACAGGTTTTTTATTGGATACATTTCGAAGAGTGTGCTTGATGCATGATCTAATTCCCTCCGGCCCATTTTCCTTTCGGACTGCCAGAGTGCGCACGAAAATCGACACCGCTTTATGGTTGATATTCCGAACGCGCTTTGATTCTGTGTTTATTATGCAAGCTGCTAATCTGTGGAATGCGCTGCCTGAATGAGTGTTCTCCGATGGTTAAAATCTGGGTATCTTCAAATCACGAGTGAATCGGTTTCTTCTAGGCAAGCGTGCTCCACCATATACCACATCATTGCTTAACATCAGGCGAGTAGGCGGTTTAAAAGCAAGCCTATTATTAAATAAAAATAGAGATAGTTTAGGGCCGGGTAGTTTAGTAACAAATATATTATACCTAGTAAGTACGTCGTACAATACGCCGGGGTAAATGCAAATTATTTTTAACGACGGTGATGAGCATAATCCACCCGAGTCCCAATTTGTAGTTTCCTTCAAGTGATGTATAGTGTTTTTTACTGTGGTTTTTTATCATAACTTTTATATTCTTCTCCCTTTCTTTCCGGGTTTTGGCGTCACACTCTTGTGCATTTGTCAGTGTCAAGTAAGTATTAAATTATTATCAAGTTTGGTGAAATGTAGTCAAACAAGTCACACCCTCATATTCATAGACGTAATAGGTCACTCGAATCTTCACGTTACCCTCAAGTGATGTTTTTATATGCCAAAACACACAGACCTATGCCGTCTTACCACAAAAGATTTAAGAACGCTTTAGACATGTGTTTAGCAATTGTTTCACTGCGAAAAATATGCTAAACACTTGTCTAAAGCGTGCTTAAATCTTTTGTGGTAAGACGGTTAAGGTCTGTGTCAAAACACCACTTGAGGGGTGACGCGAGGATTCAAGTTACTTATCTATATCATCACTAGCGGTCCGCCCCAGCTTCGCACGGGTATAGATTATTATAGTCTATGTTACCCGAGGATAGTGTAGCTTCCCAACAGTGAAAGAGTTTTTCAAATCGGTTCAGTAGTTTAGGAGCCTATTCAATGTTCAATGCAAACAAACAAACAAACAAACAAATCTTTCCTTAGCCTTACAAGAGGACATAGATAGTATCTGTGCATGGGGCTTGAAAAACAAAATGACATTTAATGTGACCAAGTGTAATGTAATGACGTTTGACCGCAAAAGAAATCCCATCAATTATTATTATCAACTTGACAATCTATGTATAAATCGGGTAAATAGCATTAAGGATCTGGGAGTGACATTTGATCGTACCCTGAATTTCCATGATCACATCTCTGATCTCGCCAAAGAGGCCTATCGTCGTCTGGGCTTCGTATTACGAAATGCCAAAGATTTTGAAAATCCGTTAGTTATTAGAACATTGTACAACTCGTTAGTCAGAAGCAAGCTGGAGTCGAGCGCATGTGTCTGGAACCCGCACCACGTCACCTACGTGCGGATGCTTGAAAAGGTTCAAAAGGCTTTCTTAAGATCGCTGTATAAGAAGCTTCACGGTTATTACCCGTTCATGTACCCAACTAAATTCTTGCTCGGCCAGCTCGGCTACAACTCACTAGAAGTGAGAAGGATGTCGGATCAGCTTGCTACTTGCTGCAAGGTGCTCAGAGGATCGGTTGACTCTTTGCATCTGCACAATTTATTGTGCACTTTGTTTGTGCCAGATAAACCCGGGGTTCCGGCTAATAGGCGTGGAAAATTGCCCAAGTTTTTCCACGTGGATCACAGCCGCACCGTGGCGCGCTCCATGTCTCCGCTGATTCGCGCCCGCCGCCACTTCAATGCACTCCTTTCCGCCAAAACTGATTGTGATATTATTTGTGACAATTGGAAAACAGTAACGAAAGTGTTTTTAACTTATTGTGAAAATTTAACTGATCAATGGGACAGGGGCAAAAAGGCCGATGACTATAATGACAATTTGTATGACATACTAATTTTATGTTGACATATTTTTACAGCAATTTGTTGTATTTATTATATTAGTAATTTTATAATATTATTCCTATTTTTACTAGGAAATCTATTTTAGTTTTAACAGTATGTGAGATAAATGCTAGTGGAATTTGTCCGTTTTTATTCTCAATAAATAATTTGAATTTGAATTTGAATTCCTATTTATAATATTAGTATCATCATAATCAGCCTTTTAACAGTCCACTGCTGAACTTTTAGCCTACCCCCAAAAAGGTGATTGGGCCATATCCACCACGCTGGCCCAGTTGCGGGTTGGTGGATTCACATACGCTATTGAATTTCTTCTCCGTACGTATGCAGGTTTCTTCACGGTGTTGTTCCTTCACCGAAAAGCCAGTTGTATGAAAAAACATTTATTTACGTCTACCAATATGAGGGATAATCACAGAGACAAGCAAAGTAAGTCACGGTCAAGTCAAACTCATGCCCCAGTAAAGTGGTGGAGGCTTTACAAGAAGAGGATGAAGTTTTGGTAACAATACGAAAATACAGGTTTCACCTCGTTTTATCACTTGCGCACATTCGAGAACATTCACAAGTACTTAATAAATAATAATCCACCATTAATACACATTAACACTTCAAAATACACAAGTTTAGGAAAATAATACAGCGAGCCGACATGTTTTTTCATGTTGGCGCCAAAAACTCTCCAAATAACTTTTTTGTGTATGGTTTTGTTGCCACTTTTCAGGGATTTAATGAACTTTTTACCGATCGGGTGAAGGATATATTTTTATCCCGGAATAAATTACAGTTTCTGAGGGATTTGCCTCGCAGGTGAAACTGCCGGGTGGAGCTAGTATTCTTTAAAATGAAATCTTACCCAAAATACATGTACCTAAAATAGTGCAAATAAAAGTTCCAATTTCAACTTGAGATGCAGAAGGAATAATAAAGTAAACAATAGCGCTTTCCGTCGGAACTTTAAAAGAACTGGAATTTATGGTTATTTTAAAGTATGAAAAATATCCCGACGGCTGCGCCTGTCCAATTTAAAACAAACTAAAAATATTAGACTAGATACAATATATTACTAGTAGGTGCCTAAATAAGTAGGTACTTACATTACAACGTGTTTTCATAAAGTCTGTTGAATCCTCAGACTCATTATCTTATTCAGCTGTGTTGCTAAGACACTTTTTTCTATGAATAAACAGTGTGTCAGTTGTGTTGTTAAAGACACTTTTTTCTATGAATAAATAATGTGTAAGTTGTGCTGTTAAAGACACTTTTTCTATGAATAAATAGTGTGTCAGTTGTGTAATTGTTAAAGTCACTTTTTTCTGTGAATAAATAGTGTGTCAGTTGTGTTGTTAAAGACACTTTTTTCAATGTGATGATAGTGTATCAGTTGTGCTGTTAAAAATACTTTTTTCAATGTGAAGAAGTACCTAAAAACCTATTTTCACGATTTGTTTACCTATTAAAGCTAATAAAAGCTTGTCAAACAGTAGGTACTTAGTCGAACGTGGTATAGCTACTGACATAATTATACAGGTATAACTGCCAATGATTGATTGCAAACTACCGAGAAGTTTCCTCCTTTGTACCCTCGATCACAATCAGTTCCGACAAGTGAAGTCACTTATCACATGGAACTAACAAGTTTGGAGACTGCGACTAGAATGCAATGCCACTCACAAATTAGGTATTACTATTTTCGTCTGGCACTGTATGAAGTGCCAAATTTTCAACCGACTTCAAATAAGGAGGTTCTCAATACGACTTGTGCCAATGTATTTTTTGGGTGTATGTTACGCAAAAAGTATCTTCGCCAAATTGTGAACCAAATTATGGAAATTTACTTGGTTTTCATACATTTTTTTTAAATGATGATTAGGGAATTACTCACGTATGAAGGGGTGGGCACGTGGGGATTATATTCGGCGACGAAGGTGGGATTATGTTCCGCACACGTGCGCAGCGCGAATCAAGACGCAGTCGCGCGCGCGCATTCACTTTGAAAAAGACCGCCAATCGGCGGCAGTTGAAACTATAGTCGGAGTAACCAGCGCATACGTGAGTAATTCCTGTGTCATATAAATAAGATATTAATGATCTTTTTTATTGAATTAAACCATCATCCATCCATAAAAAAAAATCGAAGAAAATATTTTACTTCTAAAGGGGGAAAATGGGGGGATTCATTCCGTTTATTGAACTTACCGTGTGAAGTAATTTTCTATCACGTTCTTTATTACTCGCTTTTTCATCACTCAGTAAAAATGTAGATAATCTATGTACCTACTGCTTGCCAGATTAGTTATGTATCAATTCTTCGAATAAATAAAACTTCTAGCAGCTAAACAAATAAGCAAATGTTAGATAGAACTGCAGCGTTCAGCCGTTCACAGAACAAGTTCAATAACTGGGCTCAGTAATAATGGAAAAAATCCCTTGGAGTCGGGCCGGGTCGCCTGTCCGTCTCTTTATTGGGACTTAGCTTCGAACGCTTTTATGTCAGAAATCCGATTTGCGTCGTTTGAAAATTCCTGAAGGAAAGCACGCGTGACGACGTTTGTACTTTGTAGCTGTGCGAGATATACGGATTAGTTATTTGTTTGTTGATGGAATTTCGTATTTATCTAGAAGTATTTGAATCAATCTATCTATTTTTAAGGCTGCGGTGCGGCTGCTAATTCGGCAGAGCAGCACAAGCGACGCAAATATGCTAACCTCGGCAGTGGTTACATATTTGAGGCGTTTGGGGTCGAAACATTGGGCCCTTGGGGACCGGGACCTCACCTCATTTTCAAAAATATTTCAGAGCGCCTGGTTAATGCGATGCGTGACCGTGTGTTTCAGGCTCAACGCATTAGCATTGCCATTCAACGTGGTAATGCCGCCAGCATGTTGGGTACGCTGCCAACTGGTAGTGGGCTTGAGCATTTGGATTGTCTTTTGACCTTCAACGGTCTATGGGCAGTCTAACTGTATTTGTAGTGTTAGTTTTAGCTTGTATTTTGTTTAGTTATTAAAGGCACATGCCCAGTAAAAAAAATCTGTCTATATAATTTATATAAAAATGAAATTCACCTACTCATTCGCTCAATGACTCAGCACAAAATCTCAAAAACTACTTGACATACAAAGCTGAAATTTGGCAGGAAAATTCCTTATGCCTGGAGATACGCTAATAGATGTTTGCGAAAGCGATGTAGAAAGATGTTTGCGAAATAGCCTATTTAACGGGGACAAATCGGGGTTTAAATTTTATATCCACCACGGGGGTCTAGTAATTGATAAGTACTTTCTTACCTTGTGAATGTCAGATCTTTACCTTTTTGGCACTTTAAACTTTGGTTAGATATGTATCGCTCAATTCGATTCGATTATGTCGATTCATCAGTAATTTATTATCAATTCAAAAATCAGGTTTAAAATTAGTAAACACCTACGCAATTTTGTTTAAAAAAAAAAAAAAAAAAAAAGTTTACTCTGATGAAATTTTTTCCAGTTATTTTTGTTTTTAAAACCAAACTACTGAACTGATTTTGATGAAATTTCCATGAGTCTAATTTCAAAGTATATACTTAATTTTAAAAAACGGTTTAGATAAATGACATAGATCTAAGGTTAAAAACAAAAAAAAATACTAATAAAGAACCCCTCCATTTTCTGAAGTCGATTAAAATATTTGTTATGAACCTAAGCCTACTGTATTACATTTAGTTCGTATCTATCTACCAGCCAGAGTAGAGTCGTGGTACCTACACAGTGCCCATACGACTGACGCTAACCCAACCAAATCACTAAGTTATGCTTTGATCAAATGATTAGTTCAAAAGTTTTCGACTATCAATAAACAATCTGTTAACTGCATTCCCCGCGTACTCTGAATAATACAAGATCGCTTCGCTACGTACGCTACCGCAAAACCGTGAATACAAAGGCCATGCTTGTAATAATCCCTGAAGCTGGTACTAGGGTAGGGTCACCGCGGTCATCTTGCAACCAATTACTCTAGGAGTCGAGTCTGGAGCCACCATCGTATTTTCTGAACAATATAATTACCATCCCGTAGAAAAATTCGTTACCCTCATTTGACCACCTCTGCAAATAAGTTGGTAGTGCTGTAATTACACATGACAGAACGCCCGTCGGTTTATTTGCCACTGGACAAACAATGGTAATGCAGAGTATTTTTATAAGCTCTTATTTATACAGTAGAGTCTTACTAATCCGGCACTATTAAATACTAGTAGGTGCCGGATTATTGGAATATTCGGATTACGGGATTATATAGAAAAATATAAGGTAAATAAAATAAAGCATTGCATAGTGCAAGTTTTATAGACTTTATTTAATTTAAGTACAAAGGTATATCAAACGAAGCAAACATAAAAAGGCCTTGATTATTAACTAAAATATAAAACAAGATGTCGTCCGTTAGGTAAAGTAACAAGAACGCTGGATTAGCGTTGAATTATCCCGCCCGCGGTTGTACTGAGTGGTGAAAAATGGTGATGATGATGATTATGATGATTAAAAGTTGCCTACATCACTTTCCAGCTCTTGAACTATATCCATGCAAAAAAGCAGGTCGATCCGTTGCTCTATTGCTGCGTGAAAGAGGAACAAACAAACCAAGAAACTTTTCGCATTTATAATATTAAGTATGAAGTACAATAGTATAACTTTACACATAATATAGGTACAATGAAAGAACCAACGTGAAAAATATTCTCATCTTATCCCCATTGTCTTGTGTTTTTCAACCTGCCTTCAGATTGGAGAGGACAAACTCTCCCGTTGAAGTGTCTGTCTACAAATCGACAAATATCTCACCCTATTTATAGAAAGGAAAGTAATTATGTAATAATCACAAAACGTTCAACGAAGAAGAATAATAAATAACAACTTTATATTTATATGCTAGTCTGTGGAATGCGCTGCCTGAATAATTATGTTCCCCGATAGTTACAATCTGGGTGTCTTCAAATCAAGAGTGAATTGGTTTCTTCTAGGCAAGCTCACTCCATCATACACCGCATCATCGCTTAACATCAGGCGAGTTAGCATTCAAATGCAGTCATATTATTAAATAAAAAAAAGCTTTACAAAGCCCAATGACTTCCTAAAATATACCTAACCAGTTGGCTTTCAAACACCTACTTTGCGTAAATGTGCTAAATAAAATAAAAAATGCATGGATAAAATTTATGACTCTACAAAACAGTATAGCAATTTTTTATATATAGAGCTACACACAGTTTTTTTGTTTAAATTAGAACGTCTAGGCATTTTCGTAAGGTTGGAGCCAGTCGAAATCAGTTAGCTACCTGTGATGCGAACAAAGAACTTCGAGACCTAACCCAAAAAGGTAAGGTCCAAGTTCTTTGGATGCGGAGTTTGACGCGTTGACGTAAATAAAAATGTTCAATCAAGGTTCACTCATAATGCCTGGTAACAGATTTTCCTTCTCATTTCCGTTCTATTTACTTCTCTTTTCTGTGGATCTACGTTTGCCACCAACTTGCCTGGTAAGCGATGGTGTGGCCGAGGATGGAAAAAGTATTATAATTACTTAAGTATTTGGTCTATATTTTTAAAGCTTAGAGTTTCAACGAGTATCCTAAAATTTCAGAAAAACAAACAACCTTTAAAGTTTGCTTGACAAGCACGATAGACAAAGACCCTGCTCTTTCTTTCGAGACCTCTCCTAATATAATAACAATTTGAAGGCAAACAACGTCTGTCCCGTTGAACGATTTCACAAATATTTAAAGACAAGATTTTCTCTGGGCTACGACGGGGGAGGCTTCATCGAATAAAACGGGTATCATTTTATTTTTATAACTTCTTTATGGAGATAATGTAGGCGGCCGCAAGGAAGTAGGCCGCTCTTGCGTAAACTCTAAGTAGACGTTACAAATGTTATTACGGTATTTTCGTAATAAAAGAAGCATACTCAGTGAGTTGTAATAATAGAGACTTCATAGGCGAACAACACGGCTTTAAAAACTGACTAAACGCAGCATATACCATAACATAACATAGCATACCTACGCATGTATAATGTACGAGTATATTATGTGCATTATATGAAACAAGGGAAAGAATATGAAAGACTTTTTACGCTATATCTGTTGTTAGAATGGCACAAAAATACAATTTGTTGTGGACACTCGGAGTGCGTGACTGAGAGACAGCTGAACGACGTCGTCGGGCAGCCAGCCTTGCATTCGTCTAGTCAATATGGTGGCGGGCATAACCTATCTACCGGTAAAAATATCTTAGAGCATTCTAAGTTGTTTTGGTAATTGAACAACGTAACACATCATAATGTTTTTTACAGCAGTTAGCCAATCGTTTGCGCACAGTTACGTTCACTAGCCATCAAAAGACAAGGAATATTGCGTTTGGTAACAAATGATGGACCCGGGTATGTCCTAACCACAAAAAATTATAGTTATGACAAATCATGCTAGATAAGCTTTGGACGGCCCCTAGTCCCCGACAGCTCCTGGCACAGCTGGTCAGGAAACGGTGGAGCAGGGGTGAGGCAGATGGCTGGATGTCGGTCAGTGTGGATTTCTAAGGGGGAGGCCTTTGTTCAACAGTGGATGTCTTTTGGCTGATGAAGATAAACAAAATGAAGGCTTTATTGTTTTGAATTGACTTTATCCTAAAAATCAAGGGGGTATATAACGTCCTTGCCTAAAATTGAGTTATAATGTATGACGTGTCCTTGACATCCAGATGGTTTCTTGTATCTACTACGGAACCTTAAAAACGTTTTGCGCGTTGTACTAAACAATACCACATATCGAAATTCGTGTCGTGGATTTCTCGATGCTTGACTAGACAACGTTGTGGCAATGAAGAAAAAGCCCTAGCGTCTAAGCCATAGTTGATGCAAGGCTAAAAAGTTTCAGTTTTATTTAGAAAATACTGGGTCCTTTCAACTCATCAGATAAGTTCTGTGGCTCCGTAATTACTTATTCACTATCTTACTATCCCCGTCGGGACATTGTACCTAACAGTAATTCTAATTCCCACTTCGTTCCCAACTTCTAATTCATTTTCGGAACTGCGTCCTCAGTCTAGAGACATGGTTAACTACTTTCTATCCTCTTTTTAACTGTTCCCGACGTGGATCTTAATGTCTGGCTTGCACAAAGCCAAGTTTACATGCGAGAAAAGCGAGAAAGCTGATTTTTCCCCCGACAATGTTGAAATTTATAAATTTTGTATGTTGACTGTCTCCGTAGCTCTCAAATGGATGGACCGATTTCAATGCTGTTTTTATCCAACAAACAAAGAAGATAGGTATGCCTTAGTACAATTATCGTTGATGTTCAAATTTCTCCATTTCACAAGCTTTATTTAACTTACCCCGTTAGTTAGTATGTATGTGTGGGACAAATTTTGCAACTGAATTTTAGACCAGTTATCGGGGAACCGATTGAGCTGAAATTTTGCATTGATGGAAATGCATGGTCAGCTAAATGACGTCATTCTAAATCTAATATTAGCCGTGTTAGCCCATTTGGGAGACCGCTAGACTTGAAAGCGTGAGGTCGCGGGTTCAAACCCCGGGCCCGTACCAATGAGCTCTTTGGAGTTTATGTACGGATTTTCATATACCACTGGTTTTCGGCCACCAACCTGAACTGGGCCAGCATGGTGGATATGGCCCAATCACCCTTTCGGGGGTAGGCTAAAAGTCCAGCAGTGGACTGTTAAAAGGCTGATTATGATGATAATGAAATTTAATATGGTGGACTCATCATCAAATGATGATGGTGACTAATTGAGATTTCGATAACAGTATAATTATGTGACCTATTGATAAAATATGTAGGTTATTTAATTACCGACTAAGTAAAATGCTATACCAACTTGGAGTATAAAATTGTATACAATTTATTGTCACACAAAGTTTCCCAGTCATCCACGTCTTATAATGTGTTCAATATTTCCTTGTTTTATTTAATTTTATCGTCTGCTTAAACTGAATTAAATTTATTGTGTTGGGTGCGTGCTTAAAACAACTTGCATCCATTAACAAGTTTAAACTTTTTCAGGTGTTTGCAGCTGGTTGTTTCTGGGAAACTCTACCTTGTAACGGATTTCCTTTACTGGAAATTAAATTAGGTAGGTATTGGTTAACATACCTACTAGTAACAACCGCGTTAAAACTCTTTAAATCTGATAATTTGATTTGTTCCTAACTATTGTTATTTAGATTCTTACTATTTTTAAAATGGGGAGAAACTGTAAATGGCAAGCAAAAAAACGACGTGCTACGTTAAAGATTGGTCGATTCTATCGAATTTCTGTGAAAATTTCAACTGGCTATCTATTACGGTTCGAAAGAGGTCAGACGAACGAACGGACAGACAGACAGACATCGTAGGCTTAGTAATAGGGCGGGACCCTATTACTAAGCATTTTTAACATTTGGATAACTAATAGAAGTCGGTAAAAAAAAAGATTTCCCCCCCAACGTTTTTTAACGCAAAAAGTTGCACTACAAGCTAACAACGCAGTTTGTAAAAAATAAATGAACTCGAGAAAAATAAAATACCGCTTTATCCAACAGCGGGGCACTTTCTTATCTACTATGTTCCTAAGTGAGCGAGCGAAACAAATGGTGCGGGCTAATGAGAACTGCCCAATTTTCCGCTACATGGAAAAACGTGGGATAACTCACGCCAACACCCTTTTCGCGGTTACAGCCTTTTTCGTGGAACTACTGGAGTGCGTAGAGGTTTGTTATGAAAATTAATGGTTAGCAATTAACGAAACGGCCCTGTACCTAAGTACCTACCAAAAATCACACTAATTAATAAATAATAAAGAAAAAAGTGAAAACAACAAACTTTTTTTAAAAGTTTTTTTGTATTTGCTCTATTGTAAAAATGGTAATACGTACCTACAAGCGTCGAACTTGGCATGGTTATAGTACCTACACACTTTAAAGTAAAACAACGAATAATTAATCATAGCCAATAAAAGGGGGTCCCCAACTATTTTTAAATAGTTTTTTGTATTTGCTCTAGTGGAAAAACGGTAATACGTACATACAGGCGTCAAACTTAGCATGATTAGTACACACTTTAAATTAAAGCTAAGAAAAATGAACAATAGCCAAGTGCGAGTCGGTGACAAATTTCTGTTCACCACCAAGTTAAGCAACGTCGGGCGCGGTCGGTACTTAGATGGGTGACCGCCTGCGGGCGTGATGTTGTCTTGCAGTATTTTTTGTATTTTGTGGTGGTACGAAACCCTGTGCGCGAGCTCGACTCACACTTGGCCGGTTTTTTATTTATGTATGTTACTGTGTTTATTTGTGTATGTAGGTACCTACGTGATATTTTCGCCGATCCTGAACTAATTTTAGTGTTTTTTTTTTTATTGAATAAGCTCGAATATTGCCATTTAAAGAAGAAAAAAAATCTATCTACAAGTGTAGAAAATTAGGAAATTTAAACCAACCTCAGGCGATCGAGCTTGCATCGGTAATTTTGCGAGTTTTTTTTATAATGCCCACAAAAAATGGGATGTGTAGTTTTACCCATTTATTCTGGCCATTATAAAATAAGTTAAAACGAAAGGTTGTTCTAAATATATGGAAATATTATCCTCGCAAAATTATCGCAGTACATTTTTCAAAAGTATACTGTTATTTTATAATATCTTACTAGCAGACCTGACAGACGTTGTCCTGTCTTAGAACTGTCAAACACGCAAAGTCAAAATTGTAAATCTTATTTTTTTACACCTTGGGTTACATTATTGGAGTTTAGTAAGGATCCCTATTTTTTAATATAATATTGCCTATATTAACCGGGGATAGTGTAGCTACCTAACAATGAAAGAATTTTTCAAATCGGTTCATTAGTTTCGGAGCCTATTCAATGCAAACAAACAAACAAACAAACAATCAAATCTTTCCTCTTTATAATATTAGTCTTACAAAAATATCAAATATGCAAGTGATATAGAGTGCTTTTCATGTTTGAAGTCCCCCAGACGCGGCGCTGTCATCGCGTATCAATCACTATCAGTGTCATTTCTCGAGTAGAACTTTAACAACTTTTGGCATCGTACACGACTCTTTAACGATGGAAAATTAATAAAAATCTCACTAGCGTCTAAACACAGTAACAACACCTGACAACTACAACATGGAAATTTAGTTCCGCTGTTTGCCGTGGGACTTCTTTCATGAAAAGGACTTTAGCAGCGCGTCATATTCGTATCTTCCTTATCTTATCCATTCAGTAAAATAATTAGCATAGATCAGTTTTAGGTTTACTCAGATCTAAATAACTTGAAAACTAAAAGCTCAACGCAGACTAGAATTTTCTCCTTCTTGGGTTGTTAACTTAAATGTTTGCAATTTTGCAAATCAGGCAGACGAGGCGACGCCGGATCTTTGTTATTTTACGTAGCGACTTCGTAAATATTCGTAATGTTGTCGTAATCGTTACGTTGTCTTAGGTAAAACGTATTGCGCGTAATTTATTTTGTCTGGCTTCAGTGATTTGGTTACAAATTCTGACAAGATTTTACAAACACAGTAGGTGCCTTCTTAAATAACAGTAAGTTGAAAACCCGTGACTGCTCCGTGGTATCTTATTATTGAATAATAACGAATAGGAATTTCACTTATGTAAAAATCCTTTTATGACCTGTCATCGTCATCAGTTAGAAGACGTCCTGCTCATGCTGCCTCCCCCTTAGACTTCCACACTGAACGACAGCCAGCCATCTGCATCCACTCCCGCAACTCTCACGATGTCGTCGGTCCATCTAGTGGGAGGCCTACGCTGCCTACCTACGCTGCGTGACGCAGTGTAGGTATATAGGCATCCCAGCCTCGCAGCCTGCGTTTTCCGTTTCGTGGTCTACATTCAAGAACTTTCTTCCCCGTCGGCTATCGGTTCTTCGAGCGATGTGGCCTGCCCATTTCCACGCAATAGTCGGTGACTGGTTATTTGGCGAATATCCACGTTCCGGATTCTATCGCGCTAGAAACTCCGAGCATAGTTCTCTCCACAGACACTGACATACATGCACATTCCAATATTTTACACCATCATTGCTTCCCATCAGATGATGTTGTGGCCAATGCTAAGCTTTAGGTAGGTACGATTGTAATAAAACTTAGAAACCCTGGTGCATCGTTATATTAAGTACACGACGTGTGTAATCCTAAAATGTACCTATCAGTAATTGAGACGGAAGTGATTCCCATCCGGAATCCCTGTCAAGTTCACCCTACCGGTGGGGATAGTGGGAAAACTTAAAGTTCTTAATGTCTCATATTAGGGAATACTTTTAAGTGGGTACCGATAGAGAATATCAAATAACAAATGAAGAGGCATGGGTGTGTATCATGTGTGATAATATCGCCATCGGATAAATCCAGGTTAAATAATGTTTCGTGTGATGTCCACTCCATTACACGAAAAATTAAAAATCAAGACTATTTCTTCGGATCCACTTTTGTCCGAAATCCGACAAAGACCTCGTAAAACAAAGCAAACAACGTTAATTAAGTCACAATCTTCAAGTTTCCCTCGTCACGGCGACCGAAACTGATTGGATGCATTTGTTTGCATAGCTGATACCCTATTCATCACGTCTTTTGAGACTACTGCCGCAACGTAGTAACAGTATCTCCAGGACACACAAAAACATGCGACCGTATATATACGTGGGAAATAGCAATTTTTTTAACTAACTATTAGCCAAAATGGACTACTAATCAGAAACAGTTGCGGAACACGGTATATAGCGGATAAATAAAATTGCCTTTCATTGCCCTAATACAACTTACATAATTTAGTTTGGGGGCACCTAAATCTGGAAGAATGCCTCTTCCAAGTATTGCCATGTATGCCGTTTTGGACTGGTCGAGCCTAAGAAAAGACATATTTTTTTCTGTGGCTCGAGCTTATTCCAGTTTTGCCACTTTGACTAAGTACGTCATCGCTTCATCTTCTTCTAGGCCGTCGTATCGGCCGCGCGCCGTCTTTGGGATGCCAGTGGACAATTCGCTTGCTCTATCTACCGTCCGTAGCTCGAGTGAGATTTCACTTCTCTCAGTTTACGAAGAGCTATGGGAAACTTGACTGAGCTGGAGGTACATGCAGCAATTATTTACCTCTGCAGCAAGACCTCGTTGCTTTCCTAATCGGCAATGGCTGACATCATGAGACATGACAGGCTGACACCCAAACAACTTGTACCTAAGTAGGTATATAAACCAAACTTGTATGCACTAGCTATATAGAGCATAAAAAGCAGTTTTAGCTCGTTTTACACACCAGGCATAAACAAGAACAAGTAGAAGAGTATTTTCATCATCATCATCATTTCAGCTGTAGGACGTCCACTGCTGAACATAGGCCTCCCCCATCGATCTCCAAAAGGGCCGGTTGGAAGCGGCCTGGATCCAGCGTTTCCCTGCGGCCTCTTTTAGGTCATCTGTCCATCGCGTGGGTGGACGTCCTACACTGCGCTTACCGAGTTTTTTTATTTTTGATTTATATTGTGGTTGTTTTATATTTGTATTTGAGTATTTTCATAGTATTATAATTTTATTGTGATACTGGTTATACGTCGCCATGCTATTGTACTCTTGGTGTTTGATTATATTTTTATTATGCTGTCAGAATTGAGACGATCCATCACTAGTGTGAAGGAGATTGGTACCAAGGCTTTATCGACTGTTTTCATAGGCTTTGTTGATGAATAACTTAACGAGTTCCCAAAATAAGTCAGCTGGCAAGTAAACCCACCTGATGCCGTGTAATTTACTGGTAATTCAGCTAACAGCGATAGCTGATGCGTTATTCCAGGACCTGCGAAATTAGTTTTGTCACCGTTACTATCATTCGGATAGACATACCTAAGTGCGAGGGGGGCAAAAAAATATATAGCATTCACAAGAATAAGCCGTTTAGGGCCAGAGCTTAGCTCAGAAAAATATATCATGGGAGATATGCCCTAATACAATTATCATTAGTGTTCAAATGTTTCCATTTTCATCCCTACAATTTTTCCACTATACTTACTGCACAGCGCAAAAACTATAAGTAATTACAGTTACTCATTTTTACGCACACTATGAAACTTGTAGCGACACCAAACGAACAGTCCACTTGCAAAAAAGGGCGACAAGGTCGTCTGCTGGGTGAGTTCAACTAAAGCATCAAGCCTGATGCCAGATGCGCCACGCCACGTCACCTTACCATATCTCCCTTGATTGTTTGATATGAGGACTAGACTCGCGTTCGCTAAGGTTTGACCCAGACCCTAGCGAACGCGTGCGTTTGTATCGATCATAGATGTAGGTAAGTAGACATCAATAGACATTATGTCACACACTATATTATAAATATGACACAAGGTATGTTTCACACTAGTTTTAGTGTTGATGTGGATTATTGTTATTTCATGGAAGCGAAAGGGCTTGTTTGAGAGTTTACAGTGTGCTAGCTGATAGTTAGAAGCTTAACCTGAAATATAGTAATCTCAGGTAAACTGTTTCACGTGCTGGGGTTTGGGCCCGTACCGTTCACATAAGCCCCCGGTACGGGCCCTGATGTGTAGGTAGGTACAACATCCACAATCAAAATAGTCGTAAAAGCTCCAAGCTTTGTACCGTTTCAAAAATAATTAAAAATTGTTTTGGCGCCTACTTGACAAAAACATGCTGCTTCATTGTATTATTAAAAAAAAAAAATTTGAAATGTTGCTAATGATTACTCAAGCATTTAATTAATTATGAGGATTTCTAAGACGTTACTGATTATTAAATGTGATTGTTAAACGTTTTTGACAATCGTTGTTAATTATTAGCTTTGAAAAAGGAAGACTAATTACGTCATTGATTATTGGCTACAAACTTTTATTCGTAGGCTTTGACAAATGACATAGGTACTACCTGATTTCGTATGTTAGGTATATGTTAGTCTTCCTTTCTCAAAGGTATAAATGAACACAAAAGAATTACTATGATGATTTTGCATTTCTTATTAAAACTACCTAAAACATAAAACCGATCCTATACGCAACAGAATCGTAACCCAAAGTTCGAAAATACGTTGGGCAAAACCTAACAATGGAAATAGCATTATTGTTATCAACAAAATTTGTCGTAAAAGGTCATGACGATTATCAGCTACCCGATACCATAACCTTCCTGGCCGGTCCAGAATAAATTCACAATGGGCTGAATTTTCCTTCGACGGGCTCTAAATATATGAATACAAATCGTACATAAAGGTACATTATCTTGATAGAAAAAGCCTTACGATATACCGTGAAATGTGTTTAGAAACACATAGGTAGGTACTTAGTTGCCTAGTTGTTAAAAGCTTGACATTCCTTTTTTTTTTAGTAACTAGTTGTTGCTCGCGACTACGTACGCGTACTTTCACATAATATTTCAACCCCTTTTTGCCCCCCCCTTAATTCAGCCCTTTCGCGAAATCCTTTCTTAGCGGACTTGGTTAATTTTATTAGTAGTAACAGTAAATACTGTTATCCTGTTTATATTATCCGGGCATTACTTTACATTAACCGGAGGTACGGAGTAACCGGCTAATATTTGTGGGATAAATTAAAATAATCCAAAAATCAATTCAAATAAATACCTAACAATCCAATAACAGTAAATAGTGATGTCGCTACTAGAAACGACATAATTGTCAACCTACAAGCTTCGACCAAAATAAAATTAATGGACGGGCCATAACCATTGAACTTGCTCAGTAAAAACGAGGCAAAACCGTTGGACATAATATATTTCAACACCTAATTATAACCATGTACAATAAATTTGTTACAAATAATAGATAGCGGTCTTTTGATGTGTATTTAAACTTCGGGAAAGCACACGAAGGCATAATTTTGTCAAACGTTTCGTAATCATGTAACAATAGACGCGTGCGTGACTTCCTACGAAATAAGAGCCAGCGCTCATTTTGTAATCTTCAAAAATGCTCTTCTTCTGGGCCCGTCCATTCATTTTATTTTAGTCGAAGCCTATAAGTGCATTTCGAAAATAATTAAAACACCATTTCAAATACATACAATATTTATTTTTGCATAAATGCATAATAATCATACTTCAAAACATTAACCAGCGCTTGTCTCTTAGCACAATAAACACGTATAAAAATGTACTTATTTATAGCTATGTATAATTTAGCACAATAAAAATTCTATAGTATACGCAGTGTGGAAGCTAATTTGCAAAATAGTAACATTTAAATGCAAAATGTTCATAATAAATCTCGATACAAAAATATAGGTTACAAACATCGAGATACAATACATAATGTCATGATTTCTAACTTATTTCAATAAAATTGTTTCATTGTGATTTCTTGGTTTTAAAACCATTTGGTATCTAATTTGACTAACAGTCTTTTCACTTAAAATGGCGGTCGGAAACGTGTTGAGTCTCAGCAATAGTGCGAACCGTGGTATAATATACTCCGCCAGGTATAGCTATCCGAGAAAAAATGTCACGTGGGTGTCCCGCAATGATGTCATCAATGTCATGGATACACGTACACGTGCATAAGCAAGAGCAGAATAAGTAATTTACAACAAGTTCGAGAGAGATGGCGATACACGAAACAATGGCGTACTCTATGATTTTCTGTGTTAACAGTAGCGTGAAATTATAACTCCCCAATATCCGTATATTATGTGGTAATCCAATTAATCAATGTGGTTTTGATAAAATTGTGTTTAATAATATTCAATTCGTGCTTAACTTGCTTGAGCGGACAAACCAAATGACAATTGAAATGCTTTTTGTATTTTATTTAATAGTTTTTTTTTTTAACCCAGTATCTGTGTTTGCTACAATAAAGTGGCAACTGGACAGTGACGTCATTGCGGGATAATTCCCAGAGCGCTAGACCTTGTTTTCTTGGATCATGGTGCGAACCAAGAACGATTGTCTGGGGTAGGAAAAAGATAATGCGGTAGGATGTTGGCAAGAGGGACTTTAGTCTGGCTTGAGCGTTCATAGCGTAAGAATATTGGTCTGAAAACTGTAATAAGTATGAATAAAGAATATTAATAAAGAATAAGAATATGAATAAAGTTATATAAAAGTGAGAACTGGATTATGATTTACTAAAATATAGTCACAATTGTGCAAAAAATGCAGCACTTTTTGGTTACACGGTAACTGCGATCCGACTACAAAGCCGCGCGATGCCAGAGGTACAATGACATTGCGGACAACTAGCGTTGAACACTATGCAAGCGACATAACGACTAAATTGGAGTAAATATGGCATTGTGAAGTATATAATTGATACAATGTTTGTACAACGACGCTTGGACGTTTTTAGACTGTTTTCACTGAGAGACTGTGACTCTATAGGAATTATATCTCGATGGTTAAAGTTAGGTTATATAGATTAGGTGGGTGATTCCTTTTTAAGGAGGTAATAAAAACGTGACAATGTATTGTGTTTGGAGCTTCTTTTTTCGAACTTAAATTAGATATAATTATTAAAATTAAGTGTAATAATGTTGTATAGAAACAAGTAACTTATTATTATTGAGATAAAATTGTTTATCAAACTATAGTATATCATGACAATCTCATCTCTAGAAGTTTCTGCGACAAATTCTGTGCATTGATTTTCAAGTTTTTGACCTTGGCAACACTTAATGTTGCTGTCCTTATTTATTTCAAATAAAATTAAATATAAAGGGTAATATTCGATCCTGCATAGAAATATAAACTTTATTTTTATAATAATTGGGACCATTTTAGGCACATACATGAGTCAATAGGCACTATCACGTTGTAAAAGCACTTTACTTATAACAAAATTGTGAGTTTATAACTCAAAACTATTGAAAAATTCCAAATATTTTATTAATATTGCACGGGAATTACTCACATGTGATTAAGCCGGTTACTCCGACTATAGCTTCAACCACATTCGGCGATATTTATCAAGGTGCGCGTGCGGCGGCGTCTCGCTTTGCACTGCGGTCCCAGTGCGCACACGTGATGACAACGGCTGCTGATTGGGTGCGAGGGTCGGCGCGTAGAAAAATATGTTGCGCCAGCGCACACTGGAGCTCTTCCCCACTCGAATCTTCCTATGTGCCGGAAACACTTCAGCATTTTGAGCTCACCTCGTCTAAATATATTTTATATCGTCATTGACGACACTAGTCGGAGCCGGCTTAATCGTACGTGAGTAAAGCCTAGTTTACACAGTGCGAGCTAGCGTACGAGTCAGTCTGCCGAGTAGCTGCACTGCAGTGACTCGCACTGTTTGGACGTCACTTACGAGTAACTCGCACGTACGAGTTGGACAGTAGCTAGCATCCAAGTTACTTCAAGATTTTTTGTTTTCACTCGCATGCTCGCCCGCCAGCAACTCGTACATGACAGCAGCTCGGCCGTCACTCGCATCGTTTAGACGCGTTCGGCAGTAGCTCGCCAGTGCGAGCGGGACAGTCACAGTTTTTTTTATTATAACACGTTCACTCGACATCGCGGTAACTCGCAAGACTGGACAGCAGCTACTAGTGTCGTGTAGACGGCAAAGGCGAGCCGAGCTATTGGCGTACGAGTAGACAAGCCGGGTAGCTGTCTACAGTCTGGTCAGCTCGCACTGTGTAAACTAGGCCTAATTGTGAGTAAATGTCATATAAATAAAATGTGTGAAAACCACGTCAGTTTCCATAATAAAATCCAAATATGTCATAAATACTTTTTTTTAAACTCTAATTGAGAATTCAAAATGAGATAATATATTTTTCTATACTCAGATCAATAGGACGGTACCGCTCCTATATTATTTTATTGTGTAATACAATTTTCAAAAAAGATTCAGTACATTTAAATACTCAAAAAAAAAATGAACAGATTTCTGTAATAGATTCAAACATAAGCTTAATACTAAAACGTCGTATAATATAAAATGCGGAGCACTTAATTGAGAGAATTATGAGAATAGTGTTGTCCCTGAGAGGGTTAGTAGAGGCCGAGCAGGCCAAGCAAGCACTTCTTGTAGTGGCCGGAACAGTCACCCTGGAAATGGAAAATAGATCATTTTATAATTTAAATCTCTACATAGTATAAATTAAAGTCACTTTCCGCGTCTGTCTATCTGTATGGCCGCTAACTCCTCCTAAACCACGCAACGGAGTTTGATGCGGTTTTCACCATTGGTTAGATAAATTTTCACTAAAGGTTTATATATATAACTAGCGACCCGCCCCGGCTTCGCACGTAAATTACACACGTGCGAAGCCGGGTCGGCGGATCGCTAGTCATAAAAGCTAATACAAAAATACGTAAACCGTTAATAGGTAGGACAGACAGACGAACAGACAGACGGACAGACAGACATCGTAGGCTTAGTAATAGGGTCTCGTTTATACCCTTTATGTACGGAACCCTAAAAATTAGGACATAAGCCAAGGAAAGAAGGAAGGAACAAGGAATATTGCTACACGTGAGGACTCCATTAACATAGTTTTTAGTTATATTAGGCGGATTGCTTTTGTACCAAGCAATTTTTTTTTGCCTAATACTGTCCCACTGCTGGGCAAAGGTCTTCCCCATTTCCTTCCACAAATCTCGGTCCTCCGCCGAAACACGCAGTAATTTCTGTAAATGGTTTTACCTCTATCCAGCTCTGCAGTGTCTCGCCATACTTGTTCTGGAACATTTCCGAGATGTCACCGAGATCCACCTCGCAGCGCGTCACCATGGTGCGGATCAGCTGCCGGTCGTTGGTGCCCAGACCCTTCATCGACTTGTGGAGGCGTTCCGCGAAGAATAGTGGCTTGTTGCGGACTACTTTCACTGTAAAATATTAGAAAAGCCGATTGTGAATGGTTATAGAACACAATTTGGGTTCGACACTGAGTTGTAAGTTAACGGCCGGCTATCCGAGTCGCGTAGGCCAAGTTATAGCGACGATGTATTTTGCCACGCTAGAGTCAGGACGCCCGCGAGGGGAGTGCAACGACAAACACGAACATAGGTCCGACCTCGATGACGCCTGGCGCGGGACTGAACGCGGCGCGCGCAAATTCTCGCGACCTTTTTACGCTTTTAATTTCACTAAAAAACTAAAGTATTCACTATCAAAATTATATCCAATCCAATTCAAAAATGTTGAATAAAATTGCCTTTCAGTGCATGCAATTTCCAGGTTGTTACGAGCTTTCATTAGAGCATAAACGAAAAAAATAAATTAATTCGACTTTGTTTCAGATTTTTTTTGATCGAGGTAAGTTTATTCTATCGGGTTTTGAAAAAATCATAAATCATAATCTGAATAAAATTGATTTAAAACCGTCAAATTTGGTATATGAGGCCGTTAAACAATATTGGAGATTTATTTATAACCACTAAAGCCTGCATACACATTGGCTAAGCGACGGCAAGTACCAAGTTGTAGACAGTCAATTTGGCTAGGTTTGCCATTGTTACTGATGTTGAACTATATCTCAAAGAACCTGCTGACTGTAAAAAAATTAATTGTCTATTGGTATCGGACACTGACTCGCAAATATAATATAACCACTTGATCGCGCACGAGTCATAATTTGCTTGTGCAAGATGTAAGCCACGTCGATCGCAGGAGAAGTATCGTATGGATTGTGATTGGAGACTCAAAAGTCATTCATACGGTTCTAGGATTGGCTGGCTCGAAAATTTTTAAGCAGAAAATGTGTAACTTTGCCTTACTGCGGGGTAAAGGATGAGCAGTCAAGTGTATCGTCATTGCCTAGCCATGGGTAACTCAACAGATATTTGTGAGCTGCATCTCAGCTCACGGTTAACACAGATCCAGAGAGTCAGATCCGTGATCTGAATCACAGATCAGCTCACCGCTCAATCAACTCGGTACTACCTGTATGGTTAGCGCACTCTCTCTCAATCACTCCCTATCTATCGCCCTTCGAGCGCAAGCCTATCAATCCTACTTAATATTATAAACGCGAAAGTTTGTATGTATGGATGTTTGTTCCTCTTTCACGCTGCAACGGAACAACAGATCGACCTGATTTTTTGCATGGGTATAGTTCAAGAGCCAGAGAGTGACGTTGGCTACTTTTCAACATCATCATCACCATTTTTCATCACTACGCGGGTAAAACCGCGGGGCGCGGCTAGTTGTAAAATAAATAAATAAACAACTCACCGATAGCCCTGAGTGCCTTCTCCAAGTCTCCGGAGAACTCTGCCTTGATCGCGTCGTCGATGTCGTGGCCGGTCAGGAACTGGTACTCCTGGAATATGGCTGCCAGCTGGGAGAACGAGCGCGAGCACAGCACTGCGTTGAACACTGACTCGTCGGTACCAAGGCGGAGCTCACCTACAATGTCACGTTAGTTTTTATGAGCCTCACTTATATGTAATTAGGACAATTTTCTTCTTACAAGAGTTGGGATCGTGCGCTCATGGTACTGATATACTTACATATATATTTTTAAATACATAATTAAATATATATTAACACCCAGATATAGAACAAATACAAATGTTCATCACATGAATGTTTGTCCTAGGTGGGAATCGAACCCACGCCCCCAAGCGCAGAAGACAGGATCACTACCAACTAGACCAACGGGCTATCGAATATATAAATTAGCTTCTCGCTCATCGCCGGCGGTGAGACAAGTGCCTAAAAGCCCTCGCACATTTATAGACGAAAAAATTTACGAAAATTTGATTTTTGGCTTTCTAATTCTAATCAAATAGAAACATCTAGTATAGAAATATAAATTTCTGTAATAAGCAGATCTATTTTTTATTTAAAATTTATATTTTATATTTAAATTTATATTTATATTATTAAATCCAATTTACAAAAGTAGTTTTTCGTAAAATACTAGGGGGAAAGTTTGAGAGTGTTTTTATTCGTCTTGACAATTACGGCTTCATTTTTACGTTTAATGTTATAGTCCTTTTCTTTTTTTAAATAGCGTGGCATGGCATTTGACTGGTGGTTTGACAGTGCGATAGAATGTAACGTGATTCGTAAATATTGAATGTAATATCACAGAACAAAATTAAAGATTTACATTTGCGGCGAAAACATATAGCTAAGCGGTGAAAACTATTCTGTTAGTGAGGGTTGTCAAGTGCCATGCTATTTGAAAGGGAATATAGTAAACAATGGGATTGGGAGAAGGATCGCGCCGTAAAAAGGGCTTATTTGGGACTGCCTGAAGGCCGGAGGCCCGCCGGCCATCCCAAGTATAGATGGAAAGATGAAATGGGAAAAGATCTACAGAAACTGGACGTCCATGACCGGCGTGAACTTGCGCAAGATAGAGAAGAATGGCGTCTTTTAGTATCGGAGGCCAAGACACATTTTGGGTCGCGTCAACATAAAAATAGTAAACATCAGGTGTACAATGTATATGGCTACCATAATTTCACCGTCAGATCCACTAACTGACTTTACCACCATAACGGAAGCATGACTCACAACGATTGTGACGATAATGCTCATGTGGGTTTGATGAATAATCGTGACGTAGGAAATGACCTCATAGCCTCATACTACTGACTCCTACACGTCTGTACGTCATTGGTTTCCTTTGTCTGAGAAAACATGCAGTTGTTGCGATGTTTTCTGACTAATTGGCGACAATGGCGACAGATCTAGAGACGATCGACGTTACACAAACGGCTAATTAACCAATCTACCTAATGCCGTTCATTGGTAACTAGCTGACCTGACAGACGTCCTGTTTTAGAACTGTCAAACACGCAAAGTCAAAATTGTAAATCTTATTTTACTACACCTTGGGTTACAATATTAGAGTTTTAGTAAGGATCCCTATTTTATTTTTAAATATAATATAGCCTATGTTACCCGGGGATAGTGTAGCTTCCCAACAGTGAAAGAATTTTTCAAATCGGTTCAGAAGTTTCGGAGCCTATTCAATGCAAACAAAAAACAAACAATCAAATCTTTCCTCTTTATAATATTAGTATAGATTAGTTAACCTCTCGCAGATTTTAGTTCATTAATTTAAAAAAATGCAACAGAAAAATGAGAAATGAGGAGATACGTAGACGAACGAAAGTTGCCGACATAGCCCACCGGATTAGCAAGTTGTAGTGGCAGTCGGTAGGGCACATAGCACGCAGAATAGATGGCCGATGGGGCCGAAAAGTTCTCGAATGGAGACCACGGACCGGTAAACGCAGCGTAGGACGTCCACCCACAAAATGGACAGACGACCTAAAAGAGACCGCAGGGAAACGCTGGATGCAGGCCGCTTCTGAGATATTTACAGTGATAGGTTGTGGATGTTCATATAATTGTAGTTAACAAACATGATAGTTTCAAACAACATGTTGAATTTTCATCAAAGCCTTGTTAATCATTTGCTCGACCATTTTAGGCGTAAAGCAATTTGTCATTGAGTTTAAATCTAGTTAGCAGCTCAGAGATAAGACAGTGCATTGACTTTTGGAATTACATAATACGCACAATTCTGTTCATGATAACAGGTATGAGGTTAATAATGAGAGTTGTAGAACTAGGTCAAGGCGCGAGCAGGTCATGCACCTGAAGGTTACAATGTATTAAGAAACATTCAGAAACATTTTTCCGAGATAGTGTCGGCAAATGCACAAGACGTAAGAAACCAAAATCATCTCAAAAGGAACACAAAAAAATTGCTTATTAGATATACATAAGACTGATTGAAGATAAACTTGATAACTAACCAGCTTGAAGTAAGCTCCTGGCATCTTCTCTTGCTCTCTCTTGGTCCACGTGGAACTCCTCAGCTCTGTTACCCTGAAAATAAATAAAAGAGGAATAACAAACGGGCAAAGTGCGAGTCAAGGTTGCGCGATGCGCTGCCGGTCGCTGAAAACTTGAATTGGTCACACGGTCGCCTTTATCCAAAGTAAATTGCAGGTGTTAGAAAGATCAGCAGAACCCATAGCCTTGGCTCTCCACTGCTGCTGCGGAACTTGCTAGATAGGTAAGGTTAGTAAAGTTCATCGGTATTTTCTGGGCAAGCATGCTCCATCGTAGACCGCACCGTCGCTTGCCATCAGGCGAGTTGGCGTTCAAGCGCAAGCCTATCTTTTATTTAAAATTAATTCTCCGGGAGTCTAGACCAGACCGTGGGACGAAGGAGTCAGTTTTCTGGGGGGCCCGCCCGCCTTACTAGAGTGCCAGACCAAATTTAGGAACCTTTTGTGTCATAGGACTTGGAGAGGTAGCATAGTATTTGAGACGCTTAGATAGCGAGAAAATAGAGAATACGTGACAGTCTGTATCATTTAAATAAATACAAGCATCTTTTTCAGCCAGCGCATCTTAGATGCACCGTGTGCAAGCAACGGGCGACCTATCTTCGGATGGCTAGTTGGGTACTTAGCGTTTGTCACTGAGTGTTGCCATGTAACAACAGGCAATACATAGCAACGACATAACAACGATAATCGTTTATCAATATCTAAAGCATTCGAATATCGGAAAAACTGTCATGGTGCTTGCCGTCTCAGCTAATATGAACTTTTTTGAGTATATACGCCGCGTTTTTACCCCATATCCTACAGTACCGTAAATTTTTCTGGATAGTGTTCCAGTCTATAACGTCCAGAGTACGTGTAAGTAGGCCTCCCACTAGGTGGACCGACGACATCTTGACGTTTAGGCGCGATTGGTCCAATTCGCGATTAGTCCAACTCAACTTATTCACGATTGGTCCATTTCGTGTTTCGTCCAATTCGCGATTGGTCCATTTCGTGTTTCGTCCATTTCGCGTTTCGTCCAATTAACGGTTGGTCCAATAAAAAAAGATCTCCAAAATTAAACAAAATAAGTCATGTTTAAACTCAATATTACTAATTACAGGAGTCGCGGGCATCCAGTGGATGCAAATGACAGGCTGTAGTTCAGTGTGGAAATCTAAGGGGGAGCCCTATTTTCAGCAAAGAAGAAGAAAGAAAGAAAAGAAAGAAAATAAATTTTTAAAATAAACAACAAAACAAAACAAAACAAACAAACAACAAATGTGTGTGTTTTAATTTTTTTATTTAATGGCAGTGGGTGTGTGGCTGATGGTGATGTTGAAGCGCACACTAGCACACAAATTATCAAATTTATATTAGTGTGAATTACGAAACATACCATGCACAGTGACGTCATGAGCCTCTTGAAATTCCCTGACGTATCACCTCGCAGGTCGTCCTCTAGTAAAGTCCCGTACACTGAAAGACAAGGAAAAAGTTAAGAAAACAGTATAACAATTGCCACTTAATATAAGTACAAAGTGTGGTGACTCCCGCTCCGGCTCGTTCCTGGTGCAAAGGTTGGCCATTGCCATCCAACGCGGTAACGCAGCGAGCGTTTTGGGTACCTTTGCGCCGGGAACGGTTAGGGGTGGGTTATTTGAATAGTTATTAGTTTAGTTATTAGTGAATTCCAAATATTTTGGATTTATTTGTGTTGACGCTTTAATTTGATTTTAATAAAATTTACAAATTTAAAAAAAAAAAAATTAGAAATTATTCCAAAGTTTGTAGTACAAAGTAAATAATAATAATAATAAATATAAGTAAATAAGATGAAAATCATTATTTATAAACAAAACAGCGGTCATACAAGTAGTAGGTATTGTATAATATTGTTAAGGGATTATGTTCGTTCTATTTCTAATTCAAAGTGGGGGTGATAAGACCTGCACTGACATTCCGCTTGGGTGTATTGTGCATTTGCCCCTGCCGGCCTAGACAAACCAGACGATCTCACTAAAAAAAAAACGAAGCACGGCTTTGGGTCGCTGACTCAACTGTTCTACCCCTATTTCGCCAGGTGTTGTGGTATTGGAGACGTTGTTGTTGGGTTTCTTCAAGGAGTCTCGCCTTAATCGTATATCTTCTGAGGCCTATATGTATGATATGTTCGTTATTCATGGTCAAATTTTGAGAAAATATACCTAATTGAACAAAAATAAAACTCTGAAAACATATACATATTTACATAGCCCGTTGGTCCAGTTGGCTCACTTCTGAGCTAGGGGCGTGGGTTCGATTCCCACCTAGGGCAAACATTTATGTGATGAACATTTGTGTTTGTTCTATATCTGGTTGTTAATATCTATTTAAGTATGCATTTAAAAATATATATGTATATATATCAGTCTCTGGCAGCCATATCACAAGCGTTGCTTAGTTTGGGGTCAGGTGACCGTGTGTGCAAAAATTACCCGAATTATTTATTTATTTATTTTATACTAGCGGTCCGCCCCAGCTTCGCACGGGTATAGATTATAGCCTATGTCATCCGAGGATAGTGTAGCTTCCCAACAGTGAAAGAATTTTTCAAGTCGGTTCAGTAGTTTCGGAGCCTATTCAATGCAAACAAACAAACAAACAATCAAACTTTTCCTCTTTATAATATTAAAATAAAGTATAGATAACCAGTGAAACGGAACATGAAGTTGCAACACGCATATAAACAAATGATCATCATAATTATTTCCCACTGCTGGGAAACAGATCTTCTGCCAGTGAGAGAGGATGGGTCCTAAATAGTCCTAATCCCCCATGCTTGCCCAATTTTATTTGTGAATGTCTTTGAACTTTTGAGGTTCTTGGAGATACCGGTTATTGCCAACTGATGCAATATAACATAGTACGACGTATTGAAATATTTCCCGTCTGTAGCATAACATTCATTAAAACACATACCATAGATCCGAATTGGGAACCTTCTCCTTGACCTTTTACAAGTCTATTAAAATATATAAGTATGTACACAAACTATGTACTTATGTAGCTTTATTCTAGAACGTTTTCCTGACAACAGTTTTAACTGAACAAAAACATGGATAGGATATTTATCATATAACTAATATTATAGAGGCGAAAATATGTTTCTTTGTTCCTCTTTCAGGCAGCTACTGATCAACGTGTTTCGATGAATTTGGAAAATCACTCATCTTTTAAACCGCTAGACAGATTTTGATCAAACATAGTGATCAAACATCAATCACAATTATGACCATATTTCCAAAACAATCCTCATTCAAAAAGGTTCAGTCGTTTGGAGAGAAATGGTAACAGACACGACCTCTCACCCGAAATTCTTCCCCTTAGCATCGTGGAGAAAATTATATCAAATACTTGATAGAATCAGGAAGTGTTAAGGAAGCAAAAAGTATTATGAGAATTGTCCTAAAAACTGTAAAAGTTTACTCGTTAAACAAATGTAAGATCTTGTCGGCTTTTCGATATCCTAAAGAACTTGATTCCACGTTTCGAATCCGCACGGCCAAGGATTGGAACAACCTGCCGGCTTCTATGTTCACTGAGAGATATAATCTGGGCATTTTCAAGGCTAGAGTGATTGAGGTATCTTATATGTCTGCGTGCTTCATCTTCGACCACATCGTCGCTTAGGGGCAGTCCATTAATCATGTGATGTTTTTTTTTTCATTTTTACCCCCCAGCCTCACGTGATTAATGGACGGTCCCTTACCAACAGGCGAGTTGGTGGTCAAACGTGGACTTATTCGCGATATAATAAAAAACATACAAAAAAAAAATGTGTAGCATCAATACCAAAATATATCTACCACCATACAAGTTCATATATAGCAAACCGTCTCAAACAAAAGCGTTCGACTCTTACGTCACCAGAGCCATTTGGTTAAAACCCAAAAAACTTCTGCGGAGTTCCGTGTGATGAGTCATTACTTAGCTATCGCTATTCAACAATAATCAACTAATCGGACCTCAGTTTTGTGACTGTAGAGTTAGCTTGATACATTAATCGTTTCTTAAGGCGCGGTCTGATCACGATTTCAAATTCGTTTTTCACCCGCTCACGCCATGATCTATTTGCTATCTAAAACGGCTTTGTTTAAAGTCGAAAATCGTATATCATCATATTTGATGATGATGATGACTTTGTGCTAGTGTTTATGTTATTTTGAGGGTTTTTGTTTAATGTATCCAAATATACCATATAAATGAATTTTACCAATTAACTGGTTAAAGTTTTAAAATACTATTCTGGCTATACAATTCGTACCAAAAAAAGTGGTTTCGCTGAAAATTCAGAGTACTTCAATTCAGAAGCTATTTTTAATGCGCAATTTGTAATATGTTTATTTAAGAATCTAAATAATTTTTTTAAATTTTATTTGGTTAAGGTTATTACCAAGGGGTTTTTTCTACTAGTACTATTTTTTTAATCTGATCAGTTAATTTTGTCACATCACACTAAGCGTTTAAAAACACTTCTTTTGGTTAATTTTGCGATTGTACCGCGTCTTAACAAGAAAACGAGTAACCCGAATGGTTTGTAAGAGAGTTGGCATGAGTACTAACAATAAACCAACAAAGTGCGTGTCGGACTCGCGCACTGAGGGTACCGTACCACCACATGAATTATTAATTACTAAAGTACAAAAAAGTAGTGCAAAAAAGACGTCATCGCGCCCAGGCGGTTACCTATCCAGGTACCGAGCGCGCCTTACGTTGGTTAACTTCGGTGAACAGACATTTGTCGCCGACTCGCACTTGGCCAGTATGTATTGTTTTATTTTTTGCTTTACGAGTGTGTACTATAATCATGCCAAGTTTAACTTTTGTACGTATAAACCGCTTTTACACTAGCATTCACAAAAATACGTTAAAAAACGTCTGTTGTATCTTTAGCCTCTTTAATTTTTACTTTTTGACTCTATTATTATTTATTAGTTAATCCGCCGTAACATTTCATAAAAAACCAACTGGCTATCTATTACGGTTCGAAACATGGAACCGTTAAAAGGTACGTCGGACATACAGACGGACTGACAGACAGACAGACAGACAGCGTAGGATTAGTAATGGGGTCCCGTTTTCACCCTTTGGATACGGAACCCTAAAAAACTATTTTCTTACGGATTTACTATTTCCAAAAACGTAACTTATTACTGCAGAAATTTGTTGGTCTGTTTAATTATCTTTTTCATTCGCACCAAAAAAACTCGCAAGCGATGGCATCTGCTGCATGTAACGTCAGGAATATGCATGTAACTTTTAAACTTTAGTGATTAGAACACACGTTGGAATCACTAATCATGGAACAACCTGCCAGCTTCCTTGTTTCCTGAGAGATATAACCTGGGCCTTTTCAAGGCCAGAGTGAATAGGTATCTTCTAAGTCTGCGTGCTTCATTTTCTACCACATCGTCGCTTACCTACAGGCGAGTTGGTGGTCAAACGCAGACTTATCAGCGTTAAAAAAATATAAATAAAATGTGGCCATTGTAGCATGGTCGAAACGTCGAGCGGAGGAGCGGAGGGTACCTATTTTACCTAAATAATAATAATGTGCCATAAGTCCCGGGAATTAATTAAACATACTATCTTAAAAACTCCACGTCAACAGAACTGAACTTTCCGCAAAAACTATTTTTAACCGACGAACGGAGGTTATCAATTCGATTGTATGTTTCTTTTTAGGGTTCCGTGCCTCAAAAGGAAAAATGGAACCCTTATAGGATCACTTCGTTGTCCGTCTGTCCGTCTGTCTAAAATTATGATTATACGTCGGATTATACGTCCATTCGTCGGTTTCTTTCGGCTGTATAAAAATAAAAAGTTGTATGTCAACGCAATCAAAAGATATTATGAACGTTTATGTCGTATATTTTGCGATTTCACAGGGGAATCAAAACCTATAGGGTACTTCCCGTTGACCTAGAATCATGAAATTTGGCAAGAGGCAAGGTCACATAGCACATATATAGGAATAAAACCGAAAGTTATAAATTTGAAGTAAAACATTTAAAAATAATTATTTTGCTATTACAAACTTACATTTTGTAGTTGGAGTGTATGGGAGAACCTTATTGTCAACTACAACTTAAGTTTGTCTTTCAATATTTCAACTTTAATTAGTTTTTAGGGTTCCGTACCTCAAAAGGAAAAAAACGGAACCCTTATAGGATCACTTCGTTGTCCGTCTGTCTGTCTGTCCGTCTGTCAAGACCCTTTTTCTCAAGAACGCGTAAAGGTAGCAAGTTGAAATTTATACTAAATACTTGGGTCTACGGTTTCTTTCGGTTGTAAAAAAATAAAAGTTGTAAGTCAACGCAATCAAAAGATATGAACGTTTATGTCGCATATTTTGCGATTTCACAGGGGAACCAAAACCTATAGGGTACTTCCCGTTGACCTAGAATCATGAAATTTGGCAAAAAGCAAGGTCTTATAGCACATATATAGGAATAAATCCGAAAGTTATAAATATGAAGGTATATCATTTAAAAATGATTATTTTGCTATTACAAACTTATATTTTGTAGTTGGAATGTATGGAAGAACCTTATTGTCAACTACAAACTTAAGTTTGTCTTTCAATATTTTAACTTCAGTTAGTTTTTTTTTGGTCTCGCGCTCTTAGGGTTCCTTTATGTCGTATATTTTGCGATTTCACAGGGAAATCAAAACCTATAGGGTACTTCCCGTTGACCTAGAATCATGAAATTTGGCAAGAGGCAAGGTCTCATAGTACATATATAGGAATAAATCCGAAAGTTATAAATTTGAAGGTATTTAAAAATAATTATTTTGCTATTACAAACTTACATTTTGTAGTTGGGATGTATGGAAGAACCTTATTGTCAACTACAAACTTCAAAGTTGTCTTCCCAGAGACTGTGGGATCGGCCGATCTGCGAACTAGCATGGAAATCGCTACTAGATACGTGTCCTAGTATTGCAGATCGCGCTCGTATTCTTGCTGTCTCTGTTTGGGAATCGGGACTTTGGTTGCAAGCCATGCCCTCTTTTAACACGGTAGCCTTTTAGATCCAACCGCATTTCGTCTAGCTGTCAGCTTACGCTTGGGTGCAAGGTGCTGTGAGGCCCATCGCTGTCAGTGTGGTACTGCTGTTGACCAGCTCGGTCACCATGGTCTCTCTTGCTCGAGAAGCGCTGGTCGTATTGGCCGACACGCTAGCCTGAACGACATCATACGCAGGGCACTTTCCACCGCCAATGTCGCAGCTGTGCTCAAACCGAGTGGTCTTGCGCGTGACGATGGAAAGAGGCCTGACGGTATGACACTTGTGCCCTGGAGGTTGGGGCGGCCCCTTGTATGGGACGCAACTTGTGTCGATACTTTGGCGCCGTCACATCTTCCTGAGGCACAGGGTAGGGCTGGCGCGGCTGCTAATTCGGCAGAGCAGCACAAGCGTCGCAAATATGCTAACCTCAGCAGTGGTTACATATTTGAGGCGTTTGGGGTCGAGACATTGGGCCCTTGAGGACCGGGAGCTCACCTCATTTTCAAAAATCTTTCAGAGCGCCTGGTTAATGCGACGCGTGACCAAAATGCTGGCGTGTTTCTGGCTCAACGCATTAGCATTGCCATTCAACGTGGTAATGCCGCCAGCATGTTGGGTACGCTGCCAACTGGTAGTGGGCTTGAGCATTTGGATTGTCTTTAGACCTTCAACGGTCTATGGGCAGTCTAACTGTATTTGTAGTGTTAGTTTTAGCTTGTATTTTGTTTAGTTATTAAAGGCACTTGCCCAGTAAAAAAAAACTACAAACTTAAGTTTGTCTTTCAATATTTTAACTTAGTTAGTTTTATTTTTGGTCTCGCGCTCTGAGGTTTCCGTCTAACGGAACCCTCAGAGCACGAGTCCTACTCGTACTTGTCCGGTTTTTTTGTTTTGGTCTCGTGCACTGAGGGTTCCGTCCAACGGAACCCTCAGTGCACGAGTACTACTCGTACTTGACCGGTTTTTTTATATGTTTGTTACGCGATTACTCCACCAATTATGAATAGATTTTGATGATTCTATTTTGTTTGGTAGGACATACCTCAGAGGTAGTCCCATATAATATAGTCAAAGTTGATTCGACAGCTGTGATTGCCGTCACAGATGTTGTTTTGGTTTGTGGTTGCTTTCAACAAAAGTTTTGGTAAGTAGGTACTTTCAATCTCTATTTTAATTATGTAGATATTAATATAGTCTTTGAAGTCTGTTTTGTTTTATGTCTGAAAATTTATTATTAACAGAAAGTTCACAATATGGTGTTTGTTTTGATAATAGGAAGTACTAATACGTATTCTGTGTTAATATTGACGTCATTCGCTCTGATTGGCGTTTCATTCATCATTGCGGATCGCTGTATTTAATGTTTTTACTAGCTGAGCCCCGCGGTTTCACCCGCAACCCGCAACCTCCTTGGTAGCGACAGCAACTTCCTTTGACTTGACGACTTTTTTTCTATGATGTAATAATGTCAATGTCAAATGTCAATGTCAATGTCAATGACTTCAATTCTCGCCGTTCCATAGAATTCATATGGAAAAATGAACTTTCTTAATAATTATTTTATTCCGATACTTATTATGCTATTCGGGGCGGAGAGAAATTCAATAAAACAAATATTTTGAAAATAGGTCCAGCCTTTCTTGAGTTATAAATGGTGTAACAAATCCGTTTTTTCTATTAGATAGATTTTGTCAAAATATATATGAATTTCACTTTTAAAATAAACATAATTAATTTATAATTACAGTTTAATAAAATGTGTGAAAACCACGTCAGTTTCAATAAAATAATTACAGTTTTTAAATTTAAAATATTTATATGATATTTCATTAATAAATAAATGATAAATAATAAATATTCGGGACATTTTTGCACACTTTTAGGCTTTTTTTTTTATAATATAATTATAATTTTAGCGATTCTTTGTTTCGATTTGATTCTTGAGTAATTATCATGAAAAGCTAACAAACTTTTTGATTCATAATACTTCAAACAAAGACGGCTACGTAGTATAGCTTTACCTAGTCTGTGACTTCAAAGGTACCAGTGTGATAAGATTCATTGTAGGTACCTATAACTTGTTTACATGAAGTTCGTTCCACGAAGAAACGACCGTCATAATCACTTACAGTTCAAGTATGCAATACACCTACTGCTACTGTGTAACAACCACAAAACAAACCGGTGCAGATGGCCGGCTTCGGCTGACTTTGATTTTAATAACCTACGCGCAACCGTATGAGCTGGCACGGCAACAATAATGTTCTGTGAAACAATTTAAGCTTTTATTTAGTTGTTTTAAGTTTTTTAAGTTGTGCATAGTAAAATTATTTTGCAATGCCAAAACAATTTATTAAGTATATTTTACTTTAAAATAAATTTATTTATAATAGAAAAGGGTAACCAAATATAAGTATAAATTTGTTACCGAAATGTACTTTCGTCGATTACGGCACTTAAGAAAGGCACGATTATTATATTTGAAAGTATATAGCCTCATTCTTAATAAATAAAGTATTTTGCAATGTGACAATAGAAAAATCATTGTAAATTATGACAATAATTGTCACACGAAACGATAATTAATTACGTGTATTGCCAAAGCGCCGGCACTCGTAACTGACGTTAGACCGACATGATCCGAGATCGCTGTACGCACACCTGTTAACACTCGTTGTATGGAGCCGGCCTTCTGTACTTATTTATTTTGTAGTAACAACCAACAACGGCGTGTATTCATGGGTAAACGTACTCTAGGCGCCGCGTCAGCCAGCCGGCCGGGCTAACAAAAAGGCAAACGGCGCTAACAAAACGTTATTTAGAGCGTGCCGAGTACAGATGCGATCGGAAACAATTCATTAGAAGCCACGAGATGATATACAAGGACACCTCTCACGTAGGAATATCGTGGAATCGAGGATTTTCTTGCAAATTCAAACTAGCCTAGTCAGAAATGTAAAAGAGGCGACATTGGATAAGTAAACGAGTTTTATAGGGGAGACTGCGAGTCTGCATAGTAGAGCGCCTTTCTGAAGTGTAGACCTAACAAAGGCAACTGGTGACAAGTGATGCGTAATGCAGAAGGTTGAATCATGTGGTGTGTGAGCTTCTTTCAGCAGTAGATGTATCCTACTAATATTATAAACGCGAATGTTTGTATGTATGGATGTATACATGTATGTTCCTCTTTTACGCTGCAACGGAACAACGGATCGACCCTTTTTTTGCATGGGTATAGTTCAAGAGCCAGAGAGTGACATAGTCTACTTTTCATCATCATCATCACCATTTTTCATCACTACGTGGGTGATACCGCGGGGCGCAGCTAGTGTTATATAGGCTAATATTGGCTAGTACACAGGGTTACGCGGAAAGGGTGTAATAAGCCGACAGGGGTCCATAATACTCGTTATTATGAACAACTTTTACTACGGAACCAACCCTGTAATAGCGAAAAAATATCAGCTATTCCTCAATACATTTCGTCAAGTGTGCATGACCGTTTTCTATGGAGAAGTTGATATTTTTTTCGTGATTTCAGAGGTTTTTTTTTAATGCCATAGGTGGCAAACCAGCAGACGGGCTGCCTGACGGTAAGCGGTCGGTACGGTCACCGTCAGCTATGGATACTTGTAGCACCAGAGGCGACACAAATACGTTGCCGACCCTTTAGGGCTCTATTAACGAGTAATAATCGAGAGTTGCTCCCTCTGTAAAAGTTGTTGATAATTATAGGTACTATGGATTCCTTTCGGTTTAGTACGACCCTTTTCGGGTAAGCCATATATACGAAAACACAGATTTGTTGTATGAAGTCGAGATGATATCAATCTACTCAGGGTTTTTCTCGTAGTAAAAGTTGTTCATAGATACAAATTTACTACAAGAGCAATAGAAAAATTTAATATACACTAGACGAAGTGTACAGATCTGTTTTTTTGTTGCGATTTCAGGGTTGTTCTCACAGCTAAAGTTATTGATAATTATTAGTACAATGACCTCCTTTCGGCTTACTACCACACCCTCCGTGTAACTCTGTAAAAGTTCATCTGAAACTCCGATAATAGTTATTTTTCCTCATTGTGGTTAATAGTTATTTATGATACAAGTGCGGTAAGTTGGTTATTACAAACGAGTAGACGAATGTAAGCCCGAGACGAAGTCGAGGGCTTACCATAGTCACGAGTTTGTAATAACCAATCCGCACGTGTGCCATACAACGTTTTACAACACATTTGTGAGAAAAAAAACAAAAAATGGAAATTAAAAAAATACCGTAAAGTACACGCACGGTGCTATAACAACGGAGCGTGCGGTAAAATTCATTACCGCACGCTCCGTTGTATGATCCGTAATGTTTAACTTTCGAACGATGTACAGGCTTCGTAAGTGCACTTTTTGAGCAAATGTGTTGTAAAAATAATTTTGTATTGCACGGCTTTTGTTCTTGCTCTTTACATTCAAATGTAATATTATAAAGGTTTCGTTGCTATTTTTTAGGGTTCCGTACCCAAAGGGCAAAAAACGGGAGCCTATTACTAAGCCTACGATGTCGGTCTGTCTGTCCTACCTTTAAACAGCTGTACCTTTCGAACCTTAATAGATAGGCCAGTTGAAATTTTCCCAGAATATGTAATGTTACAGCGGATTAATTGTGAAATAATAAAAACTCAAAAAGTCAAAATAAAGGGGGGGTCCCCATACAACAAACGTATTCTTGTATTCGCTCCAAATTAAAAATGGTAATACGTACAAGCGTCAAATTTGGCATGATTATAGTAAAAGTATAACAACAAACAATAAATAATGGCCAAGTGCGAGTCGGTGACAAGTTTCTATTAATTACCAAGTTATAACTGGTAATTAGATTATTGAATTTTGTGGTGGTACGGAACCCTAGTGCGCGAGCCCGACTCGCACTTGGCCGGTTTATTTAGGGTTGCGTACCTAAAAAGGAAAATACCCGAACCCTTATAGGATCACTTCGTTGTCCGTCTGTCTGTCAAGACGCAAGGGAACAATACCTATAGGGAACTTTCCGTTGACCTAGAATAGAACAATGAAAATTTGGCAAAATGCAAAATCTCACAGCACATACAAAGGAAAATATTGGGAGCAACTGTTTGCCAACTACAAAGAATCAATAATCCTTTTTCGTCGAGCCTCGATTTCCGGGATGGATGAAATCTATCTACATGGATATTTATTAAGTTTGAATGGAACCCTCGGAGTGCGAGAACTACTCACACTTATTTTTTTAATTTTAATGACACTTTTGAACCTCGGCTAGCTTCAATGTTATGGCATAATTTTTTTTTTTTTTTTTTTATAATTAATAGGCTTGCGTCTGACCACCATCACGCCTGATGTTAAGCGATGATGCGGTCTACGTTGGAGCACGCTTGCCTAGAAGGAACCGATTCACTCGTGATTTGAAGACACCCAGATTGTAGCACATTGATTATAGCAGTACTTATTGACCTACTATATTTCGCTGTTATTAACTCGGCTGCAGTTAGTTACTGTGTTTTTGCTATCGCTATGGTAGGTAAGTATGCTGTTGATATTGCGGTTATATCTACAATCCAACATCCGTCAGTAAAAATGTTCGTTTAGTTATATAACTACTTGATTGATAGTATTTATTAGCAATTTATTTTTTGTAAACAACTCTTTTCACTTCTCTTGCTCGTAAGGTTTTTGTTTGTAAGGGTAATGCCCGGTGTAAGCGGATTAAACTGCTTTTATGCTCTAGTGCATAAAAGTCTATATTTTGCACTAGTGCACAAAAATAACTGAACCTATTTAAAAATTGATAAAAACGCTGGAAACATTTGTCTATACTAGGTATGCTGGAATTACTACACCTGCTGCCTTATTATGGATGATTCGGATCGTGATCACGATCGCGTGCCATCTCACTTACGCACGTGTGCGAGTAAATAGATACGAACGGGACGGCATGCAATCTCGATCCCGATCAAAGAATCATAATAAGGCCCCTGCAGCAGTTCTCTCTCTCTCTCTCTCTCTCTCTCTCTATTGCGTGTTTTGAGTGTCGGAGGAAAGGATAATAACACATAAAAACATTAGGGTGGCACCAGTAATAACATTTCTAAATACCAGCGAGTTGCTACGCTTCCTTCTCAAAAGAAAAATATTTGCCTGAAAAAAGGTGAAAATATGTATCCAACTTACTGGCAGTATAAGATTGCTTGATGACGTTGATCTCATGATTGGACATGGTGCACATGACTTCGATGAGGACGTCCTCGTCGGTTCCTATCCCGGAGATGGCGTCGTGGAGCTCTTTGGCGTAGTACTGCGGCAGCGGCGTCATCAGTGCCACCACGAGGTCCTCGAACTTCCCGCTCGTCTCGCTCTTCAGATCCGACACTAGGTCCTGAAAATAACATTATATTAAAAAACTATAATTAGGTAAGGAATTGAAAAACCTGCCGGCTTCCTTGTTTCCTGAGAGATATAAACTGGGCCTTTTCCAGGCCAGAGTGAACAGGTATCTTCTAACATATCTATCTGCGTGCTTCATCTTCGACCACATCGTCGCTTACCAATAGCAGTGATAAATGAGATGCTGAATGATTAAAAATAAAACCGGCCAAGTGCGAGTCGGGCTCGCGCACTGAGGGTTCCGTACCACCATATAACTTGTTAACCACTAAATACAAAAAATTGTGCAAAAAGACAACATCCCATCAAAGCCCAGGCGGTCACCCATCCAAGTACCGGCCGCGGCCGACGTTGCTTCACTTCGGTGATCGTACGAGAATCGGTGGTGAACAGAAATTTGACACCGACTCGCACTTGGCCATTATTTATTATTTGTTGTTATACTTTAGAGTATGTACTATAATCATGCCAAGTTTGACGCTTGTACGTATTATCGTTTTTACATTAGAACTAATATAAAAATAAGTTAAATAAATACGTTTGTTATATGGGACCGCCTTTCGTTTTAACTTTTAGTTTTTTTTTAATTATTTCTTAATTAATCCGCCGTAACATTACATATTCTGTAAAAAAAATAACTGGATATCTATATACGGTTCGAGATACATCCGTTAAAAGGTAGGGCAGATAGACAGCATAGGGTTAGTAATAGGGTCCCGTTTGCACGCTTTGGGTACGGAATCCTAAAAAGGGTTGCAAGGTCGTCCGCAGGGTGAGTTCGACAGCGTATGCTCAGTAATACGGTCCCGTTTGCACGCTTTAGGTACGGAACCCTAGAAAGGGTTGCAAGGTCGTCCGCAGGGCGAGTTCGACAGCGTAGGCTTAGTAATAAGATCCCGTTTGCACGCTTTGGGTACGGAACCCTAAAAAGGGTTGCAAGGTCGTCCGCAGGGTGAGTTCGAATAAAATTCCACCATATTACCATATCTCTCTTGTTTGTCTGATCTGAGCTAGCGAACCTTAACGATGATCGATTGAGCCCCAAAGGGCGAACCCGTCATGTTCATTAGATAGAAACTGTCACACCAAGGCCGGCGGTAACCGGGCGAGGCCATTCATGGTCAACGGTTCATGTCGCTAGGATTACCTAATAAAAGTAAATGGTCTGAATAAATGGATATGGCCAAACACAGTGGGAACTTTATAGGTGTTCTGTAAGGTTGTGCTATCTGTTTGCTTACAGATTTAGAAACACTAATCACATAGGTATATGGACGTCTTCTGGCTGATGATGATGAATCACATAGGTACTACTATGCTTTGTCTAAAATAGGATGATAATTTTGACAGGTCACAGTAAGGATGAGGTAGTGTATGATCGTTAATAAACCTATTTGATCATCGATATTATTCTTATAGAACTTGGAATCGATAGTTGCATGGTAATGCTTAAAAAATTTAATCATTCATTGGTTTATTTATTTATTGATTTTATTCATCAATGGTTTTTTTTAATAAATACGTACTTAATTGCGCGATAGATTATTGCAAATAACTTTCATGTTTACAAAAATTATATAGTTATCTATACATAAATTTTTATTTGTTTTATTTATTTTATTTCAAAATCGATTTTTCATAGTCTGTGGTTGTTCATTATGCGTGGCACTTCACTAAGTGGGCGGTACCCATCAATGAACGACATTATTTGTAGTACATTTTACCGGACAAAATACGAAACATCTTGGGCGCGATCTGTCAAAATTATCATCCTATATTTGACAGACTATAATATTATAAACTGTAGCTTAGAATTCAATGAGATTTTACAAGCCGATATCTATAAACTTAACGTGTTGATTAGCTGTACTATCAACCACAGAAAAGAGAAGTAAATAGAACGGAAATGAGAAGGAAAATCTGTCGCCAGGCATTATGACAGAACCTTGATTGAACATTCTTATTTATGTTAACGCGTCGAACTCCGCATCCAAAGAACTTGGACTTTGCCTTTTTGGGTTAGGTCTCAAAGTTCTTTGTCCGCATCACAACTGATTTCGAATGACTGACGTTTCGTTTATATAGGTGCAACTTGCTACAACAAATTTCTTACAGAAATGCCTTGACAGCCGTTCTGATTTAAACAAAAAAAAACCTTTTCTGTGCTATCAACCCTGGGGGGCATTTGGACCAAGCTCAGTAGGTACATTTTACCAATTGTCCTTTGGCATGTAGAATATGTAGATTTCTTATGGGGTGTAGACTTGTAGAGGTCTTGTGCTTTGGTTTCGCGATCGTAACGCAAACTCAACGCTGCGGTATGCATTATGCGGTGTCGGACACGTCATAATCGTATGAAAAACGTCTAGAGTGGTCTGTTGTTTCATCGAAGCATGCGTCAGCTGTAACGAGCAAAGCTTGACGCTGAGTTGGAAACGCTTACCGCAGCGTTGTGCGTTACGATCGCGAAACCAAAGCTATTTTTGCGAACAGCGACCGTATTACGACAGTGTATCCGAATTAAGTGGGGGAGAGGGGGGCATATTGGGATTGAAAGTTTACATAAAATCTTTGCGGGCAACAGCTAGTAACAAAAAAAGGTATTAACAAAAAAAACAATGCTGTTGTCAAAGAATCTAATGTACATAAGATCGATGGCTGTTGTTATGGAATCTTGCCAAACGCTAGAAGTACGGAGAAAGTTTGACTCACTCGGCTCGGCGTCAGTCGACATCTTGGAAAACTATTGACCTCACGAGCTAATATAAAACAAAACTACCGAGTATCTGATGTAGGTCATGGAATAATATCAACTTGGAGTCGTGAAAACAACGGTAGAAAAGCCTTGGACATTTTAACGCGCTTGCTTTACTTGCGTGTAACTAAATAACGAACTATCTATGTAAACAAATCTTATGAGTCGATTTTACCCTAATTTTTAGGGTTCCGTACCCAAAGGGTAAAAATGGGATCCTATTACTAAGCCTACGATGTCTGTCTGTCTGCCCTACCTATTAACTATTAAGTAACTAATTATTATGTATCCCATAACACACTGCAATTAATATATAGTGCGTCTACGTCTGGCTACAATTAACTTAATGCCTTTAATTGAATTAGCTTGCATGTTGAATTACAGGTATACATGTATCACAAAATGCCTGAACAGTGACAGGTAAAGGCAGAATTAGACCACGATGGTACTAGAATTGGCGTATTAAAAACGGACTCTGTTACCATTGCTAAAGGTATAAAGTTACGATTAACTTGTAAGATGAAAACGACACAGGATAAACCAACAACATAATCAGGACAAACAAAGGGTGACTGATAATATCTGAACAGTGGCTGGTACATTGCGACCAATGTATTTGTAGTTGAATGAGGGAGCCACCAGCGTATTTTTTTACAAAACAGACAGTCACTCGACTAACGTTTTCAGTTTCCTCATTTAGACACTTAACTATTAGTTGGTTGTCCTTGATGTCGTAGCTGCTCTACCTTGGAAATTACAAAATAGTCATACGACTTCGGGTACCGCTATTTATTTTGTGGTCAGGATATTGTGAAATTATAAACCGGCCAAGTGCGAAACAGGCTCGCGCATTGAGGGTTCCGTACCACCACAAAATTCAATAACGAAATTACCGGTTATAACTTGGTAATGAACAAAAACTTGTCACCGTCTCGCACTTGGCAATTTTTTATTATTTGTTGTTAAACTTTAGAGTGTGTACCATAAACACGCCAAGTTTGACGCGTGTAAGTATTATCGTTTTTACATTAGAGCTAATACAATTTTTTTTTAAAAAAAACGTTTTTTGTATGATCCGCCGTATCATTACATATTCTGTGAAAATTTCAACTGTCTATCTATAACGGTTCGAAAGATATAGCCGTTAATAGGTAGGACAGACTGACAGACGAACAGACAGACATCGTAGGCTTAGTAATAGGGTCCCGTTTTTACCCTTTGGGTATGGAACCCCAAAAATGTACTAATTTACAGAACGCATTTTATGAATCATTAAGCTTGTTGGACTAGCTGGCTTGATTAAGCTTGTTGTTGTTGTTGATTATTGGGTAATTATAGCCGGTCTAAAGTCCAGCAGTGGACTGTTAAAAGGCTGATTATGATGATGATGATGTTGTTGATGATAGCGGGTCTATCAGCACTTACCTTTCCATACAGAGTCTTGAACTCAAATGCGATCCGCAGACGCTGTTCGTTTGACCGGCGCGTGAGCACTTGGATGATAGACTTCTCGTCAGTGCCGAAGCCTTTCATGGCTTTACGGAGCACGGCGGCATCTTCCCGAGGGTCGAACGGGTTCACTGGCACCACCGTCGGCTTGGACTGTGGAGGTAAAACATGGTCACTTTTGCTGGATTGTTGAAGGAATTGGTCTTTATATAGTTTGGATTTGCCTTAAATTTCGAGCCAGTACCGAAAAAAAGTCTGCAAAAACTGAAAGAGGCGAGGTAAAAACGTATTCATTGCACACACTGACATGCTCTTACTAGTTCTACGAACGCACACTACAATATTGAGCGGCACACAACTGCAAACGAGATGACAAAATGTCATCAAATGGACGAACAATGGGGGGGTGTAAGTGCTAAACTGTTCTATAACAATTCCATTATTTTTTTCTGACGTTGAAGGGATTCATCGATACGGTTTGCGGTCGCGTGATTTTAAAACTGAGCGGATTAGGTGCCGCAATTAGCTGTTGTCCGTAAGGCCCCTGTATTCACCCAGTTTTTTGCCCACTTAGTATTTCAAAGTTATGTTCAGAATTTATGAAACCTTTAATTTGAATTATTAGTCGGTCGTCGCCCAGTTAGTGTTTCAGTATGTTATTCTTCAGTTTTTTTGACATCTATACTTATACTAATATTATAAAGAGGAAAGATTTGATTGTTTGTTTGTTTGTTTTTTTGCATTGAATAGGCTCCGAAACTACTGAACCGATTTGAAAAATTCTTTTACTGTTGGGAAGCTACACTATCCCCGGGTGACATAGCCTATATTATATTTATTTTTTAAATAGGGATCCTTACTAAAACATCAATAATGTAAACCAAGGTGTAAAAAAAATTAGACTTACACCCGTGCGTGCCTGCGCGTCTTTAATAACTCACTTGGGTATTTATAATATTAGCGTGACGATGTGTTTGGCGGACTCGGGTAAATCCTAATACTGCGACCAGAACCACCGGAGGATGCGCAGCAGCGTCCTATTAGTACACGGTGAACGTACTGCGATCCCCAAGCCGCCTGTCAAGCGTGGGGATTATGGCAACACCCCTCTCTAAGAGGGAGGTCTTTGGTCAGCAGTGGATTTTTACTGGCTGATGATGTGTTTGGCGGAAATTGTGACAAAATTTAGGTATTTATGTGTGACACAGACATGAAGTGTTCTTAAGAAATTATGTGATCATGGTTCATTAGCATGTTTACTGCGACGTCGATGTAGGTAAGTGTAGCAACGGAAAGCGTAATAGCCGATCATCCAGTAACGTAAATTTCCGACGGAATCCATAGGGATGGAACAGCATTGAATTTGCAATGGATGTATCCCTAATTAGCGGGATAATTTGTACGGAATTTATACAGGGTTACACGAAACGGTTGCACTAAGCTGAAAGGAGGTTATTGTACTCATCATTATGACAAATATTTACGAAAGGATAAACCCTGAACCAGCTTAGCTGATGCTTCTCGACAAATAGGTCTCGGGATGAACTTGGACAAAACAAAGATCATGCTTAACACACATATTACCCCGGGACCTATCAATGTTGACCACATACCTCTCGAAATTGTCCAAGAATACGCCTACCTGGGGCAGATTTTGCAATTAGGCGGGGCGAATTTCGAGAAGGAAGTCGATAAAAGAATTCGGCTGGGCTGGGCAGCGTTTGGCAAACTTCGTCATGTCTTTTCGTCATCCATTCCACAATGCCTGAAGACTAAAGTCTTCGATCAGTGCGTCCTACCTGTACTAACATACGGAGCCGAAACGTGGACACTGACAGTGAAGCTGGTCCATCGATTTAAAGTCGCTCAGCGAGCTATGGAGCGAGCTATGCTTGGCGTTTCTTTGAGAGATAGAATCAGAAATGAGATTATCCGACAAAGAACTAAAGTAACCGACATAGCTCAAAGAATTAGCAAGCTGAAGTGGCAATGGGCTGGCCACATCTGTAGAAGAACTGACAACCGCTGGGGTAGACGGGTTCTAGAGTGGAGACCACGTATCGGCAAACGTAGAGTAGGACGCCCTGCAGCCAGGTGGAGTGACGACCTGCGAAAGGCGGCTGGTGGCAAGTGGATGCGAAAAGCAGAAGATCGTGCCTTGTGGCGTTCTTTAGGAGAGGCCTACGTCCAGCAGTGGACGAACATTAAATAGGCTGATGATGATGATGAAACCCTGAAACCCAAAAAAAAACAGCTGTTCTATTTATGTCATTGAACGTGCATAAAAAATTTTCATGGAGCTATATTTTTCGCGATTTCATGGTTGGTCTTTTCTTTTGTAAAAGCTGTTCATAATGATGAGTAAATGACCTCCTATCAGATTAGTACAACCGTTTTGTTTAATTTGTAAATTAATTTGTATTTCGTTTTGTTTACAATCCGGTTGAAATGATTGTTAGTGGATGACCCTAATAAAACACAAATAAATACCGTATAACGAAACGATTTGAACCCCCGTCGTAGGCCAATTGTCGCTCTGTACGCACTGCGCATACTTGAATTCGAAGTCACAGAGGACATATTAATAACAATTCTTTAACACACATCGGCAACCTCACAAACACCACTATATCACATTAAACATAATCACTAGTGAGAATCTAGATTAGTAAGAAAACTGCAGAAAATGTTTAGTAAAATGGTCAGAACGGGCTACATCCATTTTAGTTGAGAGCAATGCCAAGACTGGATCACGCTGATGTACGGGAGGCAAAGTGAGCATAACAATATAATTGCAGCAAATGCTCCTTGAATAGTCCAGCGGTTGGAAGTAATATCAGACTGTATTGTGTTGGTATCTATAGAACAGCATTTGCGAAAAGTGAACGGTTTTGTTTTTGTATGATGGTAAAGTTTAAGATAAGTTATGATAATATTTTAGGCTAGGATAGGATGAAACATCGTGGGATGAAATATTGTAACCTGGTAATTTTAAGATGAAGGTATGGGTTCTTACGTTAACTAATCCCGATCGAAGTTGACGTAATGCATATTTTGAATTGGTCTACTGGTCCCGTAGTAGGTATTTTTATTTTATTTGTATAGACACGGTTTTTAACATTAATTTACCCCCATAAAACAAGGAAGTGGAATTTAACTATGCCTGAATTTATCTACGGTTTGGTTTACCTTCGGATTTTATCTGTCCAACTTACTTAAACATTCTGATTATAAAACTTATGAAATTATACTCTGAAATTAAATTCTAGTATTTCTAGAGCGTGCATTGGAAGAAACGAAGAAACATTATAGATACAGAATTTTGAAAATAATGTTATACAGGGTTGCGCATGCGCAACCCTGTATAATACTAAGCCGAAAGCATTAACAAGTCTAAGTGGCAGTGGGCAGGGCACATATCACGCAGAAATGATGGCCGATGGGGCCGAGAGGTTCTCGAATGGAGACCACGGACCGGTAAGCGCAGCGTAGGACGTCCACCTACAAGATGGACACCCGACCTACAGGGAAACGCTGGATGCAGGCCGCTTTCAACTGGCCCTTTTGGAGATCGATGGGGGAGGCCTATGTCCAGCAGTGGATATTCCATGTCTGAAATGATGATGATGATGAAGCCGAAAGGAGGTAATTGTACTCATTATTATGAACAACTTTTACTATCGCGTTTTCAGGGTTGGTCCCGTAGTAAAAGTTTTTGTGTTGATGTTGTTGTAGTAACGATGAGTACAATTACCTTCTTTCGGCTTAGTACAGGGTGAATGCGTAACCCTGTATAGTAAGCAATGCATGCAAGCAAGCGATGTTTTGTTTATCACAAATTTATAGTCTTAAATAAAATAAATTTATAATACTAAGGAAATGCTATTTAGCATACCATTGTGTAAGGCCAGAAATACCTTGTTGTAATGGTAAAGTGTGAGAGGATACGCGAAGCATAGACTAATCTAGCACAACAATGGTGTCTATGCTAATATAGGTACACATCTAAGGATCGGACTAAGTGCCTTGAGAAAGGGTTATTGGCCAGCTTTGGACTGATATATAAGTAGATGATAATGAATGACATTGGAAAATGGAACTATTAGGATAAATTCAAGTCGAACATACCTGCCGAGTGTTATGTACAGGGTTAGACGACACACTGTAAGCCCGGTTCATTTGAGCTTGCTCATTATGAGGTTGATAGCCTTGATACTGATTCGACTGAGGGTACCCAGGTTGAGCGTTCGATTGAGGGTACCCTGGCTGAGCATTCCCTTGAGGGTACCCAGCTTGCGGGTACCCTTGAGCTTGTTGATGAACCTGACTTGGATAGCCTTGAGCAGCATTTGGCTGGGAGTATCCCTGATTTGACTGAGGATACCCCTGTGAGGGATAACCAGAGCTCGGTTGAGTTGGATAACCTTGAGCGGTTGGCTGAGGGTGTCCCTGTGGGTACCCCGGGGTTCCATAACTTGGCTGTGGTGCCGGGTATCCCATAGTAGGTAAGCCAGGCATTGGCATGGGATTTCCAAATGATTGTGGGGCGTTGTTGGCAAATCCGATATTATGGTAGTATTGCTGTTGGGGATATCCCGATTGACCCTTGAAAGGAAAAAAAAAACATTACTATTTATTTTAACAGCTGCAACAAGAGTCTACCTAAACTTACTGTAAATATGACTCAATTTTGATTTACAACAATTTCATATTGGTACATACATGTTTTTGTTACATAAAAATCGAATTGACATTTTTCACTCCATTTTTATGAGAACTTGTTTGGACCAATTTAAAAATTGTATGCACCTAATTGTTAACAGTACTCATCATCATCATCAGCCTCAACACTGAACGACAGCCTGCCATCTGCATCCACTAGATGCCTGCTACTCTCACCATGTCGTCGGATCATCTAGCGGGAGACCTACCTACGCTGCGTCCAGTTTGTGGTCTCCACTCAAGAACTTTCCTTCCCCATCGGTTATCAGTTCTTCAAGCAATGTGGCTTGCCACTTCAACTTACAAATTTTCATAGCTAATGATGGTGACTCTTGATCTTTGGCGAATATCCACATTCTGAATTCTATCACACAAAGAAACTCCGAGCATAGCTCTCGTCATTGCTCGCTGTGTGACTGAGTTTTTCCAAAAGGCCAACAGTAAAGAACATGACATGTTAATACTAATAATAAATAAATCACTGACATTTGATTTCCAATCTTTATTCATATTATTTTATTTCATTTGCTTTTTAATTATTGTTGCTATGGACATTCACCTAATACTAATTTTGTTTTATTTTACTGTCTGTTTTTAATGTAATTTGTGTCAAAATGTATAAGAACCTGGTCATATAATAAATTAGTATTAAATTATTTTTATTTAGTAAAGATCATTTTGTAATGTTATTCTCGAGGTCTTAATGTAACTTAAATTTATTGTAAGTACATTCAGTAATTTATATATCTCCAGAAATTTTGAAATGCACCCACGAGAATGTGAATGCACATGGCATAAGCCTTTAATAAGATAGGTGTAGGATAATATGTTTTTTTTAAATTCAATAATAGGTTTGCATCTGGGCACCATCTCACCTGATGTAAAACTGTGATATGGTCTACGAAATGCCACACATGCCTAGAAGAAACCTGTTCACTCATTCCTTAAAGACACCTAGGATCAGTGACGGATTTACCAGCAGGCTGAGTAGGCAGGAGCCTCGGGCGGCAGATTTTAGGGGTGGCAAATTTGGGCCAGTTTTTTGTTAAATATCTTACAGAAACTAAATTATTCATATTTATGTACAATACCTAAATGTTATTAGGTCCACACAAACATTCAACATGTACCTAATATGTCTGAACACTTAGATAATTTTTTCTACAATTTGCATGATTGTTAACTAGGGTATTGAATTGTAGAGGTCGTAGGGGCACCAAAATTTGAATAGCCTACTGGCGGCAAGAGTATAAATCCGCCACTGCCTAGGATTGTAACCATCGGGGAACATCCATACAGGTACTGCATTCCACAGTTTAGCAATTCGATAAAAGTGAAATCAAAGCACTTTATTTGAGGTTTTGGAATGTCAATTGTGTAACAATGTCGCGTTTCCTTCCTGACCATCTGATAGTTACAAGGGTAGGAATTAGATCATGTAGATCCGATTCACACTTTCTGAAATAGTTCAGATACAAAGCGATAAACTGGAAATTTTGCATCAACATTCAAGACTTTGGAGCTTAGCCTGATCTTGAGAGTTGTTGCTGATGAGCAACTTCCTCCATAGCAAAGCTACCAGCCTCCACGCATGACAGTACTTATGCTTAGAGCTCAATAAAAGCAACTGTTCTGGCATTGAAGTACCATCACACCTCAGAGAGTAAAGCCATCTTTTTGGCAGTCAATTAATTTTAGTTTTAGATTAGTTTTAGTTATAAATTTAAATTTAAGATAGTTATTACACGTTGAACTAGGATCGAAAAATAAATAAAAAATAGAAATAAAAAGTCAAGAGTTATTGTCAAAGTAATGCGCAAAAGCTCAAGACGGTCAGTTATCTGTATGAAAACTTCCCAGAATTTAAAAGCCAGTTAGGATGACTTCTTTTGGGGGAGAACAGTCACCCCCTTCCCCCTAGGCGTGACTTAGCTGCATTAATCTTGACTAGGTTATCATCACCCCACTGAAAGACTGCCATAAGAATTCATGCGTCAGAGCATGTGTTGCGGCTCTTTGTGGTTTATTGGTTCTTCCATAGGATAGGTAACTTCCTACAAAAAATTCAGTTGTCAGTATAACCAAACTTTTGCAGGTCGTTGATGTGCAGCAAGAAATGTCTCAAAGAACACTGACCCCTGAGGGACACTGGCATTCTTAGCCAAATGAAACCATGAGAAATGATCGATCCCTCAGGTAAGTCATGGGCCTTCACATTCAGTTGCCAAACCAGGATTTTACACAAGTAGACAGATCAGCTTTTAAGGAGAGGCTAGCTCACTACTTGGGAGATCGTAGTACTAATTGTCATTAGTTTGTGAAAACTATTGACCTGTAACTGTGGCAGACATAACATGTTTTGGCCTCTAGGCTTTGTCCAGTGGGTGGTTACTTGGTTAGTGCCATTTCCGAAGCCTACCACCAGTATGTTGCCACCTGATGGGCACCACCCAGGCACCACGTGTGGAATAAGGGTGTCTTTCCGAAGACGAGTTGACTCAGTCCTTTTCCTAGATATGCTTTTTTGGCAGCGATATAGATAATCTATAAATATTACCAAACAAAATACCTTTAACCTTTTAATTCATGTGATAAACAAAACATCAAAACAAAGATCTTTTACGTTTCGCAGAATGCTTCGCTACTCGAAATGAAAAGTGAAAGTGTTATCGTTTAAGGTAATGTGAATTCTAACTACGAATACCATACCAAATACATGCTGACAAATAAATCCTAAACATACCTGTTGATAAGGATTCATGTTGCTGTAGGTTTTTAAAGCTTTCACAGCCGAAAAACAGATATTTTTCTTGACGAATTACGGTTGCACTGACTGAGGACGCGAATCAAACGCGAATCACGCGTAAGTGAAGTACCTATATGGTGAACTCACAGAACTGAATAAGTTGAATAACAGAACTGTAGTGACGTGAGTCACTGGGCTTTTGAATGTAAATTAAGAGTTAAACTGAGCGGCCCAGATAACTACTATACTACCAGGCGGTAGGATTTAGAAATACAATTTTTTAAATGAAATGAAATCGAATCGAATCTGTCAGCTGTCACATCACATCACGGGGAGGCAATAATGCACGACACAGATAATGTACGGCAAGATATTGTACGGCATAATAATGCACAGCATGATAATAAGTGTATACTCCACATCAAAATATCATGCTGTGCAAAATCGTGCCATGCAATATCATGCCGTACATTATCAGCTATAAGCCCAATAATGCAAAAGGGATTATGTACAGGTTGATATTTGATGTACAAGTACACGTATGATCATGCTGTGCAATATTGTGGCGTACAATATTATGCCGTACATTATTGACTCTGTTTAATAGTGCACGACATGATAAAATACAGCATAAATACGTAAGAATTGCCCAATAAAACGTGAACTTTTCTCATGTACATGGATTATTGGCTGTACAATTCTGGGTGTGCTTTCCTTGCCATACTTTTTAGACATGACCTTATAATTAACGGGCAGTATTGTATGACATGCAGGGTAATCGCGCTAAAAAATTACAGACGAATCGTTGACGAATCGCAACTGCTCCACTACTTTTGGTCGATTTCGTATCGCGCTAATGGTTTTAACCAAAGACGAAACGCAACCCGATCACAGTTGGAACGTAGACGCTGTCAAACGAACGTTTCGGATAGAGCTAGAAAATATCAACTTTTTCGCGCCGATACGAAATCGACCAAAAGTTGTGGAGCGTTTGCGTTTCGTCAACGATTCGTCTGTAATTTTTTAGCGCGATTGCCCTGATGGATTGTATAGCATAATATTTGGAACCACTATACATGAATTATTGGTCGTGCTTTCCTTCCTGTACATTATCGTGTCGATAAATATCATGTTGTAGCGAGACACTCGTACACACTGACAGTGACACTGACTGCATTTGTTTTTATGATTTTGGATACAGAGTCCTTCAGTCGTAGTATTAAACATATTATATTATATATTTACATAGTCTTATAACGTCAAACAAGTCATAGTCACAGTCAGAGTCAAGCAAAGTAAGTCACGATCAAGTCAAACTCATGCCCCAATAAAGTGAAGCTCCCACCGAGCTTTACAAAAGGCTTCTATGGAGTTTTGGAAACAACATGAATAAAACATGTTTCACTTTGTTATATCACTTATCCACACTCTAGCACGTTCACGAGTACTTAATAAATAATAATCCACTACTATTACACATAAATGCTCGAAAATACACAAGAAAATAATATAGCGAGCTGACATGTTTTTTGCACGTTGGCGCCAAAACTCCTCTACACTGTTACTACGTTACTACACCTACTTTACCTTATATTGAGTTGGCAGCACTGCTCTAGCTGCAAAAAAGGGCAAAGGGCAAAATCAACTTTAAAATAGGGTAAAATATATGTTTGATTAATATTTATGCAAAAATGAGGCTAGATTTTTCGAAAAATTTAACATGTTTTTTTGATGGAAGGGTAACTTCAACTTCAACTCTTATTTAATGGCCTCTTTTGTGGAGTGGGGTCACCACAATAGGGTACTTGACTGTATTAAAAATATTATGCCAATTGACGCCATCCATAAACATAACATAATGAAAAAGCATATTTCATTGATTTTTTGATAAAAATATGCTTATTTTTTGGAAAAAACGCGATTAAAATAACTGTATTTTCGACATTTGATCACGTGATCGAAAACGGTTTGTAACTGGCTTCATCCCTAGTGACGTCACACAAATCTAAACAAACAGATTTTGTATTGATATTTGCGAATTTAATGTTGTAAAGCTATTTTGAGAGCGATTTATCCAGAAATTTTCACCAAAAACAGTCCGGAGGTTAAATGTGAGAAGAATGGAGAAACATTTTGTGCAAGCAGACAGCAGTAACTTACCCAAAATTAATGTTTTTATGGTTGCATATTTCTTTAATAATAATCCACGTCATTGTTTCTACGCTGCAGAACTCAAAACGTAAAAACTACAATGTCAGTATTAATTTTTAATTGTTCTCCAAGCAAAACATTCAATCAAGTTGTACAAAAAGTATGTTGTAGTAAGTGGATATCACTATTTTGTTAGGTTATGTCGAGCTTTACAATGTTTAAAAAGAAAGTAACAGTACATAAAATAGTAATGCAAAAAAAACACAAATTATAATAGAAATATATAGACTCAAATATGTACTTCAAAATGATCTTCGCACATAGAAACACTTGAATTAGCTCCAATACTTTTAGGTTCTCTACGAGCTACTTAGTTCCAACCACTTTTTGCGAGTTTTGGGGTCCATTGGAACAGAAACGAATAGTTTTTCCGGTGTTTTATGGAAGTATTTGTACATTTTGGCACTACACAATATTTATAAACCATTACTTCTATTAGAAATTAATTAATCATCAAACTTTTGCAGCCTGGCTGCAGTTGTTTTGTTTTGTGTGACGTCAATTAGTCACGTGATCGGAGCTATGACGCAGGTCTGCGTTTTGGCGCGATCTTTTTTTATTCAAACTTTAACATCGATTTATATCGCAAATACGACTGATATGCAGAAAATATAAATGCAGTATACATTATTTTATATCAGACAATAATGTGCAATAGTTTCCCAAAAGTAGTCAAATACCCTATTTCGCCAATGCAACGTATTGGGATAAACCATCAGATTGTTAGATATTTACATTGTCTACTGTTGTCTACCTACTGTCACTACTGTGTAACTGTCTGTAGATTACAAATGTTAAATTCAGAATTTTGGATTTAATATGTATTGTTAGTTACGAGCTGTTGCTATAAAAAAAAAACATAGGTGCCTACTTATTTTTGAGTTTGTAACTCAGAGAATCAACTAAAATATAGAATAATATGAAATATGGTTCATTGCCATGTAAGGGCTAAATCGAACCCGAAAGAGCTAAGTTTCCCCCCTGAACTAAAGGCTCAGGCTAAAGGTCTAAAGAAAATAGGGATGTCGCTATTAAGAAAATATTATATTAGTGGGGGTGATAAAATCGTTTTTTTTTAAAACGATCTTGGGGCTTAGTCCCAGATTTGATAGTTTTCGAAAACTTTTTTCGTTTACGTTTCGTTCCATACATTGCTGGGCTGAAAGGTATTCGAAAACTTTTTTCGTATTAGAGTGAAGCAATCTATACCGCCGATTTTAGTTCCTCCACGTTTCCGATAGAGGCGCTTTACTAAAATGTATGGAACAATACGTAAACGAAAAAAGTTTTCGAAAAGTATCAAATCTGGGACTAAGCCCCCTGATATTGTGTGTCGTTTCTCAAACTTTGAGGAAGGAACCGATTTAGGTACTTACCTACGTAAGTTGTTGACGTCGAGCCACTCATTCGACTTAGAATTGTTATTAGTCTAACATAATAATAGTCTACGGAATTCAAATAGGTTGGTACATTACTATTTATGATGTTTACGATTTACACATTTTAGACAGATTTAAACCTCAAAATAGAAGTAGCAAAACGCACGGATCGAGGCACGCACGACAGCGCCATGGTTTTGCTCCACTAAATGCGACTTTAATACAATAGGTAGGTAGGCCTGCCATCTGTAGCAGGTAACAAGCGTTGCTTAAAAATGGGAAAGTTTTTGTATTTTATGTGGTGGTACGCCTGTGCGCGAGTCCGACTCTCACTTGGCCGGTGTTTATAATTACACACATCATGCGCCTGTTATAATCTTGGCTATGTCTACAGTAGATACGTTTATATAATATATTATTCATTGCTTGTAGATTTTCCAAAGGGTTAAAAAAAACTTGCTCTCTCGATTACAGGGGCGAATGATTGATGATGTATTTATTTATGTAGATTATCTAATTAAGAGCGGGATTAGCAGGACAGGACAAAGAATCCGTCGGAATCAGCACTGAATCTAACGCGTAGTGCAGGCAGGACACATTGCTCACGGTGGCCACAGTACATATTTATAAGTAAGATAAGCAGAGTGTTATTGAACATGCATGATGTACCCATACCATGAAGTACCTAAACGTATCAGCACATTCAATTTGAGTTATTACCATCTCGGAAGCTTATCAAACAAAACAAAGCACAGAACGATTTCAAACATTTTATAGTATTTTTTTATTTTTATTTGGGTAGGCAACGTCTTTCGGTTAGGTATTATCAGCGAAATACACTGACATTCACTGACTGACTTCATCACGTAATCTCGAAAACTACTCGGGTTACGAAGCTGAAATTTGACAAAATACCTACCTAGGTAGATTCCTTATACCTAATTAAGTTTGTAGAGGTAGATTTTGCGAAAAGGCCGACTTATGGCGGCAAAGGGGCGTTGAGAATTTAAATATAACAATAATAACACCGCGAGTAGCGTTTAGTGAACCCACTCCAATGTTGCCCTTCCGGCGCCAATATACTACGGCAGCCTCAATATACTGGGGGGCCCACTTAGTGGGTGCAATGCAAGTCATCACCTGCATGTATTTCGAGAAGGGATAGGACATGGTAAGGCAGGGTCGTTTCTCATCATATAAGTAGATCTGTTTTTCTATCCACAAGTTGTTCACCTCAATAGTCCATTATTGTAACCCCATATCATCTTATCAATAGTCCATTTACCAACATCATCCCAATCCGCATAGCTTAGGTAATTATACACAAAAATACCTATCAGTGTCGGCCTTGGCCCCTCTGTTATGAGCATTATATTATTTACTTAGGTAGGTATAAGCAAAGCTCGCTCCTAAGGCTCGCTCCATCTGAGCGACGCGTGAGCGACTTCAAATCGATGGACCAGCTTCACTGTGTGTCCATATTTTAGCTCAAGTTAGTGCAGGTAGGACGGTGCATGATGATGATGAAGTATATAACTCACTGTGTGTAAATATAGGTATACAAATACATATAAAATGATTACCTAATAAAATGTAGATTATATCGATAGGTAATACCTCGTGTGTAAAATAATCACAAGGCCAACGACGCTTCTCAAAACACTTCAAATTTGTACGATCATGCATGTCATCAAATCATAACAATATCTATAGTAGGTAAAGAAAAGACCAACTTCGGTGAGTAGGTAGGGGAGGTCAGACCAATGCAGATAAGCCAAGGAAACCGATAATTTTTTGTTAATTAGTACTTTTATTTGTATTGTATTGATTACCTAAAGCAAGTAAGGTTTTATGCGACGCATAAATCATACAATAAATATAAATAAAAAAGCCTTTTATTTCTCATCCATTACAAGTTCTGATAGTATATGTCAACTTTTATCAATTATATAATTATTATTATGAACTATTAAATTATACATTGTTTTGAATTTTGTTTCTCGTCATTTGTTGTTAGGTTGTTTTATTATGAGTTGATGAGAACCCCTGTTGGGATAAAGATAATACACATACTAGGCAAAGCTACTAAGATAATAATTATAACCATCATTGGGTATAGCTCCCCTCTAGAGCTTTCCACTTGTCCCTGCACGTTGCTCGGTTGATCCAAAATCACACAAAATCATACTAAAATAAATCATAAAAAATTTAACCTCTAGAATGTATCGTAGTTTTTTTTATTCTGTATGTTTAGGGTTCCGTGCTGTAATATCAAATTAGTATTGAATATCAGGGCAACCCGATAAACATTTGAAACATGTGTCCAAACGCGAAAGTTTAAAAATTACTATCAGGGCAGATCCAAATTCCGTCAGTGCTACAAGGCTAAGGCGGAAACGAAGCAAAGAAAAGCTCCAGCGTTCATGGTTATTTTTTTATAGCAACGCCAAATCTTTCTTCGCGGTCCGTCTATCAGTAGGCTTAGTCCTAGATTTGATAGTTTTCGAAAACTTTTTTCGTTTACGTATTGTTCCATATATTTTAGTAAAGCGCCTCCAGCGGAAACGCGGAGGAACTAAAATCGGTAGTAATCGGCGGTATAGATTGCTTCACTCTAATACGAAAAAAGTTTTCGAATACCTTTCAGCCCAGCAATGTATGGAACAATACGTAAACGAAAAAAGTTTTCGAAAACTATCAAATCTGGGACTAAGCCTACAGGGCAGATCTCCGCTAGAAGTAATAATGTTCCTTGGGGCAGATTCGAATTCTGACAGTTAGGTACTATTCAAATAAAATATAATTATGCAAAATATTGAATATAATATAAAAAACTAAGTATTACAGTAGGTAAGTCCAGTCATATTCAGGATTACAGTAGGTAAGTCCAGTATTTTTGACAGCTTTAATTGAATTTAATCGCTGGTTTAAAAAACTGGGCGATAAAAAATATCACAGCCCAACTGAAGGTAGGCATTTGAATTTCTATTTAGTATTCTTGAGTCAAATACATTTGCATTGAAAGAACGGAGGAACGTTTAAATATTAGAATGGTCGTGAGTTTATAAGACAATTATTTGTTTAGGATAAATACGTTTTTACATAATTTTTAGGGTTCCGTAATGGTGTAAAATTAATAAGCCTACGATGTTTGTCTGTATGTCCGTCCGTCCGCCCTACCGTCTGTCTGTCCTACCTTTTAACGGCTGAATCTTTCGGACCATAATAGATAATAGCCAGTTGAAATTTTCACAGAATATGTAATGTTATGGCAAAAAAATTGGTAAGTAATCAAAAAGTAAAAACTAAAGGGGCCCCATGGTACAAACGTTTTTAAACGTTTCTTTGTCCGCGTTTGACACCCAACTCGCCTGTTTTTAGCAACTATGTGGTCGAAGATGAAGCACGCTGACTTAGCAGATAGTTGTATTTGCTCTAATGTAAAACCAGTAATACGTACCTACAAGCGTTATGTTAACGGCATGATTATAGTACACATTCTAAAGTAAAGCAAGAATAATAAATACTGGTCAAGTGCGTGTCACTGACAAATTTCTGTTCACTATCGCGTGATGTTGTTATTTAAAGGATCGAGCACATTAGGACGGGCCGCATCGGGCCAGGGGCCTTATGGACAATTGCTATTACAGGCACCTAATCCGCTCAGTTGGAAAATCACGCGACCGCAAACCATATCTGGGCGCGATAAGGTTTGCGTTCGCGTGATTTTCCAACTGAGCGGATTAGATGCCTGTAATAGCTGTTGTCCGTAAGGCCCCAGGTCGCATCGCAAAAATCGCTTTCATACATTTTATAATAATATGAAGTATCGCACATTATGCCAAGGCGGAGCGGGCAGATTTCCATATAAAATGTACCTATGAAAGTGATTATTGCGATGCGACCTGGCCCGATGCGGCCCGTCCTAGTGTGCTCGATCCTTTAAATAACAACATCACGCAATAGTGAACAGAAATTTGTCAGTGACACGCACTTTACCAGTATTTATTATTCGTTGCTTTACTTTAGAATGTGTACTATAATCATGCCGTTAACATAACGCTTGTAGGTACGTATTACTGTTTTTACACTAGAGCCTTTCTTCCTTCCTTCCTTTACATTACTGGTACTTTAGTAATTAACAATTTATGTGGTGGTACGGAACCCTTCGAGCGCGAGCCCGACTCGCGCTTGGTTGGTTTGTATTACAATACGTAGGTACCTACATAGTAGTACCTATAGTCAGTTTTTCGTTGTCACTATCAGTGTGACCACATCTGCAACTTTTGCACGCGATTGACTTGATCTTTAATCTTTGTATTCTTATCTATAAGATTATTCTCGCACCTAGTCTTTGATTTCAGTAAGTTTTTTTTAGGCTCGGTAGTTGTCGGAAACATGGTGTACAGTTGGCAAGACAAGGTTGTGCTTATTACTGGGGCTGCTACAGGAATAGGTGCCCTGGTTACCAGGAACCTAATGAATGAAGGAGTCAAGGTATAAGCTATTTACATATCTTGTCACAGACTTTTACGTAGTAGCATTACAGTCATATTCTGTGTATTTTGTGATAATTTTTTTCTGATTTGTAAAAAACCCTCAATACTTACCTGGCTTAAGGTTGCGCTTACCGCCCAAAGATGTCTCTTTCAAACGTTTTCAAAAAAATTATAAGTAGATAATATTTCGCTAAATAATAATAAAATTATTATAACTTTAAAAAATCGAGTAGTATTGATTAAATACATAATTTTGTTTATTAGGATGACCTTATTTTTTCAGTACTAATGAACCGATTTTGATAAAATTACTGTGTGACCAAAGTGAAACTAATTATTTCAAGTAAATAAATTACATTCATTCATTCATTACATTCATTTTGACGGAGTTCTGAAGTATCATACTTAATTCGGTTAAATACACGATTGCACATTCTTTTAAAATAGTACTGCAAACTTTTTAAAGTAATTTTTATGGTGATGTGTTTTATTTTGGCGCAAGAGGTCAAAAATATCATTTTTTAGATCATTGTAAAAATAGTAGAACAAAAATTCGTGATACTATTGGCAATGTTATCTTAAAGATAATGCTTTTTCAAATCCTTAAACAGTAATTTTATTATCTTCAGTAATGTTGAAATGTATGAAAGAGATAGCTGAGCTATTATGACCAGTGAGCGCGGACTTAATGCAGTTCTTACATAGATATATAAATATATTATTAATGTACCTGAATGCATTATTTTAATTTATTTACTAGTTGTTGTCCGCGACTTCGTACGCATAGACTTTCATTATGAACTTTTAACCCCGTTTGCTCGGCCGTTTTGTATTTTTTTTTGAGTTTATTTCTATATAGGTAGGTACCCGATAAGGAATCTAACTCTCAAATTTCAGCTTCGTCGGTCAAGGTTAGGGGAAGCAAGGTTTGTTCTGACACAGGGGGAAAATGTGTGATATAAGTAGGGTGTCATGAATCGTCGACAATTGGATTTCAATGTATTTTGAAGCTATGTTTTTTTTCGTGTATCTATTTTTTAAAATTAATATATAGTTAAAGTAGGTAGTTAATATTTTGCCTTTGAATATTCATAAATGTCGTCATTTACCTCTTTTTTAATCAACCTTTTTATCTTCTTTCTCAGCATGTCGCCGTTTTAGACGTAAATGAGAATGCAGGTCTCGATCTGCAAGCTGAACTGAACACTAACTATGGCAGTAACAAGGTCAAGTTTTACAAGTGCGACGTTACTGATGATGAAGTGCTGTTGGGTAGTTTCGATGCTGTGGTGAAGGAACAGGGGTATCTGGACGTAGTTATCAACAACGCTGGCATTATGACCGATGCACTCCATATTTATAGGAAGCAAATTCAGATTAATGTGGTGAGTATACAGTTATATATTTTTTATTTTTTTTAGCTCGGGCTAGGCTAACTAATGTTTGACCCCGATCTCCCCTGATGGAAAGCGACGAGTGTATCCTCATTTCGCCGCCGGCATTTGGTGCCGTTGAACATCGACAGTCCAAGAACTATTATTGTACCTACGTAGTATATATAGATCGATGCATAAAATACTGAAACTTGGAAATGGGATCTAACAGCCTACAGCAGTCCTACATACAAAACAGGGCTATACATACAGACTGTACTAAGCCGAAAGAAGGTCATTGTACTCATCAATAATGAACAACTTTATCGCTGAAATCGTTAAAAAAATTTGGTTGTTCCATACATTTTGACGAGTGTCAATGACCGTTTTCTATGGAAGAGATGATTTTTTTCCCGGGCTTTCAGGGTTAGTAAAACTTGATCATGATGAGTACCTATGAGATACTAATGACCTTCTTTCGGCTTAGTACAGTCTATTATGCGTAACCCTGTATGATGTAGGTAGATGACCTATGTACCATAACGACTCATCAACGAGCAAAAAAACCAATAGATTAGATTTTCACTTCATCAAACACATCACTTGCTCACAATTCTTCACTTCACGTCACTAAGTCCTAGTCTATGTTCTTTTTCCATAATTGGAAAAAAAACAGACTGCCTTAGTAACTGGCACAATAAAAGCCATGGAGATTATAAGCAAGGAGGTGATATCAAACACTTCACTCGTTTACAATTCTTCACTTCACTTCACTAGGTCCTAGTCTATGTTTTTTTTTTTTCATAATTTGTAACCAATTTTCAGACTGCCTTAGTAACTGGCACAATAAAAGCGATGGAGATTATGGGCAAGGACAAAGGCGGGAAAGGAGGCGCAGTCATCAACATTTCCTCGGTCACAGGGCTGTGTCAGTCGCCCCTGTTTCCCATCTACTTTAGCACGAAGAGTGCCGTATTGCAGTTTAGCAACTGTATTGGTGTAAGTAATTTGGCATTTCTCATTCAGGGAGGTAGATGAGGTGTGGCGTTAACAATGAGGTGTGAACAAAAAAAGGCTGTAAGCACCAGTTGAAATATTTAATTCTATAATAGTCAATACCTTGGAACCAAAGGGAACCCCTTTACACTTACTACCCAAACAAACCAACCAATTTAAAATTCTCAAAGTTTTATGTCACCAATGTTTGACTAATAATTTTGCATTGCTTTTAAAACGCTGACAGGCACTTACTTACACACACGTGGGCCACACTGCGCCGTTGTCTTCTCTGGGCTTGCTGAATTGGGAGGTCAGAATCCCAAATCTGACCGATCCGATCTGATCATATGTAGAGACTAATATAATCAATGATTTATAATATGTTTCTCCCATAAATTTTAATCAGTATCTTTTATTTTATTAGACGGAAGAATACTACTCCTTAACAGGTGTCAGAGTTATAACACTGTGCTTCGGGGCCACAGACACTCCGTTACTGCACACCACGAATGTTGGCAACTTCAACGAAGTAATAGAAAAGTCATATCCTGAGGCAGTAAAGGCGTTTCCGGTGCAAAAGTAAGTACCATATCTCTTGATTATCTGGAAGCAAGAGCACTTCGGAAAAGAAAATTGGCGAAAGAGGAAGGAAGCCGAATGCCAATGATGATGGAGAAAACCTGTGGAGAGAACCCTTGGAATGTTGGCCTAAACTAGGTTGACGGAATCCAGGCAAACGGACGATGCTAAAGGAGTTGCGATTCTCTCTTAAATTAGCTATAGGCCTATAGATACCGCTTTACAAGATTTGTTCCTACCCAAAGTCACCAAAGTTTGTTTGTTAATTACGGGTTGCGAGGACTGAGACAAAGCTTTCCAATTGGCTATCTAAGTTCGCGCCCAGCAATGCACCAATGAGAGTGAATTTTTATAAGTGGTTTTTAATATTCTTTATTCTAATTGGCTTGCATTTGTCCACTTAGTGCCTTATGCGGACTAGAATAAATCACGTATCTAGAAGAAACATCTATCTATACTTTTGGTTTGAAGACGCCCATAATTTACCGATGCTTGGTGCGCTAAGATCGTCTTAAGTACGGAATCTGTGGTTTCTCTGAAGATCTAGGGGTCCTGGAAAGGGTCCGAAGGGGATTCCTCATTTATAATCCAGCTACCTCACGCAACTGCAAACCTCGTGAAAATCTATCCCCCGTCAACAATATGTTTTTGATAAGGATATCACACTACTATTATCAGCTTTTGATTTATCTTTCATATCGAGATGATAGATGGATGTGATTTCCAGAGGAAGGAGGCTTGACCTACAGCCGGCTGAATGCCAATGATGATGAACAAAAAGTCTGGAGCGTTGGCCCAAACTAGGTTGACGGAATCCGGGCTCATATAGAGAATGAGGTGGTCAGACTATGCTAAAAGAGTTGCGTTACTCTTATGATTTTTTATTATTAATATCGAGATAATTTTGCGGTTGCTCATCTGCCTGTCTAAATTAGAACCAGGACGCGCCTGTGAGAGCAGAATGCAATTAATGAGACATGTATCCTTCTCTAAAGTCCATAAGTAATGCGTCTTGCACACGGTGCAACTTATCTGCTCTACTTACAACAAGGGAGCGCGTGCAGAAACTGATAATCTACTTACGTACGTGCATCCTTATCTACATGCGCCGTTTACAAGATGCATAAGTACCTACATCTAGCGAGAGATCTGATGTATATAGTTAGATTTCGGGAAATTTACGAAGTCGCACGCCACCCTGCATTTTGGTATGGCGTGCATGCGCCTTTTCAATATAGGTAGGTATTTAAAAAAGGAGGAGGTCAATTCAAATGCATTTTTTTGTGTGTCTGGTGATGTATCGTTACGCGATATCTGCGCTGATTGTGGCCCGATTTTAATGGGGTTTTTTACTGAATAGTTGCTGAATGGCCAGCTCCACTTTTCTGCGTAAAACGGAGCGCCCTTAGCTGTTGGAAAAAAACTTGCATTCTTTCAACCGAGCTTTAGCTTTCATTCGTACAATTTTGTCTACATTTGTATTGAATTTGTCATTGAATTTGACATTGATACATCGGATTCCATTAAACCACACGTTAAATTTTTAAGTATAATTTTATCAAAGAAGTAAATTGAAGACATTTGAGTAAATAGTTGATTATTGATGAGAAAATTATTGGATTAAAATTAAAAATATTAAATCATGTCAACTCTGGTATGACTCTACGAAGCTTATAAAACGTCTTAGCATGAACTTATGTATATTTTCAGGGTAGAAAACGCAGCACAAGGTGTGGTCGACGTGTTTAAGCTGGCTGATAGTGGAAGCACCTGGATTTCCACCACCAATAGACCTGTTAAAGACATCACAGCGACCGTCAAGAAGGCTTACGATATCTTATCCTTCCACGTTTTTGAATGAACAGCTTTTCAGTGCAATACCTGTATTAAATAATAACAGTTATACCTATGACTATTAACACGATTGAAATTGTCTTCCTGTAAACATGTTGAATGGTAAATGGACTGAAATATTGGCAGCTCCACAACCTTATCACGGTTGATGTACCGTTAATAATCATATAACTGTAGTGATCAACCGCGATGAAATAAAATGAAAATATATTTAGTATCTACAATCGTTGCCGGTATTTTTTTTTACAAAAGTTTGTTCCTTAAATAAATACATAATACTTCAGGATGAAGATGAGGAGCCTTGTTACCCTGAGCTAGGAATTGACCTGTATTATCAATAACCGATTCACTCTCGACTTGAAGCCACCCAGATTGTAACTATCGGGGAACACCCACTCAGGCAGCGAATTTCACAGGACTAACAGTTCGCACAATAAATGTGGAATTATATTCATTTAATTTTTAAATATTAATTTACTTCTTTTGCTAATTTCTAATTTTAGGTAGGTGCAATATTTCATTTTAAAATTAATGTTACAAAACATTATGCAATATATTTATCGCTGTGGGAGATTCCCTGTGTCGCGATAAATAGTAACATATTTATTTGTCAGTTACATAAAGGTGAGTATCCACTTTATTCGCACTCCTTTTGCTTCGCGCATCTGTATGCAGCACTACCAGCGTCCTGGGCGAGACTTCTATACGGCGCAAAACTCGTCTGCCATTCAAACCGAAAAAAGGCAAAGAATAGATTAGATAGAATAATTTTTATATACCTGCGGCGCCCCTTTTTATCTGGCGCCCTGGGCGGTCGCCCAACCAGGCCCTACCCTAACGCCGGTACTGTCTGTATGTAAAATACCACCACCATAACTTTAGTTTTATTGACAAAATCTTTAAAATCATTAAAGTTATACGATAACTCGGGATGATAATAATATTGCTGAAATTAGGACAAGTCCACCAAATTTCGTTCGAATTTTTCATACATTCACCAATTTATGAAAAAAAACTTCATAAACTAATTTTCTTGAACTGCCACTAGAGATACTTTCACTAGAGTATTTCTAAAGATTGATATAAATACAAGGCCATACTCCATCAGCCGCTATTAGTTTCTTGGCTCAAAGTTTATTTGGCACTTTCTTGAATCCCGGTAGATGTTGCAAGTTCATTCCTGGAACCGGGTGAATAAGACAACCTTTTCCATTGTTGGTCTTCCCTGCTCGCTGTCACCACCTGGGTGGCGGATCTGGCGGAGTGCCGGCATCCTCGACAAATTCCACTGTCACACCACATAGAAATGTCTACATTGTCACCGGCAGTTTTTTTTAATCTGCTGATAATAAAAGACATATCAAACGGCGCAAATATGATAATGCTAAGCTCGGTAGTGGTTACATATTTGAGCTGAAACGTTGGGGGACGAAACATTGGGCTCTTGGGAACCGGGAAGCCAGCCTGGATATCGATGGAAAGATGCCGTAGAGTTGGACTTGCGCGAGTTCCAAGTCGCCGACTGGCGAGAGACCACAACCAGGAGAATTATAAGACAAATAAACAATCACACTTTCAGATTCATAATATTGGTGGTTCGAATCTATATCTACTTAATAAACCATGATTAGGCACTAATTTAAGATAACCTCAGATTATCAGTAAGTTTAAAAGTATTGTGATTACTTATGATTATGTTTGTTTTGGTTATATATTTGTATTTAAAACATGGAGTTTAAATGGAAAGATAAAGTGGTTCTCATTACTGGTGCTGCTAGAGGCATTGGTGCAAAGGTGGCAAGATTACTGTTGGAAGAAGAAAATGTTAAGGTAGGCTGAATAATTATTGATAGAAAAACAAAATGGGTTTTTAATAATCGAGCGAATAAAAAAATAACTTGTCGACTTAAAATGAGGTAATACTACTTGGGCGGTAAATAATTATTTTTGCGAAAAGTTTAATAATTAATAAAAGATATGCAAATGAGTTACCTACTAAAAATGCATATTAAAAAAATAAGTGGCCGACTTTGACGATGTACGTCGCTGACTGGAATTACTTATTGTGGTGTGGCCTAGTGGGTGACTTAATAGTATAATATCAAATATGTATTGAATATTAAGGCAGTTCCGAATTTTGTCAGTTTGGTTAATTTGATTAGGATAATAAGATAAATAGGGTGTTTGTATATGTTTCTTTGTTACTTCGTGTAACACGTACTCTCTTACTTAATTTGAAGGGAGAGGACACATTTTGATATCTAAAGTATTATGCTATCTTTTACAGCAAATTTCCATACTAGATGTAGATGAAACAAACGCCACTGAACTACAGAATGAACTAAACGCTAAACATGGCGGTGAAAAGGTGAAATTCATCAAATGTGACGTCACTAACGAAGAACACCTCTTGAAAAGCTACGAAGCAGTATTGGGGAACAAAACTAATGAATACGCTGTTATAAATGGTGCTGCTATATTAAATGACAGTTGGAGAACCTTTAGGAAGCAAATTGATATCAATGTAGTAAGTCTTAAAATATTATTGTACCAAGTAAAACTATTAAACTTAGAAAGATAAAAAAGTACATTATTACTTTACACGGGACAATCGAACAGATTTTAACGATAGTGGCATTTGCAATACAAGCGTAGCAAGGGCCGTAATTTAACCGAGGCAAAGATTTATGTAGTTTCCCTCGAAGTGATGTATAGTGTTTTTTACCATACCTAAGAATTTTTCCCCTCTAATTAATATGTAGCTTTGATATTTATCGAAGAATAAACACCTAAATCTATTTCCGAACCTCAATCAAAAAGCGAAAAACTAAAAAAACTTCTAGAATTTGCAAGGTGCGTCAGACCAATACAGCTTTTGCAAATCGTTTTGGCCACTACTTGGGCCCTTACTTATATAATAAAATCAATACGGTATCAAAGATACACAACCTAAACTATTTTCAATGTAAAAGTAAGACTACCCAAATACTAAAAGGCATGGATTATAAACTTTGTACTGAATTGTATATCACTGACAATTTTGCCAGTTAAGTTATTAATGATACTTAAAAATATATAATACTAGCATACCTATGCTATGGCTATAGCTATGTTATAAATTTCGTTAAATTTCTTAATATAATGTTTCTTAATAAATTACAACTGTACTGTACTCACAGTTCATTTATAATTGTATAGTTTTCTATTTAGAAATTATTAAGTACTAAATGTGTGTTATATTTGTTTTTTTTATTATTCTTTTTTTTCTAAATTTTATACTAATTAAATTTGATTTTATATCTTTATTTAACACATAATATTGAATTTTTAAATACTGGGAGAAGCCACTGGCTTCCGAAACACAGTTTTTTACTAGTTCGGAGCCAGTGGATTCAATTGTTTTGTTTGTATTTTTCCTTGTGCCAAATAAAGATTATGATTATGATTATGATTATGATTAATTGGTTCAAACGAAGGATGAATAAAGTTTCAAAGGTAGGCAACGAACCGCCATATATCCGAGTCAGGCCCATAGGCGACGGTGACTACTTACTTTCAGGAGGCCTTTCGTTTGTTTGTCTATAATTACAAAACAACCTTCCATATCAAATGTTATTTTTATTTCAGACTGCACTTATAACTGGCTCTCTAAAAGCGCTTGATCTTATGCGTAAAGACCAGGGTGGGAAAGGAGGAGCCATCATCAACATATCTTCAGTAGCAGCTCTACACGCGATGCCGTACACTCCAATATACAATGCGACGAAAAGCGCTGTGATGCAATTCAGCGTTGGAGTTGGAGTAAGTAGAATATAATTATACCTACTAGCGTGCCCACGCTTCACTCGCGTAGTAATCTAGATTTCATCTGCAATGATTGAACTGCTAGAGGTCCTCATCGAATTTACGAGCTATGTAACCAAATAATTCAAAAACTCTCCGAAGGCACGTGTTGGAAAGCCTTGGCTTCTTATGGAGTCTGTGTTCCTTGAGAACCGATAGGTTGGCTCTATGCGCAGTCCATGGGATACGTAGCATTTTAAATTTCGGCGTGTAAGAAAGTTATATTGTATCGATTGTATTGAATTGCATTACATTTTATTGTATTCTAGGCAGATGACTACTACCTCAATACTGGAGTTCGCGTACTGACAATATGTTTTGGAGCAACTGACACGGGACTCATAGCGTTAGAAAACATGGGAAGTTTCGACAAAGAAGTGGAGAAAAAATTAAACATAGCTCTAAAGACATATCCAGGCCAAAGGTACGTCCAAAAATTTATTTACCTGTGCTGTACTTGTACAAAAAATATTGTTCTTATTGAGGACCTTCCTCCTTACTCCACTTTTTTTTAAAGTTCTCCATTAGTCCCCGTGCAGTAGACCGTGATACTACTTGTTAATTTTATTCCCACTTCAATGTAACTATTTTAGTAATATTATTCCCAAGGACCTTCCACTTCACTGTAATTATTTTCATATTGCCACACAATTTTTGCAATGTTGCAATGTACAACATTAATTATCAAAATGATTTCTGCATGCAAAATGCCTAGTTTAGGTGTTAGTGACAACAACAATGTAGATAGCAGTGATAAACTTAGTAGCTTTACCTAGTCTGTGAGTGATAATTATCAAGATAAGGACTAAACGATTATTTACAACGTATACCATATGTAATATTATTTATATCTATAGGTATTATGGTCATGTTTTTTACGTATTTTATGATAACAATGTACAACAACAACATAGCCTTAAATAACATTGAATATCGAATATTAATAACTTAAAATTTGGTCGGTACCTACGTATATATTATATTAGTTTTCTTTTCACCCAGTTTATTGAGCTCTGATAGGGTATTTCATAATTTTTTTTTTAAATCATTTTGGTTAGCTATATACCTATCATTATAATACAAGTTACACTGATTTTTTTTTTTTTTGTTAAAATCTTCATGAGCGTGGATTCAATGTCCTTTACTCGTAATATTAAACAGTTTACTTTGTCTTAATAGCGTCAAACAAGTCATAGTCACAGTCAGAGTCAAGCTAAGTAAGTCACGGTCAAGTCGAACTCATGCCCCTGTAAAGTGGTGGAGACTTTACAAGAGGCTCCTATGGAGTTTTGGAAACAACACGAAAAGACACGTTTCACCTCGTTATATCACTTGCCCACACTCGAGCACGTTTACGAGCACTAATTCACCATTTAGTACACATTAACACTCGAAAATACACAAGTTTAGGAAAATAATCCAACGAGCCGACATGTTTTTTCCGCGTTGGCGCCAAAACTCCACTGAAACCGGTCGAACATCTCAACCACAGAAAAGAGAAGTAATTTTTTTTTCTCTTCTGTCATCTCAACCGATATAAAACATTACACCATTTTTTTGACATTATTTTGTATTTTATTTGTGTGATTTTATTATTATCAAATTATGTAATTATGGTATGGATATTTTAGGCTGAAATAAATGAATTTAATTTTGAATAACCGTGAGTGTAACGGTGTTAAAATAATGTATAACGAATCCTCACGCGAGTTTTGATGTAGTGACATGATAAAAACCGGGTGTGATTATTTTGTTTCTCGTTTTCAGCGTGGAATCAGCAGCTCGCGGTGTCATAGATATGTACAAGAAAGGCAAGAGTGCCAGTATTTGGCTTTCCAACAATAACAAGCCTGTGGAAGACATCACAGATGTCCACAAACAAGCCTACGAGCTACTCGCGGCGACTGTATACACCTAAAACGTTTTTTAAGAAAAACTAATTAATAAACAGTAAATTCGACATAACGGCTTTTCGTATAGTATACTTTTCTACAATTGCATTGACTTATAACAGTAAAGACAAGGCAAATACATTTTTCATTTGGTACCAACTCAGCGGTGCTAACAATCCTATACTGCCCACCAATGTGAAGTCAGCTCACCGATTTTATTAGTGCGCGGTCGATGCGCGTCGCGTTATTTTTAGAGCAAATATAAATAGGTATATAATTAGAAATTTACATTGTATAATATAATATTATATTATATAATAATTTATGTTAGTCTAATATCATGTAACAGTTTATTTATTTTATGTTTATGGCATAGTATATAGGGCTCAACGCACAAAAAAAAAAAACGAAAAAAATTAAAACCTAACTATGTACTAAACTAATTTATTACTACGTAGCCTATACCTAGTCTGTGATTAAAGCGCAACTAGTTATTATAATAGTAAATAATAATTATTACATTAGACACTTTATAACTATTGGGTGGTTGTATTTAATTATTATTAAAAGTTTTTTTAACTTGCCTTGTTAGTTTGGGTCAAATTTTGCAATGCAACTGAATTTTAAAACAGTTAACGCAAACCGATTGAGCTAAAATTTTGCATGTATACATACATGTGTTTAGTTTGGATGACATTGCATGGCTAGTTAAGTGAAGTCATTCTAAATCCAATATGGCGGACTCGCAAGGATGGCGGACCAGTTATTTTATATGCACCCCTATGATACGGGCATCAAATAAATGGGTTAGCTGATAAAAATAAAATGACGTAACACTAAATTCAATATAGCGGTCGCCTAAAAGCTTGTTTTTATTTTATTTTTTATTTATTATTAATCATATTGAAAATCATACATATTATTATTACACAACTCTGCCAAACTGCATAGCAGTTTGTAGGCAGACATCTACTCTCTTTAACAAAATTTCATCATGAACGAGTTTTTTAGACATACTAATTATATACCTAATTGTAATATTGGATATACACATAAATATATGTGGCAACAAAGAGCTATCATGGGAACACCAGGAATGGACAACGCCAAGAACCCGCAAAAAAAGAAAAAATATGAACAACAATTCAACACCAAAATTGAATTAAAAATTACTGTTGGTTAGAACAAAGCAATTATCGACTCCTATAATAATTTATCTACTAAGTCATTATATCCAACAGCAACTTCTTCAACGCAACCTTTTATCCAATCCTGGTCCTAATCGGCAGATCATTACACAATCTTGGCACTATCCACCTCCTAGTACGCGTCCCATAATAATTCCTATTTCCATAGTGCACTTTCAATTTTGGCCTAGTTGTTCGCAGATCATTAGAATATTTTTTTATTTTTTTAAATGTTTTTATAAAGTTGCGTTGCTATGTATAGTACAGTTCACATTTGAGCAAAAGTGCTCTAGAAATCGATTTTCATTTGCACTTCTGGGATATACCTGCGACTGGTATCGTTGGATTCCTTGTGGTGTCAGGAATACGAAACCGTCAGTCGTAGAGTGCCAAAGTGGTGGAGGGGGGAGCTACCCCCCATTAAAGATGGCGGCCGGGCAGTTTGTTTTTACGCCATAACTAGATAAATACTGCACCGATTTCAAATGCGTAAACTATTTTTGTTGTTATGTTTCAAATGTGTTATGTTTCTTTCATACACATTACATATGTATAGATAGATAGATAGATAGATAGAAACTCTTTATTGTGTACACCAGAAGTAAAAATTACAACACGATAGAAAACGCTTACGAGCTAGTGCCACAAGTGGCGGCCTTATCGCTAAAAGCGATCTCTTCCAGGCAACCATTGGATGGAAAGAATTTACGTAACAGAAACGACGGGGGATGCTAAAACACTTTTAATGATACCATTAAATAAATACTACTAAATGATACATAGTATAATATATATATATATAAATATATATATTAATATATATTATATATATATATATTATATATATAAATATATATATATAAACACACATAATACAGACGCGACAAGTAAGAACATACTATACCCTAAGTCCCTGGAGTACCTAAAAAGTAAAGCCGTTGTACCGTTATAGTTAATGAGTTATCTTGTGAAATATATGTTTTCTAGCTAATACTCAAATACGTTTCGATGGATTGTTCAGTATCCAGCCCTTTTTCGAATATTTATGTCTGAACATAATTTATAGAATAGACATTAGGCTATTCAAAAAAGTAAGTTTTATTACACTAAGTCTTCAAATCATTGAGATATGGCTATCCGCGGCTGTAACTGCACTGTCTGCTTATTTTTTTGTATTAAAGTGTTCCATTGTACTACAAGGAACAGGTATAAGTTGATTCTGTTCATTATTTATCGAGTTATAGTGTAAAAACTAAACTGCCCGGGCGCCATCTTTGTTGGGGGGTAGCTCCCCCCTCCACCACTATGGCACTTTACGACCGACAGTTTCGTGTTCCTGACACCACAAGGAATCCAACGATACCAGTCGTAGGTATATCCCGGAAGTGCAATAGGGTATTTGACTACTTTTGGGAAACTATTGCACATTATTGCCTGATATAATTTAATGTATACTGCATTTATATTTTCTGGATATCAGTCGTATTTCCGATATAAATCGATGTATAGTTTGAATAAAAAAATATCGCGCCAAAACGCAGACCTGCGTCATAGCTCCGGTCGAGCGACGATTGACGTCACACAAAACAAAACAGCTGCAGCCAGGCAGCAAAAGTTTGATAATCACTAATTTTCTAATAGAAGTAATGGTTTATAAATGTTGTGTAGTGCCACAATGTACAAATACTTCCATAAAACACCGGAAAAACTATTCGTTTCTGTTCCAATGGACCCCAAAACTCGCAAAAAGTGGTTAGAACTAAGTAGCTCGTAGGGAACCCAAAAGTATTGGAGCTAATTCAAGTGTTTCTATGTGCGAAGATCATTTTGAGGTACATATTTGAGTCTATATATTTCTATTACAATTTGTGTTTTTATTGCATTACTATTTTATGTACTGTTAGTTTCTTTTTAAACATTGTAAAGACATAACCTAACAAAATAGTGATATCCACCTACTACAACATACTTTTTGTACAACTTGATTGAATGTTTTGCTTGGAGAACAATTAAAAATTAATACTTACATTGTAGTTTTTACGTTTTGCGTTCTGCAGCGTAGAAACAATGACGTAGATTATTATTGAAGAAATATGCAACCATAAATACATTAATTTTGGGTAAGTTACTGCTGTCTGCTTGCACAAAATGTTTCTCCATTCTTCTCACATCTAACCTCCGGACTGTTTTTGGTGATAATTTCTGGATAAATCGCTCTCAAAATAGCTTTACAACATTACATTCGCAAATATCAATACAAAATCTGTTTGTTTAGATTTGTGTGACGTCACTAGGGATGAAGCCAATTACAGACCGTTTTCGATCACGTGATCAAATGTCGTAAATACAGTTATTTTATTCGTGTTTTTTACAAAAAATAAGCATATTTTTATAAAAAAATCAATGAAATATGCTTTTTCATTGTGTCATGTTTATGGATGATGTCAATTGGCATAATATTTTCAATACAGTCAAACACCCTATTGAAAAATTTCATTTTTGTTCTAAGGTGAACTGTACTAGTAGGTTCTAAGGCATCTACAACTTAACAGGAGACCAACCCCATGTATATATAAAGAAAAACAATACAATATCAACAAGGAAATTGGAATTTGTAGTTGAATCTGAATTTGAATTTGATCTACATCCAGTTTACCAAAGCTTGCTTTGTGAATATCAAGTTTTATTTGATACTAATGTAAAGCCTAGATTTTTTTAGCCTAGATAAATACAATTAGACAAATTATGTATTTGGAATGTACTCATATAACCCTTTCTTTTTGTTACTGATTTTGTATGGAATCATAATTATATTCTATGGCAGGCTTTATTTATAAAAAGATTGTGAGCTCATAATTATAATAATAACCTTGACATAGTCTAACCTAATCTAAGCATACGCGAAAATTATTAGGTATGTATTTTTAAATGGACCTTGCCATTTTGAATTGAAAATAATTATACTTTCTTGTTGTAACTTTTTTGCGATATGTGTCATGAGTTTTTTTATTTTATTTCAATTGGTCGTTTGCGAACTAAACCATTATTAGGGTTCCGTATTACTAAAAGGACCCTTATAAGTTCGTTGTGTCCATCCGTCTGTCTGTCTGTCCATACGTCCCATTTTTTTGAACCTTCTAACTTTTATAGTTATTAAAAGAAGTGCATGAAACTTTACACAATAAAATTATAGTTTTTGTATATAATGATTTATTATGCAATTTTTATAAGTAGGTAATATATTACACCATTTTACACCACATAATAATATTTTTGTATATAAGGGGTGGCTCTGGTACATGTGAAATGGGGATGTTTTTTTTAGTGCACCCCCTTTGTTTGAGGTATACTTAAATAAGTCTTTTAAAATGAAGGTTATACTTAATATTTAACTTTTTTATCATGTGTATACCTACTTTGCGAAATATGGCCCGCCAAATTGGTAAAAAGGTGGTCCCCTAGGGTCCATGTTTTTCAAAACTATTAGGCATAGAAACTTGATAGGTCATAATTATTATGATCATATTTTTTTGAGTTATAGTGATAAAACTATAAATTCAAGACGTTCTAGCTGAAAGGCAATTCGTTGACTTTTTCGCAAAAAGCCTCAAACAAAGAATGTTTCTCTAGTAGTTTAATTTTTGACTTATCAATCAGATGTAAATAAAATAAATAAATATTCGGGACTATTTTTCACACACGGCCATCTGACCCCAAACTAAGCAAAGCAGGTAGGTATATTCTATGTCAGGATGATACATTATTATCTCTGTAATTTGGCTGATTTTACAGAGCTTCTTTAATTTGATTTTATATACCTAACCACCAATTTCTGAACTACGGATGTGACCACTATTATATGTCCTTGGATATGGAACCCTACCATAATGCGTGTATAAACAGCACTTGGCCAATTTTTTAAAATTAAAAATATCTTTTAATTCTTACGTAGTTAACTAAGTACGAATGCATTTAAGTAAATCTTAAGGTAAACATAAACCACTTAAAGGAATGGGTGCAAAATATTTGCTTAGGAGCGCAAGATATTTAAGGCACAGTCTTCATGAGCAAAATACTATAAAAAAACATAATGCCGATAATTAACTAATAACTATTAGGTATACAATTAGTAAAACGAAACCCGCAATCTGCAGGGAAACGCTGGATGCAGGCCGCTTGCAACCGGCCCTTTTGGAGATCGATGGGGGAGGCCTATGTCCAGCAGTGGACGTCATATGGCTGAAATGATGATGATGATACAATTAGTAATTTAGAGATTACAGATAAAATACACTATTTACTACTACTATTTACCCTGAAGATCTTGTATTTTAGCTGGAATGTCTATTTATAATGGTAAGTAATAAATTAGTAACAACATTAAACAAGTCTGCCTTTACTACTTTGTGGGTTTTTGGCTACTGACGAAAGTGGCTTAAATGAATTTTAGTGTAATTTCAACGCTCACAGAGATACCTTCTCAAGATCACTTAGAACTTGCTTCAAACATAAACAAAACAAACGAGTACAAGGAAACCAAGCAGGTTTCATTTTGCCGACCCTGGTGTTAAGCCTAGCCTTGGCGTCGCTTGCGTAAACGCATACAGTGGTAGCGTAACATCTATCAGTATGCATTTTAGTTTAGTTACTCAACTCGCTCTTGACGCGTTAACATCCGAGCGACGGTGATCATTCAATTTCTATAAAAAGCTGAAAAAAAAGTGCGTGTATAGTTTTCGGAAAACGCAATTAGCGGGCGTAACATTAATATTACAATTTCTTTATTCGTACGTGGATTTGTAATACGAAATACTGTCAAGCTTTTATTTCCTTTATAAATTATAACGCTTTATTGAGGACAAAAACACTGTTATCAGTTGCGTTGCTGTCAGTTATCTCTATGTTTACTGAAATACTCCAAAGTTTACCAAACACGCAATTGCTCCTCATATCATGTAGATAGAATGGTTACTATTTCATTAAAGCGATACCACCTGAAAATAAATATTCAGGACATTCACGGTCATCTGACCCCAAACTAAGCAAATCTTGTACTATGGATGCCAGAGACTGATATACATACATATATTATATATTTATAAATACATACTTAAATAGATATTCACCAACTATTCATCAACTACTGGTATGGTAACAAAAATTGGTATATATTCCATTTTACCAACTATCTATAACTATAGTTGGTTAATTTATGGAATAAATGCAATTTTTTAGTTACCATACCAGTAGTTGATGAGTAGTTGGTGAATATCTAATTAAGTATTTATTTAAAAATATATTATGTATGTGTATCGGTCTCATAAATTTACCAACTATAGATAGTTGGTATGGAGTAGATATAAATTTTTTCCTCGCGATTTCACGACTTCTTATGTTTAGGCTGATCACTATTTTCTATATTTAACTGATTATCTACGCTAGCAAAAGAAAAATTAAGTTATCACCCATCCCCTTAAATATTGCGTATCTGCTATGCCTTAAATGTTTAGGTCACGAACGGCATTGTGTTCATTGTAGTGCTTATCGCAATGTTGGTAACACACCTCAATACGAGAACCGTGCAAGGATTTTCAATTACTAGGACCCTTAAAAGATTTGTCTTAGTTGCGTTATGATTCAATTGAATTATAAACAATTATCATATTTGCTGACACTTGATTAGTGATATTTCATTCTTTATGCCATAATCACGCCTCGGTAATAAACAAAAATAATCTTGATTCTTAAAATTTTATGTCTTATGTACCCTCGTATTCATAGACGTAAATAAACTGTGTAAATAAAGGTATCTACCAAAACACCACTTGAGGGTGACGTAAGGATTCGAGTGACATTTATATAAACTGACGTTAGTTTTACATATTTTACTGGCATTTACTCAGCTGTGACTCAGGTAAGATAACGCCATTTACTCCAAATATTATTTCAACCACATTTGGCGGTCGTTTTCAGGGTGAGTGCGCGCTTGCTTATGTGAGCGATTCCCGTATAGCAAAAAATAAATATCGTCATTTATACTTACTAAGTATCTAAAAAAAGTGAGCACCCAAAAAGTATACCTAATAAGCCCAATCCAGTAAGTATTGTATTATATATAAATAAATACATTAAACCGCAAAACCACCGCAAACCAACCCAAATACCGCGCGCGCGCGTTTGTAATTACACCTGGTTTTTTAACCGACTTCAGGAGGAGGTTATCATTATTTTTTTTTTTTTTTTTAATATGTATGTTACGCGATTACTCCGCCAATATAGAATTGTTTTTGATGATTCTTTTTTTATTAGGTAGGCCATAAATCATAGGTGGTGCCACATTTTTTTTTATCTACAAAAATAAAGAACGTAAATATCGCATGGTCATATACTTTTGAACTATGAACTTTAAAATTTTAATAGTAGTTAAAATCTATTTTGAAATGTATACCAAACAGACAGACGAGTGAGCCAGTTAATAAAAAGTTTTAATAATAATCAACACACATAAGCAACAAAAAATCGACTATACGGAAATTTCAATAAACAAGATTGATTCCCTTGGAGGCTTGGAGGTGGAATATTTTCTTCAAATTTAAATAAGAACCTCCTTATTTTTAGTCTGTTGGAAATAGGGCAACCCTTAAAGCATTTAAAAGTTTTCAGGCAGTCATCTATCGTTATGAAAAGTATCGGCAAACACGTCTAAAATATTTACCTAACTAGCAATAAAAATAATTAAATACCTTCACAGTCAAAAGTGCAGATATCTATGACAAAAATAGTGATAATAAAAGTGTAATCAGTTGTAAAATGTACGAAATTAAAGATAAAATAGTCCTTGTAACCGGAGGAGCAGCAGGGATTGGTGCAGGTGTTGTCGGAGCATTCTTGGAAGCTGGAGCCAAAGTAAGTTTTGTTTATCTTTAAATTACCGAATGTAATGCCCTGTCGAATTTAGTAGGTTGTAAAAGCAAGTAATTTATTGTTTAATTAATTGACTAAACAATATATGTATAGCTAATTAATTATTAATTAGTTATTAATTATTATTGCGATTAATTTATTGACTAGCCCGTTGGTCCAGTTGGTAGTGAACCTGTCTTCTGAGCTTGGGGGCGTGGGTTCGATTCCCACCTAGGACAAACATTTATGTGATGAACATTGTGTTTGTTCTATATCTGGTTGTTAATATCTATTTAAGTATGTATTTAAATCCATATATGTACCTATGTATATCAGTCTCTGGCAGCCATATCACAAGATTTGCTTAGTTTGGGGTCAGATGACCGTGTGTGAAAATTTCCCGAATATTTATTTATTTATTTTAAAAAACTGTTTAAATGAACAATTTTACCAGTCAAGTGCGAGTCGGCACCGTGCACTGAGGGTTCCGTGACACCACATAACTTGTTAGCTACTAAAGTACAAAAAAATAGTGCATAAAGACAACATCCCGCGCCCGACGTTGCTTTACTTCGGTGATCGAATAAGAACCGGTGGTGAACAGAAATTGAGCACGGACTCGCACTTGACCATTATTTAGTATTTGTTGTTATACTTTAGAGTGTGTACTATAATCATGCCAAGTTTGACGCTTGTACCTATTACCGTTTTTACAAAAATATAATATTAAAAAAAAAAACGAAATTAAACTATAAAACCACGCAGATTCTCTGGTTGTCAATAACAGAGAACCGCAGATGTATGGCGGATGTTTTTAGGCAATACATTATCAGTAACTATACAAAGCAGTGTTTTTTCAATTCATCATCATCATCAACCAGAAGACGTCCACTCCTGAACAAAGACCTCCCCCTTCTAACACATTTTTTTTAATAACTCTCAATATTTTACAGCATATAGCAGCTCTGGACGTCGACACCACAAATGGAACAATTCTGGAACAGGAACTATCAGCCCAATTCGGTCCAAGCAAGATTAAGTTTTACAAATGCGACGTCACATCAAGCGACTTGGACAAAGCTTATGAAAGTGTACTGAAAGAATTCGGCTATATTGACGTTGTAATCAACTGTGCTGGGATCATGAACGACGATAGAAAGGTTTACTTAAAGGAAATACAAGTTAATGTGGTAAATACCTTAATCTAAATTAATTTAAATTCTTAATTTTACTTTTTAAATTATCTTCACTTGTATCTTGCTGACTAACCAACTAACTCACAATGTAACTAAATGATGGAAGTCGACTTTAATTTATACTTCTAATTTTATTTTTTTACTTGGCAAGTGCCTTTATTAACTAAACAAAATACAAGCTAAAACTAACACTACAAATACAGTTAGACTGCCCATAGACCGTTGAAGGTCTAAAGACAATCCAAATGCTCAAGCCCACTACCAGTTAGCAGCGTACCCAACATGCTGGCGGCATTACCACGTTGAATGGCAATGCTAATGCGTTGAGCCAGAAACACGCCAGCATTTTGGTCACGCGTCGCATTAACCAGGCGCTCTGAAAGATTTTTTTATTTTTTTTCTAATTTTATTGTCGAATTGATTTGAAACATTCGGTTGACTATACAATAATTTGGTACGATTGAATTGATCTGATAATAGAGCAAGAAGTTAGATAATGGAAATGTTCAATGGTGAATCAGACAGACAGAGCCAACGCCAAAAACCATCGACGAAAGACGCCAACCATCAATGAATGAGCGCCGTGGAAATGGTGTCGATCCCTCTCTCCTGTCTCTCCTTACCACCCCGAGTGCGCGCGACTGAATCCGTGATCTACGTGAAAAGCGTGTTTTTGTTAGTAAAGTGGCCTTAACAGACTAAAAATATAGACTTACCTAGTATAAAATTAGTAGATAATAAACATTGACGAGGCCAATTACAAAATTGGCCTTACTTTAGTTTTGTTTCTTAACATTAAATAAACATGTGTGTGTGGACTGAGAGACCACATGGATCTCTAAGTATTTTTTTGTAGTTTTAGTAACTGAATTAGAACATGACTAGTACTTAGATACTTTTTTTCACCTCCCAAGAACGACATGTAATCTGCTTGTAGTATGACAACTCCACTACAAATATAACCAAGCAATGCAATCTTCCACTCTCACGTACTAGATAAACTATTAATCGGTTGAATAAATAACCCACGAATAAAAGAGGAGGTACCACTTATCATCATATCATACTAATATTATAAATGCGAAAGAGTGTTTGTTTGTTGGTTTGTTTGTTCTTCTTTCACGCAGCAACAAAGCAACGGATCGACCTGATTTTTTGCATAGGTATAGTTCAAGGGTCAGAAAGTGGCATAAGCTTTCACCATCATCATCACTATCACCATTTTTCATCACAACGCGGGTGAAACCGCGGGGCGCAGCTAGTATACCACATTTTTTATACAACATGTTTGGTTGTTTTTCAATCGATTACTCAAAGAATGTTACATTTCAGTCTGCTCTTATCACAAGCTCGTTCAAAGCATACGATTTAATGCGGAAAGACCACGGCGGTAGAGGAGGTACCATCGTCAACATATCCTCCATCGTGGGCCTCATGAACCCTTCACTGCTGCCGGTGTATGGAGCGACCAAGAGCGCAGTTTTGCAGTTCAGCACTTGTCTAGGTGTAAGTATTCTTACGCTTCATCACCATCATCATCATCATTTTAGGCATAGGACGTCCACTGCTGGACATAAGCCTCTCCCATCGATCTCCGAAAGGGCCGGTTGGAAGCGGCCTGCATCCAGCGTCTCTTTTAGGTCGTCTGTCCATCTTGTGGGTGGACGTCCTATAATCTCCATAAATCTCCATTCCAGAACCTTTCGCCCCCATCGGCCATCTGTTCTGCGTGCTATGTGCCATGCCCACTACTACTTCAACTTGCTAATCCGGTGGGCTGTGTCAGTTATTCCTTACGTTTATTTCGTCGACACCGAAAAATATGTTTAGTTTTTTATTATTATTAAGTAAGCAAGTTAGCCACATAAATGAAAAAAAGGGTTTATGCATAGAGCTGGCAAAAAAGGAGCTGACAATAAATTTAAGTAGAGCTCATGTTAAAATCTATGTTTCGGTGGAATAATAACTGACGGTAGACAATTCGGGTTCATAATTACAAATTTTGTCATGACCGTTTTTGACAAATTTACCATATTTAATCTGTAGAACCACCGGCGGATGGGCAGCAGCATCTTATTAGTACACGGTGAACGTACTGCGATATCCCAAGCTGCCTGCCAAGCGTGGGTATTATGGCAACACCACGAGGGAGGCCTTTGTTAGGCAGTGGACGTTTACAGGCTGATGATGATGATGAATCTGTTAAATTCGTCATTTACCTAAGTATCAAAGTTAAACCATCGTTATGAAAAATTTGAATAGGGAGAGACTATAGATTGGTGACAGCACACAAAAAACAGTATTAAAATTGTAAAACTTTAACAAGTAAATTACCTAATATCTACCCAGGGAGTGCAAATTAGTATGAATATTTATGAAAGTAAATCAGTTACATACAAACTTCAATCTTGAAGTTCATATTTTAGTGTATTTTGATAGGTATTTACGTATGTTAATATTTATACTTATATATAAAGAAATAAAGAAGGCATTCCGACAAGTTTCGAAGGAATCAAATCAAAAAATTGTGTCGAATGTATGGAATTGCTAGGTGTTGCTGGATCCGCAAATGGCACCGTCAGGGCTTGTTTAAAAAAAAGTTTTATAACAAACATTAAAAATAAGGAGTCAAAAGTAATTTTTTGCAGTCGCCCATTGCAGAAGCGTGCTCTCAGCAGTTAGCTAACGATAACGACGAATGTTCTAGATGGAGCCCCACTACTCACGTTCCGGCGTCCGCGTGGTAACTCTATGTTTTGGCTGCACAAACACCAGTCTCTTCAGCTCTACTAAGATGGCAGCTTTCGATAAGGAAACTGATGAGTTGCTATCTACCACGATTGGGGTGCTGCCGATGCAAGAGTAAGTACATAAGTTGTTAATTTATTTAAACCAATATTGGTGTTTTCAATCTGGGTGTCTTCCAGTCGAGAGTGAATTGGTTTGAAAAAACTGAATTCTACCCTTTTTTCAAGATGGGGGAAAATGCACATTTGAAATTTTGGTCGACAATTTGAAGTTAAGCTTATATAGGCCACGTCCACGTAATATTCAAAATTAAGCCTTCCCGGTTCACATGCATTTCAAATCCGTTTTTCCCGACGTAATGACTGGACTATTTTCCGAAGACGTACCTATCTACATACGTTTAGGTATATACCCGTCTGTAACTATGCAAAAACATAATTAGTAGGTATACTAATTACTTTGATAAATATACAACATGTATCTGATCTAAGACTAATTACGTATTTGCATAGTTACACACGGGACAATACAAATGTACATTAACATATATGTGGCATTTGCTAGTTCTTGAATAGTGTCATAACATTTTCTTTCACTAGCATATCGCAGACGTTATTGTTTTTATTTTCCGGGATTCTGTAACAATACAACAATTTATAAAACTATATATGTATGTTTATCAGTTTCTGGCAGCCATATCACAAGCTTTGCTTAGTTTGGGGTCAGATGACCGGGTGTGACAAAAATGTCCCGAATATTTATTTTATTTTTATTTTATTTAACAAATTTTAAAAAAGTAGGCATACTTAATCTGCGTGAAATTAAAATGTCCACCAGACTGGCCGGGTCGGGCCGCATCGCAACGCAAAAATACGCCTGCATATGTTTTGTATGAAATATTGTACACTAGCGAAAGATCGGGTGGGCTATATCTATCAAAATTTGAAGGTTCTAAAAGATTAGGATGGACTGACAGAATTAAATTATAAGGGTTACCTATAAAATATAACATAACATCAATATAAACTTTTACAAATTACCTAAATGAAGTTTTGAACAAACCTAACTGATACTATTTTTTCTGGTGTATAGATAGTTTCAGATAGAATCTATTTAAATAATAATGAATCTGGAAGTCTATTTCTATGAAATCCATGAAATTTGGAATTATCTGAAATATCGTTCTGTCCGTAAAAGTCAAAAGTCTATTGTATAATCTGTGGTGAAGGTCAAGTGCACATAGCTAGTAGAATCGATCGATTAACGTGCACGACTGCCCATCACTAATTCGACTGGTTTCGAATTTGTATTTTGCACCATGTTAGTAAGATAATAATTTTACGATTACAGGCCAGAGTCAGCTGTTCGAGGGCTTGTCGACGCATACAAGACTGGAGAAAGCGCTAGCACCTGGCTCATCACCAGTGATAAACCTGCGAAGGATATCACCGCCAACGTCTTGAAAGCTTACGAGATTATGAGTCAAGGGGTGTTTCCCTCCAAAGAAGAATAATAAAACATATTGGACTGATTTGATAGCCTCGTTGGTCCAGTTGGTAGTGAACCTGCCTTCTACGCTTGGGGGCGTGGGATCGATTTCCACGTAGGACAAACATTTGTGTGATGAACATTTGTGTTTGTTCTATATCTGGTTGTTTATATCTATTTAATTATGTATTTAAAACTATATATGTATGTATATCAGTCTCTGGCAGCCATAGTATAAGTTTTGCTTAGTTTAGGATCAGATGAGCGTGTAAGAAAAAATCCCTTATATTTATTTTATTTAATACACGTCGATTTAGGTTAGGGATCGATGGGTACTTGGGTAGCTATTGATATATTTGATATAGTCTCACATGATTTATGTTGGAAGGCAATCTGTTTTTATTTTAACCAAGTGTTACTAGTGATAAAATAAAATGCGTGATTCATGCAGTAAATAGTTTTTATTTCAAAACTCCTTAATCATAATAACTTCTCATCTTGTATGAACGAAATATTGTTATTTCTGTTATTAATCCATTCATTATTGTCTTCCAGGATAACACCTGATGTGGTTAATTACTTTAATCTTTACAATTTCCTTTAGTTTTATAATGCTTCCTTTTTCTCTTACTTATAACTTTTCCTGCTAGCGGTTTTTCTGAACTGCAAGCCTACGTGTGAATCGCACATAGTTTGTTTTATCGTTTGTCAAAAATATTCATGCACCCAAAGTTTTATTCATACTCATTGGCCTACACGTTATTTTGGAAGGAAATATGTATTTTAGATACAGTCAGTGGTGATGAGTACCAGTCACCATCACTTGGACTCGGGTATGTCCTAAAACTGCGACCAGAACCACCGGAGAATGGGCAACTGCACCCATTAGTACACGGTGAACGTACTGCGATTCCCAAGCCGCCTGCCAAGCGTAGATAATATGGCAACACCCCTCTATAAGAGGGAGGCCTTTGTTCAGCAGTGGACGTTAATTGGCTGATGATGTGTGGGAATGCTACCAGAATTTTGACCACCTTTCCTTCCACTATAGGGCTTTTAGGTAAGTTTTTTTTCATAGTGGTTTTAGCTTTTAATTTTAGTTCTTTATTGTCAAAACGATAGAACTAAAATAAGCCATCTCACACGTAGACTTTGGTACTTTTAAAACATAATTATTCAATTTTTTTTGGTAGGTATTGCGTTGCCCACAATACAATTCGATGCGTGAATTTGACAATTGCTAAAGAAATTTCCATTGACGGCGTTCAGATAAACCGGTGCATTGATATGGTGCTAGGTATTAGTGGAAATGAAAACCAGACCTCGTACATTATTGGAAGACGATATAAACGCACTACTTCATTTCGACTAGTAATTCTCGTATTCATCTATATTTATACAATACAAACTTATTATACAGGGTGTCAGGTTGAGAAGTCTTCCAAGTTAAACAAAATTTTATGGATGATAAAGTGGATCTCGACAGGAAAACTTTCCGTTTAAAATTACCCGGAAGTGCCGGAAGCTTTGTTTCACTGCAGGAGTCTTTAGACATTTGTAATACAGATTATTAAATAACACGTGTACACAATACTATAAATTTATACCAGTATTGTATTTAGCTGATTGCATAGCAAGCAAAACAATTATCAAAGTCATTATCGAACTTTATAATATTTAAATAATTTCACAAATTATTTATTAAGCATTGAATTATAAATTGACTTTATGGTCGATGTCTTCAAAACCCAAACACCACGTATATCTAATTCACGTATCATTATCACTTAAATTAGTTTAAATGATAAAGAACACTTTGAGATTTATAAATAGTTTTTTTCACTGTCCTTATCTAATTTAAAATCGCGGATTGGATTTTTCATTATTCCAAGGATCATCAACATTTAACATAATATTTAGTAATATTATGTTTGTCTTAATTTTGATCTTCGTTCGAGCGAATCAGTTTTGTTTGCGCGTGTGCCCAGTTAGGGATGGGAAAGAAATTGGAAGTTTTTAGCGGACGAAGTGAATGTCATTGTATACAAATTTGTAAGCCATAACGCTGTATTTTTGTAATGTTGGTATTTATATAGGTACTTATGCAATGTTTTTAGTTTGCAATATTCTTAAGATTCCTTGATAAGAGCAAAACTATTTTATTTATTTCGCTAATAGATAACGCGATACAATAAACTTTCATAATTTCCTTGGGAAACAAATGCATATCACTTCAATAGATCTAAGATATGAATAGTTTTTCTATTACCTATTTACATTAAATTGTTTAGACAAAAAGAGTAAGTAAGTTATTATATTTTTTATAAACAAATAACTTTCTTAGGCATCGAAAAAGATAAATTATATTAAGAAAAGGGTATACACTTAGAATAACTACACAAAGAAACCAAGAACATTCGCAAAATTTAAGCCATTCAAATGGTGTCATATATGGCTCCAAAAAAATATATAAAAATTTTACTATGACAATCTGCGCGGTGAAATCCTACCACAACAAATCAGAAAAGCAGCATAAGAGTTATGTGACATTCCACAGGTAATCCATTAATTTTCTTGCTTAAATCGTTTAAAATACCAATCGAAACGTAAGCTACAAAGCGAATTTGTAGCCTACGTTTTGAGAAGGCGTTGTTTGGAAACTTACCTTCTCTGAGTAGTTATTCTAAGTTTATTCGTAATAACTTTAAGGATTTTAATATGTTCTTAATAATTTTCATAAACTGGCAGTATTTTATCACGTATACAATTTAATTTAACGACAAATAAATTTAGTAGTAATGATAACTTTCCATATTTTGTAATAGAAGTAATAAATTTACAGAAATATGTTTAGAAGTTCTGTACAATACAACGTAATTCAAACAAATAGTTAACAGTCATTTTTGCGATGTATTCTGTTTTATATACTAAAACATCGCCTATAATACGAACCTTGAGAAAAAATCTACAATTAACTTTAATATACCTATTTACAAAAACCACTTCATATTTAACTATCGTTTTATACTAACGAACTAAAATCATTAGAAGTCAAATTGCCTACACTCTGGAGTCGACCGGTATACATGCATTCCTTACCTAGTTTAATTTTATAATAATGCTTAATTTTGTGCGTATAAAATGTTCAAACTTTTATTTAAATTAAGAAATTGAACACTAAGGTAAAATTTTAATATTTAAAAAACATTAAATTAGTTTTAATCAATTGAAAATCCCCCATTCTATGACCTTCGCTCGAAACGCCACCGGGTGCGTTTTTTTTCTACGTGTGAAAAAGTTGTCAGCAGATGGCGTTTATCTTTCTTGTCTCATGTGATAATTTTGGCGTCGCACGTGTCTAGGCTTTTATGTACCTTATCTAAGGCATTTGCCGATATCAAGTTTAGTGTTGACAGGTTTTAAAGTTTTTTAATATCGTCGAACAAATCCAAAGATCTTGTATAATGTATATACCCTAAAACAAATCACAGTCAGAGTCAAGAAAAGTAAGCGTCCAAGTCTTATTAAAGTGGTGGAGATTTTACTAGAGCCTGGAAACATTAAAAATAAACATTTACCTCATGATACCACTTTCTTTCACTCGAGTGTTCACGAACATAATACACTATTATTACACATTAACACTAGAAAATATTCAGGTTTAGGAAAATATTACAATGAGTCGACATGTTATTTTTACGTTGGCGCCAAAATTCCCTGATGTGATTTAGAGAAGGTACTAAATAGGTACGTCGAAACATCACATAATATTTGCGTGTATATGTAAAATCGCAAAATAATAGCAAAATTGTTAAAATACTGTATAAATTATGTATCTATATTTCTTCTGCTTTATTATTTTATTTCAACAATGTAACAATACCGTAAAATGTTTTACAAAGCGACAACACGGTCAACTTTCGACCACCGATCGACTGCACTTGGTCCGAAATATAATTTGCGCTAAACTCTACTTCGTCAATCAATTTCATTATTATTTACAATTTTAGACAATCATTGCTTTATTTTTAGGAAACATTTCTTACGTAGTATTAATATCTACAAAATGTAATAGTTTTATTTCAATCTTTGACGAATGTACATCCTTATCTAAGATTTCAACCTATCCAAAACAAAATAGGTTGGCCGGTAGAAAGTTTTTATAAATGACGATAGCATAGCTTTTACCTTTTTTATTCTTTAATAGGATCTTGGCGTTGCACGTTTTGTGCATTTGCACAAGTGTCAAGTATTGAATTATTTTCAAATTTTATTCGATATCGTTAAACAAACCATAGTCTGAGTTAAGCAAAGTAGGCCACGGTCAAGTCAAAGTAATGCTCTAGTAAAATGGCGGAGTTTTGGAAACATCACGAAAATACATGTTTTTACTTCGTTATCATATCTATTTCCCACAGTCGAGCACTCAATTAATAACAGTCCACCATTATTACACTTCACTTTTCCAAATATTCAAGTTTTAGAAAATAATGAGGCAGTGAGGCAACCTGTTTTTTACGTAGTCGCCAAAACTCTAATCCCTAATCTAACCCTTTTAATTATTATTTTTCTTCAAATTTGGTAAATGTCTAACAGCCACACTCAGAGACGTTACTTAAGCTAAGGAATACTCCTTAGCTTAAGTAACAAATAAAAACAAATAAATATTATCAATAAATAATTCCTTGATCATATAGGCAGAAGCAATGCTCGCGCCACTGTGACAGTCGCCAACCTCATTGGAACACTTAGACTAGATTGACCAATTAAAGTCAGTCACAACTTTATTTTAAACATAACACGTTATCCTTGTCACAACATTCCGATTCTAATAACCTCAGGTTAGACAAACAAGGGAGATATGGTAAGGTGTCGTTACGAGTGTGAATGCATCTGGCACAAATCAGGATTGATGCGAGCATTGATATAATATATTACGTAATTAAATTCATTACATGCGAGTTTCTGCCTTTGGGCGACCCAAGTACTAGTCTATAAATCCTTGGTCGAACCAAGGACGATATTGAATCCTTGGTCGAAATCACCGTGGGCTTCGCTGCTCTTTTTTACACGTGAGAAAAAAGTATGCCGTATGTTTTGTTTATAAGGGAAATACTCAACGTACTTACCCCGTACGCGCGTATGCCGTGCGTACTATATGTACGGACGTTTGTGTTTGTGATAGTGAAAAAAGTGCAAGAAACACTTGTACCCTAGAGTTTGGGGCGGCTCCTTGTATGGGATGCAGCTTGTGTCGATACTTTGGCGCCGTCACATCTTCCTGAGAAACAAAGTAAGGCTGGTGCGGCTGCCAACGGCAGAGCAGCACAAGCGACGCAAACATGCTACCTCGGCAGTGGCTACATATTTGAGGCGTTTGGGTCGACACATTAGACCGGGAGCTCACCTCATTTTCAAAAATCTTTCAGAGACGCGTGACCAAAATGCTGGCGTTTCTGGTTCAACGCATAAGCATTGCCATTCAGCGTGGTTATGCCACCAGAATGCTGGGTACGCTGCCAACTGATAGTGTGCATTTAGATTGTATTTAGACCTTCAACGGTCTATGGGCAGTCTAGCAGTGTATTTGTAGTGTTGTATTTGCTTGTATTTTGTTTAGTTAATAAAGGCACTTGCCCTAAAAAACATTGGAGACATTTGGACAGGAACGGAAATTGTACTAAGGCACATCTCCCTTGTTTATCCAGTAACCAATATGGGTCAGACATTTTATAGTGACTCATTAACAATTGACCATACAATCGGCCACTTGACGTAACGTCTCTACAGCGGCGGGACCACAGACATAAAACCTTCTAGCTAAGGACTCCGTACTGGAAACCAGTCACACAGTGGTGACGCGGTCGATTTCCACGTATCGCACGGAGTCCTCGCTTGGTCAGCAAATCACTTCTTTTTCGTCGAATATGGCGGTATCTGAGGACATACTCTTGAGCCGCTGCTGCAGAGCTGAGCGACGTCGGCGACAAGAACGCGCTATCGTTATCTGCAAAGAAAAAATAATGTTATGCCATTGATTTACAAACCCATTGATGTTGGATTTAAGTGAAAAATCACGAAACATTTATCTCGAGTTCATAAATACGTTTTAGAAATAACGAAAAACATTTAAATTAAATTTTCTATAAGTATATAGAATCTATATCCGATAATCAGTAAGCGTCCTCTTAAAAGCAGCTGCAATAGTTCAAAAGAAACAACTGTTTTACGACATCAAGTATCAACCTTCTCATTTTGCCAATTCCATGTTCGCATTATGAAACGGACAGATCAAAATTCCCAAAAAATGCTGTTACATTATATTGTATGCTACACTATTGTACTATCATTATCCGCCTATCATGTTCCTACTGTTGGAACACTCTCAAAGAGAGAGGATGGGCTCTAATCCACCATACTAGAGCTTGTTGGTAAATATCATAATTAAGTCTTTGAACTTTGAGGTTTTTGGACATACCGGTTATCTCACGATGTTTTCCGTTTTTTTTGCGATACCACCATCATACTTTTATGCCAGTATAATTTGCACCAAAGCTTTGATAATTTAAACGAATCTCACGTAAATATTTCATAGCGAAACGACTTCGCGCAAAAATCATCGTAGAGCCTGGGCAGGTGCCCGTAGTAACAACACACAGTGCTGGTAAATTTATAACAAACAAAGCTCACTAACGTAACATGTACTCACCAAAGCAACAGCAGCTAGAATACTCAGCGCAATGAGCACCGCAGCATACTGCGCTGGCACCCGCAGCAACGCAGAGCACTGCGCTAGCCGCTCATCTTCCCCATGCGGGCACTGCGCCACTCCGTCGCACCACAGCGCTGGTGAGATGCAAGCGTCGAGCGAAGTGCAGCGATATTCGCACTCTCCCGATAGCGCATACACTCCGCCGCGGACGTTCGGGTGCCTAAAATATTCAAAGAGCAGATTATAGCAGCGCGTGTAGTCCGTATATCAGTTTTTCGTAATAGGTTTTGTGTAAGCCGGGTTTATTTTAAGGCTTATTTACATTGATCCAGTACGTAGCTCAATTCAGCTCTGAAATCCTTGACACTAGATAGTTATTTGACCGCAATGTACCTATCTAAACACAATCATCATCATCATTTCAGCCATAAGACGTCAATTTCTGGACATAGATAGGCCTTCCCCCATCGCTTTCCTTAAGGGCCGGTTGGAAGCGGCATGCATCCAGCGTTTCTCTACAGTCTCTTTTAGGTCGTCTGCCCATCTTGTGGGTGGATATCCTACGCTGCGCTTACCGGTCCGTGTTTTCCATTTGAGAACTTTCGGTCCATCGGCCACCCATTCTGCGTGCTATGTGCCCTGCCCACTGCCACTTTAACTTGCTAATCCGGTGGGCTATGTCGGTAACTTAGTTTAAACATATATTTCAATCCAATCTACCACCCAGCGCTTGATTGGGATAGATGATTCGCTAACTTTACAATCCAGTCGACCCTCTACCATTTGTCTTGGAACGCGTAGTCACCTCAATAAAAACTAAATCACTTATAGATTAATCTAAACGGGCGTGGCTAGAATGCTATGGCGCATCCAGCATCACTGGAATCCAGTGAATCTGGTTTAAAGCCAATGAGCTTTTAAGGATTGAATAATGTAATCTTAATAAAATGAATAAGCTATTAACCCTTAACACAGCGCATAAGTTTTTGGACAAAATATCGGTTTTTGCCACCTGATCAAACTTTAAAACTCCTTCATTTCTTAAGTAATAATGTAATGGGTTTATTTATGCCATACGTGGCAAACAAACAGATGGGCTGCCTGATTGTAGCTCGTTGGTCCAGTTGGTAGTGAACCTACCTTCTGAGCCTGAGGGCGTGGGTTCGATTCCCACGTAGGACAAACATTTGTGTGATGAACATTTGTGTTTGTTCTATATCTGGTTGTTAATATCTATTTAAGTATGTATTTAAAACTATATATGTATGTATATCAGTCTCTGGCAGCCATATCACAAGCTTTGCTTAGTTTGGGGTCAGATGACCGTGTGTGCAAAAATGTCCCAAATATTTATTATTATTTATTTTTATTATTAGTTACCGTCGCCTATGGATACTTGTAACACCAGAGGCATCATAACTACGTTGCCGACCCTTTATTAATCTATTAACTCGCCTTTTGAAGAACCCAATGGTGTAGCTTCTTGGAAACATCCTGAAATCGCAGAGTGTGCGATTTTCAGTGATTTATGATATGTGGTATAATGTGCTCGTAATACAATATGCTGCCACTGCCATTACAGCAAGCAGATAGGATGAAATGGGAATCTCCTTCTCCCAGAGAAACTTTCTGTGCTATCGGTATCACCTTAACCACAAACATTTAACAGAGTAACCGACAAAGATGACGATTTATTTTTGTGTCCACAGCAGAACGCCATTTGCACGTGATTTCACTGCCAGCAAAACACAAAACTCTAAATTCTTTTAGTATTTCCACTCACCTTCTAGATAGTTCCAGCCACGTGATATAATAACTCCCACTCTCAGAAGCTATAAGCTCCATCGCCATAGACCGTGGCCAGTCCAGATCGAACCGATCTGAAGAGGGAGCGGGGGCTAGTACGTGTCGGGCTAAAGGGTCCACCTCTTTAGTCCAGCCATCGGAAAATATCTCTACTATTTCTTCGTCCTGAAACCAGATAAACATTCAGGTGGTCTACAATCTTTGACGAGTCTGGCAAACAAAGTTAGAAGAAAATTAACAATATGAACTAGTATATAATACTTAGGATTATGTTATAACTACTATACCATAACATTCGATGCCCAAACGGAATAAAAATTATCTCAAAATAAATGCAAATATTTAACTCATTATTTTTCATCATTATCAGAATATCATGTTCCCACTACAGGGACACATGTATTTTCACAGAAAGAGAGAGAAAGAACGGGCCTTAATGCACCATGCTGGCCCAGTGCATTTTGGAGAATTATTATGTTTTCAAAATTTGAGTTTCTTGGACATACCGGTTTCCTCACGATGTTTTCTTTCACCGTTGTTGAACGATGGCATCAAAACTGCACATAATTTATTTAAGTACTAAATAAGTCATTGGTACAGAGCCGAGAATAGAACCAGATGCCGTCAGAATGCAGAGTTGTTAGCACATGCTATCGCCTGACCACCATCGCTCATTATCAATAAATGAAACAAAAAAGAACAAGTATATGAAACTTCTGAGGCGAGTCTATCGACAGTTAACAATCCAAAATCCAACAAGCCGTTTAGGCAACATGAAGTAATTTGTTTTTTTTAGGAAAACGGATTACGGTATCTTTGGAAACAACTCTCAGGTATCCGTGGCTAAATCAGTCTGATCACAGGATCCGTGTAAACAAAGTAGTCATAAACATAGTCAAATCTTATATACCAGAACATACTCGTACACCCAAAACATTACCCATCTTCTGGGGTGGTCGAATATAAAGTCTCTTACCTCATCAGGAGGACTCGGGCATATAAATATCGGACTCAGTCCACCAGCAAACACTGCTATTCTGTTCGGAGTCCTGCACAAATGCCTCAGGTCTGGAGCAACAGTAATATTGTTTAGAAGAGTGAAGTTGTCCAGTTCAGGCTCCTTTATGATGTTGCCTTTAATCTGAAGGTAGAGATACCGGCCTGGTGATGGGTCGATAAGCCACGGACGCCGGTCGCAACGATCCTGAAAATGATAAAGATATATTTTAAAGCAGCTACTTGAAACCAAATGAGAGGTATGTAATATAGGAACTAAAGGAGACCCTCGCTTTCGTCCAGAAAATACGATGGCCTGGTCGCCTTGCAGGGTTAATTTTCTTAGTTTCATGTATAAGGCTTTAAGTGTTCGTATGTTCGTTTTATTTTGTAGACATACGAAATAGCAAAACAGTACGTAATCGCAAGTTATTTTTATTATCGAACTATATTTACGACTAATTAGTACTTTCTATTTTGCTAACATTATGCATAGATATAAATTTTAAAAAGCGATCCTAGCTCTCAAAATGATAAATTGTTAAGATTAAATTGTTACTTAGTCTCCTAATTCCGAGTTCTACATAATTGTAAATAATTATGACAATAAAGACTTTCCAATAATCAAATCAGTTATGGTTGTCACAAAGATAAATTGAGGCATTGATAAAGAGTAAAAATGGTATTGTGCATATAGATGGAAATAAATTGCTACTGCTGGTTGGAAATCACTTACAATTAAGAAGTAAGTATAAGAAAATCTTACTGAATCAGCCATAACTGAACTGGAACTTAATCTCAGCTCCCCACTGGCCCCCATCACTCGGTGAGACTCCTTGCAGTTGTCTTCTAGCCTCACGAACTCAACCGAAGCCTCAAAGCCAAAAGAACGGAAGTCATCTGATGCAGACATATTGACGACGTCGAATTTCAGCTCTGCAACTGTTGATGATGAGGTGAACTCGTAGTCTCCTATATCACTGGAATAAAAATAATAATTTTGGTGTTTTAGCAAATAAGAAAAGAAAGGGTTAACTGGGCTTAGAGCCGTTTCAATGTATTTTTTTCTATGCTGTGAGTTGTGACCAACTTTATCAGTCACAATAACATCGGTCTATGACTGAGACCGCAAATTTTCATATAATGTTGAGATTGAGAATGTCATATTGAATAAGTCATGCAGAAGAAAATATATGTATAATGTGTTATCATCAGTTGCCTAGTGGTAGTATATTCCGGCAGCATCACTTGTGAGCGAGTTTGTATTTCAGACTATGTGTGTTTACCATCTTTGATCACAACTTATCCAAAGAATCTAACGGTGAGTTGTGTTCAAAGGCCTAGCAGCCATTAAAAATCTAGTAGGTAGATAACTAACCTGCACAAGCAATCCCTCGGGACACCAATCCCGATATCCCTCCAGGGTCTGTCGAAGATTCTCACAGCTGCAGTAGGGTCTCCTGCACACCTGTACCAAGGCGAGTGAGCCGAGTGGACTGAGCGGCAGAGACGCCCTCCGCTTCTAACGCCCCAGACTCTGATGCGGATTACTTCACCGATGTTTGCTTCAAAGCGGTAGGTGCAGCTGGAATGTAAATAAATAGGGGTATTAAATTACTTATATTATAAATACAAAAGTTTAACATCAGTCTGTCATGTTGCCACTACAGGGACGCAGGCATTCTTTCAGAGAGAGAGAGAGAGAGAGAGAGAAGGTGGTCCTTAATGCACCATGATAGTGCATGTTGGTGAATGTCATATGACTTTGAACTTTTGAGGTTTTTGGACATACCAGTTTCCTTACCATGTTTTCTTTCACCGGTGTTAAGCGATGGCATCGTAACTGCACATAATTTATGTTAATGTGTAAGTATGTCTGTTGGCACCGACAAACATTTTGATCAAATTTGGTACGGAGGTAGCTTGCAATCTGGATGTAAACCAGTTTTTGTCCCGGAAAACGCGGCGTACAGTTTATGTAAGGTAGTAGGCGAAACCACAGGGTGCTTCTGTTTAATTCAATACTTTAACCCTGGAAGAATATCCGAAACTACAAGCATGGCTGTTATACACTGGTGGTGGCAAATTACTGCCTGACCAAAGACGTCTACTTATAAAATTTAATATTTTTTTCATAAAATTACTAACTTTGAACAGAGCTAACCTTATATTACGATTGCCTCCTCTTCCATACAAGAACACGTCTCTTGGAGAAGAGAATGTAATCGGCGGGTCTGGTGGAGCTTCAGGAAAAGATCTGGATGAGAATCTTCTGGAACATGGCCCTCGGCCCCAAGGCTCACCATCTTGGTGAAGGTCGACGAACTCGTAGAGTGCTTTGAAGAATACTGGCCTGGAACATTGTCATTATTTTTGGGAGTCCTGCATGAGGTAATACTTCAGGCAATTTTGGTTGTGCCTATATATTTCCAACAACACTTTTGGGTTTTTTTTTTCAACAAATCGTTCAATCGTTCAGGTAAATAATCAAAAACACTTTTATGAAATGAGCTACTACGGGTAGTTCACCAGTTTGCTATAGTCAAACGGCATAGAAAAACAAAAAAAGAGGCTGGTTAAGGATTCAAAATAGATGGCATGCCAAAAAAGAAACCAGTTAATAGAAATGATTGATAATCATAATGACGATAAAAATAAATTGTTAGATACATTTCATTTTGCTTACTTCAGTGCAGTACCCTGCGTCAACTTCAACTCTAACGTCAAAGAATCTCCTTTGGACAGGAAGCTTTCAGTCTTGGTGCAAGCCCTGGATCTCCTCAGTAGTGCGTGTTCACAGGTCCTTGGAGCCCGCTCACGACAGAATCTAGCGACTAGGGTGGCGTTCGTAGGCGGACGGCCAACGATCACTGACTGGGGGGATGTGGCCCTCGACATTTGGACTGAGCGATCCTTGTCACTGAAACAGATGAAGCATAGCTGTTGAACACAACTGCCTCTACAGTCTAATACTACCTCAAATCTGAAACCCTAATTCCGCTCTAATACTGACTAAAGTAAAGCAATTACGATAGAAACAAAAAACTAGTCGATAACTAAAATAAAGTTGGCTGGGAAAATATTATAAATTTGGCAAACTATAATATTTATCACTGTTCTTGAATTTTTACGTTATTGCCATTTAAAACCCTTAGAGCAAAGCTGCCCAGCCAAATCTCCACATAAATAAGATTATGCAGAAGTGAATCGTTCGGAAAATACACTGAGAACTTACCAAAATATATCACTGCAGCCGGGCGATATCCTCATCGGACCGTCCCATATATTCAAATGACTACCGCAGTATTCGTCCTCGGGCAAGTTGGGATTTAGCGCGTTAGTCACATAAAACTTCAGCACAGAAAACCACACGCGGAATCTCGGAGCTGAAAACGACGATTTCCTGTAAATTATGTTCCTCCCCGAGGGTCCCGAGGTGTCAATTCCTTGCATATGATAAAGGCAGGTCGTGTTGGGAGGCAGGGAGTGCTGCGGGTGCTCAAGAACACCCCTTCCCGTCCCTCGGATCCAGAACTCGCAAGCCCGTTTGTTCTTCGCGTAAGTCGGCGACTGTTGATCTACAAATCTGACCTGAAAGTTCGCACAACGTCATTAATCTTGGTTAGGGAGATCGTCTTATTTAAATTAAACCTTCCATGTCCTTAATCAAGATTTACCTGGCCGCGTATTTTTATATTAAAGAGCTTTTATTAATCTGGGCCTACTAAAACAGAAAATGCTTTTAGAAAGGATGTAAGGGGAACGAAGAACGGTCGGCCTAATTCCATGTAAGTTAAAACAATGTGGGTGGAGCACTCTTGCTCCATTATGCTGTCCGTGCGAGCCTACGTTACTAATTACACTTTGGCAGAGGCCCAAGCAAAGGCTTCAGGGCACTGCTTGATTTATTGTTGTTCACCGAGAACGAAACACTTTAAATAACACTCCATGATGATGTATGGACTACATTAACCTAATTTCGACTAACGATTAGGACTGGGTATTAGCATAAACGCTGCATGTGCCAGATTTACACGCAAAGCCCCTGCGTTTGCTAAATGACACATAATTGCTTTCGACACAGCTATTATGTGATAATGTGTATCCGCGTGTAGAGCACCTTTGCTGATTACTACTAATTATCAGTTCGAATCCGTAAATAAATTAAGTACTTATGGCAAATGCTGACGTGTTTCTGGCTCAACGCATTAGCATTGCTATTCAACGTGGTAATGCCGCCAGCATGTTGGGTACGCTGCCAACTGGTAGTGGGCTTGAGCATTTGGATTGTCTTTAGACCTTCAACGGTCTACGGGCAGTCTAACTGTATTTGTAGTGTTAGTTTTAGTTTGTATTTTGTTTAGTTAAGAAAGGCACTTGCTCAGGAAAAAAAAAGTACTTATGCAGTTAATAAGTAACTTTTTTTTTAAATAAAATAAGATTGGGGTAGCGAAGCAGACGTGTATATTAATTTTATGTGTTGACAATTTTTACAAGATTTATTTAACTTGCAATGTTTGTTAGTTTGTTCAAATTTTGCAAGCTGAATTAATAACCAATTCCTCCCAACTGATTTTGCTGAAATTTTGCACACTTCTTTAATTTTGGTGACACTAAAATATGCAGTCTAATAAAATAATAATCTACCATGTTGGTGAATGTCATTTATGTGTTTGAACTTTTGAGGTTGGAACTTGGACATTTATATCCAAGAACTTCAAAAAACCTAAACCTAACTATCATTTGTACTTATTACACCTTCCAAAATTTACACTAATAGATATACGTACTAAACTGACGTTAGTTTAGGTACGAACAGAGTAGATTGTGACACTAAATTGGATTCCACTCAGACAGCGACTACTTAGTACGTTTTAAGCACACTTCCGTACTCAAAAGCTGAGCTAATAGAATCACATTAGTAAAAGCTCTGAGCGTAGAGACTACTATTAAAATAATAAGATCTACAGCACTAATGTCTTATTAAAAATTTCATACCAAAATGCATATAATGAAAAAAGTTTCTGCATATCGCTTAATTGCACTTTGGCTGCTTTCCAGAACGTTCCTTTTACCGTGCTCATTGGAAATGGAAAATTAATATACTCCTCTTGTAGATAATCCTTATAATCTCAGACTGCTTTTATTTTAAAGTAAATGTTAAGAGAGCGTCTCTATGTGCGTTGAGACGTTGAGAGTTTTTAAACAGAACTAGTGGGTTACGTGGAAAGAGTATATTAAGCTACAAACGAAAAAAGGTCAATCATCATACCCTTCATTATGAACTACTTATACTACGAGGCCAACACAGAAATCACAAAAAAATATTGCTTTGCTATATAGGTCGGTAAATAAAGGTCCGTTAAGAAAATATTTTATAAAAGGGCTAATTAAGCAAAAGGGGGTTAAAATTGATATGAATATTTACGATACGAAGTCTCGAGCAACAGCTTATTAAGTAAAAGTAGGAACTTAGGTACTAATATAGTTACCTAGGTAAAAAAAAAAAAAAAAAAAAAAAAGAAATCCGCATTGTATTACAAAAGTTATAATAACACGAAAAGTTGGCTCCAAGATCCTGGCAAAGTTATCGTGGACCTGTGCAGGCGAAGTAGAAAAGTAAAAACGTGGGCAATTTTAATAAAATTCCTATCGTATCTCGGTCGGACTTGTGACCTGGTGACCAGGCAACTGCACGAATTTAAATACGCTAACGACTCGCTCCGTGCAAGCAACAAAAAACTTGCCAACTCTTGGCAACTAAAGTTTGAGAACTGCATAAATTAGCTCCAACCGAGTTTCTGGAGACAACAGAACCAAAACTAAGCCAATTACTGTTTAATAAACGATTACATGACTGCATCCTTAATCCTAAACGCTCATGTCTGTTTTTTTTTTTCAAATTCAATAATAGGCTTTTGGCCGCCATTTCGCCTGGTGTTAAGCGATGATGCGGTCTACGTGCTCGTAGCGTGCTCCACGCTTGCCTAGAAGAAACCGATTCACTCGTGATTTGAAGACACCCAGATTGTAATTATCGGGGACACTCATTTAGGCAGCGCATTCAAGAGACTAGCAGTTCGCACAATAAAAGTGGACTCAAAGCGCTTCATACGGGTTTTCGGAATATCAACCATGAAGCGGTGATGATTTTCGTTCTGTTTGTGATTAAAACCGTTATAAGAGTGATTGATTGATTTGTTTAAATTAGTGTATTGTTTATTGTGTGTAGTGTTTTAAAATGAGTGATCTAGGTACAATTCAATAATAATATTTTCATGAAAATTTTGACATTAATTTCGTAATTAATTAATTATCTATACTAATATTATAAAGAGGAAAGATTTGTTTATTTGTTTGTTTGCATTGAATAGGCTCCGAAACTACTGAACCGATTTGAAAAATTCTTTCACTGTTGGGAAGCCACACTATCCCCGGGTGACATAGGCTATAATCTATACCCGTGCAAAGCTGGGTCAGACCGCTAGTATATTATAAGACTGTACTTAAAATTGTTTGCCATATCTGGGAAGCCAAACATCAAGATACGGGTGATTAAACCCAGTTTGATGGCTACCGCAGCAATTATTTTTTGTGAAGTACTAATAGGAAATATATTATTTGTATTCACTAGTAGAACAAATAATTTATTTGTGTTTTAATCGATTAAGCTAACTAAAATAAGTTAAAGACATAATTATGTCAGAAAACAGTTATCTATTTAAATTTCAATATCTGGAAATTCGCTATTTCGGTTATCTGGATGACATATTTCTTTCCCAGTTATTATGATTTAAAAATCAAACTACTTGCCTAATTTTGATAAAATTTAACTATGGAAGTAATCTGAAAGGATATTCTTTCAAATAAAAAAAGAATTGTTCAAATCGATTGTTAACGGAGTTCTGAGGTAACAAACATTAAAAAGAAACCGAATTGAGAACCTCCTCTTTTTTGAAGTTGGTAAAACATTTACCTATACTTCCATTGAATCTTACCTCTACTTCTAATTGAAAGCCGTGAAGGGACTGCGATGTGGCCGGTTGCAAAAACGTTCCAAAAGGGGAGGTCGTGAATTCCACCAGCAATTCCGGCCCGCTAGATATAGCTTCCGGCACGGACACTCCGCCCCCGCAAAACCTCAGAATGACCGGATCTCGCGTCGTGTACCCGTCATACACCGTCACATAGTCCTGAACTTCGTCACATTGTTGCCAAAATTTCAGCTCTCTTCCATTGTTGGATCGTTCTTGTTGCGCGGCGTACAACGCTTTCTGGCTACGTATGGATACCAGTTGTCCATTCGGCTGTTTCACAACGATTAATGCATGTTTCCCTTGAGGCACTTCGTGTTGCCGGACTGCGTAGTAACACGTCAAGTTTCTCGGATAAACGCCTGGGAAATTAGGGGACTGAAGCCTGCAGTTTTTACGATCGCAGTCACTGAATATCCTTGAGCAATACGTCCCAGAGATCAAATCCCCGAGGTAATAGTCCGGAGTTTTTGTAGGCCTTGCGACGTTCGTGTCCTCTCCGCGTGATATGTTTACGGGGTAAGGTAATGGCCTCATCTTGAAATAAGGGCGTTCTGCAATAAGAAATGGTTATTGGGAGTATCGGTGCGGAAACTTGGGGGAAATACATTTGTGTGGATTTACTTCGTACTGAGGGAAAGGTGAGTTTTGTTCTGAGCTCAGCGTTGGAAAATTTCGATATTGAGGCTCATAGTACGTGACGCAACGTTGCTTTGAATTGTCATGCCTTGTGTACATTACAACAAACGTGTTGAACTTACAAATAGGTACTTAAAGAATAATGATCAAATCCTCCCTAGAACAAAACAAAGCAGTAGTAGTCCACTTCAGTAGTAGTTTGCCGCTGACATGTGAACTCACGAAACCTATATCTTTGCAATCTATTTATCGATAATGCTTATTAATAAAAAAATATTAGGATAAACTATTTGTCCAGGATATCACGAAAATCAGGTCAACAGTAAGCTAGTTACCATTGAACAAAATATAAATCCTAATAGAACAATTACGCAATGGTCGATCCATTGCGTAATTGTTCTAAAAAGCACTTTCGCTTTAATGAAGCCCAATCTGGGTTTAAGAGATTCGCTTCGTTCAGTCAATTATAAAAAATCTCTTTGTTTGATCTGGTTTTACCATATCAAATCTGTCAATATTGGTAATTTATCAAAGTTAAACCTTTGATACAATAAAACACGGGCAGCACCGCGGGATTCAGTTATTTTCAATATAAATATTACTAACCTGAAGGAGGAGTCCCACCATATCGCACCGTAGCATAATCCTTCCTCAAAACCTTATACGCCATCCGAAAATCGAAATTATAATTGTTCTGTTCTTTCGACAAATGCAGAAGTCTGATGATCAGCGTGATGGACTTGGTTTCGCTATAGTATATAGAGGGTCCCCAGGAGGTGCCACACCAGGAGCCTCCGACTTGCGGTCTACTAGCCTCTTGGATCTGCATGTAGCCGTCTGGGCAGCCGTCTTCGGTGAATGACGTGAAGCGGCCAAGAGTGAAGCTGTCGAATAAGACCTGGAACAATGGAGGACACGCTTATAGGAGGTTTTAGAAGGAGGTCAGTAATTTAGTTTTTATAAACATGGTATTTAATTTGTCAATATATATTTAAGTACCCACTTGGATGAAAATTGGTCTTTAAGGTATCCACAACCTTAAATTATCGGCGGCAAATTTTTGGCTCATATCTTGTATAGAAATGAATACTAGTAATGTATCGAAATATTGTACGCACGCAGCGTATCCAATTGTGTTTTTTTAATAAATAAATAAAACACAGGCCGTCTTACTACAAAAGATTTAAGAACGCTTTAGACATGTGTTTAGCAGTTGTTTCCCTGTGAAAAATATGTCAAACACCTGTCTAAAGCGTGCTTAAATCTTTTGTATTAAGACGGAGGATGTTTTTCAATATTTTTTTTATGGATATGTTACTACAAGTGACATCTACTACTAACTGGGAGGGCAAAGAATTCAAATTATTTATTGAGAATAAAAACGGACAAATTCCACTAACATTTATCTCACATACTGTTAAAACTAAAATAGATTTCCTAGTAAAAATAGGAATAATATTATAAAATTATTAATATAATAAATACAACAAATTGCTGTAAAAATATGTCAACATAAAATTAGTATGTCATACAAATTGTCATTATAGTCATCGGCCTTTTTGCCCCTGTCCGATTGATCAGTTAAATTTTCACAATAAGTTAAAAACACTTTCGTTACTGTTTTCCAATTGTCACAAATAATATCACAATCAGTTTTGGCGGAAAGAAGTGCAGAGGAATCAAGAAATTGATCTAATACTAAGGATAAAAGCCACTAAGCCCACACGAATTATACCTATATACTTGTAGAACCATTGATGTAAGTAAATGTGTAGAACTTAGATAATGTTCTACGAAATTCAATGACGTGAAACAGCTTGGTTAATATTTTGATTACTAAAACAGAAACAACAGTGTTATTATGTCTACAGTTCACACCCTTCGCAGAAATTACCAACATACCTACATTGGTAGCTGGTGAATCGCGTGGGCGGTAGACTCGCCTAATGGTTCAAATTAAATTGGAAACCACTTTATATGGACCAATTAAAGTTAAAGAGCTCCCAGTTAATTTGATAGCGTTTGAGGTAGCAACGATGTTGGGATCGAGTTGAATATTTAAGGCAATGTCTTAGAATTTATTAAACTTTTGGACATTGAATTTACTTAATAACATTGAGGTTATCTAAAGAGTATGATTTAAGTATGCAAAGCTTACAGCCAGCGACCAGCATTCATGGTACTTTGCCAAACAGGCACTAACTTTTTTGTGTTTTTTAGTTATGGTGTATTTATGATTTTTTTATGTTTCACAATGTATAGGTACTTATATTGTAAATAATGTAATTGTAATAAAAACAATATAAGTAGGGGTGGCTTTGTGGCAAGCCGTCGGTGAGTGGTGACACCGTGTATCCCGATTCCATGGGGCTGAAACCCCAGAGACCCCGAGCCCTGCCTTGCCTTAACTGGCTGTCTAGGGTGGAAACTGCAAGAGCTAAGAACCTAAGTTCCAGGGTGAAAGAGGGCATAACACATAGCGCTTAATGAAAATGTGGCACACCTGACGACACCCTAAGCCACCCACGCCATTGTTGCCCCTCCGGCGCCAATATACGGCAGTTTTTATGGGCAAGTCATCATCTGCCTAAATGTATTTTGAGATGAGACAGAACAAGGCAGGTGCCGTTTCTCATCATATAGATCTGTTATCCCATCCACAAGTTGTTCACACTCAATAGCCCAGTTTATTTATAATCTCATATCTCATTTACCAACATCATCCTAATCCAAATAGTTTAATTAAATTTTAACACAACTAGGCGTCTCAGTGTGACATTGACCCCATTGGTGCCGTATAAAGGTCCGGGCTAGACCCGTGATAAATGTCAAGAACAAAAGTTGTTTGTTTTGACGTACTGAGTCCGACCCCGAAGTGCCTTACGCAGTGCATGCTGCGTAAGCAAAACAGGACCGACGCGCCATAAGCAGTAAAGAGGTGCGTAATCTAATGGCTCCCATTCATCAATTTCTTGCCGCACGATCAATCGGTCCATCGACAATTTATGTTCACTAGTCTGTAGCTAGCTTCAAAGCTAGAGACTGAATGCATCTTTACGCTGTCGCATCAGTAGCCCTGTATAGTAGAACTTCCTCTATAAAAGTTGGTTGAAAATGGTTTCAGACCTTGATGGTAAAACAAGTGAAGATTACCGAGACAATCATCGTTTCCTTGAAACCTAAAAAGATAAGAAACGCATAACTAATGGGTACTATTAAGGTGTTTTCTCAATTTGGAGACAAAATTATGCCAATTAAATATTTTACCGTTTTTACGTTAAATTCACAATAAGTAATAAATTTTACAAGAGCGTTCTACCAAAGGCAATCCATTTTCATAATATTCAGGGTTTCAGCGTCACGGTCACAGCTTATACGTGGAACGAATGAAAAACTAATCAAACGACCGAAAAATTCGTTTTTGAGTGAAAACGTTGTGTCATTTGCATAGGTTCTGCTCGAAACCCATCTGTACCCCGTGATTTCATGCCACCTGTGCCGGAGAATATTTTGTAAATATTACAAAGTGGCGAAAATAAAAAATTTAAGCATTATCTTGTGCATTAATTTATTCTTTTTAAATTTAATTTAAAAAAATTGTGCTAGATGTTTAGTCAGTTTGGTATAGACGATGTATTGTTGTGCAATGGAATGGTTACCAAATGCTTTCCTTAAATCTGTCAAACCGTAAATAAAACCGTAGAAGTCAAAATGAACCCGTAAATATTAAAAATCCTGTTCGAACTTTTCTCATTGAATCTGAATTTTCGTCCCAGTTCTACGAGCTCCCGAGGGTAGTTGACCAAAATGGAACTAGGCAACGCGGAAAACGTAATTTGCACCCTCAAATTGCATCTCTGCAGTGCACGGGATAAAGTGTCGGAGAGGAATGGACGGATTTGTCTCGTGGGTATACAATGCTCTGTCCTAAATTGTACCATAAATACAACGTTTGAAGTATGAGGTATGATTTGATGGCGTTATAGCATTCACATAACTTGATATGCGTATCATGCATTAAATTCACTAACACATTATACTTCATACTAAGTTTGTTGGTTTGCTAGTTTGTTGGTTTGTTAGTTTGTTTGTTCCTCTTTCACGCAGCAACACAGCAACGCATCGACTTGTGTTTTTGCATAGGCATAGTTCAAGGGCCAGAGAGTGACATAGGATTTTCATCATCTTCATCATCATCCACTCGTTTCACGTTTATAATAAACTAGCTGCGCCCTGCGATTTCACCCGCGTAGTGATGAAAATTGGGGATGAAAATGAAAAGCCTATGTCACTCTCCGGCACTTGAACTATACTCTATGATAGGCTGAAATGATGATGATGATGATGACTGTTTACCATCAGCCGAACAGCCTTATTTGAGTAAAGAATACTTGTTTAAATACAAACGGTTGGTACATATTCGTTTTCTCTTCATTCCGCTAGGATTCAGACCAAACAGAAAATTCCTTTCGAACCTTGGATCCAATATTGGCTGTCTGGGTTATGAATATTTCAAATATTGGTGGGCGAACGCAATATGCGATATCTGCCGTTGCTTTATTGACTGCCGGCAATTCCCTTTGTCTTTCTGTGCAGTGATTTCGTAGTGGTGGAATGAATGCGGGAACAACAGTTATAGTACTGAAATATTTGTATCACTCTGGCTTGGTAACCTCAAAATATCAAACTCGTACGAAGCGCTTTGATTCCAATTTTATTATACGAACTGCTAGTCTGTGGAATGCGTTGCCTGTATGGGTGTTCCCCGATAATTACTATCTGGGTGTATTCAAATCAAAAGTGAATCGGTTTCTTCTAGGCAAGCGTGCTCCATCGTAGACCGCATCATCGCTTAACATCAGGCAAGATGGTGGCCAAAAGTAAGCAAAAAAAATATAAAAAAATCGGATCCGAAACTCTAAATATCGGAGCCCGAACAGCTATCCCAATTAGCTGACTTCAGGTACTCAATTTGATCCGTTTTTACCTAAATCTATACTTCTATAGTACTAATATTATAAAGAGTAAAGATTTGATTGTTTGTTTGTTTGTTTGTATTGAATAGAACTATATTATATTTTATTATAATATATTTCAAAAAAAAAATTGGGAGCCTTAAAACTCCAAAGTATATTATAAAGAGGAAAGATTTGATTCTTTTTTTGTTTGCATTGAATAGCCTCGGAAACTACTGAACCGATTTGAAAAATTCTTTCACTGTTGGGAAGCTACACTATCCCCGGGTGACATATCTATTAGGGATCCTTACTATAGATAGATGCAACCAACATTGTTTGTTATTGTTTTCAAAAATAGTACGTACTATATTTTGAGTGCTTACTGAATAGAGGAGGTTTTATCTACAGGGTTACGCGAAAAGACTATACTAACCCGAAAGTGGTCCATTATACTCATCATTATGAACAACTTTTACTATGGGACCAATCCTGAAATCGCGAAAAATATAATATCAATAATTGTTCCATAGAAACGTTCATTCACACTCGACAAAATTTATGGAACAACTGATATTTTTTGGATATTTCAGGGTAGTCCTATAGTGAAAGTTGTTCATAATGAGTTCAATGCACTTTCTGCTAATTTATATACGAGATAGATCTTTTAAATAATAAACGTAACCAACACGTACAAAGATAGCCTATGTAATAATTTAACTAAAACATTTCCTTCCAACTGACATTTCAAGTCTACACTTCGCATCTAAGTTGTTGGTGAACAAGTTAGTTTATCTCATAGTATAAATTATTGTGCTTAGTCTAATTGTCTGCTCAAAGCTCGCTTGAGCGTTTCAAATGCTCAAATTAGGATGGTTCCGTTTGCTCTTCCTTACTGAAACTACGTGTGTGTAGAATTTAGTTTTGTTTCTTGGAGTAAGTGAAATAGTAGTGTACGCGGTGGTATTTAATGAGTAATAAGATATGGACAGAAAAATTAAAACCCGACTATGTCGTTATACGACGTCATACTTTTGGTTAGTTAGTAAATTAATAATAGGCAAAAATTCAAAAGGGAAACCCTTGTGGGAAAACTCAGAGTTAAGTCAATGGAGAGAACTATGCTCGGAGTTTCTTCGCGCGATATTAAATCCGGAACGAGGATATTCGAACCACAGTTACCGACATAGCTGCTCAGATTTGCAAATTAAAGCGGGGATAAGCAGGCCACATCACTCGAAGAATAACCGACGGGCAGAAAGGCTAGAGTGGAGACCACGAACCGGAAGACGCAGCGTAGGTAGGCCTCCCACTAGGTGGACCGACGACATCGTGAGAGTCGCGGGCATCAAGTGGATGCAGACGGCAGGCTGTCATTCAGTGTGGTGTGTTCAGGGAGAGGCCTATGGAAAAGCTCAGTAGTTCAGCAGTGGAAGTGTTATGGCTGATGATGATGAAAAATTCACTTGTAGTCATTTTCAAACGACTTCAAATAAGAATTTGGTTATCGTTACAAGCCTAATCCTAGGATATCAAACCCCTTTTTCAATCTCAAATAGAAACCCCGTGCAGTTTTCATGCTTGCTAATATAAATTACGAGATGCTCCCCTTAGTTCTGTTTGCGTATTACTGAACTGAAAATACATATAATTTAATTTCACCCTCTCAGAAAACTATTTCCGAAAATCCTTGCCTTGCGCCTTGAAAGCAGCAAAATAAGGCATTGAATTCTTTTTCAATGCATTAATGCTAAAAAACTCCTGCTTCATTTGTAGACTCAAGGCAAAAGAAGTTTGACTGTTTATTTGTGGTAAATTTTATTTAAAAGTTCAACGCCTCAAAACTCGGCACCCTAGAGCCTCTCCAAGCCCCGACGAGCCCTGGGGGTTTGCTCAGGGAGCTGCGTTTTTGTGTTTGGGTATATACTCGTGATGGAATTATGCGGGACTTGTTAGCAACACCCTATTTGTGAAAATACACTTGATAGAGCTACTAAGAAACTGTGAAAAAAGGCGCGAAGAATATTTTGATATTAATTTCATATTCACTATTTAGGGTTCCGTACCCAAAGGATAAAAACGGGATCCTATGCTGTCTATCTGTCCGTTCTATCTTTACCTTCGAAGTTAAGTCAAAATAGCGCTGTTGCATAAGAATTTGAATCGTTCTTATCAGTGTTTTTCTTTTCATCTTCTCACCGTAAATAGCAAAAAAAAAACATTAACACACCAACAATACAAAAGGTAGTGAAAATATGGTAAAGTAAAACAGTTTGCTGTTCGAAACCAACTGAAGTTACCTACAAAATTCAGTCAAAAGAGTGCTGTTGCATAAGAAATTGTATTGCTCTTTTCAGTTGATTTTTTTCTGTTTTTCTTTTAACAGTAGCTCTGAAGTAGTGAACCTCTGACTGAGAGATTTGTTTGCGGACGACCACACCGTTAGGTGTTTCTCCCAGTTTCGTTTGCCTTTGTTCTTATTTTGTTTGCTTCATGAGGAAGTATTCGTACAAATGGACGAAATAACTAAGTTAACTATAAAATGTGTGGTAATTTGTTAAGTTGGTGTTTATAGTCAAGGAATTTGGCTGAAAAAATATGTGTGAAAAACATTCTCTGTTATTCTGTCCAAAACAAAATAAATAAATGCTGGTAGGGATACTACTACTAACTGCAATCTACTAACTGGAAGTAGGCTTGAGTATTTCAATTATCTCTAGACCTTCATTGGTCTATGAACATCTAGATACAATTCCTATAGATTCACAATCTCTCATTGAAAAGAGATAAAAACGTCCGAGCGTCATTGAACATAATAACATTGTATCAATTATATACTTGACAATGCCATATTTACTCCAATTTAGACGTTATGTCGCTGACATAGTGTTCAAGGTTAGTTGTCCGCTATGTCATCGTAGCTCTGGCAACGCGCGGTATTGTAGTCGGATCGCAGTTACTTTGTAAATAACCAAAAAGTCTGCGCAATTCGTAGCGTGAGCCGAGTTATGGTTCGTTTTTTTTTGTTGCACGATTATGACTCTATATGTATTATATCTCGATGTCTATGGGGTATGGTTAGTTCACACAGTTTCATCTGTAGTGCGGTTACTTATTCATTCTTTAAATACCTAAGTATTTAGTTATTTAGCAGTGTAATTTAGTACTTTGTTCAGATAAGAAAAGCGCATTCCTTATCAAATTCTTGAAGTTGTAATTAATTCAGTTTACACCATAAAGTTAGCATGACCATCAATGTCATGTTATAAAAATCCACCAAACAAATTAAATTACCAGCCTGTCTCAAAATGCCTTTTTACTTGAACTTCAAAGGCTATCTCCAAAATTTTACTTTCAGCCTTCGAGAGCCTTTAAAGTGATACAGGGGTATTTGAAAACGGTATCCTAAGTTGAAAGAGGGTCATATTACTCATAATTAACAATAGCACAACGAGACAAACCATGTCGTTTCGAACAAAAAAAACATTATAGTTAAAGCGGATTTATATATTGAGAAGAACGAATAAATTATCGGTAAATTTTTTGGTAAATTAATTGGTATTATTGCAATAGGCTTGTTGACTAATATAATTTTTATTACCTCATAAAAAAGCTTATAATAAATAAGTAAACAAAAAAAAAACACAAATGAATAATAATAGTTATAAGTAGGGTATTTTAGTTTCATGCTAGACCGAGAGCGCACCAAAGCAAGTTATGACGTCATGCCGCACGTGCGCCATACAAATGCTATACTAACACGCTTTGCGAGAAAAAGACAGAGCGTCCCCTCTCAATCCCCATCAAAAACTTTACGCTTGCATCTCAGAAATTTATCAGCCAATTTAAATTATTTTTTCAGTATGTGTAATGTATTTGATTATATCCTTCGCTAAGCCTGTCGTGTGTCTCAAATGAAACACCAGTCAACTAGCCTATTATTGTATTTTGCAGTCTACCCTCATACATCAATAGAACTAATATTACTAGCTTTGGACTCAGCATATCCTTTCCGCCAAGCCCTGTTGAAGCTATAAGAGCCCTTCACATTGATGTAGATAATATAGATTATGGGGTGATATGCTTTAAAGAGGTCCAAGATATAGATAGGTGTATCGGGTACTTTTTGCCCTCTGGTGGCTCATTCTGAGGGTGCCGGGAAGCAGCCATAGCGCCGGTCTCGAGTACCGGCACTATTCAAACTCAACAATGACGCCTAATAGCTTCTTCACGGTATAATATACGGGGAACGGATAGATAAAAAACTAAGCAAATGGTGTAACTTTTAAACTATTAAAATAGACTATCAAACTGATTATTTTTTATGTATTATACAAAATATATCATAAAACTATTAAAATATGCCATTCAGCGTGGTAATGCCGCCAGCATGCTAGGTACGCTGCCAACTGATAGTGGGCTTGAGCATTTGTATTGTCTATAGGTCTTCATAGGTCTATGGACAGTCATAACTGTTTTTGTAGTGTTAGTATTAGCTTGTATTGTATTTAGTTAATAAAGGCAAAAAAATCAGTAACAAATAAATAATGTGTTCAAAATTAAGGGGCTATGTTGGCCTTGCGGTAACATGTGCGCTTTACAATATGATCACAAAATTTTAGAGGATACAAAAATTTCCTACTACTTGGTCGATGACTTGAAGTCCAATTTTAGTAGATGCGTTTTTCAAATTATTATTATGAACACATCTAATACCGTATTTCAGAAAACTCATTATTGTTCACACCCTGGATTACTTTCACACAATAGAACAGCTTAATAAACTAGAGTAACAACCAGCGGCCTTAGCTCTGAGAGCGATCGCTGCCAGACAACGTATATATAATGTCCCTATTGAGCTATCAGTATTCTCGTAAATAGCAAAAGCTCAAGCTAATGACAATCTAGAATTCCATAATATATGCAAGCCAGCAATTTAAAAGTAAATTTTGCAGCTAGTGACTTCACAGGTACACTATTAGTGCTTATACTTTGCCTGAAGCTTGTTTATTGCATTCCATACAGCTAGTTCATTTTACAATAGCGTGCTTCAAACGTACTGATTTTTTTTCTAGAGCGCTGACTTTTTTATTTTAATAATTTCTGGTTGGCCGCTTTATTAACAAGTAACGCGGAAAATTTCAGTCAAACCTACCGCTTAAGTGCGACTGCAAAAAAAAGTCGTACTACTTATTTTCAGTGTTATAATTTGGTGTCCACCAGAGCTGAGCTGAACTGAGCGGAACCGTCTTTTTCCGTTGTTCACCACTTTTTGTCTGCCACTGGTGGACACCGGGAAAAAAGTTATCTAGGTAGAAATGTCACAATGCAAACAAAATCAGTTTTTTTATAAATAATAGTCACATATTTGATTAGCTCAGCTAATTCTGTTACGTTGAGAAAGCCACAAAAACAACAAAGACAATAACGCGAAACAAAATTAATATTGGTTTATCACAGCTGTAGTTTAATCCTTCATAGCTATTGAAAAGACGGAATGGAACTAATACGAACTACGAAGGGTAAATACTACGAACGGACGAGTGATTTGCGTGGGTTTGACTGGAGGTGGGAACTCGCGAAATAATAAAACGCGAACAAAACGTACTTCAGTGGCATGCGAGCTGTATGTGAAAGAGTCGCTATGCCAGTGTGGAACCACACGGGTTGAATTACACGATAACAGTGTTTGTATGAGTAATATTAACTGAGGTCAAGAAGAAAATATGGTGATAAACAAAAACAAAAACAGACATTCATTCCACACTCTTACTTTGAGAGAAATTTAAATAATAATTCAATAGGCATGATGACTAATATTTTTTTATTACTTCATAAAAAAGCTGATCATAAATAGCACATCGACAAAAACAAAATTAAAATTAGTTCAAAAATAAATAAGATATAAGCATTTTAATTTAATTTAATTTCATGCTAGTCAGAGAGCGCACTATACTGAGCCGTGACGTCACGGCTCAGGAGCGCCATACAAATGCTATACTAACACACGCTTTGCGAGAAAGGGATAGAACATCCCCTCTCTATCCCCACCTAAAACTTTAAATACTCATATCTCCGAGATTTATCAGCCAATTCAAATTATTTTTTCAGTGTGTGTAATGTATTTACTTATATTCATCGCTAAGTCGGTTATTTGTGATAAATTAAACATTAGGAATCATGCCTATTGTTGCAGTGAGGCCATGAGTTCCCTTAAGCTCCTTCATGAGTTCCACGAGTGGACTTGTTTTGTCTGGGTATGAGGTCTGTTTTAACCTCACATCGCCTCCCACAAGGAATGCTTCCACACAATATCAACATGCCGCGCTGGGGCATATAAATCTAATTGTTTCCTTATCTGTAAATAGGTTTTTTTTATTATTATTTTTCTGGGCAATTGTCTTTATAAACTAAACAAAATACAAGCTAAAACTAACACTACAAATACAGTTAGACTGCCCATAGACCGTTGAAGGTCTAAAGACAATCCAAATGCTCAAGCCCACTACCAGTTGGAAGCGTACCCAACATGCTGGCGGCATTACCACGTTGAATGGCAATGCTAATGCGTTGAGCCAGAAACACGCCAACATTTTGGTCACGCGTCGCATAATCAAGGTGCTCCGAAAGATTTTTGAAAATTTTTCTGTTAATTGCATCCCGTCCTTCACCTGCAATCTAACAAATCTGCCAACACATTTCTCCACAAAAGTCATTACTAACTAAGATAATACAATCATAAAAGCAAACACAAACCCAATAGGCATTTCTTATCATCCGATAGCGGTATCGAAACATGTACCTTTACCTATTAGTACGATAAAAGTATTGTTACAGGCGGTACTGTGTTGTTATCATTTAATTCTTTGATTATTTTGGTTGTTAATAATGAAATAATGGCGGAGTATGTGAAAAAGTCTGTGAATGTGGAGGACAAAGTGGTTTTAGTGACGGGTGGCGCGAGGGGAGTTGGTGCCGGGGTGGTGCGGGCTCTGCTAGCGGGAAATGCAAGGGTATATCTTGTTAACCTTTTCTACCCGACTGTGCACGAAGTTGTTTTTCGAGCGTATGTATGTATGTATGTATGTATGTATGTATGTATGTATGTATGTATATATGTATGTATGTATGTATGTATGTATGTATGTATGTATGTATGTATGTATGTATGTATGTATGCATGTATGTATGTATGTATGTATGAGGTTTCTTTGGCACGCCCTACAGCCTAAACGGCTCTATGGATTTCGACATGTGAGGTGTCATTTGAATCGTTTTAATAGTGAGTGACATTATGGTACAAGCATTCAAGAAGGCATCCAACAACATCCAACAAGCGAAAGATACAACCGTTAAAAGTTAGGAAAGACGGACAGCGTAGGCTTAGTAATAGGGTCCCGTTTACACCCTTTAGGTATTGAACCCTAAAAATTAATAAACAAGCTGTACTCTTGTATTATAGGCGCTCGTACTTTCAGAGATAAACTTAGTATGGTGTCGAATAAAAGTAGATTTATTGGCATGATGACCACAAAATGTGGTCTAACACTTCGGAAATAAAGATAAACCTTGCACTCTAAAATTCCTCGATAGTTAAATTCTGAGTGTCTTCACATCACGAGTCAATTGGTTTCTTTTAGGCTAAGCGTGCTACATAGTAAACCTAGCGCCTATTAAATTTGAAAACAAACAGTTGAGCTGTTTAGGTTACAAAGCAAAAATAAAAACATACAACCGAAAAACGTCGCCTCCATCTGAGGCATTCGGGTAAAACGTTACATGTAAAGTGAAGATAAGATATATAGGTATCTCAAAGCTCAGGCTTCCAGTATAGCCCTCATAGCTCTACACTTAGGTACAATAAAGTACTTTTTAGCTCCTTGCTTCATTAACATCTCAATTCCTTTCCATTACCTAGCTAAATTGTAACAATTTGGTTTAATCAAGTTGCCATTGTGCGCCATATCCCAATTTGGTTGGGTGCTGTAACAACTATTGTTTCAAACTAATTTCACTTTGCTTATACGCCTGAAGTTGCACCTGTTTACCTTACTATCTCCCTCCCTAATTACACGCGTGTTTCTCTAGGTTTGTTTGTGGAATAATTCTACATCTACCTATGTGTATAATCATAATAACAATAAACGTATAGGTATGTGAGTATTATGACTAAACATTATTATAACCATAAGCTTGTGAATATTGTGTACAATAAAGATAATTTTAAGAAAAAAAAAGAACCGACTTCATGATTATACCTTCATTTACAAACTAAAACTAAAAAGTAGAAAATAATATTTAAATAACTTCAAAACAATGAGCATTACAGGACAATCAACGAAATTATTAATACATATATTACCTACTTATATACATATTTACAATTTATAATCAGTTATTTTTGGAGTCGATTTATCAAAAAGCACTGAATCAATGTCGATAAAAAAATTATGGGACCACCTATGAGCTATGACCTACCAACCAAAAAAAGAATCATCAAAAACAATTCTAAATTGGCGGAGTAATCGCGTAACAAACATACAAAAAAAAGGAAAAAAATAAATAAAAAAACATACAGTCGAATTGATAACATCCTCTTGAAGTCGGTTAAAAATAGAGTAGGTACCTAATAATTATATTATAATAGTAAAGTTTTGTCACGAAGGTGCGTACTTATTTTTGTCCGTATTGTAACTGAAACATAATCTACGTAAACCACCTAAAAGCTCATCCACATATCATGGATCTGTGGAAATCGGATACTTTGCGATTTACGCGTTTTTTTGTTTCACACCTGCAATTTGTGGAGTGAGCTCTACTTACTGCGGCTTTTACGAGTAACTATAATATTTCTGCAAAAGGGTTGTTAATAAAGTATTTAAAGGTCGGCAACATTCACACAGCGGGCAATGGAGAGAGATATGCTCGGAGTTTCTTTGCGCGATAGAATCCGACACGTGGATATTCGCCAAAGAACCAGAGTCACCGACATAGATGTTAAAATTTGCAAGTTGAAGTGACAATGGGCAGGCCACATCGCTCGAAGAACCGATAACCGATGGGGAAGAAAGGTTCTTGAGTGGAGACCACGAACCGGAAGACGCAGCGTAGGGAGGCCTCCCACTAGATGGACCGACGACATAGTGAGAGTCGCTGGCATCCAGTGTCCAGAGATGCAAAAGGCAGGCTGTCGTTCAGTGTGGAGGTTAAAGGGGGAGGTCTATGTTCAGCAGTGGACGTCTTCTGGCTGATGATGATGATGATGAACATAGCTTTGATGCTTTTATTGTTACAAGTATCCATAGATGACGGTGATCGCTTACCATCAGGCCTGTTAGCTTGTTTGCCACCTATGGCATAAAAAAACCTCACAGCGGTGGAGTAGTTTTCTCTCGGTGAAATAATTTTCAGTAATTCTAGACATTATCTGTTCTAAACACATAAGATCATGAGCTTGGAAATTATAACTCTGTAAAGGTATAATATTAAGTACTTGCTTTTACCTCCGACTTCGCCTGCATTGTGAACAAAACACAGCCCATGTCACAGGGATTGTCAGAAACAGTTATTTAGTACTTAAATAAATTATGTGCAGTTTCGGTGACATCGCTCAAAAACGGTGAAAAAATACATCGTTGGGAAATCGGTATGTCAAAGATCCTCAAATGTTCAAAGACATAGGTATGACATTCATCTACATTCACTGGGTGGTATGCGGTGGGTAGTATGCGGTGGGTAGTATGCGGTGGGTTAGGGCCCATCCTCTCTCTCTGGGAGAAGGCCTGTCCCAGCAGTGGGAAACAAGATAGGCTGATAATGAATTCTACATTAGTCCTGTTTTTCAGGCAAGTTAGTGGTCAAAGAATAGCAAATTATTAAACAAAACAAAAAAAATAACACTACCAAAATGTATACAAAAAGTTAATTAAAAAAATGGTAGAGGCGTGGTTGGTATCTGCCGTTTTGTCATAGTTGTGAATAGAATCATTATAATTTGTGTGATTTTTTATTTTGATAAGATAAAGCGATTTATTCTTTTCGTGACAAGACATGAATGACGTGGCGTAGGTACCAAATTGAAATATTTAAATAAATAAATAAATATTCAGGACATTTTTTCACACACGGTCATCTGACCCCAAACTAAGCATAGCTTGTGATATGGCTGCCAGAGACTGATATACATACATATATAGTTTTAAATACATACTTAAATACTGTTCTGTACTTTACTGTTCTGCCCCACAGCAGTTTTATTAAATTTTTATTTTTATGCCATAGGTGGCAAACTAGCTGTCGGGCCGCCGATGGTATGCAGTCACCATCGCCTATGTATACTTGTAACACCAGAGGCATCACAAACACGTTGCCGACCCTTAAGGACTCTATTAACTCGCCTTTTGAAGAACCCCATGTTTTATATAATTCATACAATAAGTTTTTGTGTATTGTACCTATTTAAAGTTCTCGTTTTACTCCGTACAGGTTAATGGATTTGGATCCTGATAGGCAGCCTGTTCGATCTACCTCCAATCCTTCCCCTCTATGGGTAAAAATTGGAAAAAAGTTCTACCGATACCCCCTGGTTTCTCTACGGTCGTGTACGTTATCAATCACTAATGGTTACTATTGTCACTAACATAAAATAGAAATACAAAAACTAAATTTTTGATAAATAATTCAATGGGCTGGCGCGGCTGCCAATTCGGCAGAGCAGCACAAGCGACGCAAATATGCTAACCTCGGCAGTGGTTACATATTTCAGGCGTTTGGGGTTGAGACATTGAGCCCTAGGGGACTGGGAGCTCACCTCCTTTTTAAAAATCTTTCAGAGCGCCTGTTAATGCGACGCTAGACAAAAATGCTGGCGTGTTTCTGGCTCAACGCATAAGCATTGCCATTCAACGTGGTAATGCCGCCTGCTGGGTACGCTGCCAACTGGTAGTGATCTTGAGCATTTGGATTGTCTTTAGACCTTCAACGGTCTATGGGCAGTCTAACTGTATTTGTAGTGTTAGTTTTGGCTTGTATTTTGTTTAGTTAATAAAGGCACTTTCCCAGTAAAAAAATACATATTTATAGTTGAAAAGCTAGGCACACACACCGTTGATGTGGTTATTATTTTCAACCAAATTTTATTTTTATCCCTGGATACCGGGCAAACTGAACATAATAGGTAACATTGCGAGGTGTAACCAGTTACAAATAATTACGAATCTCATAGAGTTTTTTCTCTTTTTCAGCACGTAGCGTTCCTTGACATCGGAGTGCGAGAGGGCGCATCCTTAGAGCTCGAACTAATCCAGAAGTTCGGTGCCTTGAAAGCAAAGTTCATACGATGTGACGTGTCTGATGAGGAACAGCTCTTCGCGGCGTTCCAGCAGGTCCTGGACAAATACAGGCGGCTCGACGTCGTGGTAAACAATGCGGCCATACTAAGTGATGTCGGGAAGTCTTACAAGCGGTTGATTGATATTAACTTTGTAAGTATTTTGACAAAATATAAGCTAAAACTAACACTACAAATACAGTTAGACTGCCCATAGACCGTTGAAGGTCTAAAGACAATCCAAATGCTCAAGCCCACTACCAGTTGGCAGCGTACCCAACATGCTGGCGGCATTACCACGTTGAATGGCAATGCTAATGCGTTGAGCCAGAAACACGCCAGCATTTTGGTCACGCGTCGCATTAACCAGGCGCTCTGAAAGATTTTTGAAAATATTTTTGAAGTATTTTGAGTTGGAAGTCATTTTCCTGGTTACAAAGAACGCTGTTGATTTGTAAAGCAATAATTCTTCAGTCAAACCTTTTTGAGTCTTATTAGACGTAAAGTTTCTATGGTCGCAAATATTGGAGCTTATCTCAGCATTGTAAAACTGCCAGAACACCCATACTGTAGAGGTCACAAGAGAAATGTATTTGCACAAGAGCCATAAAAAAAACCAGAGATTGAAAGTCCTCATCAAAACGTTTGCTGAAGGGAACCAAACCAAAACGAAATCAAACAGTGTATATATTTTGAAATGTATATGGAACCTCAAGTATTTGACCTACAAAAAAATCATCAAAACCAAATTATAATTCGCAGAGCATTCGCGTAACAAGCATGCAAAAAAAAACATTTGATTTGATAATCTCCTCCTATTTTGAAAAAGGGGTTGAAAGTTTACTCGTATTTATGAAAATATACGCATACGAAACCGTAAGCAACTGATAATACATATAATTTTCAAATAATACATTCAATACTAATGAATTGTATGCGTCACATTGGATTTAACATGACGTACCACAGAGTTCCTCAACCCCGACAGATTAAGTTCCAGTTAATAGATAACTTGATACCTACATTGCAGGCCCGTCGCGTGCCGAGCCAACCTTAAGTCACATTATCGAATTTTACGAGCATTATTGAATTACACAACGCAGCACCATGTTCCGAATACGATTACGGAATGTAATTGGTTCTGCCTTTAATTCTGCTCATGTTGGAGTTGAAACACGTAGGCTTTGATACATGAAACGAGAAGATGCGTTACTGCAGTGACTATTTATTTATTTAATAATAGGCTTTCGTTTAACAGCCAACCGCCAACTAGCCTGATAGTTGATTGAATCAGGTGTCACTTTGCGGAAGTCCATTTTTTATTTGTATATGACGAATCTCTAATAGTGTAATCGCTTCGAGCACGATAGGGAATTTGGGATAAATTATTTTTTGTACTCGAAGCTACGTAGAAGCGGAATAATACTAGATATTCTACTAATACTAGAGACAAATACAAATAACTAGTCGGATGCGGTCTACGATAGAGCATACTTGCCTAGAAGAAACAGATTCACTCGTGGTTTGATGGCACCCAGATTGTAACTATCGGAGAACACCAATTCAGGCAGCGCATTCCAGACTAGCAGTTTGCATAATTAAAGTGGAATCAAAGCACTTCGTGCGGGTTTTCGAAATATCGACCATAAAGCGGTGTTGAGTTTTCGTACCAACTCTGGCAGTCCGTTAGAAAAATGCTGTCTTTAAATAGCTACCTCGTATTTATAGTAGTAATGCTGTTATTTAACTAAACTAACGTTGGCGCAGTGACCTCTAAAGCACCACCTTTCTCGATCTTGCGTTATCATTCAAGTCAGTTTTATTTTTTTAGGTTGCTTGGAGTTTCTAAAAATCACTTACTAACTACTTAAATTTTTCATATTCTATGACTTTATGTTTGGATGCTGAGCCTAGCAAAAATTAAAATGCAAAATAATGTTCAACGCTGGCCTAACTTGTCTTAGACTCGATCAAAATAGCGCTGTAACAGATCTTCCATTTTGATTTATCAGAAGCTCGTAGGCAACTTTTGCAAGCGTACCGATAAAGTTTGAATGTTATGGCGTTGTTTTCACAGGTTCCGATTGAAAACATCGTTGCGAGTTTCGCGAGCATTGTCAATAGCGCTGATTCGTATTGATTCCATTTCAAAGTTTGAAATCGCTTTTAGCTATATTTGCTACAAGATAGAGTTCATTTTGCAACAGATTAGAGAAATTTCAAAAGTTGTAATGATTTTGTAACACAAGTTTTTGGTTCATAATATTTTTATGTATTTGTGGATTTTCTCTACTGCATTTAATTTGGTAGCAAGGATGAATTGAATGGATATGAGGCAAGAATAATTCCACGAATAATACTTTTGTAGTTTGGAAAACAAACAAAACCGGCAAAGTGCGGGTCGGGCTCGTGAACTGAGGGTTTCGTACCACCACATAACTAGCATGTTAGCTTCTAAATTACAATATTTTTTTTACAAAAAGACAACATCCCATCAACGCTCTGGCGGTCACCCATCCAAGTACCGGCCGCGCCTGACGTTGCTTCACTTCGGTGATCGTACGAGAATCGGTGGTGAACAGAAATATAACACCGACTCGCACTTGGCCATTATTTATTATTTTTTATTATTAGTGTTTTCATGGAGTGAATAGGTATCTTTTAAGTCTACATGCTTCATCTTCGATCACATCGTCGCTTACCAGGCGAGTTGGTGGTCAAACGCGGATTTATTCGCGATAAAAAAAAAACATAATTATAATGAAAGGAAACTTTAAAAACTAAGTTAGCTACTCCTCCCAATCTAGACCTTAATTAGATTACTGACCCTTATTGCCCTCATTTTCCTTATTCCAAGAAAGTAACGAAATAAATGTTAATTTTCAGACAGCGACAGTGAACAGCACATTAAAAGCCTTAGAGGTGATGGGAGTAGACAACGGTGGCGGCGGAGGAGCAGTGGTGAACATCTCCTCGCTACTAGCTCTGAACATCGGCACCCATCTACCGGTCTACGCAGCCACCAAGACTGCCGTGCTGCAGTTCAGTATTTCCATGGGGGTAAGACTTTTTAGGTGGCTATGGGGGAAAATCCAAGGTGGCAACCTTCGTTATAAGCGTGTTGCTACTAGCCTTATTTCAAGTACTAACACAAGTTATTTTGCCCGTGTTGCTACTTACTATCATCATCATCATCATCATCAGCTAGAATCAGTGAACGTCTACTGGCTGATGATGATGACTGTGAATTTGTAAAGTTATCAACAACAAAAAAATAAAGGTTTTGATGATGTCCCACAATTCTGCGTCTACCTTACGATCAGTTAAAAGAAATTAAGCTTTAATTGCGATTCTCCAAAAGCGAAAACCACAAGGGGGAGAAAATTATCTCGTCTTTATCTCTCCTTTTACATTTTTAAAGCCAAAAGTCTCCTTTGCTCTCCAGATAAATGTAATTACACTCGGGTAAGAGCCGGAACTTCAAATGAAAGGATATTACCTCGTGATAATAAGAAAATATTCCATCGTAAAGTGTGTTCATCGCTTTAACGTGCCATTGAAGGTAGCATCAAATATTATTAGAGCTTTGAGTACACGGATACATTTTCTCCCACATTCGTTTTGATTAAAAATATGTGATACTTCCGGAAGTGACACTCATAAATATTGCGGAAAATACTTTTTGTTGCAGGAATACACTGCTAGGAAATGACAGCTTTCAGGTTCTTTCACGTAAGACTCACTAGATGGCGCATTTTTTTTTTTTTTAATTATTAAATAGGTTATTTGACAGACGTTGTCCTGTCTTAGAAGTGTCAAACACGCAAAGTCAAAATTGTAAATCTTATTTTTTTACACGTTGGGTTACATTATTGGAGTTTTAGTAGGGATCCCTATTATTTTTTTTTTAAATATAGTATAACCTATGTTACCCGGGGATAGAGTAGCTTCCCAACAGGGAAAGAATTTTTCAAATCGGTTTAGTAGTTTCGGAGCCTATTCAATGCAAACAAACAAACAATCAAATCTTTTCTCTTTATAATATTAGTATAGATAGTATAGATTACTATAAGATACTAGCCCCAGAAAAATTATAAACACATGCTAAAACACTGCTAACCCCTTTTGAATCGGCAATCCTAGATAGAAATAAAGTATAAGTGCGGAATCCCGCAGGTGCGGAAATCTAACCGGATCTGACGGATTATAATTTTGTGCTAGATAGTTGCAGCTGTACCGCCATCTATTCGAGCCAGCTGGAACTACCTATATATATATTTATATTTTAATCGACTCACTGAAAATAGACCAATCTCGATGTAGGAATTAGTATTTACCTCATCATCAGCCAGAAGATGTCCACTGCTGAACATAGGCCTCCCCCTTTAACCTCCACACTGAACGACAGCCTGCTTTTTCCATCCACTGGACTTACCTAAACCTACATAATTATACTATAATAAACACCTCTTGTGAAGACCCTTTATAATTACTCGGACATGCCGCAGGAGGGAGCTCATTCCATATATTGCAAGTGTGATGCAACAAAAAGTCGTGTAAAACGCACAGTATTTATAAGATTTCCACAGATCTATCATATGATAATTATGTGGATGAGCTTTCAGGCGGTGGCGGCTAGTGCGGATAATAAAACCGCGATCGCGCATCAGATCGAACAGTTCAGAAAATTAACGTGTTTGTTACAGTTATGATAATTTATTTATTTTCATTCCAGACTGAAGAACAATACAACCGGACGAAGGTTCGAGTATTGACAGTGTGCCTCGGACCTACGGATACGGCTATTCTTCATAGAACCAATACAGAAGACTTTGACAAAGGGCAACCAGTCAAGTCTAGAGTAACTGAAAGACAGAGGTAAATAGCAAACTCTGATACACGGTTGCACTGTTACACTGGACTGACTCAGTGGTAGCACGACTTACTTGAGGAGGACGTCTAACAGAAGGACCTCGGTTCGATTCTCAGACAGAAAAATGTTTGAATGATAAATTTATATATCTACTCTGAGACTGTGTGTCAGTTGTCTGTGTCTTTGTGTTTTTTGTTTGCTGGAGACAGATGCAACTGGGATAGGTTAGATTTGAAATTTGTCGCAGAACCAACAAAGGGCACTTCAATGCCAAAATAAAAATTGAAGGAGTCACAAGCTCTTGCAGTCGACCATAAGCTTCCCTTCGCTACAAAGGTTCACTCGGCCTCGTTTGGCTTGCTCAGTTCTGGCAGAGCCCACCATCCATCGCAGAGCACCCGGATTTGTGTAGGTTAGGTTCGATTAAAGATTACTCCTCTAGAGCTTTCTCTCTTTTTTCATAAAAAAAATAATCTCGTAAATAAATTGGTAAAAATAATTGTAAGAGTATTGGGTGACTAAAAAAAATATAAAGTAAAAAAATCATGATATAATTGTGTAATAAAATAAAAAATTGCATATTTTTTAATATAATTTTATTACTTTTTTATATTAATTATATAGATGTATATTTTGTCAGTTTTTGGCAACATGGGTGCCAGTAAAACTTCGGACAATTTGTGTAGAGGAAATCGCCGTCCCCAAAATCATTCCATTATATTATGAGCCGCGTGATTAAGGCTACTCACAAAAATATCTTGTTTTCCAGAGTGTCGTCTGCAGTGAATGGGATACTGGCAGTAATCGATCAAGGGACCAGCGGCTCCACGTGGGTTGTACATAATGATAAACCGGCTTACGACTTCACCGGGAAAATTGCACAGGCTTTCCAGACTTTTTCTATGAGCTAGGTTATTGTGTTAGTGGTAGGAAAGGTAACGTAGAGAGCGTGGTCGAGAATTTGTTGAGACGTTGGCGTCGGCCGCAACGCGTAGCTATAGTTGCCATGGTTTGAACTCAAAGTGTAAGAAAGGAAGGCGAGTCACACGCAACGTGCGAGCGAGCATAGCGGGATGGTGACCTGGGGGGTTAGACAAGACACATTTTCTGTAAGCGTTAACGCCTGCGGAAAGATGAAATTGTATGAAAATTACATTGACAATGACATTAGCTTGAGAGCTGTTCTTTCAAGCTAATGTCAGTTTCATACAATTCAATCAAAAACAGAAAGTGGCTCTTATCTAATCTCCCTGATCGCTAACGTCTGATACCTCAATGCATGCTGTGGTAATTTAGAACATTAGTGGTGGAACGCTCTAAGGCTGCTGCCATCGATCCGCCCCTAACCAAAGAGATGAAAGAGAATGTAACTCGACGCTACGCCTAACTAAACTAATTAAAACAACATAACGTACTGTGTCAATATCCTCTGGTATAAGTGTTCTGTGGTCAATATCATCCATCAAAAATGTTTCAAAATAAAAAACATAACGTCAACAATAATTATTCTTTGAACATTATTAATAATTAATTTATACTTTCTTCGATAAATTTCACGGTAATATCTCTAATTTTATCAGTAGAGTGATTCAAAGTTTCTGTGAACCTATTTTAGTGTTAATTTGAACGCATGTGCCACCGTTTCAATTTAGCTACCTTCGAACTGAGATTTCATATTTTACTACGTATCGTTGCCCCCCCCCCCCCAAAGATTTCATACTATACTACGTGCCCCCGAACTGTGAACCCATAATATATTTGTGCTAAGCTTTGTTCAAATTTCGGAGAAAAAACTCGTGCAGTTATCTAGGCCACGTAGTACAGCTTGAGTAAAGCCCGTTGCAGACCTTGCGAAGTACAGGTGGCAAGTACAAGTAGCAAGTACCTACTAGATACTAGTAGTTAGTAGATACTTGCTACTTGTACTTCTCATGGTCTGCAATGGCATAATACTTAGGTGATAAATTGAATTTAGTTTAGGAATCGTGGTAATTTCTGGTAATAACTGTGATGATTACTTGTTTTGCAGTTGTTTGAACACTTTGAACTGATACAGGACTCACTACCTATATTATTATCACTGTATTGCAAGATGTCATTCAAGTTGCTGGTTGCAACGTGAGCGATGAAAAGGTAATTTCATATTAAAACTGTTAACATATTCGTGTCCTACAACGAAAGAGAATGTAAACACAATGGTACCGTATTACTAATGACCATTAACCCAATGAATAGACTTTTCGAATTAGCAATCCAAGGTATTTATTACTATATAATTACGATTTACCCTTAGTCTCAGATATGATAGTTTTCGAACACTTTTTTCGTTTACGTATTGTTCCATACATTTTAGTAAAGCGCCTCCAGCGGAAACGCGAAAGAACTAAAATCGGTAGTAAACCGCGGTATAGATTGCTTCACTATAGTACGAAAAAAATATCGAATACCTTTCAGCCCAGCAATGTATGGAACAATACGAAAACGAAAAAAGTTTTCGAATACTATCAAAACTTGTACTATGGGTAGAACAGAGTAGATACTTTTAAAGGTTTCGTACGGCGTACTGTACCCAAAGGGTGAAAACGGAACTCTATTACTAAGCTTACGCTATGTCTGTCAGTCCGTCCTACCTCTTAACGCTGCGCTGGTCGGTTTTTTATGTTATTTCCCAAAAGCAAAGAAGTTTAAACCACTGCTGGAACACAGGCCTTCTCTCAGAGAAAGGATGGGCCCTAATTCATCATCATCATCAAACTTGCTTGGGCGATATCTCGGAAACTGTCGATCCTGGACTAGCAGTTCCTTCGCAAAAGTGATAGATCTCGTCGAGATCTTCATTTCAGATGACAGCTGTCAAACTTGCTTAGGTGATATCTCGGAAACCGTCGATCCTGGACTAGCAGTTCCTTCGCAAAAGTGATAGATCTTGTCGAGATCTCAATTTTGGATGACAGCTGTCAAACTTGCTTGGGTGATATCTCGGAAACCGTCGATCCTGGACTAGCAGTTCCTTTGCAAAAGTGATAGATCTCGTCGAGATCTTCATTTCAGATGACAGCTGTCAAACTTGCTTAGGTGATATCTCGGAAACCGTCGATCCTGGACTAGCAGTTCCTTCGCAAAAGTGATAGATCTCGTCGAGATCTTCATTTCGGATGACAGCTGTCAAACTTGCTTGGGCGATATCTCGGAAACCGTCGATCCTGGACTAGCAGTTTCTTCGCAAAAGTGATAGATCTCGTCGAGATCTTCATTTCGGATGACAGCTGTCAAACTTGCTTAGGCGATATCTCGGAAACCGTCGATCCTGGACTAGCAGTTCCTTCGCAAAAGTGGTAGATCTCGTCGAGATCTTCATTTCAGATGACAGCTGTCAAACTTGCTTAGGTGATATCTCGGAAACCGTCGATCCTGGACTAGCAGTTCCTTCGCAAAAGTGATAGATCTCGTCGAGATCTTCATTTCGGATGACAGCTGTCAAACTTGCTTGGGCGATATCTCGGAAACCGTCGATCCTGGACTAGCAGTTCCTTCGCAAAAGTGATAGATCTCGTCGAGATCTTCATTTCGGATGACAGCTGTCAAACTTGCTTAGGCGATATCTCGGAAACCGTCGATCCTGGACTAGCAGTTCCTTCGCAAAAGTGGTAGATCTCGTCGAGATCTTCATTTCAGATGACAGCTGTCAAACTTGCTTAGGTGATATCTCGGAAACCGTCGATCCTGGACTAGCAGTTTCTTTGCAAAAGTGATAGATCTCGTCGAGATCTTAATTTCAGATGACAGCTGTCAAACTTGCTTGGGCGATATCTTGGAAACCGTCGATCCTGGACTAGCAGTTCCTTCGCAAAAGTGATAGATCTCGTCGAGATCTTCATTTCAGATGACAGCTGTCAAACTTGCTTAGGTGATATCTCGGAAACCGTCGATCCTGGACTAGCAGTTCCTTCGCAAAAGTGATAGATCTTGTCGAGATCTCAATTTTGGATGACAGCTGTCAAACTTGCTTGGGTGATATCTCGGAAACCGTCGATCCTGGACTAGCAGTTCCTTTGCAAAAGTGATAGATCTCGTCGAGATCTTCATTTCAGATGACAGCTGTCAAACTTGCTTAGGTGATATCTCGGAAACCGTCGATCCTGGACTAGCAGTTCCTTCGCAAAAGTGATAGATCTCGTCGAGATCTTCATTTCGGATGACAGCTGTCAAACTTGCTTGGGCGATATCTCGGAAACCGTCGATCCTGGACTAGCAGTTTCTTCGCAAAAGTGATAGATCTCGTCGAGATCTTCATTTCGGATGACAGCTGTCAAACTTGCTTAGGCGATATCTCGGAAACCGTCGATCCTGGACTAGCAGTTCCTTCGCAAAAGTGGTAGATCTCGTCGAGATCTTCATTTCAGATGACAGCTGTCAAACTTGCTTAGGTGATATCTCGGAAACCGTCGATCCTGGACTAGCAGTTCCTTCGCAAAAGTGATAGATCTCGTCGAGATCTTCATTTCGGATGACAGCTGTCAAACTTGCTTGGGCGATATCTCGGAAACCGTCGATCCTGGACTAGCAGTTCCTTCGCAAAAGTGATAGATCTCGTCGAGATCTTCATTTCGGATGACAGCTGTCAAACTTGCTTAGGCGATATCTCGGAAACCGTCGATCCTGGACTAGCAGTTCCTTCGCAAAAGTGGTAGATCTCGTCGAGATCTTCATTTCAGATGACAGCTGTCAAACTTGCTTAGGTGATATCTCGGAAACCGTCGATCCTGGACTAGCAGTTCCTTCGCAAAAGTGATAGATCTCGTCGAGATCTCAATTTTGGATGACAGCTGTCAAACTTGCTTGGGTGATATCTTGGAAACCGTCGATCCTGGACTAGCAGTTCCTTTGCAAAAGTGATAGATCTCGTCGAGATCTTCATTTCGGATGACAGCTGTCTATAATAGGTAGAGACTCTGGCAAAGCTATAGTAATATTTTTGTGTTTCAGGCATGCAATCTCAACCAAACGCAGGACATACAAATGTAAATGATACAAGTGCTGCAATGGTTCCTAATGAAGGTGGTGTTCATCGGATACACAAGAAGAAAAAGATTTTTAAAAAGATTTTCGAGATTGGTTTGTGTTTGCAATCTCAAAATTATGAGTTTTGAAGTTACCAAAAGAATGTGAAGAAACTGCACATCTTTTTATGTTCTTCGATAAATTATTTGATTCGGTGAATGGATCTTACAGTGAAATTCAGGGAAGACATTTTTACTTGCTGCAGTAACGCCGAAATCACCACATCAGAAATTATGGAGTGAAGATCTTCCAGTTTTAAGATCATTACGATATTTAAATGACGAGAGGGAAAAGGTTGTTCGGTCCATAACAAGCTGGATTAAGACTAAAGAAGGATTCCAAATGCTTGTAAATTCTTTACACAAAAATCAACTTAACTATATTGTTAATAAATTTCAACCACAGGATGACAGGACCCATTAGAAAATATGTTTGGCTCCATATGGTCACTGAGCATATGCAATAGAATGCCTGGTGCATTTGTTTTTGAAAGCAAATATAAATCACTTTTAATAAATAATTTATCAATGGGTCATACGCAAGGAGCGAATTGTGAAAAAGATACTTCAGCCGGCTTACAAACAATACGCGATTATTTTGATATTTGAGCTCCAAATCAAATGATAAAGAAATTATCGAAATTGATGAGGAAGAGTTTATAATGAGGATCAGTAATCATCATCAGCCGGAAGACGTCCACTGCTGAACATAGGCCTCCCCCTTTAACCTCCACATTGAACGACAGCCCGCCTTTAGCATCCACTGGATACCCGCGACTCTCACAATGTCGTCGGTCCATCTAGTGAGAGGCCTCCCTACGCTGCGTCTTCTGGTTCGTAGTCTCCACTCCAGAACCTTTCTTCCCCATCGGTTATCGGTTCTGCGATGGGCGATGGCAATGGCAATGCGATGGCAATGGGCGATGTGGCCCGCCCATTGCAACTTCAACAGTTAAAGACCACGTCTCAGTACCATATTAGTAAAGTAGTAGCAAATTCAATAGAACTAGTACTCACTTTATTCTTCATGACATATCTTTTTGAATTATCCAAATCGGACCATTACTTACGAAGATATTAAGTAATAAACATTATGCCGTTCCTGCCGCTAAAAGAAATGTACGTGGGTGCGTATGACGTCACTGGGACGGTCGCCGCCAGTTACCCGTTGGCCGCTAAAAGGCGCGCAGTGTTTTGGGTGGTTAATTGTGACTTTGATGCAAATTAAGTGCCCGATTTGTGTCTAATTCATCTTTTTAACTATGTACAAATATTGTATTGAGCCAAAATGTACAAACACCTCTTTTAAAACACCAGAATGTAAAAGTAGGTTACAACTTATTTCCATATCAACTAAATAATGGGTAGGTATAGTTATGTAGGTACTAACATCGAAATGATCTACACAGCCATGTCTAGTAGCTTGGGTAGAGGGTGGAGTCATAGTAAAAATAATAGTAAGTTGACTCGAGGCCCGTAGGAGATTTAAATACCTACTCATGCCCGAACACGCAGGGTTGTCCGTGTCTCTGAGTTTTATAGGTAGCTATGTATATTATAATGAAACAATAAAACGTAGATACGGATATACGGATTTAAAAAAAACTATATATTAAAAAAAATAGTTTTTCTGGCGTTTTAATAGAGGTGTTTGTACATTTCGGCACTATACTATATTTGTACATAGTTAAAAGATCAATTAGACACAAATCGGGCACTTAATTTGTATCGAAAATCACAACTATCCACCCAAAACACTGCGCGCCTTATAGCTGCCAACGGGTAACTGGCGACGAACCTCCCAGTGACGTCACAAGCTATCACGCCGGCCGACCAGTGAATTTCGCTAGTAATTTGGTCATAACTTCGTTATTTTTTGTCGTAAAACAATATTTTTGCACTGTATGTTAAGGATTTCTTAGCTCTATAAATCTGCATTCTCAACTAAAAACGTTACTGATCCTCATTGATCCCATCAACACTCAATCAATGATGATGAACGCATGCACTAGTGATGTAGAAAATTGTGCAGCTGTTGGTTATTGCAGTGGATGGATGGTCAGAAAAGAAAAAATAATATTTAGTTAACCACTGTAAAACCTGCAATAAAGACCTCGAAAACCATGAGGAACTACCATTCGTGGTCTCCACTCAAGAACCTTTCTTCCGGTTTATCGGTTCTTCGAGCGAAATGGATTATAATTATAATACATAATATTACCTATGATTTTAGACAAACACAGTAAATTTTTTTAAATCGCAGAATATATACAATTGATAATATCTATAAATGTAGATTTAAAGTTTTTAAAGTCTAAATTGCACAAACAACGCCTGCAGAGTTTTTTTAATATCGATTGGTGCAAACTAATCTTAAACATATTGTCAGGAAAATCACAGCCAAGCGATGAGACGGAGATTGTTAAAGCTGCTTTTGATTATTATACAAAACATAAAACAAAAAATTTAACGTAATCAGGTGTTTTTTTTTTAATTTTTTTTATAGGATTTAGCATAGTATAATGTTTAATTAAAACCAATGCATTTTTAACATATTTTTGTATAAGCTCTAATGTAAAAACGGTAATACGTACAAGCGTCAAACTTGGCATGATTATAGTACACACTCCAAAGTATAAAAACAAACAATAATAAATGACCAAGTGCGAGTCAGTGACAAATTTCTGTTTATTTCTTCAAGATATAATTGTGTTACATTATAGCGTATTCATTAGATAATTTCATTTATGAGTTGTATAAAACTGTACAGCCGTTTAATAAAATATTTTATTAAAGCTCGCAAAAAAGCTTATTATTTCTGAAGTAGACGGAGCGCTGCAGCCAAACTTATGCTTAGCGGACTTAATTTTTACAGTAGGCAAGATGTTTTTTCTACTATGGAAAATGATTGTAGTTTTTTACGGAATGTATGGGATTGGTCACGTGAATTTTTCACCAGTTGTGTAAATCTCATACATTTTGTATAAAACTACAAGCGTTTTCTGTAGTAGAATAGAATTAATACAACCTGCTATTCATCTGTAGGTTAAATGTAGTACCGTTAGTGGCGGATAGATGGAGGCACATATAATTGATTTCAAATATGGCTGAGTTGCCAGTCTATCTCCGTATATATATAGTAGTCTTTGCCTCAATGGTCTTAGCAACTTTCAAAATGACGCTCTTTTGCTGTGCGAAGTGGACGACTCAGGATTTTGTACAACGACAACTGAAAAGGACATGTTTGGAAAGGACTAATTAGGAAGTTGACAACTTTGGAAATAGACAAACTTGACCGGAGGGTTTTGTGATTATGACATTTGACCAATATAAAAAACTTTTTTGTTAGATTTTTGACGCCAACGTGAAGAATAAATATCATTATATAAGCTATTATTTAATACATTTTTCAAAACTTATGTATTTTCGAGTTAATTGTAATAATACTGGTTTATTAAGATTACTAATTAAGACTAATTTCTTTACACAGTGTTCGCGAACATGCTCGAGTGTGGAATATTTAATTCGTTACCATGTTATTTATACTGATAAAATATTTAAAACATTTGTGCTGTTGCTATTTTTAAATACTATAATTCATATTTTTCATTATTCATGTTCATATCAATAATCATAGCAAAATATTTTTTTTAATTATAAATAGGCTTGCGTTTTGCCGCCAACTCACCTGATGTTAAGCGATGATGCGGCCTACGATAGAGCACGCTTGCCTAGAAGAAACCTATTCACTCTCGACTTGAAGACACCCAGACTGTAACTATCCCACTCAGGCAGCGAATTCCACAGACTAGCAGTTCGCACAATAAATGTGGAATCAAAGCGCTTCGTACGGGTTCTCGGAATATCAACCATAAAGTGGTGTCGATTCTTCGTGCCCACTCTGGCAGTCCGATAGAATAAATGTTATAGTTATTAAGTTTCATATCCCGCACTGAGTTGTTTTTAATTTCAATGAAGTCATTACGTTACGTTGATTCACGTTCATATTAAATCACATCTAGAAATCTTTAAATTTAGCCTAAATATTCGACACTATGCTACTATGCTTTGTCAAATTTAGGATGATAATTTTGAGTGGTCCTTTGCCACCGTCCTTGTTTCCTGAAAACTATAAACTAGGCGTATTCAGGCTACAGTGAATAAGTACCTTCAAGGTCTACGTGCTCCATCTTCGGCCACAACAGGCTCTCCATCAGGTGATTGATTAGTTGATTGATTAACTCTTTATTGTTCACACCATTAAATTTAAATACACATACATTCTAATAGTAATACACACTATTACTTAAAATTCTTTAAAATAAATATACTAATAGATATGCAATTAATATGAATATACCTATATATATATATGTATAATTAATGATACAAACAATACGAACAAGTTGTTCGACATAACGATATTAACAAGACTGCAACTTTGACAAATAAAACTCTTTAACGCGTTCTTTGAAAGTAGCAAGTGATGGAGAATGTCTGATAGACACGGGCAATTTGTTCCACAACTGAACTGCCTGAAATGTAAACGACTTACCATAAAAAGTTCCAGATCGTGCGGGAGGGGACTTAAAGGAGAGGTTGTTCTTCGACCAGGAAGAGGATGACAGTCTCTCCACAAAGTGAAACATTCTTTAAAGTAGCGCGGGCTGAAGGGGTTAAATAAAATATTATATAGAAAAGAAAGGATGAGGTGAGTTGGTGTCCAAACGTAAACCTATTCTATATATATTTTAAAAACCTGTCCGGTAGTTTATTACTCAGTCCTATTAAACACAATTCATAATTCTAACAAGAAGAGAAACAGAGAACAGGTGTCTCTCACGGTTAGCCATGAAAGAGTAATGGAATTGCACTGGCACACAACTCGGTCATGTTTTATTGATGAAGTTCGTTCATACGGTATCGGTACCTGCCATCGACAATCGACGGGTGAACGGAGCTATCGACAAGCGAATATTGGAGCTTGATTAGGTTTGAGGCATGGATGAAGTGTTTTTACAAGCCTGCAGAATGTCGAATGAGCTACCTAACGTGGTGTTTCCGAGAATCTACAACATGGGGTTCTTCAAAAGGCGAGTTAATAGAGTCCTTAAGGGTCGGTAACGTATTTGTGATGCCTCTGGTGTTACGAGTATCCTTAGGCGACGGTGACTGCTTACCATCGGGCGGCTCGTCTGCTTGTTTGCCAACTATGGCATTAAAAAAGTTTTTATTCAACTTGCCCGTTTAGTATGTTCGTATGTGTGGGAAAAAATTTGCAACTGAATTTTAAACCAGTTAGCCCCAACCGATTGACCTGAAATTTGGGCTTCTTATGTAAATTTGGTGATAATGCAATGTTATGGTACCATCGAGCTGGTCTGATGATGGAGACAAAAGGTGACTTTTAAGCGAAACGACGTAACACCATCGAGTTTGGGTTCGTTGGATTTGTCTTCCCATTCAAGCACCTTTTGGGGCAAGCACCATGGGGCCGTGGGGATCGGGAGCCAATTTATTTTTTAAAGATTTGTCATTACGTCTGATCGATGTATCTCGTGACCAAAATGTCGGCTTCTACTTTACCAAAGGGTGAGCATTGCCGTACAACGTGGTAATGGGGCCAGCATTTTTGGAACAATTCCCACTGGTAACGGTTTAATAAATTAGTTTAGTAGTTAGGTATTCAAATGTTGTTTAATTTAAATATATATTACGAATATTTATAGATGGAATATTATTTAAGTTACTAAAATAAATTGAGTTTCTTTGACACTGAATTCGTTATAGGCAAAGATAACGTTTACCACCAGGAGAGCATCTTCAGTTGTATTAAAAAAGCTAAAAATTATTGCATTTAGAATAGTAATTTTGCAAAAATTTATAAATTTATCTTCTATACAAGAAATCCGTTATCAAGTCTACTTGTGATCACGGACACTGAATGTTCTGAGCGTCTGGAATAATAATAATAGTATCGACTACCAGTGACCTTTTCCCTGATCCTAACAGCTGCTTAAGAAGATAAGATGCTGTTAGGATCCTGTAATATTTTATTCCTTTTAAGGGCCCTAAAACATATTTATCCAACAGAAAATATCCTAAAATACTTCGTACGAAAGTCACTTACAGGCACTTGACAACGACGACAACTTTTACACATTATGTACGAGCTCTCGACCTAAAAAGGATAATTTGTCTACGATATATTACAAAAAGATTGGGCATCTATTTGCTGACACTAAAACTGATACTCTCATATTGAAGTAGTTTTTTATGTTATTACGTACTTCTTTGCTCTCTTCAGTTCCCTTTTATCTGGACACTCAAAGGATTCTTACTCGAGTTGGCCCAACAAGATTTTCTCCACAAAGCGAATGCTAAAACTAAATTATGATGTTAACCTGGGTCCTTGGGCTGCGATCTACGGCGCTATATGGTGAGATTTAGTGGCTCTCAGACGGGCCTGTGGCGAAGAATTGCAGACCCAAATTTTATGCTTGCTCGAAGTATTTCTGCAGTTTACAAGACGAATTTTTTGTTACTGCTTTTTTTTTGCTGCTATGATTCATCAAGATTTATCGCGTATTATTTTATTTATGTAAAAATAGGTAACTTTCGCTTGACGTTCTTCTAAATAAAATAATGCGCGAAAAGTCCCGATAGACATTTAAAACATGTGTTCATATCGGAAAAGTTTAAAAGTTAATTCAAATTGGGTTTTTTCATACCTTTAGTCTATATTTATAAAAAAGAATCCCTATTTACCTTGGTCACGCCATAACTTGAGATCGACTTTACCGATTTCATTCATATTTTTTTATATTCCTATTTTCATATGAAGAGAGGATGCAACTCTACCTCAAACTCATAAACTCAATTATAGCGACTCTAAATTGTTTTGGACGATAAATATATTTTCTAAACAAATGAAAATAACCACGTCACATTTGCTCAGTAAGGTTTCTATGCAAAGTGCTAATCTCGGCAAGTGTAACTGAGATTAGACTAAACAAAATAGACTTAGACCATTCTAGATACATATGGTTAGCTACTTGGCAGCTTGGTAACAAAACGGAGTGAAATGTAGCTAACTGTCTACGTCAATGTAGCTGAGGGATCTCTCTAATTTATGCCGGCTTAATCCGAACTCCGGCAAGCTCGGATGGCTGCATCTTTTAAAATGTGGCTGAAATTTTAAATGTAAAGCGCTAAAGCGCTGTATTTTTGAACAGTGGCAGAATTTCAAAGATTACGCCTGTTGTTTTCTGCCAAAACTGCATAAAAGAAGACGGGATTTGAAATGAATGAGCAACATTCATTTCGAAGAATTGCGGAATTGTAAATTGCAACTCGAATAATATTTTCTATCTTTAAAGCGGAAATTTCAAACTCAGTAACTTTATTGTGAACATCCCAAACGATGCTTTCACATCAAAGCGAAGCGTTAGAAACTTCGCCTTCGCGCTGAAGATTTTGCGAGTTTAGTTGGACGCAATCTCTTCCAAGTAGGTAAGTACCCTTACATCTTAATGCAAAAGTTTAATTTGCGATGTTGTTAATTGTCAGTGAAGTTTGTATGATTCCTACATTCAATACTATGGGCAAGCGTGGCTAACGTAGGAGTTGTTTTTTTTTTCTTCGTTTTTGACGTGATAACGTCTTATAAATCAATGAACGCCGGCTGGACGCACGAAAAAATGTCACGTTCTCCCTGAGCCGCGGGTGCAAGCGAGAGCGCGGAACAAGCGATAGAGAGGCACGATCGGCCTAAGCGTTATCACGTAAAATTATCGTCCGTAAGCCGACTTTACAGACAACCCCTTTTTTGGTTCCGAGTCTTAGGTACCTAAATACTTTGACAAAATTAAATGTACCTTATCTAAGCCTAAATAGTTAAATACTTACATTCAAAATTTAAATAGCTTGAATAACTTACGCTCTTAGCTCTGTCTCAATAAAAAACACAATCAACAGTCTAACGCAATAACATAGACCTCAAAACTGTTTATAAAATTATTAACTAGGGTCAAGTGCCTTTATTAACTAAACAAAATACAAGTTAATACTAACACTACAAATACAGTTATACTGCCCATAGACCGTTGAAGGTCTAAAGACAATCCAAATGCTCAAGATCACTAGCAGTTGGCAGCGGACCCAGCATGCTGGCGGCATTACCACGCTGAATGGCAATACTTATGCGTTGAGCCAGAAACACGCCAGCATTTTGGTCAGGAAGATTTTTGAAAACGAGGTAAGCGCCCGGTATCCTGTTTATAAAATGTACGACAAACCTTACAAAACTGTTAGCAAATGGTTACCAATAGTTAAAGAAACTCTTATTAAAAGACACAGCCCAGTTAAACATTAAGTAATGCTTCAGTGAGCATAACATAAACTATTCTCCCCAGGGCGCGTCTAGTTGAAGTAAGCTAAAGCCGAGCTTGGTGGTTAAATATTCACAAATGGTTTCAACAGATCTAAAATAAGATATGCAGGAAGCGAGCGATCCGATTTGGGTCGTTAATAGCCTGATTTGTGGAACTAGAATAAGCTGGTGTGTTTGTGTAAGTATTGATGGAATAGTTAGGTCGGCTATTCTCGTGCAGGTAAAATTGTTTCTGTCCCCTTCGCACTAAGGCCAATCCAAACTTTAGTGACAGGCGACAAAATAAATATTTCAGGTTCTGAAATAACCACCAGGGGCCTTACGGACAACTGCTATTACAGGCACCTAATCCACTCAGTTGGAAAATCACGCGACCGCAAACCTTATCGCGCCCAGATACGGTTTGCGGTTGCGTGATTTTCCAACTGAGCGGATTAGGTGCCTGTAATAGCAGTTGTCCATAAGGCCCCAAGACATGAAAATAATTTGCAATTACTATAGACATATAGTTTGAAGGGGGGTTTTCGCCAGTGCGTCTAGGCGAGTCTTCCTGTCCACATTGGCCTGTGGAAAGTAGTGCTGCAGCAATGGAATGATATTGCAGCACTATTTATCACAGTTTACGGGGGGAACCGCGCGGAGGTCTGGACTCGGAATTGAGAGCTGGACTGTGTGTGGTACCAAAATCAAGGAATTTTAAAACCGATACCACCCACAGTCAAGACTCCCCTTCTCCCCCGGGAGAACGGGAACGAGTGAATGCGAATAGCGAGAGACCGGGGAGAGTGGCATAAGCAAAGGGAGGCCTATACCCAGCAGTGGGTCACTCAGGGCTGATGATGACGATGAGAAATATAATAGGCTTTTAATTAGATGAGATTACGGTCAAACGTTAAATTATCAGCCTAAGCCTAGTCCCATGTAAAACAGAAAGATACACAGGCAGAGAGACAGACAGATATCGTAGTCTTAGTTATAGGGTCCCGTTACCCTTTAGGTACAGAACCCTAAAAAGAGGCCTCGGCCAGACGACAAACAAAAATAGCAGAATCAAAAGGCTTATGCAAACACTGGGTTATTCAAGGTGGTTATTCAATAATGATGATGATGATGTTGATGAAAAAATTGGTTTTCAAAATATAGCGGTAAAATTTTAATACCTACTTACCTTTTTGTTACAATATTTTATTCAACTTGCCCTGTTAGTGAGTATGTATGTACGTTCGTATGTGTGGGACAAATACTGCTACAAAATTTTCCTCAACCGATTGAGCTGAAATTTGGCATACCTACTTATGTAAATTGGGTGACGATGCAATGTTATGGTACCTTCGAGCTGGTCTGATGGAGACAGAATGTGGTCATAAGAACTCCTAAACGAAACGACGTAACCACGTCGAGTTTGGGTTCGTTGTTCGTTGGATTTGTCTTCCCAAGCACTGTGGTCCTAGATGATACATTCAATATGGTAGACGCCCCAAGATGGCCGACAAAATGTTCTTATCTACCATCATGATATGGGTATCAAAACTATCAAAAAAGGGGTTTGCTGAGAAGAATAAAATAAAAAAAATAAAAAATAAACTAATGTTTTTGTTATAAGTTATAACTAATAACAATCAAGATAATAAATTGAATTTTAACAAAAACAGAAACAAATAGTTAAATTTTGAAAAAAATAACTATATCAATTAACAGACAGGCTCAGGAAATGAAGACATACTTTATTCGCAAGCTGGACTTTATTAGGTGCAATAAAGACGCGATAAAGCTAACATAAAAGCACGTACAATAAAAATGTTTTCTATTCCTGAACGTTAAAGTTGAATAAAGAAATCGTATGGAAAAACATACGAACAAAGAAATAAATGCCGTGGGTGGAAAACAAGCTAACGGGTCGCCTGATGGTAAGCGATCACTGTCGCGTATGAATACCTGCAACACCAGGGCATCACAGATATGTTGTCAACCTTTAAAAACTCTATTAACAACCCTTTTGAAGAATTTCATAATCCTTACTAATATTATAAAAGCGAAAGTAACTCTGTCTCTCTGTCTGGATGTTTGTTCGCTTTTCACGACTAAACCACTGAGCCGATCTTAACGAATTTTGGCAGGATGATAGTGTACATCATATGGACGGACATAGGGTACTTATTCTCCCAGAAAATGCGGGAAAATTGGGAAATCGCGGATACACCGCGGGATTCACCTAGTATATTATAATTATAGTTAGAAATATATCAGTATGAATATAAATATATATATATACTGATATACATATAAATATATGTATATCAGTCTCTGGCAACCATATCACAAGCTTTGCTTAGTTTGGGGTCAGATGACCGTGGTGTCAAAAAATGTCCCGAATATTTATTTATTTATTTATTAAATGCCACAGGAGGGCCATCCCAGCAATTTTTTTCCACTTCTGGGCACACGGTATGGTCTCTTCTTGCACAATTTGCACATGCTACCTGGTTTCGTCTCATAATGTCGTCCGACCAACGTATTAGTTGTCTAGCAGCCAACAACTAACTAATAACACAACTAACATAAAACAACAACTCACAACTAAACAGAATAAAATAAAATGGGTACAGTTCAATGCGTACAGTTAAAATAGCTTATAAACATGGGAAACAAGGATATAAAGCTAAGGGAGACATTCCTCGATCCTCACAGGTCCGCCCCATTTGCCGAGGCGTTGGACCCGAAAATGACGTAGAATTATGAGACAGGGTATCCTACGCGACATTGCATCTGTATAGCTTCTACCCACTGTCTTTGGTTAGAATCCCTGTCATGAATTTGTGAGATTCACTTAGGCGTTGGGTAAAGTTTCTACGATTTATATTTGTTACTATGTTCATCATTTAGTAGTGTTCTGTTGGAATGTCGGTATCGTTAGTATTCATTGGCTTGATTGTTTTTTTTTATTAGTAATAGAATCAGTAGTTCTCAATTACACCCCAAGCTTATAACCGTATATAGTAAGGACGGTGAATGTTTTTTTTAATGGTACCAACTCAGTGGTGCTAAGAGAAATGCTAAGCACCAGTGTAAAGTCAGTCACTCGCCGGCCATGTTTGTGAACTGTCGTTGCACGTAGCGTCATTCTTGAGAGCAAACAAGAAAGTATGTTAACTCGAGGCTGGTACGAGATTTAAATGCCTACTCTAGCCAGAATACGCAGGGTTGTCCCTATCTCAAAGTTTTAAAGGGTGCCACGACACGGTAAACTATAATATTTTTCTTCAACAAACACTGGTTTCAGCTATCTCCATTACTACGAATTTAACTGGGAAACTGCATGAAGTCATCTATACTAATATTATAAAGAGGAAAGATTTGATTGTTTGTTTGTTTGTTTGTTTGCATTGAATAGGCTCCGAAACTACTGAACCGATTTGAAAAATTCTTTCACTGTTTGAAAGCTACTCTATCCCCGGGTGACATACGCTATAATCTATACCCGTGCGAAGCTGGGGCGGACCGCTAGTAATTATATAATTTAAACAGGTAAATTAAAAAAAAACATTAAAATTGACTGTAAGTTTAAATTACAACATTATAACCCATGACTTCTGAAGCGCTTTCATAAAGTTAAAACAGACTTTATTGTTATGGTAACTTACCGAATATTTCAGAGAAAATGATTTCCCTACTTTACCTTGGAAACGGAGTGCCTACTTACCAACTTTTCTCGACTTATGACTTTATGAATCACGTGAAACTTTGATTCTCAAAGTGTGGAGAAAATGTTGGAAATTGAACCGCAAAAGCCTTTTGATATTTAGAATAGCTTTGTACTCGTAAGTATACGGGGTTACACGAAACAGTGATACTAAGTCGAAAGGAGGTCATTTGCAACGGAGAGTGTTCTGAAGAACGAAAGGTTTTACCATCGCACTAGCCGCCACCGTCTAAAAGCTCATCCCCACATTACCACAAATTGAGTGTTATTGTTATTCACACTCAATGAAATGTACCCATGCAACAGCTCATATAAATTTTTCATGATTTTGGGGTTACTCCATCGATATACAATACCTATAGAGTCACTTTTTTTATTGGGGCATTTTTTCTCACTCGGTAATCTGACCCTAAACTAAGCAAAGCTTGTTATATGGCTGCCAGAGACTGATATACATACATATATAGTTTTAAATATATTTTTTTAAATATTTCAAGAATATTTATTAAACATAAAAAATATTTTAAATACAGATATTTAAAACCTAAAACTATTACTACCAAATATAAAAAAAATAAAACCTAACTATCATTTTATTAAACCGCTACCAATGGGAACTGTTCCCAAAATGCTGTCCCCATTACCACGTTGTATGGTGATGCTCACCCTTTGAGCAAAGTAGAGGTAGAGGCCGGCATTTTGGTCACGAGTTGCGTCTATCAGACGTGAAGATAAATCTTTGAAAATTATTTGGCTCCCGATCCCCACGGCCCCATTGTTTAAATACATACTAAACAAACAGTACAATAAAAAAAAAAACAGTAACAAGCAAACAGATACTTTAGCATTTACTGTTAGTGTGATTTATGCAGGACATGCAGCTAGGTTTTAAGAGGGGGCAACCGAAATTTTATGCTAATTTGCCATGATATTCTAACTAAACCAAATATCCGATCACCGTAATAATTGATATATGTGAATTTTCAATTCATTTTCTTTCCGCCATTAAGACAGAAACATAATAGCAAGATATTTACTCGATACTTTAATGTTTTGAAAATGGTGCCTTTTTGCTAATTTTTTTGATTTTACTTGGAAAGTACTTCAGTTACATATCTAAAATAAATACTCACCGAAGGAAAATATAGTTTGTTTTCCAGTGTTAAGACAAAATTTACCTAGATTAATTAGTACTCTCATAATAAATTATATTCGATTTGAGACTTACGTCCTTTAGTTCTAAGCAACTATTCGGTCAAACGGCAAGTCCGATATTCAGTCTTATTCTGTTGCGCTTTGCATCTAAATAGCGAAACATGCTCCGTTTAACCTCAGTACCGCACTGTGCCTCAACGGGGAAGGACGCACGCGCTTGCTTTTCGCCTTGGTTTTATCTTCCGAGTGCGATTATATCAACACCTACTGTATTTTCAAACAAAGGATAATATAAAAAATCGATGGCTCGAACGCGACCACTTGATGCGGCTACCAAGTGGTGACAATGACCTTAGAGCACAGACTAGGTAAAGCTACTACGAAAAAATAACATAGATACAAATAAAATGGATACGACTAGGCCCTAACGAATCCATTATTATGTATGCTCAGTAATATAACTATTAGAGTCGGAGTGTTTCTTTGTGACAGACAAACAGACAGAGAGAGAGAGAGAGAGAGAGAGAGACGGAGAGAAGCAGAGAGAGAGAGTCAGAAAGATAAAACTAAAAATTAAATGACATTATAAAATAATTTAGATTCATTATAATTTTATAAAATTAAAATTAAAAATCATTTAAATTAATGTGATGGTTAATTTGACTTGAGAGTTCCATCCACATTTTCTCACGTTTTTACGAGAAGCGGCTTTCTGCAAAAGGAGGAAGGTTCTCAATTTTAACAGACAAAAAATAGCTTGGTAATAATGGAAGCAAAAAAACATCTTCTAATAAAAAAAAAATTAAATGTGGAAAGTCAAACAATAGGTACTTATGTTTTTAACCGACTTCAAAACAGGGGCAAGGTTCTCAATTCAACCGGTATAAAAAAATACTAGTCGAATTGAGGACCTTCCTCCTTCTTTGAAGTCGGTTAAAAACATAAGTACCTACTGTTTGACCAGTTGGGTTGGCTCGGGTATGTGCTGGTAAGGGGAAATGCACAATACACTAGCGGGACTACTTACCTTAGTCAAAGTCAAATACTACTTACCTTTTTATCCGACTTCAAATAAGGAGGAAGGTTCTCATTTACCTTAGAGTACCTTCAATTCGACCAGTATTTTTTTATACTGGTTGAATTGCAGTCCACCACTGCGGTGCAACAATGCGGTGCAACACTGCGTTGCAACACTGCGGTGCAACAGTGCGGTGCAACAGTGCGGTGCAACAGTGTGGTACAACAGTGCGGTACAACAGTGCGGTACCATCTTTAAATATATTGAATCAGTAGCATAAAATACGAGTTTCTCAGATCAAACGCTAGGTGGCACCACCAGTATTTCAGCAAAGTGAAGTTATATCAAAAAATAAATAGCTATTTTTGAATATTTTGAACTAATTGGTTGGAAACATAGGTGAGTTTTTTTTTGAGGATTAGGTGAGGTTTTGCGTGATTTGCGTCCAACACTAGATGAGAGCATTTATATTTCAGAGAATCTTGACTTGTATCGTAAAATATTTCTGCCATCCTTGCATATTTTAAATCAGTAACGGTGATTATAGATTGTTCAGTTCTAATACTAGAAGACATCTTCAATATTTCAGTGAAGACGTTAAATCAGAAAATATTTCAGCCATCCTTGAATATTTTAAGTCTGTGGCATCGATTAATGGCTGCTGAGGTCTAAAGCCAAACGACGGCACCAATATTTCAGAGATTTTGAGAAGTAGCTTCACTAACGAAATTTCTTTATTTAATTCAAATCCGAAAATATTTTGACCATCACTACATATTTTGAGTTTTATTCAGTGGTAAATGATTTCACAGGGTGAGTATTAGGGAACTAACGCAGTATTTTTCATACATTTTGGGTAATGAGAAGCCACAGGCAAACCACGGCAAAACTTATCTCAGATGGCGCCACCTTCGCTGGTGCTGTCATTTGTGGCGTATTTGAGGTTATAAACATTGCTCTTGAATGAAACAATAAAAATAAACTTTGCCTTTAAACAGTAAAATGTTTCTTATATTTCAGAGAATCATGACTTGTATCGTAAAATATTTCTGCCATCCTTGCATATTTTAAATCAGTAACGGTGATTATAGATTGTTCAGTTCTAATACTAGAAGACATCTTCAATATTTCAGTGAAGACGTTAAATCAGAAAATATTTCAGCCATCCTTGAATATTTTAAGTCTGTGGCATCGATTTATGGCTGCTGAGATCTAAAGCCAAACGACGGCACCAATATTTCAGAGATTTTGAGAAGTAGCTTCACTAACGAAATTTCTTTATTTAATTCAAATCCGAAAATATTTTGACCATCACTACATATTTTGAGTTTTATTCAGTGGTAAATGATTTCACAGGGTGAGTATTAGGGAACTAACGCAGTATTTTTCATACATTTTGGGTAATGAGAAGCTACAGGCAAACCACGGAAAAACTTATCTCAGATGGCGCCACCTTCGCTGGTGCTGTCATTTGTGGCTTATTTGAGGTTATAAACATTGCTCTTGAATGAAACAATAAAAATAAACTTTGCCTTTAAACAGTAAAATGTTTCTTGACAGTGGCGAATCTCAGAAAAAAGTTAATGTTTCCTTAGCTGGTAAAAAAGCGAATCTTTTGGCAAGGTAGGTATGCAATAAAATTATCAATCACTGCGTTGCAACACTGCGGTGCAACAGTGCGTTGCAACACTGCGGCGCAACAGTGCGATGCAACACTGCGTTGCCACACTGCGTTGCAACACTGCGTTGCAACACTGCGTTGCAACACTGCGTTGCAACACTGCGGTGCAACACTGCTTTACAACACTGCGGTGCAACACTGTGGACCAAGTAGACAGAGACACTAAGATTATACAAGTCGCATTGAGAACCTTCCTCCTTATTTGAAGTCGGATAAAAAGGTAAGTAGTAATACCTACTGTTAGACCGGCCGGGTTGGCTCGGGTAGGTACTGGTAGGTCAAACAGTAGGTATATTAGGCCGACTTCAAATAATGAGGAAGGTTCTGTGAAGGATGATGATGATATTTTTTAGTAAATTGAATTGAATGGAATGGAATTGAATTGCATTGCATTAAATTACATTAAATTAAATTAAATAAATCATACTTAAATAGATATTAACAACCAGGTATACTCGTAGAACAAACACAAAATGTTCATCACATTAATTTTGTCCTAGGTGGGAATCGAACCCACGCCCGAAGCTCAGAAGGTAGGTTCACTACCAACTGGACCAACGGGCTTTCGGGTATTTCGTTTCGCGTGTTTCGTTTAGTATAGTATAGCATAGCGTAGCGTAGCATAGCATAGCATAGCATTAGTTTAGTTTAGTTTGATTTAATGTTTAACGATCTCTGACTCTCTGTCTCAAGCGTAAAATTTTAATTTGAAAATTAATTTAGGCAATTTCAATTTAATTTATATAATTTATTAATTTTATATTGATATTGTAGATAACTTAAAAATTAAGTTTAAAAAGTATACAACAAACACAATTTTGAAAATTGAAATAAACAATTTACGGTTTTGCGCGCCGCGACCAAACCCAGCTAATCGCCAAAACGCCAACATTATGCTTATCCTGTGTTTATTACTCCTTGCCGCATGACGAGTTCGACTACGCGAGTTATGTGTACTGGAGCTGCGCGCGACTGCCGCGCTGCCGTGGTTGTGTTTCACACTAATGCGGGTGATGCGAGACGCGCGGGTGAAATCAGAAATTTTCCTCGCTTTATACGCACTCTTAATAGAATACTAGCTGACCCGACAATGATGACCCTGAAAAAAAAACTGAAATCTGCTCGAAGTACAATCTAACAGGTCCAATTGTAAATATAAACCATCCAAGGACCTACTCAAATACATTTAAAAAAAAACCGGACAAGTACGAGTAGAACTCGTGCTCTGAGGGTTCCGTTGGACAGAACCCACAGAGCGCGAGTCCAAAAAAAATTAAAGTTGGAATATTGAAAGACAAACTTAACTTTGTAGTTGACTATAAGGTTCGTCTATACATTCCAACTACAAAATGTAATTTTATTTATATTACACGGGAATTACTCACGTAAGATTAAGCCGGTCACTCCGACTATAGTTTCAACCGCATTAGGCAGTCTTTTTCAAGGTGAATGCGCGCGCGCGGCTGCGTCTCGCTTGGCACTGTTAATCTTACGTGAGTAATTCCCGTGTAATATAAATAAAATGTGTGAAAACCACGTCAGTTTCTATAATAAAATACAAAATGTAAGTTTGTAATATCAAAATATATTTTTTTAAATGATATAACGTCAAATTTGTAACTTTCAGATTTATTCCTATATATGTGCTATAAGATCTTGCCTTTTGCCAAATTTCATGATTCTAGGTCGTTGGGAAGTACCCTATAGGTTTTGATTTCCCTGTGAAATCGCAAAATATGCGACATAAACGTTCATATCTTTTGATTGCGTTGACTTACAACTTTTACTTTTTTACAGCCGAAAGAAACCGTAGTCTGAAGTATTAAGTATAAATTTCAAGTTGATACCTTTATGCGTTCTTGAGAAAAAGGGTCTTGACAGACGGACAGACGGACAGACAGACTGACAACGAAATGATCCTATAAGGGTTCCGTTTTTTCCTTTTGAGGTACGGAACCCTAAAAACATCAAAATTGGTTAAATCAGGGGTGTCCAACAAAATTTGGTGGCGGGCCGGATTTGTTGTTTTTGATTTTGATTTGATTTGATTTGATATAAGTAAAATGGTAGAAAGGGTATAATTTTAACCTTTTGGCGGAATGCACAGCAGGTTTCACTTTTAACTACATGCACAGGGACACTGATATAGATGATATAGATATGAATCTCCGTTCTTTACAAAATTACGTCTAGAAAAAAGTTAACAGTTACCCAACTTTTGACTCATTCGCGGGCCGGATTAGGAACCTAGGCAGGCGGCATTGTGGCCCGCGGGCCGTATGTTGGACACACCTGGGTTAAACCATTTTCAAGTTTTTGCGAGACTCACGAACAGCAATTGACTTATATATATAGAAGAAAAGATAGATGTATATATTTCTTTCTTTTAAGCAAAAGGTAAATATTTCTTTTCAATTTCCCATTGTTTGTTCGTTTTAAAATTGACTGAGCACAAGAGCTCGGCAATTGCTTTGAAGATCGGAAACAATGTTCAGTTTATTAAATTGAACGAAATTGCAGGTAAAGAAAGGCTGTGTTTTGAGAAAAGGGAAATTGGACTCTCGTAATTTGTTTATGAAGAAATATTCGTGGTTAATTGGGCCGCACCATCAAGAAATAGCCCTGTACAATTTAGGTTATGGTTTTATTGTAGTGATTGTGAAACGTGCAAAAAGTTGTAATATTTACCATTAATTCGGATGTTAATTGATAGCATGTGCTCTTTATAATCTGACGGCACGGTTCGATCTTCGGCTCCGTACAAAATAATGACTTATTTAGTTCTTGAATTATGTGCAGTTTCGATGCCATCGCTCACAAACGGCGAAGGTAAACATCTTGAGGAAACCGGTATCCAAGAAATTTCCAAGAACCTCAAACAGTTCAAAGACATTCACCAAAATGCACAGGGCCAGCATGGTGAATTAGGGCTCATCTTTTCCCTCTGAGAGAAGGCCTATGTCTACGCGTGTGACGCGCACACACACGTTTAGTGCTTAAATACATTTGGACGTTCATCATCATCATCAATATCAGCCTATCTGTTGCCACTGCTCGGACACAGGCCTTCTCTCAGAGAGAGAGAGAGAGAATGGGGCTTAATTCATCATGCTGGCTCCTTCAACCACAATAAAAAGAATGGACGGGCCATAGCCATTGAACTTGCTCAGTAAAAAACGTCGGACTTAATATACTTCAACACCTAATTATAACAATGTACAGTACATTTGTTACAAAAAATAGATAGCGGTTTTTTGTTGAGTTATCTTTTCCTTTACCGTTGTTGAGTGCTAGCTTTCCTATATTAAAAAGTACTCTTTGGTGCTAGCATCGAAACTGCACTGCATATATAGTTTATGTCAGTATCACAGATATACACAACGTCAGTATACATGTCATAATGAAACAGTCCGTGCAGGGCCGAGGCCCGAACCGGGTGCCGTCAGATTATAATGCGCAATTGCTAAAGTTCGTTCACCATCGTTCCAGACCTTATTTCAAGTTACATAAACAATCTTTTCCCCTGATTATTAAGATTACGTTACCTAAATATGGCACCACAATCTGGATCATTGAATGGAAGTAACAAAGACGTTTTCCGGTCACCGCGTGGACTAAACAGCTGACCTATTTCGGCTGTCATGTTCAAAGCGCAGCTCAGAGTAAACCGGCTGCGTTCTGCAATAAAGTTGAGCAACAAAATGTGGTTTATGTTCAGTTGGTTGCTACTTAACGTTTTACTGTTTGGGTTTTTATTTTTATGTAGCCTATGGCTGAAGGGCGGGTAGAACGATGAAGTAGGTAATATAAGCGAAATTCTTTTTCATTTCATTGCGTTTATACGTTAAATAGGACTACAAAATAATTTTATCTCAAATAATTGCTTATTTAGTCACAATAAAAAAAAAAATAAAAAAATGTTCCCAAGTTATGGAACTCACATATTTTAAATTTAATCTTTTAGGTACTAGGTGGAATAAACGCAAAAGATAATAATCGTACCTACTAGTATTCTTTAAATATTATTATATCTTTCATTTATATTTTATTTAATAATAAATTTTAATAGGCTTGCGTTTGACCACCAACTCGCCTGATTTAAAGCGATGATGCGGTCTACGATGGAACACTGATATGGATTTCATCCCATCCTCGTCGCCAAATGATATGTCCGAGGGTGGTGAGAAATAACACGCACTTAGTTTCGTAGCTTGTTTATTACTGGCCGGCGCGCTGCACCAGTTGTCACCCGCCGGCCGCAAAACAAAAGGAGGGGCGCGTATACATCAAACACACTTGCCTAGAAGAAACCGATTCACTCGTGATCCTCTTATCTTCTTAGTTTGTCTGATTTTTGGGATTTTAGATTTCCAAAAAGAATGTCTGATTGGAAATCAAAAATATTTTTTTCTCATTTTACAAGTCAACAAATTCACAATGTATCCCGTTTGCCGCGGTACCCAACCATTTAAAAAGAACCACGTGCGACCAAAATTGAAAATCGTGAACGCAATGGCGCGTAATAAGGAGATTACTTTCCTATAATTGGGTTAGTCGTTAGCTATTGATTTAATCCGCTTCCGATTTGTACTGCGTCAGCATATTGGCAACGATTTTGTACGTTTTGTAAAACCGGCATAACTACTTGCCACCCCTTGCTGCCTACTGCTGCTTCCTTTTATAACTGCTAACTCCCACGACCTATCGAAGCAAGCGGTAAAACTTTCCTTTTGTCTACACCCACGCAACTTACGCGGAGATACCTATACAAAAAGAAGTGAGACAGAATTGATAGTTCGGTGTTCTTGCCAGTAGGCACGCGTGTTATTGCATCTTCGCGTCATACGAGTACGTGGGAGCAGACGGGAAGCATTCCTGTCAGCCATTATAGCATCATAGCAAGCAAGAATATTACATGATCCAAGAAAACAAGGTCTAGCGCTCTGGGAGATGTCCCGCAATGACGTCACTGTCCAGTTGCTACTTTATTGTAACAAATACAGATACTGGGTTTTTTTTTTTATAATAATCTATTAAATAAAATACAAAAAGCATTTCAATTGTCATTTAGTTTGTCCGCTCAAGCAAGTTAAGCACGAATTGAATATATAAACACAATTTTATCAAAACCACATCGATTTATAGGATTCCCACAGGTAATATACGGATATTGGGGAGTTATATTTTCACGCTACTGTTAACACAGAAAATCATAGAGAGTCCGCCATTGTTTCGTGTATCGTCATCTCTCTCGAACTTGTAGTAAATTAATTATTCTGCTCTTTCTTATGCACGTGTACGTGTATCCATGACATTGATAACATCATTGCGGGACGCCCACGTGAAATTTTTTCTTGGAGCGCTATACCTGGCGGAGTGTATTATTATATCATGGAATATTAAATATTATAATAACCTAACAAAAATGCCCAATTGGTGAGTCTGTTTTTCCATTCAGTTCGAATGTATCTAAGCCGCAAGTGAATCGATTTTGAATAGGCAGCAAACTCCATCGTAGCCCGCACCATCGTTTATTATCCAGCGAAAGGCGGTCAAACAAAAGCGTATTACTTAGCCAATAAAATAATTGTGTAAGTTATTTACGAGTACCATATAATGTGTTCTGCCCACCATGACTCAACACCATGACTCAAGATGCTGAAACTTGGACGCTCATGGAGAAAGAAGACTAGTCACAAGTCACATGATCTAGTCCTTTCATAGAGAGCCATGGAGTGAGCCATCCTCGGCTTCAAATTTCAAGACCGTATCCGAAATTAGAGATACAATATATAGGTATATATTATAGGTTTTCCCCGTCAGTTACAATCTGGGTGTCTACAAGTCGAGAGTGAATCGGTTTCTTCTAGGCAAGCGTGCTCCATCGTAGACCGCATCGTCGCTTAACATCAGGCGAGATGGCGGCCAAGCGCAAGCCTATCTACTATTAAAAAAAAAACGTAGAACCAAGGCTGCAGACATCGTAAAAAGGATGACGGAACTAAAGTGGAGCTGGGGAAGACATGGCTAGACGTGATGATGGTGGTATTCAGCAGTATCCGCGTAGTGGCCAAGACTAGGTCAGCGGAACCCGGACTTACCTAGGATGAGGTGGACCGAAGACATCAAAACTGAAGAAGAAGAAGAACTGTTATGAATACTAACCAGTTCTGAGAAGTATTGGAAACCAGTGGATGCGATTGGCGCAAGACCAGGGGTTTTATTTTATTTGGAAAATATACAGTGATAAATAACTAGATTACCGATACGTTGAATTTAGAAGTCACATATTGAAAAAAATTTTTTTTGCCTATGGGTATGAAATAAAGATATTAATATTATGTTAGAATAAGTACATGGTCAATATGGTCATTATGCAATTCAAACTGTAAAAACAAAATAGATATAATTATAGGTAGTAAGTACTATGTTTAAGCTATGAAACACAAGACAGTCAGGGAGACACACCAAACCAGTTTTAACTAATATTTTGTCTAATTGAATTCAAGGATGATTGTATTGATGTATAAACAAAGGGAGGTCTATACGCAGCAATGAGTCACTCAGAGCTGACGATGATGATGATGAAGTACCATAGATGATATTGTATTAGTGACCGTACAGCCGTCATAGTACTTATCTTTTTATCGACTTGCAAACCACCTTGCTTAGGAAATGAGAACTAAATCAGTCAAAAAATATTATGAGAGTAATGGAATTCCGCCGGCCGGAACGGTCGGGCATGAAAAATGTTCTGTCAGGAAAGTCGTTCCGTACATAGGCACCTTTGAGCTATAGAAGCCATAACTTGCGTCCCCATGTTTTAGTGAAGGAGAGCAAAGAAAATTATGCTTTGAACCTTAGCACATAGAAAATAAAGATTCGGTTCTGTCAAAGTTTCGGGTATAATATTGAGGTGCTAACAAATTGGGCGTCAGCTACACCCTTGTTCAAAATTGTATCGTGAATCGAGATCTTTTAATAAACGACGCTTACTTGACAATATTACAGTAGCTATAAACTGTACATATAATTATTATATAAAAAGATATGTTTGCAGTGTACAGGTTATAAACACGAATGAACTGTGTGTCAGACCGTTCATTCGCTTAGTTACACTCTCAAATAATAGATGGCGCTAGAGTCGAGTTAGATCGCGGTATTGTTTCGTTCGCGTCGGATAGCGTACCGCTGCGGCAATATTTTTGGGTAAGTCAAGTCATTGACAATAATAGTAATACAATACAATATAATATTTATTTTTGAAATGCATCTCTTGTACCACTGTATGAGAGTGCACAATAGTAACACACTGCGCTGCGTGTGTGTTAGTTTGTGTTGAAAACACACAAAGTAACACACGTTAAAAAAACGGACAAGTACGAGACTACGAGGACTCGTGCTCTGAGGGTTCCGTTGGACGGGGAACCCTCGGAGAGCAAGTCTAATTTGATTTAATTTTTGTTAACTGTCTAAGTACGGAGCTAGGTGACATTAATTCTTGCCTTTTTGTTTTTGTAATTTTATTTTAGTGTTAGCTTACTTACGTTCATAGTCATAGTATTTTATTGATAACAAATTACAGGTACACGTCACAGAAAATAAATGATAATAAAATTATTACAATAATAATAAATGAAATTTCATTTACAAACAAAACAGAAAAATGGCTGTAGGTATATTAATAAATAGTCAAAAATAAAATGTGACCTGTGTGTTTAACTATTATGGATCTGAAATAATGATATAATTATACTTATATAATACTAGCTGACCTGACAGACGTTGTCCTGTCTTAGAACTGTCAAAGACGCAAAGTTAAAATTGTAAATCTTATTTTTTTACTCCTTGGGTTACATTATTGGAGTTTTAGTTAGGATCCCTAGTTTTTTTGAAAATATAATTTGTAGCCTATGTTTCCCGGGGATAGCGTAGCTTCCCAACAGTGAAAGAATTTTTCAAATCGGTTCAGTAGTTTCGGAGCCTATTCAGTGCAAACAAACAAACAAACAAACAATCAAATCTTTCCTCTTTATAATATTATAGATAAATGGCTGCCAAAAGCAAGACTATTTACGTATACAAAAAATTGAGCTTTCAAAAGTTTAAACTCTGCCCAAGTTTTTTTTTCGCTTTCATAGCTGCAATAACATTGTAATAGGGTGAATGAAAACCACGAATTCTGATCACCTTTGCTAGGTTTTTGAACGCAAAACTGTTAACAGGTACCTACATCAGTATACAACAGATAAAAATAAAAAAAAAGATTTTACGTACCTGATCATCATTTCAGCCGTAGGACGTCCACTGCTGGACATAGGCCTCCCCCATCGATCTCCAAAAGGGCCGGTTGGAAGCGGCCTGCATCCAGCGTTTCCCTGCGGTCTCTTTTAGGTCGTCTGTCCATCTTGTGGGTGGACGTCCTACGCTGCGCTTACCAGTCCGTGGTCTCCATTCCAGAACCTTTCGGCCCCATCGGCCATCTGTTCTGCGTGATATGTGCCCTGCCCACTGCCATTTCAACTTACTAATCCGGTGGGCTATGTCGGTGACTTTCGTTCGTCTACGGATCTCCTCATTTCGGATTCGATCTCGTAGAGAAACCCCGAGCATAGCCCTCTCCATAGCTCGTTGTGCGACTTTGAGCTTGCTTATGAGGCCCATAGTGAGAGACCACGTTTCAGTGCCGTATGTCATCACTGGTAACACACACTGGTCGAAGACTTTCGTCTTAAGGCACTGAGGTATTTTGGACGAGAAGACGTTGCGTAGTTTACCGAACGCTGCCCAGCCGAGTTGGATTCGCCGATTGACCTCTTTCTTGAAGTTGGACCTACCTAGTTGGACTGTTTGTCCTAGGTAGACGTACGCGTCAACAGCTTCAAGAACTGAGTTCCCAACTGATACTGGGGTGGGCACAACATGGATATTTGACATAACCTTTGTCTTGTCCATGTTCATTTTAAGGCCCACCTGTTGGGAGACTCGATTGAGGCCTTCGAGCATCATGCTGAGATCTTCCATCGACTCTGCCATGACCACAATATCGTCGGCAAACCGAAGGTGAGTGATGTACTCGCCGTTGATGTTGATGCCAAGTCCTTGCCATTCCAGGAGCTTGAAGGCATCTTCCATTGTGGCAGTGAACAGTTTCGGAGAGATAACGTCTCCCTGTCTCACGCCTCTTCGCAATGGAATTGCCTTCGAACTCTGCTCCTGTACTCGGACCGACATGGTGGCGTTATTGTACAAACACTTCAACACTTCGACATACCGATAGTCAATACGGCATCGCTGGAGAGACTCGAGCACCGCCCATGTCTCGACCGAATCAAAGGCTTTCTCATAGTCCACAAACGCCAAACATAGTGGCAAGTTATATTCTTCGGTCTTCTGTATAACTTGGCGTAGCGTGTGGATGTGGTCTATGGTACTATAGCCTTTTCGGAAACCGGCTTGTTCGATAGGCTGGAAGTCATCGAACCTGCGATCGAGACGATTCGTGATGACCCTCGAAAACAGCTTATAAACATGGCTCAGAAGCGAGATGGGTCTGTAATTCTTCAGCAAGGTTTTGTCACCTTTCTTAAAGAACAGCACCACCACGCCTCTGTTCCATGCTTCTGGCGTTATACCTTCGAGTAAGACAGAATTAAAGAGCTTCTGAAGGACTCTGAGTACCGGTGTTCCACCCGCTTTCAGAAGCTCTGATGTGATTCCATCGTCCCCCGGCGCCTTGTTGCTCTTGAGCTGTTTCAGGGCCATCCTAATCTCGTACAGGCTGATGTCCGGGATATCTTCGGTATAGTGTCGGCTCAGCTTGGCTCTTGGGTCTTTGGCCGAGCTGCTCACAGGTTTAGCAACCGAAGTGTATAACTGTCCATAGAACCTTTCGATTTCCCCTAATACCTCGGCTTTGGTCGACGCTACACTACCATCTTCCCTCTTCAGCTTTGTCAGCTGGCTTTGCCCAATAGACATGTGTCTTGCAAACACTTTGGAGCCTTTGTTTTGCTCAATCGTCTCTTTAATACTGTTCGTATTAAAGGTACGTATGTCGTGCCGCAATGACTTCCAAATTTGTCTATTGAGCTGCCTATATGAGTCAGCGTCATCGGAACATTGTAGTTGTAACGAGCGTCGATCAGCCATGAGGTTACGGGTATGGTCGGATAATTTTACTTAATTAATTTTAATTTTACGTACCTGATACACTTCAGTTAAATTATATTAAAAGAAAATGTTTTTATTCAGCTTTTTACAATCAACTATTGTAGCTATTAAAGCCATTGTAGCTGTCAAAGGAAAAAATGCTTGAACCGAGAATAGTTTAGCAAAATATGGTACAACAAATTCGACAACACTGTCCAATTTTCAGAAACATTGATCTCTTGTTACGTGTCCTCGTTCATTAGGTCCGGTGTTAAATTCGTACGGAACCCTCCCTATAATTTGCATGTAATTAGACAGGACCCATTACTTATCCAAGTTTCCTTTTTCTCAGTTTCTCTTTTAAAAAGTTAAAGTTGCTTTTAATTTGCCTCTTTGTGTACAAGATAATTGATAAATAGAGACGGGAGGATCCTCATTTTTAGGGTTCTTTACCCAAAGGATAAAAACGTCATAAAGTAAAAACAAAAGGACGGTAGTACATACAACATAATTACAACAACTTGTTTTTCTAACGTATTTTTGTATTAGCTCTAATGTAACAGTAATACCTACGTACAACCGTCAAACTTGGCATGATTATAGTACACACTCTAAAGTATAACAACCAATAATAAATAATGGCCAAGTGCGAGTCGGTGACAAGATTCTGTTCATTCGCAAGTTATAACTGGTAATTTCGTTATTGAATTTTGTGGTGGTACGGAACCCTCAGTGCGTGAGCCCGACTCGCATTTGGCCGGTTTATTGAAATTTCATTTTAGACTTACACCCAACATCATGTGCTACATTATCAATGATCATTTTTTTACACGTAGCGTAGGCACGATTTTCAAAGTGTACCTACTAAACTACTAGTGTACAGGGGCCTTACGGATAACAGGAATTGCGGCACCAAACTAACGTTAGATCCGCTCAGTTGGAAAATCATGCGAACGTGAACCTTAACGCGCCCAGATACGGTTTGCGGTCGCGTGATTTTCGAACTGAGCGGATCTAACGTTAGTTTGGTGCCGCAATACCTGTTGTCCGTAAGGCCCCTGGTGTAGTGAAGTCCACATTTTTAGTTCTCCAGATAAATTCAGGAGAACTAAAAATTCTAATAAAAAAACTATAGAGATTCATGGTCCCACTGCTGGGACCGTGAAAGACTCTCTGAGAGAAGATCTGTAACTTCTCTCAGAAAGAGAGAAAGAGCAAGAAAGAGAGAGAGTGAGAAGATGGGTTCTACCGGTTCTACCATGTTTAGCCCAGTATTGAGATGATGATGAAACATTTAACCCTTTGATTCGTTCCAATTTACTGACTACACTACGATAGGCATTTGTGTTTGCTCGAATACATCACAACTTCATGAACTACCCGGTCAAATTTGGCGCGACAGTGTCTACATCATCATCAGCCAGAAGACGTCCACTGGTAAACATAGGCCTCCCCCTTTGACCTCCTTACTGAACGACAGCCTGCCAGCTGCATTCACTGGATGCCCGCGACTCTCACGATGTCGTCGGTCCACGTGTAGTGGGAGGCCTACGCTGTGTCTTCCGGTTCGTTGTCTCCACTCAAGAACCTTTCTTCCCCATTGGTTATCAGTTTTTCGAGTGATGTGGCCTGCTCATGGCCACTTCAGCTTGCGAATTTTAATAGATACGTCTATGACTTTGGATCTTTATCGAATATCCACGTTCCAGATTATATCGCGCAAAGAAACTCCCAGCATAGCTCTCTCCATTCAGATGCAACAGTGTCTCATATTAGACTATTTTATATCATCATGACTAACCTGCACCAAATCTCCATGGATGCCGCCGGCTGCCGTGATGGTGAGCAAGCAGACGTACGGGACCAGGTCTTCTCGTGGCCGATGCAGCTCCAACTCGTAAGTCCTGCCGATGTCGCCGTAGTAGGTACGGTTGCATCCTGAATGGAACAGAAATAAGATAAATATTATTTATTTGCACAAAACACGAGTAAATCATACACGCATTTAAAAATGCATGCATAATAGGTGGGTTAAAATATTTGTCACATTTAAAAACGCATGCACAATAAGTGGGTTAAAACATTTGTCACTTTGTATCATGTTTTACCTAGTTTGTACGCGTACAAATCTAGAGAGATGGTATAAAAATACCGGAAATATCATTCATATAAAAAAGTATTAATTAAATTAACTGTCGAAACAATTTCAATAGTTAAGATATGATGTTATTAATTTAAATATTTAACAGATAGACATAACTATAACTGTATGACAAACCAATTGACCTACTGCAATCATTACAAAAATTTATTATGTCTAAAATCACTAAGAATTGGGTTATTTTGATATTTTTCAATTTATGAGGCAGTGCAATCACGTTTTGGTCGAATGATCAATTTGTCAGTCTATGCGAGCGGAATTGTGCTTTACTGAGTTGCAATAAAGCGCAGTTTCGTTCGTGCGAACTGACAGTCGAATATAGATAACGTGTCACATCATTTATGCTGGAGACCAAACTTACCAGAGGAAATTAAGTAATACGTCCGAAACTAAAAAAAAAAAACAGGTATTTAACAATAACAACTTACAACGTACAATCTCTCCACAAGAACAACTGTGGCATGACGCACAAGGCTGTTACAGCAAAATATGGTCCCATCGCCGTAACAATTCAGGACATAAATAAGAAAAACGTTTACTTCCCGTCCGTAACAAACAACCTGTATTACGAAAGAGTTTCCTGATAGAAGTTATCTCCACGAACGATTTTTATGGCAGGTGATATTTACGACATACATCGAACGTTGTAAATAAAAGTCCCTAATAAGTACCTAGGCCCTGAAATGTACTGTATAAGATATAGAGTGGAAGCGAAAAGCCGGAGATCAGCCTGATTGGCGTGCTTTGAAAGTGGCCTATGTACAGCAAGTGTACGTATACGTTCTGGTATGAACTGATAAAAAAGAATAGGTTTAGTTTTTGTCTGGATATTGTTTGGTGCGATTTATTATTTTTAAACTTTGGAGCATATGTACGGATTTTCATACCACTGGCTTTTCGGTGAAGGAAAACATCATGAGGAAACCTGCATACCCACGGAGAAGGAATTAAATGGCGTATGTGAATCCACCAACCCGCACTGGGCCAGCGTGGTGGATATGGCCCAATCACCCTTTTGGGGGTAGGCTAAAAGTCCAGCAGTGGACTGTTAAAAGGCTGATTATGGTGATGATGATGATTTCAATGTTGTATATTTTAGTGATGATTCTTCAGATTGTATTTATCGAACGTGCGACGCGTATTCGAACGTACGTGAAAATAGCCCCTGAACTTATGGCAACATTTCTTGTTACGGTGAGATGCGCCTCGTTTGCAGTGAATGTTAGGTAAAATATCTCAACGTATTGTAAAGTTTGGTAAACTTGAAGGTAGTAAGAAGAAAGTTTTCAACGCTTCGATAGTAAAGAACTTTGATGCACAAGCTTTATAGTTTTAGTGATTATTTCAATAGTTTTAATGCTAGAGACCGTGTTATGAGTAATGCATGTATGCGACGCATATTACCTGCTCAACAAGAAAAGGGTGCAAGTATAATGATATAAGCCGCATCATCGCTTTCCATCAGGCGAGATCGCGGTCAAACGTTAGCATAGTCCGATGTAAAAAAAAAATATGCATCGTTCTGTCGCACGCGCACCCTTTTTCTAAGTTGGGGATATGTTTCTTGCAACGTGTAGGACGCATAAAGCTTTAGCATGAAGCTATTCATCTTTGGTAGTCTGAACATTAGAGTACTTTTTATTTTATTTGAATGCTAGTCAATACCTACTAGTAGTAATTTCGGAGCAGGTCAAATCATTAATGGACCAACATAAAATGCTCCGTTCTAAAGGATTTTCAAACACATATTCACGGAAATCACGTGCTGACATCATCAGCCAGAGACGTCCACACTGAACGACAGCCTTTTGCATCCACTGGATGCCCGCGACTCAACCCGAGTACGAGTATGTCCTAAAACTGCGACCAGAACCACCAGAGGAGGGGCAGCAGCATCCTCCTGCTTGAATGGTGGAACGTTCTGCGATCTCCAAGCCGCCTGCCAAGCGTGGGTTTTATGGCAACCCCCCTTGACAGATACATAAATATTTGGAGGTAATTTTCGCATTTTTAAAATTCGTTGTCTAGCAACAAAATTTCGTAAAGAAAAACATTTCCAGATGATCATGACAATCAACTGGAAATATCAATTTATTTTGTCTGCTTTGCATTAACCAGTGGAATTTGCAATTTTTTGTGGAAAAAACGTAATTAAATCTTTTTGCACATTGAAATATTGTGTACGCACGTATCTACAAGATATTAGGACAACAATTCCAATCACTAGGTTTTCGTCGAAGTGGGTTCTTCAAATTATGGACACATTAAATATCATGTTTGAGAACAGTCATAAGCTGTACAGCCATCTGCTAATTCTTCTCAACGAGTAGTACTGTAACTCGTTAGCTCACTTTTCATTCTATCACATTTCACGCTAACATTATAAATGCGTAAGATTTTTTTTTTTCTGTGTGTGTGTTATCTATTCACGGCTACGAATATCTTGAAAACACGGAGGTAGATACATCATATAGAAATAATGTGACAATTTGTTATCCACGGAAAATCTAGCAAACCTGGCCTGGGGTAAAACCTCTGAAGCGGGTAGTCGGATAAAATAAATCACGCTCCAAAATACGTAGGCATACTTATATTTCCGTTTATTTCCGGCACTGCTGCGCCAATTATTTCAGTACCGGTTCGTGACTCGGCACAAGGGCGTTAATGAGCGATCACAATTGCACAGACGCGATGACGCCAGTGTGGCTGAAAATTGGCCGTGCTTTTTACGTTCGTATCTTTAAAGTTGCAGTTTTTATTTTGTTTCTTTATTATAAAATAAACAAAGAAAACCAAACTGGTAAAAAAGCCAGGTTAGTTACACCATTTATAACTCAAGAACGGTTAGAAAAATTTTCATGATACTCTCCACCCTGAATAGCAGAATAAAATATTTAAAAAAATATAGGAAAAAAAATTATGAAGTAAGTTAGTTAGTGAGTTCATTTTCCCATAAATGTTGTATGGAACGCCAAAATTTGATGTCCATAGCCTATAGCACACAAGAATAGTGTAGCTTTCTAATAGTGAAAGAATTTTTAAAATCGGATCAGTAGTTATGGAGTTAAAACAGAACGAACAAACTTACAAACTTACAAACTTACAAACTTTACCTCTTTATAATATTACTAGCAGACCTGACAGACGTTGTCCTGTCTACACATAAAAAATGGACTTCCGCAAAGTAACGCCTGATTCAATCAACTATACTTAGTAGGTTTAACCTGCTGTATCACCTCGTGTTAACGATAACGATATCTTTAGCTAATAATTATATTCATAATAACCTGTTCATTTACTATCGGCATAGATAAATATATCGGTCATAAGTTGCGAACTTGACCTTGGGCCGACCATGACTTGACTTGACATTAGGAGACATCGTGCTTGAGTTTAACCGCCAAGGTCAAACTCGAAAAACAAACCTTCAGCGATGGACGCCTTCTATTCGGCGCACTAAATGTTTTGCCAGCCGAAGACGCGTCTCAACAACCATGCCCGTTCATAATAAAATTTGTTTCTAGCTTTAACTAGGTACAAAACAATCAATTTAATGCTTCTCAATCAAATCTCACTATGTGTAACAAAAGTTTTTCTGAAACTTTCGAAGCATCCACAAATCGAATGGCAACAAACAACACACTATTCAAGCCGCGGCACAAAGCGTAACTTTCGGCATCCGCACTAAAAGCTCTCTCTTTGATTGCAGCATAGATACGTCGCCGGCACTTGGATGACTGACAAATGTTCCAGCGTGTTTCTGCGGCTTTCGATAGACGTATTCAAGGCTGGGGCTTCGGGGCCTGAACGCCCAAATTTATCTCTTAAAAAAAACACACTTATAAATGCAAAGGTTGGAGTATGAGTGTGGGCATGCTCAACCCAATAACGCCTGAATAGATCTGGATGAAATTTAGTATGGAGGTAGCCCATACCCTAGGCTAACACATAAGTTATTTTTCCCCCCGAAAATTATGTTACCTGTATAATTAGCGTGTGTTATTGCGGGACGCAGCTCTGCTGGTGTGGTATCAATAAACTGCGTACTGGCATTCAGTTCTTTTATTTCATTTATAAGTATAACTTTAACAATTATATAAATAAAAAAAACTATAAATTAAATCTTTTTGTGAATGTTCCAAAATAATCAATCAAATTTAATATTATAAAGTATGTAAGTAGTTTATACATATTATAAACATTAGTAGAACTAAAGTTTGAAGTCGTTAGTTATATTAATATTTGATGACATATCGTTGTTTTACTAAAACCAAATTCCAAAGTTAATATTTTGAAATATTTTTAGAATATAATTTTTGGAAATAGATGAAAAATTATTGTTTTTTTTTTAAAGTAAATGAAAACGTTATTTTTAAAGCTAATTCAGCTTTGTCATTATGACAAATTGTTATGATATCGGTCGGGTTATAATAAATTATAAATAGATACGTATCAAACCACACGGGTCAGTGGTAATAACCATTACCGACGCTTTATAATTAGTATCGCTTATAACCTACGCACAGTTTAATTAAAATAGTGCAATTGGTAAACCATTCTAGGCTATAGGCTATTAGCGTCCTACATAGAGGCATAAAATAGTCTGATATGTAAAAACTCTAAAGTAATTGTTATATTAAAGTCGTGTTCAGTGTTGTGTTGTTTGTTTTAAAGCGACCGTAGCTTAGCGGCTAGAGCAGGGGCCTTACGGACAACTGCTATTATAGGCACCTAATCCGCTCAGTTGGAAAATCACGCGACCGCAAACCGTATCTGGGCGCGATAAGGTTTGCGGTCGCGTGATTTTCCAACTGAGTGGATTACGTGCCTGTAATAGCAGTTGTCCGTAAGGCCCCAGGGCTTTTATCCGGATCGCGTCACACCGGCTAGAATCCTGCCAGTCATCAAATTTTTGACCTAACATTTAAATATATTAAAAGTAATATACTTAGTAAAATATGGAATATATTATTTGGTTAAAGCGCTCGGAGCGTTTACCCGAATTGCACAGATTCAAATCCCACCGGGCGTCGTTTTTTTTTTTTATTGTCTTCAACATTGAATTGATCTGTTTTAGTCGAGATGAGCCATCGATATGTTCTTAATTTCTTATTTAATTTTTACTTGCACCTTCTGAGTATGTGTAAAATCTTGCAATTGAAATTTAAAACAGTTAGCCCCAACCGATTGAGTTGAAATTTTGCATACACGTATTTAGATGACAATGCATGGTTAGTGGTTAATGCAAGTGAGGTCATTTTAAATCCAATATAGCGCACTTTATTTTTTATGCACCTCCATGATATGGGTATCATATGAAAGGGTTTGCTGAGAACACGAAAAATAAGATGACGTCACACTAAACTCAATATGGTTGACGCCTAAATGCATGCTTTTTTTTTAATTATAAATTTTGTTACTGGTCTGATCTAATTCGCTCTACCCGTCATCTCTGTTTAAGATGCACAGCATAATACCGAAGCATCAGTAAAGAATGACTCGTATATTAAAGTCACGACCCTCACGATTGACTATGACTTGGGAAGGAAGACTTAAACCGGAAGGCCGAAGAATAAAAACGGAATTTAATTTCTTGCCTGCAATACGAGTACATCTCTGTATACCTACGTTGTGGCATACCACTTGGAAGTGAAAGAGTCCTTAGAGCTGATGCGTTTCAATGCGTTCGCAAGTATTTGTGGCATCTATAAATAGCTTTCTCTTTTGTTTTCAGTATTTTATCAGATTATAAACTAATATTTATTTACCAAAGTACCCGTATTATAGGTAAAATTAGATAGACAGATTCAAATTCTTAAACCTTTTAAGCCTTGTTTTTGAGATAAAAAAGTTGACATAAGATAAGTGGCTAGCATGTAAAATAGTATTGGGCCTTCATAGCCATAGATTTTCATAAGGCTTTATGGACTAAAATATATTACTTGCCAGACAGAGTCTACTCTTGTTTAAAAAACATTTATGTATTCCAGACAACAAGATAATAAGTTGAGCTTTGGCACTAACGCGAAAAAACATCTCGCCTTATTATTTTCCTAAAATTGTGTAATTTTTTTGAGAGTTTAAAAAAAAGCCTTAATTATTACTTATTACTAATTATCACTAAATCTATATCTATACATACACTAATATTATAAAGAGGAAAGATTTGTATGTAAGTATGTTTGTAACGAATTGGCTCAAAAAGTACTGGACCGATTTTAAAAATTCTTTCACTGGTGGGAAGCTACGCTATCCCCGGGTGACATAGGCTATAATCTATACCCGTGCGAAGGTGGGGCGGACCGCTAGTGTGTAATAATGGTAGATTATCATTCATTGTGAACGTGCTCATGAGTGAACAATTGATATAACAAGGACCACTATTTCGTAACTTTAACACGCACGTAAAGCACCGCGTTAAGTTAACTTCTTAAAATTTGGACTCTATTCCCTAGGAATAAAGACCAAATTTTAGAGGTTAACTTAACATGGCGCGTTACGTACATGTTTGTAGTTACAGAATCAGGGCCCAGGTGAAACATGTCTTTGCGTGTGTTTTTTTTTTAACTTTTTAGAATCTAATACAGAAAAACACACACTAAATACACTAAAAACACAACACTACACACGAATTACACTAGAAATTCATATACACATTAAAAATGGACTTCCACAAAGTAACGCCTGATTCAATCAACTATCTAATACAGAATCTAGTGATAAGTCATGACCTAGTAAAGTCCAAGGACTTGGCTTTGACTATGAACATGTGATATAACGAGGTGAAACATGGTCTTTTCGTGTTTGTTCCGAAACTCTATAGAATCTAGTATACAGGATCTATTCCTTTATTAAGGCATGATAAGTCACGCCCTAGTAAAGTCCAAGGACAAGGCTAATTTTGCTCTGAATCTGAATGTAATTATGAGAGACATGTCTTATGTCTCATGTCTTTAGTTCAGCAGTGGGCGTTTATTGGCTGATGATGTGATGCAAAGTTTTAGATCCAAGGAGGATAATTTTGAAGTAAAAAAAACGTACAACAACAGTAAATGTTTAATTCAGACGTGCATAGGTGTACAAATATAACATAAGGCATAGGAGACTTTTATTTTAAACTAAAACCGACTTTAAGACTTTACCTACATGTAGAAACTTAAACTAAAAAAGTATCAAAAAATTACAGTTAAAGCCGAGATTGAAAGTCCTCATCAAAAATTTTGCTGAAGGGAACCATAAACCAAAACGTCATCTGTCTATAATTTTTTTGATATTGTTGTATTAAAAAAGCGCTATTACAATTTCGAAAAAAATACTTTGGAACTAGCTCTGAAGTATGACCTACCAAATAAAAAAGAATCATCAATATCAATTCATAATTGACGGAGTGATCGCATAACAAACATTTTAAAAAAAAACAGAAGAATTGATAGCCTTCTCCTTTCGACGGTTAAAAAGAAATAATCACGAGGAAACAAACACGTCTAAAACTACAGTTAAACAACTCATCATCATCAGCCAGAAGACGTCCACAGCTGAACATATGCCACCCCCTTTAACCTCCACACTGAACAAAAGCCTTCCATCTGCATCCACTGGATGCCCGCGACTCTCACAATGTCAACTAAACTGTAACAAAAATTTATCGGGTTGCAATCTGTTGGCTAGCAAAAAGTAACTGCGTTGCACCAAAACGTTTTCAAAAGCTCTTCGATATTCGAATTCCGACAACATCACACATCAAATCGAGCTCCAACATCAATCGATGTGTAATTGTGTTTGCGGTATCGGTAGCGATCTGAACTCCATTCGAGTGAAATCACAGACTTTTTTAGTATAGACACCAATGTTTCATGCCTTTCTTAAGTTTGATCAATGCTCCAACTAGCACGCCTTATAATTCAATTCAACCTCCGTCGTCTTGACAGTAGCACTTCGATGTATTTTTTTTTATATCCTATGTAAGAGCTTATCTTAAACTTCAAACAGCTGAACAGATTTTCTTGAATCATAGCTAAGAATACACTAGGTTAAATCACCTTAAAACAATGAGTCAGCCGTTTGGAAGCTACAATACTACAAACAAACACACTAATACACAGATATATACGTTAAACTTATAACACCCCTTTTTGCGTTGGGTGTTAAAAACGACAAAATGTGCCAAAGTAAACAGTATATAAAAACTCTTCAAAAGCAGTAATTAGCCGTGCCAGTAAAAAAAACGGGAAGAAACGTACAAGTACAGCAAAAAGTAAAAAAAAAACTTTCATTAATTTGCTCATGTGACATAGTTACAAATAAATAAGGCAAGCAAAGTTTTTAACAAGTTGATGTAGTTATATTGTTAAAGTTATATGATTATTTACGGGATATTTACCGTAATTACCTTACCACGGTAAATATCCCGTAAATAATCATATAACTTTAGTGAACAACCGTGATAGTTTAAAACAGTGTTTTATATTGTTAGTTATATAGTTGTAGTTTGATAGCCCGTTGGTCCAGTTGGTAGTGAACCTGCCTTCTGAGCTTGGGGGCGTGGGTTCGATTCCCACCTAGGACAAACATTTATGTGATGAACATTTGTGTTTGTTCTATATCTGGTTGTTAATATCTATTTAAGTATGTATTTAAAACTATATATGTATGTATATCAGTCTCTGGCAGCCATATCACAAGCTTTGCTTAGTTTGGGGTCAGATGACCGTGTGTGAATAATGTCCCGAATATTTATTTAATATTTATTTTATTTATATTGACCATAATAATATTGGTAATTATTATTAATAATTTGATGTTTTTTTTTGTATTATTTACTATTGACAGTATGAGATTTAATTATTAATAATTATAAGTTATTGATAAATTGTAATTGTAATTAGCTAATTACACCATATACTCATAACTTGTGCTACGAATATAGAGTATTAGTATGCGGTGTCTATCGCGGTGTGTGTATGTGTCTGTGATTCGAGTGAAATTCTTGTTTGCAAACAGTACACTCTATGCGCAGCTCACCTTGTTGTGAGCCTCACGGACCGCTGCCGCTGTTTATATTTCACATACTGGATGTTTCAGTTCTCTTGCATAAGCGATTTTAGAAGCCCGCATCATCTGCCAGAAGACGTCCACTGCTGAACATAGGCCTCACCCTTTAACCTCCACACTGAACGACAGCCTACCTTTTGCATCCAATGGATGCCCGCGACTCTACTTTTAGAAGCTATACTTTTGACCAATTCTCGGAAATGTTAAGTCGCCTAATTTGGTGTTAGAATTGAGGTCTTACGGCTACCTGTTTTAAGTGATTCTATATAATGATTGCAAAAAATTGCGCAACCGTAATACGTATCTCATCGCGTTAAGGTTCACGTACACGTGATTTTCCAAACTGTGCTGTTTCAAGGAGGTTAACTGTGAGGCTCCTGTTCCGCAGTTAGGTGACAAAAAGTTTAGGAAGAAAATTTTATTCAAGCTGGTAACTACACTAATTTTCGCACAAAGATTTAAATACATCTTAATTTTGAATCTCGTTATGAATTTGTTATCTTTGCAACAAAAAAACGGAATCTGGTAGGCATTTTTATAAGTAATAATTATGCTTGCGCTTGACCCCTACCTCGCCTAATTTTATAAGTATCTGGCTACAGAGCTCCCATAACATAGGCACCGCCTATTTTAGGGCCCGTTGACTTTTCCTTCAGGCACATACTTACTTATACTACTGTTACCACTGAGTGGTATTTGTAAATCTAAATCAAATATTTATTTGGCAATAAATGATTTTACCGATACCAACTGTGGACGCTAAGCAAAAAACTAGATCTATTTTTATGGTTTTCTTTCCTATTCATCTTATCGCGTCGGTTTTACGGCGGGCGGTAATGGTGTTTACCCTACGAGGGTGGAACTAGGAATACTGGGTGAAAGATTATCTTTGCCACGGTCGCCTTATTTTCTCATTTTTTTGCCAACACGCAAAGCGAAAAGGAATATTGCAGTTTTCTTGAATTAATTTTTTGGCTTCAGGGGCTATTACATGTTCAAGCGATTATGTTTAGGTGATGCGAAAAGTTCCGTATCTCTGCGCGTTAAGGTTCACGTTCGCGTGAATTTCCACACTGCGCTGTTTCGAGGTAGCCGTATGGTCCCAGATATCTTGTAGCGTAATGTTATGCTTGTTTGTTCTCATTTATAGCTTAAAAGCATCGATATACAATACATATAGAGTCACAATCATGCCAAAAAATTACCGACCCAAAACTTGGCGCACGCTACGAATTTCGCCGACTTTCTGGTTACTTACAAGGTAACTGCGATCTGACTACAACGCCGCACGATGCCAGAGCTACGATGTCATAGCGGACAACTAACGTTGAACACCATGTAAGCGACATAGCGTCTAAATTGGAGTAAATGTGGCATGTGAAGTATTATAATTGATACAATGTTTGTACAATGACGCTCGGATGTTTTTTGACTGTTTTCACTGAGAGATTGTGACTCTATAGGAATTGTATCTCGATGTCTAAAAGCCTTAAAAAATATAAGTGAGGTATTGATAGATTCACGTAGTTTTAGGGATGGTCACTGGATAAGTGACATCATAAATACAAGATGACGTTGGATGAACACATGTGAAAAGCAGGTTTTTTCGTATATTTTTATGCCATAGGTTGCAAACAAACTATAACGGGCGCCATATTTTGACGTATTGTTGAATAGGTATTTGAAATAAAATCGAGGTTTGGTACTTTTTGTTCAGGCAAACAGTTTGCAAAATCAAACAGATCAGTCAAAATCAGATCCACAAAAACTATTCTAGTGGAGCTTTTCTTTTTATAAGAAAGAAACTTGCGTAAAGCTTTTTGTGAAAATGAAAGTTTAATTTATTTAAAAAATTAAGCTTATCGCATTTGTTTCGTTTTGGATGGGATAACAATTTTTTATTATTCTTATTGAAAAATAATTCGAGAAAAAAAAATGCTAGCTATATTCTTCAAAGTCTTAGTTAACGTTGTCTTAATTAAGTAAGTAAATTAAGTTCTATATAGCGCATGCAAATTTCTCTTCCATATTTCTGACCTTCAACTTTAACAATGCCTAAACAAACTTTTTGACAATATTTATCGCATCTATTCCGCCTATTGGCTTCTCATCGACATAATGCCATTCAAAACAATAACTACAGTACTGTCGTAACTTTTGCTACATTATGATTCGCAAAGTTTGGATGTTTACGGAGCGGGATCAGTAAACCGAAACAACTTTATGCGGGTAGTTTGGAAACGAGTATTCTACAATTCTACGAACTTATCGGTATAGTTGATTGGGGCGCCACCGTTGTAGTTTTGTGTGAAAGCTCTTCTGAAACATTTTAGTTCCATTATTTGACCATCTCTACTTATAAGTTTGTCGATCTGTATCGATCTATAAGATACTACCTTTGACGGTTATCGCATGTTTGACAGTATTGGGTGGGTTAACAAACTCGTTTGGTGCGGGTCGAGATTTGAATAGGTTTTGGCGCGAAAATTTTGGGTTGGGCATAATGATCTGAAAAAAAAAATAGCAAGAGCTATGACCTCAGATCAGTCAAACAAGGGAGATTATACCTTAGTACAATTATCGATCGTGTTAAAATGTCTCAGTTTCATAAATTTTTTCACTAAACCGCTAAACCGCCTGTAAGTACGTTACACTTACTAATTTTTTACGCACACTTAAAAACTTGTAGCGACCAATGAAATAACTACGAGTATAAAAGTCCACGTGTAAAAAAGGGCGGCGTGGTCGTCTACTGAGTGAGTTCGACTAAAAAAGATCAAGCCTGATTTAGGCCAAATGGGTGCGCATCCGCCACGTCACATTAACATATTTTCCTTGTTTGTTTGATCTGAGGTCATGACATTTAACAAATCCTAAAGCCTGTGATAAGTTTCACCCAACATAATATAAAACAATGTTTTAAATGTTTATCGCGACTTATTACGAATTATTTAAAACCAAAAACAACACTGATTAGGTATATTATAACTAGTAGTTCGTACCGAACTGTGACCTCACGACCCATAAATCTTCGGAACACCTCGACAGATTTTTCCCAATTTCGAACAAAAAAAATTATAAAAATTGTATTGGAATGAACTACTTGCCTATAAATTTTCATGAAGATCAAAAGATAATATAACTTGATCGCGCACGAGTCACAATTTGCTTGTGTACGATGTAAGCCACGTCGGTCGCGGGGAGGAGGTACCTTAAGGCGCTTGTGATTGGAGACTCGATGTTTGTGATTGGAAACTTAAAAGGCGTTCATTTAATTCTTAAAAGGCGTTCTAGAACAAACATTTGTGTGATGAACATTTGTGTTTGTTCTATATCTGGTTGTTAATATCTATTTAAGTATGTATTTAAAACTATATATGTATGTATATCAGTCTCTGGCAGCCATATCACAAGCTTTGCTTAGTTTGGGGTCAGATGACCGTGTGTGAAAAAATGTCCTGAATATTTATTTATTTATTATTTATTTATTAATTCGCGCCTAGGATTGGCTCGCACGATAAAATATAATTATGCTGAAAAAGTGTAACTTTGGCTTACGGCGGGGTAAAGAATAAGCAGTCAAATGGTTAATATCGTCAATGCATCTACGATACGCAGGTTATCGTCGATAAAACCATGCATAGAAAAGCCGACTTGTCCCATTAGAAGACCTCTCTTCCCGAGGGAAGAGATTAATTAATAAATTAATAATTTAATTGACCGAGGTCAATTAATTTTAAATTATTTATTTCACAGTCGTATTTTAGAATAGCATAAAAATTGTTTATGAGCCCTAAACTCATCTAAGCCCGTGTCATTGTCCGATGAGCAAGTTATTCCTGTCTAAATAATTAGAGATATTACGTGCTTATAATATCAACTAAAGAAAACTCTGAATGCGGTACACGTTTAAAAAAATATTTCAAAACAGAAGTAAAATTGGAGCAATTCTTGCAGCATTGCGCGGAAAATATTGCCCAGAACTTCGTGTTTCGATGTAAGTTTTTCTTGAATCGGTCACAGGAGGTGCGGCCGCTCCTACAAATTTCAATTAAACTTGTAATAAAGTTCTTCAACTCGAACAAATTATGGACAAATTTTCAAATTACAAAGATGGGGAAATAATGCTCTCAATTTTCGTTTATATTTAGCAGAAATTATAGGGTATCAATAACCTCAGCTCGACGTTGAGAATTTGTTGCAGGTACAACACTGTTTCACCGTTAACTATCACGGTTATTCACTACAGTTATATGTATATTAAAGTGGCATTTACCGTGATAAGTTTGTGAATCCTGTTATTTCGGCACAGTTACATACACCATGTTCCCGGGAATACCTCAGAAACATATCGGGATCTCTATCCACGACCTTATCATGGTTTATATCCCGTTAAAAATGATACGTGTATAACTGTTGTAGGTACATTCTACCGGTCTTACCACAAATAAGATAACCTTAGACCATGGATTAACAGATTACTTGTTATCCCAAAAACCAGGTTCCAGTACGTTTGTGAGTGAAACATTAGACTAGCTAGCTAGCCAATAGCTAGCAATAATTAGCTCTAGCTATTCAACAAAAAATGCTATCGATAATTTCATCATAAAGTCGGTCACCACTTGACAACTCTAAACGAAGTTTTTATTTTATTCAGCTCCCACAATTTGAGCCAGCATTTAATTTGTTGCGCGCCACCTGTTACCACACGAGGTACTAACGACATGCATGGTTTGAACAAAACTGCGGTTTAACTCTGTTTGGTCGTTAATTTATACCCACGCGGTCTGGATAAACCCTGGGATACGAAGTAAAGATTGGAAGTTGCAGCTGGAATTTATTGGGAATAGCAAATTTAGTAGGGTCACGAACTATTTTAAATAGGGAAAACAAAAAATAAAAAACATAAATACGGGATTTTTTATAATATATAATACTAGCTGAGCCCCGCGGCCTATGTGTTAATCCAGAGTATAAGCTATCTGAATAACAAATTTCATCTAAATCGGTTTAGTAGTTTTGGCTTTGAGTCCAGCCAAACATACACACTTACACACAAACTTTCGCATTTATAATATTAGTAAGATAAGATACATACATTATGCATTACATTTACATAATATATTTTTGATTTATTCATCATTTCGTGTTTCGTTTTCGGTGCTGTTGCACATATTTTTGTTGTCTAGAGTACTTATTTAATTTTGGCATCTCTATTTATTCTATAGTGAGCCTATTATATTTGTTCAGTAAGCAGTAATAAACGTGTTTCATCCTCGGCTACACCGTCACTTACCATCAGGCGAGTTGGTGGCCAAGCAAATATCTAAAATGGTAATTTCATCTATGAATATGTCCAAAACCTGAGACTTTAGGAAATTATGTTACACGACAATTTTTGTATGTATAAGTATCCAAATCTATAATATATATATAAAAGCGAAATTCATCTATATACTCATCTACTCACTCATTAATCACGAAATCTTGAAAACCACTTGACCTACGAAGCTGAAATTTGGCAAGTAGATTCTTTATGGGGTGTAGAGATCCGCTAAGAAAGGATTTTACGAATTAAGGATGACAAAAGGGGGTAGAAAGTTTATGTGAAAGTCTACACGTACGAAGTCGCAGCAACAGCTAGTAAGTATGTAAACTTAAATGTGTGTTCTGTATTGTAATTATTCTTTAGTGTTATCATTTTAAACATTTCAATTTACATTCGTTTAATATTCAAAGTTATGAATTGGAAAATACATTCAATTTCATATTCCTTGATACCCGTCTCGGCCCAGACTTTATGTAAAGTCTAGACTGCAGACATATCTCGTCTAATCCAGCAAACGTATTACCAGAACTTAAACCACAAGTAATCCATCTATTCTATAATACCTTCTTGTAAAAGAAGGGGTTGGGTCGGGACTGAGTTAATTTTACGTAGAACAAGCTAAAGTAGGTACCTACCTACTAATAGCAACAGAATTAACTGAAACAATGCTAGCAAGGGAATAATTATCTAGTTCTACGCTTAGCTACGAGAATGCTCTACATGAGCTACGAACACGTCTACGAAACGGACAAGTCTACGAGAGAATTACAATACAAAAATATTAATTGAACTGGGTCCTTACTGCTACCTGTTTTAAGCGATTATGTTGAGGTGATTGCGAAAAGTTGCGCAACCACAAACCATATTTCGGTGCGTTAAGGTTCACGTTAACGTGATTTTCCGCGCTGTTTCGAGCCCGCGTTAAGAGAGGCCCCTAGTTACCCGGTTACATGGAATAGTAGTATTTGGCCGAAAGAAGAATTTTCCTCATTGTAAACAAATTTTGCTTTGGGATCAACCTAGAAATTAGATAAAAAATATCAGCTTTTCCATACAATTCGTAGCGTTTGAATTAAAATGGAAAAGCCGATTTTTTAAGCGATTTAAGGGCTAGTTCCTTTTTTTAGTATATAGTTTGCGATTGACCGCCAACCCGCCTGATGCTGAGCGATGATGCGGGCTACAATGGAGCTCGCTTGCCTAGAAGAAACTGATTCACTCTGATTCACTTCACTGATTTGAAGACACCCAGATTGTAACTATTAACTATTGTTACAAACACCATTCAGGCTGCTCATTCCACAGACTAGCCGTAAAAGTTATTCGTAGTGATACATATGACAATCTTCTTTCGGCTTAGTACCACCGGTCTATATAATCCTATATACCTACTTACTACTTTCAACATCAATTACAACCATGCTCGACTCGTACGGTTTTAATAAAACATGACCTAATTTCTTATTTATACAAAGTTTACAAAGTATTGATAGGAATAAGGCAAAGTTTTGCGATGGTTTACGAGCTTAAATTAATATTTATGTCACAAACTTTTTATCTCAAGTGTGTTACGATAGATTGTTTTTACTGGTGAAGAACTACATCCCTACAGTCGGAACTGACTTGGAATTTTTTGTTTTGTTACTCGAATTAAACATAAAACGATCTACGATGGAGCACGCTTACCTAGAAGAAATCGATTCACTCCCACTTTACAAAACGGGAGTGAATCGGTTTCTTCTAGGTGTCTACAGACACCCTAAACGCAAAGAAAACGAAAACGAAAAACGGAGAGGAGAAACGGTCAATAATGAAGAATTTTTGGAGACGTCACAACAACTAAATCAACAAGTAGTAGATAAGTAATAATTTAAAGGATGCTAAAACAACTAAGTTTTGATATCTTTATATCATTCCACGAACTTGGCTACAAAGTTAGCCTAAGTCATTCCAAACCAATGGCGATGTGTTCGTGGCAAAACTAGCTAAGTAATTGCACATAGTTTCTCAGTCAATCCATTAGATTTCGTTTGCGCAACTTGGCATTATTTTAATGAAATGTAATACTACCCCAATATGTGTATGTGTATTTTTATACTCGCAATGTTTGAGAAAAATTCTATTCAAGCATGGCAGCAACTAAGAATGTATGAAATCACATATGCCTCGGATACCCCCGGCCGAAAAATTCACGTTCGTCTATAAATTCTTATGTTGCCGCTAGTCCAACAAAATTTTGTAGGATCCAAACACTGACCACATGTGATAAGGACAAGGGTGTTCAGTAATTCAGTGTTTAGAAGCAATTATTCTAATTTAACGACTGAGTTAAATCTCCTTAACGGCTCCGTTAGACGCCGGAAACAAAAGGTTAGATTCTATTCACTTATTTACGAGGCGAAGGGCACGTCTGGGACTATGCTGACGAGCTACACCTTCTACGGGTAAGTGTAACGCTTACCATCAGATGGGCAACCTGCTCGTATATAAAAATCTAGGAGCATAAGAATTCATTACGAAATTTGATGTTAAAGTGCAAGGGCCTTACGCCCAACTCTTTACGATGTCTCAAACTAACGTTATAACAGAGCAGTTTGGAAAATTATGCGAGCGTGAACCTTTATGCGTCCAGATATGGTTTGCGGTCGCGCTACTTTTTTCATCACCTAAACTGAATTGCTTATAGCAGCTAGGCCCCCACGTAACGTATTTTTGTATTAACTCTTATATAAAAATGGTAATACGTGCAAGCGTCACTAGCACGATTATAGTACACACTCTACAATATAACAACAAATAATAAATAATAGCCAAGTGCGAATTGGTGACAAGTTTCTGTTAATTACCAAGTTATAACTGGTAATTTCGTTAATGAATTTTTTGGTGGTATGGAACCCTCAGTGCGCGAGCCTGACTTGCACTTGGCCGGTTTATTTATTTATTTTAAAAAACGCAAATAAGGTCTGGCTTGTGAGATAGGCTTCAAAGCGAAAACTGCTATAATGCTCCAAAATCCAGCTTATTCAGCAACATTATGTGAAGTAAACAGCAGTAACGCTAACCGACCGGACAATTTACTCCACTATGCTCATATAACCACCGTCTGCGCTAATGTCCATTAAGCTACATTACACGTGTTAGCGCACATCGTACGTACAGCATACATTACCGGCTCACCGGTAGCGTTGTTAATTTAATTAGTTCAGGGCGCGCGATGGAGCGCACAACAAAGCGTTCTTTCGATCCTTCCGTGCGGACGCGCTGCAATCGGATTACCGAGGGCTGGAATGGCCTGGATACCCTTTGACCGGGCAGCACTAGCACGTCACAATTCAAACTGCAATATGGGTTACGACGCTTTGAGGTTGTACGTACTTTCTCTATTTTAGTGGCCAAAATGACCTTTATGGCTCTACAAGACATGACTTTCTTTGTAGAGCCATTCATAGGAAAAACAAATCCAACGTTAAGGCCGCACTTACCACGTTGGTCAGTACTATCTCTTTCGCACATTTTCAAGATTTTAAAGATAAAAATATGCTAATAAGGAAATTGGTATGAATAAAGAACCATAACCATAACCATAATAATGAAAAAATATTAGGCATTATTTTTAGAATAACATACGTTTTAAAGTTTTATATTTATTTTGGTGGAATAGATCGAAATATTTGACAGAAATATCAAAATAATAATCGAAATATTGAGTTGAGCTCGCGCACTGAGGGTTCCGTACCAACACAAAGTTTAATAACGAAATTACCATGCATTATATCTTGGTAATGAATACAAACTTGTGTCCGACTCGCACTTATGTATATGAATTTTTTTGTTATATTTTTGAGTGTGTACTATAATTGTGCTAAGTTTGACGCTTGCATGTATTACAATTATACATAGTTTTAATACAAAAATACGTTAAAAAAATACGTTTGTTGTATGGCGATGTATATTGTACGGACGGACGGACGGATGGACGGACAGATTGAATTATAAAACTGGCTAAGAAAATAGTACCTAAATTATTATGACAAAAGTACTTAGACCTTTTGGAGAGTCTAACCGGTATAAATTACTTTACTCTATGAGGTCTAAGCTTAAAGGAAGCTAAATAGTGTTGCCAACACCCAGAAAAACTGCAGTTTTGGTACACTTGGTACACCCCTAAAGTTTTTATCAGGTCCTTGTTGTACACCAAATGGTTTTCGACTAAGGTTTATGTATCTATGAAATCTGTGAATAAATAAGAAAAGAAGTAAAACAAACGTCCAACTGTCACTTTTGCTCGAGCTACGAACGGGGAATGCGTAGTGCGAGTAGCAAGTAGAAGTTGTAAAGCTACTACACATCGTTTGCAACGGTTTGCTTATTGCAAGTGGCAGTGGAAGTACTACTAAGCACTAGATTCTATGAGTTTGTTTATAGCTTCCCACAGAAAAAGTTCACAATGGGTAATACGAATTAAATTTAATTATATGTTACTAGCTGACCTGACAGACGTTGTCCTGTCTTAGAACTGTCAAACACGCAAAGTTAAAATTGTAAATCTTATTTTTTTACACCTTGGGTTACGTTATTGGAGTTTTAGTAAGGATCCCTATTTTTTTTTCAAATATATTTTATTCTATGTTACCCGGGGATAGTGTAGCTTCCCAACAGTAAAAGAATTTTTCGAATCGGTTTAGTAGTTTTCAATGCAAACAAACAAACATACAAACAATCAAATCTTTGCCCCTTATAATATTAGTATAGATAGAGCAAGGGACCACCATACAACATATTTAATTATTAATATTTTGCAAACCTTCAAAACATAATTATCTAAAATTATGCTCTCTAGCGCACAATTTTCGATGTACATTTTATTTTCAAGCTAGAATGAAAACCGTGGAATATTGGCTTACTGCCAGTCAGTAAAATATTGCGGAGAAATGGAAGGGATGGTCAGGTCAGGGTATTCGATGACAAAAAGGAAATTAAATTACGTAAAAACGAGAATGCCGTATAGTTTGTGGGAGCTACATGTCCCAACTACGATGTACAGATGCGAGGATGGTCGCATCTGACGTCAGGTGTTGCTTGGATGACTGTTCTTGTTAGAATAAAACTCTGAGTCCAATGTTTCGTACTTTATTTAGAAACAGCCTGCCTTTTATACCATTTTATGCTAAAACTAATAATAATACTTAACCTACTATCCTATGTCTAAACCTTACCTAAACGAGAGCCTAAATACTTAATTATTCCTACAGATGTTTTCTACTGCACTAACAATTAAAACTACATAAGAATCTATCCTTTATTTGAATACTTAAACTATCTATAAACTAGGATCAGGTAAGATGCTCAATAGGCGGCGCTCGCGCCGCGACGCTTGCCGTCCATATAAATATACGCGAGCGCCTCCTAGCGTCAGTACGCCGCGCGCCGCTGGTCAGTGCGCAGGCGCACGGCTACAAATGTTCCGCAGATTCATGCCGCCACAAGTTTTCAATAAATATTTTCATAGAACTGTCCCTATTACTTACATAGTGTCTTTGGTATTTTTAATTAAATAATTCTCTCGAAGTAAGTTTACTTGAGTAACAAACAAAAAAAAGGCACATTTTTGCACCCACGTTCATCTGACCGCAAACTAAGCAAAGGTTGTACTATGACTGCCAGAGACTGACATACCCTACATAATGTAATTATGTTTTTTTTAAACACATACTTACTTAAATAATCAGATATAGAACAAACACTAATGTTCATCACATGAATGTTTGTCCTAGGTGGGAATTGAACCCTAGATCAAACAGATACTGACTGAAAATAATAAATCGGCGGAATAAAACCGACCTGGTGAAAATAATTGTTAGTTTTAAATGTTTGAGGAGAAGACGAATTAAACTTTGTTTTCATTAGCTTGAGTTTTTATTTTGATTAGGTATATTTTATCACGATTGGTAGTTGAAAGAAAAGCAGACCCTCGTTTGCGCTCGGGCACCAACATAACACTCGTGCATTAATAACTCACTTTGCGCTCGATGCAACAATTTACAATTGATTTGTGGCCGTTTTGAATTTAATCAGCGATATGTTATTAACAGTTATACATTGCATCGGGAGCTTTCTAACGCACGTGAGAGTAATACAATATCCGCTTTGCAACTCTAGTGTCTAATTAGAAACCACACAAGCTGTGTGGTTGCCATCTAAGATAGAGCAACAAAATATTTTGATGCTTAAAACTTTTTAAAATTGATTACGGTAGTCGTAAAAAATACAGAGATTATATTTTCATCATCATCATCAGCCAGAAGACGTCCACTACTGAACATAGGCCTCCCCCTTTAACCCTCAATGTCATCGGTCCATCTAGTGGGAGGCCTACCTGCGCTACGTCTTCCGTTTCGTGGTATCCACTCAAGAACCTTTCTTCCCCATCGGCTATCGGTTCTTGCAACTTGCAAATATTAGCAGCCATGTCGGTGACTCTGGTTCTTTGGCGAATATCCACGTTCCAAATTCTATCGCGCAAAGAAACTCCGAGCATAGCTCTCTCCATGGCCCGCTGTGTGACTCTGAGTTTTTCCAAAAGGCCAACAGTTAAGGACCACGTCTCAGTACCATATGTCACTGGCAACACACACTGGTCAAAGACCCTTGTCTTTAGACACTGTGGTATCTTCGACGAGAAGATTTCACACAATTTCCCGAACGCTGCATTATTGTATTTTACTTAGCTATAATCGACGGAAATTGAACTTTCCATCTACCCACATACGTATTGAAATCCAATAATCCCCATCACAGATTAGCTACATTTTAAACGGATCTTCATAAACCATGGCTCGTATGCTATTATCAGTAACAACATTACCTCGGGGAGCCATCCAGCGTCGGAAGCCTGCTATAAAACCTGCGCTTTGCGCTTTAGTGCCTATTTAGAAACCGCACAAGATACCTATACATATACAGGGTTATTGATAATTAGTAAACAATCTCTAGATACCTATATAATATAGATATGTCAGTAAGTTTTAGTTTCAGGGCCTCTATTTTTAAAACGCTCTTATGCATTGTTTTTTACTGACTTCAAGACTACACCTAAATGTACAAACTTCAAATAAAATCCTAAAATCTCAGTTAAAACAAAGATTGAAAATCCTCATCAAAACTTTTGCTGAAGGCACAAACCAGAACGTCATCTGTGCATATATTTTTGGTTTTTGTTATTTCTTTAAAAAAGCGCTAAATCAATTTCTATAAAATTTATATCAGACCACCTCTGAAGTATGAACTGCCAAAAAAAAGAATCATCAAAATCAATTCATAATTGGCGGAATAATCGCGTAAGAAAGATACAAAAAAAAACATACAGTCGAATTAATAACCTCCTCTTTTCGTCGGTTACAATGACTGACTTTGAATGAAATCCCAAACGGAAAGTAGCATTTTTTAAATACCCATATCACTCGCTAATGCTATGAGTGGTTTGAACTATTCTAATTTGATTTTCTATTAATAGAAAATCTTTCATTTCGCATGACATCCCTCGATTATTTTCATGTGAAATCATACGAGCGATTCCAAAATAGAGCCCTTTACAAAACTTAACAGATTCGCCACAAAAAACTTCAACTCAAGATTTTCAGTTGTGCATCACCTATAGATAAATAATTTCTACTTATTGCATTTCTTTGTTATCAATATCAAATTATGTGTTATTCTTTGTTGTACAAGTCGAGTTACTCGCCTGAATTATAATTTATTTATTTATTTAAGTCCACCTACACTGTGTACATCAATATAATTTATCAAAACTTTAAAAAACTAAATCATAAACTTAGACCTCAACAAGAAAGACAATTTACAACACTGTATCAACCCATAGTAAATCAAACAATGAAGCCGACAATTTTATTGTCAGCACATAAAAAATTAGGTGTTGTCCCTTTTACGGGCAACTTCAAGAACGTCACCCAAAAATCTCATTCCCGTAAAATTAAAACCATCGAAATCACTGCCGCCACATTCCCTTATCAAACAATAAAAAATAGAGTAACATAACTTGAGGCCGTAAAAATACTCCGTGAAAGCCTTTTAATAGACCGCGTAACGTCGTAAACTGTAAAGTTCCTTAGGAAATGTTTCTGTTTTCTCACTAAGTAAGGAATGTTATTCAGAGATATACCTTCATGATATTAAGACCATAATTACAAGTGACCAATCAATAATCTACATACCCCTTAATTGGATTATGTTATAATTTTGATCTGTAAGACTAGATGGAGTGACGATGTACGGATTATAAACTACACTATTTGCATTTGTTTATTTGTTCTGACAGCTGCAATAGCATTGTAAAAAGCTGAATGGAAACATTTTCTTTAACTACTCCACTAAAGTATATCGGGTACCCTCAAAGCAAATAAAAATACAGTCCCTACGGCGCACTGCAAAAGTGACGCCAAAATCGTTTCCAAAACTACGTGAATTCCCAATAAATACACGACTCACGCACACATACGCATTCAAAACTACGTGAATTTTTTGTCTGAACGTCGTACTGAAAACATCCGTTTTAAAAAGAAACATGACTTCTTGCAGTGTTAAGAACTGTAAAAACAACACAAAAGTAAAGAAGAAGAAGGATGGAATATTTCCACACTTAAGTATTTATATTATCACTTATTTTGATGAATTACACGACACGAACTTCGACTACGCACCCATGTTTCAAAAAGTGGCTTCACTTTTCGTGTTCGAGTCCCTCTGTATTTTTATTTGCTCTGAGCGGGTACCTGTCTTACGTTAAAAGACCTAGCGAAAGTGATCAGAATTCGTAGTTTGCTTTCGGTTTTTAACAATGCTATTGCAACTGTCAGAGCAAATGAATTCTTGGACCGAAAATATCAAAATGTTACTGTTCCTGGCAGATATTTCAGCAAAGTCAGCCGCGTATGACTGCGCACGACGATGTATGCTTAGAAATGACACAAAATCTATAATATACGTGGCTCGATGTAGCGATGCGACCACACGTTAGCTGACCTACGCTACGCCAACGTGAGATATCGCGTGGGTAAGAAGGGGAGAAAACGTGGCTTGCCTGGCCATCTTTTTTCTTCGACAGCAGCGACGCACGCATTACCCTCTGACGTCAGATATCCACGCAGCCGCGCATAGCGTATGCGTGTTTACATGTTTATATTTATTTACATGTTTGGCAAAACAAGCTAAAAACGCTTCACACGTAGCAGTGCGCAACTGCCTGAGGCCAGCTTTACACTATAAAAGCTATAACCTAAGGTACTGTTTACGTTCTTTGTTCGCTGATGTTTATAGGATCTCATATAAGTGACGGAATGGACGATCGTAAACACTGAGATAGTACGTATCCGGACAATGCGTTCACACGTGGTTAACGTGGTAAAACGTAACAAGTAACGTGGTGTTCCCGTTGCGAGAAGGCTTAAAGCCACCCTCAACTGCGAAGCTCTACATGCGCCGAGACATTGGGTCTCTCTGTATCTTTTATCACATTTACAACGGTGAGTGTTCTGAAGAACTGTTTGATCTGATGCCGGCGTCGCGGTTTTAACATCGGACTAGCCGCCACCGCTTGAAAGGTCATCCACATATCAAGATCAGCGGAAATCACACTCACAAATCACTGTGCGATTCACACGATTTTTCTTACGTCACACTTGCAAAATATGGAATGAGCTACCTTCCGCGGTGTTTCCGAGAAGCTACAACATAGGATTCTTCAAAGGCGAGTTAAGATATTCTTAAAAGGTCGGCGATGTAGTTGTGACGCCTCTGGTGTTACAAGTATCCATAGGCGACGGTGAATGCTCACCTTAGGCAGCCCGTCTGATTGTTTGCCACCTATAACGGCATAAAAAAAGCCTTGTGGACGTTTAGGGGACGCTGTTACTACGTTTGTCTCTTTTTAACACTATAGCTAGCAACAGGCTTGTGTCCTAATGTTTAATTTATTACAAATAACAGGCTTAGCGATGAATATAACTAAATACAACATAATATACTGAAAAAATAATTTTAATTGGCTGATAAATCTCTGAGATATGAGCGCTTTAAGTTTTTGGTGGGGATAGAGAGGGGGGGATACTATGTTGGTTTCACGCAAAGAGTGTGTATTATAGCATTTGTATGGCGCACCTGAGGCATGACGTCATACATCAGTACAGTGCGCTCTCTGTCTAGCATGAAATTAAAATACTTATAACTTATTTATTTTTGGACTAATTTAAATTGTGTTTTCGTTGATGGGCTCTATTTATGATCAGCTTTTTTATGAGGTAATAAAAAAATATTAGTAACCATGTCTACTATAGTTCCGATTTTGGCCACGTTTACCATGAGCCGTGTCGCAGTGTAAGTTGTGCTCGCCACACCAACATTAATGTTTGGCTAACAGAGTTTATAGCGTTGGAAAACGAGTAACCTTGTAGAAGATTGGTGACTTGATGTGTTTAGGACGGTTTGGCGAAGGACTTGATTTTTACCGATTTTGTAAGCATTTTACGATTTGGCTCTAGTTAGAATACGGGTTCAGTCGTAGCGTTTTGCCGATGGAAAAGAAAATTGCTCGAAGAAGTCACTACTGACCACGCTTAAAATATTTACCATTACTATGAATTGTTTATGTTTTGGGTTTTTAAAATATATTTTTCACATAATACCCTACATTACCCTACATTGATGACCCTACATTTCTCATCCACACAACATCCCATACAAGAATTTTATAACATTAGTATTGTGCATTAAATTCCCATCTTGTTTTGTAGTAAGTAGCGTAAATGCCACATCAAAGTCTATAATTTCATTCTGCGAACCCTTAAAAGCAAACAGTAGGTACTTAATTTTCATTCAAAATGGTTCAGCTACAAAGAGCTACACAATTATTTCTGCTCGCCATAAAATCCTACCGCCGCCAACAGCCCGATCAAAATGAGTTTCCCAACACGAAGGGATCGTAAAACCTTACTAATGTAATGTTCCCTTTCCAACTAATGGATAGTGACTAACGAAAAATAATGCGCAATCATGCTGCCTTGTTCCAATGAAGGTTTCGACAGAGAGGTTACGCTTCACTAACTATTGATAAAATTTTCTTTTAAAAGTTAAGAGGTCTTGATAGCGCTACCTTTCAAAGTGTAACATTGTCATTGGCGTTAATCCTGTTGTGCCATTCTCTAAACTAAACTCCTTTGAAGCGGGTTAGAGGCACCAAGAAGATATAACATTTACCTAACAAAAAAGAAGATACCACCGACCAACTGCGTGAAGCTGACACTGCGTTGGCCTCCGACCGGCCAACCTACAAAATACTTACTACCTTGAAACAAGACATTGACAAAGATGCGGCAACACCGTACACAAGCCATGAACAAAAGTTGAAGTTGAAGTAAACTAAACTAATTTGACAGCACTAAAATTATCAGCGTCTCTTTTCATTTCAATGTGTCGGAAAAGGGTGGCAACTATTTTAGAGCTGTCAAATTAGATTAGTTTAGAGAATGGTATATCAGAATCAATGCCATTGTCGTACATTATGAAGTACTCTTACCCTCATATTCATAGACGTAAATAAAGGTACCTCGAATCTTCACGAGCGTCATCCTCAAGTGGTGTTTAGGCATATAAAAAACATCACTTGAAGGGGACGTGAGGATTCGAGTGACCTTTATTACGTCTATGAATATGAGGGTTATAGACCCACTTGCACGACCGATTCAACTCTTGATTTAACGAAATCCAAATGTCAAATGTGGTACTGAGACGTGGTCCTTAATTGTTGGCCTCTTGGAAAAACTCAGAGTCACACAGCGGGCAATGGAGTGAGCTATGCTCAGAGTTTCTTTGCGCGATAGAATCCGAAACGTGGATATTCGCCAAAGAACCAGAGTCATCGACATAGCTGTTAACATTTGCAAGTCGAAGTGGCAATGGGCAGGCCACATCGCTCGAAGAACCGATAACCGATGGGGAAGAAAGGTTCTTGAGTTGAGATCACGAACCGGAAGACGCAGCGTAGGTAGGCTTCCTACTAGATGGACCGACGACATTGTGAGAGTCGCCGGGATCCAGTAGATGCAAAAGGCAGGCTGTCGTTCAGTGTGGAAGTTAATGGGAGAGGCCTATGTTCAGCAGTGGACGTCTTCTGACTGATGATGATGAAATTTCAAATCGAATGGAAAATTTAGTAAAATCTAGATTTAAACCAGATGTAATTTGTGGTGCAAGCCAGCTTGAAACACAATTATTTTTAAAACCTGGCTATCATATGTTTGGCTGGTAATTCATTTTAAAAGATCTATTCAATGATACATGTTCAGAACCTGAACCACTAAAGTCGCAAGCTTGTCGGTATGTTATAGGATTTTCCACGGAGAGTGTGCAACGGAACTTCACGAACTTGTTCCGTCATCACCTTTTCATTACCGGACGTCCAGACGAATGGCAAGACGTCACCCTTACTTGGTAAAATGCCATTTATTTGCACCAAGCGTTTTGACTCCTTTTTCTTAATTAGAACAGCAAAACAATGGAACGCCTTGCCCTTGTCTGTGTTTCTGCAGCATTACAATCTTGGAGTGTTCAAGTCTAGGGTTAATAGGTTATTACTGGGCAAATGTGCTCCATCTTAGACCGCATAAAAAAAAATACACGAGAGGTTGCAGTCTTTTTTTGCATCTTTTACCTGTATGCGACCTAATCTATAGATATTATACAGCACTCGAATATTTGAAGCTAAAAAATAATACAAACAAGGTAGAGTTGCCACCTTAAGAGTTAATCGTCTGCAATTAGCTTTAGCATTAAGACACTAGAATGTTGGGCCGTCTGTTGCAGACTTCAGAATTAACTTGGATGATGAGAGGAATTAAAGAATAACTTCTTTCTTGGCACTGCACTGGCACTGCGCCAAACCTTTGCAGGGAACGCTAATACCCGTTTTAAATTATGATTTCCACTGTTTTGAGTTTTATATTTCACTAGCGTTGGACTAACCCGCAACGCAGCCAAATATAAAGTTGTTTTTGTCACTGATTGATAGTCTACGGCTTTCAACGGTTTTTTTGGACAAAATAAATCAATTCGTCTTTTTTAGGATAGATTTGCAGTATTCCTAAAGTGAATTGGTTTTCGGTGTCTATTTTTATTTTTGTAGCTCTCACAGCAGATACAAAACGATTTTTTTATAATCTGCGAAGAATCGACTAAACTGGTCCGGCTGACAAGTCTCTATAGCAGCGCAAGGGGTGTCACTATCTTCAAATAATGAGTAAATTGGCTTTTAATTTCCTAATTGGAATTAGGTAAACGTGCTCCATAGTGGACCGCATCATCGCTTAACATCAGACGAGATGGTGGTCAAACGCAAGCCTATTAATGAATATAAATAAAACTATATGGAATACATATAGTCACGTGACTCTCACGTATGGGCACATCGTCTGCAGTTGTGTGCCGTTCAATATTGAAGTGTGCGTATGTAGAACTAGTAAGAATATGTCAGTGTGCAATACGTGTTTACCTCCCATTCAGTTTTTGGCAGACTTACTTCAGTACTACCTCGAGTTTAAGGCAGACCCAAACTATTTATTATCAAATGTAAGCAGTGTGTGTAGTTAATAAGTTTGCAAAATTACTAAAATTAAACGGATACACATATTTCCTGCAGTAAAATAATCTAGCCAGCCTAACACCTACCACTGCGTAGCCATTAAATGCTTCTAAAACTGCACCCGTGAACTGCACACTATAGCTTGGCTAAGGTTTAAATTCGCAGCACAGCTTGACTGAGTTAATAGGAACAAAGTTGGCTCGTCCACTTCGTCGCGTTGCGCAATATCTTCCAAGCCTGCCGCCCCAGTTACCTACTCAACTTTGTTTGTCGAAGATGGATAGATTGATGATATTGAGTTCCCAATTCAATTATTTGGTTATTAATAGTGTGGTCTCAAAGATATTTGTTTTAGAAATGGCTGGATGGTATCAGTGGTTGACGTGATCTGATTCTTTGCTGGATAGTCAATTCAATTTAAAAAAAAAACTTTATTAGTAGGTGTTATAACGTCTTCTCATCCACAATACTTCAGAGCCTTAAAACGAAAGAAAATTCTTAGTGCCCCGGAAAGTCAGAGAAGCCATCGAGATCAGTCGACGTCCAACCTTCAATAGGGATGGAGGATGGAACCTGCCACCGACTTGGAGACCGTGTCTTCATGGAGTTCGTGGGAGTGACCGTGGGATTGGTGGCGACGTGGTGAGCTCCGCCTGCTGGAATATTCCTGACACACAGGAAGATTCGAGTGAGGAAGAGTTCCAGTGTGCGCCGTCGCAGCATATTTATCTACGCACCCCCACCCCCGCACCCGATCAGCTGCCGTTGACATCACGTGCGCGCCGCGCGGCGGTCCGTAGTGCCAAGCGAGACGCAGCCGCGCGCGCGCATTCACCTTGAAAAAGACTGCCTAATGCGGTTGAAACTATAGTCGGAGTGACCGGCTTAATCTTACGTGAGTAATTCCTGTGTAATATAAATAAAATGAAAGTCTTCTTTTTTTTTTTTTTGTTAAAATCTTCATGAGCCTGGATTCAATGTCCTTTACTCGTAATATTAAACAGTTTATTTTGTTTTTTTAGCGTCAAACAAGTCATAGTCACAGTCAGAGTCAAGCTAAGTAAGTCACGGTCAAGTCGGAACTCATGCCCCTGTAAAGTGGTGGAGACTTTACAAGAGGCTCCTATGGAGTTTTGGAAACAACACGAAAAGACACGATTCACCTCGTCATATCACTTGCCCACACTCGAGCACGTTTACGAACACTTAATGAATAATAATTCACCATTTAGTACAAATTAACACTCGAAAATACACAAGTTTAGGAAAATAATCCAACGAGCCGACATGTTTTTTCCGCATTGGCGCCAAAACTCCACGAAAGTCTTCGACCAGTGTGTTACCAGTGATGACATACGGCACTAAAACGTGGTCTCTCACTATGGGCCTCATAAGCAAGCTCAAAGTCTCACAACGAGCTATGGAGAGGGCTATGCTCGGGGTTTCTCTACGAGATTGAATCCGAAATGAGGAGATCCGTAGACGAACGAAAGTCACCGACATAGCCCACCGGATTAGCAAGTTAGCAAGGCCAAAAGGTTCTGGAATGGAGATCACGGACTGGTAAGCGCAGCGTAGGACGTTCACCCACAAGATGGACAGACGACCTAAAAGAGACCGCAGGGAAACGCTGGATGCAGGCCGCTTCCAACCGGCCCTTTTGGAGATCGATGCGGGAGGCCTATGTCCAGCAGTAGACGTCCTATGGCTGAAATGTTGAATAGTAGTTATAAAGTTGTGTACAATTATCAGTAAACGTTCATTTTTGTAGCATAGTGCAGGGTGTTTAAATTGATTATCAGGCACGCAGGTCCATTAAAAAATTAATAAGTATAAATAGATTTTGATTGAACCCCTGAACAGATTTTCTTGAAGCATAGCTAAGAACACTCTCTGTAAAGTCAGCTTTCGAACAATAAACTAAATCTAAATAGGCATGATGACTAATATTTTTTTATTAACTCATAAAAAAGCTGATCATAAATAGAGCCCATCAACGAAAACATAATTAAAATTAGTTCAAAAATAAATAAGATATAAGCATTTTAATTTCATTTCATTTCATGCTATAGACAGAGAGCGCACTATACTGAGCCGTGACGTCACGGCTCAGGAGCGCCATACAAATGCTATACTAACACACGCTTTGTGAGAAAGGGATAGAACATCCCCTCTCCATCCCCACCTAAAACTTTAAATACTCATATCTCAGAGATTTATCAGCCAATTCAAATTATTTTTTCAGTATGTGTAATGTATTTACTTATATTCATCGCTAAACCGGTTATTTGTAATAAATTAAACATTACGAATCATGCCTATTGGCAAAATGCCTTGACAGCCGTTCTATTTTAAACGAAAAAAAATCTCACAGAAGAGAGATTTTTTTACTTCTCTTTTCTGTGGGGAGCTACGATGCCACACAGATGCACAGATACACAGACATACAGACATAGATGCACACGTTAAACTTATAACCCCCCCTTTGCGTCGGGGGTTAAAAATATTCAATAATAAAATCATTAAAATCGATGCACAATCAGCGGAGATATTGTGTTAATGTTAGCAAGCACCATTAACCTTCCACACGCTACATAAGCCACATCAGATATGAATAATTAATTTTACTATCTGTGGTAGAATCTAATGATCAAACCAATTTCGATTTTATAAATTTGATAACATTGAAAATTATTATAACACCGGCTTGCACTCATGATGATGTTTTATTGGTCTAGACAATCGACCAGATGAAGTCATGACAAAATTGACTTGAAAAATTTGAGTCTTGACAGAACATAAAAAAAGGTTTATTGAGAAGGAATCAAATCATACTTAATATTATAAATGCGAAAGTGTGTTTGTTTGTTGGTTTGTTTGTTGCTCTTTCAAGCTGCAACGGAACAACGGATCGACCTGATTTTTGCATGGGTATAGTTCAAGAGCCAGAGAGTGGCTACTTTTCATCATCATCATCACCATCACCATTTTTCATCACTACGCGGGTGAAACCGCGGGGTGCAGCTAGTTAGTAAATAAAAATCTTTGTGGTATGATTTGTGTCATCTTGACCCAACTAGGTATTACACCAAACACAAAAACAGTCGAATCGATAACCTCTTTTTTGAAGTCGGTTGAAAACACAAAGTTTGATCCCAGTGTCTGTTCTTCATTTAACTAGCAAGCTCAGTGGGTGTATGTAAATGAGCCTGGTTGTGCAAAGTGACGTAACGTTGAGTAACGTTTTGATTAGGGAAACATGGGGCCTCGGTTGTCTTGGCAGGGATCTCTTTAATACAGTTGATGTTAAACGAGTACTTGTATGTGTTGTACCAAGTTAGTTCCGTGATTCCGTGAAGTTTGAAATAAATCTTTTAGATCTGCTGTGTGAAAGGGCAAACAAACCAACAAACACACTTTTGCATGTATAGGTATATTATCTATACTTCTATACTAATATTATAAAGAGGAAAGATTTGATTGTTTGTTTGTTTGTTTGCATTGAATAGGCTCCGAAACTGCTGAATCAATTTGAAAAATTCTTTCACTGTTGGGAAGCTACACTATCCCCGGGTAACATAGGCTATATTATATTTTCGGTAAAAATAGGGATCCTTACTAAAACTCCAATAATGTAACCCTAAGTGTAAAAAAATTAGATTTACAATTTTAATTTTGCGTTTGACAGTTATAAGACATGACAGACAGGCTGTCAGGTCAGCTAGTAAATAATAAAATCGGAGATATTAAAAAAGTCAGTATGTATAATCATTTGTTTAAAGAAATCGCTTGTTATTAAGCTTTTAAGTAAAAATTGTTAGACAATTTTTATTAAATGTATAGAAAAATGGGAATGTTGTTATTATTATTTATTTATTATTATTTTAGATAGCCCGTTGGTCCAGTGGATAGTGAACCTGCCTTCTGCGCTCTGGGGCGTGGGTTCGATTCCCACCTAGGACTAACATTCATGTGATGAACATTTTGTGTTTATTCTGTATCTGGGAGTATGTATTTAAAAATACATAATTATGTATATCAGTTTCTGGCAGCCATATCACAAGCTTTGCTTAGTTTGGGGTCAGAAGACCGTGTGTGCAAAAATGTCCCGAATATTTAAATAGTTATTGTAAGACAATTTTTATTCAATATAGCAACATCATTGTAACATTGTAACTGTAGAGTTTTGGCGCCAACGCGGAAAAAACATGTCGGCTCGTTGGATTATTTTCCTAAACTTGTGTATTTTCGAGTGTTAATGTGTACTAAATGGTGAATTATTATTCATTAAGTGCTCGTAAACGTGCTCGAGTGTGGGCAAGTGATATAACGAGGTGAAACGTGTCTTTTCGTGTTGTTTCCAAAACTCCATAGGAGCCTCTTGTAAAGTCTCCACCACTTTACAGGGGCATGAGTTTGACTTGACCGTGACTTACTTAGCTTGACTCTGACTGGGACTATGACTTGTTTGACGCTATTAAGCCAAAGTAAACTGTTTAATATTACGAGTAAAGGACATTGAATCCACGCTCATGAAGATTTTAACAAAAAAAAAAAAAATTGTAACTGTATATTGTATTGGCAAACGTTACATGCATTCGTTGACAGTTGACAGCTGACAACTATCACCAAATAAAATAAAAGCAAAATGAAAGGCAGAAAACAGCTACACTAACGTTCTCAATTGTAATCCATAATAATTATGCTACTACTGGTTACAAACACTCTGGACGAATTTTTCAAGGATAGTATATAATCTTTGACGATAAACATGTCCATAATCAAAGTATATAATATAGGACTGTTCCGTTTTCTCTGTTGCCATACCAGGGTCATTTAATTTATGTACTAACATATTATTAAAAACATGTTATTTAAGACCTGCAGGCATACATATTACGATATATCGCAATAAACAGAATATCTTACAAACGGCAACTAAGTTTGGTAGCTCAATTTCCGCTGAAACTCCAACCCTACATAATGAGTAGAGTGTAGTTTACCTACTCGCAGTTTCCTGATCACGTGCCTAGTCAATTAGGGGGAGGTTTCTACTAAATGAGGATACGAAGTGCCTTCAATGTTTGCTGTAGAAAATCAATCTGGAATGCTTACTACTTTAACAGAAGCTCTATTAGACTTGAATGGACATTCTCAAAAAATCTACGTCCATAATTAAGTACGAATATTAAGTTTTCCATCAAACGCAAAGTTTTGTAAAAGTTTTGAACGCGACTTTCATTGTTAAAGAAAATTTGTATTTAACAAATATTTTTACGGATTCTCAGAAAAAACCTTCAATGTGAGTTTTGTACCGATTAATTTACAAAGGAGGTGTGATAAGGTGGCGGTGGGTGCGAACACGCCTTCGCCTTCGATTCGTCCTCACGAATATTCAACAGTAGAACTTTAATTTAGTTATGTGTAATAAATGTTCTTGAAATATTTTATTCGGATGTGTTGATGCACGATTAAAGAAATTTGCTTCGATAGAAAAAAATCGTCAACTTACCTAAAAAATCACCCGTTTTTCCGTCCCGTTCGATGGATGGAATCAACTTCATTCAGATTCTTTAGAAGATATGCTTACTAAAAAAATTGTGTGTAATTCTAAAAATCATTCAAAAATAATTGATCGCAATTTTTTGTAAAAGCCTAATATAATTTGTAGAAAATAATAATAATATTATAAAGAGGAAAGATTTGATTGTTTGTTTGTTTGTTTGTTTGCATTGAATAGGCTCCAAAACTACTGAACCGATTTGAAAAATTCTTTCACTGTTGGGAAGCTACACTATAGCCGGTTAACATAGGCTATATTATATTTTCAAAAAAAATAGGGATCCTTACTAAAACTCCAATAATGTAGCCCAAGGTGTAAAAAAATAAGATTTACAATTTTGACTTTGCGTGTTTGACAGTTCTAAGACAGGACAACGTCTGTCAGGTCAGCTAGTAGAAAATAAAGAAGAAATTAATATTGAAAATATTTGAAAGCGCGCACCCCGAGTATGCAAGCATTACCGTCGAACAAGTGTACGTTCTCTACCATTTCGCCTTAGTCGAACGTCGAACTCATCCAGCAGACGACTCTCACGCTCTTTTTACGGTTCCGGACCCAAAGGGTAAAAACGGGACCCTATTACTAAGCCTACGATGTCTGTCTGTCCTATCTATTAACGACTGTATCTTTCGAACTGTATATAGGTAAATAGCCAGTTGAAGTTTTCACACAATTATGTAATATTTATAACGGCGCATTAACTAAGAAACAACGAAAAAGTAAAAAGGAAAGGAGGGGTCCTTTGTATGGGGATACAACAAACAAACCTCATCAAAATTAATTTACTGTATGGACTCATAGCATTGGTCGATACAGGCTGACGATGATGATAAATACGAAAATGTGTAGCTAATCTAAACTAAATTAATTTTGGGAACTTTATAAACGGAAACTTAGACATTCCAATAATGGGTTTATTGGAAACTTTACGACTTCTATAAATTTCTTCAAAACTTTATTAACTAATCCGAACTACAAAATCACTAGAAACGGGGAAACTTCATTCAGCCAACTACTTTTCCAATATTGTTAAAGAAAACAAGCAAAGCCAACCAATTTGCTAAAGTTTGCAAATTGGAAAGAACATTATCATGATAGCCCAGTTGGTAGTGAACCTGCCTTCTGTGCTTAGGGGCGTGGGTTCGATTCCCACCTAGGGCAAACATTCATGTGATGAACATTTGTGTTTGTTCAACGATAGTGACAGACGCAAAGCTACTATAGGTTTGTTATATATCACGATGTTAATTTAAGTATGCACCTATTTAAAAATCCTACTAATATTATAAACGCGAATGTTTGTATGTATAGATGCAAAAAAATATTACCTGAATGTCTAGTTCATCCTTAGGTAAGGTTAGGTTAAGAAAAACGTATGTGAATCAATTTGCTTGTGCTTAGTCCAACATCATGCGTACATTGCTTTATCATAATCATGTCAAACGACAATGGGAACACGGTATGGCTCCATCAAAGGGGGATATTCGGTGAATTCATGCGTTACATGGAATCTCATTCGTGCGTCCTTTCCGAGCCATTATGTACATCAAAAGGTGCGCCAGAAAACAAAATTACTCGCATTCCTAACGAGATATTCATGCATGCGACTAGAGCTGGCTTTGTACGGGTTTCCAGGAGAAAAAAAAGGGTCTCTCTAAATAAATTTCTCTATGCGTTGCTAGCTCTGCAGTTAATGTCTGACGATACGCTGCAGGATGGGTTCCTAACACTAAGTGACAATAAAAAAAAACTCTTGGGCATTAAGTACTTAACTTTACAATAATGATAATGCAAAATATGCAAATAGCATAAAGAAATTTCGTGTTGATGTTTTATAGGATAGTGGAGGAGATAAAAACTCGTATTTTTTTTTTATATGAGCGCTTTTATCACCATTATCATCATCATCATAATTTCAGCTGTAGGACGTCCATTGCTGGACTTAGTAGGCCTCTTCCATCGATCTCCAAAAGGGCTGGTCGGAAGTGGCCTGCATCCAGCGTTTCCCTGCGTTTCTCTCCGTTTCTTTTTTAGGTCGTCTGTCCATCTTGAGGGTGGATGTCCTAAGCTGCGTTTACCGGTCCATGGTCTCAATTCGAGAACCTTACGGTGCCATCGGTCATCTGTTCTGCGTGCTATGTGCCCGCTTTAAGCGCGCTTATAGCTTCCCCTATAATAAAGCTATCGATATCAGATCAGCGTTCAAAAATATCTGAGCCAAATGAAGGTAAAACCATACTATCAAAGTAATCTGTACTGTATGTATGTGTAACAAGTTAACTAGACATGGTTTTAATGATATAGAATTTAGATTAGTTTATCTACATTTCTAAAATATGCCTAATTGTATATAGAGACACATTTTTCTTGAATTTTTACAGATCCATCATCTATGTGTTTTCAGTTCAATGTCAAGCAACCTCAATTTGTGGCTTCTCAGTTCTCTTTGTAAATGTAGGCTTTACCATGGTTTATAAGAAGATTCGATAAACATACCTGATGAATGAATAATAGACGCAATGAAAATATTTACTAAGAAGAGGATAGCCAAAGACAGAATTTGTTATTTTAAATAAAACAAAAAAAAACTTGTATTTTCTTTTACTTTCAGTTTTACAACCCTATATTACATAGGCTATAAGTGCCCTCTACGCTATATTATGTTTAGAATTGTTTGCATAACGTAATTAGATGTCAACTTTGAGAGAAACGAGGCATTATTCTGTACTTTTGTCATAGGCTAAGTACACCTCCCTAAACAGCTTTTGTAGTTAAAATTTATTTATTTCTTAATTTATTAATTTTCTTAGTAATAGAAATAACAAAAGAGTCACAGAGGGACTCAAAACGGGAACTTATTACAGTGATTTCTTCAGTTTCATTTTGTATTACAATTTCATTATTCTTTTGCCGTTATATTTGCACGCTGAGCAGCATTTTAAAAGGCAGCACGAAGTTGTAGATTCTTTCTGTAATTTTGTTGAAACATTGTCTAAAGTAAACTAATTAATTAATTAATAATACTTAATAAACTAAGTAATTTTGCAAGTCAAATTAATTTAAGTTTCTGAACTCTTTAGTTCGGATATTGATATTGTTACGTCACTAACAATATCAATATCCGAACTAAAGAGTATTAATTAATTAATTAGTTTACTTTAGACAATGTTTCAACAAAATTACAGAAAGAATCTACAACTTCGTGCTGCCTTTTAAAATGCTGCTCAGCGTGCAAATATAACGGCAAAAGAATAATGAAATTGTAATACAAAATGAAACTGAAGAAATCACTGTAATAAGTTCCCGTTTTGAGTCCCTCTGTGACTCTTTTGTTATTTCTATTACTAAGAAAATTAATAAATTAAGAAATAAATAAATTTTAACTACAAAAGCCGTTTAGGGAGGTGTACTTAGCCTATGACAAAAGTACAGAATAATGCCTCGTTTCTCTCAAAGTTGACATCTAATTACGTTATGCAAACAATTCTAAACATAATATAGCGTAGAGGGCACTTATAGCCTATGTAATATAGGGTTGTAAAACTGAAAGTAAAAGAAAATACAAGTTTTTTTTTGTTTTATTTAAAATAACAAATTCTGAAAATAAATAAAGACGATTTTAGAATTTGCAGTTCGTTCGGTAAACGAAATTTCTTCGATATCTTTAACTAAATATACCTATCTACCTATATATCAAAGCGAAATACCACTCCCTCTTTTATTTAATTACTGACAGACTTATGGATCACGAAATTTTGAAAACTACTTGACGTACGAAGCTGAACACATTCATATTCAACCGAACAGGCATATTCATGGGGTGTAGAAGTCGCTAAATAAACAAATTTGCGAAAGGGGTGAATATTAAGAGGGGCTATTAATGGAAAACACTGTTTTAAACTATCACGGTTAAAAATAAAAATTCGCGTTCAAAATGTGTTCAAAATACTATACGCAGTGATACAGTGAGTGTGTTTTGTCGGGACTTAGGTACGAGTTCGAGTTCCAGTGATAACCGTAGCAAAAGACTAAGAAAGAGGGCAGATCGTTATGTCTGCACCTAACTTTTTAACTGTTCTCCAACCACCCGCATTCTTCAGTCTTCCCGTGAACATGGTGCATGTAACTGCGCCGAAATATCGGGAGCTCATTCCACAACCTTACCACGGTAAATATCCCGTAAATAATCATATAAAAAGTCTACGGCTACAAAGTCACTGGTAACAGCTGGTTTAATAAAATCAATGAAGATAAAGATCGTAGATTTGCATACAACATGAGAAATTTCATTCAAAAGGTGTTTAAATATCATTTAAGTGTTCCATTTTAAAAAAATGAGTCCTGAACCACGTTGTGCCAATTAAACGTATGCACGTATGCACACATGAATGTCAGAGAGATGGCAATTGGCAATATGCTCGTATAAAAAAAAAGTTTTTTGAACCATAACTAGAATAACCTGTGAGAATAACAGTGCATACAGATAAAAAAATCAAATATACAAGTCAAATATAAAATGCCAATATCAGTAATGTCAAAGTAAAAAAAAATGAATAAAAATATAAGCGCTCCGTCTGGAAAATTCACGGTGGAATTATAATCACCGTTCAAATTTGTGTTCACCGGACAATCTCCTTCGTTTGATGGTTTATCCCAATACGTTGCATTGGCGAAATTGTGGTGGCCCCACTCCACAAAAGAGGCCATTAAATAAGAGTTGAAGTTAAATTACATTAAATTAGAATCAATAATGTTTATACTTATAAACTGCAGCATCAAAAGATAATAATACCTTTTTTAGCAGCATTAGATAGATAGATAGATAGATATAACTCTTTATTGTGTACACCAGAAATAAAATTACAAACAGATTGAAAGAACTTACGAGCTAGTGCCACAAGTGCTATTATCTTTTGTTCTATGTTGTTTTTGCTAATTTCGTCTTTAAAACCTTAATGTTACATATTCAAGGAACTTTCAAACACAGTTCATATTTAATGCGCTAAGTAAACTAACCGAGACTTCATAAAATAATCCCCCAACCTAAAGTATTCTTTCTTATCTCTCAAAGCGATGGAGGTGTCCCCTACCCTCGTGAATCAAAGAGGCTTAGAATCCTTTGTGCTTTGTCGTTGTTTGCTGCGTTGTTGTGTCATTATTATATTAAACTAGTGAATTTTACATAAAGAATCTTTGTTTGGCAAAATCTGAAGGATCTTGTAACGTTGTGTGGCTTTTTCTCTGTATATGCAAATGTATTTTTGCTTTGATCTTTTAAATTATATTATTAAGAGTTTATATGTCGTGAACTTGGGTAGCGTTGCATCAATTTACGCGATTATGGCAAATATCAACAAATTCATATTTTGGTTACTAATAGTTAAGTATACAATTAAGTTAAATGTAATTCTGGAAACATGATTGGTGAAACTTTTCTCGATAGAATAATTCGGCGAAAACAGGCTTTCTAAAACACTATTTGAGTTTTTTCTCCACGTCTGGAAGTTCGTAACAATGTATTCCTTCATATTCTAATGGTCATTTGTATAATGGACTTTAATTTAAATTCTTTTTATTTAAACTTAAAATAGTTCTTGAGTCATTTGATGTTTTTACCATGAGTCGCTTCCGTGATTTAGTTCTGAGGCGGGTGCCGATTCGTGCGTATATCTTCCTGCAGGCGTAGATAGCATATTTTTGTCACTGTTTCGCGTAGAGGCAAAACTTGAATTTGAGGTGACGACATATCGACTCTTAATATGACACCATTTGCATATAGTATGCATTTTCATTTAGAACTTTAGAAGGAGTTAGCGGAGCCCTTAGATCAGGCCGTAGCCAACACTGAAGGTAGACTTCCGAGCATCACGGTCGATCGCAGCCACGCGTGGCTTATGCGATTTGAAAATGTATGGCGACGTCAGTCGTCAGCTGCACGCGTCTGACGCAGACCTTGGAAGCGGCGCCATACATTTCATTCCGCCACATTGAATGTATCATCTAGGACCAAAGTGCTTGAGAAGATAAATCCAACGAACCCAAACTCAACGAGGTACGTCGTTTTGTTAATGAGTTCCTATGGCCACCTTTTGTCTGCATCATCAGACCAGCTCAATGGTACCATAACATTGCATTGTCACCAAACTTACATAAATAATAATATAATAAATAAATTCATTTATTTCAGGTACTTATAACCCATACACAGCAAAACAGTAGAAACATAAGTATGCCAAATGTCAGCTGAATCGGTTGAGGATAACTGGTCTAAAATCCAGTTGCAAGATTTGTCCCACACATACGAACGTACGAACATACATACTAACTAACAGGGTAAGTTGAATAAAAGCTTGTAATAAATAGAGATATTGAGAGGCCTTTGTCAACAAGACTATAAAAAGATTAATATTCTAGTATAAATAATATATTTTTTGTAAAAAAAACTGTTGGCCTTCACGGAATGCCAGCTGATGTGAAACATGACGGCAAAAGAGAGCGTCACGGCATATGAGTCGGTACTGCCAAGGTTTTATTACATAATAAAAAATAGAAAAAAATATCTCAGAACCAGCATAAAGTCCGATAAAATTTACACTATAAATGAGTTCTGAGACAACGATCTAGTTAGGTCACATTCTGTGAAAACTCATTTTCTGTCCGGAGCGGAGTCCTTGCGGAACGCTCGCTTCGAGTAAAAGCCTAGTTAGAGACGTCGTTATTGATTTCTTTATACAAGTAAAGCCAAGTCTTGAAGGTACTATTAGATGTTGTTGAACGAGGAATAGCAGGCACTTGTGTCCTTATGCAGTTACGGATCGATGGTGGGAATGAACTATTTTCAACCTTATTATAAAGCTCTGGTTAATTTCAGTAATTACTAAGTAAGTAGTCATAAAAACAAATATTTATATCAACAAGTATAAATTGAAACATATAATTATAAAAAACAAAGTTAAATAGAATAGAAAGAAAAGATAGCTTATAGGCTTATATCGACTCAATAATTAAATCTCAATGACATCAAGAATTTTATTTATCTGTGTGCAAAATATGATTAGTTATATCCGCGACAACGGTTCCAATACTAATGTATTTGTAAAACTGTTCCAACACTTCCCCATTCCGTGGTACAAACAAAACAACGAAGAAGCAGGGCAAGTTGACGGATACCAAATGTGTGCTATTTTTCTATACTTGCTGGTAAAATCTCAGCGATTTATGATGACCGCTTACGTTACGTCCTTGTGCTTCAAGCCAAATTTCTGTGCAGGTTTTACGAATTTATATTTAGCTAAAACATTTGACGCGGGCATCCAGTGGGTGCAGATGGCAGGATTGGCAGGCTCGTGGTCAGAGTTGCGTTCTAAGGGGGAGGCCTATGTCCAGCAGTTGACGTCTTCTGGCTGATGATGATGATAATGATAAATAACATTTTCAACCGACTTCAAAAAATGAGGTTCTCAATTCGATTGTATTTTGTTAAATGTGGACTCAAAATTGTTAGTTATGAGACTAGGATTATATCTAAGGTCGTATCTAGACAAAATCGCTAGATACAGTCTAATTAAGGTCCTTAGCGTTAGCTATCTGTACGCTATTATCACTTTCCCAGCCATTTCTAATAGACAAATTTACGCTTAGCGCCAACTTCAGCCTCCCATGTTGGCTAGCAGTTGAGAACTATCCTCATTACAAATTCAACTGTAATGCGCAGTGGTTCCAGACCACGGTGCAAAGTTGTGACTCTCTGGACGGTCTTGGGAGATATTTCATAAGGGGTTTATTACTCGACTTTAATACGAATGGTTTCAATTCGGGTGACTGTTTTTAACCCTCGACGTAAACAGAGGGGTGTTATAAGTTTACCGTGTGTATCTGTCTCTGTCATCTGTGTCTTTGTGTCTTTGTAGACATGCACTGTGTCACAGATACACGTCTGTGTATCTTTGTGACTGACTGGTGAGTTGAGGTAGCGTCGCGACGTACAAGCGGTCATGGTAAAGTCAACTCTATCCGGCTTACGATAGATTCAAAATTGTACTTGATTTACTAGGGTTGAAAATTGAGACGCGTTGAAGGCGATACCCTTCGCGGAAGTGCGGTGAGACAATTTCGAGCTACAGTAAGAAAGAGTTGAATTTTTTATTAGCGTCCAGTATGCTGCTACTCTGAAGTGGGCTTTTTTTTATTCTTTCCTCTAAAGAGCACTTTGGTGTCGCACGTCTTGAGCATTTGCCAGTACTTATCAACTATTAATATTTGTTCAAGTTTTACAAAATATTTTCATACAAGTCAGTTATCCATGCATATAGTTTTTAATTAATCAAAACACAAAGAGAACTCAAAGCTTTTAGTAAATATTAATTAAATTCACAATGGCTGTTTCAATATTTACATTCGTTTTATTAAAAAACAGTTGAACACAGTCTATTTAATTCTTTCAAGCTACATCTGCATTGGATTCAATTTTCATCTTCATTCATGCTTATTTAATTCCAAAGTCTAGATTACAGTGGCATATTGCGATTGGGGTTATTTATCTTATTGCCAGCGACATAAAGGCCATTATTCTTTGTTTTATCGCCTGCGGGCCGAGCATTGTGGTCGACGTCATTAAAACTTAATAATGGTAGATTTAATCCGCCTTAGCCGCCTTTAAAAGGCAGCTTTTACTGTGGCATACTACCCAGCAACCAAGCCATGTACCTACAAGTGGTGTTTTCTTGAAATTTTCTATTATTTACTATCTCTGAGATTTTCCTGAAAATGGCATAATTACCTATCTATATAAAAAACAACCAATTTTTAACTTAGTTTGTTAATTAGTTACAAAAAAGCACTCTTTGCACGCTAGTCGTACCGTCGCTGTTTTAAGCGATTCTGTTTAGATGACTGCAAAACTGCGTTACGCGTGATTTTCCGCAATTACTAAATAAATCAGGCACGGTTCCTGAATGATACTGGCACAGAATCTTACGGCAAGCGCTGGAGGAGACCATGGTATACTCCGCCAGGTATAGCGCTCCGAGATATAATGTCACGTGGGTGACACCCACTGACGTCACCGATGCCATGGATTCTTGTACACGTGCATGAGCAAGAGCAGAATAAGTAATTTACATCAAGTTTGAGAGAGATAACGATACACGAAACAATGGCGGAAGCACTATGAAACAGCTGATTTTCTGTATTACCAGTGGCGTGCAATTATAACACCCCAATCTCCGTATATTACCTGTGGGAATCCAACAAATCAATGTGGTTTTGATATAAATAATGTAAATTCGTGCTTAACATGAATTGCTTTGCTTGAGCGGACTCACCAAATGACAATTGAAATGCTTTTAGTATTTTATTTAATAATTTGTTTTCCAATATCTATGTTTGTTGCAATAAAGTGGCAACTGGACAGTGACGTAATTGAGTGTCAACTCCCGGAGCGCTAGACCTTGTTTTCTTGGATCTTGGAGGAGACGTTATGACAAACAGTGAGGTTACAGCAGTGTATGAATCGCGCTGTATGGCCAGCAATATATTTGAGCCAAGTAGTGGCCTGGCCGGGGATCACGCCCTCTCTTTCAAGCGCCGGCCCAGATGTGACAGCTTGTACGTATTACCGTTTTTACATCAGAGCTAATACAAAAATACGTAAAAAAAATACGTTTGTTGTATGGAAATTTTTTATCGTTTCGTTTCGGCTTTCGTTTTTTTTTTTACTTTTTTAGTATTTATTACTTAATTTGCTGTAAAAAACATTACATATTCTGTGAAAATTTCAACTGGCTATCTATTACGGTTCGAAAGATACAGCCGTTTAAAGGTAGGAAAGACGGACAGACAGACAGACAAACATCGTAGGCTTAGTAATAGGGTCACGTTTTAACCTTTGGGTATGGAACCCTAAAAATGAAGCTCTCTCCGTATGTTTGCTCACTTTTTAGCTAAAAAGTGGACGAAACAGGAATAGGGATAAACCGAGTCCGTTTTTAATCTTGTCATTGTGTAGGATGGATTTCTGGCGGATTGAAGGGCTGACAATTTGGCGAGGGATTTTCACAGATTCTAATTTTAGAAATTTTTATTTGTAGGTATTGTTGTCGTAAGCTACGTTTATCGCAACCCAAATAATTATTTAGGAACGGTTCGAAAAAACTTTTACGGATAAAAACGTAATAAAATTCTGGGATTGTTTGTGTTAGAAATTTGTATGGAATGGGTATTACTTTTGATTTCCTGTTGACATTTATTACTAACAATGGTTTTAGAATCGCGACTGACTAACTTTCATACTGCTTTATCACTGGAGTGACGATTAGAAAGAAAATTTCCTCACTATCACATTAGTGTAGGTATAGGTAATTGCTTTACTTATCTTAGCACGATTTTCTCAAGTTTACATTAATTTCGGTCGACTATCACCTTCTCGCAGCAGGCTGAAAGGTTTGGCTTTCTCAGCAGGAACTTATTTTCTTAATGTTTCTGAATCTCATTTGTCCTTTGTTTTGTATGTAAGTTGGTACCTATATGAAACATTTTTTTGCGACCATAATAAAGGTACAATAGTACCATATTAGGACCATATTAGGACCATATTAAAGGTTAGTACTCAATATTTAAAAAAAACTGACTTTCAAATTAGTAAAGCACTCGAACAAAATTATTCGTATTGGAGCTGGTTGACTGGTTGGTTGAATGAATGTAAATACATAAAAAAACGGAACATATTGAGAACTTTCTGAAGTCGTAGTTGAGAACCCCCGCTGATTTAATAAAGTGCTTAGGTCATAATCCCAGTTATATTTACCTATAATCCCAGTTATGTTTACCTATAATCCCAGTTAGATGCCAAAACTTATCTCATTAGCCTTCTCGTCAGACCAATGAAGAAGCCCTAAAACACGGCATTGTGATTGAGCCAAATTTAATACACCAAGCAAAAGGAAATAAATTTTCACAGGAATTTGTGAAGTTAAACAAAATAAGGAGTTTCATAGAGCTGGCTTAGAAAGTGATGCGTCAGAAATTTTGGAATTCGTTGTAAAATGCCGAGTAATAGCGAGCTGATGCCGATTAATACAACAATGTTATCGTGCACAAAGAAGTTTCAAAGTGAACACATAAAATATACAAATAATACTTATTTGAATTTATTAATTACTCAAATACTTTAGTTGGTATTACACAAGTATTTTCGTTTTCTATAGAGTCTAGCTTTGATATTGCTTTATTTTCCCGACGGTTATACAATTCAACGTTAGCATTATACTTCCCAAACAATTGTAATTCAATTAAACCTTTTAAACTCCAGCCGGCTCTGGGGCGCCACAAATAAGACGGAACTCAACTTGCTGCGCCGCGCCGGTAGAGGCTTGAGCCTTGGACTAATAGACATATGGACCATCATACCGAGAACTGATTACACCGATCATACGAACCACCTACCACTACCTCTATTTAACTACATCGTTTAACAAAGCGAATTACAAAAAAGTACCTTTTGTTACGGTTTTTTTTTTTTAAATAATGTTTTCTTTAAGAGCGTGCGCGTAAATGCACACACTTAGCTTGTGTGTCTTTCATTCTCAGACATAATACACATAAAATAGTTCTTAAGTCTTCTCTGAAGGTTAGACGGGTAAAACCGCAAGTCACAGATAGTTACCCTCACGCTCTTTCGCCATCACTGATCGACTCCCCTTCTCACTCGCAAAGTTACGACATTCAGCGAACACTTAGGCATACGAGCGAATCCTTTGGTCGTGTGCGCTCGTAATCATTGTGTAAAACAACTTTAGTTTAATCATGTAATGTATAGATGAACTAACAACACCATTATAATGAAACTGTATTGGCGAAGTTCACGCGTGTTCGTTGACAGTTGACAGTCTGTTGTCAACTGCCAGCAAACACAGTATATAAATTGCGGTTGCATTGTAATCACCCTTAGTTATGCCGAACGCACTCTGCGTTCGCTAACTAGTCCGGTCAAGCTGTAGAGGCCAAAAGGCCAAAAGTAAAAGTCACTCATAAAAAAAAAAAAAAAAAAAAAAAAAGTAATCACCCTCTTTCTTTGCTCGAACCTCGAAGCGATAACAAGTGTAAACGAATTGTGTGTAAAACAGTTTAAAAAGTGATTTCTTGGCTGAAAAGCTAACAATTGATACGTCCACAGTACATCATTCGCTCGTGTGTACTAGTGTTCATTTTGAAGCGTTTACATGACATGAATAGGTAACGTGTCCCGCAGTTTATTGGTTCAAGAATGGAGCTCACCGACTAGCTTCAGTCGCTACAGGAAACAGTAGCGAACAACAATGAATACAATAATTGAGTTTGGGACAGAGAAGTACTCCCAATACGATTCCTCCATTCTTGTTCCATTCGCTAAAATAGATTTTCCGCTAGAGATAAGTGTACTAAAATAGTGGATGGCTTTGAAATCGAGGCTAACTTTGTCAATGGTATCAGGCATGATCTTTTGTTTAGGTAAGCGGTGCGTGTTATATTATATAAATACTCATACCTCATGTTAATATTTGCAAGTTAAAGTGGTAATGGGCAGGCCATATCACTCGAAAAAACGATAACCGATGGGGAAACAAAAAATCTTGAGTGGAGACCACGACGCGGAAGACGCAGCGTGGGTAGGCCTCCCACTAGATCGACTGACGACATCAAGAAAGTCGCGGGCATCCAGTGGATGTAGATGGCTGGCTGTCTTTTAGTGTGGAGTTCCAAGGGGAGAGTGGGCGTCTTCTGGGTGATAATGATAATCTTACGTATCCATAATGGACATAACTTTACTGTTCAATTATCTGACACAAATATTTCATTGTGTACAAGAAGGCACGATGGCTAATTTTCGAAAGCTTTATAAAAATATTCTTTATTTTTTCAAATTAAAATATTGTTTAACCATCAATCGGTAAACACCGTTTATCAGTACGATTTCAAAAATGTCAAGATCATTACGCTCGCGCTGTATCAGATTACCCAATTTTTTGTAATTTTTATCATTATCACATTCGCAAGACAAAAAGTGCTTCGAATTTGATATTCTACGTACAGACAATTTCCTTATACACGCTACTGCTAGTGTATAAACCAAGAACTACGAGAAAGTACAGCAATAGAACTTTTCCTCTCCCGCTTCTAGGAATGCTGATCTAAGCCCTCATTTCCTTGTATTCTTCGCCTTTAAATTGCATTTTGTTGTTGGCGTTGTTCCAGACAATCTAACGAATGTAGCTCTCTCGTTCCCACTAACACTTGTTTGTCCACTTTACTTTATACCGTGCGATATACAGAATAGTTCTAATTGTCTTGAAACAAACAACGAGGTAGTACCTACAAACAAGGGAGATATAATCTGCCTTAGCTTAGAACAATTATCGTTCACGTCCAAATGTCTCTGTGTTACACCCACTGTTTTACTATACCAGGAAACCACGCAAAAACTAGGCAATGGGCATGAACCATTTGACAATGTTCGTGACTTACTTAGCTTGACTCTGTGACTATAATTTGTTTGACGATATCTAATGAAACTTGAAAATATTTCATTACTTGACACTGGCAAATACCCAAGATGTGAGACGCCAAAATCCTCTAAACAGGAATAAAAAATATGGAATTTTGAGCTTTTAATGTGCTTATCACGTGGTCTTTTGTAGCGTCCGCTTATAAGAGAATTCATGTAGACAATTAGCTACAGTCTCAATAATAATGTTATTGAGATAATTGAGTGTAATTTTTTTTGTAATAAATGCGAAAAGTTGTATGTTTGAACTTACTAACCTCCGTGGTCCAAACGGGTTTCGATGAAATTTGGTATCGAGGTTGGTTGTACCCTTTGACAAATATACCTGCCTGATCTAAGGTTGTACCTTGGATTAACGCATGGGCTACTTTTTATCCCGGAAATAGAACGGTTCCTGTCGTATATATTAGCGTAGGTAAAAAAATTGCGGGGTATTTGTGTATTCATAAAAGTGTGTAATGAACATAATAGTAATGTGATATCATCGTAATAAACCCCTAAATTTGGACGGAAAACAAACCCATGGAAAAACTTAAACGAATAATCTATAAATTAATAAGTTTCTTTCAATAAAAGTATTGAAAAGGGTTATTTCTGTTTGAGGTCATGACGCCACTGGACCGAGAGGCTAGGGGAGGTATTACTGATCAGATATTGAACTCTTATTTCACACTGGAAAGAATCTGTCGGATGAATATAAGATCTGAATGGAATAGAGCGTTTTTAGTGGACATTGGCTGACTTTCAGTCGGTGATTTCTGAAAAGAAATACTTCAATAGAAGATACTAAGTAGGTTGACAAAGCAAACCGAAGATTTCAGATTCTGCCGGAAGATCGGCGTTTGTATGTAGGTATGTTTTTAACCCTCCGACGTAAAAAGAAGGGCCTTATAAGTATATTGCTTATCTGTGTCTGTGTATCCGTGTTTCTGTCTGAGGCATCGTAGCTCCAAAACGGATGAACAAATTTTCACTTAGGTTTTTGTTTGTTTGAAAGGCGGCTTGATCGGAAGTGTTTAAGCTATGATTCATGAAAATCGGTTTAGCCTTTTGAAGATTATCAGCTCTGTTATCGGGGGTATCAAAAATATTATATTTATACTTGTTAGTATTTTTTTCGACGTCCACCCACAAGATGGACGGACGATCATAGAGACTGCAGGGAAACGCTGGATGCAGGCCGCTTCCAACCGGCCCTTTTGGAGATCGATGAGGGAGGCCTATGTCCAGCAGCGGCCGTACTATGGCTAAAATGATGATGGTGATGATGATGATGATGATCAGTATTTGTTCACTCTCAAGTTGTTCATAATGATGATGAGAATGACCTGGTTTCGGCATAGTAGCAGTCGGCGTTCCATGATGATCGACGTCAGCAGAGCGTCAAAAGAACGCAAAAAAGTTGTGGGGAGTGAGAAATAAAGATATACGCCTTAGAATAACTACACACAGAAACCAAGTACATGCGTTAAATTTAAGCCGTTCAAATGGTGTCATATATGACTACAAACGACGCTCGCGCGGTCAGTGCTCTGAGTCAGGCGATAGATTGAACAGCTCCCAAAAATATATTTAAAATGACAATTTGCACAGTGAAATCGTGCCACAACAAAACGGACAAGCAGAATAAGAGTCCTGGTGTGACATTCCACAGGTAAGCCATTAATTTTTCTTGCTTAAATAGTCTAAATTACCTAAAATATTGAAAACAAATTACTCACTCTTAGTTCGGGAAGAGTGTTGCCAGCTTTGTATGAAATTATCCCAGTTTTATACGTTGCTTAGGTATGACAGGTATGTTTTTTTAGGTGATATTGATCCGTACCCAAGGGCTAAAGACGGGAACCTATTATTAGCCTACGATGTCTGTCTGTTTGTCCGTCCGTCCGCCCGTCCTACCTTTAAACGCCTGTATCTTTCGAACCGTGTATAGCCAGTTGAAATTTTCACATAACATGTAATGTTACAATGGATTACCTATAAAACAATAAAAAAGTTTAAAAAAAAAAAAACAAAAGGGTGGTCCCCATACAACAAACGTATTTTTATACGTATTTTTGTATTTGCTCTAATGTAAAAACGGTAATACGTATAAGCGTCAAACTTGACATGATTATAGTACATACACTAAATATAACATATACATAAATAATAAATAGTAGCCAAGTGCGAGTCGGTGACAAGTTTCTGTTCATTACCAAGTAATAACTGGTAATTTCGTTATTGAATTTTGTGGTGGTACGGAACCCTCAGTGCGCGAGCCCGACTCGCACTTGGCCGGTTTATTATACCTACTCATCGATCTTTTCACGAAGTTATTTCTTATTTCAAAAGATAAAATAACTACTTCGATACGGTGAATTAGTAATGGTTTTATTGCATTAGGTAGGTAAGTATTATTCAGTGGTATGACTAGGGATACACACGTTGTATGATTTTATATTATTTATGTTTTTATATGTGTAATATTTTTCATGTAAAATCAACCAACCAATTACCCAACTTTTAGGGGGAAAACATTTCTACTGGCCACATAATTTTTGCGTCTGTGTGCGTGACGAGCCAAGTAAACACAGCACACGTAGCAAATTTGTAGCTTACGTTTTGAGAAGGCGTTGTTTGGAAACTTACCATCTCTGTGTAGTTGATCTAAGATATACGCCTACTTTTACCCTGTGTCCTGGCTTTAATCGATCGAGAAATAATTGCTAGCATAGAATACTCGTCCTTTAGCGACCCCTTTCATAAACAGACAATGTGACATGCTCGAGCAGCTGACGTAGGCATATTCGAGTTACTGTTATATTGTTGTTGCTATCCGTACCCGTGCACACCCTTCGTTATATATTATAATAGGTAGGTACTGGCTTTAAAATTCAGGGTTATGCATATAGAATGTACTAAGCCGAAAGCAGGTCATTGTACTCATTCATCATCATCATCAGCCAGAAGACGTCCACTGCTGGACATATGCTTCCCCCTTTAACCTCCACACTGAACGACAGCCTGCCTTTTGCATCCACTGGATGCCCGCGACTCTCACAATGTCGTCGGTCCATCTAGTGGGAGGCCTACCTGGGCTGCGTCTTCCGGTTCGTGGTCTCCACTCCAGAACCTTTCTTCCCCATCGGTTATCGGTTCTTCGAGCGAAGTGGCCTGCCCATTGCCACTTCAACTTGCAAATTTTAACAGCTATGTCAGTGACTCTAGTTCTTTGGCGAATATCCACGTTTCGGATTCTATCGCGCAAAGAAACTCCGAGCATAGCTCTCTCCATTGCCCGCTGTGTGACTCCGAGTTTTTCTAAAAGGCTAACAGTAAAGGACCACGTCTCAGTACCATACCACTACTCAGTACCATTGTACTCATTATGAACTACTTTAACTATGACACCAACATCTATGAAATCGCGAGAGAGAGAAAAAACAGCCGCAGTGTCAATGACCGTTTTCTATGGAAACGCTGATATTTAATTCGCGATTTCAGGGTTGGTCCCGTAGTAATAGTTGTTCATAATTATGAGTACAATGACCTCCTTTCGGCTTAGTATAGTCTATATGTGTAACCCTGTAAACAATTGATAAAGATAACGATAATTAATTTTCACAAAACATGAGTAAATATTGTATCTACACAAATTTAAAATGCATGCACAATAAGTAAAAAATATTAGTCAGTTTTTATCATATTTTGCCTATTGAAATACCTATTATATAATACTAGCAGACCTGACAGATGTTGTCCTGTCTTAAAACTGTCAAACACGCAAAGTCAAAATTACAAATCTTATTTTTTACACATTGGGTTACATTATTGGAGTTTAGTAAGGATTCCTATTTTTTTTGAAAATATAATATACCCTATGTTAACCGGGGATAGTGTAGCTACCCAACAGTGAAAGAATTTTTCAAATCGGTTCATTAGTTTCGGAGCCTATTCAATGCAAACAAACAAACAATCAAATCTTTCCTCTTTATAATATTAGTATAGATTACAATATAACTATATATACTGTTATATTAAAACGCCCTATTTTAACCAACTTCGTTATGTTTTCGTGAATAGTGGATAGTTTTTGTGTATTAGTGACCACGGACACTGCATTGCTAGAAATGTCGGGAATTTAAATAATGTAATAAGCGATAAAATCCTTTAAGTGTTAATCGCAAAATCATAGGAAATAATTATTATAAACCTTTCTCGGAACGCCTGCCGCAGTGTGAAGGTGCAATATTAGCGATCACGTTAGAATTACCACTACATGAAAAACCTCGGCTTTTCACATCAAGCCATAAAATTAATCATAAAGGTCATAAAAACTTCAAGAATGAACCTCTGGGGTAATAAATCATAAAGCAGCGGCAAAGTTTAAATCAAAGAGCGGGAATAAATTTCCATTATGCGATCATGAGTGTTTCCGAACGAAGCGAACGATTCGCCTGAATCCACGTGGCTGGGAGCATGGAACATGATTATGATCAGCCAATTATTGACACTTATCGTAGACTTAATCATTATTGTTATATTAGTTAAAATTCGATATTTTTAACCCGACGCAAACACATAGGTGTTATTAGTATAACGTGTTTATCTGTGTGTATGTCTGTGGCAACGTAGCTCCAAAACGGCTGAACCGATTTTGATTTAAATAGTATTAATGGCTTATTTCCATTATTCCTGAATTAATAAAAATACATACTAACTAGGTTAAAAGATTTGATTTTATAGGTATTGAAGATATGCTTTACACATTATGTATTTTTATTAATTCAGGAATATTGGAAAAATATATACATATATATATTACTAGCTGACCTGACAGACGTTGTCCTGTCTTAGAACTATCAAACACGCAAAGTCAGTAAGGATCCCTATTTTTTTTAAAATATAATGTAGCCTATGTTAACCGGGGATAGTGCAGCTTCCCAACAGTGAAAGAATTTTTCAAATTGGTTCAGTAGTTTCGGAGCCTATTCAATGCAAACAAACAAACAAACAAACCAACAATCAAATCTTTCCTCTTTATAATTTTAGTATAGATATGTAAAAATGAATCCGTATTTACCTTGGTCACGCCATAACTAGTTTTATTTTATTATTATTTTCTAATTTTTTTTAAAGATTTCTAATACTTTGTAGAAGTTTCTTACGGAAAGAAAAATTAAGAAAATTGCTCAGAAAAATTGTAATTTTTAGAAAACTTAACGATGATTTCGTGTGAAACCGCGGGGCGTAGCTAGCTTAATATAATTTTATTATTATTTAGCACTTAAATTTATCACTTGCATGTTTTCTATACTTATAATAATAATAATAATAAGGGTCAGATGCAGAAGGCAGTAATCCTTGACACGGCTCGCATTGTCAGGAGGTTCCTCACTCTGCAGCCCTAACCACCGGTAGCTTGGGCCCTGCCCCGCTGCCGGTGGCACCCTAGTTTTTAAGTTTTTATGTTTTTTATGTATTTTTTATTATTTATTAGATGTAAAAAACTTAAAAATTAAGACTCAAAATAAATAAAGTGAATAATAATAAATACATATACATATATATAAATAAATACATATATATATATAAATACGCAGGGGCGGCTTTATGGCGAGCCGTCGGTGAGTGGCGACACCGCGTACCCCGATTCCATGGGTCTAAAACCCCAGAGACCCTGACCCCTGGCTTGCCTTAACCGGCCGTCTGGGGGTGGAAACCGCAAGAGCTAAAAACCTAAGCTCCAGGGTGGAAGTGTTAAAGGGCATAACGCCGCTAGTAGCTCTTAGTGAAAGTGCAGCACACCTCTCGACACCCTAAGCCACCCACGTCAATGTTGCCCTTCCGGTGCCAATATGCGGCAGCCATTATGGGGGGCCCATTTAGTGAGTGGCAAGTCATCACCTGCCTAAGTATTTTGAAATGAGGCATAATTGGCAGGTGCCGTACCTCATACCATAGATCTGTTATCCCATCCACAAGTTGTTCACCTCAATAGCCTAGACATTTTATATCCTATACTGTACAATAGTTTTATAATCCATTTTATACACTGACATATAGCTTCACTGACATATAGCTGATGTTGTAAGGAGTAATCCCCGCGGGTGAAAATGCGGAGTGCAGCAGGTGGATGTTAAAAATCAGTAGCCTATTATAATTATTGAAAGTCAAAAAACATGGTAACGAATTAAGTATAATACATAGCCATAGCCCGTTGGTCCAGTTGGTAGTGAACCTGCCTTCTGAGCTTGGGGGCGTGGGTTCGATTCCCGCCTAGGACAAACATTTATGTGATGAACATTTGTGTTTGTTCTATATCTGGTTGTTTCTATCTATTTAAGTATGTATTTAAAACTATATATGTATGTATATCAGTCTCTGACAGCCATATCACAAGCTTTGCTTAGTTTGGGGTCAGATGACCGTGTGTGCAAAAATGTCCCAAATATTTATTATTTATGTGATGAACATTTGTGTTTGTTCTATATCTGGTTGTTTCTATCTATTTAAGTATGTATTTAAAACTATATATGTATGTATATCAGTCTCTGGCAGCCATATCACAAGCTTTGCTTAGTTTGGGGTCAGATGACCGTGTGTGCAAAAATGTCCCAAATATTTATTATTTATGTGATGAACATTTGTGTTTGTTCTATATCTAGTTGTTTCTATCTATTTAAGTATGTATTTAAAACTATATATGTATGTATAACAGTCTCTGGCAGCCATATCACAAGCTTTGCTTAGTTTGGGGTCAGATGACCGTGTGTGCAAAAATGTCCCAAATATTTATTTATTATGTGATGAACATTTGTGTTTGTTCTATATCTGGTTGTTTCTATCTATTTAAGTATGTATTTAAAACTATATATGTATGTATATCAGTCTCTGGCAGCCATATCACAAGCTTTGCTTAGTTTGGGGTCAGATGACCGTGTGTGCACAAATGTCCCGAATATTTATTTATTTCCGACAAAGAGAAAGTCCGGGCATAAATTACAAATATTTGTTTGAGTGAAGGTATTTTATTTCCGTCCCGAGCTGTAGCCAGCCGGAGCAAAAAGGATGAAATATTGTATCCTCGCTCGTACTCTCAGCTGTTGCCACGTCTTGCAGGAAGCGAGGAAAGGAGATTGAGCAAATAATAGCTCGCTTATTTTTCACTTTAATAAATTATATTAAAATAATACTTCAAATTATACACTTAAAGGATTTTATCACGTTTATTTTACATTAGTTAAATTCCTGGCGTTTTAAACACTTCGCAATATCCGTGGTCTTAGGTAGACTATGATGGATGTCTATAGAAATAATATGATAAAAAAAAACTATGTACGCAGTGTGTTGTTGACGCAGTAGGTGCTCGTCGCAAGTCCATAGGTTAGGCATAATGTTTTTTCTTTCTATTACCTCATTAAAGGCTGATCTTAAATAGAGCCATCAACGAAAACAAAATTAAAATTTGTTTAAAAATTAATTAGTTATAAGTATTTTAATATCATGCTAGAGAGAGAGCGCACTATACGGAGTTATGACGTCACGCCTCAGACGCACCATACAAATGCTATACTAACACACGCTTTGCGAGAAAGGGACAGAGCATCCCCTCTCTATCCCCACTTAAAATTTAAACGCTTATATCACAGAGATTTATATATTTAAAAAATGTACTGTATTCGTAATGTATTTACTTATATTCTTTGCTAAGCATATTTGTAATAAATTAAACACTTGGACACATGCCTATTATAATAGCAGTTCTGCGCCGGACATAAGATTTAAAAAAACACCAACCAATGATGATACATAATGTTTTTCAATGTGTCATGATCAAGAACACCACATCATTAATACAAAATTAATGTATTTTAGTTGTCTCGTAATGAAAAGAAACACTAAGTTTATTTTTATAAATATTTTTAAAACTGATTACACGATAATAATATCTAGCATAGTACCTACTACATTTTACTCTACCCAATCTATCTCAATATATCTTTCAGTTAAAATAAAAATAAAATTATTCGTTGTTTTATTTTATTTGGTGTTTTAAATTTTCATTTAAAGTGACGAGCTCACCGCCTGATTTGCACAACTTTGACCCGCAAAAACATGAAAAAAACTTATACAATTTTGTTTTATTTCGTTTGTCTACTAAGTTTCACTTATGGTATGTCCATTAGGTATGTTCAAAGGTGACGACATAATTTTGTGAAGAGTCAAGCAAATTAAATCCCAACAAATATATACGTTTGATCTAGCATTACCTCTTTACAAGATTACGTAATCTTGAAAGGAAAGTTGATTTACGTCAACTTAAATTGCTTTTAAGTTGACATAAACCTGTAAAGGGTCAAACCCAAAGATCTACTACGTCAAACCTCAGAATAAGGACTAAAGCATAGAAGTAGTGCTAATTTAACGAAAAACGAATTAAACATCTTGCATTCTTTACTTATATGCTAAAATTGACCAGAATGAAACAGATATTAGTTATTTATGATACAAGTGCGGTAAGTTGGTTATTACAAACGAGTAGACGAATGTAAGCCCGAGACGAAGTCGAGGGCTTACCATAGTCACGAGTTTGTAAAAACCAATCCGCACGTGTGCCATACAACGTTTTACAACACATTTGCGAGAAAAAAACAAAAAATGGAAATTAAAAAAATACCGTAAAGTACACGCACGGTGCTATGATCCGTAATGTTTAACTTTCGAACGATGTATACAGGCTTCGTAAGTGCACTTTTTGAGCAAATGTGTTGTAATAGTTATTTATGATACAAGTGCGGAAAGTTGGTTATTACAAACGAGTAGACGAATGTAAGCCCGAAACGAAGTCGAAGGCTTACCATAGTCACGAGTTTGTAATAACCAATCCGCACGTGTGCCATACAACGTTTTACAACACATTTGCGAGAAAAAAACAAAAAAAGGAAATTAAAAAAATACCGTAAAGTACACGCACGGTGCTATACAACGGAGCGTGCGGACAAATTCATTACAGCACGCTCCGTTGTATGATGCGTTTCATTACAGCACGCTCCGTTGTATGATCCGTAATGTTTAACTTTCGAAAGATGTATTCAGGCTTCGTAAGTGCACTTTTTGAGCAAATGTGTTGTAAAATATATTTTGACTGGAAGTTAAATTGCAGGCTTGTACACTATTATAATGTACTAGGGACCTGTAAAAGGCTCCAAAGACTACATACTTTTTGACAGACGGCCTTGTACGCTTTGTATATCACGTGACGGGTTCTATGCTGCTCTTTGTTATTCTGTGGGTTGAACGCCTAACCTGACAACCATAAAAAATAGCACATCTGCTACTAATATTTCGCATACCTACAGGAAATTGGTAAATGAATGTTAACTAACTCCAATCCTCCAGCCACGAAATCCAATAATGCTCGAATCTGGCTTCGGCTTAAGTACTTAAGATTCGGGTTTTGTTCCAATTTCAAGCCATCACAAAACAAAAATTCTACTCACGTGTACAGTGTCTTGGCTCATCTGAAGAGTCCCCACAGTCGTTGCTGCCGTCGCAAAATCGGTTTACCGGAATACATTTTTTATTCGAGCACAGATACTCCGATATCCTGCATCTCGTATCATTCCCAAGCAGAACTGGTAGAATCTCCGGCTCTGGTATCTTCGAATCATCTCTTTGAACTTGAGGAACATCAGTGACGATATCACAGTCCGTGAGAGCAACGAAAGCGATTAAAAATCCGATTCCGAGGGCAATATCTGAAACAAACATTTTTCTTATTATTGTTTGCTCACGAGCAATAAAGGGCAGCACAAATAAGGTAGCTTCGGTTACACTAGTTGATTAGAAACGTACGTAAACAACGCGATCGTGTTTACATTTAATTTCGTTTGTGTGTTAGCTACGTGTTTTTGTATCTCCGGAGCGAGACAGGTTTTGGGTTACATTTTTATGGAACACGCTGCATGTCGCGTTAGCTGAAGCCGCGTCAGCGTTTTGTTAGCATCGTTTTAAACCCCTGACGCGAAAAGAGGTGTGCTATAAGTTCAACGTGTGTATCTGTGTATCTATGTATTTGTGTATCTGTTTGTCCGTCTGTGGCATCGTAGCTCCTAAACGACGATTTTGATCTAAGAAAACCTGTTCAGACGTTTGAAGATTATCAGATCTTGTTATTGATTTTTTAAGTGTCATGTTAGCTGAAGCCGCGTCAGCGATTTGTTAACATTGTTTTATATAAATTCTTGTTTCTGGCAAAATATTATTCCCTTAGTGATCGTATTTCTAGGTCCACACAGAATATTGAATATTAAAATAAACAAAATCACTCAAGTTCCGCGCACTACGGAAGTTTTATCCGCTGGGGATTGGAGTGAATGGCGGTATTTTGAAGTGAAACTGTCATCAATCTTGCTCGGGGCTTATCTCAATGACACCCTTTCAGGCTTTCATCTTTGGTATTGGACGGCCTTGAATAGGGGTTATAAATTAAAAACTGGTTAACGTAAGATATCTATATACGCAGTTGCGAAAGTCAGGCGTCTTCTAGACGTCTCTTTTGAATATGAAGGGTTATGTTGTACAGGGAAGCGTAAAGCCTACGCACGCAACCCCCGTGACCTTTTGTGCTGTGGGATGAAAAACTTCCCGAGTACATTTCTAGGAAAAAGGAATTGGCTGACGGCTTCCAAGGTATCACTTAAACTTAAGTAGGTGTACTCAGAAATGTCACAGTCTGTTAGGATAAATATATTATAATGAAATAAATAAATTAAGGAGGTAAAGTGCTTTTCATGAAAGAAGTCCCACGGCAAACAGCGGAACTAAATTTCGATGTTGTAGTTGTCAGGTGTTGTTACTGTGTTTGGACTGTGAGATTTTTATTAATTTTCCATCGTTAAAGAGTCGTGTACGAGGCCAAAGGTTGTTAAAGTTCTACTCGAGAAATGATACCGATAGTGATTGAAAACCGATGAAATGATACCGATGACAGCGCCGCGTCTGCGGGACTTCTTTCGTGAAACGGACTCTACCTACTTCCCTGTAATTTTCATACAAACAAGAAGGTTTTTTTTAACACATAAGATAACATTATGTGGGCTTAAGTATTTTGGATTGTCTTTAGACCTTCAACGGTCTATGGGCAGTCTACGAGTAACTGTATATTTGTAGTGTTAGCTTAGCTTGTAGTTTGTTTAGTTAATATGGGAACTTACCCATAAAAATAAAAATAAACTTTATATTTGTTACCACATTGTTCTGGGAAATTAACAGGGTTACGCGGAAAGGGTGTACTAAACCGAAAGGGGTTCGTTATACTCATCTTTACTATGGGACCAAACCTGAAATCGAGAAAAATCTGCTGTTCATACATTCATGTCGTCATTTCGTTTTTTCCGCGGTTTTAGATTTGCTCTTATAGTTGTTGACAGTGATGGGTAGTATAGGGACCCCTTTCGGCTTAGTACACCCTTGTTGCACAACCCAGTATAAATAAAAATTAAATACTGATATATTGGTTACTGCAAAAGGCAGGAACAATTAAGCTAATTCTTTTGTATGTACATAATAGTACGAATACAGGTGTAAAGAAAGACAAATCGAAAAAGTTGGCAAAAAAATTAATAATTCGGAAAAAAAATAAGTGCTTTTTTCTATGAGATTATTGTATGAACCATAACGGAGGAGATAATACTATTGTAGTAAGATGTATACATATATAGAAACTCTTTATTGTGTACACTAGAAATAAAATAGTTATTTATGATACAAGTGCGGAAAGTTAGTTATTACAAACGAGTAGACGAATGTAAGCCCGAGACGAAGTCGAGGGCTTACCATAGTCACGAGTTTGTAATAACCAATCCGCACGTGTGCCATACAACGTTTTACAACATATTTGCGAGAAAAAAACAAAAAATGGAAATTAAAAAAATACCGTAAAGTACACGCACGGTGCTATACAACGGAGCGTGCGGACAAATTCATTACAGCACGCTCCGTTGTATGATGCGTTTCATTACAGCACGCTCCGTTGTATGATCCGTAATGTTTAACTTTCGAAAGATGTATTCAGGCTTCGTAAGTGCACTTTTTGAGCAAATGTGTTGTAAATAAATATAAAGGTATTGTTTTATTTGATAACTAGCTGCGCCCCGCGGTTTCACCCACGTAGTGATGAAAAATGGTGATGATGATGATAAAAAGTCATGTCCAATGTCACTCTCTGACTCTTGAACTATACCCATGCAAAAAATCAAGTCGATCCGTTGTTCCGTTGCAGCGTGAAAGAGGAACAAACATCCATACATACATACAAACTTTCGCATTTATAATATTAGTAGGATAGTTTTGTCTGCGATGGTTTTGAACTGTGTTCAGCTCTTATCTGAGTTAGTCATGGGTTTTTACTAAATTTTCCTATACGGTTGCAACGAAGTCAAACTATGCTATTTTGAATACCACAATACATAATTAAAAACCTGAATAAACCACATCCCTGATATTTTCCTAACAATCTAAATCTCACAAAACTTAGTAAATCAGGCAAGTTCGAGTCAGGCTCGCGCACTGAGAGTTCCGTACCACCACAAAATACAGAAATTATTGCAAAAAGACAACATCACGCCCAGGCGGTCACCATCCAAGTACCGACCTTATACCATATATACCCGATTGCTGATGAACAGAAATTAATCACCGACTCGCACTTGGCCATTATTTACTATTTGTTGTTTTACTTTAGAGTGTGTACTATAATCATGCCAAATTTGACACTAGTACGTATTGCCGTTTTTAGGGTTCCGTACCCAAAGGGTGTCAATGGGACCTTATTACTAAGCCTACGCTGTCTGTCTGTCCTACAGTCTATCCGTCTGCCCTACCTTTTATCGGCTGTATCATGTAGCATGTGTACGGAACCCTAAAAAGCACAAATAACTATGTAGCTGTAATAAATTACGAAAGAGCCTGTTGAGACAGCTCAGTTGATACGCTTCCACATAGACGAGCGAAACGAAGAAAAGCGCAAAAATATCAATTAATCAACGCTTCCGTTGCATTGTTCACTCTGGTAAAACGCTGGAACAAGAAAATAAAAGACGCTGTAGTTAGCATTCAAAACTGCCATGAAGAATAAATAAAATCATGACATATTTTACCCGACTGCGTAAGAAAGAGAGCTATGTTTTTCGAGCGCATGTAGGTGTGTGTGTATGTACGTATTTACGTTTAAGTTTTCTTTGACACGCCCTACAAGTGCCTACAATCTAAACGGCTAATGGATTTTGACATGTGAGATGTCAAAACAGTGGGAGTGACAAAACGACAAGAATTCAAGGTGGCGACCGTACAAAAAAATTGAAAATACTACCAAGATACTAAATTGTACAATGCAGTCGTTTTTTTTTTTTTGTGATTTGATTTGTCTTGTTTAATTTTAATAACATTTGAAAAAGAGAAATCTGTGGTGATTCTTGTCAATAGTTGTAAACATGTATAAATATTTAGGAGTGTATTTTTTTACATTGGACTAGGCTTACGTTTGATCGCGATCTCGCTTGATGGAAAGTGACGATGCGGTCGAAGATGGAGCACGTTTGCTCGGTAATAACCTATTAACCCTAGACTTGAACACTCCAAGATTGTAATGCTGCGGAAACACACAGGGGCAAGGCGTTCCATTGTTTTGCTGTTCTAATTGAGAAAGAGGACTCAAAGCGCTTGGTGCGAATAAATGGCATTTCGACCAAGTAAGGGTGAAGGTAATATTATGTAAGTATTATTTAACTTAATTATTCTTAGCCATTAAAATTCGCTCTATCGCTTTATTGATTTGCAAAAGTGTCTCAGTGTGCGCCGATTAGCTGTTAGCGATTGCAGTAGGAGGCTGGAGGGCGCTCATTGAAGTAGAGAGGGAAAGTATATATTGGGCTGTTTAACCTGCCGTCGGTACTTACCAGCCCGGTGAAGCTGTAAAGGCCGCAAAGCCTACAGCGTAAGTCACATTTAATAAACCGGCCAAGTGCGAGTCGGGCTCGCGCACTGAGGGTTCCGTACCACCACAAAATTCAATAACATAATTACTAGTAATAACTTGGTAATGAACAAAAACTTGTCATCAACTCTCATTTGGCAATTTTTTATTATTTTTTATTATACTTTAGAGTGTGTACTATATTCGTGTTAAGTTTGACGCTTGTGAGTATTACTATTTTTACATAAGAGCTAATACAAACATACGTTTAAAAAATGCGTTCGTTGTATGGGGACTCCCCTTTCGTTTTTACTTTTTTATTATTTGTTAGTCAATCCGTCGTAACATTACATATTCTGTGAAAATTTCAACTGGCTATCTATTACGGTTCAAAATATACAGCAGTTAATAGGTAGCACAGACGGTCGGTCGGACAGACAGACAGACAGACATCGTAGGCTTAGTAATAGGGTCCCGTTTTTACCCTTTGGGTACGGAACCCTAAAAAGCCATTGACATTGAGGCTGTGAATTTGTAGCCGTAAAGCTGTAGTATAAGTGAATCAGTGAAAATATACTTGTGAATACCACACATACATAGACACAGACAGACATAGACAGACATAGACAGACATATACAGACATAGACAGACATAGACAGACATAGACAGACATAGACAGACATAGACAGACATAGACAGACATAGACAGACATAGACAGACATAGACAGACATAGACAGACATACATAGACACAGGCACAGGCACAGACACAGACACAGACACAGACACAGACACAGACACAGGCACAGGCACAGACACAGACACAGACACAGACACAGACACAGACACGGACACAGACACAGACACAGACACAGACACAGACACATACACAGACACAGACACAGACACAGACACAGACACAGACACAGACACAGACACAGACACAGACACAGACACAGACACAGACACAGACACAGATACAGACACAGACACAGACACAGACACAGACACAGACACAGACACAGACACAGACACAGACACAGACACAGACACAGACATAGACATCACACTGATTTTTATTATACGTGAAACCGTTTATTCAAGAACTACCAGATAATAACGATTCACATAGTAATACACACCTGTCATAATAACGTCTTCAGCACAATATTACCCGCGGTGCGTATTTATAAACCCGTGTCAAGTCTGAGCGATGGGAGATATGCCGAGATATCCCATTCATGTCGATCGCTGCCGGCAAGGTAACCTATTCAAATATTGCATATCACTGTGAATATTGTGTGATTTCGTAGAAATTGATACGAATTCGTAGTGGCGGTGGAAAGTTCTTTGACTGTTGTGAAGGCTTTTCAAACAGCTAAATATTGTGCTCACTAAAACTATCAAAACATGTTTTAAGCTATCACTGTTGTTCACCACATTTATTTATGATTATTAACGGGATATATTTGTGGATGGAGACGACATTTCACCGCAATTAACTGCACCATGTTAACGGGGAGACTGAAAAATGCGGGTTGGCTGAAAAGTGCAAAGTTATGGTGCATATTGTAACTACGCCGAAATATCGGAAGCTCAATTCACAACCTTGTGACGGTAAATATACCGTTTGTAAGGATACCCCTATGTATATCCAATATTAAACACGTATGTATAAAGCAGGTCCATACTTTATAAGATTCACTTTTACAGAAACGACATTTAAAAATTATATTCGCAGTTATGGTCTTATTTGTTCCGATGTAGAATCCAAAGTAAAGTCAGTCACCGGCCTAGCACCATCCCTCGACCAACCATCCCCTCCAAGCCATCTTTTAGCTGTGCTTTTAGGTCGTGAGTAACCGGTCCTTGATTGGTCGTTGGTGCTACGCCAGCGCCCCCTATGTTAAAATGAATTCAAACAACGTGCAAAAGTCAAATCAATATAAATTATACAAATCAACAATTATGCTATAGGTGGTGCTAATTTAGTTGATTGAATCAGGCGTTACTTTCTCGGAAGTCCATTTTAATTTGTATGTAATAAATAATTTATCTCAAAATCCTTATTGTACTGGAAGCGACGTAGAAGCGGAATTGCACTAGAGATTCGTCATATTATTATACAAATGGTGCTAATGTTTTTTTTTTTTTTTGTTTTTTTTTTTTTTTGCATTATTTAGTAACATTAATCAGTTAATATATTCTTCTTTATGATGCAAGAACGCCCAAATTATTAGTGAAATTTGGACAAATGAACGAGATGAAATACGAAATACCTACTCAGATTTGCGTCGAAGCTTACAGATCAATGGCTATCTGGCTGGCTGAAGAAAGGAGATAAAAAAACCGGACGGTGTATGGTTTTCAGCTTTGCAAGGTGTGGGAGTGAGCTTTTTGATGGTGTTGGGATGTGTCATAGTTGAAAACCGATTCAGAGATGAGATCAAAAAGCTCTTTTTAGCAGTCTCTGAAAAACCAATTTTTTTACAAAGTTATTGCAGTGGTCAGAGCAAATAAATACTTATATTCAGTCCTAACCGAGAACGGAAGCAATTTACCTTCAACTCGCAAATTTCTTAATGTAAAATTTCTAAATGTTAGTTATTCTATCGACTGTAGCTCACAGTACGACCTTTGCCATTATATATAAAACGCCTCGCATGTTCAGCTACTTAGCGCCCTTGGATCTCAAGTGCGGTTAGTAATTTCGTGAAACTTTCCTGAGAACCTTGCAGTGAAACACGGTTAGAGATGGATAGAGTATAGTTTGTCTGGTAGTTTACGGCATGATAAAAGCTTTCATATATTGTAGGTAAGAAGGGCATTTAATATATTCCTGTATAGTTAAGAAGGGCTTTCCAACGATGTTACCACAGTTATATAATCACACTAATAATAATAAAACATTTTGTGTCACTTAAATTGTATATCAACTGGGTTATGCAGAACGGGTCTAAATAAATTTTAAGTACCTACTTTGAAAAATGTATACTAAACAAAATACAAGCTAATACTAACACTACAAATACAGTTAGACTGCCCATAGACAGTTGAAGGTCTAAAGACAATCCAAATGCTCAAGCCCACTACCAGTTGGCAGCGTACCCAGTATGCTGAAGAAACTCCGAGCATAGCTCTCTCCATTGCCCGCTGTGTGACTCTGAGCTTTTCCAAAAGGCCAACAGTTAAGGACCACGTCTCAGTACATTCATCATTCATTTCTTTCTTGCACTCTAGATTAAAAAAAAAAAAAGTTTTTTTAAATGGTTAGGTGGTAAACAAGCAGACGGGCTGCCTGATGGTAAGCAGTCACCGTATTGACTATACACACCATATGACTGACACCGTATTACTGAAATACAATTTTAAAAATGTTTCAGGCCAATAGGCGTGTCTCAAAAACGTAACAGCGTCTTCTCAAGCACAGAAGAAGACATGACATTGCTCTGGAATTCTCGCTTCGCTTCGAATCGTGAGACGTCTCGACATTTCCGCCGCACCTACATTTGACAAGTTTCCAATAAGGCAGGGAATCTGATGCCGGTGACTTGAAATGTTTGGAAATAAGCCGATAACTATCGACAGCTTGACGAAGGTTCGGGTACGACGTTTTGTTTTAATAACGGGCCTAGTTTCGAGGGTTTGCTGTGGATTAAACGTACTAGCGTGGATGAGTTATGCGTTTGTCAAAATACTTCTTGATAACGTTCAGCCGAACCTACTTATCTGGAAAGTTAAGTGGAGGAGCTACCTTCAAATTTTCTTGACATAATTGATAGCCGTCTCGTTGGAATTTTTTAGTTTTGCCATAATATGGCCAACTTTTTTTTATTAGAGGGTTACGCGTATAGATTGTACTAAGCTGAAAGGAGGTCATTGTACTCATCATTATGAACTCCTTTTACTATGGGATCAACCCTGAAAACACGAGGGAAAAAACAGCTATTCCATACATTTTGTCGATGACCGTTTTCTATCAAATTGCAGATATTTTTTTCGTGATCATTTAGTTTAGTGAGCGCACTACACTAAAAATATCTGACAGGACTAAAATTAATTGCGTATCTCACTGAACTAAAATGATCTGACAGGACTAAAATTATTCGCGTCTCTTTTGATTTCAATATGTGAGAAAAAGATGAAAACAGTGGCAGAATCGACATTGTTGTATTGCGATTTTTTTCCAACTCATAACAGCGTCTTCTCAAGCATAATAGAAGAAAACATGGCATTGCTCATTCACAATTTTGGCTTTCATTGACATTATAAAGCAAGCATTAAAAATTCATTGCTAAAAATGTTTTTACTGAAAATCTCAATATAGGGTTTTCCTCTGATATTTTGTGCCCTGGGCCTTAAACGACACTATAAATATTGTACTTTTTTGTATAAATCATCATCATCATCTCAGCCGTAGGACGTCCACTGCTGGACATATGCCTCCCCCATCGATCTCCAAAAGGGCCGGTTGGAAGCGGCCTGCATCCAGCGTTTCCCTGAAGTCTCTTTTAGGTCGTTCGTCTGTCCATCTTGTGGGTGGACGTCCTACGCTGCGCTTACCAGTCCGTGGTCTCCATTCCAGAACCTTTCGGCCCCATCGGCCATCTGTTCTGCGTGATATGTGCCCTGCCCACTGCCATTTCAACTTACTAATCCAGTGGTATAAATCAGTCGACAAGCAACTAAAGGTTTGCTCTGGCTTGACTTGAAAGCCAGTTGCTATGAGTTAAAGCGTGAACGTGAAAAAGAAACATGTCGGCTCGTTGTATTATTTTCTTAAACTCGTGTATTTTCGAGTGTATTAATTTTGGATTATTTATAAAGTGCTCGTGAACTTGCTCGAGTGTGGGTATAAGTGATATAACGAGGTGAAAGTGAAGTGAGGTATTTTCGTTGTTGTTTCCAAAACTCTATGGAAGCCTCTTGTAAAGCCTCCGCCACTTTACTGGAGCATGAGTTTAACTTAACCACGATTTACTTTGCTCGACTCTCACTGTGACTATGACTTGTTTATGGAAACTTGTGAAATATTACAACTAAAAGATTGCATACAAAAAATACGACAAAAAAGCCAGTTATTGCCAACCAGGTGTTTATACCAGCTTTGACTACACCATCATTCAAATGAATTCTGGTCAAACGCTTAGCCTGTGAGACATAAAACTTACTATGCTTTAGTTGATGCTATTCTAATGTTTAGCAGAAACAAAAGCAGGTAACATTTTACGAAGATTACAAAGGTTTTCCTTCTGTGCTTATCGCGGCCGCCGTGCGCCGGTTGCAATAAATAACAGGGCTCTACCTTACAATGGCCCTTTAAGGCCCAAAATAAAATTACCTCTGGAGCCCTTACAAGGCTAAAATAAAATAAATCCAGGCTGGACAAAATAAGAGTACATTTCACGTTGAATGACCACGCCGAACCTTTTAACTCTACCATTTTATGCTATTTAGATAGATAGATAGAAACTCTTTATTGTGTACATCAGAAATAAAATTTACAACAAGATAGAAAACACTTACGAGTACGCATACTTATGCAGTACGTATTTAATAGCTTTTTTAGCTTTAAAACCACTTAAAATAATTATATAATATCATACTAATATTATAAAATCGAAAGTGTGTTTAATTGTTTCTCTTTCCCGCAACAAAAGATCAACTGATCGATGTGATTTTTTTTAAGAGAATAGAGATAGTTGTTTTACCGGAAAATGTTTTAAAAATTTCAAATAAATTTAATACCGGAAATGTGTACGGTCTACACGGGTGAAACCACAGAGGGCAACTAGTATAAATGCTAATGTTTAAAACCTTCTAACTACAGTGGATACAATATATATTTTGTCTGGCTTAGAATTCAAGTATTCGAATCAAATGAAAAATACATTAGTATTTTGACTGAATATCGACACCTCTACGAACGATGCTCAACGTATAGCCAAATTTTTCAATATTCTCCCCCTTAAGTCAACATACCACAAACTTGTTTAATCTTCTCCCATTTCTCGTCCTTTTTCCCGACTTTTCCATTTCTGGCTTCATAGAATCTGACTTTTATGCAGTACGTGTTCGTATTTGGTTGGTAGCTAGTAAATAAAGCCATATTTACGTGCACCGCATATATCCGTTTGAAACTTGGCGTGTCACATAAAATCACCGATTTACTGTGCACTATAATGCGATGTTTTATGGCGAAGCTAAATTGATTGTTTATTGAAGTATATTTATATTATTGGTTATTTTATTTTATTTTTATATTTTGGTTATTTGGTTAGCTTTTCAATGGAAAACGCATGCTTACAAAAGTAACATTAGTTATAATCTAAACAAATCATCTGGGGCTCGATTTTTGAATCGCTCGTATGATATTTTCCTACGAAAAAATTATAATGCAAATGACTGACTTTGAATGAAATCCCTAACAAAAGTCGCATTTTTAATATAATCATATCACTGACGCAACGATTGGTTTGAACTATTTGAATTTGCTTCTATCAGTAGAAAATCTTTAATTTCGCATGATATTTTCCTGTGAAATATATTGAGTTCCTGGAGCATCCTGTAATATTTGTTTCCATGACGCGCGATCTCTGCTACTGCTGTACAAGTGGACAACACTATTCACAACTGGTTTTACTCCACGATATGCTTAGCTATGCTTACAACAGCAGTTTTGTGTGATCACGTGCATCTTGTCTGATAAAACTGATTTTATTTGCATAATTATTTTCTACCACTCCTAGTGTATGCAAGGTTGATTGTATAGCTCCGGTAGTTCCTACATTAGGTCAAATAAAGCGTACTATAGCAGAAAGGATCACAGAAAATATCGCGGCTGTCAAAAATCGCCAGAAACAGAAGTTTGCTATTGCAAAACATTTACTAGAGGCGGGATCCGGTCACGGATAAACGACTTTTGCTTTGGTAACAATAAATACAAATCGCGACAAAACAATTGCCGTTCCATACATTTAATTGAGTTTTAATTTAAAAAAAACTATAAAACAACTGTTTACAAGGTTCCGTACCCAAAGGGTACCTTTTGAGTCCCTCCGGGATCCTATAAACAGTTATAATGTTATATATTTTTATTATTATTACATTAGCTCTGTGAAATCGGTAATACGTACAAGCGTCAAACTTGGCATGATTATAGAACATACTCTAAAGTATAACAACAAATATTAAATAATGGCCAAGTGCGAGTCGGTGACAAATTTCTATTCATTACCAAGTTATAAATATGGATTGCTATTTGGATGACCTCGTATTTATTTCACGGAATCGAAATGCCATTTAATTTTACTAATTTTGAAATGGGTTTTTTAAATTGATAATTATTGGATTTTGTAGTGGTACAAAACCCACAGTGTGCGAGCCCGACTCACACCTGGCCAGTTTTTTTGCGAAATTAGGATTGGTCCAAACTAAAAGTAATTCATAAAGATGAGTACAATGATATGCTTTAATATTATGTCCGTCATCCAGAGATACCCCCGGTATATTATGGTAGGTACCTAATTATTATATAATTATTATGGTGATATCACCTCGTCAGAGCAAAAAATGTCCTCGCTTTAAATCTGTTATTTTTGTAAACAATCCAACCCCCAGCATGTGACACGGTACTAACACGGGGACTCTCATTCTGTTTCACTACAATAGATGAACAAGCAGTAGCTCAGTTTTGGTATTATACTAGTTAATACACGTTCTTTCCACATTAACCTCGTGGACACGAACTCTTTCATTTGACGACGCTTCTGGACGAGTGATTAGATTAAGAGTGGTTACTAACAAACAAAAAACTGGCATGTCCCTATTACTAAACAAAGTACAAGCTAACTATCACTACAAAATCAGTTGGACTGCCCATAGACCGTTAAAGGTCTAAAGAAAATACAAATGCTTAAACCCACATGTATATCTTAGTGGCACTTCCAAGCTGAGTGGGAAATACAAGGTATAAAAAAAACTAATGATGAAGTGTGTATATTATAAAATTAATAAAACGAATTGATTATAATCAGTAAAATTGCTAATCAAAAAACTCAATCACTACGAAATAGAAAGAGAAAAAGAACGCTTGACCTAATCTATAATTTTCATCAAGTCAACTATTTACACGTCTTTTACGTCTTAAACCTTTTTGCTAAAATTTATTTGAATGATCATAGTTAGAAATTGTTTACTGTCCTTTTTGTATTGCTACAAGGACTCGCATACCACGTTGAAGCATTAAAACAACGCAAAGTACCGGCGACCGAATAGCATGAAATTTGAATAATCTGGCGCTGCCACGAGAGAGCCAACTCGAAATAAAAGAATATATTGCCAGTGTAACTGTAATATACATTTTACTAGTAAATTATTGCTTAGTACTGTCTAATGTCTATGTATATTCATTAATATATAAAAGCGAAATTCATCTACTCACTCACTCACTCACTCATTAAACACCAAATCTCGAAAACTACTTGACCTACGAAGCTAAAATTTGGCAGGTAGATTCCTTGTGGGGTAGAGGTCCGCTAAGAAAGGGTTTTACGAAAGGGCCGAATTGAGGATGACAAAAGGGGGTTGAAAGTTTATATGAAAGTCTACGCGTACGAAGTCGCGGGCAACAGCTAGTTCATTAATAAATGTGAAATAGCGTTGGAGTTATACTGCGTTATATAATTTTTTCAATTAAGGGCCTTTGGGCTGTACCGTCGACTGTCTTGAGCGATTCAGTTTAGATGACTGTGGTTTTGCGTGGGACTCCAGGGGCCTTACGGCTACCTGTTTAAGTGATTCCGATTAGGTGATTGTGAAAAGTTGCGGGACCGCAAACCGTATCTCGACGCGTTAAGGTTCACGTTCGTGCGATTTTCCGCACCGCGCTGTTTCAGCGCAAATTTGAGCCCGCGTTAGCCGTAAAAGCTCCTGGTCTGCTCCCACAGGTGAACCTTGCCAGCCGAGCCTATAGGATAGTACCCTACTACCGTGTTATGGTTTTCTCACGGTGTTTTCCCAACAGGTTTTTACCAGCAGCTGAAGTACATTGTTGAGATTGAAACTCGCCAACCACTGAATCATGGATTTGTTATTTATGTCATTACACAATCAATTCATCCGACGTAACTTATCACAATATAAATAATATACGGCGCGGGTCTTCGCCTCTGCCCCAAGGGTATCCGCAACGCATTTTCCCGTATTTTCCTCGTGCTGCCTACCGCATAAATATTTCAGAGTGAAAATATAATCCCGACTCTTGATGTGACTTATATTCGGATATTTTGATGAAATACTATTTCGAGGAAGAATTTTCTTTTTGCATTAGAAATATACCCGTACTTTCTGAGTTACTTTGGATTATAGTACTTCTACCCTAATATAGATCGCGATGAATGTCTCAACCAGAAAGCTCTTTTGCCCCGGTGGTCCAGTAGATAGTGAACCTCCCTTCTGCGCTGGGTGCCACCCACGCCGGGTTCGATTCCCACCTAGGACAAACATTCATGTGATGAACATTTGCGTTTGTCCTATATCTGGGTGTTAATAACTATTTAAGTTTGTATTTAAAAATATATTTATATTATGTATGTATATCCGTCTCAGGCAGCCATATTACAAACTTTGCTAAGTTGGACCTTTGAACGTGTGCAAAAAAAAAACTCGAATATTAATTAATTATTTTTTTCTTTCCTGTTTGATTATATATTTTTTTAAACTGTTATTTAAGCATGGTTCCGCGGAAAATTTGCAGTTACTAAGCCAAAAGGTGTCAATAAAACCCCACTTTCATTTTGGGAACAACCCTGAATTTATAAAATCCAAAGGTTTTGTGATAACCTCGGTTGACCTCCATGCCAAATTAAATTATCTACTTCCAAATTCATTCAGCCGTACGAAGTTGTGTGGGAAACAAGTATTCTGGCATTTGATTAAAATAATAATTTAAAAAACCAACTTCAAAATTTGTTAATTACGCAATTTCGTTTACTTGGATGACATTTTGATTATGATGAAATTTCTATTCGACGAAACTGAAAGTATATCCATTCAAATAAAAAATATTCAAATCGGTTTATAAATGACGGAGTTCAGAGGTAACAAACATTTTAAGAAAAACAACCTAATTGAGAATTGTTTTTCGATTTCGGTAAAAAAAAAAATCTGATAGCCATCAGTTTTCAAAAGGTTTAAACATTCACCAGCTACAAGTATCCTACCCATAATCCAGTTCATCCCATCCCAAGCGCGCAATTTGCGAAGCTAAAGTTGTTCTCGAACTTGGATCAAGGTATAAACGGTCATGATCCTGGGCTATTCGCCAGAACAACGCCGAAGGGAATACCTAACCTTGGTAAGTAAGGCTCTCCTGAGTCGCATTTGGCTAAAATTCTTTGCTAAACTATGCCTAAACTTAGTCTTGTTTGCTGACAAAAACTAGTAGTAATATGAGTAGCAAGTTCTATGAGTCAAATGTCGCAACTGGATTTTCAAACAGTTATCCCAAAACGATTGAGCTGAAATTTTGCATACTTGTTTAGTTTGGATGACAATGAGGCCTATTCTGTCATACCACTCACTAAACTAAACCAATCTGACAGGACTAAAATTATCTGCCTCTCTTTTCATTTTAATACGTGAGAGAAGGATGGCAACAATTTTAGAGCTGTCAAAATTAGTTTAGTTTAGAGTGCATCAGAATAGATGCCAAAGTATGGTTAGCTAAGTGACGTAATTCTAAATCCAGAATGGTGGATTACAAACAAAAAATAAAATGACGTCAACTAAATTAATAATAATAATTAACTCAATAACTTAATTAATTCAATATTACGGACGTCCTAAAGCTTGTTTATAAAAGGTTTTTTATTTATTTAATAATTTTATATCATTCAGAAATCATTTTCAGAGGAACGTAATTCAGGGTTCCGTGCAACAGTTATTCAAACCTTGACAGGGACTAATGTGATTCAGTTAAGTTATCCAGTTCCGCAATTCATAGCAACGTAAAACAATTATCTATTTAAAGAAACCTACTTCAAAATAAGCGATCAAACAAAATTATTGATATTGCCAAATCAATAGGCACTTGAACACAATTATTCGTATTATATGGAGTTGGTTAATAACTTACCAACGTTTCTTTGCTAACGTCAAAGAACTTTTCCTTTATTTTACATAATAAAAAAAGAATCAACTAACCTATTTACTACGTAGAAAATTCACAAATGGCGAAATAATCGTAAAATCGTTTATTGAATATTAACTAATGTTATGTAAAAATCATTGCTCGATGGGCATCTGAAACGTAGAAGAAAATTATTGTGAGGAAACCGGTATGTCCAAGAACCTTAAAAGTTTAAGGACATATAATGATATGACATTCACCAACATGCACCGGCATGGCAACATGATCTGGCATGTTGGATTATGGTCTATCCTCTCTCGCTGAGAGAAGGCTCATGTTCCAGCAGTGGGAACATGATAAGCTGCTGATGATGATGATGAATAATCAGCTTTTCTATGTGCATATTATTATTTCTTGCCAATAATGTATACTTGTATTATTAGAATATTACTAACCTGGAGCCTTATTGTGAGTCTGGTGGCATGCACTCGCATCATCTGCGTCAGCAGAATGGCAAACAAACATTATTGTCACCAGATTTACGCAATAATGCCCTGGTATGGTATGGTATGTTGAAAAAGTCGAACATATCTACAAAGAAACCCGCAAGTAAGTAGAGCTAAAGTTTTAAAGACACGGTGAAAGCTCGGCAAACTCGGAAGATGGATTAAAGTTTGTTTCTAGACGTGGAAACTTTGCCATCAGAGTGTGGCATGCGCAATGGAACCACTGCGACCAGGGTTAGTTTTCAGTAGGTTTGCTTTTATATATTTTTCTTTTGCTAAGAAAAGCTATACAGGTTGGTCCAAAAGGCGACGTCAAAACTAATACTTTAGATACCACCACAGCTTTCATGAAAATACTCCGAGTTTTATGATTTTTGTAGTTTCGAGTAAGTAAGCATTTAGCCAAAGCAGTTTTTTTTTTTTGTGGTTTGGATTCCTATTGTTGCTAACGAACGTCATAAGAAACATCGAAAAAATCCACATTATGAAAGACGCCTAAAGGCTTGTTTAAAAAAACTGTAGGTAATTTTTCACTTTCACTTGCGTGTAATTTTTCTCTTGTTCACTCTTGCAAAGTTTTTACGGGCCGCATACATAAAGTCCGTCTAATCCGTCCGAAAAGATGATAATGTCAGTGTCGTGATTCTTCTATTCTAATAGTGCTAACAGACGCTCGAACGCGGCTGACGGATCGCCGTCCAACAAACGGGAGAGAAACAGTGAGAATATCATATATCCCTCTCTTTTTCTCCAATTGGTCAGACGGCGGTTGAGGTCAGCCGCGATCGAGCGTCTGTTAGCACTATTAGATACTTACGGTCATTTGTCTTTTTAATCATAAATTTCATGAGAGTGAGTGACCGAAGGAATCTCAAGAATAACTATAGAACTATATACAAAGAATAGGGGCCGAGAACTCAAACAAGATTTTCCCAAAGTGCTGAGATAAAGCACATAAGTAAGAGCCTCTAACAAACAACGCTCGTAAATTTTCATTTAGCGGGGACATGGACACATCTGTGTCCTTCGTAGATAAGGAGTCAACTGCGAGCATACATTTTCACTGCAGCAATCTTGAGGGCGGTTTATTTAGATTACCGCCTCGTCAGTTGGCATTCTATATTCATATCGTCACTTCACCGACACTTTTCGTAAGGATACTTCCAAGTCCTAGAGTCGGAAATTTGTATAATTCTTGAGGGGATTCCGACAATCATCCCCTTCGCTCGCAATCACTCGTTTCGCTCCCTCCGCTATGATATGGTGCCTATATGGAGCGTTTTAATGTGCAGCGATTATGGACGTTACTTATTATTACTGGTGTGTGGGTCGAAATCTGTTATTGGATATGCTGCTCGTTACAAATTGAGTACGGACTACTGGCAAAATTTACAAATAGATACCTACTTATCGTACAATATTAATTGTAATCGTAACTTTCAATTTCAAAGTATCTTTATTTCTTAACTAGCAACGCACCCCGGCTTCGCACGGGTGTAAGTCTTATTTTTTTACACCTTGGGTTACATTATTGGAGTTTTAGTAAGGATCCTTATTTAAAAAATATATAATATAGCCCATGTTACCCGGCGATAGTGTAGCTTCCCAGAGGTGAATGAATTTTTCAAATCGGTTTAGTAGTTTCGGAGCCTATTCAATGCAAACAAACAAACAAACAATCAAATCTTTCCTCTTTATAATATTATTATTAGTATTGACAACACAGCACACTAGGCAAGCGTGATCCAACGTAGACCGCATCATCGCTTAGCATCAGGCGAGACGGTGGTCAAAAGCAATCATCATCATCATCATCATCATCAGCCAGAAGACGTCCACTGCTGAACATAGGCCTCCCCCTTTAACCTCCACACTGAACGACAGCCTGCCTTTTGCATCCACTGGATGCCAGCGACTCTTACTATGTCGTCGGTCCATCTAGTGGGAGGCCTACCTACGCTGCGTCTTCCGGTTCGTGGTCTCCACTCAAGAACCTTTCTTCCCCATCGGTTATCGGTTCTCCGAGCGATGTGGCCTGCCCATTGCCACTTCAACTTGCAAATTTTAACAGCTATGTCGGTGACTTTGGTTCTTTGGCGAATATCCACGTTTCGGATTCTATCGCGCAAAGAAACTCCGAGCATAGCTCTCTCCATTGCCCGCTGTGTGACTCTGAGTTTTTCCAAAAGGCCAACAGTTAAGGACCACGTCTCAGTACCATATGTCATCACTGGCAACACACACTGGTCAAAGACCCTTGTCTTTAGGCACTGTGGTATCTTGGACGAGAAGATGTCACGCAATTTCCCGAACGCTGCCCATCCGAGTTGGATTCTTCGGGCGACCTCTTTGCCTAAGTTGACTTACCTAACTGAACAATCTGTCCAAGATAGGTGTAATGGTCAACAACTTCGAGAGTATCGTTCCCAACGACTACCGGCACGGGTTCAACATGGACATTGGACATGATTTTTGTCTTGTCCATGTTCATTTTAAGACCCACCTGTTGGGAAAGGCTACTGAGGTCGCTGAGCATCGTATTTAGGTCCTCCAGCGACTCTGCCATGATGACTATATCATCGGCAAAACGAAGGTGAGTGATGTATTCGCCATTGATGTTGATGCCTAATCCGTTCCAGTCCAAGAGCTTGAAAACGTCCTCCAATGCGTTTGTGAACAGTTTCGGAGAGATAACATCTCCCTGTCTCACGCCTTTCTGCAATTGGATTGGTTCCGTGCTCTCGTCCTGTAATCGGATGGACATGGTGGCGTTTCTATACAAACACTTCAACACTTCGATATACCTATAGTCGATATGACAACGCTGGAGGGACTGTAATACTGCCCAGGTCTCGATGGAATCAAAGGCTTTCTCATAGTCCACAAACGCCAGGCATAATGGCCGATTATACTCCTCGGTCTTCTGTATAATCTGGCGGAGGGTGTGTATGTGGTCTATGGTGCTCCAGCCTTTACGGAAACCGGCTTGTTCGGGAGGCTGAAAGTCATCAAACCTGCTTTCGAGACGGTTCGTAATGACTCTAGAGAACAACTTGTACCGGTCAAAAGCAAGCCTATTATTAATATTAATTTTAAAAAAAACAACAACAAAAAAACACTAACACTACAAAAACAGCTAGATTGCCCATAGACCGTTGAAGGTGTAAATACAATCCATATGCTCAAGCCCACAACCAGCTGGCAGCATACCCAGCATGCTGGTGGAAACGTTATTTATGATTATAAAGGGCCTAAGATCTCATTACTCCTTCGCACCCAGCTACCAAACATCCTGTATATTGACTTGATAAGTACATAATATGGCTAGAAAAACTTGGGTTGCTGCGCCCAAGCCTGACCGTTTGGTCTGTCCAACTCATTTTAGGGTCACATTCGGAGGCCGTTTTCTGTCATCGGGTACCAGTATGCTACTAACGTGCAATGGTCTTGATCAATCTATAATGTAATCTTCTCTACGTGTTCTCAGCCTGGCCGTTTTTTTCGTTGGACCGATTCTATGTTTGGATTTGACGATGATATTGGCTAATCTTTTAATCAGTTGCCCACCTATAATAAACACTTGTTCAGCCGCTATCCGCACCAATATCTTTGAGCTCTGTCTTTTTTGTCACATCGGGCATTACTGATTACAAGGCAGCCGAACAGTTATTATCTTTTCTTTTTTGTATTTTTCTGTGTTTGTGATGTCGATGTTGCAGTGTTCTGTGCACAAAATAAATGTTATCTTTCACCTGCTTTTTTATAGAGAGGGCTTAGTCCAGAAAATATGTAGGTAAAATATTAAAAGACCCCACGGTTCAGTGTTCTGTCGGTTTTCCATCATATCAGCTTCGATGCCTTCCGGTTTATATAACAAGCTGTATGTATCGTGTGCTAATGAAAATAGAAAATACAATTCGAGGTTGCTTAAGAAAATTTGGCGCAAACAAAAACCTTTCCATTTCACAAGAGAACATTGTATTATCCTTGAATAAGTGATACCATCGCGGTACATTCACCCATACTGTCGTGACGAATTTGTCCCTCGAAACGAATGAGACGATTTAGACGCACTTACACAAACGCAGGTGTGGCCTCAAATTGGAATTATCTTGCGGCTTACGTGAGCCCAGATAATAAAAGAAGCGTTGAATAAACAGGCTCGAAATGTTACATAAACATACTTGAAACAGGTATAAATAAAAATGAATGAAACCGCGTTTATGGAAATCTTTTTAACCCCCAGCTTGCCTTGTGCCCTAATATTATAAGAATATTCTGAGAGGCCGCAAATTTAGATATGTTTTTGCATGACTAGAAAAAAAAGAGTTTGAGGTTTTTAGGGTTCATTTTTGTATGCCATAATTTGATACTTGGATATTGATATGCGTAGTATCAAGGACGATATACCTATAAGTCTATGAATCCTTGATAGTATCATTGGAATTCTTTCACTACCGTATGTCATAGGTTAGTTGTTTTTTTTATATATTATCAAGAACGATGGTGGCCAAGCGGTAGCATGTGCGATTGACAAACCGGCGGTACCCGGTTCAATCCTCGGCCTTGCACCAATGATTTATTTACTGTCTAAAATAAAGTATGTGCAGTTTCGATGCCATCACTCAAAAACGGTGAAAGAAAACATAGTGAGGAAACCAAGTCCGAGAACCTCAAAATTTCAAAGATATACATCATTCACCAATATGCACTAGGAGCATGGTGGATTAGGGCCCACCCTCTCTCTCTCTCTCTCTCTCTCTCTCTCTCGTGTGAGAAAAAGCATGTGTCCCATTAGTGGGAATATGATAGGCTGATCACGATGATGAAATATATAAAAAGAGGGATAACCAGACAAGCGGTGCGTCTGATGGTAAGCGGTAATAGCCGAAGAAATGTTTGTAGATACCCGTTTTAAAATGCTCCATGTTGAAGCTTGGTGGGAAGACCTTTGGGAGGACGCACATTCCACAGCTTGCATAGTACTTAAAACTTTATTTAAAAAATCGCTTTCTAAATGTTTTCCTTACAATCACATCTTGATAAAAATTCTCATGCATGACTGCAGCTTTCAAACTAACCGCAAATGTCTCTAGATTGAATCATCCGATTACTTGAACCCTTTCATCTCTTGTCACGTCCGAGGAAATCCATCCGAAGCACGGAGTAATCCAAACAAATGACTCCGGGAGTGATATTAATAGGTGCGGCTCAAGAATGGCGTGTCTAGGCATATTCCGGGAATGATACGCTGGTATACGCCTGAGTTTAGAGAATAAAAATGAAAGTAAAGTAAAATTATTTTCTTTGAGAAATTGTCATTTTTATGTTGTGCTAACTATGCGTTACAGTTTTAACCCCTTACTCCTGAATATTAACTTTTTAGGTACTTAGATTTTATTTATTCATTAATTGAATACTTTATTGCACACTTACAAATTATGTTGTAGTAATTTTTAAACTTTCGCGATTTGAACACATGTTTTAAATGTTTATCAGGACTTATCACGTATTATTTAATTCAGCTAATTTTAGTCAGCTCGTGACCACGGCCATTGTAACATGGTCGAAACGTCGAGCGAAAGGTACATATTTTTTACGTAAATTAAATAATACGTGATAAGTCCCGATAAACGTTTCAAACAAATTATGTTGATATGTACACATGAAGGATTTAATGCTAAACATTATGACTATGACTTGATTATGACTTGTGTTAATCCAGAGTGAGTATAAGCTACCTCCAAAGCAAAATTAAAAATTAAAAATTTTGCTCTACTTGTCATAGACTCATTAAAATAAACCAAAATAATCCAAACTCAAGATTTATTCCCTAGTAGCCATTGCAGAGTTTCACCATTCACTTTCTGGCTCTGTCATGTGATCACATGTACAAATGAAGGATTTAATGCTAAACATTATGACTATGACTTGATTATGACTTGTGTTAATCCAGAGTGAGTATAAGCTACCTCCAAAGCAAAATAAAAAAAAAAAAATTGCTCTACTTGTCATAGACTCATTAAAATAATCCAAACTCAAGGTTTATTCCCTAGTAGCCATTGCAGAGTTTCACCATTCACTTTCTGGCTCTGTCATCGGATCAGTTCGATGGGACTAAATTATTATATTATTTTTATCCGGATTACATATAATTGCAGAGTTTTAAATCGATACGGCAATTAGAAGTATGTAATAATCGACTTTCAAGATTTGTTTACACATTTCTTTAGTTCCTTAGTCAATACTTCTATACTTAATATTATAAAGAGAAAAGATTTGTATGTAAGTATGTTTGTAACGAATTGGCTCAAAAAGTACTAGGCCGATTTTAAAAATTCTTTCACTGTTGGGAAGCTACTCTATCCCCGGGTGACATAAGCTATTATCTATACCCGTGCGAAGCTGGGGCGGACCGCTAGTAGGAAATATAAAATTAGAGAGTAAATGAATACAGCTTTTGGTTAAACTGCTGATTCGAAAGTATTGAAAAAAAATTAGGATATGGGAGTCTTGAAATGAAAAAAGAAATCTTAATAATTATAATTGTTAAACCAAATGCTGTCTATTTGTTCTCTTTGAACGGTTCCCATCTCGGTCCCCTTCTTGCTTCCCTTCTCGGTTCCCTTCTCGGTTCCCTTCTCGGTTCCCTTCTCGGTTCCCTTCTCGGGTCCCTTCTCGGTTCCCTTCTCGGTTCCCTTCTCGGTTCCCTTCTCGGTTCCCTTCTCGGTTCCCTTCTCGGTTCCCTTCTCGGTTCCCTTCTCGGTTCCTTTCTCGGTTCCCTTCTCGGTTTTCTTCTCGGTTTCCTTCTCGTTTTCCTTCTCGGTTCCCTTCTACGGCCTTTTCACGTCTAAAAGGTTGGTAAATTTTGATGAAACGTGTCAAGAAAGTAGGGTACACTACGAGGGTGATATGGCATAATTTTAATTCGCAAAAAAGAAGAAAAAAACTGTTAACTTCACGCAAAACCACGAGAATCGCCTAGTAAATATCGATGACAGCGTTTAACACTTTACAATCAACCAAAGTTAATATTATAGAAAGTTAAGAATTACAAACCGCGTTTTCGATTTAAAAAAAAGATTGAACGTGATTTTCTGGTTCAAAGTTATGTAAACATTAACTTTCCTCCCTTGGGCTTAATCAAACTACATTGTAAACAACAATGAAATATTGAGGGATTGATGAACGGAATAGTCTATCGAAATGTTGGGTTAATAAACCAGCCAAGTGCGAGTCGGTCTTGCGCACTGAGAGTTCCACTACAAGATACAATAATTATCAATTAAAAAAACCGACTTCATAATTAGTAAAATTTGGTGGCATTTCGATTCGGTGCAAGAAATGATAAGGTCATCCAAGTAACGAAGTTACCAGTTATAACTTGGCAATGAACATAAATTAGCACCGACTCACACTTGGCCATTATTTATTATTATACTTTTGAGTGTGTGCTATAATCATGCCAAGTTTGACGCTTGTATACGTATTGCTGTATACGTTTGTATACGTTTTTCCCCTTTGGATACGAAACCCTAAAAAGTAAACATTCTACACCTGTTAGTTGGCTTTATAATGTATGTATTTATCAACATTTTTAACCGATTTAAAAAGAATATCTTTTCAATTCAACTTTATTTTTGAATTCAGGAAAATGTACAGATGCTACAAGAAAACGGGAAAACCGCGGAATTCTTTGAAAGCAAGGTTTCATGAAACTTTATGTTAAAACAGGAATATGAAAAACATTTTAGCAGCCACTCTATTAGCAATCTCTTCTCTCATGAGCACATTTACACTGTTCAAATATTTATGGACGAATGCATAAAACATGCTAAAGCGCTTTACATACTACATGACTCTCGCTCGAGATATAAACGTTTTGATTTATGAATATAGTTTTAAAAAATAGATTTAAACCCAGCATAACTCGAAAGTAATTTTACAAGCTTTTATTTCACTTGCCTTGTCTGTATGGGCACTGATTTTAAAACAGTTTACCCCAACCGATTGAGCAAAAATTTTTGTATACACGTTTAGTTTGAATGACAGTGGCATCGATTCTGATGCATTCTAAACTAAACTAGAGTACTTTTCATGAAAGAAGTCCCCCAGACGCGGCGCTGTCATCGCGTATCAATCACTATCAGTATCATTTCTCGAGTAGAACTTTAACAACTTTTGGCATCGTACACGACTCTTTAACGATGGAAAATTAATAAAAATCTCACTAGCGTCCAAACACAGTAACAACACCTGACAACTACAACATGGAAATTTAGTTCCGCTGTTTGCCGTGGGACTTCTTTCATGAAAAGGACCATAAGCTAAATTTGACAGCTCTAAAATTGTTGCCATCCTTCTCTCACTTATTAAAATGAAAAGAGAGGCAGATAATTTTAGTCCTGTCAGATTGGTTTAGTTTAGTGAGTGGTATGACAGAATCGACGCCAATGCATGGTTAGATAAGTGACATCATTTTAAATCTAATATGGTGGACTCCCATAGATTGTGAACCAGTTATTTTTGCACCGATATGGGCATCAAATTAAAGGATTTACTGAGAATAATGAGAAAAAAATTACGTCACACACTGTGGCGGACGCCTAAGAGCTTGATTTTAAAAAGATTTCATTTTTTTATATTGAAATTTTGCCATTTTTCATATCATTATAAACACAGAAAGTTTTTTTTGTGAGTTTTACTTTGTAAGTAATATGCTGCGTTACTATTAAATAGCTGTACATGGTAATGTAAAGAACAACCAACGATTAGCTCAATCACTATGTCATTTTAATATAATTACCCAGCCTAGCTACATGGACAAAAATCTGTTTAAAATTTGAATATCCCGCCATAGGTGAAACGTACCACCTTAAATATTATAGTCTTCAAAGCACCTGTCTAGCATTCATTAAATGCTTACAAAGGGATACCTTAGAGATGAGCAAATAAAAACACCTACTTCATCCGTAATCCGGATAAAAGCCCTGTGCGATGCCGATCCGGAAAAATGCGGTATAATTTATGTGCGGTCCGGACGTATTTCTGCGTGATTAGGAACACACAACGTCTGGAAGCTTAGTTTCGAGCAATAAGTATGCTACATTATTCTGCAATACAAGTTTACAAAAAAAAAATAACATAGCTACGTGACCCCGATTATAATTTTGTTACAAAACTATACCACACGAAAAAAACGTTTTAATTAAGTAGCTACTACCATGTCTTCTGTGCTACTAAATATATACATATTATAATAAAAGCGTAGAGATAAAAAAAAATATTACACAGGACCTAAGACATATTTTTATTTATATTTATTTTTATTAATAATAAAAAAGTGAGTAACTAATTACACAAAATAGATTCAGGAACGTCGATTTTCTGCTTAACTGTATAATAGGTGAAATGCTATACTGTCAATTTGCTGGCGCAAATACAACATACTGGACATCCATAGATATTATTAGTGGCCAGCACCAAATTTCTAAGGTGTACCGTATATATACCAATATAAAGTTAAGGGCATCCAAGTTTTAACTGAGAGGTGAGCCGTTGTAAAAAAAAAACTTTTCGCTGTACTCCCAGGTGATCTCAGGAGGTAGACGGTGGGTAAGAACTCGTTGTGACTATAGCAGATTACGGCGAATTAGAGAAACTCACACGAATTTAATAACCAGAATTGTATTTTTCAAATTTAACAATTAATGTTAATCGTAAGAAAATATTACGAAAGATGTGTTTGTCAAACCTTTTAAAATTTCCAGAAGTCTACATCGTCGTAGATTTCGTAGCAACTCGTAGCAAGTCCGAGCTAAAAATTGGTGTCATTTTCTGAGAACAGCGTAATAATCTGCCACTATTTTTCAAACGTGATTTAAACGCATTAAATTTGTAGGTGTTTGTCCTAAAATTGCTAAAATAATCTCGACAAGAACCAGTTATACCCACAGCAACCCAACCCAAATATAGGTACATACATAAAGGTAACGTCGAACTCGAGGTCAACGTGACGTCGAGTTCAAAACAAGTATTATTTTTGACGCAATGTTTACCATTCCATGATAATATTATTTTCTATGCTAAAGCCACCGTCATCAATTCTGATTACATTCACTTTGGCTACTTTATTTGACACAGAGCGTCACTCTTTGCCAACTTTGTGACGAAATAACATTGTGGTAAATTTTCTCGACTTGGTCTGCGGGAAAATGACAGAAACAATGACAGTGGGGAAAATAAAATTACCATTTATGAATAGCTTACGATTTTTCACAGGGTGCGGTCGTATTTTTCTTTTCTCTGGCACAATTCTTTATTGGTTTCTGAACTTCTGAGAAGTGTCAGCTATTTCGTATTGGAATTGGAAACACTTCGAAAAGAAAAAGATTGGATTTTAAATTAGTGTTTTTTTAGTAAACAAATTCATTAAATTGACGAGTTTACTTGTAATTTTCTAAAAGAGTAACGGGAATAAATAATATTGAATTTTATGTTTTGACATTTTGACATAGAACTGAACGACGGAACTGAAGAAGGAGATATCCAAGAAAAAATTGCTGGGATTTAATAGATTAGACAATGTCCTCAAATCCATCGAAGATCCATAATGCCTGAACGCAATGAACGCTGATTACAATCTGTGTGAACTGTATAGCTTGTATAATTATGGTGCCAAGGCATGGAAGCTGCAGATAAGGCTATTATTATATATATTAAAGGCGATGTGTGTATGTATGTACCCTATGGACTCCGAAACGGCTGGACCGATGTTGACGGGAATTTCACTGGGGGATAGTAGATATTATAAGGAGTAATCCTCGCGAGTGAAATCACGGGGCGCAGCTAATACTTGATAATAGTAGAATTTGTAGAACTCGAATTGAACGACATGTTACCTATAAGTAGGTTTCAGGAAGTAAATACTTAAAGTGCGGAAAACGTATGCAAAAATCGAATTCAATTTAACCCCGTTTTCAATAAATTACAAGACCCAAAGCACTTAACAATGTAGTCGGCCATTTCGTACCCGACCGCAAGCCAGGTATTATCGCCTCGGATACATTATTAACCGGGAGAATACCAATCTAACCGGGTAAAAACCCGGACAGTGCGGCCGGAGTCCCTTGAATTAGCGTAAAATCTCACTAGAATGCAAACCGCGAGACAATGGCATAACATTTGCCAAACGAATGTGGGCAACACAAAACTGCACACTGTTTTCTGAACCGAATGTATTGGCGAAAGTGTGTGCACATAGGCTGCGGTGGTTTGGTCTTTGCACCATACATGCCCCCCTGACGTGCGTGCCTGACGTGCTCTCCCGTGAGACCTCCTCCATGCTGTCCCGGAATAGGATGAGCAAGAAGAGGATTAAGGTGACAGCCAATAACGAGGCCAATATGAAGATCAAAACCAAAACAACCACCAGACCTTAACGATCCAGAACGAGAGTCCTTGCGACGCCACCCGGTTGCTCCGCATGGAGTTGGATATTTGCCCCTCCAATTTTCCTCAGAGCCCAACCTCAGCAAGGAAGTCTTACCTCGATGCTGGTATCCTTAACTCTCCTCCAGTAAATAAAAAAGAAATCCGATGATGATGGTTTGGTCATATTACGCGGATGAAAGACAATCGGTCGTTAATAGAACGTATTTGGGATGGCAGGACGACAACGTTTGGTGACCGGCGACGTTGTCGTGAGCAGAGGACCTGAGACAACACGCAGATTTCTCGGGAGAAGCCATAGCGCAGTACTGAGAGCTCCGGTGCCTTTCTCTGGAGATCCCAAAATCCTCTTTTCAAGCACTGAGGCTGGTCACCAGGGTGGTTTTAGTTGGTATAATCTCACATCACCTAGCTGCACCCTAATTCAGACGTGTATATTTCGAAGATTTTCCCTCGAAAACAAGGGTTTTGGCACGGCAAGCTGCTGTAAAAATTACAAGTTCTTTTCCCGGTTTACCATAGATTCAATATTGTCTGTTTGAGCACAGTGTTCTAAGCAATCGGAAGTTCCAAGTAAAATAAAACAATTTGTCACCTAGAGTTGACTTTTCCACGCCCACTCGTATGCCGTGACATCGCTCTACGTTGGTTGGGTATTTATGGCAGGGTTACCAGTCTACGACAGATGATAGCAGCAAGATAGCACAATCTAGCTTCATTTTTTGTAGTAAACTGTCGAAACTTGTATCCCAGTGCAATCTGACCTTAAAAACGGTCCCTTGAATTAACGCCCAAGGTTATCTGACAGCTTCCCGAGATCCCATTAATTGGGAACAGAGATTATTGGCTCTACGTCGTCTTTCGTTTTCGACTTCCATTCAAAACGCCAAAAGCAATTTTCGTGGTTCTTGTTGCTTAATCGCCTGAAAGTCACCGTTTATCCCTACTAATAATACAGATACTAGAGTGTGCTTAGTGTGCTAGATACAAGAGACCTTAGAAAAGTCAACATGTAAAAAAATACCATAGTAGGTTCAAAATTGTTCCACTGCAGTGCTTCTGCGCCTCGTGGCACCTCAAACGCATCTTGAGTATTCTGAACGCTAGTAAAGTACAAGTTTGACATACTGGTATTGGTATTATACCTAACATATTTTATACTATGTATAAAATGTGTTTGGTGTGTAAAAGGTGTTTGGTCTTCGTACATCAGTATTTAATATGTTATACCATGGCTGACGGCCAGAGTGGGTGCGAAAAAGAGACCGTTTCATGGTTTATATTCCGAAAACCTAAACGAAGACTTTGATTCCTCTTTCATTGTGCATATACCTACCGCTAGTCTGTGGAATGTTTGGGTGTTCCATGATAGTAACAATCTGGTTGTTTTCAAGTTGTGAGTGAATCAGTTTCTTCTAGGCAAGCATGCTACATCGTAGACCACTTAATCGACTAGCCCACCTCAGGTTTAAAACATAAGTCATAAGCATAACTTATTTCATTGATCGTAATATCAATTCAAAAAAAGCGTCTCCAAAATTTGTAAACACGCAATTTCGTTTACTTGATAGATATATTTTCAGTTAGTTTGAGTTAAAAATAAAACTACAGCATTTTGATGAAATTTCTATAGGAACAATTTGAACGTATATAAAATTAAAAAGAGAAAATTTCATTTCAAACATCGTGATTCGACGCTTGTATAAAATGCTTAAATTGTTTTCAATAACAGCTCCGACTAATGGCTTGTATTTGATTATACGTTCATTGATTTCTAAATTGTTTTTTTTACTCGTATACCTCCAGAGATATAAATAGAACTTTCTGTATTTTTTTATCACAATAAAATTATAAATACTGTTTTTCTGACGAATCACTAGTGTAATTCCGCTTCTACGTCGCTTCAAACCTGAAACAAAAATTAATTCTACAACAAAAAAAAACGTTATAATAATTAGTAACATTTTTAATTTAAAAAACTAAAAACGTTGATGTGTTTAACTATAGACATCAAGCCTGATTTAGGCCTGATGCGATTGCACCCGCCACGCCACCTTACCATATCTCTTCTGTTTGTCTGATTCCTTCTAGGTCAAGGAGTTAATTGTTATTTTTCCAACCGTAGTCGCTTATTTACTGTGATAAACGTATATTTATAGTACCTAATTTTCCAGCAGTAAGTATCTAAATCTTGGTCACTGGGTTACAATGCGAGGCCGGTCGATACCAGCAACATAAACTCCGACACTGAACCCATGTAATCTGGAAAGTTCGAAGCCGCATGAGACACGATGGATCCAATCAGAAATTTATGGAATATTATCTCTTTTAGAACACAAACCGGTGATTGAAACTTGAATTTTTAAATCAAGAGTTGACAGTTTGATGTCAATCAAAAACGGATTGTTTGGCAGAATCACTAGAAAGCCAGTTTCCATGGCGTGGTTACCATCTTTGATTACACCGTGTTGGTGTAATCAGGTGAGGTCGAACCATTAAAAGGGTAGCCTGTGAACCATTAAAAGGCCTCTGTCAAAATTCTGAGCCTGTCAAGTACGATAATGTGAATAACAGTTTGCCTTCACTTTGTGAAACAGAGTGTTATTAATTTTTTTTACAACTTTTTAGGACCATGGGCCTTATTCGCTATGCTATTCAGCTATGCTTTATTAATTTGTGTGTAAGTTACGCGATTGCCAATGGAAAAACGATTATGCTGATATTTTTTTTTATTGAAAGATATATATCGAGAGCAGTCAGTCCTATTTAAATAAAAATATTAAAAAAGCATCAAAGGGCGAAAAATTAGAGGATGAATTGCATTTATTGACTTTCCCGTGAAATCGTTTTATTGTCGAAATCTATATTGATAATGACGAATTTTGACAAGGTACTTTAGTATAATAGTCAAACTCGTTAAAACATCGTTACGAATGTGAATAGAACCCTAGGAGTGGGATTCATTAGTTTTTTTCCCCATCCCTAGCTCTATCGCGCATAAAAAAACAATCAATCTGATAAAGTAACGCTATATTTGTAGTAGCACTTCTATTAATCAGAAAGTTTCTAGGTCACCCCCTCCATTCACCTATCCGAGTAATTGAGAGGGTATGAACCCTCCCTAATAACATCGCGCTCCGTGACATTGGCACAAACAAAAGTATACTTATAAGAAAATACTTGCAAAGAATTTATGAGATGCTCACCTAAGGTGGGTTGGTACATATATATATATATATAAATTCCGTAGTTGTACATAGTTATTATTATTAGCCGTGGTAGCCCATTTGGGAGACCGCTAGACTTCAAAGCGTGAGGTCGCGGGTTCAAACCCCGGGCCCGTACCAATGAGCTCTTTGGAGCTTATGTACGGATTTTTCATACCACTAGCTTTTCGGTGAAGGAAAACATCGTGAGGAAACCTGCATACGTACGGAGAAGGAATTCAATGGCGTATGTGAATCCACCAACTCGCACTGGGCCAGCGTGGTGGATATGGCCCAATCACCCTTTCAGGGGTAGGCTAAAAGTCCAGCAGTGGACTGTTAAAAGGCTGACTATGATGATGATGATGATGATTATTATTAGCCCATGCAAAATTATTGTTTTGTGAAAAATAAAATGCATATGCAAATACGTATGCGTCGTATACCAGCAAGAAGATCCGCTCAGTCCGGCAATCTGGGTGTTTTCAAATCGCGAGAGGGCCTGGCGCACTCCACACTTTAGATGTAAAGCTACAAGTAGCCGACTTGTCGGACCGGCCGCAGCCGCTGCCGCACGATAGACAGAGATATCGCGATAAGAGTGACGCGATAGACAGAGAGGCAACTTCTAGGTTAATATAGCTGTAGGTAGTTAGCGCTCGCACGTCGTCCTGAACTGCAGTTTATTGTGTAGTAGCAAGAGTTGCTACTAATCCAAATGATTTTGCGGAGTGAATAAAATTTTCTGTACTTGTACTTATATGTACCGCATCTGTTACGAGTAAATCTGTTTCTTCTAGGCAAACGTGCTTTAACACTTATCTAGTTAAAAAAACCAAGTTCGTAGTACATTTTCGTAGACGTTCGTAGACGTAGCGTACTATGTGAACATTGTAGATCACAGACATTACTACGAGATCTGAATAATTATGATCATTAATAACAGTTGCCTTTGGCTCTACGCGTCTGGACTGCAGGGCTTTATGAATTGAAATATGTGAGTTATCTTCTCTTAGTATACATTCCCTGCGGGATTCATACTCAAAGGTTATCATAGTCTAGCAGTATAGCAGTTACTCACAGTTTTAGGTGTCTAGACTGCTAACTATCTATTTTTATTGCATACGTTCCCGTAAAATTTACATGTGGACTTATAAGATAAAAATGGAATAATATTTTGTAGATTACATACCGATGACTTGGCGTAACCAAATATAGGCACGCGGCATTGTTTTAGCTGCAATAGAACGGAGAAGGTACACGCGTTTAGTACAGTAAATCTGTCAAAATTCGTAATATTTTATCCAAGTTTGTCGCCACGAAAAATGTAAATGGGAACCGGCCCTTATTCTCTATCTTACAATCCTCACATGAGATTCCTAGTTATAAAGGCAGGACGACATCATAAAATTGCTATTGTAAAATGGACTTTGTGTCTTTAATCTATATAAGCACATAAACTAGTACCGCGTCCGCGTTACGTTATCTGCGCGGAATTAGGGATATCAAGTTTGCTAATATTATGATGACCCCATCATGCGTAACGTGCTCGTTTAGAACTGACACAAATATGAATTGGTTTTTTTACTCCTGATAAACGAGCTGATGATATTCCAACAGCTGAACATATTTTCTTTAATCATAGCTATGAACACTCTAAATTCAATTTTTTTTAATCAAAATCGGCTTAATCGTTTGGGAGCTACGATGGTGTAGACACACAGATACACAGATATTCAGATACGTAGATATACAGATACACACGATTATAACACCCCGCTTTTTGCGTGGGGGATTAATAATAAAATGGAGCAAGCTAAGTGAGCGTATGCCAAGAGGATCCCATGATCCAAGAAAACAAGGTCTAACGCTCTGGGAGATGTACCGCAATAACGTCACTGTCCAGTTGCCACTTTATTGTAACAAACACAGATACTGGGAAACATTTTTTTAAATAATCTATTAAACAAAATACAAAAAGCATTTTAATTGTCATTTGGTTTGTCCGCTCAAGCAAGTTAAGCATGAATTGAATATATTAAACACAATTTTATCAAAACCACATTGATTTAATGGATTCCCACAGGTAATATACGGATATTGGGGAGTTATAATTTCACGCTACTGTTAACACAGAAAATCATAGAGAGTCCGCCATTGTTTCGTGTATCGTCATCTCTCTCGAACTTGTTGTAAATTACTTATTCTGCTCTTGCTTATGCACGTGTACGTGTATCCATGACATTGACGACATCATTGTGGGACGCCCACGTGATTTTTTTTCTCGGAGCGCTATACCTGGTAACCTTGCGGTGTTTATTATTATACCATGTAGTGTTCAAGTGGAAGACGCATTTCAATTGTTACATTTTCTTATCAAGCATACCGTGTTATTTGTAACTATGGTTACCGTGTTATAAAACGTGCGGCGGCTTTATGTGGTTTCATACAGACTTGGGGCCCTGTTTCCAAACCAGCTGAACATAAATGTCTAATTAAATGTTTGTTTTATTTGAAAGCAGGTTTCATTACGGTGGGTTACATTTTCATTAAGTTGAAATAAAAGACTTTAACCTAACCTAGGTTAAAATCGTTTTTTGCTTCACATTTTTTTTTTCAGTTTACGTTAAATTAACTTCAATGGCCATCGAAATGTTGTTTGGAAGAAAACGCTTAAGGCGATAAGGCCGACAATTATACTACCGGCTTTTGTATTAATTTTAAGTTACTTTGTATTTTGGTAGTTGATATCAGGCAAAGCACGTGTCGACAAGGCGCACTGAGGAAACTGGTTAGGTTAAAATTAACATCACAAATATCTATAAAGAAAAAATATTTATACAAAAATCCTTATTGTACTCAAAGCAACGTAGAAGTGGAATTACACTAGAGATTCGTCATATACAAACAAAACTTTTTATTTGGTTTGGTGCATAAAAAAGTGATATTGCATTATATTGACAAATTATAAATAATCTCTAATTAGCTATCATTGCTTCAAAATCCAATATAGTTCGGATGATAAAAATTAGATTGGCTCATTTTATAAATTTTAGTTTCTCTAATCAAAATAGGGACCAACCACCATTAGGGACATCATTCAAAATTCAAAATCATGTAAAATGCAAACTGTTACAATTTCTTCCATTTATCTCGAACGCTTGTGATATCAAACCTTTTAATCTAGATGGAGAGCATCGTTTGCACAAAATTATTTGAAAGGACGAGCACATCGAAGGTTGACACAAGGTGCCTTCGGGTTCATACACCTAGACGTCGAGGGCTACATACACCTAGACGTCGAGGGCTACATACACCTAGACGTCGAGGGCTACATACACCTAGACGTCGAGGGCTACATACACCTAGACGTCGAGGGCTACATACACCTAGACGTCGAGGGCTACATACACCTAGACGTCGAGGGCTACATACACCTAGACGTCGAGGGCTACATACACCTAGACGTCGAGGGCTACATACACCTAGACGTCGAGGGCTACATACACCTAGACGTCGAGGGCTACATACACCTAGACGTCGAGGGCTACATACACCTAGACGTCGAGGGCTACATACACCTAGACGTCGAGGGCTACATACACCTAGACGTCGAGGGCTACATACACCTAGACGTCGAGGGCTACATACACCTAGACGTCGAGGGCTACATACACCTAGACGTCGAGGGCTACATACACCTAGACGTCGAGGGCTACATACACCTAGACGTCGAGGGCTACAACCTTTATTGAATAACCTTTAACAAACTGAAAAATAAAATAAAATAGCAATACGCAGTAGCCTATATACAGTTAAATAAAACCGGTCAAGTGCGAGTCAGACTCGCGCACTGAAGGTTCTGTACCACCACATAACTTGTTAACTACTAAAGCAAAAAAGACTAAATTTCATCAACGCCCAGGCGGTCACCCATCCTATTCCTATTAATAGCCCGTTGGTCCAGTTGGTAGTGAACCTGCCTTCTGAGCTTGGGGGCGTGGGTTCGATTCCCATCTAGGACAAACATTTGTGTGATGAACATTTGTGTTTGTTCTATATCTGGTTGTTAATATCTATTTAAGTATGTATTTAAAAACTATATATGTATGTATATCAGTCTCTGGCAGCCATATCACAAGCTTTGCTTAGTTTGGGGTCAGATGACCATGTGTGCAAAATGTCCCAAATATTTATTTATTTATTTATATTTTATTAACGACCGCGCCCGACGTTGCTTCACTTCGGTGATCGTACGAGAACCGGTGTGAACAGAAATTTGTCACCAACTCGCACTTGGCCATTATTTATTATTTGTTGTTATGCTTGAATGTGTACTATAATCATACCAAGTTTGACGCTTGTACGTATTATCAAAATCAATTCTTAAATGGCGGAATAATCGCATAACAAACATACAAAAAACATACAGTCGAATTAATAACCTCCTCTTTTCGTCGGATAATAAAAATATGTATAACAAAACAAAAATAGAATACAGTCGAATTGAAAACCTTCTCCTTGTTGAAGTTGGTTAAAAATACTTATAATTGTTATTACATTTGGTCGATTGTCGTCTTCTATGGAAAGCTGAAATTTTTTCGCGATTTCATCGTATGTTACAAAAAATTTTTTTGTTTAAATTAGAACGGCTGACAAGAAAGAGGTCAATCGGCGAATCCAACTCGGCTGGGCAGCGTTCGGTAAACTTCGCAACGTCGTCTCGTCCAAAATACCTCAGTGCCTTAAGACGAAAGTCTTCGACCAGTGTGTGTTACCAGTTGATGACATACGGCACTGAAACGTGGTCTCTCACTATGGGCCTCATAAGCAAGCTCAAAGTCGCACAACGAACTATGGAGAGGACTATGCTCGGGGTTTCTCTACGAGATCGAATCCGGAATGAGGAGAAGTCGAGTCCAAGTACACCTTCTACTTCCCCATCAGAAACGTGCAGACCATGTCGCCTAAATACATCAAGGTAAGTTTATATCTTCTGCAGCAGTCGCTGAGATAAAAAAAAATATGCCATCCATAGGTGGCAAACAGGCAGACGGGCCGCCTGATGGTAAGCAGTCTCCGTCGCCTATGGATACTTGTAACACCAGAGGCATCACAAAAACGTTGCCGACCAGAAAACGCATTCTCAAGCCCACCGGATTAGCAAGTTGAAATGGTAGTGGGCAGGGCACATATCACTCAGAACAGATGGTCGATGGGGCCGAAAGGTTCTGGAATGGAGACCACGTACTGGTAAGCGCAGCGTAGGACGTCCACCCACAGACGACCTAAAGGAGACCGCAGGGAAACGCAGGATGCAGGCCGCTTCCAACCGGCCCTTTTGGAGATCGATGAGGTTTTGGAGGCCTATGTCCAGCAGTGACGTCCTACGGCTGAAATGATGATGATGATGAGAACGGCTGTCAAGGCGTTTTTGTAAGAAATTTGTTGTAGCTAGTTCATCCATATAAACGAAATGTCAGTCATTGGAAATCAATTAGCAACTGTGACGGAGTTTGAAGCGTTGATCTAAATAAGAATGTTCAATCAAGGTTCACTCATAATGCCTGGTAACAGATTTTCCTTCTCATTTCCGTTCTATTTACTTCTCTTTTTTTGGTTGGTCCCATATTAATATGTTGTTGTTGTTGTTGTTGGTCATAATAATCTCCACGTAACCTGTATAAAGAGTAATACGCATAATTTTTTATTATTTTTATATATTGTTTGGCTCAAAATAACTCTACTTACGCTGCTAAATAAAATTGGGAGTATGGTGACAAACTAATTTAAATACTGATAATAAACACTTTGTCACTATTCGGCGTGTGCTCTTTATTGTTACTGTAACACTATGGAAAAAAATATTGATTTTACTTATGTCCCCACTGAGATCAGTCCATTTGATCAACTCGTATTTTTTCTACTGGCTCTGCTACGAAGTGTTGTGGGAGTGAAATTAATTTCGTTGCACTTTAGTAGTTTTTCACCACGATCGTAGCAGGTGCTACAACGCATGCTACGCAACATATAATGGCTACAATTATAATTGTGGATATCTAATATCTATGGCTAATAAAAACTTCTATGCTGAAAAAAACTCCTTCCTAACCGCCTTCAAAATAGGAACGGTTCTCACTTCGGTTGTTTTTTTCTTTTTTTTTTTCAATTTTTTGACACCTGCAGGAACTCCATCATTTATGAACACGCACCGCACGATACCCTTTTTTTTAAATATTTATTACAGTCTTAGAAATGTTTTGCAGCTGTCAGAGATAACAAAAACTTGGACTAAGTATATGTAGAGTGGTCCTATAATTACATTTTTGGTCGATAACGGCTAATGATGGTGAAATACCTAGATTTAGTACACGTCGTACAGTCAACAAATTAAGTTGATAAAAATGTAACAATTCTTGGAGATTCAACTATAAGGAACGTCATATTTTTAGGAGCTTGTATATTACTTTTAATCTTTAAAAAAAACTTTCTAATTTATTACTCCACCACTTTAGCTGGTGATTGTAAATTCATCCAAAATCACCGTTACGTAAACAGTAGGTAAAAGCCTCACCTTTTAGGATGATCATCTTGATTGTGCTAAAGTTCTGGCACTGCTGGGGTCACAAATGTTCCATTATTACTTCAATTACACCAATCGTTGAAGTACCTCTATAGTCAATGTTCTGAAACTTTCAAACAGCATCTTGGCTTAGTTTTAGGTCATAGTTCACACTACGCTCGTTAATTAGAATCACTCGCTTTGCGGTAAATGTCAAGAGAGAGTGCAACTAAAAGCAAGGTTGGGGCGCTTACGCGGGAAAACGTGTCAAGGTTATACAGGCCTGTGCTTGAATGGGACCGCGGACACTGCAACCACGCTAACGCGACACACACCGACTATACCAATACGTAACATTTTAAAATTAATAAAATCACACCTATTCAACACTCAAAAACTTTACACAACACTGATAGATAGGCACACATTGGAGGTACGAAGAACGTTGTGTCCGACCGCGCTGCACTTTCAAACTAATCTATTTTCATATTTTTGACATTTCGTCTGTGACGCGCGCGATTCACCATCCCTCCCGTGGGCTCCGAGTAGACTGGAGCGACCGGTAGAGGCCGCTGCTGGTGAAATTGGCGCAATTTCAGCGCATGCGCGGTGCATTCGCGCGCCGCCGGGGTCCGATGCGACCTGACGCCCTGATAGAAAAATCGAGAACGTTACGTGACGTCAAGAACTCGAACTCAATACGGGTTAATCGTTCATAACAAAAACATTTTGTAAGCTAAGCACATATGCTAATTATTGTATTAGCACGCCATGTAGAGGTAGGTATATGAACAGGTAAGAGGGTAATAATTTTTGCCTGCCTGCTCGATGGTAAGCACAGATACAGAATGACAAACAAATAAATAGGTAACTAACACGTCTTTGAACTTACAGTTTATGGCGTGTTATTTTCAGTCTCAATGACCTTTCCCATTACTTTTTCGAGGATAAAATACAAACCTCTTTCCTTAATCCCCGGCAGGGAGGTGATTGTTTTGAATATTCTTTACGCGGGCCTTCCGCAGGCAAATTTTGCCGCCTTCTTTTGTTTCGTATAAATGGCGCCCAGGGGGTAAAAAAGGTGCCTACTCTTTTTGAATATTGAGATTATAAAGGCGTTGATATCGCAGTGTATAATGGTTATGGTTTTATTAACCAACTTCGAATAACTAGGAACATTCTCAATTCGGCCCGTATTTTTATTCCTTGTGCATTCGAACAAATATATCAAGCTAAGCTAGTATGTCATTATGATACTATGGCCAACAAATTATTGTAATTTTTCCTGAGGAATCAGTTATTCCAAGAGAGTCCACCGGTAGCATCCACGTGAAATGTAATGACGACTGAAGAGTCGAGGAGAGGTTGCGTCTTGGCCTTAGAAAATTAAACGCTTATTTTTATTGATAAATAGCCTTGCGCTTGACCGCCACTTCACCTGTTGTGGTCTACGATGGAGCACACTGGCCTAGAAGAAACCAATTCACTCGCGACTTCAAGACACTTAGATTGTAGCTATCGGGGAAAACTCATTTATGCTAGTTTAGCTAGAGTGTAGTTAATGAGCTACAATTTTGAGCTAAACTCTATTAAGGCCACACTCAACAGCCACAGCTCTCAATCGCACGTCATCAGTCTGACGTGCTAATGTCAAGACAACGGAGACTGAACTGAATCATGTGGTGTGATAGTTTGAGCTTTGATCCAACTTAAGACAAGCCGCAGAAATGAAAATTAGGTTAACTAGCAGTGTCTATCCTGTTATTAAGCTGTAGTGTTAAGAACTTCAAAAGTTCAAAGACATGACATTCACCAACATGCACTGGGCCAGCATGGTGGATTAGGGCCCATCATCCTCTCTCTCTCTCTCTCTTCCTCTGAGAAAAGGCATGTGTCCCAGCAGTGGGAACATGATAGGCTGATAATAAGATCAGATGAGATAACTCTTTAATAAAAAACCAATGATAACTCTACCACTCTATACTCTCCCTACTCTTCTCTTCTCCTTTTCTCTCTCTCTCTACTATGATATCTCTTTGATATTGATGATGAATTACAGCCGTAGGAGCATTTACATAAGAAAATTAAACTAAAATATAATATTAAAAATATAATTTTCTAAAACTACTTTTACAACTTTTTAAAATTTACTTTACTAGTTTAAGTAATGAATGTTTTGATATTTTTATATTTCACTTTTATATTTTTATCTTTTTTTTCTTTAAATTAAATCAAATTTCATGCTCTTACTAGCCTACCTCTGAAATTATCTTACATTAAGGCGAGGTTTTAAAAATATAATTTTCTAAAACAAATTTTACAACTTTTTAAAATTTACTTTACTAGTTTAAGTAATGAATGTTTTGATATTTTTATATTTCACTTTTATATTTTTATCTTTCTTTTCTTTAAATTAAATCAAACTTCATGCTCTTACTAGCCTACCTCTGAAATTATCTTACATTAAGGCGAGGTTTACCGACTTTTAAGCAACGCTTATTACTACAGATGACCATAATCCTTAGTTTATTGTATTAAAGTCACATTTACCGGAGCAAAATCATCATACACACAGTCGTGCGTTTCGCTACTTTTGTTTTTGGGGTTTTTCTCATATTTTTCGAAAAGTATAGCTGTAATGTATAATTTACCTCACCGGTTATCTTCATAATTATTAAACTATATATATCAAGATATTGCAGACATAATTTAATAATAGGTAATTGAATTATTCCAAAAAAACAGGGATAAAAGCGCAAATCAGTGCTACTTTGATATATTTTTTTCTATCGAGCGAAATGTGCTTAATCATTTTTTTTTTTTTTTTTTTTTTTCATTTATTTATTATTTAAAAAAGAAAAGTATACAAATAGGATATAACAGCATTTAAAAACCACTAAGGCTTATTAGTAATGCCATAATTATGGAGTTTTAGTCTACGCCGATTTACTATATAATAATGTTTTAATATCTAAGTAAGTACACAACTGGCAGCGAGCTGGTTGTTTCGGTGTTTCGGTGTGTGGAGGTTAAAGGGGGAGGCCTATGTTCAGCAGTGGACGTCTTCTCGCTGATGATGATGATGATGTGTTTCGGTCTAATGGGTTTCCTATATAAAATATTAAATTTTGTTATGACACCATTTTTTAAATTTTAAGCTAACCATGGAGGTGTGCGCACTTAAACTAGAATGACCATAATTGCTAAAAGTCGGAAATGAGCGTCTTAATCATAGCGTCGCTTACTTACTTAAGTACCGGGAATTAAAAACTTAGTACCCACCTAAGTAACTTAGTTGAAGGAAACTAGCACTTCAACTTAAGTAAGTTAATCGCGTCTTAATAAGCTAGAAGGGAAAACCGAGACAAGAAATCATAGAGAAAATGTGATAAGCGGATGTTTTGTAAAGTACTGGCGCAGTGACTTAGCAATGACGACCCAAAAAACTTAAACTTGATGGTAATTATCTTAGTGATGGCGCAGAATCGGTACATAATATTACTTCGTGATGGGATCTGAGAAATGAACATACCTAACAATAAAAAGTTAAATTCAATTTTATTTGACACATGTTAATAGATGTTTTAATACGATGTTTTGGCAGAGCAATGAATTCATACGTAGTACATAATATACATATATATGTCGGAGACACAGGGTAGTCATCCGCCATCAGTGCAGGCGTCTTGGCCATGTGTATGGTAACTTTGACTCCAAAATGTTCCAACAGGTTGTTTCACAAAATATACACTTTACACAATCACTGAGCTGTGTTTATTGATTTTACTACAAAACAAGATCAAATCACCTAGTAACCATTAAGATTCGAACAGATTAAAATTAACAGAATGGTACGAGTGCAAAACCTCCCTTGAGCACGGAATGGAAGTCAAGTTCTTTCTTTTTTTTTTAAACAACCAAGTCCTGTCACTGTCATTCCGACTCAAGCAAGTGGTGTTGCTACGCACGAGCCTGTTCAGGTGATACCCGCTTTAAACAGTAAATCCTTTAATTATAGTTCCGCTCCGTCATATATATAATATATATTATATCAATGTGGTCAAAGTAAAACTTTATAAATCACTTATTTTTTTATCTGATTGAAAATAATATTATAAACGAAAGATGAATTATATACAAGGCAAAAACAAAACAATTAGAGATGTTTTAGGGAGAGGCAGCTTAACAGGAACTAGTGGATCTCTTCCCAGAGAATTATGTTTCTAAGCTTGGGGGAGGGGAGCAGCTGCTCTCTTCTGCCCTAATTATCACAAACTTTCTGCTTAAGGCGAGATTTTCCCACTTTTAAGCAACACTTGTTACTGCAGATGACATAGTCTTTTGTTTTATTTGTGATTTTATGACTTCAAAATGTTGAAATGCGCGATTGAGATAGCCGCGCTTTCAGCTGCCCCCAAACATCAGGTACGTTGGTAAAACGCCAAGTCATGGAAACCATAAAAAAGGCTGGGCCTTATTTCATAAAGGCGACAAATCATAATAAAACTACTAATGTCAGTCAAATACGCCAATCCTAGGTTTCATATATCAAACTTGTATCAAACAATCCACGACGTGACTGATGATTGCATTCAAATTTACATTTTGTCAGTCTACTATTAGTTTTGTTGCATTTTGTTGAGCAAAACAATGGTGCTTACGCAAAGACGTGCGTTTCGCTACTTAAATTTTTGAGGTTTTTCTCATATTTTTTTCGAAAAGTAAGTATAACTTTACCTAATGTAAAATATACCTTTTCCCTCCATATTTATGAAATCTGAGACATCATTTACTATTTTAAGAGAGCCTTAAAACTTGTTTCTTCTTCCACACTTTATAATAGGTTCCTTGAGTTTCATTCGCTTAAATGTGTTTGTGAAAACGTGTGAAAATTTAATAATTCACATTTCACCCTCTTCTTTTTGTCATATCTATTTAAACAGACAAGAGGACTCTATTCATCCGTATTTTTTTTATGTACCTACTACCTATGTGCACTGATTACTTCGACATTTATACAAACAAATACCAATAACTTGTTCATAATTTAGGTAATGGCTCCCGTCACACAGTCTTTGACTGGTTCGGAAGCCTCTGGGATCAACACTATAGCTTACCATACCTTTAGCTAGATTACTAATATAATATTATAACTAGGTACAAGTACAGACGCACACCTACACTACGCGTCAAGCATAGCGCTACAAGCGTACGCCTGTAGACTACATTAAATGTAGTAAGTAGACTTATTTTCTGTGGATTTTACTCTATACTATAAAGTGCTTTAAACTTTTAAAGAACACGAAATCCAATTTAAGTGAATTTTCTAACTCGCAAGCGAAAATGAAATTTTTATTGCTCAGCGCCTGCCGCAAACGCGTGTACCATTGCTGTCTGGTATTGTGTAGGAACTTGAAATGCCTGCTACCAATTTTGATTATGAAGTCGGAAGATCTTTATTTGAGCGTTTTCGCATGCTTCTACTGGGTACTGCTACTAGTAGGTGCACGAGGACTAATATATCCTTATACTCCTATTGTGGTGTAAATACAGTATGTAAATACTGCACACTGGGCACTAAATATATCCAACCTAAATATAAAACTATTTCGGAAACTTGGGGGGAACCATTCAATGCCAGCATATCAAGTTACAAGTTTTTGTGTCAAACAGTTTAGAAATGAAGGGAGAGGTTGCCACATTGGCGGGCAGTTTTTTTTTACTCAATAAAAAAGTTATGTTCCTTACCCTCATTTTAAAACATCTATTTAACGATACCCCACTCAAAGTGTAGCGAAAAAAATATATGTTTGATCTGTCCCTTCGCCGTTAGGGGGTCAAACCGTATTTTCCCCCCTGTTTGTCCCCCCCGAGAAGACAGATCAGGGGGACATACCAGAATAATACCAATTTTTGAATAGTCTATAACGTTCAAACTGTTGGATTCGCGCAATTTAAGTTTTATCTTAGCTCTAAAACTTGACTAATGAACGCATAAAACGTATTTAAATGAGACTTGTCTTCAAGTACAATCAGTCGTTACCAGCGTCACCGCGTCGCTTTAGAATTCTAAATCCAGCCTAAATCCAATTGCGCAAGAGCTAAACACAAAACCGTAATAATACATAAAACTAATGATAATAAATGCGAAAAGATGTTTGTTCGACTCAATCACATAACATCTAAAAAACTTTCCTCTTGAAAACTTTCTCTCGAAAAAACTTTCGTCAAAAAAAAGTGTTTTGGCGTCGCACGTTTTGTGAATTTGCTAGTGTCTATCAATGTTATTTTCATTGGTCAAGTATACTATACAGAGTTACTGGTAATCAGTTAGCATCCTCGTAAGGGCGGCTTCAATACGTCAAAACAAACAACTCTTGTCCTTAGTACGACTAATCAAAATTCGCGGGAATAAAACTGCTGTTTAATACATTTTGTCAAGAGTGAATAATTATTTTGTATGGAATAGATGATTTTTTTTTCGCGAATTCAAAAAAGTCGTAAAACAAAAGTTATTTGTTTTAATGTACTGATGCTGTTCTTAAGATAATGCTAACTGATTGTCAGTAGCCATGTATGTAAAAATTATCAAAATTATTAAATATTGTCAAACAAGTCAGAGTCAAGCAAAGTAAGTCACACTCAAGTCAAAATGCCTTAATAAAGTGGTGAAGGCTTTAATAAAAGGCTTCTATAGAGTATAGAGTTTTGGTAACAACACGAAAATACTTGTTTCGGCACATTATGTCACTTACCCATACACAAGCACGTTCACGTTTATAAATAATAATCCACCACTATTACACGTCAACACACGAAAATATACAAATTTAAGAAAATATTATAGTGAGGCGACATAATTTACTTTGGTGGTACTTTGATGGGATAAAAGGCGAGGTTTCCCATATTAAAGCAACGCTTTGTTTCTACAGATGACAATAAAGCTTAATATATTGTATTAAAGTCGCTAGTGGAGCAAAACCATGGCGCTTAAACAAATCGTGCGTTTCGCTACTTCTATTATTGATGTTTTTTTCATATTTGTCCAAAATATAGCTTTAATATAAAATTTTCCTTTACGGTTCCTTCCGTAATTATGAAATCTGTATGTTAAGATATCGTAGACATCATTTAGTAAATAGATATTTGAATGAATCCAAAAAAAAAAAAAAAAAAAACAGGAAGAATTGCTCTATTTAGTGCAAAAAAAATATCGAGCGTAATAGGCATGATTCCTAATGTTTAATTTATTACAAGTAACCGGTTTAGCGATGAATATAAGTAAATACATTACACATACTAAAAAATAATTTGAATTGGCTGATAAATCTCTGAGATATGAGTATTTAAAGTTTTAGGTGGGGATGGAGAGGGGATGTTCTATCCCTTTCTCGCAAAGCGTGTGTTAGTATAGCATTTGTTTGGCGCTCCTGAGCCGTGACGTCACGGCTCAGTATAGTGCGCTCTCTGTCTAGCATGAAATTAAATTAAATTAAAATGCTTATATCTTATTTATTTTGGAACTAATTTTAATTTTGTTTTTGTTGATGTGCTCTATTTATGATCAGCTTTTTTATAAGGTAAGAAAAAAATATTAGTCATCATGCCTATTGTGAATAATAAATAGGTCACGGTCTTTACGGTTTCCTAGATAAACATTTAAATTTTGGTATTATAACTTTAAGCTAACCATAGAGGTAGGCAAACTAAAACTATTAGTGATTTAAAAACTATTATTTGAATTACCAATATTGCTAAATTTGGGAAAAGAGGGCCTTAAGTATTAACGCGGCTTTCTGTTACGCGTTGTATACGTGGTTAAACTACAGGACCGTAAGAAATGAAAACTGCAGATGAAGTCGCGGGACATAGATAGTGGAAAATAAATTAACATCATTAGGTTAGTAGCTTTCTTAATGGGCAAGATTATAAGATCGGTCTAACGTGCACAATGCTCCATAAATAGAGTCAGACATGAATTACGAATCGCTATCTTAATGTTTGTAATAAGTAAGAAATGAACCATTGAATTTAGTTTCAAAAGGCGTGGTCACACTGGTCACCATCCGTGTATTGGTGCTTCTCGTGCTTACCTTTGAAGCAAAATTGCTTTTTAAGGTGGTACGATTCACCTATGGCGGGAAATTCAAATTTTAAACAGTTTTTTGGTCCTAGTAGCCAGGTCAGGTAATTATTTTTAAATAACACAGTGTTTGCCCAAAATGTTGGCTGTTATTTAAATTATAATGTACAATTATTTAACAGTAACGCACCATATTACTTACATTTGTGAAAAAACCGTTTGAAACAGCAAAAATTAGTTTATTCACATATGTAAGTAATAATGTGCATAAGAGATAAATAGCTTTACATGATTTTGTAAAGAATAATAATCAATTTGCGCAAACATTATGGTTGTTTACAATAATTACCCGGCCTAGCTACAGGGACAAGAAAACTGATTAAAATTTGAATTTCCCGCCATTTGTGACACGAACCATCTTAACGCTCAACCAGTTTGACCAACCAGGGGGTCTAGACAAGAGCCACACACTGTTAGTGTTCACGCCTGCGGAAAGATGAAATTGTATGAAAATGACATTAGCTTCAGATAATTTCTGTCATGCTAATGTCATTGTCAATGTCATTTTCATACAATTTCATCTTTCCGCAGGCGTGAACGCTAACAGTGTGTGGCTCTTGTCTAGACCCCCTGAGGGTTGTTATAAGTTTAACGTGTACGTGTATCTGTGTTAATTTCTCTGGCATCGTAGCTCCCAAACGGCAGAACTCATTTAGATTTAATATTGTTTGTTTGAAAGGTAACTAGATCGAGAGTGTTCTAAGCTGTGTCTCAAGAAAATCTCGATTTTAGATCGAGAATAGACGTTTGAAGATCATTAGATATTTTATCGGGGTTTAAAAAAAAACTATTTATGTTACTTGTTACTTGTTGTCTATCCCTCATCTAAATAAAAAAAATGGACTTAAAACTTTCTAAAAGTTTACAGGGTTACGCGGAAAAGCTGTATATGCCAAGCCGAAGTAGTCCATGAGATTCATCATTATGAACAACTTTTACTATGGACCAACCCTGAATTAGCGAAAAATCGAGTATGAATTACAGTTTTCTTCTTCTTCTTCAAGTGCTCTCCACCACTGGAGGTTGGCCGTCAGCTCAGCAAACTTCTCTCTGTCTTGTGCCAAGCGGAATAGTTGTTCGACGCTGGCTGTGCTGGTCCACTCCCGGATGTTGCGTTAACCACCACTTTTTCCTTCTTCCCGTGCGTCGTTTGCCTTCTAATTTGCCCATCATTATTAACTGGAGAGGCTGGTAAGTATTTCTCGTACAGTTTTCTTAGAAACAACTAAAAAATCACAATTTCAGGGTTAGGTGGCAGCCCTAAGCCTTCCATGACATTACTCTATAGAACTGAGGCATTTTATCTCCATACCAGTCTCAGGAGCCAGTACCTACTTATTTCATCTTGTCATCTGACTTCTCAATATCATCACTCTTCGTTGGTAACTCCGTACACTTATCTAAGTATGGATCGGTTACTATTCCTGTATTGACAAATCGTGCACCACTATCATTAATCAGAGATACTTGTGAAAGCAAACCGCGACATAGTTTCGAGGAGTCGACTATGAATATTACATAAGTACAAGTTTTGTGTTGGTGTTAATTTACTGAACGGAGTGAAGGGAACAAATCGACGTTTGTATGTATGTTTGTGAGATTATTCATGAAATTTTGTAGGCGAGTTGTCTGTGCAAATATTCAAATTCTTTTGAGTTCGTATATTGGTTCGTTCGTACGACTTTTAAACCCTGAAATTGGGAAAAAAATATCAGCAGTTCCGTACATTATGTTATGAGGATGACTGTTTTGTACATTTGATATTTTTTTCGCGATTTTAGGGTTGGTCTCGTAGTAAAAGCTGTTCATACTGATTCGTATTATGGACCTTTTCGGCTTAATACACCCTTTCTGCGTAACCCTGTAGAGATCGCAAAGTCACAGTGGGAAGACGAACATCTAGTGACAACAAAGTATGCACTTCCCTAGATGTTATTGCCGACATAGACGTAGGTTTAAGAGAAGAAAAAAAAACCGTCTTGTACACCACACGTCCTGGCTCGATTCTACTAAACCAATAGTTTTTAAATTAAAACAATAACAATTTAAAAACTATTAGTTTAGTAGAATCGGGGCCCTGTACGTTTTACCGTTATTGATCTGTGAAATATAACATACAGAAATAGGTGCAGAGGTAACCTAACCTAACTATTGCAATACATAAATATAAAATTATTACAGTAAACATAACCTACTGGTATGATTTTTAGTATTCCTCCCTCAAATAACAATGTAGGCCGTAACAACCCGAATGCCAATTATATTATATACTGATTTATTATGGACTGACCTAAGTGCATGATGAACTCGAGTTTTTTATCCGAATTTGTTTAATAAAAATAAAATTGACATCGTCGTCGTCATCGTTCGTCGTTCGTCGTCGTCGTCGTTTGTTGACGTTGTATTATAATTACAAGCTATATTAACAATGCTGTGTACAATATTTGAATAAGCAACTGTATGATGATTTTTCTAAATAGTTTTTAAGTATAGCTGATTAATTTTGAACCGAACTTTAAAAATTATTAACATTAAAACCTGCAGAATTTTATCCTAAAATCAATTCGAAAAGCCCCTTGCTGTAAGGAAAAGTGTCCATAATGCTAGCAATACTGTCAGATTGAATGCTACTGCTCATTTTCGCCAAAGTAGGTGCCAGCATTCCGGTCACAAGTTTCCTCCGCCAACTTTTGCATGTAGGTATAATGTTCGTGTAATATAAAAGTGAGTAGCAAATAGAGCAATAAATTTTGGTCTACCTTCGTCTTACTATATGTCAGATCCTTAGAGCAAAAATACGATTATACTCTCTGGTTATTTGCAGCACTTAATATAGGTACGTAAGTATTTAATATTTTTGTAAAATAGAAAGAAGACATTTTGCTGTTGCATAGTATTAAAAAGAGATGGACCGGTTATGCTAAGCCCAAAGAGAGCTATTGTACACAGCTTCATAAACTGATAATTTCAACACAAAAAATGACAATAATGGGCCAAGAGCGAGCACACGCATAAGTAGGGTTCCGAAACCAATGCCATATACATAATTGTAGTCACATTCATAGTTCAGAATTTGGTATATACATACGAACAAACGAAGCTCGGTGGACGTAGCCATATTTCAGATATGTTGTTATATGTATATATCATCACGTCATAGCATATACTTTTTATGGTTTAGCTAAAGAGGAAAGAAACTACTTGGGAAATATTAGAGCTAGATCGTCTTAAATGTGTTAAATGTTTTGGCCACAAAATATTCGAAGTAATTTTTAATTTAAAAAAACAGGGTAACCTGCAAGCAAGGCAAGTTACAAGTTTATATGTTTAATAGTTTGGAAATGCACGGAGAAAGATCTACTTTTTGGCAGGCCATATCATAGAGGATACGCTTGATTGATACGAGTAGCACTAAAAATAAATACGGTAATTGTGCATAATTGCATTACTTATCTTAATAGCTATAGAAGTTAGCAGGTTCTTAAGGATTGTTACCGATAGACATACGAACTGATAGAACGAACTTGTAAGGGTTCCTTGTTGTACAATGAAACCATGAAACCCTAAAAAGAAGTGTTTTTGTACCTTTCGGTAACCGTAAATTAGCGTAAGTAACACATACTTATTTCAGATTTCCCGGATCAATGTCTGCTCATATCAATTACCCCTTTTCAGCTTAGCATATCAGTTCTGTTTAACCCTCTAAAAATTGTTTTAAACATACACAATTACACAGGAAACACAAAACGGCGACCGACGCTGTGCCTAAAATCATTAACCTGGTTATTTTACGACTACCCGCACGTACACGCGCATAGACGTTTATATCAGAAATTCAGGATAGACACTGCATGTTCACGGTGTGGCCTGTTGTAAGTTGGATCAATGCTCCAAATAGCATGCCCCATAATTCAGTTCGATCTCCACCGTTTTAGCAGAAGCACGTCAGATGTCAATACAAAATAATACAAATTCGAAAGCAACCGACCGCCTGTGCAGATGAAGTTAAACTATCACAAAATTGCTCTCGTGACGTTATAGTAAGTACAATAATAATTTTTAGATAGAAAAAACATAACTAAAATCAAAAAAATAGAACATGACAGTAAAAACAGTGATCCAAAGTCCTCATCAAAACTATTGCTGAAGGGAAATACAAACCAAAACGTCATCTGTCTATATATTTCTGGTTTACGTAGTTTTTTTTTTAAGCGCTAAATAAATTTCGGTTAAAATTGCTATGCGACCACCTATGAAGTATGACCTACCAAACAAAAAAATTATGATCTAAATTCAATTAACAATTGGTTGAGTAATCGCGTAACAAACATACAAAAATACCATAAAGTTGAATTGATGATCCTTTCGTCGGTAAAAAAATCAGCACGCTGCGCTGGGTTTTATACACAGAAAAGAGAAGTAGACGAAAAATTTTTCTCTTCTGTGGTTTTATACAATTTGACATACTCACGGTATCCATTATTTGATAAAGGTCTTTGTACACTCGTATCTTTTAGCATACAATAAGCCCGATCGTGATATGGATTTAATTACCATCATCTATAAGTAATTAAGCACATTTCGTATAATCCTGAACATTGTTAATCATCTCTGCCTGAGTGGGTCTGATTAACTTCTAGAGTCACTGATTACAGCATCAACTGGAGTGTGATTATTAATATGATTAATCATTGTGATTGTAATTATTTGACGTGTATCACGCTGCGAGTAATCTAATTAGTTAAGGCTGAGATTGACTAATAGTCAAACAGTTAGTTACTAAAATCTAAATATATAAAAGCTAAATTCATCTACTCATCTACTCACTCATTAATCACGAAATCTTGACAACCACTTGACCTACAATATTATACAATACAATACAAAACTCTTTATTAAAATACCACAAAACAAGGATAACATAAAAATTACAACAAAAATATTATCTGGGCTTTTAACAGGCGGCCTTATCGAACCTACCTACCACCTACCTACCTTACCTACGAAGCTGAAAATTGGCAGGTAGATTTCTTATGTGGTTTAGAGGTCCGCTAAGAAAGGATTTACGCGTACTTTCATATAAACTTTCAACACTCTTTTGCCCCCCTTATTTCGGCCCTTTCGCCTAAAAGATAATTTTCTTTTCTTTTCTGTTTTCTTGTATATAGATCTATCGATATCACAACTAGGATTTTGTACGACGACTTAATTTTTGGGGTTCCGTACTCAAAGGGTAAAAACGAGATAACCTATAACTAATTACTTAAATTTTGGTATGAATAATTTTGGTATTTTGGTTTTGGTAATTTTAGTATATTATGTACACACAAGCAAGAAAACCATGAATCCACTTACAGCTTTTCTTAACTGTCATTTGAAGCTAAAGTTATAATCACCAATACAGCATGCCTTGCATTTCTCCCGACGGTCGAACAAAACAGCCATAATTTAGTACCGAAAGGTTTAGTACCGCACGAGTACCGTCCAATAAAATATAGGATTAGCTGACTCAAAGGGTCCCGGGTATCGGTAATTAAATTTTATTACTACTAAGTAAAATCAATGACTTCATACATCTATCGATAAGATGGTCCGACGCTTGCCGCATTTGTGCTAGTTCTTCGTATCCGGCATGATTATTACCCGACTACGTAAAAAGGAGTGGTATGATATAAAAAGGACAGTCTATGCCATGTATAAGGAAGTAAGTATGTTAATTATAATAAGTTTCCACTCATCTGTCAAACCACAATTATCAGATTTTGGTCTTCAATTTGATTTTGAGGTGGATGGGCCACGTAGTTTGCAGGCCATTGGAGTAAAGTCAGCAATCAGCCTCTAGACCTCGTGGTCTCTAGAGCAAAAGACGTGCCCAGCTACGGCGGTGGCTTGAGAGCTAGCAAACTCACTAACATAGCAAAAAGGTGGAACCCAAAAGAAGAGAATAACCACAAATCTATTGTGTATATCTGTGAGAATAACACACAAGCTAATCTTAAGACTGTAAACGGCTGCTGTCACCTACGGACAGCTGTGCCGTCACTATAACGTCAGAAACATTGCAGCTATTTCGAACTTGAAATCCAAATGGCACTCTGACTAAACGATGATACGGTCTAGAATATAGGAACAAAGAAAGAGCACGCTTGCTTAGAAGAAACCGATTTACTCGCGAATTGACTACACCCAGATTGTATCTATCAGGGAATATATATTCAGGCTAAAAATTCCACAGTCAAGCTAGATTGCACATTAAAAGTGAAATCAAAGCGCTCCGTATGTAGTTTTAAAATATCAAACATGAAACGGTGTCGCTTTTTCGTACCCACCCTGGCTGTCCGACAGAAAAATTGGCAAGAGATAATTAGACCAAGCAGACCCGATTAGCATTCTTCAAAATGTATCTGATAAAAAACCGATAGACTAGTACCTTTCCGCTTATTTTCTAGACTCAGAAAGTTTAGTCTGAAAAAGGGATTTATTGCTGGTGAATTTTATAACCCGTTTCTTTATGGACTTCAACGCCTCAAGCTAGTACTTGGCTAATCCATCCCAAAAGTGTGATCCATCCCAATTCCTGTATCTAACAATACCTAAAGCACATATAATCTGAGATCTTCAAGTTGACGGAGACGCTGACAAACAGATTTTGTCTCAGCGTATAAGCAGTACTTATAAGCACACACCAGCTATAGGCTTAAAATTGTGTTCCAAGGAATATCTTAGGGACAATAGGCACATCAGACTTCCTATCCACGTATCTGTGACGAATAGGAGTGTTGGTTTGTCAGTCTCCAGGTAACCGTGAACTGGCACGACTTTGAGTCATCATCATCAGCCAGAAGACGTCCACTGCTGAACATAGGCCTCCCCCTTTAACCTCCACACTGAACGACAGCCTGCCTTTTGCATCCACTGGATGCCAGCGACTCTTACTATGTCGTCGGTCCATCTAGTGGGAGGCCTACCTACGCTGCGTCTTCCGGTTCGTGGTCTCCACTCAAGAACCTTTCTTCCCCATCGGTTATCGGTTCTCCGAGCGATGTGGCCTGCCCATTGCCACTTCAACTTGCAAATTTTAACAGCTATGTCGGTGACTTTGGTTCTTTGGCGAATATCCACGTTTCGGATTCTATCGCGCAAAGAAACTCCGAGCATAGCTCTCTCCATTGCCCGCTGTGTGACTCTGAGTTTTTCCAAAAGGCCAACAGTTAAGGACCACGTCTCATTACCATATGTCATCACTGGCAACACACACTGGCGACTTTGAGTGCCGACCTAGAATGTTGGTGAGGTACACTTTAAGTGAAAGGATGTGCCGTGCAGCCGCTGGAAAATGTTATTCCTCTGGTTTTGCTGCCTCATATAGTTTAGTGGTATTGAGTTAATAGATGGGAAAATGGCAGTGGAATAAGGCTCCACGCTGTTGACGAGTAAACATGCACTGTGGGCCACATCAACTAGACTGGAGACTGTGAAGAGGCCAGAGCCCGCTGTGGAAGGGAGCTCCGGGGATCTCCATCTCCTCTACCCTCTACGACTTAGTTACCCAATGCTGCGTAAAAGTGCATGGCATCAGGATGGTTTTGCAGCAGTAATTTGACTATTCTGACCCGTTTTCCCTATCGGTGTCACCAGACATCATGCCGGAACACGGTCGTTATCCGGTGGGTGATCACTAGTCACGGCCGAAGCCTACCACCAGTAAGTTCTCACCTGATGAGACTTTAAAAAAACACAATACCTACCTAAAATTATTATTGACTAGCACAAAAAAAATGATAATTAGGTATTTAGGAGTCAGCGTTACTTTTATCAGCGTTGCCAAGCGTGGGGATTATGGCAACACCCCTTTCTAAGAGGGAGGCCTTTGTTCAGCAGTGGACATTTAATGGCTGATGATGTGTGATGTGCTACTTTTATTTAGTAATAGACTTGAGTTTGACCACCAACTCGCCTGATGTTAAGCGATGATGTGGTCTACGATGGGGCACGCTTGCCTAGAAGAAACTTATTCATTATAATTTTATTATAATTATGCCGGATATTCGGTCAAATAATTATTCTAAAGCTCTAATTAAATTTGTACAATCGTGTTTTGAAATCATTCTAAGAACCAGAAGTACCTAAATTAGATGTTTTTACATCTGAGATTTTACGGATTTTATTTCGATAAATTTACCATTTATTCAATTAAAATAAACTGTTCATTAGCTGTGGTTATCATAATATCACGTGTCGTATTTTGTATCATTACAAAGAGTCATCTACCTGGACTACCTGTTATAAATATGAGTATAAATATCGACCAAAATCAAATGAATGGACGGGCCCATAAGAAGTGCATTTTTGAAGTTTACAAAATGAGCGCCAGCGCTCACTTCGTTTCAATCGGTCTCAAGCCGTAAGAAGTGCAACACGAGACTATTGTTACATGATAACGAAATATCTGACAAAAATATGCTTTCCCGAAGTGTAAATACATATCATAAAACAGCAATCTATTATTTTTAACAAATGTACTGTACATAGTTATAATTTGGTGTTGAAGTATATGTTCGACGGTTTTGGCTCGTTTTTACTGAGCAAGTTCAATGGTTATGGCCCGTCCATTCATTTAATTTTGGTCGAAGAGTATAAAGTCGTTTGTAGTCTTACACAAAGGTGACCAAACTTACGTACTGTATTGAACACTCCTTGGATATAGCCTGAGAGTATAAAATAGCAATACCGTAGGGGAAAATATCATGCCATGTAGAGGAAAAAACTAGGAGCAACTATTAGGGAAACGATACAATAAAGAAACGCAATTCCCTTTTTATTTGGGAAAAATAGGAGTGTAACACAGAAAAAAAGAGAGCAAGATCGAATAATGTTACCGGAAAATTGTTTGCTATTTTTGTTGACAGGGTTAAGTAGCATGAACCATGTATCTAATCAGTGCTCGAAATGGACCGGAACACACCGGAACGCCGTTCCGGTTCGTGAAATCTCCGTTCCGTTTCGTGAAATCATCGTTCCGTTTCATAAAGGAACCCAACGACACCGCACTCGTCAAAATCGGTCAAGCCGGTCGGCTACAGGAAGTACCTACTACAGGAACCCAGAAACACACTTACATGCTTACATACAACCCAAAAGGATTACCCTCCTTCTTGGACAGTCGGTTAAATGTTCGCAAGGTTTGAAGGGAAATGCGTTCTGGTTCGTAAGTAAGTCCAATTCGACCATTGCATCTAATTATTACTTTATGATAAATAACGGGTAAATACCACTTGTATGTAAAAACGTATAAAAACTGCTTCAGTTTCTACTATAAAATGTGTTTTACATGTGTTTTAAATTTACCTATTATGAATTTGTCACTTACCAAATACAATGGATGCCGAGGTGTTTGCTCCAAATGAATCATACAAAACGCCGCCGGCGTTTTTAGCAGAATTAATTTGGATATCAGGGAATGCTCATTCGAGCAGCGATTCGATTCGACGTCATGTTGAAGGTATTGTCTAATGGAAATAGTAATGAGTGAAGCAATGCTTTTACGTTATAGTGGGCAAGTGCCTTTATTAACTAAACAAAATACAAGCTAATACTAACACTACAAATACAGTTAGACTGTCCATAGACCGTTGAAGGTCTAAAGACAATCCAAATGCTCAAGCCCACTACCAGTTGGCAGCGTACCGAGCATGCTGGCGGCATTACCACGTTGAATGGCAATGCTTATGCGTTGAGCCAGAAACACGCCAAAATAAACCTTAATAAAACATCAAAATTTGTCTTTGCAATAAAGACAAATTTTTATGTTTTTTAACTAGCCACGCTACCTTTTGTTTGTAATACATGGTGCGCGACTCGTGGATATTTTATTGGTTGTACCACTTTTACGTTCAAGTTCAGAAAAAATAAATGGAAGTGTTATACCTACAGTTGTGTGCCGCTCAATATTGAAGTGTGCGTTTGTAGAACTAGTAAGAATATGTCAGTGTGTGCAATACGTGTCTACCTGGCCTCCGCCAGTTTTTGGCAGACTTTTTCGGCAAATCCAAACTATAAAATAATGATCAAAGGGTTCAAAGGATCTAATAGGTTTCTTTTTATGCAACTGAGTAACGAGACGGACATATCGCTCGTCTAATAATAAGCGTCACGCATACCTGTAGAGGTTCCCAATCAGAGTTTTGTTCTAAAAAAAAAAAAAACCTTTAATCCATTTCAATGCGCTCGTCACCCTAATATAGGTATAAGAAGTAAACTTGACTACTGCTTCTCTGAAAACATTGTCTGTCAGTCTGCTAGATAGTATGTATTCACACAACTGCTTGACTACTGCTTCACTGGAAACATTGTCTGTCAGTCTGCTAGATAGTAATGTATTCACACAACTGCTTGACTACTGCTTCACTGGAAACATTGTCTGTCAGTCTGCTAGATAGTAATGTATTCACACAACTGCTTGGCTACTGCTTCACTGGAAACATTGTCTGTCAGTCTGCTAGATAGTAATGTATTCACACAACTGCTTGACTACTGCTTCACTGGAAACATTGTCTGTCAGTCTGCTAGATAGTAATGTATTCACACAACTGCTTGACTACTGCTTCACTGGAAACATTGTCTGTCAGTCTGCTAGATAGTAATGTATTCACACAACTGCTTGACTACTGCTTCACTGGAAACATTGTCTGTCAGTCTGCTAGATAGTAATGTATTCACACAACTGCTTGACTACTGCTTCACTGGAAACATTGTCTGTCAGTCTGCTAGATAGTAATGTATTCACACAACTGCTTGACTACTGCTTCACTGGAAACATTGTCTGTCAGTCTGCTAGAGAGTAATGTATTCACACAACTGCTTGACTACTGCTTCACTGGAAACATTTTCTGTCAGTCTGCTAGATAGTAATGTATTCACACAACTGCTTGACTACTGCTTCACTGGAAACATTGTCTGTCAGTCTGCTAGATAGTAATGTATTCACACAACTGCTTGACTACTGCTTCACTGGAAACATTGTCTGTCAGTCTGCTAGATAGTAATGTATTCACACAACTGCTTGACTACTGCTTCACTGGAAACATTGTCTGTCAGTCTGCTAGATAGTAATGTATTCACACAACTGCTTGGCTACTGCTTCACTGGAAACATTGTCTGTCAGTCTGCTAGATAGTAATGTATTCACACAACTGCTTGACTACTGCTTCACTGGAAACATTGTCTGTCAGTCTGCTAGATAGTAATGTATTCACACAACTGCTTGACTACTGCTTCACTGGAAACATTTTCTGTCAGTCTGCTAGATAGTAATGTATTCACACAACTGCTTGACTGCTGCTTCACTGGAAACATTGTCTGTCAGTCTGCTAGATAGTAATGTATTCACACAACTGCTTGACTACTGCTTCACTGGAAACATTGTCTGTCAGTCTGCTAGATAGTAATGTATTCACACAACTGCTTGACTACTGCTTCACTGGAAACATTGTCTGTCAGTCTGCTAGATAGTAATGTATTCACACAACTGCTTGACTACTGCTTCACTGGAAACATTGTCTGTCAGTCTGCTAGATAGTAATGTATTCACACAACTGCTTGACTACTGCTTCACTGGAAACATTGTCTGTCAGTCTGCTAGATAGTAATGTATTCACACAACTGCTTGGCTACTGCTTCACTGGAAACATTGTCTGTCAGTCTGCTAGATAGTAATGTATTCACACAACTGCTTGACTACTGCTTCACTGGAAACATTGTCTGTCAGTCTGCTAGATAGTATGTATTCACACAACTGCTTGACTACTGCTTCACTGGAAACATTGTCTGTCAGTCTGCTAGATAGTAATGTATTCACACAACTGCTTGACTACTGCTTCACTGGAAACATTGTCTGTCAGTCTGCTAGATAGTAATGTATTCACACAACTGCTTGACTACTGCTTCACTGGAAACATTGTCTGTCAGTCTGCTAGATAGTAATGTATTCACACAACTGCTTGACTACTGCTTCACTGGAAACATTGTCTGTCAGTCTGCTAGATAGTAATGTATTCATACAACTGCTTGGCTACTGCTTCAATGGAAACATTGTCCTTCAGTCTAGTATATAATTATATTTGCACACTACTGCTTGACTACTGCTTCACTAAAAACATTGCCTGTCAGTCTGGTACATTTTAATGTATTCACACTACTGCTTGGCGTTTGTTGGCGTTGTATTTGTATTTGTATTGTAGTTGGCGGACTGCAAAAAAGTTCACTACCACCAAAGGTAGAAAGATGAAAATGAATTAGTTCCTGACAAATCATCCTTAGCTTTGAAATATACCACAATCTGTAATCTATACTAACATTATAAAGAGGAAAGATTTGATTGTTTGTTTGTTTATTCATTTGTTTGTTTGTTTGCATTGAATAGGCTCCGAAACTACTGAACCGATTTGAAAAATTATTTCACTGTTGGGAAGCTACACTATCCCCGGGTGACATAAGCTATATTATATTTTCAAAAAAAAATAGTAATCATTACTAAAACTCCAATAATGTTACACAATGTGTAAAAAAATAAGACTTACACCCGTGCGAAGCTAGTGTGCGTTGCTAGTAATAATATAAACAAAATGACACTTACTTAAAATTCAAATAAATATACATATTTGACGAATTTATTCAACTTTAACATGTGGGAACCGAATGGGGAAAATAATTTTATGGGCAATGCGAAGTGAATTTTAAACTCGAAATATCATTCGATTTAAAGACCCACTTATTATTTGATGAGGCTGATTCACTCGGCAACTTTGTTTACTATTTTATTTGCTGTTGTGCATGTTATGGCCGGCCTAGCTTCCCGCAACTTTTCAAAAGGTTTGTTAATTAAGCCCAAGAAACTAGCGAAATATTTTAAATTTAAGTCGTTAAATTCTTGTGGAACATTCATCATTATAATTAGCTTATCTAAGCCCACTGCTGGACATGGGATCTCCTAAGGCACGCTACTCAGCCCAATCTTCGGCTTTTCTCTAATGATATAATGATAAGTAGGAAAAATAAATTCCTCGAAAATATCCGTCGGTTAGACATACACCCGGTAAACCATACAGATATAACCATGTAGCCATAGTTATTAATATTTTGTCCGTTATTAATCCTTTTCCCATCGCGTCATCGAGTAAAAAGAGACAATGGAAAACAATAGTATTGGTGTCTTAAAAAGAAATATTTTTAACGTCTTTTGAGTTATTTAAAGCTGGTTTGAATCGAAATAGGTACATTTCCAATTAGGAAAGGTCTACAGTTCAGAAAGTTCCAATTTAAAAATTCTTCTCTAGAAAAAGACAAAAAGCCTCTGAAACTAGTCTGTTATTGGTGGAGCATTTCGGTGCGCTAGAATTTTAGCTCGGCCTTTTTTACTTGTCCAGTGGAGGAGAAATAAAAAGCATCGTCTTGTTAGTTGATGTTGACATTTTGCTGGCCTAGGTATTCGTTAATTGGAAGTTACATTATTTTATGTTTCACTGTTGCAAAAAACGTCAATTTTTTTGAGAAAAACAAAAACAAGACTTAAATGTAATCGTAAAGCAAACATACCTAACATCATTATATTGAACATATTTATAAGGCTTATTCTTATAACTTTTTCAGTTTCTGTAGAAAAATGTGTTACCTACTTAAATATACATTTGTTACACAATTATTTAGACATAAATACATTTATTTACACAAATTAATGCAATATTAATGAAATAACCTAAAATAGCCTAAAATTAATATTAATAAATTTAACTTAAAATATATATATAATAGACCCTACTATTATCTTTTTTTTTTATTATACGCTTTGAACGCGTTTTGAAAAGACAAAGCAAATTTTGCTTAGATCGGTTTGCTTGGATGGAATAATGTAAAATACACCCAGTGAAATCTGTTTAAGTGTTTTTCAAGTTATAAATAACTAGCTGACCTGACAGACGTTGTCCTGTCTTAGAACTGTTAAACGCGCAATGTTAAAATTGTAAATCTTATTTTTTTTTACACCTTGGGTTACATTATTTGAGATTTATTAAGGATCCCTATTTTTTTTGAAAATATTATATAGCTTATGTTACCCGGGGATAGTGTAGCTTCCAAACAGTGAAAGAATTTTTCAAATCGGTTCAGTAGTTTTGGAGCCTATTCAATGCAAACAAACAAACAAACAAACAATCAAATCTTTCCTCTTTATAATATTAGTATATAGATATAGATTACTAATTAATTATGCGTCTGACGCGAAGATGGTTTTCAGGCCAGTGTGATTTCTACAATATTATTCTCTGCCAATAATTACAATAACATCTTGTATAGTTTTAGTCAATTTATTTTGAATTAATTTAGTTAGGTATATATTTAGTTAAGTACTTTAGTTAACAGCTTGTCTAAAAAAATATTTTCAAATTTGTTATCACATAATAAAAATCTCGTGTCACGGTGTTTGTAGTCGCACTCCTCCGGAAAAGCTCGCCTGATTCTTATGTTTTTTATAAATGTCTAATTTGGTAGGTATAGGTATATCTAGGTATAGGTCGTAAAGTATGTTTCATACCGCTAGGTAATTAGAGCCTGTACCGGCGTTAGGGTAGGGCCTGGTTGGGCGACCGCCCAGGGCGCCAGATAAAAAGGGGCGCCACAGGCGCCTATAAAGGGGCGCCGCAGGTATATAAAAATCTATAGATCTATATTCTATCTAATCTATTCTTTGCCTTTTTCGGTTTGAATGACATCTGCTAGTTTGTTTATATTGTTGTTCACCTATTAAATTGAAAGACCCATAACTATTAACGCGTGTTTTTTTAAACCCTGACAATAAGAACTGATAATTTGCAACGACTGAACAGATTTTCTTGAACCATACCTAAGAACACATCAAGTCACCTTAAAAAAAAAAAAAAAACGTGTCTGCCGTTTGGGAGCTACGATGCCACAGACAGACGGACACACATAAATGTAAAATATACATATATACATACGTTATACACAACTTATAACACTCCTTTTTGCGTCGGGGGTTAGAAAAATATGTTTGGTGTATGATGTTTCTGGAATATGAAACAAGATACACTGTTATCATATTTCTCGTAATATTAACAGCTGCATTCATAAGACCCTCGTTCGTACAGAGCACATTTAGGATAACAAAGTTAATTCATTTAGCCCCGGAGTCCGCACCGGAGCAAGACGGCCTACTGCGTACACGTCTAATTGATTTGCCCCGGGATATTGTGGAGACAGTAGGGTGACACAACTGTGAACTACAACGATAAATTAAAAAAAAAACTACATACAGTCGAATTGATAACCTCCTCTTGAAGTCAGTTAAAAAAGCGATCACTACGTCTTCGAAAAGTCATAATTACCGAAGTAACGAAAGAAATCGAACTCACCCTGTGTCGTCTGCAGGGTGACTTGACTAAGTCTTGACTTTGACTTGACTTTTACGTTGACTTTTTAGGGTTCCGTACCTCAAAAGGAAAAAAACGGAACGTTATAGGATCACTTTGTTGTCTGTCTGTCCGTCTGTCAAGACCCTTTTTCTCAAGAATGCGTAAAGGTATCAAGTTGAAATTTATGCTAAATACTAGGGTCTACGGTTTCTTTCGGCTGTAAAAAAATAAAAGTTGTAAGTCAACGCAATAAAAAGATATGAACGTTTATGTTGCATATTTTGCGATTTCATAAGGGAATCAAAACCTTTAGGGTACTTCCCGTTGACCTAGAATCATGAAATTTGGCAAAACGTAAGGTCTCATGGCACATATATAGGAATAAGTCCGAAAGTCACAAATTTGAAGTTATATCATTTAAAAATAATTATTTTGCTATTACAAACTTACATTTTGTAGTTGGAATGTATAGAAGAACCTTATTGTCAACTACAAAGCTAAGTTTGTCTTTCAATATTTTAACTTAAGTATTTTTTTTTTTTGTCTCTTGCTCGTACTTGTCCGGTTTTTATATTTTCGTTACAGTATCCTTAGTGATCGCCGTTTCTTGCTGCCCTTTTATTTACATTTGGATATTTGTACATTATATTTTCATTGGTGTCGCTGCAATTTAAGTTTCTTAGTGTGCATAAAAATTAGGATGTGTTCCGAACCTTCAGATTTTGCGTTAAGAGATTTATCCATATAGTAAAAAAATGCGTGAAACACGAAAACATTTAAAACAAGAACAATATTACGCTTGAGTCCTATTTTTTTTATATCTCATAAAAAAGCTGATCAAAAATAGCCCATTAAATAAAACAAAATTAAAATTTGTTTAAAAATTAATAAGTTATAAGTATTTTCATTTTATACTAGACAGAGAGCGCACTATAGCACATAATGACGTCAAGCCGTGCACGCGCCATACAAATGCTATACTAACCCACGCTTTGCGAGAAAGGGACAGATTATCTGCTCTCAATCCCACCAAAAACTTTAAACGCTCATATCTCAGAGATTTATCAGGCAATTTAATTATTTTTTTCATTATCTGTAATTTATTTAGTTATATCCTTCGCCTGTTATCTCTATCTCTATCTCTACATAATTTAAATTGAAGTCGCTTTCCGCGTCTGTCTGTCTGTCTGTATGTCTGTATGGCCGGTAAAAAAGTAACTCCTCCTAAACCACGCAACGGATTTTGATGCGGTTTTCACCATCAGTTAGATAAGTTTTCAAGGAAGGTTTATACATATAACTAGTGACTTGTCCCGGTTTTGCACGTCAATTACACCCGTGGGAAGCCGGCCGGGCGGGTCGCTAGTTTGTAATAAATTAAAAATTAGGACACAATGCCAATGCCACAAGGCATAATTATCTGGTCTAACAAATATTAATTGGGTCAAAGATCTCAGTAACTTGTTAGTCTCAGTAACATAGCAATCATAGTCCCTCTAACCATACGGGTACTCTGCGGGCAGTCCCAGTTAACGTCACCTTCTCTATCGGTCGCAATTTATAAGTGACTATACCCATTTCATTTTATAACCCACACCGTATTGTTTTAAGCTTTTGGACTATGATATTTCATATAAGCGGTAGACAAGTCACTATCACCCATTCAGATTTTTGGGTCCAATATTTTTTTAATGTTTAAAAATGTAATTCACTGGCATAACCAAAAAATATATATAAGATATTGAAGTGGGTATTGCACATTATTTATACCCGTAGAGGGGTACTTAGTATACTTAGCCTATGTTTATACCCAATAAGCTCACTCAACTGTTCAACTTATAACTGACAGACGCGAGTGACGGACGCGACATAAAGATATCTATACTTTTAACTACTTAATATATTTATCATTGTCATTTTCATCCTTTCAGTCTATCATGTTCCCACTGCTGGGACACAGGCTGTCTCTCATCGAGAGAGGATGGGCCCTAATCGACCATGCTGGTCCAGTGCATGTTGGTAAATGTTATTTAATATCTTTGAAGTTTGAGATTATTGAACATACAGGTTTCCTTACAATAGTTTCCTTCGACGTTGTTGACCGAAGATATCAAAACTGCACATAATTAAAAAAACCAGACAAGTACGAGTAGGACTCGTGCTCTGAGGGTTCCGTTGGACAGAAAACTCAGAGCGCGAGTCCAAAAAAAAAAACTAACTGAATTTGAAATATTGAAAGACAAACTTAACTTTGTAGTTGACAATAAGGTTCTTCCATACATAACAACTACAAAATGTAAGTTTGTAATTGTTAAACAATATTTTTTATTTGATATAAATTCAAATTAAGAACTTTTAGATTTATTCCTTTATATGTGCTATAAGACCTTGCGTCTTGCAAAATTTCATTATTCTAGATCAACGGGAAGTACCTTATAGGTTTTGATTCCCCTGTGAAATCGCAAAATATGCGACATAAACGTTCATATCTCTTGATTGAGTTGACTTACAACTTTTATTGTTTTTACAGCCGAAAGAAACCGTAGACCCAAGTATTCAGTATAAATTTCAACTTGATACCTTTGCGCGTTCCTGAGAAAAAGGGTCTTGACAGACGGACAGACGGACAGACAGACGGACAACGAAGTGATCCTATAAGGGTTCCGTTTTTTCCTTTTGAGGTACGAAACCCTAAAAAGTCATTGGTGCAGGGCCAAGGATCGTATTGGGTGCCTTCAAATTGTAAAGTGCTACCACTTGGCCACCATCGCTTTGATTTCCAAATTGATTTAAACTGTTCAGCTCTAATTGTTCCTAGTTGGCGTATCTAGAGTATTAAGTAATCATTGCTTTTGACTTGATCCCCATTATTGACTTTATTATGTTTAGAAAGTCTGAGCATGTGTTTTTATGTGTTTTACGCAAGTTTACGGAGTAATGGGTCGTTCGTTTTTAAATGTGTACATATTGAAATGATAATCATGACACTAATACAAAATATTAGCTTTCGCTGAGAGCGACTGTGATATATTTCTATGAAATATATATCTTTTCGCGATTTCTTCTTTTTTACTGGTTAAAGTTGTCCATGAGCACGATATTTTGATATCTCTTTAGCTACATAGCTACATACTTAGCTACATATCTCTTTAGCTACATACACCCAAAGATAAAAATTAAAAAATATTTTGGGACATTTTTGCACACACGGTCATCTGACCCCAAACTGAGCAAAGCTTGTGATATGGCTGCCAGAGACTGATATACATACATATATAGTTTTAAATACATACTTAAATAGATATTAACAACCAGATATAGAACAAACACAAATGTTCATCACACAAATGTTTGTCCTACGTGGGAATCGAACCCACGCCCTCAGGCTCAGAAGGTAGGTTCACTACCAACTGGATCAACGGGCTATCTAAATAAAAGGATGTCTACAATTACCTCCGGGCTGGCAAAGTAGCGTCATCACCGATAGTCTTGCAGGTCCATACGCGGCGGTTTCTGCTCACCATCAGGCGACCCACATGCTTGTTTGCCACTCTTTCTATAAAAAATATACATGTAAAGTATACTTATACAGGGTGCTTTCAAACAGTGCAGTAATACTATTATATCACGTGTTTTATCACGTGTTTTTTTATACACTAAATAATAAGCATGTGTATGTCCGTCGCCTCAGCGCCTGTCGTGTGTTGTACGACGGAGCATGCTTGATGTGTGTTTAGCAACGAATCGCCATGACTAAAGTATTTTTAAAGTCTATTTTTTATCAGTCTTAACAAGTTAAGTACACGTTTTTATAACACCCCATTATTTTCTACCCTAATAGTGAAATAGTTTGTATCAACATTTAGGGTCGTGACAAAAATTGGAGCTACTGGTCCGATGTTTTATAAATCTTTGATTGATTAGCTACACTATGTCTGAGTGACATGGGTGTTTCGTTAACAACGCGGGCGAAGTCGCGGGCAAAAGCTGGTAGGTTATAATAGGTATGTACTTGTTTTATACGGACCGGTAAGCGCAGCGTAGGACGTCCACCCACAATATGGACAGACGACTTAAAAGAGACCGCAGGGAAATGCTGTATGTAGGCCGCTTCCAACCGGCCCTTTTGGAGATGGCTGGGGGAGGCCTATGTCCAGCAGTGGACGTCCTACGGCTGAAATGATGATGGTGACTTGTTTTATAATCCTGCTTGCACGACTGAACTATACATACCGTTGTTCAAATTACTTTTATAGCTATCTATAGGTACTCACATAACTAATTCGACATATCGATATAACCAAATTAGGCACACACGATTTAATCCAAAGGAGACCGTGACAGCTGTCACATTTCTGTCACATTAATCTACAATCCTCTTATAAGAACCAGTTTAAATGGTTTTAAATAGAATTTCTCTCGAGACGTTGAGCGCTGATGCGATTACGATTATGCTGACAATAAGTTTTGTTCTTTTTGTGACTGTATTTGCCTCCAGTGAAATGGGCAGAGTGTATACTCTAGCTAGTGATTAGGTAGTCACGATTTATATGAGCTTAAAACACTGTTTTAAACTATCACGGTTGTTCACTAAAGCTATATGATTATTTAACCACACCACGGTAAATATCCCGTAAATAATCATATAACTTTATATGAGCTTTTTATTAATTTGCAATGTTTGTATGTTTGTTTGTTTAGGTCAAATCGTGCAAAGTAAAAAATAAACCGGCCAAGTGCGAGTTGGGCTCACGCACTGCTGGTGCCGTACCACCAAAAAATTCAATAACGATATTACCAGTTATAACGTGGTAATGAACAGAAACTTGTCACCGACTCGCAATTGGCCATTATTTATTACAGTGTGTACTGTGATCATGCCAAGTTTGACGCTTGTACCTACGTATTACCGTTTTTACATTAGAGTAGAGCTAATACAAAAATAATTATGTTTGTTGTATGGGGACCTCCCTTTAATTTTACTCTTTGACTTTTTTTATTATTTCTTAGTTAATCCGCCGTAATATTACATATTCTGTTGAAAATTTCAACTGGTTATCTATTACGGTTCGGAAGATACAGCCGTTTAAAAGTAGGACAGACGGTCGGACATTTACATACATACAGACAGACAGACATCTTAGGCTTAGTAATAGGGTCTCGTTTTTACCTTTTGGGTACGGAACCCCAAAAATCAAGTTCACAAAATAATTGCGTTTCATAACCTTAAAGTAAAAAAAAACTCAGTGGTTTCTGCTAACTGGACACAGTATAGGTAAATACCATGTTTGAGAAAATATTTTTAAAATCATGCAAGGTGCACACTAATTATATTGTAATGGTGAAACACTCACAAAGTAGCCAAAGCACCGAGCTCTTTAATTTTAAAGTTATCCGCCACTTTATACAAACTGCGGTTTCTATCGGATGCGGCCCATTAAAGGATTAAAGGGTACGTTACACGAACAGTTACCCCAATGGCGAGATTGGTGGTGTCCGGTGAACAGCGCGACCAACTTATCTGTATAGTGGCCAAATGATGTAACCAAGAATTTTCTGTGGATAGCCTATCAATTTTGTTAAGAAAATACGAAAGTGACTCCCTCTTTCAGCTCTTAAAATAAGTTGGTCGCACTGTAAGCGTCGCGCCGGTGCTATTATCCAATCTGAGTGGTTGGTGTCATTGATCCAAGCACTTAACATTTTTAGGGTTTCGTACCCAAAGGGTAAAAACGGTACCCTATTGCTAAGCCTACTATGACTGTTTGTCAGTCTGTCTGTCCGTCCATCCGTCCGTATGTCCTACCTTTAAACGGCTGTATCTTTAGGAGTGGCACACCAGCCCGATACATCGCACATGGAGAGCGTATCACACGCCCATTACCTAATTATTTTAGTTGTATTAATCTTATCTTTCAATTTTAATTTTAATTTTTATGTGTAATTTTTGTATTTGAATTTTTTAAATTTAATTTTAATTTTAATTTTCTAATCATTAATTAATTAATGTGATTTGTATAATAAGTTATGGATGCAAGTCCGGATAATAAAAATTTTCATTTCATTTCATTTCATTTAGAACCGTAATAGATAGCCAGTTGAAATTTTTGTAAAATATTTCATGTTACGGCGGATTAACGGTAATTAATAAAAGGTTAGTAAAAAGGTAAAAAAATTAAAACGATAAGGGGGTGGGTCCCCATACAACAAATGTATTTTTTACGTATTTTTGTATTAGCTCTAATGTTAAAACGGTAATACGTACAAGCGTCAAATTTGGCATTAGTACACATTTTAAAGTATAACAACAAATAATAACTAATGGCCAAGTGCGAGTCGGTGACAAGATTCTGTTCATTACCAAGTTATGACCGGTAATTTCGTTATTGAATTTTATGGTGGTACGGAACCCTCAGTGCGCGAGCCCGACTCGCACTTAGTCGGCTTATGATACAAGTTAGAGATAGTAAACATGGAAAGGGTTTGAAAAGCATAACTTTTAGTCTAATTAGGTATACTTTCCTTCTCTGTAAATACTACACGTGTTTTCACTGCGGACAACAGAAAGACTATAGAAGCATTTGCGGACAAAAACTAAAACCTGGGTCAGACCTTAACTGAGGTTTGCATAAATGCTCAAACCACTAAAGCTTGTAGAGTGCTTTTCATGTTTGAAGTCCCCCAGACGCGGCGCTGTCATCGCGTATCAATCACTATCAGTATCATTTCTCGAGTAGAACTTTAACAACTTTTGGCATCGTACACGACTCTTTAACGATGGAAAATTAATAAGAATCTCACTAGCGTCCAAACACAGTAACAACACCTGACAACTACAACATGGAAATTTAGTTCCGCTGTTTGCCGTGGGACTTCTTTCATGAAAAGGACTTTATATTCAAAGTCAAAGTCAAGTTTTTATTTGCTTGCCAATGGGTGTAAAAGGTCTTAAAATATTAAATGTTTATCCAAAAACAGCTCTAAGGGTAAGGGCGTAGTACTATTCACAAAAATTTAGGTACAGAAATATTTTGAAGTAATTTTTAATATATGGCGTCGATTCTGTCATACCACTAAACTAAACCAATCTGACAGGACTAAAACTATCTGCCTCACTTTTCAATTTAATATGTGAGAGAAGGATGGCAACAATTTTAGAGCTGTCAAATTTAGTTTAGAGTGCATCAGAATCGATGCCATAGTCCTGTCAGATTGGTTTAGTTTAGTGAGTGGTATGACAGAATCAACGCCTATCACCTTGTACTATGAGTCAATCCCAAGATATCTGGAGCAAGCCGTAGACATCTAGAGATGGCAATTACTTTTATCTGTAAATTCTAACATAACCTTTGCGCAGCGAATTCACTTTTTTTTTAAACGTAATCAAATCTCATTGCACATTGGAAGTGTAAGAAGACAAAAATAAGTTCGAGACCTCAAAGTCAAATTCTCGTCGAAGCGGGATCTTTATAATGAGGTCACATTAAACACCATATTTGAGAAAAACAATATTTTATTTTCATGTCTATACTTGACATTGTATTTCAAGGATGTAGGTTTTACTGATTATCTATGTACAGTGCGCCCAATTTTATTTTAGAGTAGAATGGGGGAACCACTATCGTGATTTCTGAACAAAGCTAACAGTCAAAATTAGTTCGCTCCATTGGCCACCACTACATTATGATAAAGTGGTAAAACTATACCGGAATTTGCGGTTAATGAAATTCGTAGATAAACTTAGCGGGAATATTATCGAAACTCACACAATGTAAGTACCTACTTAACTATATATTATATACTTACAATCGCGTCACCGGTTTTTACCTCTTGAGAGGATTTTGGTTTCGAACATCTTGTGCATAAGCCAGTGTCAATTATTAAAATATTTTCAAGTTTGATGAAATATCGACAAACAAGTCATAGTCATAGTGAAGCAAAGTAAGTCACGGTCAAGTCGAAGTCATGCTCAAATAAAGTGGTGAAGGCTTTACTAAAGGCTTCTATGGAGTTTTGGAAACAACACTAAAATACATGTTTCATGGTTTACCTCGTTATATCACTTACCCACACTCGAGCACGTCCAACAAACAATAAATAATAATCCATCATTATTACACATTAACACTCGAAAATACCTAAATTTGCAAGTTGGTGTGGCAATGGGCAGACCACGTCGCTCGAAGAACCGATAAACGATGGGGAAGAAAGGTTCTTGAGTGGAGACCACGAACCGGAAGACGCAGCATAAGTAGGCCTCCCACTAGATGGACTGACGACTTTGTGAGAGTCGCTGGCATCCAGTGGATGCAAAAGGCAGGCTGTCGTTCAGTGTGGAGGTTAAAGGGGGAGGCCTATGTTCAGCAGTGGACGTCTTCTGGCTGATGATGATGATGACTCGAAAATACACAAGTTTAGGAAAATAATTTAATGAGCCATGTTTTTTATACTTGCAACAGGCGATTTGGTTAGCTAATTAACATGCCTTGTTAGTATGGGGTGGTGATATGGGTATCAAGTGAAAGGGTTTGCTAAGATAGGTATATACTCAGAGGTATATATATAAATGAATCCCTATTTGCCTTGGTCACGCCATAACTTGAGAACGACTTTACCGATTTCATTCATCTTTTTTATTAAAGTTTTCTAATACTTTGTAGAAGGTTTTTATGGAAAGAAAAATTAAGAAAATTGCGCAGAAAATTGAAAATTTTTACAACTAACTTAACATCGCGCGTTAGACAGTTCAAAAACAGGACAACGTCTGTCACCTGACAGACAGCTAGTCTATACTATATCTATACTAATATTATAAAGAGGAAAGATTTGTATGTAAGTATGTTTGTAACGAATTGGCGCAAAAAGTACTGGACCGATTTTAAAAATTCTTTCACCATTTCAATGCTATCACTGATAAATATAGGCTTTATATCTATACACGTGCGAAGCGGCCGGGGCGGGCCGCTAGTATTTAATAATTTTATTTCACGTTGGCGCCAAAAATTCAAGGTCCGCCGTAAATGCAACAACTCATTTGAAAAAGCTTTTCTAAATGATGAGTAGGTATACAATGGCTCGTAGCGTAGCTCGACAAAGTGTTTCTGACCGATTACCGACGCTAAGCGGCGTATGACACGGTCACTCTTCCGGGGGCGACTGCGTGTGGCATTTACTGAACACTACGTGGATCGGATTACACGTAAAATTGTAAGTAAAAGTGCAACATCATCATCATCAGCCAGAAGACGTCCATTGCTGAACATAGGCCTCCCCCTTTAACCTCAACACTGAACGACAGCCAGCCTTTCTGCCTTTTAGCCTTTCTTTTTTGCTTGAAAAGTGCAACAACGGTGCACCTGTATTAAACTGAAGCGATTCAGTTTATGTGATTGCGGAAAATCACGCGAACGTGAACCTAAAAGGTAAAGGGGCCAGAATACCGGGTGCACCGATCTTTCTTCAATGACTATGTCTACTTCCGAAAAATATACTTCAGTCAATTTACGACGTTAATATTTCAAAATATTTGGAACAAATTATTGTTTTAATATCCCGTAAATAATCATATAACTTTAATTATTGTTTTTTTTAAATGACCAAAACAAAATGGGGGAAATTTCTAAAAATGTGTCTGCTTAAAACAGGTGACGGTACGGCCATTGGGGTTGTTTGTCCTATAACAATAAACGCTAAGCATTCTGTCGGTCTAAAAATTCTGTCATCAGGGGCCTTACGGACAACTGCTATTACAGGCACCTAATCCGCTCAGTTGGAAAATCACGCGACCGCAAACCGTATCTGGGCGCGATAAGGTTTGCGGTCGCGTGATTTTCCAACTGAGCGGATTAGGTGCCTGTAATAGCAGTTGTAAGGCCCCAGGGCTAGCAACTCAGCCAAACAATACTTACTAACTTACTAGTTATCTATGAATAACCCCGTATTATAATATTGTATGTAAGTATTGTTATAAAATACTTACATAAAATATTCCCACGGTACCGGTCGTTGGCGCGTGGCGTGTGCGCTCCCCATTACTACACGCTTCCGCAATTACAAGGGATAGTAAGATCGCAGCATTGAAGCTAAAATCAATGCTACACTGATATTGTTCCAGACACTGGGCAAGTAAACTTTCTTTTAAATAAATTTTCAATTTAGATAGAGCACGTTCCTTAAATTTTTTTTCAAATTACTTGCTAAACTTAACTTTTGTTTTGTTTAGATAATAAAGGCACTTGCCCAAAAAAAATTATATAAAAAAAAATACCTAACCTAATTGTTTAACTTATATTACAACGGGAAGCGTTATCAAGCAGCTTCGAAATATCAAATTCCAGCTACGAAAATATTACTAACCACTGGCAATCGTCATCAGAATCGTCATACTACTTGTTACCTACCAATAAATTGAAAGCTTACGAATCGAACGTTTTAATATCAAGTAAATTATACTTTCCGAACATTGATAAAATAAAAACGAATGAAAACTGAATATCGATTATGAATCGAATGTGGTAACCGTCATAGCCGTTGATCAGATTACGGACCCAATTACTTGCCTCTGCTGTGATCCAATATCGTGTTTAATTAATTATGGCCGTTTATGATCTCTACGAACGGTGCGTGAAAGTGTAGTAATGCGATAATGCTTTTTTTCTGGGCAAGTGCGTTTATTAACTAAACAAAATACAAGCTAAAACTAACACTACAAATACAGTTAGACTGCCCATAGACCGTTGAAAGTCTAAAGACAATCCAAATGCTCAAGCCCACTACCAGTTGGCAGCGTACCCAACATGCTGGCGGCATTACCACGTTGAATGGCAATGCTAATGCGTTGAGCCAGAAACACGCCTGCATTTTGATAATTGTCAAAGTACGAATAATAACATTAATTAGTTATATGTATATTATTTTAATTACTAGCTGCGCCCTGCAGTTTCAACCGCGAGTTAAAATCGTCGTTAATAGTACGTTTTCAGAAATTTTCCCAATTTTATTTCCGTAAGGACCTACAAAGTGTTAGAAAACTATGAAAAAAGATTATTGAAATCGGTAAAGTCGTTCTCAAGTTATGCCTTGACTAATGTATAAATAGGGATAAATTTTTATACATAAAGATTACTAGCTGAATCCCGCGGTGCTACCCGCGATTTTCCAATTTTCCCGCATTTTCTGGGAGAATAAGAACCCTAAGTCCGTCCATATGATGTACACTATCATCCTGCTAAAATTCGTTAAGATCGGCTTAGCGGTTTAGTCGTGAAAAGCGAACAAACATCCAGTAGGCTTAGTCCCAGATTTGATAGTTTTCGAAAACTGTTTTCGTTTACGTATTGTTCCATACATTGCTGGGCTGAAAGGTATTCGAATATTCTTTTCGTATTAGAGTGAAGCAATCTATACCGCCGATTTTAGTTCCTCCGCGTTTCCGCTGGAGGCGTTTTACTAAAATGTATGGAACAATACGTAAACGCAAAAAGTTTTCGAAAACTATCAAATCTGGGACTAAGCCTACTGACAGAGATACAGAGAAACAGACAGAGTTACTTTCGCTTTTATAATTATAAGTAAGGATACACATAAAAAAATTAAAATTAAAACAGTTGGGGTGTTTGAGGTTTTGCGAAAATTATGGTTATTGAAATTTAATTTTATTCATTTTTATTTCATTCGATTAGACAACTAATCTAGTTTTGGGTTTTAAATGACAATAAAATAAATAATTTCAAAGAAAAATTGTGTCTATTATTGAACAGGTGGCTGTAGAAAGTTAACTATGTCAAAATTGTATACGGGAACTGTCCAAAATTGTAGTAATTTCTTTCCGCATACAGTTTGTGACGACAGTAAAAGTGCAATCATAATGAAAGTGTGAGACAATCAAAAATTTGTTACGCGAATGGCCGTCCGATTTTTTACGTTCACAACTTTCGAATCGTGGCATTAATCTCGCTTCATAAGCAATTTGGTTGGCACCATTTTATCTAACTTAAGGGGAATTTAATGCAACAATGACTGCCTCCTAATTTCATTACCACCCACGGCCTCTGTTATAGAAACTGTTGTCTAATCTGTGGGGTGAAGTCAGCGGTGTCAGTGCAAGGGAGCCGCGAGCTACCTTTAAACCCACTAAACTAGACTATAACGTATTTAGATTAACTACAAGTACATTTTTTTATGTATGATACTGTACCTACAAAGGTACTGTAATTTCACCCGCATAGGTATTCCCCCAAGAACCATACATTATCTGGGCTAAAAAGTATCCTCTGCTACCTAGCTGCTGCTCTGCTCTGGCCTACCTAGGCATCTAATTAAGCAAAACACATCAAGTCGTTGCTATGTTGCTGCGTGAAAAAGACAAACAAACAAACAAACAAGATTCCGCATTTACAATAAAAGTATGAATATGGTAGTAGTAGTGATGAAATATGGTGATGATGACGATGATGAAAAGTAGCCTATGTCACTCTGCGGTCCTTGAACTATACCCATGCAAAAAAACAGGTCACTCCGTTGCTCTGTTGCTGCGTGAAAGAGGAACAAACAAACCAACAAACAAACAGATTTTCGCATTTATAATATTAAGTATCGTATGATGAAATTAACAGTTCTTTTAATGAGTAATATCAAATAATATGTTCTGCAGGGCACCACCAAAACATGACAAAAAATACCAGGACATGATTCTTATAGAACTGTTGATACTGGTACCGGAAACGTAGGTAACTAAGAAAATGCAAAAAGCGTTGGCAGTTCACTGATAGTTCGAAATTCTAAAAGATAGATGTAATAAATATGACTAGTGTGCCTACTTCACTCAGTTCATGCATCTTCACATCGAAATATTACAAGGTATTTGCACCATCATCATGTTTGTGCGTGTGATAATTATTATTTACAGTGATATGGTTATGGATGGAGCTTCCGATATTTCGGTGCAGTTACATGTACTGTGTTCACGGGAAGAATAAATAATGCGGGTGTGGTTGGTCGAACAGTTCAAAGTTAGGTTCAGACAAAACGATCTACCCTCTTTCTCCCGTTTAAACCCTTTGGGTACTTCAATTCTTTATTTTTACCTCTTGACATTGTCTACTTAACCCTAAAAACGGTAAAGTCGAGAATTACAAATGGTTATGATTTCAAAATATCATCGTACTTAGTAAGCAAGTAGGTACCAAATGTATTTCCTACTCAGTGGTATTTGAGCCCAAGGCCCAGTGAGAGCATCCTCCGCAACAATAGCCATTGTCCGTCGATGGAAACAAATTAGGAAGATGACACAGTGAAATTTCACCGTGAGCCGACGGGAAGCTGATATCGCGGTATTTTACCCAATTAGAGAGATATTAGGTACGCGTGGGCTGTCAGGTGTTCTGCTCCTTTTGTAACATTCGACCTTATTATCTCCCTGAATTCAGGGAACTTTAAAGTTATGTTGTATCGGTATAATCTGTGGAAGCCAATCACAGATGCGTAAACCGTCTCAGGTAACATACTCAAATGGTCATACCTAAAAACATTATTCCCTTCTTCTGGAAACGTGTCAACGCCGTTGTGCTTAAAGATAAACAGAACAGCTCTATCAAAGCCAGTTCCCGATGTTCTATGCAACAATTACTTGAACCTTTGACAGGGCGTCGCTGCCGGCGGCAGTGCAGGCGGCAGCAGGCGCGCGCGCAGGTAGACCCTGAAGTGCGAGCGACCCGACCACAGCCGATCTCTCACTCGCACCACGTGGTGGGGCGCCAGCGAAGGCGCGGAGGCGCGGGCGTATGATTGCCGCTTGTGCTACATTTTTATTTAGTTTGTAACCGTTCTCCGAAGGCACGCTACTGTCCTTCTCGGATTCAACGTTTACTCTCCGTTTATCAAGTGTTGTGATATCAAAAGTTTAACAGATGAGTGAAAACGTAGTGGGACTTACGCATAGATATCGGCGCTTTGGCGCCAGGTAGCCCTGACATGAAGGGTCATAGAATACTGAAAGCTGCAGCTGCATTAGTGGTGCTGGGCTACTGCAGCTTATTAGTGTACCAAGGAGGAGTGGCGTTCACCTTCCAAGACACTAACGCAAGATTACAAGTGCCAGATATATCTATTGAAACTGTTACTAAAACTACGATAGATGATGGTGGACTTTACAAAAACATCACTTTAGACGATATCTTCATCAGTGTTAAAACATCAAAACGGTTTCAACACTCGAGATTGCCGATCATATTGAAGACATGGTACCAAATGGCAAAGCAGCAGGTAAGAAATTTGACATTAATTGAACATTAATGTTTGATAACATTGACTTATGGAATGAGACAGCTAAACGAGAATAAAATCAAAACAGCAAAGATGAAGTTAAACAATTCATTATACTTAGACAGCTTAGTAGGCGTTAGCGACTTAATAATTCAAAATGTATTGGAATGTTCGGTGTAACGAGATACAAATAGAAGGAAACAATGCAAACAAAGCTTTTATCTGAGTATCTTAATGATATTTAGCTTTGTGAGGGTTACTTACCTAAGCGATAACCATTGTGCCTTGTTCAAATTCGAAGAAGGAGATGAAATTAAATGATATCAAGCAACTCGGCAAAAACAAAGCTTGTAATATGCTTGAAGCTTACAAGGCGACATGGTAGAGAACCGTATACTTGTATGACGGTAATGCGGCGTTTTTCTTTATTTTCTACAAATAATCTTACGCTTTTACAAAAATGAAGTTGATTCAATCCTTTGAAGGGAACGTAAAAAGGGGTGTTTTTTTAGGAAAGCTTACGATTTTTTTTCTATCGCGCCAAGTTTCTTTAATCGTGTATCGGTGAACATATCCGAATAAAATATTTCAAGAATATTTATTACACATAAAGAAATAAGGTCAATTAATCGATTTTAAAAATGACGAATCGTCAAATTTGAAGCATATCGTCTTAAACAAGCTGCGCTCGTGGTTTTCGTCACCATAAAACAATTTTCCACTTTTTGCATGATTCAAATTATTATATATTAAAAAAAATATTGGGGTTCATTCAAAAATGTATTCGTAATAAGACAACAAACATATTATACATACATAAAGTTATATGATTATTTACGGGATATTTACCGTGGTAAGGTTGTGGAATGAGCTATGTCTGCACCTAACTTTTTAACTGTTCTCTAACCACCCGCATTCCCGTGAACATGGTGCATGTAACTGCGCCGAAATATCGGGAGCTCATTCCACAACCTTATACATACATATTTATAAATGCGAAGGAAATTTGTTTATTCGTTTGTTTCCATCTCACGCAGCACTGTAGTAACGGAACGATGTGAATTTTTGCATAGAGATAGTTAGAGGGCTGGAAAGTGACTAGATTTTTTTTTATCCGGTAAAAAATAAGGTTCCACAAGGATTCGCCACACGAGTGAAATCATCGAGAGCAGATTATATTATGTCCTATAATGTTAGTGTGATTAACACGTTCACTATCATATCTATAAATAAAATATCATGTGCTTCATTTCATAACCGCTTTATAGGTATTACTGTACGTTTTTACAGTAATTATAAAAAGTGTAATGATAATTTTAACTCTCCCTTATTCACAAGTAAAAATAATACAACTATCGTTTGGTAGGTTACTCATTATTTATTCATGACTCAAAACACTACAAAATATCCAATTTACACTGACCTTTCCAAACTTGAATTATATCTATAATTCAATTCAATTTATTGGCTAGTGAAATAAAACTATGTTTGTCTTTACCCTGGAATTAAAAAAGAAAAGAGCTATAAAGAGACGACCCGCAGAGAAGTCTCAATAAAGAGGTGATTTATCCCAATAAATGCACTAGTGGTTGCAACAAGGCTTGTATGTCTTATAGGTCAATATTTCCATTAGCTTCGGAATCACCCACAAAAGAACATCTTAATTTTATCATCCAACGGACGCTAAACAACTGCAGCAGCTGAGGAAACTCGTTCTGGGACCGATTATACGTAATTGCTGCAAATATTTCAACTCTTGTTATACAGGCTGTAGGTAAATCACGGGCTATAGATTTTAGTAAATCGATCCAGGTAAATTGGCGTAAGGGGCATTTTAGGAAAAAATATTATATTATTTATATACCAGCGAATGAATTCTATCAATTGATTTGGGTATTTTTTTTATTTTTATTATTTCTACTTTTTTCCAAATGGCTCAAAATAAAACCAGTGACACAAAAACTTCAATATGTATATTTACAACATGTATACAGCAGTCTTGACTAATTATTATTTGGCAGATCGTAAAAATAACAATTTTATCCAATAAGCAACTCACGCACCTACATATTATTATGGATTGCAATTATATAGTATCTTCTGTAACGTTCGTAACGTAATAATTAAAAAACTTAATACGCAGGGGCGGCTTTAATACGCAGGGGCGGCTTTATGGCGAGCCGTCGGTGAGTGGCGACACCGCGTACCCCGATTCCATGGGTCTAAAACCCCAGAGACCCAGACCCCTGGCTTGCCTTAACCGGCCGTCTGGGGGTGGAAACCGCAAGAGCTAAAAACCTAAGCTCCAGGGTGGAAGTGTTAAAGGGCATAACGCCGCTAGTAGCTCTTAGTGAAAGTGCAGCACACCTCTCGACACCCTAAGCCACTCACGTCAATGTTGCCCTTCCGGTGCCAATATGCGGCAGCCATTATGGGGGGCCCATTTAGTGAGTGGCAAGTCATCACCTGCCTAAGTATTTTGAAATGAGGCATAATTGGCAGGTGCCGTACCTCATACCATAGATCTGTTATCCCATCCACAAGTTGTTCACCTCAATAGCCTAGACATTTTATATCCTATACTGTACAATAGTTTTATAATCCATTTTATACACATTCAATAATATTGTATTTTATATTCAACGGGGCCTCTTGGTGTTGGCTTCGGCCCCACCAATGCCTACCAAATGTCCGGGCTAGACCCGTGTTTATATTGGAAAAAAAACTTAAAACAGTAAAGCTGGTAACATCGTGGAACCGCCACTGATCCATCTCACACTATACAATACACCCTGTATATTGAAGGTAAAACGAATAAGCAAACCCTGTGAATCCATTCATTTGGAGATTTGAATCGCAAAACAAGTTCTTTCGCTTTTATCTCTATTATCACCGAGCTTAATTATCTCTGCGATTCTTTGGGACAAAATAAATCTACAATTTTAATTAGATGTTCCAAAATTTCTGAGTTTTGATAATACATAAACGAACACATTTTTACCAAAGGTAAATTTATATAATAAAAATGTGATATTAAATTAGAGTACAATTATTTTGTTATATTAACCTTGGTTGTTGTTACGGGTTACATTTGCATAATCTCACAAATAATAATAAACTGATATAAAATAATTAAGCGCCACCCACGCAAAATTCTGCGTTGTTAGTATTTATTTTTATAATAAAATGATAAATCACAATATAATCGTACGACAGATTACCATTAAACCATTGTGAATTCAAACGGGTGCGGTTGAAATGTTCAATCATTTCCGTATTCCGTGGAGTAAACAGAAAGGGTCGATTGGCAAGTCGTGCGGTGCCCGGCTGGTTTCCTGAATCTAGAGCGCGCATAATCAACCGTTAATGCTATTCGAAGGACCAAGTTACTACAACCATGGATCGTTTCTATTGAGATAGCTGTTTTAGGCAGTTTTAGGTTCTGGGATTCATAGTAGAAAAAAGTTTGGTTGGCATTTCGTGCGGCACCTGGCTATCTTACTTAAGCGTGGGTAATCAACCCTTTTACGTTCATTTATATACAAATTCTGAAAATTCAGACATAAATTTATTTTTTAGCTTAGGTCCAAATTATTGTCCACTGTTCAGCATATGCCTCTCTTTCCTCTCTAGAAACATTAATTAATCTTACACTGTCAGACTTACTAATGTCGTTGGCCTATCTATTATATATATACTATACATTGTTTCAATGCACGTACAAAAATATGATATTATAAAAAAAAATGTGATAGACAAACATCCACGTTTCTAAACAGTCAGCGTTTTAATAAGTGATCTCCGATGTTATTTCTCACAATCACATACAATAGTGTAATTTATTAACGGTACTCATGAAAGCTCTCACAATTCAGGAAATAAAGGCACAACGGCATGGATCAAATGGTGCGAATCCAGTAAACAAAACAAATGAATCAAGTTACCACGTAAGTACGGTTCAATGTGAATTGGCATGAAGACCATGCGCGAGCACAGCGCGTGGCATGAAGGCACAAGGCGCGCGCGCGCCACGTGACCGGTCCGCAGCCAATCGCGACCTTTTGTGTCGAAAACTGGCTCTCATATGATTTATAAAGGGACAACGGCTGACATTTTATATGCTCGTGCTCACATTACTTTTGCTCTATTGGGCACGACATAAGTGTAAGAAAAAATAATTAAAACGTATGACTGGATAAAACTAAACGCGGGAATGGACTGATGATCAATGTCGATGTAATTAAGAAAATGGCCAATTGAAAGAAGTAGTACAGTAAAAAACGGCGAAATATTGATTATAATTCAAAACTTATAAAACAACAATGTAAAACAATCACAATCAACTTAAAAAACAACTTTAAAAAATGTATGCGCTTGAACAATAATTTTAATGTTGCCCAATGTTGCCAAATCAACAGGCACTTCCACGTTTTTTTTTGACACTGGCTTTGTTTTCACACATTTTGTTTATATTAGTGGCTTAATCTTACGTAATTCCCGTACTATTCCCGAATAGTAGAATATAAACAAAATTATCCGTATTATTAGAGTGGGTTAAAATCTGAAGTCCATAAAAAAAACTATTCGAGAGCTCTCGCCTTACGCTTACCTTCGCTACTTATCGTGTTTATTTTTTTAAACAACGTAAGATCTTCCCTTCCGACCCCTCAATCAAGGCCAAGGACGTTTTATACCCTAACAAGGCAGATTTGAATTCTGTCGGTTAGGTAACCTCGATAAGGATATAACGCAGTATTCTTGAAATAAAATACATTATGTCCAAAATGTTAAATATAATAATTATGAACCATTTCCAATATTTGTCTTCACCCTAATGAAATACTAAAATGAAGTAGGCGAAAGACTGTTCGCCTACTTCTTTTTAGTATTTCATTGAGTCATATTCAGTATTTATGACACCTCTAATATGAATTTATACTACCCTTTAATAAAAAAGGTCTCCTAATTTCCTAGAGATGTTCATTTTATAGGATAGTTTTTGTTATCAATCCTAGTACTGCACCTTGTGCAGACTTTCCCTTTGTTACTTTTGCTACAATATGGTGTAAAAACGGATATCTCAAAACTTAAAAATATCTTAACCTAAGTTTACATTTTTCTCAAACAAGCGGTCTTATCAGATCTAGTGAGGCAATATCGTGTTTACATACTCAGTTGACAGACCGCCATGTTTCCGGATATCGCATTTCTACAAGCACGCCTTATCTCGCTATTTTTGCTGTGACTAAGTTCTTCAAATGCAGTCATAACAAGACTTGAAGGTTATATTTGACACTGGCTGAATAAACAAGAAGTAAAAAATAAATCTCCAAGATATAGCTAACTAATCCTAAGTCTTTAATTATTGTAATAATTACAACTTTTGTATATTATTAAAACAAAACATATGAACAGGCGGTATGGCCTTAAAGGCTTTAGCCTGCCCGATGGGCGAATAATAAAAAATTAAATGAAAAAGCTAAGTAATCCCTGTGAGTCTGTGCTGTGAGTAATCCTGTATTATTTCCATAGATTCAGTACTTATACCACAGATATACACAACCAGATCGGCAATATATTTTAGTGAAAGAGACAACTTGATATGGCTCAGCACAAGTACGAAAAGGACATAAATAGATTTTGTTGTCCTTATCGGCGTGACCTGTTTTTGGTACCTCAAGTGTCAAAATCTGTAATAATCAGTGACAAACAAAACGGGTCTGAATTATATTTATTGCCTTGTTTTGGTGATTAAATGTGATAAATGTGTGTTTCCTCTGAGAAATAATTGTAAAAGATATTTTACAATGGTTGGTTGTAGCATTTTGGGCTGCAAGAAGCGCAGTGAGCGAAAATACGATGAAATATCATTTCACACGTAAGTAAACATATAAAGCTTGTAACGATCACCTAAATAAATTCAGGATATCAATTCGCAAATATTTTATTCATAATTAGTCAGTTTTTAGGTCGATTAGTGGTCTAATTCTATGAATTTTATCAAATTTTCACTTAGAAATAAATTATGAATGTTGCCAGTTTATGAAAGAAATTACCCACCGCAACTAACATAAATTATTCGTTCTGCAGGTTTCCAACTGATCCTGTCACATTGCTGAAAAAAGCTGGCACATTGCAAGAAGTGCAAAATACCGACCCTTTTATGCCCATATGAATATGGTGAATGTTAATATTAAATATATATTAATGAGGCCACAGTTATGAAGCTGGAAAAGCAAAAGGCGATTTCGGCGAACCGATTCAAAAAGCTACGCGCTGTTCGTGAAATTTGTACTGTAAACATTAAAGAGTCTATTTATCTAATTATTTGGAATGTTATACATAATTCCATTCATGAAAAAACTAAACTGACCAAGCGCGAGTCGGGCTCGCGCGCTGAGAGTTCTTTACAATAACAAAATACAAAAAGTTGTGCAAAAAGACAACATCACGCCCAGGCTGTCACCCATCCAAGTACCGACCGCGCCCGACGTTGCTTAGCTTAGTGGTAAACAGAAATTTGTCACTGACTCGCACTTGGCCAGTGTTTATTATTTGTTGTTTTACTTATGTTCACTATAATCAGCTAAATTTGACGCTTGTACGGATTACCGTTTTTACACTAGAACAAATCCAAAAATACGTTTAACGTTTGTTGCATGGGGGCCCTTCCTTTGCCCTTCCGTTTTAACTCTTCGACTTTTTTTATTATTTTTAATTAATCATAAAAAATCATGCTATGGTTACTTTACAACCTTTTTTCTAGTACTATATTCTAATCCTAACAAATAATTATAATAAAAACGCAAGTAAGTTTGTAACTTTCTGTCTGTTTTTTTACGAGGAAACGGCTAAGTCATGTTATAATAATATACTCCGCCAGGTATAGCAATTCGAGAAAAAATGTTTACGTAGGCGTCCCGCAATGATGTCATGATGTCAATTTACAACAGGTTCGAGAGAGATGACGATACACCACGTAACAGCTGATTGAATAAAGTGGCAACTGGACAGTGACGTTATTGCGGGACCACTCCCAGATTGCTAGACCTTGTTTTCTTAGATCATGGGCTAAGTCAAATTTTGTCAGGACGATAGGGTGTGTCATGAGGACAGACAACGTACTTTTCTTCCCAGAACATTGCAGGTAGCTCCGTGGGTTGCAGCAGATAGTGTATAAAATATAAATATTTAAAAGGTAGTATTGTTTCCAAAGTACTCATTGAAGATTCACACCCATCATAGTAGGTAAATTACCCTAACTTATAGCAAATCATTTTAATGTGGCAACACACCTTGTTGAAGCGAGAGGCACTGAGCTAGCCACGCTCATTGAAAATCTATAGGTAGTAGATCTGTGACTTATACTGAATCTATGATTATTTCCAATATTATTTGTCATTTTTTTTTTTTTTATATGTTTGTATATTTAAATCTCTTGATGTTCTCTTGGTTTTTTAGTCTATTTATAAAATAAATTAAGATAAGATCTCGAAAAATACAACTCACTTGTGTGAATTCCTAATTTCTGATAACCATCTAAATTCATTAACATACTGACTTGTGTAGTTTTGAATTGGATGATGTCAGCCCAGTATATATAACAACGTTTTGTTTAAAAAAACATACTATTCCTAGACACAAGAAAAAAACACAATACACACAATAGTAATATTAATACACAAGAAAATTTAAAGTAATTTCTGCCTATATTGTGTTCAGTGTATGGGTTGTTTTTTTTTTATTATACATACAAGTTTACACCTAAAAGTGGTACTAAGCCTAAAGAAGGACATTGTAACAATAACTTTATACCTATTTGGGACCCACCCAAAAAACATGAAAAAATAGCTGTACCCATGAAATACATGCATGTTGGTTGGGTTTAGTACAAAATTCACGAAAAATGTGTCCTTAGTTTACTTATATACATTTAGATATAATATTACCTATATACAGTTACGAATATTTTTTTACCTACTCGCACTTTTATTTAATAATACCTAACAGAAAAAGTAAATTTTATAATTATATACTATTTTAACTGAAATAAATAGCTTTTAGGCACCTTTTCCGAAGGCAGTGACCTTAATGCAGTTTTTTACTTACAGTTAATGTAGACAGTTTAATTTAGATTTAATACAGTTAGGTTTTATTAAGTAACTCTAAACAAATTGTTTTAATATGTTCCATTTTATAAACTTTAGGATATACTTACATATTTATTTATAAGTAAAAAAGTACATATACAAAACTATATCGATTTCTTTAGGGTATAGAGATCTTAGCAGATCTCAGAAAGAATTTTGAGAAAGAGCGAATTAAGGTAGACAAAAATGGATTGAAAATTTATATGAAAGTCTACGCGTAGACGCGTACGAAGTCACGGACAACAGCTAGTAGTACTTAATAGGTATCTCCAACCTTTATCAATATGTCATATACAATATATCCACACCTTAGCCAAACATATCCAGCAAACCGGAGCGCGTCTAATGTTGTTTGCCGACCTGTGTACTCAGATCTCAGATACTGGAAGGGATCATTTGAAAAACATCAATTCATAATAATATAAGATTTTTTTACCTGTAGATACGTTGAGCCCGCCACCATAATAATATTGACTAGACGAATGCAATGCTGGCTGACTGGCTTCATTCAGTCATCTCTGTCACGCACTCCGAGTGTTCACAACAAATTATATTTTTGTCTCTTTCTAACAACAGATATAGCGTAAAAAGTCTTTTATATTCTTTCCCTTATTTCACAAAATGCACATATACGCATGTACATGCTATGCTATGTTATGGTATATGCTGCGCTCAGTCAGTTTTTAAAGCCGTGTTGTTCGCCTAAACGTCTCTATTATTACACCTCACTGAATTCATACAAATAACTAGCTGCGCCCCGCGGTTTCACCCCTCATATCATCAGCTATTTGTCAGATAAAGTCCCATCAGAATCGGTCCACTTTTTTCACGCTAAACGCAAAAACTGTAATTATGGCACAAGTGCGGCAAGTTCGTCCGCGGGTATGTGTTCGACTAAAGGCATCAAGCCTGATTTAGGCCAGATGCGTTCAAACCCACCACGCCTCCTTACCATATTATTTGTCTGAAATCTGTGCAAATCCAGTTCCTGAAAGAGCCGCGCCGGGAACTGTCGTGTGTAAAAATGTATTCATTATGTTAAAGATAACATCTTCTTATATAATATAAAAGGTGATGTGGTGTATGTATGTTTTCTATGGACCCCAAAACGGCTAGACCGATTTTGACGGGACTTTCACTAACAGATAGCCGTTGATATAAAAAGTAATCCACGCGGGTGAAACCCCGTGGCACAGCTAGTTCTAAATTGAATGAGGCATGTTATATTACTTGCTAAAACATACATAGAGTAGAAGCGTGGTTAACTGAGCAGGTAATTGGACTTAAATTGTTGCAATTGTTTTTATAATGGTACGTTTGTACCACAGAAAAGAGAAGTAAATAGAACGGAAATGAGAAGGAAAATCTGTTACCAGGCATATGAGTGAACCTTGATTAAACATTCTTATTTAGATTAACGCGTCGAACTCCACATCAACGTTGCTACAACACATAAAAATGCATAGACAGCCGTTCTAATTTAAACAACAAAAAAAAATTTTTTCTGTAGGTTGTACCCCGTCGTGATTGACCTTCGTTTTCCGCATATTCATTAAATCAAAAAGGTAAAAGCACGAAAAATATACGTGAAAGCCTCCTTTCATACTTAACTACTATCAAACGTATAAGAGCCAAAAGGAACGAGTTTTTATTTTATGACTTTAAAATATCAACCGTCATCACAATTAATATACGATATAATGGCGACGATTACATATTTTCAAAGTTTTATACACACGCGGCTGGTTTTAAGAGCTTTGAATAAAAACTTTTTATGGTTCATAAATAAATGTAAGTAGCTAGCAACAGGTAAAACTAACAGTCAATTAAGCTTTATTAGACCTTATTCATATAAAAGAAAAGCTCAAAATCAATAAACGGGATTCATCCTCTATATTTCCACCCCTATAGGTGGAATTTTTTATTATAATTTAAATGGTACAATACATACTACGACACAAAAAATACAATCTATTTAAATATGTTCTTTTACATACCACAAAACGGAGCGTTAAAGCCACAAAACGACGCGTTGCATACCATAAAAAATACATTCAAGTTAAAAACCTCCATCTACATACCTCAAAACAACGCGTTACATAAAATATCACATAAAATACATTTGAATTAAAAACCTATAATTTAACATTATACAAAACGACGCGTTACATACCACAAAAAATACAGTCGAATTAAAACCTCCTTTTACATTAAACAAAAACACGCGTAACATACCACAAAAAATACAGTCAAATTATAAACCTTCTTTTACAAAACGCCAAACAACGCGCAATAAAATGATAGTCGAATGAAAAACCTCCTTTTTTTCATACCACAAAAAATACAGTTTCATAAGAACCACCTTTTATATACCACTAGCTGACCTGACAGACGTTGTCCTGTCTTATTACTGTCAAACGCGCAAAGTTAAAATTGTAAATCTAATTTTTTTTACACCTTGGGTTACATTATTAAAGTTTTTTTGAAAATAATATATGTTGATAATATAGCCTATATTACCCGGAGATAGTGTAGATTCCCAACAGTGTAAGAATGTTTCAAATCGGTTCAGTCGTTTCGGAGCCTATTCAATGCAAACAAACAAACAATCAAATCTTTCCTCTTTATAATATTAGTATAGACAAAACAACGCATTACAAACCACAAAAAATACAGTTGATTTAAAAATCAACTTATTCGAAATCAGTTAAAATGTTAAACTAGCTTTTTGAGACAACGTTTGTTAAGTTATTTCCATATTATTGCAAAATTGGCGCTAATAAAATAAGCCGATAAAATATACCTACCTATTGAAATTCAAATGAGCAAGCAATTTGGTTATTGTTGTGATTTGAATAAACATAAGACACGTTTCCATGGGAAAAATATTTTCCTTTTAGATACTTTAGTTCGTTGATCCGGTTATTTGCAAAGTTAGATATTGCTTGTCTCGTGTGTTCTGTCAACAACACACGAGATTGCCGTAACGTATAGAAAATAGATCAAAACGAATAGCTTTTGTTGATTTTAGGATATCTCTAATATGTGATTAGTTCCCATACTTGTCCATATTTACTATATAAGTTCCATAGTAAATATGGATAAGTATGATGCAAAACTACAGTGGAGTCCGCCACCCTTAGGTGCGAACTTATTTTGCATTTACTCTATTAATAATCGATACAAATCTCTTTGGTAGAAGACGTCAAGAGATATTCAAGACATAAGTATTATACTCTATTCCATAATCTTTACGAAAGAAGATATTGTGAGTCGTTTAAATTCAGAGATGAAATGAAGTAATCAGTGAGGATGACAAAAAACATATATAGCTACAAATACTTAGTTACCAAGAATAATGCTCAGCAAATTTCCAGTCAGCCTACTGTAGCTCTGCCCACACTAATAACCAAGTCTTCCCATTTCGTAATAGGCGATCGGAACTAACAATATTATCGACAAGAATAAATCACCGACACCAAAATCAAAATGTGTTCAAAATTTATGAAGATAAGTATTTTAATGTCTTGCTAGACACAGAGCGCACTATACCTACAATAACGCATAAGGAATTATGTGACATAATACACGCTACCTAGGCATTGTGTAAAAACAGAATTTAATACGGCATCTCATACAAAAGGGGTTAGTTGCGCATTTTATTTTCTGCACCCGAGGCCTCATCGCTGACGTTATCTACCGAACGACCGGGTATTGTATTTCCTAAGAGCCCACGAACACCCACGATTATGGTAACATTATAGCAATTATCCCAAATGATTTTCTTCTTTGTGATGTTCATTGCTACTTACAGCAGAGATTTGAGCAGCTAGTGAAGCGTCTGTTATCTATCCATAATTATAATATACCAATATAAAAAAAACAATCGCCGTGCGGTAATCTCGGAAAAACTCGAATGTAGCTTGACAGATTTGCATTTTTTGTTTGTTTGTTTGGCTTACCTCTATAATAGATATTAGGTTAGTTTAGATTAGGTTGACAATAGGTTGGTTTAGAAAAAACTGCAAATTTTCCCTGAAAATTGATAAATTTGTGAATTATATTAGTTTGATAATAAAATTGAGAGTTGTTGTGGCTGTTTTTTTAAATGGGCTAGCGTTTGACTACTTAGCACCTGATGGAAAGTGATGAAGTGGTCTAAGATGGATCATATTTGCCTATGAGGTGCTTGTTCACTCTTGTCTTGAAGACCTGGGTCAGGTTCTTTAGTTGTATTGAGAACACCAAAGCAGAGAACGCATTCCATTCCTTGGCAGTTCATATTAAAAAGGAATTTTAGCACAGTTGCATGCAGACTTTACCAATGTGCACGACGTTGTTGTGTTGTAACTAACTAGTAGAAATTAGTGTGTCCTGCCTGACCTTGAAGCCGATCTTAGAATCATCATCATCATTTCAGCCATAGGACGTCCACTGCTGGACATAGGCCTCCCCCATCGAACTCCAAAAGGGCTGGTTGGAAGCGGCCTGCATCCAGCGTTTCCATGCGGTCTCTTTTAAGTCGTCTGTCCATCTTGTGGGTAGACGTCCTACGCTGCGCTTACCGCTCCAGTCATAGAATACGGCTTTGGCATCCCCTGCCTCTCGTAAGAGCTTGCTTGTGGGTGGCAAGATTTGGGGACCCAACTGATCGATTGACCTTTTTGCTTGTATGGTTTAGAGTTGGGGCCCCAATCGACAACTTTACCGGTGTCGTCCTGTGGAGATCTTGGAACCCTCCTGTTAAGCACTAAGGTTGGAGGTCACTGAGGGGGTTATGTGAGTATAATCCCACAAAGCCTGCCTTCACCCCAATTTTTTCCTCGACAAAAAAGGGTACCGGTGTGTTCGTATGGAAATCTCTGTGTGTCCGTTAGATACAAAGAAAAATCACCAAAAGGATTTGAGGAGTCTATCCCAAAATTTCAAACCATCAAAAGAGACTCCATTCTCTATTCTGATTCTAGTAGCCATTTAACCCACCTTTAAAGTATGTTTGTTAATGTGATTTTTCGCATAATTTTTTTGTTTTCTTTTTGTTGCAGACGTGGTTTTTCACGGATACTGACAATCAAGATCTCACGAAAATAATTACAGGTAAGAACAAAGATATTTAATATTGTGGATATTGGATCAGCCCTCAAATATTTTCGCATTAAAAGTAGACTAAAACTATAGATAGATAGATAGATAGAGCCTTTATTCGCTGACCATAATTATCTTAAATTAAATAATATAAAACGAAAATGGAATATAAACTAGTAAATAATATGTAGATAATAATATGATTTTCAGCCTAAAACTATAGTAACTATTAACTATTATCTATGCATTTAGTCTACATTCGTTGAAAGCTAATTTAGACATTGTTTTAGCAATATAAGGGTAGGGCTTAAGTAATTTCATTGTTATTTCATTATATTTACGGGATTACGCGGAAAGTGTGTACTAAGCTAATATTGGTCCGTTATATTTATAGCACACCTTATTTCAATAGAACCAAAGTTTTCGTACAAACGAACACAAAATTGCTAAAGTATGCGCAGTACTTACTGTCAAAATACGCAACATTTGAGAGAGACAAAATGGTTTACGATTAAACAAATCAGATCTTAAGGAAAATTGAAATAAAGGTGAAAATAAAATAATGAGTCTGTAAAGTAAACGGGACCTTATTCGCACGAATGTCCCGCTAAAAGCTCCGCATATCCGTAAACGAGCTGACTCAACGCTCGACTCACCGCTTGACTCGCTGCTCACCGCTCCGCGTCTCCATGAATGAGATCTAATGGAAACTGCTTTTTATATTTTATTTTAAACTTTTTATTATGTTTGTTCATAGATATGAGCATTTTATGTAATTTTTTTTTTATCTTTTCTTTTAGATGGACACTTAGTGAACACCAACTGCTCCTCGTCACATGGTCGAAAAAGCCTCTGCTGCAAGATGTCCGTGGAATATGACCACTATCTAGAAAGTTCCAAGAAGTGAGTAAATCATATATTTCACAGCTGACAAAAAAAAAATGCCTATTATTAGTAAACACAGGGGGTATTTAGTAGCAATGAGCTGGTGTCCTAATGTTTAATTTTGAAACTTGCTGTTGCCCGCGACTTTGTACGCGCAGACTTTAATATAAACTTTTAGCCCTCATTTGCCCCTCTTAATTCGGCCCTTTCGCAAAATCCTTCCTTAGTAGACCTCTACTTCCCATAAAGAATCTACCTGCCAAATTTCAATTTCGTAGGTCAAATAGTTTTAAGGATTTCGTGATGAATCTGTGAGTGAGTGGATGAGTAGATAAATATCTCTTTTATATTTATAGATAACAGGCTTAGCGAAGAATTTAATATAACTAAATACATTACTCATACTGAAAAAATAATTTAAATTGGCTGATAAATTTCTGAGATATAAGCGTTTAAAGTTTTTGATGGGGATAAAGAGCGGATGCACTGTCCCTCTCTTGCAAAACGTGTATTGGTATTGCATTTGTATGACGCGCGCACTATTTGACGTCATAACTTGCTATTATCTCACTCTCCGTCTTGCATGAAATAAAAATTCTTCTAGCTATTTTATTTATTTTTGAGCATATTTTAATTTTGTTTTCTTTGATAGGGTCAGCTTTTTTATGAGGTACTAAGAAAAAGAAATTAGAACACAGGCCTATTGTCTGGGTTTATTGCTGTGTGGTTTTAGCCATCTTTTAAAATAAGTAGGCAATTAATAAACATATTGCAATCTTGCGACAACGCACGATAACTCGTGATTCACGCAATGTATTGTTACTGCTTTTCAAACATCTCACGCATATATCGTCATAAAATTGATATTGTGAATATAAAAATGACTTTATTTATAGCCTGGCATTTTTCAACATACCTACTTACTTACTATTGTTACTCACATTGGTAACTGTTATTGATTTTTTATAATCGTATATCTCTACTATAGCTATCTACTATATATATATGTATATCTATATAGCTACTGTCTCGTTTAGTCAGGATTTTTGAATCGATCGTATGATATTTCGCACGAAAATATCATGCGAAATTACTGACTTTCAAACGAAATCCCAAACAAAAGTCGCATTTTTCAAATTATCGTATCACTCGCTAACGCAACGAGTGGTTTGAACAATTCAAATTTTCTTTCTATCAATAGAAATCTTTCATTTCGCATAACGGTTTTGTATGTACTATCTACACATAAGAACGATTTAAAAATCAAGCCCCAGCTCAGTGAGCGCGGTCTTAACAATCATCTCTAATCTATACACACTAGCACTACGTCGTGTATGATGAACGTATTCATTTGTAACGACACTTAGCAACAATTAAAACGCAATCATATCTGCGCTGCGTATGATTGATGTTGAGAATAGTTAGAATTAATCAGACCTGTAATTATGGCAGTGAATCTCTCTGTGGAATCTCTCGGATGGGAAACCTCGTCTGGTTCGCGTTACTACAAACCAGAGGGGTTAGACAAGACCCACTTTCTGTTAGCGTTAACGCCCGCGGAAAGATGAAATTGTATGAAAATGACATTAGCTTGAGATAACATAGCTAATGTCATTGTCAATGTCATTTTCATACAATTTCATCTTTCCGCAGGCGTTAACGCTAACAGAAAGTGGGTCTTGTCTAACTCCCCAGGGGCAAGTATTTAGTAGCAATATTTACGAAAATTACTTACGTATGAAATTCCATATGATGTGGTAGCCTATTTATGAGACCGCTAGACTTGACAGGTTGATTCCATATGGGGTGTATAGATCCGCTAAGAAAATATTTAGGTGGTGAATCGAAGTTAAAAGCTTATACAAAAATCTACATACAAAGTTGCAGGTAGCTGGTAGCTATTATAGTTTACTAGCAGCACCCGCGGTTCCACCCGCGTGGTGATAAAGGAAAATAGTGATGAAGATGAAAAGTAGCCTTCGTGTTATCCAAGACATGAGCTATCTATATTCCAAATTGCATCCCAATCCGTCTATCCGCCGTTTTTGCGTGAAGGAGTAAAGCTCACACCAGAGTCAAAGTTTCGCTTTTATTAGCGTAAATGATAGCACAATTACGACAATCTGCTGTTCGTTTATACATACCGATTTTTAAGTTAATTTTAGTTATGAAAAGGCCTAATCCCTGCTTATGGTGGGCTCATGGCTATAGGGACAGCTTATAAATATAATAATTATTTTGATTTTGATTTATTTAGATAGCCCGTTGGTCCAGTTGGTAGTGAACCTATTACCTTCTGAGCCTGAGGGCGTGGGTTCGATTCCCACGTAGGACAAACATTTGTGTGATGAACATTTGTGTTTGTTCTATATCTGGTTGTTAATATCTATTTAAATATGTATTTAAATAATATATATGTATGTATATCAGTCTCTGGCAGCCATATCACAGGCTTTGCTTAGTTTGGAGTCAGATGACCGTGTGTGCAAAAATGTCCCAAAAATATTTATTTATTTATATAATTTATTTATTTATATATTTCTTAATGAAAGTAGTTATTACCGTACGTAACTACATACGAAATGTATTTATTTTATTTAATAATAGGCTTGCCTTTGACCGCCGACTCGCTTGATGTAAAGCGATGATGCGGTCTACGGTGGAGCACGCTTGCCTAGAAGAAATCGATTCACTCGTGATTTGAAGACACCCAGATTGTAACTATCGGGGAATACCCATTCAGGCAGCGCATTCCACAGACTAGCAGTTTGCATAATAAATGTGGAATCAAAGCGTAATTAACGTATTAGTGATGTTAAATAAACCGTATCTGTAGGTTACATAATCTAATTAGTTATAATATTGTTGTTTCTTACTTTCTCAAAGGCTCAGCTTTAATTAAAATTCTATTCTCAGAACTTCGTTACTAGAACAAATATAAACTTTAAACATTGCTGGGCAGCTAATCGGTGCCCAAAAGTTTTTGTTTTTACTAAAAACAAGGCGCTCTTAACTTCTGTTTTTAGAAGCAGCCTTGTTTAAATATTAACTCCCATTTTTGTTTGACTACTAATATACGACTGTAAAGAATAAATTTCTTTAATATTGCGTAGACGTCTCATATACATGCACAAATTTAAAAATCTCCCCGTTTTTATTAATAAGTAGTGCTTTTTAGTTGGACATTAATTTTCCTTGACTAATAGGTATCAGTAGTAACCGGCTTATTAGACTTTTCAACAACACGCCCTATCTAATTTTGCTTAAAAACACATAAATTATCAAAATTCATCAATTAATAGAGACCGCAGGGACACGCTGGATGCAGGCCGCTTCCAACCGGCCCTTTTGGAGATCGATGGGGGAGGCCTATTTCCGACAGTGGACGTCCTATGACTGAAATAATAATGATGATGATGATAATGATTATTAAAATTGGGAATAGGGACCTAGGAATAGTTACGTGACTTCTTATGTAAAGATCTCTTCCCTAACGTATTGTGATTTATTATTTACATGCAATAAAAACTTTGAAGTTCTATCATTATGTATTGAAATTGTATTATATTATGTACGGAGTGTAACAAAAAGGTGTGTTACATGCTTAGGGTGCATAATAAAAATATCAGTTTAAAAAACCGACTTCACAAAATTAGTAAAACAATTCGCAATTTCGGCAAATTTACAGTTATTATGATTTAGAAGAACAAACTACTGAACTAATTTAAAAAAAACTATGGGACCAATCTGAAAGTATATCCTTTCAATTAAAAATACATATTTCAATAAATAAATAATAAAATAATAATAATTAACCCCCCCCCCCTTGAATTCGGTTGAAAATCACGTGATTCATTTTGTATGAGGACACATTTTTCCCTCTAATTTAGCAAACTTGTGTTCCACAAGTGGTTCATTTTGATGGGTAGATCAATACCTTTAAGTATAACTATAGTACACCTTCTTTATACACCCCGTAACCGTATAAGCCCTTATTATTTTGAGTGTTCAGATAATTCTAGCCATATCATTTGCGTGTCAAAACCCTTTTTAATCTGTAGACAGCAGCCTACCAACCCCGGTGTTCAAATACACACAACAAACGTTAATGGTTTTTGAAGAGCTTGTCCAATATTATTCCGGGCTCACAATAATTTTCACGCGTTTACTCAGGTACGCCGACGAATGTTTTTGTTGGAGATTTCTTGCTTTCTTCCCACAGAAACTGTGTTTAGACATGCACCCTAAACTGACCAGGTTACTAAGTAAATCAAGTTGTGAAAAATTTTGTTTAATGTTTGGATAATTATTTATTAGTTTTTAATGTAGCAGTAAGTATATCCTAAAACTGCGACCAGAACCACCGGAGGATGGGCAGCAGCATCCTATTAGTACACAGTGAACGAACTGCGATCCTCAAGTCGCCTGCCAAGTGTGGGGATTATGGCAACACCCCTATCTAAGGCCTTTGTCAAAGTCAAAGTCATTTATTAGTAAATTTAAATTTACAAGTCAATTAATAATAGGTATATTGAACATAGTATATAAAAAATTATTTACAACAAACAAAAAAATAAAAATATCTACTAATTATGTCAGTTATCATTAATATTTCAATTTCACATATATATACTTATTTATTTTATTTATATTACACGGGAATTACTCACGTAAGATTAAGCCGGTCACAAATATACTTATTTAATTAAATTTTATTTTATTTGCCCCTCACTCCTGAACACATTGAAGTTCAGAAGAATTTGTTCAGCAGTGGACGTATTTAATGGCTGCTGCTGATGATAATGAATGTAGCAGAAAGCTATTAATTAAAGTGTCGAGTAAATGGTAATTACACCCTTATTATGTCATCATCGTGTTCAGCTATAAGACATCCACTACTGAATAAAGGCCTTCCTAATAGCACGCCACACCACATCTGAACGACAGTCTGCCATCTGCATCCACTGCGGATACCTGTGACTCTCACGCTGTCGTCGGTCCATCTAGTGGGAGGTCTACGCTATCAACCTACGCTACGTCTTCCAATTCGTGGTCTCCACTCAAAAACCTTCCTTTCCTATCAGTTATCGGTTTTTTGAGCGATGTGACCTGGTCATTGCCACTTTAACTTACAAAGCAGCTTGGTGACTGTTGTTTTTTAGCGAATATCCTTATTCCGGAATTTATCACGCAAAGAAACTCCGATTATAGCTGTCTCCATTGCCCGCTGTGCAACTGAGTTTTTCCAAAAGGCCAGCAGTGAAGGACCACGTCTCAGTATCATATTATGTTCCTCTGCATAATATCAGGAGTTAAGTAACTAGTTGCACAATGTCGGAGTAATTGGTATATATATATTTTAAAAAAATACGGACCAAATTGAGAACCCCTGAATTCGGGTAAAAACCTTACTTAGGTCGCGGTCAACGTCCTAAAATCCAAGATGTCGTAGCAAACAGTAAATAGGGTATCAGATTATATTGCGTTGAAGAAGTCTGAAATTAATTTTAAGTCTATAAATTACCAGTTTGCTACGTTCGTTTTATACAATCAAATTTGAAAGGTAATTTCAGCCATAAAAAGGACTTTAATCCCTGTTTACAGCTAAGGACAGCTTAAAATAACAATCCCTTTTTATATTAACGACTTCAATGATTTTCCCTGCCGTATGCTAACTTTATCTGCCATTAAACCGATTCACGGACTCCGTTTAATCGAGCTTCAAGAATATTAAATCGCTTATTTTGTAATAAATTTTTACCTTCGGAGGGCAATTAAACAGCTGTCTTGCGATTTGACCGATCCAGTTTCGCAAATGCAAACTCGATATGCAGAAACCTGATATAGATTATGAGGCCCAACGCCCACTGTAGATTCGAGACGTTACGGTAAAAGCGGCAGTGGAAAAGTTAACCCTTACCGTAGGTTCAAATTGTCCCGCCGTGGTTCCAAGCCACGTTACGAGTAACGAGCGAGAACGAAGAAAAGTTTTGATCCTACCGTAAACCGCAATTAGATTCCTTTTGCGAAAGGACCGAATTAAGGGGAGCAATAGGGGTTACAATTTTATATGAAACTCTACGCGTGCAAAGTCGCAGGCAACAGCTATATAAATAAATTGCTATTCATTATTCTCGCAAAAACTCAAAAACGGCTTGACCGTTTTTTTTTTGTTCTCATCAATTAAGGGATGGCTTAGAAGTAAAATATAATTTTAAAATTTATCTGGAAAATAGGAAAACTCGGGAAAAACTGAAAGAGCTTTTTTTTCTATGAAATTTTAACATAGTACAAAGTTTATTGGGTCAACTAGTAATCAATATGAAAAACCGACATCAAAATAATTAGTAAGCGCTCTAGCACAATTATTCGTATTATTGGAGATCGTTAAAAACGAATAATGCTCTGTGGCATTATTCGTTTTTAACGATCGACATAAACTAATGCTAAAAAAAAAAAAAAATAGGGACTACTTCGAGATCTTCTGTGTTTAAAAAATCGTAAATTGGTCGACCAGCTCTCTGAGTACTAGAAGTAGGTACATACATTAAAAAACGGACCTAATTGAAAACCTCTTTCCGGTTGGTTATTGTACGGCCGTTTGTATTCCACAGCGCCGCTGCGCCGCCTTGACTATACAGTCAGCGTTGAGCCTAACTTGACCGCAGTGGTCGTTTGTCGTACGCCAAGTAGTGTAGTAACTCGTTATTAATCGATGCTCTCCCAGTATGTGGTTACGTATAAACTCTGACTCGCGACGATTAAGTGCTCGACTACTATTATTTGCGAGGAACGTAATACCACTAAATAATACTGCAGCACTAATTATTGGCACTCGCAGATTTAGCGCGGCTTCTTAAACACCAGTTGATTGGTCACCCTTCTTAAACATGGTGACCAATCAACTAGTTTTTTAAAAGCCGCGGTAAAGCTGCGAGTGCCAATAATTAGTGCTGCAGTATAATTTTGTGGTATTATCCTTTAGTCATTATTTCAGTACCTACAATAAAGTTGAAATTATTGAAGAAAAAAACAATTACTACGTAGGTACAGAAGTATAACTTTTTGTGATTCTTGATACTTACAGCTTTTAGCAGCAGCTATTTTGTTAAAAATAATTACTGATTTAAGCGTCTATTTTTGATACTACTTTTAAATCGTTATGATTCCAAATATGAATAAATTTATTGTGTTAATAAAATTTTGAAAACCTTTCTGTTTGTTAGTTTCTTCTAATTCTAAAAGTAATGCTTAGCCGGTTTTCTAAAATTGCCTTTGTGATTTTTTTACCTTCAAATTTTTTACTAAAAATATGCGAAAGAAATGCATGTACCACAGCGAAAGATGTACGTAGAGACGTTAGGTCTCTTTGTGTCTTATCGCATTTACAACGAGAAATATTCTAAAGAACTATTCGATCTGATACCAGCATCGCGGTTCTAGCATCGCACTAGCCACCACCGCCTAAAACTCATCCCATAATTCATAGATGGATGGATAGATGGATTCATAGGAAGTTGCACTATGCGTTTTACGCGATCTTTTTTGCTTCACACCTACAATTTGTCGAATGAGCTCCTGCGGTAATTCCGAGTAACTACAACATGGGGTTCTTCAAGTCGGCAACGTATCTGTGATGTCCCTGGGGTGTTAGACAAGCCCCACTTTCTGTTAGCGTTAACGCCTGCGGAAAGATGAAATTGTATGAAAATGACATTGACAATGACATTAGCCATGGTATAATAATATTTCTTGGATCATGACATTAGCTTGAGAGATGTTCTCTCAAGCTAATGCCATTTTCATACAATTTAATTTTTCCGTAGGCGTTAATTTAATAATTATATTTAAAAATTATATTAAATATTGTATTATTTGTTCCCAGGTGGTTCTGCCATTTTGATGACGACAACTACGTGAACGTTCCTCGGTTGGTCAGCGTTCTACAAAAGTATAATCATCAAGATGACTGGTATTTAGGAAGGAACTCCGTTCACTACCCCCTCCAAATACAAAGCAAGCAATATAAAAACGTAAGCCAATAGGGTACTATGTATTTTTGTAATTGACTATTGATATTAGAGTATTTTTGATCAGAAAGTAATTTCAAAATTTTAAGCGTGGCTGCTCTTGGGGAGGTGTTTGGGCAGCCGTGGATAGCACAGGTTCGAATCCCGACGGTCGTATTTTTTTTTTTTATTGTCTACAACATTTCAATAAATAGTAATTGAAATTTCTGTTTAAACTATCTTACAGACGCCTCAAAGATTGTTTTTAAATATATATTTATTTACTTATGTTTGTTTTAGGAGTCGTATACGTTTATGTTTGCGACCGGTGGTGCAGGATTTTGCATCAGCAGAAGCTTGGCATTCAAAATGCTACCAGTGGCCAGGTGAGAAACCATTCTAAGGAGGAGGAATCTATAGTGCTTGTCTATTAAACATTTTAGTTAAAACAAAAATATTGAGTGATAAGAAAAATATTAAGGGTAATCGAGAAAGAATTGCTACCAAATTTTTGATATAACCTTCAGTAATTTTAAACCATTAAAATAGGAATGTCGAATAAACAAGCAAGAGAGCGCGTAATGCGTAAAAGCATGTTTTAGGGTTCCGTACCAAAATGGTAGAAAAGAAGCCAATTTTTTTATGGTGACACTCCAGTGTCTGTCTGCAAGTCACACCCGAATTCCTCAAGAACTAGTTAAACTATCGACTTGAAATTTAGCACACAACTAAAAAAGTTTACACATTTTATAAAATTTGCTGTAAAAAAACGAAAATAATAATATTTATTTTACTAACTAGTACGGAAACCCTTGACAAGCTATTTTTACTCACGTTTTGGCTAATTTATTCATTCGGAATAGTATGCACTTGCCACAATTTATAATGATATCTGTTTTATTTCAGTGGTGGAAGATTTATCAGTATTTGTGAAAACATACGAATGCCAGATGACGTCACTATGGGATTTGTAATTGGTAAGCTTTTTATAATTATTCGTCACTTATTTGTACTTCTCACAAAATGTTAAAGTGTTTAATAAAATCTATCCTGAGAATTTGGCAAGAGCTGGCGGAGGACCGAGATTTATGGAAGGAAATGGGGGAGACCTTTGCCCAGCAGTGAGACAGTATAGGTTAATAAAAACGATTAAACTATATTTGTCAACTTCTTGCGTACGCGAAGTGATAAGCGTTAGAGCGAGAAAGACATGTTTACATAACCGATAGGGTGACCTGCCTATATCACTGTAAGGTAGATTCATTGACATATATTCTGCCCGTCATAAACACAGAAAAGAAAAAATATTTTCTGTGGTCCTAACCTATGGTGCTCAGGGGCCGTACCTTCAGCGGTTTTAAGCAATTCAGCAGTAGAAGTACGTTCTTTATTGATCGACAAAATTGACTCGTACACGTTAATATTTTATCGAATTTGTCGATTTCAACTGTCAAATTTGTCGATCGATAAGAACGGTACTTGCACTGCAGTTTAGGTAATTGCAAAAAGTTGCGCGATGGCGTTAAGCCTGGGATTATGGCAACACCCCTCTAAGCCCTCTTCGTTCACTGCTGAACAAAAACCTCCTTAGGTTTTTGTTGCACTGCTGAACAGAATCCTCCTTAGGTTTTTGTTCAGCAGTGGATGTTTACTGGCTGGATGGTGTTGTGTGATGTTAGGCCTGGTCATTTGACTGATTCACAAAAATACATTATTTTTTTTGACGTGATAACGTCTTGTAAAGCGATGAACGCCGGCTGCACACACGAAAAATTGTCACTTTCCACCTGAGCCGCGCGTGCAAGCGAGAGCGCGGTACAAGCGATAGAGAGGCATGATCGGCCTAAGCGTTATCACGTAATGTTTATTGATTTCATTTATGACTCGACCATAAATAATTTAGAGATACAGGTACGTTTTGTTTGGCAACCCTACAATTGAGGTTTTTTTTTCAGGGGTAATACTGCAGAAGAATTTGACAATAGTACCAGAGTTCCACTCTCACCTTGAACAATTGAAGCTGTTACCTATTGAGAAGTTTAGATATCAAATATCTTTTAGCTACGGCCGCTGGAGTAAGCATGTAGCTAACGTCTTGAACGTGCCCGGCATCGACTTGCAGACTGATCCTACTAGGTGAGTGACATCGATTCGTTTCATTGAGTTATCATTACTACGTATAGAGAAGCTATCCTTAGCGAAGGTCATGTTCCATTTTACTTAGTTTAAACAGTTCGCTGCAGCGCTGAAACAATAATTAGTCGTCTAATCAGACAGTATAAGCACGCAGCGCTAGAACGCTATTAAAGTAAGCGCACATTATGCCGGGCCGCAGCGGGCCGGTTGCCATATAAAATGCATAAAAGTGATTATTGCGATAACCTTTAAGATGTAGTTTTCTCGCGACCAAAAGGTCGAAAGCGCCGTAATTTTCATGGCACACGCGTTTCGTTTAACGTTTAACTGATAGAAGTGCGGCCGGACGGCTGCAGTAGTATGGAACACAGTAGTGATGTGAATCTTCTCAATACGTAGTAATAGTGGCTCAATTATTTATTTTTGGGTTTATTGAGTACCAGCTTTGTCTCGCAGTTTCACCCGCTATCCTACAGGAATAGTAAATTTTTAAGAATAAAAATATGTGGTCTATGCATTAATCATGGATAAAAATACCTCCATACCAAATTTCATTCAAATCCTAATAGCCGTAACGAAATTGAATGTGGACAAACAGAAAAGGCGCTTTTAGCCTAAAAAGGACCTATTACTGAAATAACTTAGTCTTAGGCTATGCGAACGCTGATTTGTAAGAAGTATTTTATCATGACAATAAAGAACAATCCAAATCAGAAAATCGCGTGGCTTAAAAAAAAAGCCACATTGACATCTGGCAATATTTTTCTGTAATATTTATTAGAAAAAAAATATAGATAGCTACAAAACATAAAAAAAATATTACTTTTAATATTAATGAATACCATATATTCTATCGAAACATATATTATAACTAAATTATAACAAACAGTTTTGTTGACTGTGTTGTCAACGCATGTGTGACATTTTATGCGTAAAAATGTCAATACCAACGCTACCTATACCAAAGATATTACAGGAGTTTATAGTGCTACGTTTCACCTAGGTCGGGAAATTCAAATTTCAAACAGTATTTTTGTTTTTGTAGCTAGACACCTTAATTATTCTTAACGATCATGGTACCCTGGTATGTCACAAATAAAACCCTACACAAGAATCTGCAAATGCCCACAGTGGAAGAAGAAATAAGAAATAACGCCCTAACTTATCAAAAACGACTGCAAAATCATCCAAATGAATTAGCAAAGATGTTGATGTCAAGAAGGCCCCCAAGGAGGCTTAAAAGGAAGATTCCCCGAAGACTTAACAAAATAAGAAAAATTATGATGGATGCGTCAATGGGCGTATTCCACACAAGACGCGTCACTTGCGACAACAGTTCAAAATAAAGCTTATTGTCTTCAAAAGACAGATTCCTTTAAAAAAAGGGATTATAAAAAAAAAAAAAAAAACGAGCATGGAATTTCCGCAAATTGATTATAACTCTTTTCTTTACAAATCAAATCTCTAACGCACATTATTACTTATATTTGTCGATAAACAAATTATTGGTTTTGTTTCATACGGCTTATTTATACAAATGTAAGTAATAAGGTACGTTACTGATATATAGCTGTACAAGATAATGTAAAGAACATTTGCGCAAATTACACACCAACGATTTGCGCAAACGCCGTGTAATTTACAATTATGACCCCGGTCTAGCTACAAGGACAAAAAACTGTTTGAAATTTGTATTTCCCATCGTAGGTGAAACGTAGCACCATAAACTCCTGTATTATCTTTGTTTTATCTGTCAAGTAAGACTGATACTCGTAATGCAGTCGGGCGTTTAATAAAATTCCGATATCCTTTGTTCCAGGTTTTTATCCCTGCATTGTTTCCTGTTCCCTCATATCGAAGGCTGTCCAAGATTTATGTCTAAGATAGCAGGGTGACGACGCTGTGATCTGCGCCGAAACTGGTCGCAAGTGTAAATTGACTAAATGTATATTGATATTATGATCATTGTATGAGTACGTATCGTAATAATCCCACGAGCAATGAATATCTTACTTCAAGAAAAGATAATCAGAGTTTCAACTAAGGATGCTTCATAGAGAGGGTGCGCTACAAAATAACTTAGTTTCTCCGTTTAATTCGTTTTTTTTCCTAGGTAAGCGTGCTCTATCGTATACCTCACCTGGTATTGTTATAAAAAGATAGACTAAAAAGTTTTGGTATCGCAGCATGTCGGTTATCTTTGTATGTCTGCCAAGGGGCACGTTAGCTATCAAAAACAATAAACCAACCCTAGTGAAAAGCCATTTTTAATATTCAGCGTACCACACATCACTGTGACCGTAAATCTCATAATCCTTGGTTAGGGTTTCAACATTTCATCATTGCTTTGGCCAAACACTGTTTTAAACTATCGCGGTTGTTCACGGTTATCCGGTTGTACTACGATTTTTGCTGTTGTTTGTTTTGGCTAGATTACATCTAAAAGTGTCAGTAACTTATTTCTATGAAAGACACTAAAAGTGACAAAAGCCGATTTGGATACTCCATACCTCATTTTTTTATCCGCTTAACACGTTGTCTATTTAGAATTATTATAGTCAGAGCTTACTTTTAATAAATAAGTTTTAAACAAGATTTTTTGCTAAAAGAAACAGTTTCCAACAACAATTTTCTATACAGGGTTAAATGAACCATGTTACCAAGCTAAAAAGAGGTCATTACTCATAATTATGTATTTATTTTACAATGGGACCAACTCTTAAAGCGCTCAAAAAAATTGCTTCTGAAACATGTCGTTCATACTTACTCAATTAAATTAATGGAACAGCTGAAATTATTTTTCAGGATTGGTCCCAAAAATCATTATGTTATGTGACTTCTGTTTGCTTTAGCATTGCAGAGGATGCGCAGTTTACTCACGCGAGTGCTACGCTGGGGTAAGTTGCAGCACTTTTTGCTTAGAGCAAGACTACTAATCATCTTCTACTGCCACTGGCACTAAGCAGAAAAGTATTGTGGCTCGTTACAGGCCGTTCCTGTGCATCGTCTGCAACTGATATTAAGTATAACCCTGTATGTGATCAAATTTATTATTACAACTATTAAGATGAATTTAGATAATAATTACAGTTTCTTGAATAAGTGGCCGGTTATAAAGGTGTTCCTCAGCAACCGGAGGACGCATAAGACGCCAAAAGATGCGCAAAACTGTGCTAAATCCACATAATAAAATATTTATATTACTCAATAAAATATATTTATTTTCACTGACTACATAATTATGTCAGTCTTATATTTCTACGGTTGCTATGGATATTATTACCCTGTATAAAGAGTGAATATTTATAATCGTCAAAAATTTAGAAAATGTGGGGAAGAGTCAGCTCTGGCCGGAAACGGGCCCTTAACAGAAAACACAGCGACTCAATATGGGTTCCTGATTTTGCTACTCAATCCTAAATGTATGTAAATATTGAACATTAATTTTGTTCTCTTGTGTATAGGTACTAAAGTTACAAACAAATTATAAAAAACTTTTTGTAAATATAAGTAATGTAAATAAAACAATATCTATCAAATTCAATGTATGATTGAAATATTAGGCTTTAAAGTAGTTTTCTATAAAAACTGTGATATTATTAGTATAAGAAATGAAGGTATTGAGCTGAAAATTTTAATATACGCCAAGTCAAAAATGTTATGTTATGTTGTCTTTACTTGTTTATCAAATAAACAGTAAAATATATTCGGTTTGTTTAATTACCATCCCTATGACCTTAGAATACTTTTAATCTATTTGTAGGTATTTAAATGTAGTCCATAGGATTTTCTAGAAATACATAATATATTTTACAACACATTTGCTCAAAAAGTGCACTTACGAAGCCTGTATACATCGTTCGAAAGTTAAACATTACGGATCATACAACGGAGCGTGCGGTAATGAATTTTACCGCACGCTCCGTTGTATAGCACCGTGCGTGTACTCTACGGTATTTTTTTAATTTCTATTTTTTGTTTTTTTTCTCGCAAATGTGTTGTAAAACGTTGTATGGCACACGTGCGGATTGGTTATTACAAACTCGTGACTATGGTACATTCGTCTACTCGTTTGTAACAACCAACTTACCGCACTTGTATCATAAATAACTATATTTTACCATAATATGAAAATTATTCCTTATACGTGTATCAAAAAGGTGTGATATTATGTATGTAAGTACATATAAGGGTATGACATTACACAGAACTTTTACTATGGGATCAACACTGAAATTGCGGGGTAAAAATCTGCTGTTCCGTACATTTTGTCGAGTGTCTATGACCGTTTTCTGTGGCACATCTGTTTTTTTCCGCATTTTAGGTTTGTGTCGTTAGTAAAAAGTTGTTCATAATGATGAGTACATATGTACATACCCTTCAGTATCCCATCACACCTTTTTGAAACACGTTGTATAGGGTTACTTTTTAGGAGTGCGCAAATTTTGTGTATGCCAAGCTCATTGATAATAGAAAAACATTTTTTTTTTTTGCACATCGTTTTACATGTTTTAAACTATGTAAATTGATCATTGATTTACAAATATATTTTATTGATTTATTTTTAGGATATAATTTTATTTAGGTTATTACTGGGCAAACGTGCTCCATCTTCGACCGCATCATCGCTTTCCATCAGGCTAGATCGCGGTCAAACGTTAGACTAGTCCGATGTAAAAAAAAAAAAAAAAATTGATGGATAGTATAGTACAGTTCACGAAAAATTATCTGAAATGGAAACTAAATAATGTGTCCCTTATTCCACGTTATTGAAGTGGAAATACATATGAAACAGTTAAGTTTTAGTTTAGTTTTAACATAGGGACAACAAGACCGACCACCGACGCCTGTTCAACAACACATACAAAACAAACATTATACTCGTATACAAATTCTATAGTCTAGTCTAGTTCTATAGTCTATTATAAATTACAATTGCCTTGCTCTGACATCATCTATCAACCACATTGACCACATTCAATGGAATCTAGGGTTATTGTCCTTGAAATGATACAAATGTAGAGCAATTTTACTCGTTCACGACGCCACGCAAACAAGCGATACGAGTAGCGTTGCCACTCTTGTCTAGTGTGAAACTAAAATAAATAAAAACACGTAATAATCATTTAGAATCCATAAACTAAACAAGGTAGGGCTGGCGCGGCTGCCAATTCGGCAGAGCAGCACAAGTGACGCAAATATGCTAACCTCGGCAGTGGTTATATATTTGAGGCGTTTGGGGTCGAGACATTGGGCCCTTGAAAACCGGGACCTCACCTCTTTTTCAAAAATCTTTCAGAGCGCCTGGTTAATGCGACGCGTGACCAAAATGCTGGCATGTTTCTGGCTCAACGCATTAGCATTGCCATTCAACGTGGTAATGCCGCCAGCATGTAGGGTACGCTGCCAATTGGTAGTGGGCTTGAGCATTTGGATTGTCTTTAGACCTTCAACGGTCTATGGGCAGTCTAACTGTATTTGTAGTGTTAGTTTTGGCTTATATTTTGTTTAGTTAATAAATGCACTTGCCCAGGAAAAAAAAAACTAAACTGCCTTTAAAACACTGCAATGACGTATGGTCTAGCTAGTCAAATACCTTTGCATTTAATTGGTTTCCCAGGGCTCAACTTTAGTTGGTCAATGATAGAAGTAGTTTTTTTTTTCTATTTCTTGCGATAAATTTATTTATATTATTAGCATAAATCCGGTTCGTGGTCTCCACTCCAGAACCTTTCTTCCCCATCGGTTATCGGTTCTTCGAACGATGTGGCCTGCCCATTGCCACTTCAACTTGCAAATTTTAACAGCTATTTCGGTGACTGGTTCTTTGACGAATATCCACGTTTCGGATCTTATCGCGCAAAGAAACTCCGAGCATAGCTCTCTCCATTGCCCGCTGTGTGACTCTGAGCTTTTCCAAAAAGCCAACAGTTAAGGACCACGTCTCAGTACCACGTACCGGAAGACGCAGCATAAGGAGGCCTCCCACTAGATGGACCAATGACATTGTGAGAGTCGCGGGCATCCAGTGGATGCAAAAGGCAGGCTGTCGTTCAGTGTGGAGGTTAAAGGGGGAGGCCTATGTTCAGCAGTGGACGTCTTCCGGCTGATGATGATGATGATGATTAGCATAAAATATATCTTTTGATACTCTGAATATAACGAAGCGATGGCGACCTAGCGGTAGCGTGTGCGCTTTACGATCTGACGGCACCAGGTTCAATCCTCGTTCCTGCAACAAAGACATATTACTTAAATAAATTATGTGCAGTTTCGATGCCATCGCTCAACAGGAGTGAAGGAAAGGTGTTATCGTGTAGAAACGGCTATAACCAAGAACCTCAAAAAAGTTCAAAAACATATGACATTCACCAACATGCACTGGGATGGCGTGGTGGATTAACGCCTGTCTTCTCACCTAGAAAAGGCCTGTGTCCCAGCAGTAGAAACATGATAGGCTGATAATAAATATGCCTCCAGACATAAAGAGGACTCCAACGATACTTTACTCGTCAAAATCGGTCAAGTCGTTTAGGCTAGAGGAGATAATATAGGAACACATAAACATACATGTTCCTAAAATATTACCCCCATTCTTGGGTAGTTATAGGGTAATTTAAAATAGGACTTTGCAGCTTTTTGTGATTAAGCAGCTTTCTGTGATCGACATGAGCAGACTGTAGTCACTTCACCTATAAATTAGTCAGAAAAATACGGACCCAAAGCCAATAGCTCGCGACCACAGATCTCATGACACATCAATGGGGTATTAATAAAGATTAGCATCTAGGTTTATATTAACACCTTCAAGCTAAGATAGTGGCTCTGAATCCTCACTAAGACCCATAAAGGGAACGAGTAAAGGGACAATTTATAATCCATGTAGTCTTAGAAGGGACTACGAGTCGCAGTGTTTTTATTTATTGGTGGTATTATATTCTGATATAATCTGGCGGCACCCGGTTCGATCCTCGGCCCTAACTTATTTAGTGCCTAAATACATTATCTGCAGTTACGATGCCATCGCTTAAAACGGTAATAAAAACATCATTAGGAGAACCGATATGTCCAAGAATCTCAAAAAAAAGTTCTAAGACATATAAACCTAATTATATACTATATGCAGTTACTGTAATAATAGACCGTTTAAGGTTTAAGATAATTCTCTTGTTAGATAGGTGATTACCAGCAATAGCCAAAATAAAGTGATGATAACTATTAATAACAGTGAATGAGTAGGTAAAATGGAAGCTCCGAAGCAATTTCAATGATTAATTAATTTGATTGACATGCTCCATTCGTTCCGTAGCGGCAGGTCTGTCTCGGTTTCTTCGTTGCACCTGGTCTTTATAAATCCGTCAGAGTTGCCAGTGGTTGGATTTTAGAGTAATATTTCCAACGAATCAATGATAAAATTATGTTGTTTTAAAGGTAAAATTGCAGTAATTCCATTTCTCATTTCAAGGTAGGAAATTTCAGTAAGTTCGAAATTATAGATACGTACTACTATTGCAATGTTTTGAGATAATACGGATTCCATAAAATAAATGCATTGCAATGATATGAAGATTAAGCTGTAGCTAAAAGAAACGCAATAAATATTTTATCATATTTAAACTAGGAGGCCGAGCTTTAGCATGTGCAGCTTACAATATGACGGCACTCGGTTCAATTCTTGGCCCTGCAACGGTTACTGATTTAGCACTAAATTAAATAAACTACGGTGAAATATAACATCGTGAGGAAGCTGGTATATTTAACAACCTCAAAAAGTTCAAAGATATGACCTACACACACATGCACTGGGCCAGCATGGTAGATTAGGGCTCATCCTCTCTATCTGAGAGAAGGTCTTTGTCCCAGCAGTGGGATCATGATAGGTTAATATCGATGATATACAAATATACTTAACTTTCAGTCTTATGTTTTCCAAAAAACAAGTTTATGGAGGCGAAGGCTGTGATGGCTCGAATGATCAGGACTCCTGACAGGATGTCACCCGGTAGGGTGTTCCAAGCTGCTGTGGAAACTGATCGACGTGAGCTCCAGCTGTTGAAGGATGAAGGTAATGCCGTGAAGAACGATGTCTTCTATAATTTGAGGCTAAGATGCAGTTTGGGGTCATCGTAACCCCTATACGTAAGTCATAAAATTGGAGTTTAAATATACGCAATATCCCGAACCTATTGCGTATATTTAAACTCGTATTATCATGTAGGGGGTATATATCATAATTGGAAGACTACATAGTTTCGGTAACAAAAAAATCACTCGTACGCTTATACGAACAGCCAAATTCTGAGTGTCCAGCATAAGGTAAGAACTCTTAAGCTAGCATCTCATCATCATCAGCCAGAAAACGTTCACTGCTGAACTAGACCTCCACACTGAACGACAGCCTGCCATCTGCATTCACTGGATGCCCGCGACTCTCACGATGTCGTCAGTCCATCTAGTGGGAGGTCTACCTACGCTGCGGCAACTCTAGCAACTCTTAGCATTTTATTCGGTAGTTGCATAGTCACTATGATTAATTGGGTTCTTTCCAAATTCGTTCTGCTGCAAACTCACAAACAGTTCAAAGAACGATACTTAAGCCGATTATTGGCCTATACGGGCATCCGCCTCGATATTAAACTCTTTTTAACTTACATTGACTTTAATTATGTTATCAATTTTATTGCTACTTACTTTAATGCATTCATGTACTTTTCTTTTATCAAATACGTTCCGATTTAAATTGAAGCTTTTTACGAGCAACGAGAAGAAATGTCATCATTTTCTCTATTAACCAGCTACTGTTATGGTCCGTGATGTCTCTAAGCATTTCAAATGTCTACCGTATCGGGGAACTTTCGAACGTACTTAACTCGAAATGGATCGATTAACCGAACTGGTTCAGGAATTAATGGTTTCGAATAAACATAATTAAGCTTCCAAAGCGAGCCGATTGATCTTCGGTCCATTAGTTTGGAAATGACATTCAATTAAAAACTTTGAATCTGTTTTGTCTTTTATCCTGGGAATCGGTCTGGGTGTTCTGTTAAATTTTCTTCGATAAGCATATCATGTAGTAGATACATAATTGTTTAATATACCTAAGTGGCCTTAGCGGTATTTAGTATTCGTTGCTTGTATTTTTAACCCTCGATGCAAAAAGAGGGTTGTTATAAGTTTAAAGTGTGTCTGGGTATCAGTGTGTCTGTATATCTGTTTGTGGCATCGTAGCTCCCAAACGGCTAAACCGAATTTGGTTTAGTTATTATTTATTTGAAAGGTGTCTTGATCGAAAGTGTTCTTAGCTATGATTTATGAGAATCTGAAGATATCCGTTTATCCGTTTGAAGATAATCAGCTCTAATATCGAGGGTCCATAAAAAATTGTGCTTTATTAATAAAGCAAAAAACGTCATGTCTATATCTAAATACATTGTAAAACTTTCAATTTATACGAGCGTTAATATACCCATGATTCAGGATTTTGAAATTGCGATGAAGGTACACGGCTCTATATTTGAAAGACGATCACTTTTGCTTATCTTGTTACGGCTTTATCTATTTATTGCTCCTTGCAAAGCAAGTTCCTTGTATTTTTATTTTCTAATTGGTCCTTGAGTCCAGGTCTAACCTTGTAATCTGCAGTCCAGTTAATAACAGTTTCGCTCGTTGAGTGGAGCGCCGCGGGACCGGTTCGTCCAATGTAATTAGCCTGCCTTTCCAGCCGTCATATAGATACACTATCTATATTTGGCTTGTTGGAAAAAGCAGTACATTTTTTTTAACGCTGATAAGTCCGCCTTTGAGCACCAACTCGCCTGTTGGTAAGCGACGATGTGGTCGAAGATGAAGCACGCAGACATTTTGTTGTGTAAGAATTCTGCAAAACTTCCCGTAATTGCCGTAATGTAGTATTGAATTCTTACTGACGTTATCTCGAATCAAGTCGAATCGAAATCGTAAGGAACATAATGCAGAATTACTCTGTGTAGATTCTAAATCTACATAGGTCATAGTATTTTTTTATAGCATAAGTGGCAAACAAGCTACGTGCCATCTGATGGTAAGTGGTCACCGCTGCCTATAGACACCTGCAATACCCGGGCCAGTGTTACCATGCTTACGTAACGTTCGTCGCAATGCAATTCTGTCGATCGGTAGTATAGGTATGTAGCACAATCACTCTTTCACACTAACGGTCATCGCATAGACATCCTTTTACAGAGTGATTCTTCGAAACATCGATTTTTCGAACTACTCTATCCCACATTAGTAGTTCCAGCCTCAGTAATTACGGACTCCAACCTCTCTTCTCATAAATAGAAAAACATTTTAACTTCCTTATGCTACTATAAATTACTAGGTGCGCCCCGCGGTTTCACCCGCGTAGAGATGAAAAATAGTGATGATTATGATGATGAAAAGTACGCACACGGGGGTGTGTAGAGAAATATGCTGCGCTGGCGCCACTGGAACTCTAATAATAAGCGTGAGTAATTCCCGCGTAATATAAATAAAATATGTGAAAACCACGTTGTTTCTATAATGAAATATGTATAGAAATGTTACGAAATTATATACCTACAAGTACCAATGACCCAATACCACCAACCAACCAACCACCAACCAACCCAACCACCACCAAGCAATACCAATGCTTTGTAATCAAAACGATCTCTATATACGCAGTGGTCACTCACGGTATCCAGAGGTCTTGCCGGATAATTACGCAAACCTACGAAACCATTATCTACACAGTAGTTATCATAGTTCTAACAGCGAGTTGAAGCAAAATTGGAGATTACAATAACATAAACGATATACAGACGAGTAATTTGACGCTCAACAATTTAACGCAACACGTAAATTTTCCGACGATTATCTATAATTACTAGCTGTATTGCTAGTTTATTATGTCAATGCACTAGATACGTAACGCGTAAGCTTGACAGCTATTTTTAGGGTTACGGACCCAAAGGGTGTCAACGGGACTTTATTACCTACTAAGCCTACCTATAGTACGCTATTTGTTTTAAGTTAACGCTAACGCCAGTTAAAATTGTTACAAATCATGTTATTTTACGGTGGATTAAGCCAAAACAATGAAAATTAAAAATGATTAAACTTATTTTTGACTTTGCTCTAATTTTATAATTATAATAGGTACCCAAACTGAATTAACTAATACGAATTGCGAACAAAACGAGCGCAAGTCAAACACAAATAAAATAAAAATGGTATTGTTTTATTTTATTTTTGCTGCATATTATATGCGTTACTGCTTATTATCTGTGGGGTCCAAACTTGACACAGCCTGACTCTTGGGGTCCAATAAGCAAACAATATTATAGAACCTTCTAACTTTTATAGTCATTAAAATAAGTGCATGAAAATTACAGACCTCACATTTAAAAGAAAAAATGCATTTTAGGGTTGACTCTGTAACGTGTGAAACGGGGATGAAATTATTGTTTTCGCTACACTTCCCCCCTCTTTGTTATATGGTGTCGTAAAATATCTTTTAAAATGAAGGTATATTATATTTAAATAAACTACTGTTTTTGTGGACATCATCAATAAATCAAAGGACACTTTTTTCGTAAATTTAATCGGGACGCATTTTCCATGAGTTAGTAAATCAATGACACTTGTATACCGCTAGCATTCAGCAAGTCTAAATATCAAGCATAAATAGAATGACAGTAACTGGCACACTGCAGATCGCCAATCTGTGCCGGTAGTACAGAGCAGGGTGTGGCGGGTCACGAATCTCGATAGTCGGTACACTGGCACTCAGAATATCATTATTATTTCTCTTTATGAGGATTCGCGGATCTAGCCCGAACATTTGGAAGGCATTAGTGGGCCGAAGTGAACACCAGGCCCTGTTGAATATAGTTTTATTTTATTTTATTTTATTATTTGCCATCGGGCTTATTATGGAAGTCTAATTGTGATTACGATTGTGTGCCATCCCGTTCCATTTACTTAGTCGCACTATGCGCGTTAGTGAGATGGCAAGTGGTCGTGATAACTTAGGAAGTAGGATGTAGGGTTTTGTAACTGCTCAGTTTGAGATACGAGATATATTGTGATCTTTTACGTTTTCAATAACAGCTGCGTATCGAAATCGAAGAAATTTACGGTTCTAGTATTTTTAATCGGTATTTTTATATTAAACAACTCTGTACTTGTCTGTACTTTTAGCTCGCACCCTTGAGCACGCCCAAGCACGCGCCATTGTCCGGTTACCAGTGAAAGGATACAAATCGAGTGCTGATAACCTTTGATCCCATTTGTAATATGCTACTTTTAAACAGAAGGATTTTTCACTATAATAATTAAAGCAAACAAGTTCTAAAATATAGATATAATGAGAAATGAAGTTTGGTAAACAACTAAACATTTATATTCAGTATAGAGTTGCGTTTCACTACTTATGGGGCAGATAAAAGCACGCTATTTCACTTTCGCATTTCAACTTTTTTGAAGATAAAACATCTCTAAATTAAAATAAAAACGATTGGGCATTATTTTTAGAATAACACTGCAAATAATAATACAAAGCAAGTTTCTTGTTAATATTTTATATAATAATAAAAATATTTAGGATAGGAAAAGTTTCATCAAATATGTTTCGAAAATTACATTAAACTTATTTATATCATTAACTATTTACAACCAAAATATGTATTTTGTTTTGATGCGAACCAATCCTGATTAAAGACATATCAACAATATTTCGAGAGCACGTCGCGTTATTTACGGGATTTCCCTAAATCCGGCCAATCACTGCGGATGGTAAATTATCCAATACTGGGGCCTTACGGCCAACTGCTAACGCGGTATCAAACTAACGTTAAAACCGCGCAGTTCGGAAAATCACGTGAACGTGAACCTTAACGTGCGCAGTTATGGTTTGCAGTCGCGCAACATTTTTTCATCACCTAAACTGGATTGCTTTATAAACAGCTAGCCGTAAGGCCTCTGCAAGTAATTTAACTCAACGTACCTACCTATGTTCTTTGAATAATAAACATATATATAACGGAACATTTTTGGGACCTACTGAGAAGACACCCGAGCTATTATATTATCAGCATACACAAGATTCCAATAGGCATTATAAGCTGCTATGTGAGAAATACTCTCCAGAATAGGCATGATGACTAATATTTTTTTATTACCTCATAAAAAAGCGGAGCATAAATAGAGCCCATCAACGAAAACAAAATTAAAATTAGTTCAAAAATAAATAAGATATAAGCAGATATAAGCATTTAAATTTCATGCTAGACAGAGAGCACACTATACTGAACCGTGACGTCACGACTCAGGAGCGCCATACAAATGCTATACTAACACACGCTTTGTGAGAAAAGGATAGAGCATCCCTATCCCCACCTAAAACTCATATCTCAGAGATTTATCAGCCAATTTAAATTATTTTTTCAGTATGTGTAATGTATTTAGTTATATTCCTCGCTAAGCCGGTTATTTGTAATAAATTAAACATGAGGACACATGCCTAGTCATGACTATTGACTGTGCATCGGTTGCTGCCCGATGTTGCAGACAAAAGGTAATCTGACAAATGAAGAGTGATATCGATGCAACAATCGTAGCAACTAAATTTGAATGGCTTCTCGGCTTCTGCTTCTGTTCTTTCTGTTTGATTTTCCAAGTAAATAGCCTCTATTTTGTTCACTAGATTGTTTAGTCGGAAAAGGTATTCTAAGCCAAAACTGAGAGTCTTCAAAAAGTTTTTCACTGTTTTATATAGGTAATATTTTAATAATTAACCTGTATTATCCTACTGCGTGTTTTTGTACTAGGATATCATAAAACCAACAACAACATTAAAAAAACATCTCAATAACAGAAAAAAATTAAGTATGATTTTTTTTACATCTAAAACGTTAGCCGTTTTCATTTGTAGGTATGAGTTCCATAACATTTAAAAACATTATGGTGGACAGTTAAAAATCCAGTAGGACTGTTAAATTTGTTTTTAATTTTAACCATAACATTTAATCCAACAGTAACATACATTAAACATTACTTTTTTAACATTTAACGTTACCTAGACACTCTATAAATTTTTGTACGAAATGTTTTATCACTAGATCTCATTCCATCGATAACTAAAATCACAGTTAATGAACACTGTATACATAATATAATGTGGCAGCAGCCCGCGCTGTAGATTTGATGTACTACATTGATAAAATTGGTTGACGCCTACACGAAGCTGTCAAGCGAATGAAATGCATAATCGAGTCTTTGAAGTTAAGTAACTTTGATCTTGTTCGGCAAGTTAATAAAGTTCTGTCTATCGATGGAAGGTATGAATAAACTTTTCTATACAGGGTTAATGGGTAATTAGTTAGCATCCTCTTAACGGCGGCGGCGGGGTGGCTTCAATACGTCAAAAAAAAACTTTTATTCTACGATTAATCAAGATTCGCGAAAAAATTGTCGGGGTTGACTGATTTTTTTGTATGGAACGGCAAATGTTTTTTGCTCGAATTTCTAAAAGTAGGTACCTAGTAGATCAAAAGTTGATAACTGATTACCAGTAGCCCTGTATAATTTGTATATGGCACAAACAGTTGCAGTACATTTGCCAAAGGATGAATCTAGAGTTGAGCTTAGATCAACAAGAACTTTCCACTATTGTTTGCGTTTCCAGCAAGTAACAAAGATGCCAAAGCTAGCTGAAAATTAAATCAAATTGTTACTATGATTAAAAATAACTTCGATTTAAAAGATATCAACCACAAGTGTGGGATTTTCCTTTTTGAGACTTGACGTCTACGAAAAATAGACTAGGAATGAGAATTCCCTGAAACAGCTAACCAAGTTTCATAAATGCACCCAAATTCGGCATAGCTGTGGTAGCCTCTTTGGGAGACCGCTATACTTGAAAGCGTGAGGTCACAAGTTTAAATCACGAGCCCGTAACAATGAGTTCTATGGAGTTTGTGTACGGATTTTCATAACACTGGCTTTTCGGTGAAAGAAAAATCGTGAGGAAATCTGCAATACGTACGGAGAAGAAATTCAAAGGCGTATGTGATTCCACCAACCCGCAACTGGGCCAGCGTGGTGGACATGGCCCAATCGCCCTTTCGGGGGTAGGCAAAAGTCCGGCAGTGGACTATTAAAAGGCTGATTATGCTATTCGGCATATAGTGGTGACAGGATAGTACAAGTTCCCATTGAATTTTTCGCAAGAAAAGTCCATGCCTACGACACGTGCATTAAATAAAAAATAAGCCCAGGGGGGTTAGACAAGACCTACTTTCTGTTAGCGTTAACGCCTGCGGAAAGATGAAATTGTATGAAAATGACATTGACAATGATGACATTAGCCTAAGAGATATTATCTCAAGCTAATGTAACTTTCATACAATTTCATCTATCCGTAAGCATTAACGCTAACAGAAAGTGGTTGTCTTAATCTAAGTCTAGATCTACTGACCAATTGCCTAAACGGTCACTTTAATCGCAGGCTTCGATGAGGCGCAGTCAGATTCCTGGCCGTAACTCTTTGTCCTAATGCATCGCATGATATCGGTTTGCCTGGCTGAATAATAACGACCTACGGTCAGCATGACACTTGTTCGGACCTACTACGTGTTTATATGGGAATATACAAGTAATCGCTAGAATAGGGGAGATGTTTATGAGTTGAGTACTTAATTTAAATTATCATCCTCCATTAATTAATATTGCCTTAGATGAGAAACACAAGATTCACAAGTCACTTATGTCTATCCTATATGATATTTTACCAACTTCAAAAAGAAGGAGGTTATCAATTCGACTGTATGTTTTTTTTATATTATAAACATACTTGAACTTCGTAAATTACTACTTACTTTGTAAATTATTTTAACTGTGTATATTTTGTTTTTAAGACTAATATATTTGACATAGTATAACGAATCATTGTTTTAGGGCTAATAAAAATCTGAATCTGATTATCAAAACACTGTTTTTTTTGTTTTTTTTATAAATGTTATAAATAGGCTTGCATTTGGCCGCCAACTCGCTTGATGTTAGGCGATGATGCGGCCTACGATGGAGCACGCTTGCCTAGAAGAAACCTATTCACTCTCGACTAGAAGACACCCAGATTGTAACTATCAGATTGTACTGTTTTAAACTATCACGGTTGTTCACTAAAGTTTTAAGAATTTTTTTTGTATGGTTATTGTTTTATGATTAACAAAATTAGAAAAAATTAGACAATATAAAAAGATGTAGGTAAATACAGGAGACGGTGGTGAAGAAAGTTTTCAAAGGTGGAAGGATAACATGTTGGGTTAGGACACTTAATGACAATATATTTTTTCTACATACCCCTCGTGACAGAATGACACGTAACAAGGCAGCCGTACAATCGCGAACATTCTAGTCACGACTAGATCTTAGCCAGCGAACGATAATTTAGTATCGCAATAGCGAGCAGGTGCGGGTAAAATGTGGACTTTATACACGGAACGAGATTTACACCCATTTGCCTACGCCAATAATGTGGAGGTGGGTGCGGACAGGTGTACAAAGTTAGGCTGAGATAAATAAAAGCATGCATTTGGTTTGTTTGATATTAGATTTTTTTTATATTAAAACTCTCAGTACGTAATTTTTGTTACAAATATTATTTGTGGTCCTGCCACAGAACACATATCCCAGGGGATCAGGATAATTCATTTCGAACTATTTACCTATTTTACGTACCGTACCGTACGTAGGTACGTACCGATATTTCGGTTTTATTGATCAAACTAAACACCAATCCAACTGTAAATCCATTATTCTTACTGTTAACTGTCACTGTCAGTTTTACTAAACCAATAGGTTTTAAATTGTAATTTAATTTTAGTTTTATTGATAGTCCGACATAGCGAAGACAATAAACTAATTAAATAACTAAACAAAGTTAATATCAGTAACCTTTGAATTATTGAAATGTGAATTCGGTATTCAGAGAAATCTCAATTTACACGAACAAGGCGTGGCAACAACTTGTCCCAGCAATATTGCATTGCACGGGAACTTTGTGAAAGCACAGTTGAATAACGTTAGAAACTGGATTAATATGCAAAGTGGTTCAATTAAAACTAATAAGTAGTAATCGAAAACATTGAACGGAAATCGACGGTAATAAACTGGACGAATGTAGATCAATTACGAGTTGAAAGTGTTTCGGAAATTTATGCAATAGGACACCTCATTTTGAGAGGTTATCTATTGGCCTATTACTGCTATTAGCTACCAGAAAGCAATTAATAAGTGAAACTAAATTCCGTTTCACTGTTTTATGATCTTCGGTAGTGATATTAAGCGTAAAAGTTGACTTACCTGCCCGGAAATTCGTTTTTGTTGCTTCTTGGTGAGATTTTGTCTTCCGCCTGGCATCTGTGTTAGTTAATAGAATAGGCATGACCTATTTCCGATGTTATGATGCACATAACTTCCTTAATAAATAAGATCGGTTTGGCTGTAAAATCATTTGCTCAATGATTTTTAATACATTTATAATACTCCACGGTTGTTCACTAAAGTTATATGATTATTTACGGGATATTTACCGTGGTAAGGTTGTGGAATGAGCTCCTGATATTTCGGCGCAGTTACATGCACCATGTTTAAGTGAAGACACTCTCAGTCAGTTCAGTCTTCCCGTGAACATGGTGCATGTAACTGCGCCGAAATATCGGGAGCTCAATCCACAACCTTACCACGGTAAATATCCCGTAAATAATCATATAACTTTAAACTTTAGTTTTTGCGAAGTATATGTCTCTGTATTGTGGTTCTGTATGCTGATAATTGTTGATTGTTGATAGTTGTAACACTACAACTATCAACAATCAACAATTATCAGCAACAACAACAACACTGTTGTTGTTGTTATTATTATATTTTTATAATTATTGTATCCATTTGAACACGCACAGATCTATATCGAGCGTGACGTAACGCCGGCACCAACAAAATATCAGAGCTGGTTATGTTCAGTCAGCAACATGCCGAGTTGGGCCGGTTTATGTGACAATGTAACTTCTACCAACATATTAAATATTTTTTGTTTTGTTTTATTTTTCATTGTCTCAGAATAAACGTTTTTGTATTTCAAAGTCAAAAGATTAAAACTTACAAGCAGGTGGAAGATAAAATGTAATTTGAATAGATACAGTCATATATGACCGTATTAGGTCCAATGTCTTCTAATATTATGCGCAAATGCGAGTATGAATGAGATTGTGCGCTTGTATGTTCCTCTTTCACACAGCAACAGAGTAATAGATTAACTTGATTTTGGAAGGTCAGAGAGTGATATAGAATACTTTTTATCCGGGAAAAATATACGGTTCCTAAAAAATACATGCAGGTGAAACTACGGGACGCAGCTAGTCTATACAATCATTTCAGCAGTCTAGATGCCACATAAGCAGCCAATTGCAGCTATTTAGGTATTGACATGCTCTACAACTCACTCAATCACTACATTTTCCGGTCTAGATTCGATTGTCAATCCATCCAACGTCAACAGCAACGTTACAAAGTTTTTCTAAGTTTTTTTTTTGTTGTGGTTCGATTCGATCGACTAGACCTGGATACTTCTTATGTATTATATTACCTTCGATCACGTTCGTTTATATGTAAATTTGCTGGGATATTATATTTAAAAGCATTACTAATTTATTTTATAACGTCTATTACAAAATTACACTAAGCTCTATGTATCTCGAGCTTCAACGCTCTGTCGGTAATCCAACTATTTTGTGTTGTGGGCTTGGAGATTGTTCACACTCTGTTTAGTTAATGAAAGCCTTTTCCCGGGGCTTAATATATCACTCACTTTGATTATAGGTTCCATAGACGTGTGGGTAACATTTGTGTACAAAAACTATCAATAAACGGGAATTAGATTTTTGACATGAAAAATCTATGTGAATATAGGGTTTTTTTTTTTTTTTTGAGGTGGATATTTTCTTCAAATTTAAATAGGACCACACTTGTGATATAGGTTATTTTTTTATTTTTTTACTAAAATTGATTTTCAGTCGGCGAAGATATTCCGTAGCATACTCAAAAAAGTTGAAAAAAGTCGAACAATCGGACCGATCTTGATGCACGGAAGTGACGCCTTGACGCTGTCCCTAAAAGAGAAAGATAAACTTGAAGTGGCGGTGAGAAAAATTTATGTGCAAGATTATGGGTCCAATAAAAAAAGAAGACAGGAGTCGGAGAGTCTGGAAAAACGTGGAGATTAAGGAGCTTATCGCCGAGCTAAACATCATGGGAGAGACTAAACATCATGGGAGAGACCAAAGCCCAAAGACTCCACTGGAGAGGCCACATGCTGAGAATAGGAGAGGATTGCAATGTCAAGGAGTATTAGAAAGAGTCGTACTTGCGCGAGCTCCAAGTTGCCAACTGGCGAGACAGTGCAAGGCCAGGACCGTCGACCGTAAAAAACAGTCGAATTGAAAACCTTATTTTTCGAATTCAGTTGATAATTGAAGTGTCGTTTTAAAGAAACCACATCTCTAGAAGACTAAATTGCGTAAACAGAAATATACGGCTAAAAATAGTCTATGCATAAATGAAATTAGATACATTGTTACCATTTACTCCAGTGAAGTTATATTTTAAAGCCGAGAGAGCAGCTACACTACTACCACTTTGATTTAAACTTTTTTGCCTTAACCACGTCTTTGGAACGTATAAAACCACTAATAGTCGGTGCGGTTTTTAAAACTTTGTTACTCAAAAGGGAAAATGTTAAGAACAACACTAATTGACGAATAGTCGTGGTTGTGATGAAATAACAAGGAATTGAAAGGTGCATTATATCGTGCTTGTTACAGCAGACTTGTAATATATGTAGGTAGTATGAAATTTCGCTGTACGTCACACATTATAGCATTCACATTTCAATGCGTTTCTGTCATCGTCACAGCTCGTCATCAATTAGCGTCCTCCCTTAAAATAGGCCGATCGATGGCACTGATGTGCGTTGTGGTTTACAACATTTGTGGTTCGAAATTTCAGACTAAGTATAACCTGTACGAGTACTTATTCCCTCTCTGGATAGTAATGGTTGGCAAATTATTGTTGTGTGTTGTATTAAATTCCTACTTTAGGCAACTGGCAGTAGCTGGAAGCAAAATGCTAAAGGATAATGGGCTGAGTAAAGTACCTTGATACCTATGTCCAGCAGTGAACTAAGGTAAGCTGATGATGATATCTAAATATGTATATATTTTTTGTCTCACACCTGCAATTTGTGCAATGAGCTCTCTTGCGGCATTTCCGAGTAACTATAACATGAGGTTCTTCAAAATGGCTGTTAATAGGGTATTTAAGGGTCGGCAACGTATCTGTGATGCCCCTGGTGTTGCAGGTATCCATAGGCGACGGTGATCGCTTACCATCAGGCGGCTCGTCAGCTTGTTTGCCAGCTATGGCATAAATATGGCATATTAATAATTGCGGGAAAGGAACAGAGAACACAGAAAAAATCACTATAAAATTAAAGAAAAGCTATTGCATAACGAGATACAGAAGACTCGTGAAATCATAGATAAGTAGGTACTCATACTAATGTATTTTAGGTTGAATTGATGATACTGGACTGAATTGAAGTTTTTGGTACTTAGACAGTAAAAAAATCGGCAACCGACAGGATTGAAACCTGCATACGAGGAAATGTCTGTGTTTTCCAGATCTTATGTCACCAGTGACTGTGAATCATCGACAAAATATTTCAATATCAATTTATCATTATTTTAAGTATACTTTTTATAATACCAGGACACGAGCTCAAACACCTGCTCCAAAAAACTTCAAACACACAGACAAAACAAAAACATTATCTCTTGTAGAGCTGTGAGTTCCACCTACATCACATATTGTTAATATAAACATTTTGATGAAGCTCACTGGCATTCAATTATTCAATATTTCGCTGGCGCTCAAATAAAGCGCACGTACTTAATTCTACCGGAGTTTCAATTACCCACTCACACTGTTTAGGGTAGCCTTCTATATCAAATCTAAGTCAGGACACGATCAGTTATAATAGTCAGATAAAACACAATCCATCAAAATATCCTAAATTGGTGACCCCGACGACCTAAATCCTAAAACATTTTCTAGCTTCTTATTGCTCTATTATCCGATGTTTTAAATGTTCTATAAAATCGAAATCACTGCTAAACAGAAAAAAAACAAATGTAAATACCATTGAAGCATCGTGTGAGGTCCCACAGGTTACCGTATCTCTATAATGACCTATTTGTTTAAAGCACTGAATGCGTTTTGCATAACAGAGATAGTAAATGCCTCGCTATACTATAGGCTTAGTACACTCTTTCCGCGTAGCCCTGCATATTTATTAAGATAGAGCATACAACTTTGTACATTTACAGCTTTGAGGTGGATCTCGATTTTAAAATATAAAAAAAATTGAAGTGGCTGTGGTACATGTAAAAAAGGATGAATTTTATTTGCTGAAACCCTTTGTTTGGGTTATCGTTAAATACTTATTTTGAAATGAAGATAATATTTCTTACTTCACTTATTTATCAATTGTATTCTTTGCGATATATGGCATGTCAAAGTGGCAAATAGTAGCTCTCTCCCTCCTTTCTTTTCTAAAATATTAGCCTTAGAAACTTGTAACATTCCATGCAGATAGGTTATTATAAAAACCTTTATTCAAATTGTTTCGACCATTGTGGTTCAAAACTTTTTGAGTTATAGCGATAAAGCTGTAATAAGTTCAAGCCGTTTTAGCTCAATTACTAAAATAGTTAGAGTCAATGAAACAAACAATCTGAAAATTTCTGAAATCTGAAATTTTTACCACAATTATATATTATGGCATTGGCTACGGAACCCTACAATATGCATTTTAAAAAGATATGCAGTTATGTCCAATGTTTTACTTAAATTTTTAGTAAACAGTTCAATTTCTTTTGATTATTTAGTTTTTGACTTGGAGAGATCCGGTTGATTTCTAATTTTGTAATTATTCTTGAACTGGGGCCTGATTGGGGAACCATAATATAATAGTGAGTATCCGTGGACGCACCCTTCAGGGGTTTGAAACCGACAACGACGACGACGAAGACCGAGACGTTCTTTCCACTTAAGCCCTTGGTCTAAGCCAGTTTTTTTAACGATTTTTTTTGTTATGTTTAGTTTTTTAAGTATTTATTTCAATGACACTACGAGCTTGAATAAGCTTCAAACACTTGGTTTCTTAAGTAAATTTTACGTATTTATATATCACGATACTTCGAATTACAACAGCCATACATTTTGTTAAAGGAACAAGTAATTTTTACTTATTATAAGCAATGTACCACTGCTGTGCCACAGCGGCGCTATCATCACTCAACCTTTCATTCCCTTTGTATTAAATTAATTAAATCCAACATGGCTTTGTTCATAATTCCCTTCACAATCAATAAATTAATGTTATATTCAATTCCGACGATTTATCTGAAGATATCATGCTGGGATAAGACTCTTACTATGAAAGATGGTGAGTGGATGTGAAGAATCTAAATGAGGCACGTAGTCTATCCAATTTGTTTTGTGCTCCAGATGCAGTGCTGCAGTCGCAAATTTTAAGACATAAATTATTTTAAAAAAATAAGGAAAATGTGAGCCTCTACTACGTATATAGGCAAGTTTTAATTAAAAACCGTCGGCAGTACTTGTAACTAATTTAACTTAATATTTCTTAGGATTACTCAGAAAGGCTGCGCTAAGCCGAAAGGGCCGATAGTACACATCATTATGAACAACTTTTACTATAGGAGCAACTCTAAAATCGCAAAATATCAGCTGTTCCATAGAAAACGGTCATTGTCACTCAACAAAATGTATGGAACGGCAATTTTTTTTCCGCGTTTTCAGGGTTGGCCCCATAGTAAAAGTTGTATAAAATAATGAGTATAACGGAACGGGCATTTTCGGCTTAGTACACCCTTTCCGCGTAACCCGCTATAGAAATCCGTCATCTCGTCAACTTGTGACCAAGGTCAATGCAGTGTTTGAAACGTCAAACATTAAAATCCACACGATTTATAATAAATTAAAAGCGTTTATTTTAAATTTGAATAACAATTACTCCAAGAAAAAAATGTATCCTGGCATTACACCAGTTCTTTAATGGCTCTGAGCATGAATCAGTATTTTCAATATCGTAAAATACCCTACCCAAATATAATGATAGAACCCTCTGTGATTCTGTAGTGAATCGTAGTTATTTCTATCAGCTCTCTATAGCACGGTTCAATAGTTACCCCCCGGCAAGTAACGAATGGCCATAGAGATTCATTGATGCAGGCCTATCATTAAGATCGTTAATTTCCGCTTAGCAGGGTTAAATGTTAATAATGACAAATTATGCGTACAAATGTTCAAACATACGAGTAAGTACACTAACTACTTCGACGGCTTTAAAAAATCGAGTTTTGTAAGCTTATAAAGAAGGGTTTTTTTGTGTGAGACTTTGTGATGCAACTTGCGATGCAAACAACTTCTCTACTAAAAAAAGCTTATTGAACTGTTGCTACCTCAGATCTGGTAAACAAGGGAGATTTGGTAAGGCACCGGGTGCGTACGCATCTGGCATAAATCAGCCTTGATGCCTATAATCGAACTCACCCAGCAGACGACCTTGTCGCCTTTTTTTGCATGTGGACTATTAGTTTACTAAATATCTCTACAAGTTTCATAGTCATCATCATTTCAGCCATAGGACGTCCACTGCTGGACATAGGCCTTCCCCATCGATCTCCAAAAGGCCGGTTGGAAGCGGCCTGCATCCAGCGTTTCCCTGCGGTCTTTTTTAGGTCGTCTGTCCATCTTGTGAGTGGACGTCTTACGCTGCGCTTACCGGTCCGTGGTCTCCATTCGAGAACCTTTCGGCCCCATCTGCCATCTGTTCTGCGTGATATGTGCCCTGCCCACTGCCAATTTGTTTGTTCTACCAATAGAACAAGTAAGAAAAATTATTACCGTTTGTTCTACTGCAGCGTCTGCAGCCGACTAACCTTCACACTGCTCTCACTAATAATACTTTACCTACTTTTATGTTTCTACAGTATAAGTACCAGGAGACCAGAAATACTGGGAAGGTAAGGGTTATAAAATGAGCGTTTCCGCGTGCTCCTACTGGGTACTCCTACTAGTAGGAGCACGAGGACTAATATATCCTTATGCTCCTATTGTGATGTCATATGCAATAAGTACACTCAAGAAAATAATAAAAAATATACATCTTCTGGCTGATCATGATGATGATGATCTACACTGAACATTGATCTAACAGTTAGCCTGTGAATAGAACCAAACGAATAAAATAGAACGGGATATGCTCTGATGAACTCTTTGACCTCACCCCTCTGTCTTGTTTTTACCGTCAAACTATCCGCCATTGCCACTAGTGCCATACACATTTTAGAGGTGGAAGTCTCGCACTGTTCGATTTCATCTATTGTTTCTGTCGCGTACCTGTAAGTTGTGGAATGTATAGGTTTTTTCTTCGATGTATAACCTGGGTTGTTTCATACGAAGTCATCAAAGTTAGGCAACGCACTGACTATACCTCTGGAATTTTAGGTGTCCATAGGCGGCGATAACAACTAACCTAAAGTGGTCGGTCGATTTTTTGTAAAAAAAAACACATTAATTTTAACCTGTTTATATGATTCAATATTATTATCATCGTTTCTTTAAAAGTAACTTAACTAGGCTTTTAAACCAGCATTTATCTATCGCGTGTTAAGTTTTACACTGTAAGTCGTACTTAATTAGTCCTCAATCTTTTTTTATTGAGAATTATAGTGAAATAAACTTTATCTTTAAACAGATCTCTGAAAGCGTTTCGATACTGGAGTTGTGATGTCATTAATACCCTAAACAACTCCATAAAAAAGGTTAAGAGACGTAGTGACATGGCAAGGCGCACAACTCTTAAGTTTCCTGTTACAAATTTATTTCTAATTACAACTGCTTGTAAAACAATAAATAACACTAAGATAATGAGTGTGAATGTGTTCTTAGCATCTAAGTTAAGGTGCTTTGCTTACTTAATGGCCCATTAGAAGTTGCATGTGGTTAAAATGTGATTAACCGTGGCAATTATTTACTTTGACTTATCCTTACTAAAATATTATAAAAGCGAAAGTAACTGTCTGTCTGTCTGGATGTTTGTTCGCTTTTCACGACTAAACCGCTAAGCCGATCTTAACGAATTTTGGCAGGATGATAGTGTATATCATGTGGACGGACATGGGGTACTTATTCTCCCAGAAAATGCGGGAAAATCGGAAAATCGCGGGTAGCACCGCGGGATTCAGCTAGTTGTCTATAAGTAAAAAACAATGACTCAGTTAAACATTTATGCTTCATTGTGAACAAAGACAATAAATTTAAGGATGTTGCGATCAAAATATCATAATTAAGTATAATGTTTTCACAAACAACATCGCATTTTTCAATAAACAGTGCGTTTTCATTTGTTTTTTCCCGGGCTTATGATCCTGTTTTATTTTGTAGTATTTAAATTCTTGCAGCGTATCCATTTCATCATAAATAATTTCAACAATCACTTCTGTGTCGTTAAATGCTTTTCGCGTTAACCAATCTTCCATTTTGTAATCGTTCGCGTGCGCGTCATTGGCCTGTGGCTGGCATGACATAATCGCTAATTGAAACTTAATTTTAATGCTTCCATTTAACTTTATTGATTGATTGGTTAACTCTTTATAGTTCATATCATAAAATTTGATACAGAGGACAAAAAACTCTTAAAAACTAGTGTAACAACTGGCGGCCTTATCGCTAAAAGCAATCTCTTCCAGGCAACCTTAGGATGGAAAGGATTTATAAAAAACGTAGAAGACGGGGTGTGCAATAGAGGATCGACTATAAAATGTTTACTTATACCATACACATACATTCTAATAGTAATACAAACTATTACTTAAAATTCTTTAAAATAAATATACTAATAGATATGCAATTAATATGAATATATATATATGATTATGTAATAATTAATGATACAAATAATACGAATAAGCTGTTCGACATAACGATATTAACAAGGCTGCAACTTTGACAAATAAAACTCTTTAACGCGAACTTTATAAACGTTCTTTAGTTTAAACTAGGTAGCAGAATGATCCATAGTAAAATTATAACGTGGTTTTGTACTTTCGTGTACTTAGACTTTAGTAACGTAGGCTCGGGTGGCTCAACCGCCCTTTCAGTATTGACGCATAAGTTATCAATCAGCAATATTTCGCTGTTACCAACTGTTCGCTGTTTTACCAGTATGTCCAAGAACCTCAAAATTTCAAAGGCATATGACATTCACCAATATGCACTGGGCCAGCATGGTGGATTAGGGCAAATCCTCTCTCTCTGAGAGAAGGCCCGAGTCCCAGCAGTAGGCTCATGGTAGGCTGAAATGATGATGATGATGATGACCAACATTTAACCAACTACTAAAGATTACGGTGAGCTATAAGCCTAGCCTGACAACCACAAAAAAAATCCCCACAATTTTTATTTTTCCTTGTTAACATATTTTTTTTTCAAAACTAGAATTCTATTATCTAAACTCGATACCTAGTTATTTATCTGCTTCGTGCACTATAAGCACTAGTGTTTCACAGAAGATGATTTGCCAAAATTATCTATGTCATAGATTTGTTTCGCTTTGTTCAGACAACCATTCTCTAAAATATTTTGATAAAATCTCTTTATCTCACGACCTAATTACTCAACTCATTAATGTCTAATAACGACACATTGTTCAATGTTCATGTTCTCATGGACAAAAGCAGTCGATTGTCTGATTTAACAGATAAGTATTGTAATTTGTTTCAATTCAATTTCAATCAAGACAATGATTTGCGATAATTTGAACAAGGTATCGGCGTAGAATATATACGTTTACGGCTGAATAAAAACATTTACAAAGTGCTAATAGAGACCAATATCACAAGTAAGGAGGAGAAAAATGTAGAAGTTGGTTGATATCCAGCAGAGCTAAAGATGACTTAGATGACGATGCTGTTGGTTGATGGTAAAAATACATTTAATCTTTCGTGATTTTAACACGTTTTAAATGGTTATTGGGACTCATGGTGCATGATTTTATTTAGGCAAAAATTGGTTTTATTAAAATCGTGAAACAAATCACAGTCAGAGTCAAGCAAAGTAAGTCACAGTCAAGTCCAAGTCATGCTCTATTAAAGGGATGGAGACTTTACAAGAGGCTTCTGGTGAGTTTTGGCAACAACTCAAAAATACATGTTTAGCCTCATTATATCACTTGCCTAAATTCGGACACGTTCAACAATAACCTAGAATTATTAAACATTAACTTTTCGAAATAATACAAATTTAGGAAAATAATACAAATTTGAGACATGTTTTTTTTTCCATGTTGGCACCAAAACTCAACCATCTCTGTTAATAGGATGTAGAAGGCCATGTTTTGTCCGTGGAGACAAATTAAGGTTCAAGCTAGAATATAATCATCATCATCATCATCATCATCATCATCATCAGCCTGTAAACGTCCACTGCTGAACAAAGGCCTCCCTCGTAGAGAGGGGTGTTGCCATAATCCCCACGCTTGGCAGGCGTATAATAATAATTTCAATATAATAATTTCATTAAAATCAATAATAATTTTGCTATACTTGAGCTCATAATTTCGTAAAAACTCAGTTTTTTCATTGAAATTACCACCGCAAGTCAGTGTAGACATTATATTAAATTAATCATAGAATTCATTCATATTTTTTAGGGTTTCGAACCTCAAAAGGAAAAAACGAAAACCTTTGTTGTCCGTCTGTCCATCTGTCTGAATTTTATATCAATTACTCGGGTCTACGTTCTGTGGCAGCTGTGAAAAAATCAAACTTGCAAGTCAACGCGATCAAAAGATATGGCCGGTTATGCATCGACTAAAATAAAATGAATGGACAGGCCCTAACCATTGAAATTGCTCAGTAAAAACGACTCAAAACTTTCGATCATATACTTCAACACATATTTATAAAAATGTACAGTTGTTACAAAAAATAGATCCCGGTTTTATTAATGTATTTACACTTCGGGAAAGCATATATGAATGTATAATTTTGTCAGATGTTTCGTTATAACGTAACAATAGACACGTGTTGCACTTCCTAGGGCTAGAGACCGACTGAAACGAAATGAGAGCCGGCGCTCATTTTGTTATCTTCAAAAATGCGCTTCTACTGGGCCTGTCCATTCATTTTATTATGGTCGAAGCGTTTATGTCGCATATTTTCCGATTTCACAAGGGAATCAAAATCTACCCCGTTGACCTAGAATCATGGAATTTGGCAAGAAGCAAGATTTCACAGCATATATAAAGGGAAACATTCAAAAATTTAAATATAAAAATATTGTTTTGCAATTACAAATGTACATTTTGTAGTTGGTATGTATGGAAGAACCTTACTGTCCACTACAAAGTTAAGTTTGTCTTTCAATATTCAATTTTTTTTGTTGTTTTTTTTTTGGTCTCGTGTATCAACGTTTCTGGTCAACGGAACCCTCAGGATGCGAGTCCAACTCATGTCCGGTTTTTTTTTCAGTGTACACGGCAAGTTGGCACATTGATCATTCTTCTTCATTAGCAAAACAAACATTGAAATGACCATGAACGTTTTAAGGTTATGTCCAAGGCTCACAATACCATCTTTGGCACATACTGTAGGCGTCATTATCTGGACCATTAGCAAAACTATGTTACTAGTTGCCACTTTATCTCTATCACCACAAATGGTTTGCCTAGAAATAGTTAAGGGTCAAACCTTACAAAGTTTCAAAAGCTTAGCTATTTGTTAGCAATAGTTATTAATATTTGTTATACAAGAGTGCAAAGTTGCTTTTTAACCGCGTACTCAATTTTGATGACCGAGCAAGCGAAGGATTCTAAAATTAGTATCCTGAGCGTTAGCGAGGGAATCAAAAGAGCACAAGGTGAAAAATCTTTGCACTCGAGTGCAACACGTAACTTTTCATCCCACCACAGCAAGGAAATGACTAAATGCAAAAAAAAAAAAAGGGTCGGCAACGTATTTGTGATGCCTCTGGTGTTACAAGTATCCATAGGCGACGGTGACTGCTTACCATCAGGCAGCCCGTCTGCTTGTTTGCCACCTATGGCATAAAAAAAAAAAAAACATTTTTTCATTATTAACAGTTTCAGTCATTTCTGTTGGCGTCAAATAAACTTCCTCATCGCTAGAATCACTCATTTTAGGTTTTTCACTTGTTTTCAAGTTTCTTGTTTTAACCTAAGGTTTTAACAATATGACAAGAAAATGAAACGGAGGACGCAAATTAAAAAAAAAGTACACCAAGAAGGTTCTGAGTCTGAGTTTTTAACAAATTAAAAAAGGTTGTATGATAAATTCGGCACCATGGAGGTAGAAGTAAATAGGTTTAATGATGTTTTGAATTCACAAACCTAGTGCACACGATGTTCTAAATTCAATTTGCTTTATCCTCTAGCGGATAAAAACAGCTTTTGCACTCAGATATCGAAGAGCAAAAATACTCTTTCCGAGATAGGGGGATGAAACTAGGTTTAATGATGTTTTGAGTTCACAAACTTAGTGCACACGATGTTCTAAAATTGACTACATGTGCGATCAAGTGATTGTATTATATTTGGATTCCCACCTAAGACAAACATTCGTGTGATGAATATTTGTGTTTGTTCTATATCTGGGTGTTAATATCTATTTAAGTATGTATTTAAAAATATATTATGGTATGTATATCAGTCTTTGGTAGCTATAGTACAAGCTTTGCTTAGTTTCGGGTCACATGACCGTCTGTGCTAAAATGTCCCGAATATTAATTTTTCATTGAAAACAATAGATGTTGAGTTTTAAGCCTAATGCATTTACATCGTCCGTTTCTCGTCAGAACTAATGTGCTTTCTGTGGCTCTACTTCATGTTAAAAACAAAGCGTTGTTCTGGCTCCCACGCCACGCAAGTGTGACGATCGCTTTTTACGATCGAGGTAAGTGGGTTGTCTGGTTTACCTATTCTATGGCCTTTATGCACACTATAGACAAAGAATAGTGCAAACTTTATAAGAGTACCTTAGTATTGATGAGGTGTACCTTACACACAGCAAATATAGGTATTTATGTCAATGAGTTTAATTAAAAGTTCTTGTTTTTTGGTATGAAAAATATAATGAGGAAAATATTAAAACACCGAAAAGAGCTGTTGATCCGGTCGCTATCAAACTTCACTGGATCACTCATTTTTAAACAGTCATTGGTATCACTCGTTGGGCTATATAAAAATCTCCTGAGGCTTTCACCAAAATCGGTACAACCATTTCAGCAGACCATAAGGCACATACATCGCCTTTTATACATAACTAGCGGTCCGCCCTAGCTTCCCACGGGTATAGATTATAGGCTGTCACCCGGGGATAGTGTAGCTTTCCAACAGAGAAAGAATTTTTCAAATCGGTTCAGTAGTTTCGGAGCCTATTCAATGCAAACAAACAAACAATCAAATTTTTCCTCTTTATAATATTATTAGAATATACTAGCTGACCCAAAAGACGTTGTCCTGTCTTAGAACTGTCAAACGCACGAAGTTAAAGTCGTCGTTAAGTTATCTGAAATTTTCCAATTTTCTGCGCAATTTTCTTAATTTTTCTTCCCAAAGAACCTTCTACAAAGAATTAGATAGTTTTTATTAAAGTTTTAATAAAAAATATTAATTATATCGGTAAAGTCGTTCTCAAGTTATGGCTGACCAAGGTAAATAGGGATTCATTTATATATATCATCATCATACACATACATTCATTTAAACTAATATTATAAAGAGGAAAGATTTGATTGTTTGTTTGTTTGCATTGAATAGGCTCCGAAACTACTGAACCGATTTCAAAAATTCTTTCACTGTTGGGAAGCTACACTATCCCCGGGTAACATAGGCTATATTATATTTAAAAAAAAATAGAGATCTTTACTAAAACTGCAAAAATGTAACCCAAGGTGTAAAAAAATAAAATTTACAATTTTGACTTTGCGTGTTTGACAGTTCTAAGACAGGACAACGTCTGTCAGGTCAGCTAGTATATATATTTATATATATATATATAGATAATATACATAGACAGATAGATATATATTGCTATGTTCTACCTTAGTGTTTAACTAAGTACCATTTTAATCACCATTTTGAAACGCCTTCTCCATTCGCCTGACTTCAAAAATAAGTATTTATTTAAATGACAAGCAAGATACGCATAACGAAAGCTAACTTACAAACACGGGAAGCTTGTAACGACAAAATATTGGATATGCACTCGAAAAGCCATTAACAACTGCTCAAGTTGTCCTAACGCAGTTTTTATTGTTATTTTTTGAGTAAACGCATGATTTAGTGAACAAAGTCTGGAGAGTGTGGAGATTTTGAAGGATAGTAATTTGTACAGATCTTTCTCGTAGAGTTTTCTTTCTTTCATAACAATGTATTTAAAATATTTTGTACTCAACTGACTTGATCTTGGTTAAAACGAAAAGGTTCGACAACAATAATAATTAATAAGTAATAATAATAATTGAAGTATTAAATAATAATTGATAAGTAATAATTACTTAAATCGAAAACAAGTACATATGTACTCTTACGGGATTAGAAGTAAATATTTATTTCCGATTTATTTGCGATTTGAACACAATGTTTTAAATGTCGAGCGAAAGGCGCATCATTATTTCAGCCATAGGACGTCCACTGCTAGACATAGGCCTCCCCATCGATCTCCAAAGGGGCCGGTTGGAAGCGGCCTGCATCCAGCGTTTCCCTGGGATCTCTTTTAGGTCGTATGTCCATCTTGTGGAAGGACGTCCTACGCTGCGCTTACCGGTCCGAAAAAATCAGCTCATCCAAACAAAACAATCCCGACAAAATGTATGGAACAGCAGTTTTTTTTTTCTTGAATCTTGATTAGACTTTAAACAAAAGTTTTTTTTTTGACGTTTGGAATGCTAACTGATTACCTCGCTACGATTACTGATTACCGATTACCTCGGAAGTCCTACGCTCCGTTTACCAGTCCGTGGTCTCCATTCGAGAACCTTTCGGCCCCATCGGCCAGAATTATGTTCTGCTTGATATGTGCCCTGCCCACTGCCACTTCTACTTGCTAATCCGGTGGGCTATGTCGGTAACTTTCGTTCGCCTACGGATCTCTTCATTTCTGAATCATCTATTTTTACCTTAGTCAAATAATGCGTGATATATCCCGATAGACTATTTAAAACATATTCTGGCTGTAGTGTAGAGTATTGGCCTAAAGCAATTTGAACGGAACTCCATTTTATATTTAACATAAAATGTTATTGTACTATAGAAAATGTGTTTCGGAGTCATAAATTTGATCATTTTAGCTGACCATATTGTTATTATGGACAGTCTATTAGTGGCCCTAATATATTTAATCTGAATCATTTGTTGACAATGCCGTTATTCAGGTAGTCAGTGTGAAAGAAACCTTGAGGTTACATTCTAAAGCAGTAGATTATCTTATTACCAATATTAACGTATTCTTCTGTAAAAAAAAATACGCCATAGGTGGCAAACAATCACATGGGCCAGCTGATGGTAAGTAGTCACCGTCGCCTATAGATACTTGTAACACCAGAGGCATCACAAATATGTTGCCGATTCTTTATTAATTAATATATTTATTTCAAGTATATTAACTCATACGTTCACAATTTAAGAATTACAGTCACATTAAAAAAAGAAGAAAAAAATACAACACACAATTAAAATTACTAACAACTGAAACACTTTAGTACTCTATTAATTATAAATATTAACTATATAATTTATTTATTTATGTATGTATATTATTATTGTACATATTGTTTCAGTATTCGTGTATTATTATAATGTATGTCTATGCCTATGCGTGGGGTATGCGTGGGGATTATGGCAATACCCACTCTAAGAGCACTCTAAGTGGGGGGGGGCTTTATCCAGCTGGCTGCTGATGTGATGTCTATGCCTTATATACCTCATATTCTATTATTACAGCACACCCCGTCCTTTACCTCTTCCGTATATCCTCTCCATACTAAGGTTGCCTGGTAGAGATCGCTTATAGCGATAAGGCCGCCAATTGTTTCTAGTTTTAAGTTGTTTTTGTCTTATGTGTGTAATTTATGGTGTGAACAATAAAGAGTTATCAATCTATCTAACGCGCCCCATGTACAAATTGTAGGTGAGTAAAGAAGTTTCACGGAGTACCCAAGTATCAACTTGAACCTCTTGAATCCTGAAATATTAAGTTTAGTTAGTTCCTAAGTACCCTAAAATAAGAAGAAATAGTTTGTTCCAATATTCCTTACTGTTTAATGTCATTGTATGCGCCAGATTATGCGCCCACGCAGCAGTTAACCTAATACATCGACGCCCCCGTGAATGGCTATGTCCATATCTGGTGGTATTCCAACCGGACCGAGTCATTAGTAACTGTAAGTGGCCCATAACACATGTCAAACCATTTAAGCAATTTGGAGAAAGATTTATAATATTTATTTGCTAGTTTAAATTTTTGCCTGCATTGTACCTACTTTATTTCAACCGACTTCAAAAAAACGTACGATATGATGTGATGTTGCTGGTGTAACAGGTCACCTATGGATAGGCGACTGTGATCGATTACCATCAGAAGGTTCTCAATTCACAATAATATCTTCGCCGATTGTGAACCATTTGATTGTTTTTTTATCCCCCGACGCAAAAAGAGTGGTGTTATAAGTTTAACGTGTGTATCTGTTTGTTTAATTATATTGTGTGTCTGTCTGTGGCATCGTAGCAACCAGCTAAACCAATATTATTTTCAAAAAAATTGATTGTTTTTGTTTAAAAGGTGACTTGATCGAGAATGTATATTTCCTATGATTCATGAAATATGGCTCAGCCACTTGAAGGTATGAATTCTTTTTGAATAAGCTATAATATCTAAAGAGTGGTCATGCATATAAATATGTATCAAATATTCCTCTATGTGAGGAAAATAAACGAATTAATCCCGTTTATGGAACTTCATAATAAAGTCTGTTGTAATTTTTTTTTCTAGTTTGCAAAACCTGGCTACGCATTGATATAATATTATAGTGTACAGTGACCCGCTCGCCCGGCTTCGCACGGTTATAATTTACGTGCGAAGCTGGGGCGGGTCGCTGGTTATATATATAAACCTTCCGTGAAAAAATTATCTAACCGATGATGAAAACCGCATCAAACTCCGTTGTGTGGTTTAGGAGGAGTTAGCGGCCATACAGACATACAGACAGACGCGGAAAGCGACTTTACTTTATACTATGTAGAGATAGAGAAGAAGAGATAGAGATATTATACTTTTGAATTCATTGTATAGATTAATGTTAGTTGCTAAATTTTAGATTAGCGGCCATCGAGTTGGCTTTCTTTTTTCACCAAAAGGCTATTATTATAATAAGGAAACAAATGTAAAGTATTAAAAAAAAAAATAGTTTTTTTTTAAATATTAAGATCGTAAAAAAAATCGGACAAGTACGAGTAGGACTCGTGCTCTGAGGGCAGACAAGTACGAGTAGGACAAGTACGAGTAGGACCAGTACGAGTAGGACCCGTGTTCTGCCCTCAGAGCACGAGTCCTACTCGTACTTGTCCGGTGTTTTTTTACGATCTCAATATTAAAAAAGAACTCGGAATATTTTTTAAGACTTTACATTTGCGTCCGTATTATAATAATAGCCTTTTGGTGAAAAAAGAAAGACAACTCGATGGCCGCTAATCTAAAATTTACGTTTAAATAAATTTCCGTAGGACGAAAACTTTAGAGCGCGAGTCCAAAAAAAAACTAACTGAAGTTGAAATATTGAAAGACAAACTTAACTATGTAGTTGATAATAAGGTTCTTCGATACATTCCAACTACAAAATCTAAGTTTGTAATAGCAAAATAATTATTTTTAAATGATATAACTTCAAATTTATGACTTTCGTATTTATTCCTGTATATGTGCTATGAGACCTTGCCTCTTGCCAAATTTCATGATTCTAGGTCAACGGAAAGTACCCTATAGGTTTTGATTCCCCTGTGAAATCGCAATATAATTATGCGACATAAAAGTTCATATCTTTTGATTGCATTGACTTACAACTTCAATTTTTTTACAGCCGAAAAAAACCGTAGACCTGAGTATTTAGTATGAATTTCAACTTAATACCTTTACGCGTTCTTGAGGAAAAGGGTCTTGACAGAAGGGCAGACAGACGGACAGACAGACGGACAGACAGACGGACAGACAGACGGACAGACAGAAGGACAGACAGACAGACAGACGGACAACGAAGTGATCCTATAAGAGTTCCGTTTTTTCCTTTTGAGGTACGGAACCCTAAAAATATCAATCCTCTGACATTGTTTACCTTTCTACGTACTGGGACTTATGGACTTCATATAAAATTGTTAATAAATAGTATTAGGAGTTAAATTAAATATTGTACCATTGAAATATATTCTTTTATATGTAAAAATTGTTTTTACTGTGTTAGTGTTATTTTAAAACGATGAATACAATATTTTACAGACTTTGACGAATTATGACACGAAACGTAAAAGGCGATGTTTCGATTTGTCACTTTCCAAAATCCAAATTATGTCGGTTGGGTTCTCAGATTAGAAGCTTCGCTTTGCTTCGCTCCTACCTTAGCCTTCGTGGTTATTTTTATAACAAACCCCACCACCATACCCTCATTAGGGTAGACCCAAATCTTATCAGATAGGTTACAAACCTTAAACTAAAATCTAGGCGGTTATTACCACAAATATCATACAAGAAAAAAATTACATTCCTTTTTTAAGTAAGTTAGGTTAGAATGAGAATATTAAAATGGGTCAAACATGGTGAAATAAAAACACAAAAATATTCTCAACAATATGTAATTCTTTGTGCTTAAACCAAAATACATTAATCTATAATTTATATGAATTAATTAAATTCATAAATACTTTTAGCTATCTCAACAGATTGCAAAGATTTCCAACCTTCAGTATGAATTATTTCTCTAGTTAGACCATCGTTTATGAATTCCAAAGTTTTCATTTTTAAATACCTGGTATCGTATTTATTTGCCAGCTCTAAAGTCTCAATTGCATTTTCGACAGTTAATTTCTTCTGCAATGCTTTCTCGCAAAGATATTTTAATCCGTTTAATTGATAAAAATCGGATGCCTTGAGTAGTTCTTTTGGCATTTCATCAATGTTATGAGCAACATCGGTATAAATGTAACTTAGCACATCTTTAATTACTTTCGTCTCGAATGGTGAATCGACGACATTTGTTAAACTTTCCAGGGTGTTGTGTTCAAAATGCGCCTTTAAAACGGTACTACGAGTAACGAGAAAAATTTTATGAGCAGGTATTTCATCACCTTCGACAGATTTTAGTGTTACATCAGAGAAATCCGAGTCCATCAATAGTCTTGCCATAACATTATTGAGATTATCTTTGGGCTTATATTTTTCTTCATTATTTTGTGGGTATAACAGTGCATTTGTTAAATTGCATTTACTGATCTTGAATTCAAATTTAAGGGATATGCCAGTCTCATATGATTTCTTACCATTGAATAAAAAATTGCTTTTAAACAGGACAACGAGTAGCTGCCATTCATATTTTTTTAATTGTTTGCTATCAGTATACTTATTAGAATTCAGCAAAGTAGCTGTTAGACAACATTTTGTAAATACGGATTTGCGGCTCATATAATAAACCTCTATGGTGTCGTTTTCTTGGCCCTGAAATCGGATCTTTACCTGGAAGCATTCTTCATTGTCGCTATCTTCGCTGGACTTTTTGGTACGAATTTCTCGGTTAGTTTGATTATCCAAAAGCCACATGAAATTAGGAATGTTCAATTTCAAAACATGTGTTGTCTTTAAATGGTCATTTATCAAGCAGTACTCGGTATCACACAAAATACTATCAATTGTCGGACACGAAGTTGAAGTCCCAAATCCCGCAGAAATATTAAAAAGTGACATTATTTATCAATGTACAATTTTTATTTACAGAGCTCGCTACTTTTATAACACGGAACACTATTACTCCTTTTTATAATCACTGCAAAGAGAATAAGTCATAGAGAAATATATACCACTGATATATACTGGAATAAGTACAATAGAGAAATCACAGAATGAAATCAAAAACAAATGAACGAGCGTTTCGTTATGCCAATATTTTTTTTTCATTCGCCAGTTTAATAGATAGTTTTTACATTTTTGATGAAAAGTTTCTAACCAAGTAGGTTGTCGCGTACCTCCTTTGACTAAGATGTTCTTTTTTTCTTCTATGATGTAATATGTCAATGTATAGAGTTAAGCCATATAGCAAGCAGTATAAGTTCCATGTCAGCGTTAGCGGTTATGTTCTCTTTGATTCCATGTATGGGAAAATGAATTTTCTTAATTATTTTTTTTCGTGATTTTTTCCTATATTTTAATCTCACATTCTGCTACTCGGGGTGCAGTCTGTGGGGTGGAAAGTATTCCAACAAATCAAAGATCATGTTATAAATGGTGTAATTAGCCTGACTTTGTGTTATATACATATACCAAAGATCTTGTATATACCCTAGGTCTTGATATATACCAAACACAAACAAACACACAAACACAAACAATAACACACACAAACACAAAAACCAAACACAACAAACACACAAACACTAATCAAACAATGATATTATTGTAATCAAAGATATAGATATCGGCTGTATGTCGATTTTTGTTCGCGCCCTTGCTTCTGCGCATGTAATACTGCCGCGGCGTGCGAAATGTAAACCTGCGCGCCATTTTACATAAAAGTTAATAACAAAAATTCTTTTTTACTGTCGCAAGTGTGCAAAAAATGTCGTATGAAACGCGTCTGCCTAAGAGTATACGTAGTATAGTATGAAATCTTTAGCGTGAGCAATGAGCATTGAAAATTATACTCTCCTCCCTTATAGCGATCGCCTGCGGATCTCATAATACCGCCTGGAAGCTTCGACTAAAATAAAATGAATGGACGGACCATAACCATTGAACTTGCTCAGTAAAAACGACTGAAAACCGTCGGACATTTATTTAACACCTAATTATAACCATGTACATTACATTTGTTTCAAAACATAGATATCGGTTTTTCGTTGTGTATTTACACTTTGGGAAAGTACACGAAGGTCACGTTTCGTTATCATGTAACAATAGTCTTGTTCTTGTCACTTCCAACGGCTAGAGACCGACTGAAACGAAGTGAGTGCCGGCGCTCATTTTGTAATCTTCAAAAATGCGCTTCTTCTGGGTCCGTCCATTCATTTTATTTTGGTCGATGCCTGGAGGGTATTGTGATGACCACAGAAATGTATTTTTTTTATTTCCCTTGTCTTTTCTGTGGTAATGACCATCATTATGATAGCACACTTGTATTATAGGACAATGCACGAGTGCACACCTGCTTTACCTCCGAGCTGCCCTTGTTACCTCCAAGGTGCCCTTGAGCTAGTCGTCTAAAAACCAAAAACGAGTTAGGCCCTCTGCGTTCGCCAACCAGCCGGTCAAGCTGTTGAGGCCGCAAGGCCAAAATCGTAAGTCACATAAAAAAATGCACACTTGCCCGATTGCCATGGCCAAATTACATGAGTTATACTATTGGGAGCTTTCCCACCCACCATATTCTCAAATTTAGGCCCCAAGACTATTACCTTCGATTTGATATATTATCTTTACGCGTTCTTAAGAAAAAAGGGTCTTGACAGACGGACAACAAAGTGATCGTATCCCTTATACGATCACTTCCGTTTTTTCCTTTTGAGGTACGGAACCCTAAAAACGCATAAAATCAGAAAGTCGCGTGTAAACATTAGTAGAAAATATCTAAATAATGCACACCTTGTTATACCTAGGTCACAAAATATGGTATAGCTTCAGCTATTTAACTATCATCTTCTGTACAACAGAACCTTGTAAGTAAACAAATAGATACCAAGACATAGAAGTCGATTATTCAAAGTAGCCAAAAACAAATAATACAGTACGTATTACAGCAGAATAAATAATAGTAAGGGATATTACTCGCATTCCCCAATACTTACACTTTGGCAAACATCAATAACAAAAGAAGTGAATTCCGTAGCACCTTCGCGAACCTGTATCGTATCAAAAAAGCTCCTTCTACACGGCGCAAGTAACATGCACATGAAATATTGCTTAAATTATAATGCATAGTTAAACTAGCGTGTAAAGGCCCTATGTTAACTACAGAGTCGTACGGGTCGCGGCGTACAGGCTATTGTGGAAAATTCAACTTTTTCGGTTTACGATAAATTCAAAATTGCACCTCAATTATCTATATCTATACTAATATTATAAAGAGGAAAGATTTGATTGTTTGTTTGCATTGAATAGGCTCCGAAACTACTGAACCGATTAGAAAAATTCTTTCACTGATGGGAAGCTACACTATCCCGGGGAAACATAGGCTATATTATATTTTCAAAAAAAATAGGGATCCTTACTAAACCTCCAATAATGTAACCCACGGTGTAAAAAAATAAGATTTAAAATATTAACTTTGCGTGTTTGACAGTTCTAAAACAGGACAACGTCTGTCAGGTTAGCTAGTATTATAGAAAAGGCAACACGCGGCGCAGATGCACGGTGAAAGACAAGACGTGGTGCGGAAGCGAATTTTGAAGTGTTAAGAGTAAGACCAGTCGATTAAGAAAGTGCGGGATTGCAACTGCGGTAGGTAAGCTGCAGTTCGTGTACGGACACGACTCACGAGCCACCCGCTGCTGCATAAGTAAATCATGCAATTACAGCGTAAATTATTTTTATCATATCGAACGACTTGCACATAATATCAGCTTGTAATACTTGCTAGAATTTCTAATGCAAGCAGCTTGCATAACTATGGAGCCCACATTTTACTTGCATAAGTTACTAGCACCGCGTAGAAGCACCATTATGGACGAAGAAGTCACACGTAGAAAGGTCGACAACAATTTTCGCATACTGAGCATTGTTGGAAATTGAAAGGCTTGTACCGCGTCATAAGAAAAATAAAACGCTTTTTGAACTTCGTCCTTACCTGCTTGTATTTAAAGAGCATATTTCAGTGCGATGCTTGACGTTAGAGTACGCATGAAGAATCTTAATAATGTATACCTATTCCGGAGTATGTACAAATGGGATGTCTTCTCTTTGAGCGTCAGAGCATAATCCTATGAAGTCGTCTTATTTTAGTGCTTGTTTTGAATCAGGCTTGCATTCTAATTCAAAGAGAATAACAATATATATAAACAAGAGTATATGTAACAGTTATACATTGTGATATCAGATGCAGCGGCTTGCTGTGATGTGATCCGAAGCCACAAGAATCTGATATCGAAATCCGTTGCACCACCACGAGCTAAGTAGTGCTATTAAGGCACCGCTCATCGACCTGAGCTATCTCTTTTGCACATTTTAAGTTCTTCAAATATATTTCAATCTGATATATTACTACAAATGTCTGTGACTATTAAATACGTTTTATGTGTAGAGCCAAAAATTTAGAAAAAAAAAACCATTAGGTATGCAGAATGACATGCAAACCAGAACGATATTGTAGTGCATGGAAAAAATATCGTTAAATTCTCAAATCATAAAAGGTTAAATTCACGTTAAATTAGTAGAACAGTGGGTTGCTAGAAGTTCAACTGTATGTGTGATGAATAGCTTGTAAGTATTTTGTTTATTTGATACTAGCTGGCCTGACAGACGTTGTTCTGTCTTAGAACTGTCAAACACGCAAAGTCAAAATTGTAAATCTTATTTTTTTACACCTTCGGCTACATTATTGGAGTTTTAGTAAGGATCCCTATTTTTTTTGAAAATATATTATAGCCTATGTTAACCGGGGATAGTGTAGCTTCCCAACAGTGAAGGAATTTTTCTAATCGGTTCAGTAGTTTTGGAGCCTATTCAATGCAAACAAACAAACAAACAATCAAATCTTTATAATATTAGTATAGAAAAGCATTTGCCAGTACAAAAATCAACATGTATAAGTATATTGGGTAATGTAAAACCGAAATATATGAATTTGAACGAAACCCTTCTTATTGTATACAGAACCCCTTAAAACAACTCTCAGTTAATACTCTGTTTAATGATAGGTAGTACAACAGTAGCAGTGGACTAAGTCGGTTTGTTGGGTTGGGTGTGTCGAAGCTATATCAGCGTCATAATTGTGGCCTGCGTGTCCGGATTGGGACAAGGTTGCTGTCATTAGCCGCGGTGAACGTTGTAATTGAACGTTGTAATGGCGAAATATACCGCGGTCTCTAAATTATTTATTTATTTACGAAAAACATACGGTTTCAAAAACGTAAAACAGCAATAAAATAATGTATTAACAAACAAGTCTTGAATAAGTTTTAACAAATAAAAAAAGGATACAGTTCTGTAATGGTCGAAATAACACAGCATAAATTAATATAAATAGCAAAGGTTGAAAAACGGAAGCAACGAGCCATTATACCAATCTAACAATAAATAAAAAACCGGACAAGTACGAGTAGGACTCGTGTTCTGAGGGTTCCGTTGGACAGAAACTCAGAGCGCGAGTCCAAAAAAAAACTAAAGTTGAAATATTGAAAGACAAACTTAACTTTGTAGTTGACTATAAGGTTCTTCTATACATTCCAACTACAAAATGTAAGTTTCTAATAGCAAAATAATTATTTTTAAATGATATAACTTCAAATTTGTAACTTATAGTTTAATTCCTATATATGTGCTATGAGAGGCCTTTTGCCAAATTTCATGATTCTAGATCAATGGGAAGTACCCTATAGGTTTTGATTTCCCTGTGAAATCGCAAAATATGCGACATAAACGTTCATATCTTTTGATTGCGTTGACTTACAACTTTTATTTTTTTACAGCTGAAAGAAACCGTAGACCCAAGTATTTAGTATAAATTTCAACTTCACACCATTACGCGTTCTTGAGAAAAAGGGTCTTGACAGACGGACAGACGGACAGACGGACAGACGGACAGACAGACGGACAACGAAGTGATCTTATAAGGGTTCCGTTTTTTTTCCTTTTGAGGTAAGTACGGAACCCTAAAAAGGGGAAAATATTTCCGACTAATAACTTAAACCTTGTAGAAAAAGCTGAAAATGCATAATAAAATCATCAAAGTAGTTTTGTCTCAACAAGTTTTGAAAACAAATCAACGTCCTTGGAATATCTAGAACTAAAGTGGTTACATACTCGAAAAATTATATGTAATAAAAATGAATTATACATATATTATAACAATTTTATAAGCTAAGTATATACTTTTCGACTTTCCCGAGGCTTTACCTGAATCGTACAGAAACCGTGCAGTTTTCCAGGATAAGCTTATGTATAATTAAGGTGGTACGTTTCACCTATAACATAGTTTGTTGTCAATAAACAATTTTTATTATTTCAAACGGTCATTGACAAATGTAAGTAATAAGGTGCGTTACTGATAAATAGATTCACATTATAATGTAAAGAATATTCATCGATTAGCGTAAACGCCGTGGCCATTTACAATAATTACCCGTCCTACAGCTTCAGTGGCAAAAATACTGAATTTCCCGCCATAGGGGTCAGCGTATAAGCTACCTCCGTGCCAATTATTTATTTATTTATTTATTTAAGTCCACCTACACTGTGTACATCAATACAATTTATCAAAACTTTAAACAGAAATAAAAATATAACTAAATGTCACAATAATTACAGGTGAAGACAGCATGCAATAATATTGAGCGATAAAATAAAATAATATGTAGTTAAATCAGTTAAACATAAACACGAATGAGGTATAAAACGATAATTATTTTGTTAACATTCAAAGTTTTGTCAGTATTAAAAATTAAAATTAAAGTCAAGTAATAAATGTCACAAAGAAAATACAAATAATTAAAAACTGTTCAGATAGTCAGAGACCTCAGAGACTTCTTAAAACTAATAACGTTGTCACCAAATATATCGATATCGGTTGTCTTAGACAGAGTGTTATACTGACGCACCGTTCTAGACAAGGGTGCATTGAATCCCAGGTTAGAGCTAGAACTCGGAGCAGAGAAAAGATTGAAGCGCGATACTCTAGGTAACGTTCGAGGATTAGTTAGATTTAGCTGGTAAAGTAAGTCCGGAGTGTCTAAAATTCCGTTAGCGAGTTTGTAAAGACATAAAAGGTCCAGTGTCTGCCTACGATGTGTCAGTGATTCCATCTTAAAGTACTGGAGTCTAGCGTCGTAGCTCTTGAGTTCCTTACCAAGATAACACGAGTACGTTAAGTGCCACATGAACCTTTTCTGCACGCTTTCCAGTCTCTTTTTGTGAACGTCGTAGAAAGGATTCCAAACAACGCTACAATACTCCAAACCACTTCGCACTAAAGAATGGTAAAGCATGATTTTGGTGGTGGCTGCCTTAAAATCCCTGCAATTCCGCAAGACAAAGCCCAGGCTCTTAAATCCTCTGGAGGAAATATTGTCTACATGTATGTGGTACCGTAGTTTACTGTCTAAAGTTACGCCTAGGTCTCTTATTTGGTTCACATTAGAAATAGCAGTATTTTTGATCATAAATGTAGGGCGCTCCATGGGTTTTGTTTTCCTGGTACAACACATAGCGAAACATTTGGATACATTTAAACTCATGAGGTTGTCGTCACACCAAGTGTCTAGCCGATTGATGTCTTCCTGTATTCTGTCCACATCACAATTGGAGTCCAAGGCCCGGAAGAATTTCAAATCGTCAGCGAAGAGAAAAAAGTTTGAGTGTTTGAAGCACTGGTCTATATCGTTAATAAAGACATTAAAAAATTCAGGGCCAAAATGTGAACCTTGTGAAACACCCGAGGAAACACCAAATGGGTCAGACGAATCTCCATTGACAACCACGACCGACGATCTTTCCCGCAGGTACGATCCACACCAGGTCAGCAGAGGATCAGCAATACCACAGGTCTCGAGCTTGCTAAGAAGAATCTGGTGGTTGACTTTGTCGAACGCTTTGCTGAAGTCGGTGTAAATAGCTCCCACGGTAGAACGCTGGTCGAGGATACGAGATACGTCATTGGTGAACGAGACGAGATTTGTTGTAGTGGACCTTGATTTAGTGAATCCGTGTTGGTTTGGGATGATTATACTTTTGAAATGACAGGAAAGAATGGGGAGTAGTAATTTTTCAAAGACTTTAGCGAAAACTGAAAGAATTGAAATGGGTCTGTAATTGGTAATGGCATCCTTGACTCCATTTTTGTGAAGTGGTACAACCAAGGCTTTCTTCCATAACAAAGGAAAGGACGCGGAGGTTAATGATTTATTGAAGATAAGTTGCAAAGGGTGAGACAACGCGGGGGCACATTCAACAACAAATCTAGAGGGAATACCATCCGTACCAGCCCCCTTAGAAGGGTCCAGTCTTTTTAATATTTTTAAAACTTGGTCATCTTTCAACATGATGGTAGTAAGGTTTATATCCGTTTAGCTAAATTTTTTAACTCACAAGCAAACTTACAATATTACACACTTCACACTAATTACGATGATAATATAAACGCGAAAATTTATTGAAAATTTAAATTTATAAAATTATTTGCGACTTCCCTTCGCTTGGGCGCATCTTGCTGTGCTCCACATCGCTGCCAGTGTGGCGTTCCAGTCGACCAGCTCGGGCACCACGGCCTTTCCTGCACAAGGAGTGCAGGTAGGATCCCCCGACACGCCAGCCTTAATGATATCATCCGCCGTGCTTTTACCACCGCCAACTGCGCGGCCGTTCTTGAGCCGACCGGCCTCGTACGTGGCGATGGCAGAAGACCGGACGGGATGACTTTGATTCCGTGGAAGATGGGGCGGCCCTTAGTGTGGGACGCGACTTGCGTTGACACCTTTGCGCCGTCACATCTTTCCGGAACCCAGATTAGGGCTGGCGCGGCGGCAGAATCTGCAGAGGATCTCAAAAGGCGCAAGTATGGTACACTGGATAGTGGATACATTTTTGAGCCTTTTGGGGTCGAAACAATGGGGCCGTGGGGATCGGGAGCCAAAAAAAAATTTCAAAGATTTATCTTCACGTCTGATAGACGCAACTCGTGACCAAAATGCTGGCCTCTACTTTGCTCAAAGGGTGAGCATCGCCATACAACGTGGTAATGGGGCCAGCATTTTGGGAACAGTTCCCACTGGTAGCGGTTTGATAGAATAATAGTTAGGTTTTAATTTTTTTTTTTTTTTTTTTTTTTTTTTTTTTTAAATAGAGTAAAGTTAAAACTGTTATAAATTTTAATTTAGAATATATTATCTATTGCTTTTCTCTTGGGACCAATATTATGAGTACGCGAAAATAAATGTTTTTCCGCGCTTAACTACGCTAGGCTGAACGGATTTGTACCGGTGCGTTCCTATGGAGATCCCGGTGCCCTCAGACAGGCACAGATGCAGGCCACCGAGGGGGTTTTAGTGGGTGCAATGTCACATAACCCGGCTACACCACAGAAAAGAGAAGTAGAAAATTTTTTCTCTTCTGTGGGCTACACCCTATACTCTAGGTAGATTTGATAGGTTACTTTTTTCTTTAACTTACGGTATTTGATTTCGTGTATTTTTACGTTTATAAAATAATGCCCGATAGTAATTTGAAACAGGCTGTATTAATCTAGAACTTGGGGTATACTTTGTATTCGATAAAAAAAAATGCATTACTCATGTAGTAAAACCCCCGACATGTATTGACCAACATGTATTTATCCAAGCCAAAAAAGAAAAGTCTATCTAAGTATTTACCTTCTTTTCCCCCGAAAAGAGGGTAAATACAAAGTGTTGTAAGTCAAAATTGGCAATTTATCCGCGCCGGGCAGTGTCCGACCGGGAACTAGATAATGCTCGTCTTACTCGAAATAACTCCCATAAATTGAGTTACCAACTATCGTCCCTCGTCCGCTGAGTTTGGGTACTACTTCCCTACATTCGAGGATGTACAACTTTGTGTTAGATTCTTCAAGCGTTACGTAGTAGGTACGTAACGTTACGTTACTACTTGTTTGAAGAAGTTGGTGGTCTTTATTGCATACTGAATTACAAACAACGTTAGTAAAAATAACTAATAATATAAAGCATAGCTCTTAGAATAACTACACAAAGAAACCAAGTACATTCGCAAAATTTAAGCCATTCAAATGGTGTCATATATGGCTCCAAAAAAAAATAAAAAAAATTTACTATGACAATTTGCGCGGTGAAATCATACCACAACAAATCAGAAAAGCAGCATAAGAGTTATGGTGTGACATTACACAGGTAATCCATTAATTTTCTTACTTAAATCGTTTAAAATACCAATCGAAACGTAAGCTACAAAGCGAATTTGTAGCTTACGTTTTGAGAAGGCGTTGTTTGGAAACCTACCTTCTCTGAGTAGTTATTCTAAGGCATAGCTTTTAGTAAAGCACTTTTCTCAAACTTGGTATTTTATTTCTATAATTTCAAAAACCCACTACGACAAAATTGGACTTTAGGGTCTCGTCCTTGTTATTATCTACTAGCGGTCCGCCCCAGCTTCACCCGGGGATAGTGTAGGTTCCCAACAGTAAAAGAATTTTTAAAATCGGTCCAGTGCTTTTTGAACCAATTCGTTACAAACATACTTACATACAAATCTTTCCTCTTATATTAGTATAGATTAAATAATAGGCTTGCGTTTGACTGCCAACTCTGCCTGATGTTAAGCGATGATAGCATATGTTTAAGCAATTTAATTTGTACGTTCTCTAATGCAGGAATAATGATTCCGGCATTAGGGGGCGTCCATTAATTACGTGAGGTGTTTGGGGGGGGGGGGGGGCTAGGAAAATATCACGTTATTTCCGCAAGAGCTAGTATAAAATTGCGGGAAAGCTGGGTTTAATGAAGTAAAACATGTTTCTCCACTAAATTATGGCTAAATTCTACACATCGTACCTATTAGGGATTAACGTACACACTAAAAATACATATTTAGAAAAATCTCACGTAAGTGGGGGTCAAGCCAAATCTCACAACATCTCACCAAGGGTGGATGGGGGCCGAAAAATCACCAAAATCACCTCACGTAATTAATGGACGCCCCCTTACTCGCGGCTTACAAGAAATCCTTCTTTTCATTCCCGGTTCTATTTCTCGACTCGTGTCAATGTAAATTGGAAACCTGAACATCGGAGATAACAACGTCTAGCCTGATAACAAGCGTCACGTTTACTTCAGCCGTATCTACAATTCGACTTTATCGTATTGACACCTTGATTATCTTTCGATGAGAGTCAGAGCATCATAGCTGTTCTTTCACCGTTTGTTGATTTGTTGTTGACTCTTGTTATGTAACAACGAAAGAGCGGTCCCTCCTAATACAGGTCGTCAAAACTTAAAAGGCCATACCCATCTATAATGAAAAATCAGACAATAGGCATGTGTCCTAATTTTTATTTAATATCTCTTTAAAAAGCTGATCACAAATAGAGCCCTCAACTAAAATAAAATTAAAATTTGTTTTAAAATTAATAAGTTTTAAGTATTCTAATTTCACATACACTAGTGTCTATAGCACGTTATGACGTCAAGCCGTGCGCGCGCCATACAAATGCTATACTAACACACGCTTTGCGAGAAAGGGGCAGAGCTTCTGCTCTCTATCCCTACTAAAATTTGAAACTTTTTTTAAAATTTATTATTGTATAGACAACCATTAATTTTAAAAAATTTGCATGGTAATTATTTATTGTATAGTGATAATTTATTTTTACACTTAATTAATTATTGTATAACGACCATTTATTTATTTTGTCATTTTATTATAATCACCAATTGAATTGTTATTAAATTTTGACAAAAACGTACTCTTGGGCATGTAATTAGTTAATCTGGTACGAAAAATATTTTAAATACAGATATTTATAACCTAAAACTATTACTACCAAATATTAAATAAAAAAATAAAATAAAAAATACAACAAATTAAAACCTAACTATCATTGTATTAAACCGCTACCAGTGGGAACTGTTTCCAAAATGCCGGCCCCATTACCACGTTGTATGGCGATGCTCACCCTTTGAGCAAAGTAGAGGCCGGCATTTTGGTCACGAGTTGCGTGACGTGAAGATAAATCTTTGAATATTTTTTTTGTCTCCAGATCCCCACGCCCCCATTCGACCCCAAAAGGCTCAAAAATGTAGTAGGTATTTAAATTCTATAATTATGTAATATGATTATTTTCTGTCATTAGTGTAATTGGTGTGTGAACCGTGCTAATTGAATAAATAACAAATACAAAATACCTCAGAGATTTCTCATACAATATTTTTTAAATAAGTATCTGATGAAGTAATGATATAACTTATTTTAAATAAATAAGTTATATCATTCGCTAATCCTGTTATTTGTTATAAATGCAGCATTAGGACAAATTATATGCATATTAAAGAAATATGTATTTCGTTGTAGCTTGTACTAATATGTTTTCTGTGGTTATAGTAAGCTAAACATGAAGTAATACCGTGTCTGTACTGAATGTAATTTTTGCTTGACTGCCCTAAAAAGAAGTGTTAAGTAGTAATTTTTAAACTTTCGCGATTTGAACATATGTTTTAAATGTTTATCGGGACTTATCACGTATTATTTTATTTAGGTAAAAAATATGTACCTTTCGCTCGACGTTTCGACCATGTTACAATGGCCGTGGTCACGAGCTGACTGAAAACTGCGGGTGAGTCCGGCGAGAAGAGCGGGTGTTTTGTTCTCCTACCCTCACTTGATCTTGAAAAATGGCAGGGTTGTCACTACGACACACAAAACTGACTGTATCGGTAAATGTCTTAGTACATACACCGCGGTTTGTACACTTGCTTACTATGGGATTCCACGACGCCGCTAACTTAAATCCATCTTCCCGGTTGAAATTGCGATGTTTTCTAATTTCAACAGCTTCACGAACCATTCTATAAAAATAATGTCGTTCAGAGGACCTTCGGATCGTGGAGCTAAAGGTACATATTTTTACCTAAATTAAATAATACGTGATAAGTCCCGATAAACGTTTAAAACAAGTGTTAAGTATTTTGTTTCATCACATCACACTGTATCTACCGCCAGCCTTTAACAGATAGTCAGCAGTACATGTAAAGAATGAGCAATAAGATTTCAGGGAATATTTCAATTTCACGCTAGAGTAACACAAAGGGGACGGAAAAGGAAAAATGTAAGTTGCTGGAAGCGATATCGTATACCTTTGAATCCTACTTTGATTTTATATTCCAAGTCTTGAAAATACTTTCTGAGAGAAATATCGAACGGTGGCGGCTTTAACATAACCTCTGGGCCCCGATTCTAATAAACCAATTGTTTTTAAATTGTAATTGTTTTAATTTTAATTGTTTAATGAATTGTCTCAAAATTGAGAGTTTTTTTTATATTCTATGTTATAATATTAGGTTGTGGTATATTTCTAGTACAAAAAATTTAAAACTGTCAACGTTGAGGCAATTATTTAAAAATTTAAATTGAAACAATTACATTTCAAAAACAATTGGTTTAGTAGAATCGGGGTCAAAAATACCAGCCCCTAATATTAAAAAAAACAGTCACTTTTGAGGCAATAATAAAAAAAAAAAATTGAAACAATTACAATTTAAAAACAATTTGTTTAGTAGAATCGGGGCCCTGGTGTCTGAATTTACGAATATAAAGCCCACTTTTCACACTTTTAACAAAATTTTGGTCATTCTAGTTTATATTATCTTTTTTTTATTATTATTAATAGGCTTGCGCTTGGCCGCCATCTTGCCTGGTGTTAAGATAAGATAAGATAAGATAAGATAAGATGAGATGAGATGAGATGAGATGAGATGAGATGAGATGAGATGAGATGAGATGAGATGAGATGAGATGAGATGAGATAAGATAAGATAAGATAAGATAAGATAAGATAAGATAAGATAAGATAAGATAAGATAAGATAAGATAAGATAAGATAAGATAAGATAAGATAAGATAAGATATTATTTGTTGTCATAAGATATGTTAAGTGATGATGCGGTCTAAGATGGGGCACGCTTGCCTAGAAGAAACCGATTCTACTTCCATGGTTAGCTTAAAATCATAAAAATGACCAAGAAACCAAGAGTGATTCACTCTCTTCACCCGGCAGTCACTGCAATCGATACCTTGCAATCTTGTACTATGATTGCATTGCACTTGAAGCTCGACAACTTTCTATTAATATTATCTGAAAGAAATGGAAGAACGAAATAAAAGTTTTTTTGTTTAATTTTTTTTAAAACAAAAGATCTCTAAATTTTATCTCACTCTCTCGGCTCATGAGAGAGCAAGACAAAAGTTAATGTAATGTAATGTACTATAAGAATGTTTTTTGAGATTATGGTAACCATCACAGTGCGTTTTACGTGATCTTTTTTGCCTCACATCTGCAATTTGTGGAATGAGCATCTTGCGGCGTTTCCGAATGACTATAATAAATAAATAGTTCGAAGGCAATTCCATTGCGAAGAGGCGTGAGACAGGGAGACGTTATCTCTCCGAAACTGTTCACTGCCACAATGGAAGATGCCTTCAAGCTCCTGGAATGGCAAGGACTCGGCATCAACATCAACGGCGAGTACATCACTCACCTTCGGTTTGCCGACGATATTGTGGTCATGGCAGAGTCGATGGAAGATCTCAGCATGATGCTCGAAGGCCTCAATCGAGTCTCCCAACAGGTGGGCCTTAAAATGAACATGGACAAGACAAAGGTCATGTCAAATATCCATGTTGTGCCCACCCCAGTATCAGTTGGGAACTCAGTTCTTGAAGCTGTTGACGCGTACGTCTACCTAGGACAAACAGTCGAACTAGGTAGGTCCAACTTCAAGAAAGAGGTCAATCGGCGAATCCAACTCGGCTGGGCAGCGTTCGGTAAACTACGCAACGTCTTCTCGTCCAAAATACCTCAGTGCCTTAAGACGAAAGTCTTCGACCAGTGTGTGTTACCAGTGATGACATACGGCACTGAAACGTGGTCTCTCACTATGGGCCTCATAAGCAAGCTCAAAGTCGCACAACGAGCTATGGAGAGGGCTATGCTCGGGGTTTCTCTACGAGATCGAATCCGAAATGAGGAGATCCGTAGACGAACGAAAGTCACCGACATAGCCCACCGGATTAGTAAGTTGAAATGGCAGTGGGCAGGGCACATATCACGCAGAACAGATGGCCGATGGGGCCGAAAGGTTCTGGAATGGAGACCACGGACTGGTAAGCGCAGCGTAGGACGTCCACCCACAAGATGGACAGACGACCTAAAAGAGACCGCAGGGAAACGCTGGATGCAGGCCGCTTCCAACCGGCCCTTTTGGAGATCGATGGGGGAGGCCTATGTCCAGCAGTGGACGTCCTACGGCTGAAATGATGATGATGATGATAATAAATAAATAAATAAATATTTCGGGACATTTTTCACACACGGTCATCTGACCCCAAACTAAGCAAAGCTTGTGATATGGCTGCCAGAGACTGATATACATACATATATAGCTTTAAATACATACTTAAATAGATATTAACAACCAGATATAGAACAAACACAAATGTTCATCACATAAATGTTTGTCCTATGTGGGAATCGAACCCACGCCCCCAAGCTCAGAAGGTAGGTTCACTACCAACTGGACCAACGGTCTGTATAATATATGGGGTTCTTCAAAAAGGCTGTTAATAGATTCGGCAACGTATCTATAATGCCTCTGGTGTTGCAGGTATCCATAGGCGGCGGTGATCGCTTACCATCAGGCCGTCAGCTTGTTTGCCACCTATGACAACAGCAAAAAAAACCCACCACAGTGCTTCTCATAAGAAAGCAAGACAGACAAGTATTTCATGACATAAACAGGTATGTTGAACGTAAGTGGCATTGTACGTTGGCTCCATTGCCGTTGATTTAATAAGCTCAAGTTTCTATCGATGTACTCTAACTGTTATCACTTTAACACCTCACAAGAAGACAACAGTTATACCTGGTACCAAACACATGTAAGAATATCCCATAACATTATCTAATGTACTACTTAACATATCAGTTTCACGAGTAATTCTTATCCAAATGAGCCTCAAGAAACTATCCAGTAACGTGATCCACAATCGCCAATCTCTGCGAGAAGTTTCTTTTGTTTATCAGAAAATCGTCCTTAGCGTCTTCTGCTTAAGATGACTTATAGCTTGGTAGGGTCATGATGATGTCGGTTGTACTAACAAGACAGAATGCGCCCGCATATCGTACGTCATATTATGGAATATTGGTGGGAATTTCAATGAGGGCAGTGTAGAAGATCCATACAGCTGTTAGCGTTAATGTTCGCATAATTTTTCCATGCTAGCTATGCAGTATATGAAACAAGTTCTTAATGAAATAATATAACCTTGCAACTGTTTTTTTAGGTCAAGCGAAAACTGATTTTTAGAGCAAGGTGAATATGTGCTATTTGAGCATGATATGCTCCAAAATAGGTCATTATAATCATCAGCCAGAAGACGTCGACTGCTGAACATAGGCCTCCCCCTTTAACCTCCAAACTGAACGACAGCCTGCCTTTTGCATCCACTGGATGCCCGCGACTCTCACCACTAGATGCCCGCGACTCTCAAAAAAGGTAAGTACATACAATTGCTCTGAAAATATTGTTAGGAAATATAAGAAAATTTTCATACGCACAGCAAAAAAATTGGTTGAAATATTATGAGCCTACGTCTACTTTTAAATTTCTGTAAGGCCTGTTTTTCATTAACAATAGAAATAAATAAAACTGATTTACATATTATAGCATTTTTTACTATACATATAGGCAAACTGAATAAGCAAAACATCTAAATACAAAATTTCATCGAAATCTTACAGAGAGCCGCTTCCGAGATACACGAAATAAATGAAGATACAAGAATTGCTCATTTATAGTTATTAAATAGATAAATTCTGTGATGCAGGTTATATCTGAACCTAGTATAAATTAAAGTCGCTTTCCGCGTCTGTCTGTCTAACCGCTTACTCCTAATGCTGCCTTTTGATGCGGTTTTCATGATCAGTTAAATAATTTTTCACGGAAGGTTTATTATAGGTATAACTAGCGACACAACCCCCCCCCCCCCCCCCCTTCGCACGTAAATTACACCCGTGCGAAGCCGGGGCGAGTCGCTAGTCTATTAAATAGTACATTATACCAACATAATGAATATTTTAGCCAATGAACGTTAGTTTGCCAATTACGAAATTCACGCTAATGAAATACAAATATGTATCTACAGTACTGTCTGTACCAGTTTATGGTGGGAACTCCAACACGTGTTCCCGAGTCTACCGTCGTGTGAACAAGATGCAAGGATTCCGCATTGTTTAGATACGGGCGCTTATAACCCGTGCTCAGTGCTCACACTATTATCGAAATGTAGGAATTTGTGTGTAAGTGTGTAGGCATGTTTGTTCACATTCAACTCCATATCGGCTGAGCGGATTTGAGTTAAATTGTAGCTTATAGAGCTTATAGCCTGTATTAACGCATAGGCTTCATTTTAATCACAGAAAAGTTTTTTTTTAAAGTCGCACAATTGATTCAAAGTACAACTTGTAATCGAAATAACCTTTAAAATGTTAATTCTCCTAGCCATTACACTACTTATATCCCATTTCTCTACTATATTTAGCCCAAGATAAGGTATAGTAAAGCTTACGGCACGCGCAGCTTCCAAGAAGGCGCGCAGTCGTTGCGATAAATAACCTGATAAATTGCAATGGGGCTCTGCAACCGAGCCAACTGTGAACTGGAGGCGAGAAATGTACCTAGTATATTTAGACAAATTATTTTACTATAGCATAGTTTGATAGCTTTGCAATGATAACTGAGTTACTAGTTAGTTTGAAGTAAGAAGTGTAAACGTAAGGTCAAAAAAACACGGATCGAACGAAAATGAGAACCTTCCCTTTTTTTGAAGTCGGTCAATAAATTATATACAATTCAGTATCGTACTGCAAGTATGAAGCTTATTAAACGAGCGAAGAGTATAGAGTATATCTTAGATTAACGAGACAAGTCAGCGTGTCTATGTAGGTATGTTTGTCTGTATATTTGTTCGACAATAACTTGCGAATCGTTGGTCCGATCTTCACGGAATTTTTTAGGCTAGTAGTTCTGTAATACAATTTTTAACTTCAATTATGAGCAAAATCAGCCTAGTATTTTTTATTTTTCCCGCTTGATGGTAAGATTTAATCGCCGCCTATGGATACCTGCAATACTAACAGCGGCGTTGTCGATGCTTTGCCAGCATGGAGAAATGGTTGTAGATATTCTTTTTAAAATGTTCCAAGTTGAATCTCGGTGGGACGACTCTCAGAGGAAGGACCTTCCACACCTTGTAGAAATTCCGGAAATGCCTAGGAGGAGGTCTCACTTTCGGGACGTGAACAACTATTAACTGTGAACTCGTTAACTGTGAACTCGCGACCTATCTTCCGCAACTCCTCGACTGATTTAGCTCATATTCAAACATTAGAAAAATGAAATGAACTAACCCAACAAGAAAACAGATCAAATCAACAATATGCAAGTTATCATTGAAAAAATATACAAATACATATACATATACGCCGATATAAAGAAACGCCAACTTGTCCCATTAGAATCAGATAACTCTCTTTGATTGATCGAATATTTTATTGTTATTGAAAAATAATTAATAGGTACCAGGTTTTAAAATCTCGTCCTCCAGATGCAGAACTGCAATGTTTTGGAATACTAAATTAAAAACTAACCAGATTCGGCGAATTAGACTAGAAATAGATATGCGTCTTAAAGATACTAACGATTTAAAAGCTAACCAGAATTTCCCGATGGTGTCTTCTTTTAGATGATTGGAGTAATGGAGTAGAGCAATTTATCAGTTCCCGGCCTATTACGAGGGGATAGCGTGACGATTTTCTGGTTCTGAAACGTGAAGCTAAGTGCTTCGCCACATGAACTGACTTTATAGTTATGTGTAACTTCCAATGTTTACATGCTTTATATTAGCTTCACGTTTAACTAATTCCTAATATTTATTTTACATTACTAGCTATAACTAACAATGTAAACAAAACTTGTAAGTCGATTTTAACATACTTCTAATAGCCCTGTGTCCTAAGTTTTAATTTATTACAAACTAGCTGCACCCCGACGTTTCACCTGCGTTATATACCTCCTTTAAGCAACCTCCTTGATAGCGACAGCAACCTACTTTGACTTTCTATTATGTATTATGTCAATGTATAGACTTTAATTCGCCGTTAATAATTAAGCCGTTCCATACACAGATCTACTACCTATAGATTTTCAATGAGCGTGGCTAGCTCAGTGCCTCTCGCTTCAACAAGGTGTGTTGCCACATTAAAATGACTTGCTATAAGTTAGGGTAATTTACCTACTATGATGGGTAGTGAGTAATCTTCAATGAGTACTTTGGAAACAATACTACCTTTTAAATATTTATATTTTATACACTATCTGCTGCAACCCGCGGAGCTACCTGCAATTTTCTGGGAAGAAAAGTACGTTGTCTGTCCTCATGACACACCCTATCGTCCTGACAAAATTTGACTTAGCCCATGATCTAAGAAAACAAGGTCTAGCAATCTGGGAGTGGTCCCGCAATGACGTCACTGTCCAGTTGCCACTTTATTCAATCAGCTGTTACGTGGTGTATCGTCATCTCTCTCAAACCTGTTGTAAATTGACATCATTCCGGGACGCCTACGTAAACATTTTTTCTCGAATTGCTATACCTGGCGGAGTATATTATTATACCATGACTTAGCCGTTTCCTCGTAAAAAACAGACAGAAAGTTACAAACTTACTTGCGTTTTTATTATAATTATTTGTTAGGATTAGAATATAGTACTAGAAAAAAGGTTGTAAAGTAACCATAGCATGATTTTTTATGATTAATTAAAAATAATAAAAAAGTCAAAGAGTTAAAACGGAAGGGCAAAGGAAGGGCCCCCATGCAACAAACGTTAAACGTATTTTTGGATTTGTTCTAGTGTAAAAACGGTAATCCGTACAAGCGTCAAATTTAGCGAATTATAGTGAACATAAGTAAAACAACAAATAATAAACACTGGCCAAGTGCGAGTCAGTGACAAATTTCTGTTTACCACTAAGCTAAGCAACGTCGGGCGCGGTCGGTACTTGGATGGGTAACAGCCTGGGCGTGATGTTGTCTTTTTGCACAACTTTTTGTATTTTCTGATTGTAAAGAACTCTCATAGCGCGAGCCCGACTCGCGCTTGGTCAGTTTAGTTTTTTATGAATGGAATTATGTATAACATTCCAAATAATTAGATAAATAGACTCTTTAATGTTTACAGTGCAAATTTCACGAACAGCGCGTAGCTTTTTGAATCGGTTCGTCAAAATCGCCTTTTGCTTTTCCAGCTTCATAACTGTGGCCTCATTAATATATATTTAATATTAACATTCACCATATTCATATGGGCATAAAAGGGTCGGTATTTTGCACTTCTTGCAATGTGCCAGCTTTTTTCAGCAATGTGACAGGATCAGTTGGAAACCTGCAGAACGAATAATTTATGTTAATTGCGGTGGGTAATTTCTTTCATAAACTGGCAACATTCATAATTTATTTTCTAAGTGAATAATTTGATAAAATTCATAGAATTAGACCACAAATCGACCTAAAAACTGACTAATTATGAATAAAATATTTGCGAATTGATATCCTGAATTTATTTAGGTGATCGTTACAAGCTTTATATGTTTACTTACGTGTGAAATGATATTTCATCGTATTTTCGCTCACTGCGCTTCTTGCAGCCCAAAATGCTACAACCAACCATTGTAAAATATCTTTTACAATTATTTCTCAGAGGAAACACGCATTTATCACATTTAATCACCAAAAAAAGGCAATAAATATAATTCAGACCCGTTTTGTTTGTCACTGATTATTACAGATTTTGACACTTGAGGTACCAAAAACAGGTCACGCCGATAAGGACAACAAAATCTATTTATGTCCTTTTCGTACTTGTGCTGAGCCATATCAAGTTGTCTCTTTCACTAAAATATATTGCCGATCTGGTTGTGTATATCTGTGGTTCCATACAAACTTTGACAAATATACATGTACCTAATCTAAGCATACAAAATGTTTGGGAAAATGAATTTTCTTTTTCGTTCATTTTTCCGTTATTTTAATACTTATTCTGCTATTCGGGGCAGAGAAAAATCCAACAAATCAAAGATCATGAAAACCAGTCTAGCTGCTCTTGAGTAACGTCTTATTGAATGGTGTAACTAACCCGACATTGTTTTATATAGAAGATATATATATATATATAAATTACAGGCTTATTGGAGGATAAAATTAAATATATTACACATACTAAAAAAATTATTAAAATTATTAAAAAATATTTAAAATGGCTGATACATTTCTGAGATTAAGAGTTTAAAGATTTGGTGGGGATAGAAAGCGAGTGCTCTGTCCCTCTCCTGCAAGCCTATGTATAACATTTGTATGGCACGAGCATGGCTTGACGTCATAACATGCTATAGTGTGTCCTCTGTCTTCCATGAAATTAAAATACTTATAACTTATTTATTTTTGAACATATTTTAATTGTTTATTCTCGGGCTAGCTCTATTTGATATTTGATACGATCGGCTTTTTATGAGATAATAAAAAAATCACTCCACCTGCTCAACAATGTCTAATTAAAATATAATGCCACGCAAACCAAACCTACAACATGGGGTTCTTCAAAAGGCGAATTAATCGAGTCCTAAAGGGTCGGCCATGTATTTGTGATGTCTGGTGTTACCATAGGCAATCCATATCCATGTATCCATAGGTGACGGTGACTGCTTACCATCAGGCAGCCCGTCTGCTTGTTTGCCACCTATGGCATTAAAAAAATTAAAATCTAAAGTAAGTAATCATTGCCCTACGGTCTAGCCGGGCAATAATATTGTACTGAATTTCATTATAACCCGTTGCTTATTTATACATTTGTATTAATTTTTACCATAGCTAAAAATTACTTTCAAAAGTCGAACTGGTTATAACGATTATAACGCAAAGAAAATAAAGAAATTGCTGAAAAAAGCGTTGTGAAACCAGTATTCTGATATTGATGTTATAAACATGTTCCAAATTCACCTGCAAAATGATGTCAACGAAGGCTAGACTTTATGATAATCCAGCTTCGACATTAGCAGCTCGTTCTGCTCGCTAATGCTCGTGGCCGATGGTGCGATAAAAACATTAGCTCCAGACTCTACCGCAGCTCGGAAGTTTACATTTTATTCTTTAGAAATGCTAGTATAATATAGCAAACAGGTGTAGATAAAATAGATAGCAATAATCTGTGGAAAACTCAAGAGCTAATCGAAATGTATGTCCTGCCTGAAAGTTCATCCACATAATTATCATAGATCAGTGGAAATCGCACACTGTGCGATTCACACGGACTTTCTTGCCTCATACCTGCAAAATGTGGAAAGAGATACCTTCCACGGTGTTTCCGAGGAGCCACATGGGGTTCTTCAAAGGACGAGTTAATAGAGTCCTAAAGGGTAGGCAACGTATTTGTGATGCCTTCTGGTGTTACAAGTATCCATAGGCGACGGTGACTGCTTACCATCAGGCGGCCCGTCTGCTTATTTGCCACCTATGGCATTAAAAAATTTCGATGTCTCTATGATGAGTATGGGACTGACAAATTCAACATGGACGTTTTAATTTGATAAGATGTGACGAAAAATCAAGTTTCTATGCAGTATTTAAAGATAGGGTCGTATTTTATGAAGTATTCAAAATGTTCAATGTAGCTTTTATATTGCGAAACGAAAATCTTCCACAAACGAAAATTCTAGTCACGTTTTTAAAGAGCAAAAATTCCCTGATCTGGCAACTCTGTGAAGAGGGGAATTCATATTTGCACAAACAAATGCAACTAGAAAGAGCAGATGGCACCACGACTCGCTGGAAAATTTTGATTCCTTCTCCACGGCTGAGGACGTATGGGAAATATAAATAGCCACCTCGACACACTTCTGATTTTTTACGAGATGTCTTAAGACTGGAAGAGTTTTCGGTCACATCGGGAAAGCTAAACTTAACACCTATACTCGTATTTATATACTAGTATGAAATAAAAAGAACTTAAAACTACTTTAAATTAAAGAAAAAACTAAACTAATATTATTAAGGGCAGAATACCGGTTGCAGCGATCTCGCTTACGCATTTGAATTTTTGAAAGAGATAAAAAGACTGTCTAGTTTTGAAAAATGTGCTTCGGCCATTTCACGACGTTAATATTTCAAAATATTTAGAACAATTTTTTGTTTTAATATTGTTTCATCTGCATCATTATTTTAGCCGTAGGACGTCCACTGCTGGACATAGGCCTTCCCCATCAATCTCCACAAGGGCCGGTTGGAAGCGGCCTGCATCCAATGTTTCCTTGCGGACTATGTGCCCTGCCCACTGCCACTTAAACTTGCTAATCCGGTGGGCTATGTCGGTAACTTTCGTTCGTCTATGGATCTCTTCATTTCTGATTCGATCTTGTAGAGAAACCTCGAGCATAGACTTCTCCATAGCTCGTTGTGCGACTTTGAGCTTGCTTATGAGGACTATAGTGAGAAACCACGTTTCAGTGCCGTATGTCATCACTGGCAACACCCACTGGTCGAGGACTTTCGTCTTAAGGCACTGAGGTATTTTGGAGAATCCTACTAATATTATAAACGCGAAAGTTTGTATGTATGGATGTATGGATGTTTGTTCCTCTTTCACGCAAAAACTACCGAATCAATAATATAGCTTATACATTAAAATAACACATAGGCTATAACGGGTTGTAGTAGCGAGGCCGAGCTCTACGCGTACAAAGTAGCGGGTTCCAGCTAGTAGTTTTATAATAACCAGAATAAATGGGAAAACTGTTTATCCCATTTATAGATAGATAGATAGATAAACTCTTTATTGTTCACACCACAAATTTCATACACACGATAAAACAGCTACATGCTAGCATTTATGTGTAGACATAGTAATTTTATATTAAAAAACAACATCAAATGTGCGAGTGAGACATCTAAATATGAAATGATGATATATGTTGATATTCTACTGATTCTACACATTATCTCAATAGTGGTAGACATTTCTAGGTTATGGAGAAATAAGGAAACTCACAAATGCATGCCTTGAACAAACTACAAAAATGTAGCTACATGAAACTTGAAAGCATCTAGCTGCGCCCCGCGGTTTTACCCGCGTTATATACCTCCTTGAACCATCTTCCTTGGTAGCGACAGCACCTCCTTTGGCTTAGATGACAATTTCTTATGTAATATGCAATTACTGTTTTAAAAATCAATTGTAATATGCTTAGATTATATACCCAGTAATATGCCAATCAAACTTAAGACTTCAATTATTGCCGTTTCATGTAAAATGTACAGGACTATAAATTTTCTTCATAATAAATTTTTTCGTGATTTTTCCATTATTTTAATACTTCTTCTGCTATTCGGGACATAGAAGAATCAAACAAATCTGCTAGCACGACTATGTTTCATAAAAATATAGGCTAGAAATAAAAGACATCCACTGTTGCCTTATAATAAAAATGTATTTACACCTAGGCAAGTTATAGCAGAAACAAAGTAAAAGCTCACGATCCCGGTGCTCTCAATTCTATCACAGACGAGGTCGATGACCGATACGGCACAGGTGCGCCCAGCGTTTATCTTTCTCCAGATTAATGGAACGTGGAACCACCGCAACTTAAAACAGGACCGCTTTCGTATACAGAATTATACGAGTAATATAGATGATTGAACGCTTCATTTTCAATATCAGAGAAGTTAAAATTAAGTAGTACTCATTTCGTATCTTGTTTAACAAAATTAATGAATTGTTTGTTGTTTTTGAGTTTGAGGTGACGGTGCTTTTTTGCCAGCCACATACTAGCACACACCAAGATACACATGCCTGGCTAGCGAGCAAGGTTCGCCATCCGTGAATACCATATTATCAGGCGTAATGAAGTAAACCATCTCCCTTTTCCCACTCCTACCCTTCATCCGTCACTTTCCAATCCCATCAACGCTTCTATCCCGCTTTAGTCCCACTTCCTTCCCGCTCTGTCGATACTATGTCATCAGCTCAAATATACAAGTTTTGCCACTGCGTGAAACAGTGTCAAATCTATGTGATCTATGCCGGTGGAAATGGATACGGGAGTCAGCGTCCGCCTCAGAACTAAATAACATAAGCGACAAATAATAAAAGACCTATTTTATTTTTAAATAAAACAAATTTGCATTAAATGACATTACATAAATTACCATTAGAATATTGATTGATTGATTAAGTCTTTATTGTATACAATTTAATTAAAAACAATAACAATTTAATTTTGTTTTAATTTGATACAGAGGACAAAAAACTCTTAAAATTAGTGTAAAAACTGGCGGGCTTATCGCTAAAAGCGATATCTTCCAGGCAACTTTAGGATGGAAAGGATTTTTAGAAGACGTTGTGTGCAATAGAGGATAGACTATTAAATATATTAATTTGTCAAAAACTACTATATTCGGAGAAAAAACTAAAAACGTGTTTTAGAAGGCCTCTTTCCGCCTAATTATTATATCAAGAAAAGTTTCACCAATCGTGTGTTAAAATTAAATTTAACTTTATACATTTAAATTTATAAAGTTATATGATTATTTACGGGATATTTACGGGATTTTATTTATTAAATCATATAACTTTAGTGAACAACCGTGATAGTTTAAAACAGTGTTTTAAATTTATATCCTCAACTATTTTTAACCAAAACATGAACTGATTGATTGATTTGCTACTATTTGCCATAAATTAATGCAACCCAAGTTGACGACATGTCAACTCCTAAACTTCTGATTTAATTACATTCCATCTCAAACTCGTGGTGGTAATCCCACATTCGCAACACGCAGGCACGCGTCAAGCGATTTGTTAACACGTCGTTTCTCTGTAAATCGACTGAGGAATTTTACGAGGCCATTATAGAAAATAGCTTCTTTATCGAGTTGATCTTATTGGTCTAATAAAGTCAGATTATTTACGCTCTGTTTAGTACCTACAATAGACAAATATGCGGTGAGTTAAAAAAAAACGAACTTATTGATTAACTAGCTGACCCGACAGTCGTTGTTCTGATCAAATTTCAATAAATTTGGTTATGTACCCGAATCTTTCACTTTTTCGGGCAACATCTCCAATTTTTCTTTCCCTAAATACCTATTTGGTCGGACTTTGAAAACATAAGAAAAAAATTGCCTAATCGGTCCAGCCGTTTTAAAGTTTATTCGCCTTATACTTTGTTCAAGAATTACGCATTCAGTACATTCTTGATCGAAGGCATGCTCCAAGTCGCACAACGAGCTATGGAGAGGGCTATGCTCGGGGTTTCTCTGCGAGATCGAATCAGAAATAAGGAGATCCGTAGACGAACGAAAGTTACCGACATAGCCTACCAGATTAGCAAGTTGAAGTGGCAGTGGGCAAGCCACATAGCATGCCATGGGACGGAAAGGTTCTCGAATGGAGACCACGTACCAGTGAACGCAGCCTAGGACGTCCACCTACAAGATGGACAGACGACCTAAAAGAGGCCGCAGGGAAACGCTGGATGCAGGCCGCTTCCAACCGGCCTTTTTGGAGATCGATGGGGGAGGCCTATGTCCAGCCGTGGACGTCCTACAGCTGAAAAGATGATGATGTCAAATACTAGCCGTGCTATATCTGGCGAGTAGATTATATCCTAATTCTCGCCTCAGTATGAAGTGTTAACAGAATTAAGATATCGTCCATATATAACCTTGTTTATTGAACTAAGCCCAATAACGCTGCGTTTTTTGCCCTTCGGTTTTCCTTCAATACAGTCCATCCGATCGTTGTCCTATTCATATGTAAATTACCTAGTATCAGGTCTCATCAAGGCATAATCTGGGAATTTAATACTGAATTATGGTCTATAAATATGCTAATAATGGTCAGTCGTGACAGCAGTTATGGATTTGTCTGTGTCGTATAAGATATGACCTGTTTTTCGGTGTTTAGTTAAATCTGACACTTACCTTTCAGGTTACGTCTTTAGTTTCGAACGTGGGTGTATGATAATAATTTGTGGGCTTGAAGTTAAATTTGTAGATGTTTTTGGACATTAATCATGACCTTGTATTCGATTAGAATATTTCAGGCTCCAACCAACCATCTCAGGCTCCATCGTCAGATCAGCTCAATGGTATCACATTATTGTATTGTCATTTAGATTACATATACTTGTAAAGTTTTAAATCGATACGACAACCTAGAAGTAGGTTAAAATCGACTTACAAAGATTTGTTAACAATGTTTAAATTATTAATTAGCTAGGTACAAGTAATAAATAATAGTAGTACATCTTTAATAACAATAATAATAAAGCCAATAAAATTTGTTTTAAATGTGGTGGCCGAGCGGTGGCTTACGGCACCCGTTCGATCCACGGGCCTCCACCAATTAATTATTTAGTACTTAAATAAATTATAATATATCTGCAGTTTTCTCTCTTCTCTGAGAGAAAACCTGTGTCTTAGCAGTGGGAACACTATATAGGCTCATAATGATAATGATGCAAAATTTGCCCAAATCTACGCAGTTGCTGAAATAGTACTTCATCATCATCAGCCAGAAGAAGTTCCACTGCTGAACATCCTCCTTTAATCTCCACACTGAACGACAACCTGCCTTCTGCATCCACTGGATGCCAGCGACTCTCACAATGTCGTCGGTCCATCTAGTGGGAGGCCTACCTACGCTGCGTCTTCCGTTTCGTGGTCTCCACTCAAGAACCTTTCTTTCCCATCGGTTATAGATTCTTCGAACGTTGTGGCCTGCTCATTGCCACTTCAACTTACAAATTTTAATAGCTATGTCGGTGAATCTGGGTCTTTGGCGAATATCCGCATTCCGGATTCTATCGCGCAAAGAAACTCCGAGCATTCTCCATTGCCCGTTGTGTGAGTGTGACTCTGAGATAGTACTTGGTGAGTTCTATTTGGAAGCCATGTGTATGGTACTATTCATTGCAGATGCTCATTTCTACATTACGTTCATAAATCAGTCACATAAAAGAAACCGTAAGTTTAATTGAGTCCTAAGACTGTGTCAATCTCAATCTCGAAAATAGCTGACTCGTGACAAACAATCGCAGTGCCAGTGGACTAGGGCGAGCAAATTAAACCATCCTACGTGCTTTTACAATCTTACGCCATCACCCATTTTGTATATCTATGCTACAGTACTTTATCTACAGGATTACGTGAAAAAGGTGTACTTAACCGAAAGAGGTCTGTCCATTGACCCAGTTTTTAGGTTTCCGTACCCAAAAGGTAAAAACGGGACCCTACTGCTAAGCCTACGATGTGTGTCTGTCTGTCTGTCCGTCTGTGTGTCTGTCTGTCCTACCTTTAAATAACTGTATCTTTCGGAACCGTAATAGATAGCCAGTTGAAATTTTCGCAGTATATGAAATGTTACGGTGGATTAACTGAGAAATAATGAAAAAGTCAAAAAATAAAAATGAAAGGAATAAAACAAACATATTTTTAACGTATTTTTGTATCAGCTCTGATGTTAAAATAGTAATACGTACAAGCGTCAAATTTGGAATGATTATAGTACATACTCTAAAGAATAACAACAAACAATAAATAATGGCCAAGTGCGAATCGATGATAAGTTTCTGTTCATTACCAAGGTATAATTGGTAATTTCGTTATTGAATTTTGTGGTGGTACGGAACCCTCAGTGCGCGAGCCCGACTCGCACTTGGCCGGTTTATTTTTAGTCAATCTTGATTTATGCCTGATTACGTACTCCCGATTCATCACTAGTTTTTATGAGGGTATATTTTAGTACAGTTGAAGTCAAAACTATTAACACGTCACCTATTTTGTATTTTACAATAAAATGTCTGTGGTTGGTACTCTAGGCGTTTGATGGCAACACATCATGGTTGAATGTGGTAAACATAACTAGAGAGTGGGAACCGACTCTTACTTCTGGCATATATCTAAATTATTTATGTTATGATACTTTAGTGACATGAAAATATATTATAAATGGCAAAGGAAAAGTAACTGGTGGGGTGGCGAAACAAAAGAGTAGTATAAAATAAAATAAAAAATAAATTGTAAAAGTTGACAAAGGGCCCGTGGACCCAGGAGTCCGTGGAGAATAAACAAAAAAAATAAAAAATGTGTTAATGACCAATTGCATCGGGCGTTGTTGTATAGGTAAGAGTGCTTTTCATGAAAGAAGTCCCCCAGACGCGGCGCTGTCATCGCGTATCAATCACTATCAGTATCATTTCTCGAGTAGAACTTTAACAACTTTTGGCATCGTACACGACTCTTTAACGATGGAAAATTAATAAAAATCTCACTAGCGTCCAAACACAGTAACAACACCTGACAACTACAACATGGAAATTTAGTTCCGCTGTTTGCCGTGGGACTTCTTTCATGAAATCTAGTCTAAGCGGGTTTGAACATTATTCACTGTAGTCCACTACACCATCGCCCATTTGAACCGACTTAACTAATCAAGTGTATCCAATTCTGTTCATCAGCTCAATTGCTCTTAATACGGGATTGCTCAGCACCGAAATGCGATGCGAAATTTTAATTGCTATCGTTGGATCGGTAGTTGGGAGCATCGGTTACGATTGTTTAGTTTTACGGTTTTACGAACGGATGCATGACACGTTTGCGCTTCAATAAACCTTTCATGTCCAGTTTTGGTAACTTCAACGAGAATTGTGAGTTTTTGCTGCAATTAAAAAAAAAACTTTCGGACCATTAATATAAAAATTTAGTTTAGAATTACATGATGCGTATTTGTGATGACATGTTGCTCAGATGCGGTTCGCATCGAATTGTTTTTGTAGTAATAGGCATGATGACTAATATTTTTTTATTACCTCATAAAAAAGCTGATCATAAATAGTGCACATCAACAAAAACAAAATTAAAATTAGTTTAAAAAAAATAAGATATAAGCATTTTAATTTAATTTAATTTCATGCTAGACAGAGTGCGCACTATACTGAGCCGTGACGTCACGGCTCAGGAGCGCCATACAAATGCTATACTAACACACGCTTTGCGAGAAAGGGATAGAACATCCCCTCTCTATCCCCACCTAAAACTTTAAATACTCTCATATCTCAGAGATTTATCAGCCAATTCGAATTATTTTTTCAGTATGTGTAATGTATTTACTTATATTCATCACTAAGCCAGTTATTTGTAATAAATTAAACATTAGAAATCATGTCTATTCAACAGTTACTCCTGAAGAGATAATGATGGTGGTCAAAAGCAACCCTATTAATTATTTTTAAAAAAGGGGTTTTATTTCAAACCCGAAAAATGCTTATACTTTTAAATCTGAATCTGTTACGTCCAAGATGTGTCATCGGATGATAATAATATGCTTTTATCAACATATTTAATTGATTAGTCACTGTATTCAGAATAAAATCACATATCACCGATCCATATATCTTCATTAATGTCAAAATGCTTCGACACTTTTATTTCTGTTTATCAAAATGGCCAGTCATTAATTTAATTAAAGCATTCTTGTCGAGACACCCATAGATACCGACTCAAACATTTTTCAGCTTGTTGGAATACTTTATTCTCCCAGTTTGTTTGGACTGATTGGATTGTGAATGGAATTTTAATTAAGAATCAATTCAAAATCATGACTGCTTAAATCATCTTATTGTACTTGAACGGATTTTGTCATAATTGGGTTTGTCTGGTAAAATAGTAGGTACAAAGGAGGCAAAAGGCAAAATAACCAAATCGCATTGCTTAGCACTTAAATTAACTGGAAAAAATATGATACCATGTACGATATGTTTACTGTCTACTGTCGTCTTTAACTCTTTATCAGCATTATGATCCCTTAGGAGCCCACTTCCGGACTTAAGCCGAAATGCAAACTGGCAGTGAGTGGCAGCGATACAAGGGCGTGTCTTTGAGAGTTGGTTTATTTATTTTATTGTATTGAAATAGGTTCATTAACTTCTGTTTTGAACTATCACGGTTATTCACTAGTTATATGTAACTGCGCCGTAATATCGGGAGCGCCATCTACAACCTTATCATGGTAAATAAATAATAGTCATATAACTGTTGGTTCGGTAACTGACTATAGTCTATTTCACATGCGGTAATATTATCTAGCAGTGTAAACCTAAAATCTAATTACATCTAATTATTTTATTCTCAAAAATTCATCCATATGGTCTCATAAGTTTTTCGATTCTACAAAGCGCGATTCTTGCTCTACTCATAAGATTTCCACCAGCCAGTCACCCTTCGCTTCTCCTTGTATAGTATTTTGTTTTACTTGTGTATTTGGAGACAAAGTATTTGGTGATAGCTAGTATTTTGTTCAGTTAGTAACTTGCCCGTAGAATAAGTATAACCACCAAAATATAAACACAGAAAGACTTATTTATACATTGTCTATGTTTTTTTACGTTGCTAACTGGTAGTGGGCTTGAGCACCTGGATTGTCTTTAGATCTTTCACGGTATATTGGCATTCCAACTGTTTTTGAAGTGTTAGTTAGCTTGTCTTTTCAACCCCAGACGCAAAAGAGGGGTGTTTAAGTTTCACGTGTGTATCTGTGTGTCTGTCTGTGGCATCATAGCTCCCAAACGGCTGAACCAATTTGGATATATATTTTTTAAGCTACTTGATCGAGAGCCTTTTTAGATATGATTCAAGAAAATCTGTCCAGCCATTTAAAGATTTTCAGCACTTTTAAAAGGGTTACTTCATAGGGTTCAGGGAAGGACTTCGTCTATCTTAACTCCAGCATCAGCAAAAAAGGCTCCAGTGAAGCTGATGTGCGAAGACGGATCGGAATGGCCAAAAGTGCCATGAACCATGCCATGGAAGAACAGAGGAATAAAGTTGAAAACTAAAATGAGACTAGTCCGTACTTTGGTATTTTCAATTTTACTTTATGAAGCTGAAACATGGAGTTTGAAAGCAGCGGATCGAGGGCGCATCGATGCTTTTCAGATGTAGTGCTGGCGGAGAATGCTTCGAATACCATGGACAGCACACCGGACCAACGTATCTATACTACACCAACTCGAGGTCACGACAAGACTCTACCATCTGTCTCAAACGTGTCCTCGAGTACTTTGGCCACATTGCTAGGAAACAAGGCGACAACCTGGAAAAATTGATGGTGACAGGGAAAGTCGATGGCAAAAGATCACGAGATCGCAGCCCAGTACGTCGGTCCGATCAGATTCGCACCAGTCTCGACACCTCAGTCTACGACGCACTTCATGTCGCTGAGGATAGAAAACGATGGAAAGATATCATCAGAGAGAGATTGATGGAAGGTGGTGGCCTCAGACATGAGGAATACGATTAAAGGAGGAGGAAGAGTGTTACAAAAAATTTATAGATACTTGTGTTTAGTTGAAAAGAAAGAGTAAGGATACATTTATTCAATTAAATTATTAACTCAAAAGTTGTGTTACTTTGGGGAAAAAAAATAAAGCATACTAGCATAGAAAGATCCGCGAGATATATCAGGAATTTCCAAGAACGCAGATGATCTAATTTGAATTCTATTAGGAGCTTTTAGACTTACCTGGTCCAGTTTTATCTATATAAGGCATGTTATTAACGCGTTAGGTCACTAGTCTGCTAAAGAAACCTGTATCGGGACAGGTCGTGGTCATGATACAAATAATCCAAGAAGAAATCGAGTCAACCAACTAGTGACAGAAATAGCATGAGGTCTACGAGCAAACATACATTTAAATTATAACTTCTACTTTCAGTAATAATTGAAATAGATTGTTAATCTTCTTCTTATTCTCTTTTCTTATATATAAAGGCGATGTGTGTATGTATGTATGTATGTATGTATGTATGTATGTATGTATGTGTGTATGTATGTATGTATGTATGTATGTATGTATGTATGTATGTATGTATGTATGTATGTATGTATGTATGTATGTATGTATGTATGTATGTATGTATGTATGTATGTATGTATGTATGCATGTATGTATGTATGCATGTATGTATGTATGTATGTATGTATGTATGTATGTATGTATGTATGTGCCTTAGGGACTCCAAAACGGCTGGTCCGATTTTGACGGGAATTTCACTTGGCCGGTACCTATATATTATTGGTTGTTTTAGAATGTGTACTATAATCATGCCAAGTTTGACGCTTGCACATATTACCGTTTTACACTAAGACAAATAAAAAAACGTCTAAAATAAACGTTTCTTGCATGGGACCCTTTTTAGATTTAACTATATGACTTCGTTATTATTTATTAGTCAATTCGCCGTAACATTACCTACACCATATTGTTTGAAAATTTCAACTAGCTATCTATTACGGTTTGAAAGATAAACCTAGCCGTTAAAAGTAAGGATGGACAGTTTCGATCAATAAATTCTAGATCGAAGATGGACAGACATAAAGAGAGACAAATGGTAGACGCTTAATAATAGTGTCCGGCTCTTTGAGTACGGAATCCTAAAAACAAGCATGCAACCGACAAATGTCATATAAAACTAGATGCGACATTAAGCGTCAAGTAAATATATATATTTTTCTTTCGAATCAGGTCATCACTTCCACACGTCAGCCAGTAAACGTCCACTGCTGAACAAAGGCCTCCTTCTTAGAGAGGGGAGATAAATCAACTCATCATCACTTAGCAGCATACTGCATTATTCAATTTACACTTTTCTCAAACATGGTTATTTTGAGTTAATTATTATTTTTAAACTCACTCTGACGGTAAATGAACTCTAAGGTTAAAAATTGATCTTGCGTAAAGTAATTGGCTGCCAATTTTTATATCCTTTGATTATATCTTGCACGTGCGAACAATATTTCACTGAGCGCTATGACTACGTTATTTCCGCTAAAAAGAGCCGAAGCGAAAAAGTTATGCTAGAATTTACAGACTAAAAACATTTTTTTACTTCCAGATGGCTACACGGCCGATGTCGTGTGATTGGGCCGAAGAACAGTCCGTAGCCATAAATGCTTTTTTCCTCTAAGTCTGGTTGCTAGACAATGATTTAATGAATTGTGAAAGTTGCTATTAAATATTTATACTTATTTTACATGAATATTAACGCAAAGTAAATCAAATCAAATTATTTCTGTGTTTTTTGTAATACTATACTATTCATCTTCATCATCATCGTCATCATATTTCAGCCATAGGACGTCCACTGCTTGGACGTCCGGTTGGAAGCGGCCTGCATCCAGCGTTTCCCTGCGGTCTCTTTTAGGTTGTCTGTCCATCTTGTGGGTGGACATACTGGACATCCTACGCTGCGCTTACTGGTCCGTGGTCTCCATTCGAGAACCTTTCCGCCCCATCGGCCATCTGTTCTGCATAATATGTACCCTGCCCACTGCCACTTCAACTTGCTAATCCAGTGGGCTGTAGCACTACGGAACCCTAAAAAACGAAATAACCGTATATTATAGTAACTGCTCGAAAAAAATATTGGTTGCCAAATCAACCGACACTCGAGCAATTTTCATTGATTTATTGACAAAAATACAGCGGGTTAATTCTGTTGTATTGATAAATTTTAGACTTCTGCGAGACTATCCTATGACAATAAACAAACACTACAGGACTGGTTATCACTAATGTTTTAAAACAGACAAAGATACTGTGTGCTTTTTATAGAAACGGGTTAACATCTGGTGCGGCTTAATGCTGTGTCGGTGCAAGATGGAGACTTCAAGTACTCTCCCACGGCTGTTATGGACCATCTTGATTCTAAGTGCACTTGTTTTTGATTATTTAAAGGAAGTTACATTAATAGATACATGCTTTCTAATTGATTGAAAACTCGCCTTTTTGGTATAATGTGTTATTATCTTCTGGTTAAATGGAGCTCTGGAAATTGTGACGTGGTCGTTAACTGTTTGGTCTTTTGGAAAAAATCTGAGTCACACAGCGGGTAATGAACACAGCTATGCTATATAAGTTTCTTTGCGCGATAGAATCCGGAACGTAGATATTCGCAGAACCAGTGTCTAAAGTTAAAATTTGCAAGTTGAAGTGGCAATGGGCAGGCCACATCGCTCGAAGAACCAATAAGAACCGATAACCGATAGGAAGAAAGGTTCTAGAGAATGGAGACCACGAACCGGAAGACGCAGCGTCGGTAGACCTCCCACAGATGGATCGACGACACCGTGAGAGTTGCAGGCATCCAGTGGATAAATATGGCAGGGTATCGTTCAGTTTGGAGTTCTAAGGAGGAAGCCAGCTGTGGACGTCTTCTGGCTGATAATGATGATAAGGTAAGGCAGTACAATAAAAAAAAAAAAAAAAAAAAAAAAAAAAAAAAAAAAAAAAAAACCTCTACAAAATACTAATCCGGAAATGTATACTATCACAATATTTGATCATAATGCTTAGCCTATTCAATATAATTACAATATGAAACTTCAAAGAAATACAGTGCCACAATAAGATCGCTCTCACACCCCAGCGAACACGCATCGTCTGTCCCACCATTATTAGGCAAATTAAACGTTATCAAGTCCCTTGTATGTCCAAACTAAAAGCTTTTGTTTGTGTCCCTTTATAGTTCGCGTCAGGGATAAGCCCGCGGCCCTATACAGAGTAGGATAACCAGGTTTTCTTTTTAACTATGGACTTTAAAGTTAGCTGAGGAAAGTTTACTTTCGTTAATTGCACTTGCAGTAGGCGAAGTACGAATATTCAATACGTACGTATTGGTTTCCATACAAATTTCAAAATCAGTATACATCTATACGTAGATAGATAGAAACTCTTTATTGTGTACACCAGAAATAAAAATTACAACACCATAGAAAACACTTACGAGCTAGTGCCACAAGTGGCGGCCTTATCGCTAAAAGCAATCTCTTCCAGGCAACCATTAGGTATATTTTTAAGTATTTAATATTCGTACTTTACCCACTGGTATACTACAGGCTCGAAATAATATACGACGAAAATCTGCTACAGTATTACCGTAAACAAAGGGTGAAAAGAAACGGCAGGGGTGAAGATAACGTTTCTCTATTCATCCCGTTTTTTCTATTTCGGCCATTTTATGGTACTTAAATTAATTAGTGAAGACAGAAAGGACGCAAATATTAGAACAACAATCGTTAAAAGATACTTGGAGGGCTTCGAGGAGGCCAAAAAATTCTGATTTTGGCTAGCCATTCAGCTTGTAAATTTAATTATTATTAAAAAAAAATATTGAACTAGACGTGGGCCCGGTGAGGTTTTCCATTAGCAAAAAAAAAATTCTGGCAGCGTATTCCATAGACTAGGAGTGCGCACAATAAAGCTTCGATTAAGTGCTTCGTACGGGTTTTCAAAATATCAACCATAGAGCGGTGGTGACTTTTCGTGCCCACTCTGGCAGTTCGATAGAAAAATATAATTTTAAAATTAGATCATGCAAATCCGATTTACACTATCCGAAATGTAGTGTGTGTGTATTATCTGTCAGTGGATTTAAGATTTTATTTAAAGAACATTATTGAAAAGTCCTATTATTTAAGCTAGTCATTGGGCACCGAGTGAACAACTCGGTAACTCACACGTGGGCAGGCAAGCTTCGTTTGTGTTTCTAAGCCCCGCATTGCATTGTCATCCACGTACGCACGCCTCCATACACGATATCTCGGGATATGATCATTGACCAGCCACACAGACTCCGGCCCCTCTCGTTTTGCATATTTAGGTCAATTGAAAGGTTAAACCCAATGTTAAACCAATTTATGATTCAAGATGATTTTTCCTGTTGACACCTGAAGTGACAAGATTGATAATTTCTAATATTATCATGAGTTATACACGGTTACGCATATTCATAATCATTTATTTGATAAAGTCAATAATAAGCATAATAATAAATTACCTGTAGTATAGTAACAAATTACAATTAAAATAAAATAATTTCAATAAAATTAAAATCAAATAATGTCAATAAAATAAAATTTAAATATGTCAATCAAATTAAAATAAAATAGTCTCAATTAAATAGATAATAATATAGACTGGTACTAAGCCGAAAGGAGGTCATTTTACTCATCATTATGAATAACTGTTATTATGGAACCGAACATGAAATCGTGAAAAAACAGCAGATTTTTTTCCCGCTATTTCAGGGTTGGTCTCATAGTAAAAGTTGTTTTTAATAATGAGTACCTACAATGATCTTCTTTCGGCTTAGTACAGTCTATATGCGTAACCCTGTATAATACAAATCGTAACACTAATATAACTTGATTACGTCAACTTTTCTTTCTTACCTGCATCTAATGAGAGCCAAAGTTTCCCATGATCAAGATTCAAGTTATGCTATACGATAGTTAAGTAACCACGTTTCACATTCTCATGCAAGAAGCTACGGTCGGTCATTACGAATAATTTGTTTACAGATTTAACGGCCCACTAAGCTTCCATTTACCGATTCACCACGCAATGGTTGAAACAATGGTGGGACACCATGTCCAATATATCCATGCACCATCGCGGGTTCCGCAGACAAAGCATGCGCGAACATTCGTAACAAATTGCTGGAACCAACAAGGTTCCTGTCATTGTCTACTTAACTACTCAGTCTGAATCAACAGAGCGTATTAGAGTCACGGTACGAAACATCGTGAGTTCCCACGATTCATCACAACTTCTGGGGCGCAAGTTTGCGATCCAAAACTTTATTAAGCTTAAAGTTTGCATCAGCGAGAATGGAACGGCACTATTAGTCTTTATTGTTTTGTTTAACAATAAAATTGCAATCAAACAATGTTCCTGCAACTATCAAAGCGATGCCCTCTCATCTGTAACAGCGATTCTATTACTTTTAACAAACAATAGCTCAAAAAACATTGCACAGTCGTTCAAAAGCTCGTTGATTCGGACGCACGCCACGCGCCGCCCGGCCCGGTCTGAATTGTCCATCGTTTGCCGACGCGGGAAACTGCGTCGACGTGTTTATTTTCGTTTTATGTCCAACATCGCGCCTCCTTTCAACCGAAAAAGGGCAAAACGTGGAAAAAAGAGCAGAATCCCGTAAGCTCGGCGACAAATTTAGCCTTTTCATTGTACCATTATATTTAAATGCAACAGAGTGTCGGCACAATTCACCTGAAAAAAGCAAAATCACCTGTCGTCACCTTATCAAGTGAAATGGAAGCGTGGAACCAACAAAAGAGGGTGACTTTTTGTACGGCAGGGTCGAAACCCATTTAAAGTTCCGTTTAAATAGAGATATAATTTAGGGCTGGTGGACGACGAATTTTGTTCTTTACAAACATTGTGGCAAGATCTATTTTTCTGTGAAAAATTGGGTCTTAGTAAAGGACAATAACACGAGTAGTTGGATTAAAGTAAGTGGAGACATGATGTTGGGGGCTACCATTCTGTCGTTGTGTTGATCTCGACTTCTCGAGATCACCAGGTGTCTTTATGAGTCACGTCTTAGTATAGTGGTCGCACCTGCAAAGATTCTCCTTGATCAGATCGAGATTGTATTGGGAGCTGGGATCGAGTTAATACGTTTCTTTAGAGGACAAGTTCTCGATGCAGTTCTCGTAAATTGTGATACGTCTGCTGCAAAGGAACTTTAATCTTGTTATTCCCTTAGCAGCGCATTCGGAGCAAATGCAGCGACTGTTTGATGGATCTAATACGTATTTTTCAATACATTTTTGGATGTTACATTTACTTGCAAGGGAAATGTGATCGTTCAACAGGACTATTAGTATGATTAACGTATTACAATAATGTATATATAATGTATAGATATGCCTTATATACCACGTATTCCATTATTACAACATACCCCGTCCTTTACCTCTTCTGTATGTCTGCTCCATACTAAGATTGCCTGGAAGAGATTGCTTATAGGGAAAAGGCCACCAATTATTTCACTACTTTCATCAAAAGTGTTTTAGCATCCCCCAATGATCCTGTTACGTAAATTATTTCCATCCAATGGTTGCCTGGAAGAGATCGCTTTTAGCGATAAGGCCGCCACTTGTGGCACTAGCCCGTAAGTGTTTTCTATCTGTTTGTAATTTTTATTTCTGGTGTACACAATAAACAGTTCCTATCTATCTACTTTTAGGTTGTTTTTGATATAATTATGTGTGTAATTTCTGTGTTACACACATGAAGAGTTTTCTATATTATCTAATGAAGCTAAAAGGCTGGTTTTAACTACATCTCTGCAAGATTACTTATATGTATTTCCTCATAAAAACACAGTGGCATGTACCTATCTTACTATTGTTTTTTTCTATATATCTATATTTTTATTACCGTTCATAATTTTGGTCATTACCAAAACAGGCTGAATTACCGTCTACATTTTATGTTACGCATTATGATCACGGGACATCATCTAATTACACCATGGTTCTAATTCTCGGTCACGAATTCAATAAGAAGTAAGGATTGTGGCTGAGTAAGTTAATTCTATAATGATGTAAGTACCGATTTTTTTTATTCGTATCAGTGACATAAAGCAAAAAAATCGCCTAAGCACTGTCTATTTTCTTAGTCTTTTCGATATGCATTTGTTTTCCAGACATTGGTTTGGTTTTTTACCGAATTCCAAAAAGAGGCGGTTATCAATTCGACTATATGTTTTTTTTTTTTGTGCCAGTCGTTCAATTATTAGCCTTCGTTCGATTTCTTTTATATTTATCTCTATTTCACATTCATATCATAAATATTAATAGATTAATCAAGGAGGTATCTATTAAGGTTATTTTTGCTTTGGTTGGCACCGACTCCAAAAATAACTGATTATAAATTGTAAATATGTATATAAGTAGGTAATATATGTATTAATAATTTCGTTGATTGTCCTTTAATGCTCATTGCTTTGAAGTTATTTAAATATTATTTTCTAGTTTTTAGTTTTAATTTGTAAATGAAGGGATAATCATGAAGTCGGTTCTTTTTTTTTCTAAAAATTATCTTTATCAAATATTTTTTTAAATTATTATTTTATAAATACCTTTGTTAAAATTTGTAAGTTAAAGCCAGGCCACATTGCTCGAAGAACCGATAACCGATGGGAAAGAAAGGTTCTTGAGTGTAGACCACGAACCGGAAGACGCAGCGTAGGTAGGCCTCTCACTAGATGGACCGACGACATTGTGAGAGTCTCGGGCATCCAGTGGATGCAGATGGCAGGCTGCCGTTCAGTTTGGAGGTTAAAGGGGGAGGCCTATGTTCAGCAGTGGACGTCTTCTGGCTGATGATTATGATGAAATATCTTCGTGAACAGTCTACCAACCCAACCTTAGATCATTCAAACAAGGGAAATATGGTAAGGCATCCAGTCTAAATGTGTCTGGATGCCTTGTCGAACTCACCCAGCAGACGATCTTGCCGCCCTTTTTGCATGTGGACTATTAGTTAGTTCATTCATGTCGCCGCAAGTTTCTAACCTTATTAATAAACGTGGAGTAGTCTTGGAATAGTTACACCGTGTTTTGTCTTCTTCTCTCTTTCACATATTGAACTCGATCGAAAAAGACAAAAGACGGAGTAACTATTCCAAGGCTACTCCACGTTTATTAATAAGGGGGTAAGTGTTTGAAAAATGAGTAGGTGACCATTCTTACCGTTCTTGAGTAAAGCGCGGTAAAGAGAAAAAAAAATTGAGACATTTGAACACGAACGATAATTGAACTATTGCATATTGCATTGTTTGAATGATCTGAGAACCCAACCAACCACAACCCAACTATGGTTGTAGTTTGTTGGGTTCCCGGTATATTACTTTACTCTATGGTTGGTTGGTAGGAGAGGTCGCTTGAGTTGGTTGGCTGTTCGTGAAGATATTTATTTATTTGTAGAGTTAGTTAGCTTGTTGTTAGTTAATTAAGACACTTGCCAGCTAAAAAAGACCAGTGTTGGATCTAGTACAAAATTCACAAAAAAATGCGTTATTATTCAGCCTAATTATTTCAAATCAAAAAAATTACGTTGAAATACCGACAAACTTGTTCAATTTATTATGCAACAAAATATTGATGAAATGCACAGAGAGAACCTTATTTTTTCGGTTTTAGTCTGCTTGTAGTTCGAAAATTTTTCAGCTGATACCCATACTTTTAAATATGTTTGAATATAATTAAATAGAATATACAGTAAGACTATAATGTGACTCAAAATATTTTATACGTATACCTACTTATTATAACCTGTATTGTGCAAAATAAAAAAGCATCCAGCAAGAATCTAAGCTTACGTAAGAAGTTATCTGCAATTGGCTTTTGAAATTATCGACACCGCTTATACCCCGCAACGGGCGTAACCAGGCTAGGGGGAGATAGACGTCGACGACGTCTGGGGAGGAATTTATACACCTCTTTCTAAATACTCGTAATTGTTATACTTTATGTCACATCTAGTCAGCGTTTATTTTTCTAAAGGTTTACTAGAAAGTCAGCCTCTCAAATTCCTTATTCACCACACAAAGAACTAAATATCAAGAGAGCGATCTTAACCTTGCGTCTCAATATATTTAGAACGTATAAAACGTACGACTTCGATCGATATTTCAACGACATCGCATAGCTATACGTGCTTAAATAACAAGTGCCGATTTGAATTTATCTCTAAAAAAAAAAAAAAAAAACATACAGTTGAATTGATAGCCTCCTCCTTTTTGAACGCGACGCGCATCAACGAAAGCTGCTAGCTACACTCTTGACACTGGTGCGCTGTGCACTTTTATTAAATGTAAGTCCATGTACACTGTGTACGCCACCGACTTGCTTGTGTTCGAATTCTGTGGTGGACACTATTACATTAATAAAAAGTTTAACACAAATAAAACTTTAAACTAAAATTAAATGTCACATGATTTGGAAATGATAGTATTATTACCCTGCTTAAATGGGCTACTTTAAAACCGAAAAAAAAAACGGTTTCTGTAGAATACTGGGTAAAACTGTGGTATGCTGCTAGTAATCTCACAATGTTAGATTATCCACCATTACGTTTAAAACAACCAATTAAAAATAATATAGGTTAATAATCATATAACCTTAGTAAACAACCGTGATAGTTTAAAACAGTGTTTTACCATTTCGTTTCATTATAAGACCCCCTTAAGACATGCCCGTAATACATCCACGCCTTACTTACTCTACATTTGCGAGAGAGGCACTTTTAGCGCAAAAAGTTAATACTCAATAATTATTCTTAATCACACGTTAGATCGCAAGTATCGCAACCGACATCCGCAAAGAAACGGAATTAATAATAGATACTATGTAGGAGAATCGCTCATGTGAGGTAGGTATGTGTGAGGTTAGTTTTTAACACGCATTAGCTTTGTAACTAACTTACGAACTATGTAAACAACTCTTGGAAATCGATTTTCCAATAGTTGTATCGATTTAAACAAGACGTATAAACAAGCAAGTCTTAGCAAGTATAAACGGCCCTGTGTCATAGAATAAGTCATAGTTAGTTTTAGTAGTAGTAGTATGTAATAACAGAATAGGTATACTTAGTAAGTTACCAGCTCTATCCGTCCGTCCTACCTTTTAACGGCTGTATTTTTCGAACCGTGATGGATGGCCAGTATTTTTTTTACAGAATATGAAAAATTAGGACGGATTATAACTAAGAAATAATAATAAATTCAAAAGTAAAAGACAAGATACAATAAACGTTTATTTTTAACCTTGTTTTGTATTTGCTCTAATGTAAACGGTAATACGTAAGCGTCAAACTTTTGTATTTTGTGGGGATACGGTACGGAGCCCGACTCGCACTTGGCCGGCTTATTTTGTGTAAAGTATGTACTCAATTCTACTTCTATTGCTTGTTATTATCACCATTGTAGCCTGACTGACGCGATTCTAAAGATGCTCGATCACAAGTTTTATTTATCTATATACAAACGAAATATACGTTACTATTATTAATTACCCTCCACCTTGCATGACAAGGTTAAAATCCTCTTCAAAGGGTAACATGCATCGTTGACGCTATTTATAAACGTTTCGCTTTTTTTCACTCCTGCACTTCGGTCGATGCGCACGCGCACCTGCCGCAATCCACGCCGGTGATTGGCTGAAAGAAGATCCACGAGTCAATAACATCTGAATCATCTGGGCCACCCTTAAGCTTGTTTTCTTAGCCCTTATCTTGTTCTTGATTGAGTTGTGATTGTGCTGAACCTTTGTTTAGTTAAGGTTTGTTAGGTTACTATTAACTATTCTGTGGTATAAAATTGTGCATCCTGTGTTTAAAAATATTTTATGTTATTACTTTGTTGCACTACTTTTTGGTTGTTTGTTTTTTAGTTAATAGTTGATTTATATATGACGAATTTTTAGTGTAATTCCACTTCTACGTCGTTTCGAGTACAATAAGTTTTGTTTATTTTAACTTGATTAAAATGCCAATTCAAACTGTACCTGTTTTATATTTTAAATGTTTATCAGGACTTATCACACGTTATTATATTTAGGTAAAAATAGGCAATAGCCGTGGTCAGCACGTGACCACGGCTATTGTAACATGGTTGAAACATCGAGCGAAAGGTAAGGTATTTTTATCTAAATAAAAATATTATGCGCGATAAGAAACATGTGTTGAAATCGCAAAAGTTTAAATTTACTACCTGTTATAATTATGGGAAAGTGTAAAAATGTCATAGAAGTAAAGAATTTAGTTTAAAACAAAAAAAAATAACATACAGTCCAATTGATAACCTCCTCCTTTTTGAAGTCGGTTAGTAAAATAAGTGCCCATGAACGTTTTTACTTGGGGAACGCCAAACAAAATTTGTCTAAAAAATTTGTCTTCACGTCTGTTCGATGCTACTCGTGACCAAAATGCCGGCCTCTACTTTGCTCAAAGGCTGAGCATCTGAGCATTGCTATACAACGTGGTATTGGGGCCAGCATTTTGGGAACAATTCCCACTGGTAACGGTCTAACTAATAGATGAATAGTAAGTTTTTTTTTTATGTTACGAAGTTAAAGGAGGCATGTTATTTAAGTTACTGAAATAAATTGTTTTTATGTAACGCTGATTATGTTTAGTTTTTATTTGATATCTAACTATTACATAACAATTTTATTATTGTACCAGCTTCAGACATGTCTACATATCTAGCCGCAAGCAAGACATAAAATCCTTACAGATTAAAACTAATGATCACGAACCACCTGCTACGTCTCCTTTTATTTCTTTACCATTTGATTGCTTCCGTTCATTTCGTAAGTTGAACATTGCAAACAAAAAATCTAAACAGTATTTTATTCCGATGAATGCATTATTCATAAATTATCTCTTGATCTCTCTGTCAAAATTCCATTTACAAATAACTTCTGCAGACCTTCATATAAATGAAAGTTCCATCAAATCTGTCCGTTTGTTTATTCTGTTTGATAATTAATTATGTTTTACCGCGTTTCTTTGTGAACGCTTAATTATTATTACAGAGACGACAATGGAAATCGTTTTGTTTCAATTTTTGCATCAATATAATAATGAGCAACAATCAAGAACTGTCAAATTTAGTTCAGTCTAAAAATTGTGCAGAATCGTTATAATTTTTTAAACATACGCCGTCTTACTACAAAAGATTTAAGAACGCTTTAGACAAGGGTTTAGTATATTTTTCACAGTGAAACAACTACTAAACACATGTCTAAAGCGTTCTTAAATCTTTTGTAGTAAGACGGTCGCAGTTTTACGGTAAGTATGGAGTACTGGTTAACCGTGCCCCTTAACGACCTTTTTTTTGTGAGCCATTGTTAATATTTGCCCACAGTCTTTCGCCCACTTAGTATTTCAGTGAGTCATATTCAGTATTTTTGGCATCCTTAACTTGAATTTATATTCTCTCATTTAAATTAGCCTTGAAAACCCCATATTTAAAAAAACATAGTAACTAAATCTTAGTAGTATTCCGTATTTTCAATTTAAATATAGATACTTAGCAAGTTTTACCAATAAAGGACGAGTACTGCGAAAAAAAATACTAGATTTTTTAAAATGTAGAGTTTTAAAACGATCGAACCGATTGAGTACAAATTAAGTCACGCAAGCCATGTCAGCATATAACACTAGTACAATATTACCACGGTAACGCTGAGCCGGCTACTTGACTCAGAGATTGACAACTGATAACATTTAGCTATTGGTTCGTCTGTGGACCGGTCATTTAACAAATGGACAGCTATTGGAAAACTAATTGATTGTTATGATCATTCACTTGACTTGGACAGCTACTACTTAACTAGGCATGTTTCTTACTATTTTCGATTATAGCGATTAGAAAAGGCTTTTTTATAAGGGCAAGTTCCTTTATTAACAAAACAAAATGCAAGCTTACTAACACTATAAAAACACTTCATCAAAACTCGCATGAGGATTCATTATAAATTATTATAACACCGGCTTGCACTCACGATTATGCTCTTACTATAAAAACAGTTGAGAGAATCCAAAAAAAGCTCAACCCCTTAGCATAACTATAAAGCTCAACCCTATCACTACGCAGTATGCTGGCGGCATTACCATGCTGAATGGCAATTGGCAATGTGTATCTTATTGAAATGCGGGAGGACATTCTAGATGATAAGTATATTAGGTAGGCACATGAGCTTTTATCCGACGACTCAAAATAAAAAAGATGTTCCTATATACAATTTTGCTAAATATGGTGTCGATAGCTTCCTCTAAGGAACTTTACGTTCTATAAAATTCAATACGTTCAAGAATAAAATCAAAGTTAAAGTCATTTATTATTAAATTTAAATTTACAAGTCAATTAATAATATAATAATATTGAACATGGTATATAAAAAAATATAATATACAACAAACAAAATAATAAAATAATCATGTCAGTTATCATTAATCTACTATATAAAAATAAGTCGGGTTTTCCTTCCTGACGCTATAACTCCAGAACGCACGAACGGATTTCCACGGTTTTGCATTCGTTGGAAAGGTCTCGGGCTCCGTGAGGTTTATAGCATATAGGTTTATAGTAGCGAGGCCGAAGGCCGAGCTCTACGCGTACGAAGTAGCGGGATTCAGCTAGTTATTAATAAACCACCACCACCACCTTGAAACCACCTCATCACCTTGAAAAAGACTGCCTAATGCGGTTGAAACTATAGTCGGAGTGACCGGCTTAATCTTACGTGAGTAATTCCCGTGTAATATAAATAAAATGTAGTTATTAATATTTCAATTTCACAAATTATACTATAATCACTATGTTGGTGACGTCTTCATAAACACAAGATGGTGACATGAAAAGTCAGTCGGGCTTAGATAGCCCGTTAGTCCAGTTGGTAGTGAACCTGCCTTCTGAGCTTGGGGGCGTGGGTTCGATTCCTACCTAGGACAAACATTTATGTGATGAACATTTGTGTTTGTTCTATATCTGGTTGTTAATATCTATTTAAGTATGTATTTGAAACTATATATGTATGTATATCAGTCTCTGGCAGCCATATCACAAGCTTTGCTTAGCTTGGGGTCAGATGACCGTGTGTGAAAAATGTCCCGAAATATTTATTATTATTATTTATACATTTATTTAAGAAAGCATCTTGCCTATGCTAAGAGAGATTAAAGTAACATAACAGAGCAAAGTTCTGTTATCAAGATAATCTGACGACGGGCGTACAAACAAGTGAAACTATTCCAACTACGCTACTTCCACTACAGGCATGTAGCCGATATGACCCCTTCAGAGAAATGCTCGATACAAACGTTTGAAACATTCGAATTCAATTACAAATACTTCAGTCGATATCTACAAATCGACAGTATAGCGGCTTCTTCAAAAGTAGGCTACTGGTAATAAAAAACTTGAAACATGGAGTTCAAGAAGACATTCTTTGGCCACTTGTCGCCGTTCACTGTCACGTCCTGATACAATCGGAACTGTTGGCATTCTTTGACAGACCACTGAAGCTATTTATGTAGCCTAATTTCCATAATGGAATTACAGTGGCTAGTAATAAATATAGTATTAAGTGAATGTTAATAATGCTTAGGTTAGGTAGATAATTATGTATCTAAATGGCTCATTTTAATCTATATTTTTTAAGTGAGACGACCGAAATATATAACAGTATGGATAGCAACGTGGATCTAAATAATATCATACTATTTAAATCTATATCTATATCTTAGAATAACTACACAAAGAAACCAAGTACATTCGCAAAATTTAAGCCATTCAAATGGCTTTATGGCTCCAAAAAATATATAAAAAATTTACTATGACAATTTGCGCGGTGAAATCGTACCACAACAAATCAAAAAAGCAGCATAAGAGTTATGGTGTGACATTCCACAGGTAATCCATAAATTTTCTTGCTTAAATCGTTTAAAATACCAATCGAAACGTAAGCTACAAAGCGAATTTGTAGCTTACGTTTTGAGAAGGCGTTGTTTGGAAACTTACCTTCTCTGAGTAGTTATTCTAAGATCTATATGTATAAAAGCGAAATTGATCTACTCACTCACTGACTCATCACGAAATATCAAAAACTACTTGACCTACGAAGCTAAAATTTGGCAGGTAGATTCCTTATGGGGTGTAGATCCGCTAAGAAAGGATTTTTCAAAGGGCTGAATTTAGGGGGGTAAATGAGGGGTTGAAAGTTTATATGAAAGTCTACGCGTAAGAAGTCGCGGGCAACAGCTAGTATTATATATAGACGACTCAAAAATAACATGATACTTTTTATCCCGGGAAAACACGTGGTTTCTGTATGATAGCGGCTGCAGCCCCGGCCCTTTGATCAGGGTAGAACATTCTGTGGTTGAGCGAAATTGACATTCGGCGCGTTTGATTTCTGGAAACTATCGTATTGAATCGATTCTGGGATGAAAATTATATCATGGCCTAATCCTGGATATAAACCATTTCCATATAAAAAATGTATGTTGATTACAAACAAAGCAAGTGTGCCATGCCATCCATTTTTATTGTTTAAATTGGAACGGCTGTCAAGGCATTTTCGTAAGAAAAGACATTGTTCTGCATCCATACATTTTAAAAATAAATATGTAATATAAGATCAAAGCCAATTTTCGTGTTGGTATTTTATAGAATGGCGAAGGAGAAACAAATAAAAACAAAACTCGTTTTTTTTTTTAATTCTTTTACATCCTCTACCATCCTATGAAATATCAACACGAAAATTGCTTTAGATTATTTGCAATGTTATTCAAAAGTTTTTTTTTAAATCTTTTTTTTAAATATGCTATAGAAATAGCCCTTGCTGGTGAGCGTGGCCTCATGTATATGCTGGAAATATGCGTATGGCTGGCCAACACGGCATTTAAAAACTATATATATGTTTTTTTCCGGCTTAATCTTACGTGAGTAATTCCCGTGTAATATAAATAAAATGTGTGAAAACCACGTCAGTTTCTATAATAAAATATATATATGTTCTTAAATGAAATTTAAAAAAAACAACTAAACATTATTCTCAATCAAACAATCATAATATTCAAAAGTCAATCAAAAACAATCAGTATTCTCCCGAAACATTCAATCATAGTCAGCACCACTGATACTGACTTATTGTGATCAAAAAGATCGATAAATCATTCGCAGTGATATCGTTCCTACAATTTCACATTGTTTTCTAATAAGAGCGCTTGTACACGTCAGAAGCATTCGCCGGTCTTTGATAGGTAGTTAAAATCACTCTACTCTGTAAAATTTATAAGTTCTTCGTAACTTTTAAATACCTACAGATTTCGATTTGATAAAATTTACCTGATTTGATAAAATGATTGTTAAGTACTCAACAAGATAATTTAAATTGAAGTAATATGTGCGTGTGTGTGTGTGTGTGTTATTATTATAATATAATAAAGTTATTAGTACCAATATAATTTAGACACACTCACAAACTTTAGCATTTATAATTTTAGTCTGGCTAGCTGTTACCCGCGACTTGTGCATAGACTTTCTTGTAAACTTTCAACCCCCTTTTGACCCCCTTAATTTATCCCTGTCGTAAAATCCTATCTCGGTGGGTTTAACAAAAATAATATAACTAAATGATTAATAACGATTAAAATAAATTAAATGAAAATCACAAGAGCTGAGTGGAGTGTTTTGGGAGAGGCCTATGTTCTGCATTGGCCTAAGATAGGCTCATCATCATTAGCCTTTAACTGTCAACTGCTGGACATATAGGCCTCTCCTAATACATGCCACTAAGCTTGGTAGGGAGATCTTTGCATCCAGGCTAAGATAGGCTGATTACGATTATTATAAAAAGTCAGTATAGTTATCGATATTTCGTGATTAATGTATGATTGTTATTTCGCTCTTATATATATTATAGGTACCAGTTTTTTCCGCGAATTTTATATAAAGTTTGAACCCTCTTTCCTCCTTTTTGCTCTTTCGCAAAATTCTTTCTTAGCGGACCTTTACACACCATAAAGAATCTACCTGGCAAATTTTAGCTTTGTAGGTCAAGTTATATCGATTACTTATATATTCCAGCAAAAACATAAGCCGATGGTGGAAAAACTGAATAGAGGGAAATAAGAGAGACATTGCCACAAAATAATTGTTTTGTGACATTACTTAGAATTGAGACAACTAATTAGTTCACGTACGCTAGGCTAACTTTCTTACCGTGTACATGGTTGCTAAGAAACTATTGTCTTTCTACACACCCGCACCGTACGCACTGTTTCTCATTGTCTCTGTGCTATTGACGCTATTGTTTCTCTGAATTCTCTAACTACATCATTAGTATACATGTGGAACACAAAGTATATGGAAGTTACGCTGAGAGTTGCCGCTGCTTAGTAAGCCGAAACAAAAAAAACGCAGATGCGTTTAGTAAATAAAAGATTCGGATTCCATAAGACACACACGTGGTTATTGAACTGATTATTCATTTTTTATATATTAAAGACACAGCCTTACAATGTTTTCAAACCCTAAAGGCCCGGTCACACTAAACCCAGTTGCAGTCCACTTCCATTGCGGGTACAATACATATGTGGACTATTAATGTATTAGCTGTTCGCCCTGAACCGTGATATCGTGACCATATATTTGCACAACTCCTGAATTAACTTTGTTCATATTTAAATATAAAAATTGTAGTGTACTACCTAGTTGCTTAAAAAAATTAAAAAATCGGATCAACTCTCCGTAAATTATCGGAACAACTAAACTAACATACATACGAACGCTGATCTGTTCCCATAGACTCTGAGACCTTCGCTTCGCTCAGTTTTTTAATATCAGTTTTTTATGCAATGTACACAGACTGCATGCATACCACATAAAATATTGTGTGACGTCTTTTGTAAAATTTCATACATTTATAGTCTACATGTATACTGCAACCGCAACGAGCATGGACTGCAAGTGGAATTAGTGTGGCCGGGTCTTTAATGAGATCACACTTATTAAAATACGTGTTTAAGCTGCTAAAATTGCAGTTGCCAAAATCGGTTCCCACAAAAAACAGAATTTTAAAATCTTGCATTAAATTTCCGTTGACTAAGCTGATAAACCAGGGTACACCTCCGTAATACTTTATAGTCAATAAATAACCCGAAAATTGCCTTCTTAATTAACTACGAAACCAGTCCACGGACCATTCCAATTTGGTGCCTTTAATATAAGCTTAACAAAGAATTTTAATTTAGCCGTCCTTAAATGTATGAAATACAGCGAGCTGAGCATTTAATTTCCGTATTTTTGCAGATTTGTGGTAATGATTTTTTCTTTTACAGTAATGAAGTAAGTTTTGGTAAACATCCATTGAAAGAATTTATTCGTTCATTTATAAAAACTCATTATATTACATGCTTTTATTATTTATTTAACTTGTTTTGTAAAGTAGCTAACATACGAGACGGAATTGGTTGACGGACTGCCATCCAACCAACGGGAGGGAAAGATAAATTTTACTCTTTCTCTCCCGTTGGTCAGACGGCGGTTCAGAGCGTACCAAATCCATACGTCTGTTTTAGTATGAGTCAAATCTTGTAATGCAACTCAATTTTGAAACAGGTATCCCAACCGACTGAGTTGAAATTTTGCATACACGTTTAGTTTGGATGACAATGCATGGTTAGCTAGTGACGTTATTCTTAATCCAATATGGCGGACACCCAAAGATGGCAGACTAGTTATTTTTAATTCACTTCCATGATATGGGTATGCACAATGTGTTTTACCATCAGCCACTTCTCAAGAGTACGTTCTCTTCATGTACGTATACGTCAATTTCCATGTTTTTAACTTTAAGAATTATAAATTGTTTTTATTTTATTTTTCATCACCGATTTAAAAGAGCTGGTAATCTTGGTAAATCAAAATTGGTTCAACTGTTTGGAAGCTACGATGTCACAGACATATACACACATTAACACCCCTTTTAGCGTTCATCCCCTATTTAACCCCCTTAGTTTCCAAAAATTGCTTGTTACAATTAACTTTTATTTTTAACAGAAGTCTAAGTACCAAAATCCACGTTTCTAACTTCAAAAATGACGAACAACTTTCACACTGTTTTAAACTATCACGGTTGTTCACTAAAGTTATATGATTATTTACGGGATATTTACCGTGGTAAGGTTGTGGAATGAGCTCCCGATATTTCGGCGCAGTTACATGCACCATGTTCACGGGAAGACTGAAGAATGCGGGTGGTTGGAGAACAGTTAAAAAGTTAGGTGCAGACATGACGATCTACCCTCTTTCTTAGTCTTTTGCTACGGTTATCACTGGAACTCGAACTCGACCCTAAGTCCCGACAAAACACACTCACTGTATCACTGCGTATAATATTTCATTCCACAACCTTACCACGGTAAATATCCCGTAAATAATCATATAACTTTAGTGAACAACTTTCATCCTCTATTTTACCCCTTTAAGGGGTGGATTTTAAAAATACTTCCAATCCGCTTATTTTCTTTATATAAGGAACATTTGTGCGGAATTTCATGCTTCTAGACTAGTGGTTTAGGCTGTGTGTTGTTTGTCAATGAATTTAAAATTTTGTGGTTTTATTTCTGCTTTGCCTTTGAATTTCAAATTATACCGGACAATTGTATAGTCAACAAACACACGTCTATAGTACAACTGACTCTCCTAGTACGTGGGCATTGCTTTCCAATCTGATAGGTAGCAGCTATCGCAGCAAGTTGTGAGAGTTCGATCTTCCACTGCGGAAGTAATTTGTCAACTATCTACTCAATAAATTATGTTACGGTTATTACTTCTTATCCTGACAACTTAAATTATTTTGTTTTAATATTACAAAGATCAGAAATAGTGTGGAAATAGTCAATAAAATAAATTGGTAAAGTTGACAAAGGGCACAAACCCAGGAGACTGTGGAGAAGCAAAATAAACAATTAAAAAATAAACATTACAAAGACAGACCACTTTGTTTACTAAAGTTATATGATTATTTACGGGATATTTACCGTGGTAAGGTTGTGGCATGAGCTCCCGATATTTCGGCGCAGTTACATGCACCATGTTCACGGTAAGACTGAAGAATGCGGGTGGTTTTTATATATATATTCAGGACATTTTTGCACACACGGTCATCTGACCCCAAACTAAGCATAGCTTGTGATATGGCTGCCAGAGACTGATATACATACATAAAATATAGTGGTTGGTCGAACAGTTAAAAAGTTAGGTGCAGACATAACGATCTACCCTCTTTCTTAGTCTTAGTCACTTTTGTTTAGTCTCTCAGAGTCCGCATTTTTCTTCATAGCAGAATCACAATCATCATTAAGCCAAAGTTATCATCAATGACGTAACTTTGATTTACGGAACTTTAAACAAAGTTACCAATGCCTAGATTTGTTCCACTGACAACTCAGGAATATGGAAGCCGACAGAAAAAAAACCGTAGCTTTGCGGAAAGACTAGCACATCCAATACCCGTATACCCGATAGCACAGGTTCAAATCCAGACAGGCGTTAAATTTTTGATTTGTGTATAACATTTAAAGAGTAAACTCTAAAGTGCGGAACATTTTAGCTATCTTTTGCTTCTGTTGAAAAAAAAACATCATCAGCCAGAAGACGTCCACTCCTGTACATAGGCCTCCAGACCTCCACACTGAACGACAGCGAATAGATCACCCAAAAAAAACCCAATGACTGATCGGAAGAACTTAAACCATCCAGCTTTTCCCAGACTGAATATTCATGAAATCCGTCGGAATTCTCTCGGCACCCATAACTATACTCGTAGGAATTTCTGCAGTGAGATTCGATTATTTGATGCGTTGATTCAATTCAAGCTCTTCTGTACCCTCGGGTATTTTAAATGGCCGGCCTTTCACCCCTAACTTAAGCGTGAAGACAAGAATACTGCTATTTCTTGACCGTTAGTTTTTCAGATAATTTATTGATAAAATATTGACGTTATCGGATGGTCTCGCTGAAAAGAGAAAGCAGTGATTTGGAATTAGGTATTTCAGGGCACTAAACTAACGTTATTGGTACTACGGACGATTTTGTTGTCGGATTAGTAATCGCTACTGGCATTTACAACAATACGAGTATAACATTTGGTCTTAAGACAACTTACAAACATGAAAATAATGTAAAATATGAAATAAATGAGAATATTTTTATCATGCACAACTTAAAAAACAGAACTAACGAAAACTCAACTCTTAACTAAAAATTTAAATAATAACGAAAACTTAAAATAAAAGACCATTTGTAGAGGGAAAAGTCCTCAGAATGCTGGCGGGATTGTCACGATGAATGGCAATGCTCAATTTCTGTGCGAAAGGCCCTCATTCTGGACATCCAACGCCTCCACCAATCGCTTGGACTAGTTCCGATACTGCCCCAATGCGGGCAGCCTCGACGGACCCATCGAAAAAAAAACCCGTCGTTTGTTTCATGACAACTGAGGCTTTAAGGTGGCCTAAAAACTTTGTCACTAAAGTTACTTCCTTACTTTTTACGTGGTTATTATTTTGTTTTGAGGTTTACGTATGTAAAGAAGCGAATAAAATTTAATCTTAAATGTTTATCTCGCAACAGCCAAGAGTAGCTAGAAAGCATCGTAAACTTTTCAATCGTAGATCAAAGTAACAGCACGCTGCATTCTTTCTACGATACTCCAATCTGATTGTACTGAACGATTTATTAAAGTCCAGTCATCTGACACTGATGCCGCGGAGCGACTTTTTACCGATGCATCGGTTTTTGCCGATGAGCCGGCATACCTACCGACACGGCGACGATACGGCGCGTGACAACCCGTGGGTGCGCTTCGCTTCAATCACCGAAAAAACACAAACGAATTCCGACTCTAACACTCGAACCTTCAAGATCAATTTGCATTGGAAATCTTACGTAGAACCTTAAAGTTAAGCTGTCCCAATTCATACCAAATTCAACTTTACTCAATTTACATAGGGTCTAATCTCGAGTTGTGAGCCACAGTAATAAAACCACACAATAGAACGGTCAGTGTGTCTCGTGCCACGATTTTGGTTCAGACCAAAAAGGTGGTAGGGTTTTGTTGATGCGTTTTTTGACTTGTCGAAATCACGTAGCAGCATGATGCACAATGCGACGAGACGAGTGTCCCGGTGTGTTTTTACAGCTCTCTTTACTAAGGCCGTTAAACTCACAAATTGACCATTGTAGTGATAAGAACTGGAGGATCGGAATGCTCATTCATAAGATAGTTATAATAATTGTTCTTACTTTTCAAACGACTTTTATAAGGATGTTTTCAATTTGACTGTTTTTACAAACTGTTATTTAACTTGCCTTGTTTTATTTGGGTCCAATCTTGCAACTGTATTATAAAACTGTTATCCCCAACCCAACCGATTGAACTGAAGTATTGCACACACGTTTAGTTTGGATGAACAATTAATGGTTAGCTAAATGACGTCATTTTAAATACAATATGGCAGACTCCCAAAGATGGCGGACAAAATTTTCTACCATCATAATAATATGGGTATAGGTATCAAATGTAAAGGTTTGATGAGAAAAAAACGAAAAGCTTGGTTATTTTTTTCTTATAATTTCATTGAGTGTTTATAACGGGACAATTACGGAATATTTTCTCGGGAAATAACTTATTAATGATCTTAACGGTGCCCAGACATGGGACCATAATATTTCAGTTTTTATATAATCGTACTTGAACTTAGCGTAAGACGCCCTGAGACTCGATGAAGTGACGATATAACTATAAGGCAGCAGGCAGTGCCTAGAAGCGAATAGCTGAAGGTCTAGTATAGGCTGATGATGATGATGATGATATTTGGAAAATTGTAATAGTTTAACAAAAATGTTATACCAAACCTCGTTTTCATTAAAGACCTATCTAACGATACGTCGCATGCAGGGGTGTATTAAATTTATTATTTTACTAGCTGAGAACGCGGTTTCACCCGCGCAGTGATGAAAAATGGTGATGATGATTATGAAAAGTAGCCTATGTCACTCTCCGGCCCTTGAACTATATCCATGCAAATCAGGTCGAGCCGTTGCTCTGTTGCTGCGTGAAAGAGGAACAAACAAACCAACAAACTTTTCCCATTACTATATTAATATGATACCCAGCGTTGTGCCCTGCGGTTTCACTCGCGTATTTTCGGAATAAATGTAGCCTAAGTTACACCTCAGCTATTCATCTATGCCACTGAAAGTCCCATCAAAATCGGTCCAGCCGTTTGGAGTCTATACATACACATACAGGTACACATCGATTTATTATAATTACATATACATTTACGATGACGTCACCTACCCAGAGCCTATCTTTTAACATAAAAGAATCTAGTGACACCTGATTTATCAAAATCGGTTGAGACACTGGCTGTAGGTGGAACATCATCATCATCATCATTATCGGCCTATCATTTATGCCCACTGCTGGGATACAGGCCTTATCTGAGAGAGATAGGATGAACGTACACATACACGTTAAATACCCTTATTTTTTTATTTTTTTTCTTTGTACAGTCGGTTAAAAAGTAGGTCACTGTTTTAAACTATCACGGTTGTTCACTAAAGTTATATGATTATTTACGGGATATTTACCGTGGTAAATATAAATAAAAAAATTAAAAATAAAAATAAAAATATCCCGTAAATAATCATATAACTTTAAAAAGTAGGTATTGAGTGGACTAAAGCTTAGTCCACTATTAAGTTGAGTTAGCTCAAGGCGTTTTCATTTTGCATCGTGAGAATTTAATATAACGTAGCGCCACCTAGGTAATATCAGCAAAGCTTTTATTAAGGTCGGTGTTATGCTGCGTGAAATAGTAGGTTTAATACAGAATTTATAAAATTATCACGTTATGAAGTGTAAGAAACTTTACACTGTCAGTTTTGGTATAGATATCAGTTTTAAAATTATAAAAACAATATAGTTTTAAACTATCACGGTTTTTCACTAAAGTTATATGATGTGCCGAAACTTCGATCAAGAATTCTTGATCGAAGCGCCGAAATATCGGGAGCTCATTTCACAACAACCAAAGTGGCTCTGGTAGATGTGAAATTAATGGGGATGTATTTTTTTGCTGCACCTCCATGTGGGAATAGTTGAATAGATAAAATTTATCTAAAAAAAAATAGTTGAATAGTTAAAATTTATCTATTCAACTATTCCCACATGGAGGTGCAGCAAAAATATTTAAAAATATTTACGGGATATTTAACTATTTATATATTCGACTATTAAATAGTCGAATATATAAATATGTAGTTAAATTTATATATATTTGAATATATATTATATGTATATATAGTTGAATAGATATATATATATACATATATATAGTTGCGTAGATAAATAGAATAGGTAAAAAATTTAGGTAAGGTTTCATCACTACTTTTTTAAATAGTCGAATATATAAATAGTAAAATTTATATATATTTGAATATATATATGTATATATAGTTGAACAGATATATATATATATAGTTGCGTAGATAAATAGAATAGGTAAAAAATTTAGGTAAGGTTTCATCACTACTTTTTTAAATAGTCAAATATATAAATAGTAAAATTTATATATATTTGAATATATATATGTATATATAGTTGAACAGATATATATATATAGTTGCGTAGATAAATAGAATAGGTAAAAAATTTAGGTAAGGTTTCATCACCACTTTTTTTTATCAAGGTGTTTTCTTACAAAATACAAAATCCGGCCCACCGAATTGGCAAAGAGATAATGGCTGAGCCCTTCATGCATTATAAAAATCACAGAAGAGATTTATTTTTTTAAATATTAGCCTTAGTAAACTTCATTTGAAATTATTTGAAAAATATATGTGATTACAACTTTTTGAGTAATAGCGACGTGACTGTAATAATTTCAAAGGTCATTAAACTTTTTTTTAAATTATCTTATCAAACCATGTTTCCCAAGTAGATTTTATACATTATATGGCTAAGTCATATAAAGTATACGTCTTGTCGGGATAATACATCTCTGAAATTTGTCTAATAAGTCCACAGATCTTCGTTCGAAACACTAAGTATTGAGAAGTCTTATTCTATAATTACAACCTGGCTAGTTTCTAAACGTGCAATATGGAAACAGTATGTTTCAAATGATAATTAAGCCCATTAGAAAAATCAGATTCTACCTAGCTCCTACCTTATTCTACTCAACTAAACATAAGTAAAAAAAACTGTGGCATTCTATAAATAAAAAGTTATGTCACTAAAGATTTAATAGAAAATCATATGACATCCTCCCAAGTAGATCTGTGCTCCCAAAGAACTTATATATACCCAAAGGCATCCTCCAATCGAAATCTTCCAAAATTCGATTGCCATTTCAAATAAATTGAATAGGAAAGCGTTAATTGAGGTGGCAATAATAAAATACGATCGGCGCGCGTCTGACGCCGTATTCTTAACTTTAAACTCAACCTTCACTCAACCTCGAGTTTATTCTAGCTTTAAAGCGGAAAACTCGTTCTAAAATTGAGTATTTTAGGGCCCTTTTTTTAAAGCACAGTAGATAATTTATGATTCGTTTTTAGGGTTCCGTACCCAAAAAGTGCCAACGGGATCTTATTATCAAGCCTACGTTGTCTGTGTCAGTCCTACTTTGTAATGGTTGTATCTTTTGAACTGTAATAGATAGCCAGTTGAAATTTTCACAATATGTTATGTAATATAAATAAAACTATTTCTTAGTTAATATAAGAAATAGTTTGACAACTTACCTTTTTTTATCGCAGGTAAGTTACCTGATGAAGTTAACTGTGGTCGAAGATGGTAAACGTTTCAACCAAGAATGGGAACTGGATCTCACGACATGGCTAGGTACTTCAGGACTTCGACTAAAATAAAATGAATGGACGGGCCCTAACCATTGAAATTGCTCAGTAAAAACGAGTCAAAACCGTCGGATATATACTTCAACACCTAATTATAAAAATGTACAGTATATTTGTTACAAAAATAGATCCCGGTTTTATTTGTGTATTTACACTTCGGGAAAGCATATGAATGCATAATTTTGTCAGATGTTTCGTTATCGCGTTAACAATAGACACGTGTTGCTCTTCCTACGGCTAGAGACCGACTGAAACGACATGAGAGCCAGCGCTCATTTTGTTATCTTCAAAAATGCGCTTCTACTGGGCCTGTCCATTCATTTTATATTATATTTTTTAAATTAGATTATATTATATATATTTTTACGTTATACTTAATAAATTAACACAAGAGAATTATAAAAAATTGCAATCGTAACGTTATTCGTAATCGTTATTAAACTAAAATCAAAATAACACTAGACTAATCTAATTGACCGCTGCCTGGAGGCATCTTTCCCAAAATGCAGGCCGCTTCGCCGCGTTGGATTGCTATAATACGGATTGTCTTCTTGTACAAGGTAGCATGGATGTAGTAGTATGGAGAGAGCTATGCTCGGAGTTTCTTTGCGCGATAAGATCCGAAACGTGGATATTCGCCAAAGAACCAAAGTCACCGACATAGCTGTTAAAATTTGCAAGTTGAAGTGGCAATGGGCAGGCCACATCGCTCGAAGAACCGATAACCGATGGGGAAGAAAGGTTCTGGAGTGGAGACCACGAACCGGAAGACGCAGCGTAGGGAGGCCTCCCACTAGATGGACCGACGACATTGTGAGAGTCGCGGGTATCCTGGGATGCAAAAGGCGGGCTGTCGTTCAGTGTGGAGGTTAAAGGGGGAGGCCTATGTTCAGCAGTGGACGTCTTCCGGCTGATGATGACAAGGTAGCAACCAGCATTTTGTACACGGCATGCTTCGACCAGACGTGTACAAAATTTTTATACCTTATAGTTTGTTATTCTAATATTTTATCGAAACAAGGCAAGAGTAACCTCATAAAATACGTAAGAATATATTTAACACTCATTTTTAAAGTACCAAAACACTTACTCGAGGTTTAACTGAGGTTGAGTTTAAGAATACGGAAGATCCTGCGACAGCGTTTGAATAACAACGGAGAAAATGTCTTTATTCCTTATTACCGAGAACTTATTCACGAACATTTTTCATTCATCTCCTGATGTGCTTCTGGCATAATGGAAAAGATTTATGTCCGATGATAAAACACTTTGTTATAACTTGAAATAAGTACTTCGAAAGAAACGGATGTATGGCTATCGGTGAAATAAGCTAATACGGACCAAAGTAGTCAGGTTTGTTTTTATGAATCAAAATGTGCAATTATTGCACTATTGCATGTAAATAATTTTAATTATTATGAAGATTTTAATAAATCGAGAAAGGTCGAATACCTTCAGGATATCGAGCGTAGTGCCGTGCAAGGTTTTGAACTGTTGAAGTACAAAATCTGGGATATCACTGCAACACGAATAGTCGCATCACAAATCACCAGCCAGTAAACGTCCATTGCTGAACAAAGGCCTCCCTCTTAAAAAGGGGTGTTGCCATAATCCCCACGCTTGGCAGGCAGCTTGGGGATAGCAGTACGTTCACCGGGTACTAATAAGATGCTGCTGCCTATCCTCCGGTGGTTCTGGTCGCAGTTTTAGGACATACCCGTAGGACAGTAGTAAGTAATAGTAACAGTAGAAGTGATAACACCATTTTTTTTTTTTTTTATTGTCCTATAACACATATTTTATACACATTATAACTAAAATAAACAAAAGAAAAAAAGGACGACCGAAAAGACGATGGGGAGATAATAATTATATTTAAACAAATATGTGGACCAGACTGGATGAGAAAAGCGAGAGACAGAAACGCATGGAAAATACTGGAAGAGGCCTACGCCAAAGAGACGCTACCACAAATCGACAAAGCTTAGCAACAGCGTCTAATGACATACATGTTTAATTCTAATTACTTGCCTACAGTTGTGTATATCTGTGTGCCTACATAATTAAATTTAGTGACATTTTAAATAATGTGACAACCTTAGATTATTGTGACAATGGAAAATGTTTTTTTTTTTTTTTTTTATATGCCTAATCGAAAATGTTCTGTATTGTGGTAGATTTTATTTTTATTTTATTTTATTAAAATAATGATAATATTTTAGAAAATATAAGAAAATTACTATAACTATTTTAATTACAATAACCTTTATATGTAATAAATTGAAAAAAGTCTGATAAATATGATGATTTACTTCTGAATAATTAGTATCTAAATACGACATAGCGGATTTAGGTAATTGTTTTTAGTAGAGTACCTAAACGACTCTATGTATGTAGCAACTCGAATGTGAGCTAATTAAATCAATCCATCATAGTAATTTACCTAACACTTTACTCATTACTAGGTTTAGTTAAAAATAAACGAATTTTCCTGTAACTAGCACCACAGTGCGGTACGTAGCAGCTTGACCGCTCGCTATCGTGCCGCAGTCGCTGCAGAACACCTTTCTAATGCTAATAGAATTCCCGGACACTGCTTGTTCAGAATTATGCATGGAGTGTGCATAGGAGATACCTTTACCGGTACTGCGGCGCTGATAGGTTCGCCTGATTGGCAAATTTAATCCTAAATGCGAGTAATGTTGGTTTTCTGCTATTTAAGAGCATGAGAGAATTAGAATATCAAATAAATGTTCTTTTAACGACTAGAACGAGGATTTTGCAGTTTCTGAAACTGATTTCATTTGAAACTTTAAATTAAGCTGTGCCATAAACGGCATTAAAGTTTTCTACAGTGTAGTTCTAATAACTGTCAGTCCGTTAAAAAATATTTACCTAAAAATATATACCAGAGAAAAAAATATTTAGTACAGTAAAACAATATAATTATGCAGGAGTCAAATATTCTGAAAAGTTATTAGTGCATAAAAGTACAAATTAAAACATAATAAAAGTACTTTCTTTACACAAATTAACACTAAACTAATCTAAACGAAACTAATCCACACTAATATATTAAACCACTCAGCAGTCTTCGTTTTCAATTTGTTGGCCGCAATGCCACGATGAATTGCAGTACTGAGAAGTCATCATCATCATCAGCCAGAAGGTGTCCGCTGCTGAACATAGGCCTCCCCCTTTAACCTCCACACTAAGCTACAGCCAACTGAAATGAGAAGTACCGGGCCGCATTTTGATCACGAGATGCTTGAAACAGACGCGTTGATAATTCCTGAAAAATATTTTTTGCTTTAATAAATGCGTAGTCCTGCAAAGATTGGTTAACGGGATCTGACATTAATGGAGCTAGGTATCCAAGAGTAGCCTTAAAGCGTGCTGCCATGGACCTGATAGGTTCTAATGCATCCCAGCTGCTTAATTAACCAGTCCCGTTACGATGAATCTCAGTGTAATCAATGCAATAAGTCGAGCTGCCGGATTCGCCTCGCAAATTATATCTACGGGGAAAATGAATAGCTTCCTCCGTATCTCGATTACTCCCGCTGCAATTGATTGTGAAAGCTTGGAATTATTAGTGGTTTTGGCGGTATCAGTGCAGTGAAAAGGGTTCTAAAAATCATTTAGACTAGTCCCAACGCCATCTGCATTGCCAGGTCAAGCTGTCCAGGCCACCAGAGGCCAAAAGCGTAGTTAATGATACTAAGACAAAGAAACTTGAAAAATTAACTCCAATTTTCCTCTATTTTGGCATTAATATGTATCGCTATTGGCTTAAAATATTGTAATAAGCACAAAAATAAGCTTCACAAAATAGTGGTTGCGATGCCAGTTTGTTTTCATAGTAGGATAATTTAAAGTTTTTAGCATTATTTCTTGATACCTAGGTCCAGTAATAGTCATTTATAGGTATTTTTAGGGTTCCACATCCAAAGGTGTAAACGGGACCCTATTACTGAGCCTATATACGCTGTCTGTCTGTCAGTCTGTCCTGCCTTTTAATGGATAGAAGAAAGAATGTGAGAAGATTATGTCAGTGTGTGCAATACGTGTTTACCTCGCCCCTTTCAATTTTTGGCAGTCTTTTTCGGTACTAGTTTGAGTTGAGCAAATCAAAGCTATATAATAATTATGATCCAAGTAGCATTACCTCTTTACAAGATTACGTCAACTTGAAAGCAGAATTTGACGTAACATTGTAGAGAGGTAAGGAACACACCGTTATGTGCTTGGCGACGTTGGCGACAGATTTTCAACTTGACGGTGATAGCTATCCAGCCAAGTATTAGAAAGTACCCTACCCTACCACCGCACTATCGTTTCCTCATGAGAGTATGAAATTACCCACACACGTATGAAATTCAAACGACCACTGAGCTATCATCAATTGACTGACTTTTAATTTAATTAATTAAATAGTTTCGCTACAAAGTTTGGTAGTATTAAAAGATGTATACCTATTTACTTGTATCTATCTAATAGACTTATTACGGAAAACAGCAACACCAAAGTGTAACGTATCTACACCGCAATGCGTTATGTCCAAATATAATATTCTGCAAACCGGTTCCAAAATTCTGCCAAATGATTTTAAGTCCTTTTTCTAAGGCATTTGAAGTTATTTAGGAAGTTGGAAGTTGGCACGTGCTGCCTTGGTCAAGTTCCTCACGTAGCAAGCAACGAATGTGGAATACGAAATAGTGGCCAGGCTGGAAATAAAAACATTTAAATTGTACAATACTTCATGTTCATTCTATCTCAATTCTCGATTATCTTTAAATATTTTAGAGATTTTACATCTACGCGCCAAAAACGGCTTAAATTCATTGTAGGTAACTGTAGAATAGATCGGAAGCATGTTATCAATCATTATAGTCGCCCATTTAAGAAATAAGTCGTAACTTTATACCAAAAAAAATAAAATATATATATGAAAGATCGTAAAAAAATGGTACAATACAATTTTACTACGGTATTATTGGTAATGTCGAATCTACCTATAGTTTTATAACTCTTTGTTCTATGTGATTTAAAAAATCTCAGTGAGTTGCATAGTTTTAAGCTGTGGCATGGCTTGCACTTGGCCTTGTGTTACCGGAGCTTAAGTATGACATGGTGGTCTTTAAAAAAACTACTTGATAATTCAATAATTCTGTCTTGACACGTCTTGCCAAATTAACAAGCACTCTAAAGTAAAATCATTTTTTAAAAACTGTTGAATTAATGAAGATAGAAACTCTTTATTGTGTACACCAGAAATACAAATTACAATAAGATAGAAAACATTTACGAGCTAGTGGCACAAGTGGCGGCGGTGGTGTACTAGGTACATGGCTAAGATTTGCGCTACCTACAACTTGCTTGTGCAACTTGTTTATGGGTTGTTAATAAATGCTTTACTAAAATGTTTTACTGCTTCATTTATACTATAGATCAGAAATAAGTATTCTAGTATTTTAAATGACCTAATTATTTTGATATAGCAGTTTAGATATTTAATTAGCTGCTCGTATTATTGAACTTATCAAAAATGTATTCAGTGAAAATATTTAATGATATCGATTTTGTAACCTTATCTATTAGTTTATTTTATTTTAGTTATATGTTAAATTGCAATAAAATATGGACATTCTGTTTTCATTACAAACTGAAACAATTAGGCTACTTATTAAGAAAAATTGTGCACTAGCACATGACTTCAACTATCAAAATTTTCGTCATTTTCTTTAGTACCTTTAGAATACAAGCTAATAATACTACAAAAATAGTTAGACTGCCCAAAGACTGTTGAAGATCTAAAGACAATCGAAATGCTCAAGCCCACTATCACTTGGAAGCGTACCCAGCATGCTGGCGGCATTACCACGCTAAAAGCCAGAAACACGCCAGCATTTTGGTCAAGCGTGAAGCAGTTCGGTGGTGTGAGTTCCCGATCTCCAAGCGCCCAATTTCTCGACCCCAAACGCCTCAAATATGTAACCACTGCCGAGGTTAGCATATTTGCGTCGCTTGTGCTGCTCTGCCGAATTAGCAGCCGCACCAGCCCTACGTTGAGCCAGCCCCTTGTATGTATCTTAGTTGAGTATTTATCACATGGACTAATTTGAAGATTTTCCTATTGGTAAATACACATAATTGTGAGTTGACCGTACCTTGAACTTATGTTATACAATTTAATCGTATTTGTGTTGTGTACATGTTGTGTACATGTTGAGTACCTGTAATTTTAAAAAAAAACTTTCATCCAGGTCGCGGTTTTTAACGTGAGCCTTACACATACTTGGTCGGTATTTGTTATGAGATACTTTAGATACTTTAGATATTGCGCTATAATCACACCAAATTTAACTCTTTTCGGCGTTACTTTACCTAATAAGTTAGTTCACGTAAGAGCTCTTTCAGGAATTGTTTAACTTAAGTAACGTATTTAAGTAGGTAAAAGTCCGTGCTCTTGCCGATTTGCGAAAAAAACGTTGCAAAACTCGTCTGATTTTTAGGGATACCATAAAAAAACAGGATATTCGCCACATAGGTATGAATTTTAGGAACTACCTATTCTGTAAGAATTTTAGAAACTACCTATTACGGTTTGAAAGGTAAGACCGACGGATAGAAAGCGACGCTGCTTTAGTAATAGGGTCCTGTTAGCATCATTTGCAGACGGAACCCTAAAAATTTAAAGACCGTAGTGGTAGTCCATATTATTTTAGCCACTAATGGCAAAACTAAATGCTTATCAGCTATGATAACGTAAATTTTTTAACATTTCCGTAATAATTAATTTGAAAATAATGATAACATTATATATAAAAGGATTTGCTTTTGGATTTATGAAGCAGTGTTGCATAAGTACGATAGAAGGCAGAAGTAATCTCGACAAAATGTTGCTTTACTTTTTTGCAACATTTTGTATCGCCATGGCTTCAGGCTACAGTGGTAAGACTATTGTTTATAGTATGTATTGTTATTAACAACTAGCTGACCCGCAGAAGTAGCCCGGTCCCATTTTCATATTTTTTAAACTATTTTTATATATAAATAATGGGCGGGCTTACGTTTGACCACCATCTGATGATGACGTTGGAGTACGCTTGCCTGGAAGAAACCGATTCACTCTCGACTTGAAGACTCCCAGATTGTAACCATCGGGGCATCCATTCAGGCAGCGCATTCCATAGACTAGCATTCGCACAATAAATGTGGAATCAAAGCGCTTCGTACGGGTTCATACAAAAACCCCATAGAAAAAAGGATGTTCAGTTATTTTCCTAATTTTCCGAGCAGCTTTTCAAATTTTTCTTTCCCTAAAAACCTCATTCATATTCATACATATTTTTTATTCATGAAATATTATTTTGCATTTCAAATCATCAATCAAATTATAAATTTTATTAAAATAGTACAAACCAAATCATAAATTAGATCAGAGTCTTAGAGAATATCAGAGAATTGGACAGTCATTATTCGGACAATTACGAACAATTAAAAAATAATCGCTCGTTATGGCCGTTGTTCAATTTTTAACCGACTTTGAAAAGGAGGAGGTTATATGCATGTATATTTAACTGTTTGTATGTATTTCATGGCAAGAAATACACGAATTATTTGTGTATAAGCTCCTACCTAAAATTATGCCTAAAATTGTGTACATTGGTGGTAGATTATGATTAATTCAATTATTTTGTCAAAATTCAAAAATAAATACATTTTCTGAATAATATTTTTCATTATCATCAAAACACGCGTGATCGGAAATCGTTTTGTTGTTTATTTTGTTTTACAAATTTTAACTTTAATTGAAATCTGATTACAGTGTTGTATTTAAATAAGGAATTATACGGAAAGTTCAATCAATGAATATATTATACTTGTTTAACTGAATTGCTTTAATTTTGGCTCTTAATGCCGAAATTATATCGTATTAACCACGGAAAGCCGTGGAGACGTGGTAGCCCATTTGGAACACCGCTAGACTTGAAAGCGTGAGGTCGCGAGTTCAAACCCTGAGATCGTACCAATGAGCTCTTTGGAGCTTATGTACGGATTTTCATACCACTGGCTTTTCGGTGAAGGAAAACATCATGAAGAAACCTGCAAACGTACGCAGAAGTAATTCAATGGCGTATGTGAATCCACCAACCCGCACTGGGCCAGTGTGGTGGATATGGCCCAATCGCCATTTCGGGGGTAGGCTAAAAGTCCAGCAGTGGACTGTTAAAAAAGGCTGATTATGATGAACCACAGAAAAGAGAAGTAAATAGAACGGAAATGAGAAGGAAAATCTGTCGCCAGGCATTATGACAGAACCTTGATTGAACATTCTTATTTATATCAACGCGTCGAACTCCGCATCCAAAGAACCTTACCTTTGGACCTTACCTTTAAGGAAAAAAATAATTTTTTTCTCTGATTTTAACTTTGTAATGTGCGGATACACAAAAAAATTCTACTGTGAAAATTTTCATTACATTTATTTCAGAAGTTTTTATCACAATTTTTCTATCTGTGTAGTTGTTAACTATCGGGCCTCTTGCCACTACTAAGCCGGATCCCCTGGGCATTTTTTTTTTTTTTTACGTGTTTTACTTATTTTTACCTAATGTGTTTATTAAACCTTTGTGTTTGTTTTAGTTGTAGACAGTGATTTCCTAGTCCAAGACACCGATAGAGACGAACTATATTGGCCTGACACGTTCTCTGTGAAGGCAACAAAACTGTCCCTAACGTCGAACTTGATAGAAGAATTACAAGCATGGTGAGCAATTCTTTCTTGAGCTTATTCGAGCTTTTTTCCGCTGTTTGGTATAGGTTTCATCTCAGATCAGACAAGCAAGGGATATATTCTTTAGTACAATTGTCGTTCGAGTACAAATGTCTCCGTGTTTCATCCAGTTTTTCCGCATTTTCTAGAAGAAAAAGTAGACATTTCCGCCCTTATGATGTTTACTATCATCCTGTCAAATTTTGTTAAGTTCGGCTTAGCCGCTTAGTCGTGAAAAGCGAACAAACATCCAGACAGAGAGACACTCTGACAGACAGACAGAAAGAGACAGAGAATACTTTCGCTTTAATAATATTATTAAGGATAAGGATATATAGTGTATATTCCGCTCTGCTATTGGTTTACTAACCAAAGTCTTCAAATAAAGTGTAGAATGTTACAGTTTTTAACCCAGAATATGGAGTTTTTATCATCCTTAATATACTGTCTGTCACATGCGTTTAAGGCGATATAATCAGTATTTTCCCATTTTTAGGAAAAACAATCAGTCATCGAGAATCGATTGCAATGGTGGTTCTGTAAAAGTAATCACAAATTTAGGTGATCTTGACGATGATGAAGATGGAGTTCAATATGAGGTAATTATGTGGTCACATATCTATTATAAATTTTATATCTATTATAAAGTCACAGTAGAATATAATCACAAGTTATGGTGTAAATAATAGAGTTTAAGTTCAATTATATTGACCTTTAAAAGTCTATATAGGACTAAACTGTTGAAGTTCAAAATTCTGGGTGGCACTGAACTATAACGGTCTGCGTGGCCAAGTCGCCTCATGGATTTTTACTATCAGGCGAGCGACATGCTCGTCTCGTCATTTTGTTGCTTAAACAAAAACTTGTTTATGCTTAGGTTATCTATCTTGCTTAGTCTATCCGGAACGAGGATATTTGCCAAAGAACTACACTTAGCTATTGAAGTTTGCAAGTTGAAGTGGCAATGGGCATTGGGCAGGTCACATCGCTCGAAGAACCGATAACCGATGGGGAAGTAAGGTGCTTCAGTGGAGACCACGAATAGGAAGACATAGCGTAGGTAGGCCTCCTACTGAATGGACCGACGACATTGTGAGAGTCGCTGACATCCAGTGGATACAGACGGCAGGCTGTTGTTCAGTGTGGACTTCTTCTGGCTGATTATGATGATGATGCTTAGGTTTTGATCTATCAACGCGGTTGTTCTACTTTGCTTAAGTTTTTTTGTTTGTTTGTTTATTGTTATTTTAATTGTCAGATTCACCCTGAAACCTCAGATGGAGAATCACCCGACATAGTATGCAATATAATCACTACGGAAGCTGTTTTTGAACTTTCACTCAGCACAATTTTACCGCCCATTGAAGAAGATGACGCATTTGAAGCTGTTGGTAAGTTTTTTTTGGGAAATGTGCAATAATAGTACTTTATATAGTACTATATTTCAATTATATTATATCTGTTTAAGGAAACGAAACTATGCTTGAAAAAGAAACTGTGAGATTTGAATACATCGACAAAAGTAAAGAAAAGGAAGTGCGTAGAACTATCTGGGCAGAATACGCATTGTACGATGGAGAAAGTATATGGATACCAGTCAGGTATACAGATAAATAGTATACAAACTTTGCAGTTTGGAATCCTTTTCCATCAATTTCCTACGTACGTATAAGATCTGAGATTCAATTTATTTTTCAGGTATGAGAAGAAAGAATTCAACTCTATTTTGGGATCTCTGTTAACGCACGAAATTTGGGACTTCTTCGATTTTACTATCGACTTTGAAAACGATGTATTTGATGTTGACGACTGTAAGTTCGAAAGTGTTAAGGGTGTTCGGTAGAAAGATTTTAAAACACATCTTGAATGACACTTAAAATTTCAGACAACTGCGAGGAACCAGAAGCCGTGAAACACACTGCTGATAGTGACAAAGTAATCAAGGAGCTGATGTTCATCGACCCAGATAACCAGAAACATGTGGACCATGTCTTCAACAAGTAAGCACTGAATGAATTGCCATAAAACTATGCCGTCCTAAATGTGAACGAAAATATGCACTAGGCAAGATCAAAGCCGAGTCTGTGGTATATTCGTACTTAATTTGCTATTTAAATTTTACAGGTATATAGTCAATTTTGAACGCAAGTATGCCCACGAAGCGGAACATGTCATGAGGAAGTCAATCTTTAACGAAAACATGAGGTTCGTAAAAATAAAACTAAAACTCCAACTGATGTGTTTCTGATATCTCACTAATATAGTTAACGCGAAAATTTGCGAGCATGTGATACAAAACATAAAATATAATTATATATATATTATATAGACAATTCAAAAATTTGACGACCAGCAGGGTTTGAACCATCATTGGTTATATGCCCAAGTGCTCTATCCACAATACATTTTGCAAAACTTGATAATAGTTAGTGAGTGAAGTGAGTTCAAAATCCGTGTATAAATATTATTTTGTTCTTTGTAGTGGCACAATGTTTGTGTTTTGTGGTTTTATGAAGTCAATTTATTTAAAAGATAATTTATTACTGACTCCAAAACCACTCACTTGGACAGCTGAAGAGATTTGGATTGGATTTGATATAGTTATAAGCTTATACCTTGACTTAATACATAGGCTTCTTTTTATGCCAGAAAAGTGTACAATTTTTATAGGATATATACCCTTTATATTTTTAACTCCATTCATGATTGTTAAAACCTTGTACTTAGATAGAACTGAAAAACAGGTGAATTAAACAAATTACAGGATGGTGTCTGCCGTTAATAGGAAAAACTCTGGTTACAAGCTATCCATCAACCAGTTCTCTGACCGAACTCCCGAAGAACTAGAAAGGACCAGAGGCTTGAAGATGCGAGCTCCGGGAAAAACTGGCAACGTCGCCTTTCCTTACGATCAAGCAAATTTAAATGAGATCGTTGAACAGCTTCCTACTGAATACGATTTGAGACTGCTTGACCTCGTCACTCCCGTCAAAAGTTCGTTTATTTTTTTATTTGAATAGAATAGAAAGACCTGATATAGAAAACTAGATGCGCCCCACGGTTTCACCCACGTGGATCACATTCACTCCTTATACCATCAGCTATCTGCCAGTGAAAATCCTGTCAAAATCAGTCCATCCGTTTTGAAAGAAAGAAAGAAAAAAATATTATGACAGAAACAAAACATACAAACATTGCAAGTTAAATAAAATTAAATAATAGTTTCTGTCACAAGCCGGTGCCAACTCAGCGTAATGCGTTTTGGGGTCCATAGAAAACATAAATATATGCATGGATACATGCATACATACATACATGCAAACATACATATATACACATAATTTAAGAAGATACTAATTTGGTTCCAACTACAGTCGAACCATTTTTGCTGTTTGCTTGTGCATGTGGGTAGGTCGAGAACCATTCAATCAAATCAAAGCTATGACACACATATTGACTAAAACGAACATTTCAGATCAAGAAAACTGCGGCTCTTGCTGGACATTCGGTACCACATCGGCTGTAGAAGGTGCCCTGGCCAGGATCAACGGAGGTAGACTCTTGAGTCTGAGTAACCAAGCTCTAGTCGACTGTGTCTGGCCGTAAGTGTCTGCTCACAAACAAAAAAAAACTTTGTTTGAATTTCTTTGTAACTGGTGCATTTTACACAACTAGGTATTCTATTGCATTGGCTAATATAAAACATCAGGTCAAATATTATAATATTATTCATATTTTATCTAATTCTTTGTCCGAATATTGTTGTCTGAGTCCATAATTTTGAATTTTTTGAATTTTTAGAACATATTTTAAGTCTTGGTGATAACAGCCAGATTAAAAATAAAACTATTTAATTTATTCATCATTATCCGCCTTTCGTGTTCCGACTGCCTGGGACACTGGTTTTCTCTCTGAGAGAGAAGATGGGCCCTAATCCACCATGCTGGCCCAGTGCATTTTGGTGAATGTCATGTCTTTGACTTTTAAGTTTCTTAACCTCGGTTACCTTACGATGTTTCTTCCTTTGCCGATTTTGAGCGATGGCATCGAAACTGCATATTATTTATTTGGATACTAAATAAGTCATTGGTGCAGAGCCGAGGATCAAACCGGGTACCGTCAGATTGTAAAGCGCACATGCTACACACAACTAATTGGCATGTGAGCCAAATACTGCGTCATAGATGATGTTCATCTTGCTGCTTTTTACGTCTGTTAGAAGGAGAGAGGAAAGTCTCGTATGCCAAGTGCTTAAGCGAGAAAAATGAAAAATAATAACTCTGTTCTATTTTTGATAAAATTGTGTATCTGTAGATATGGAGCGGCCGGCTGTAATGGTGGAACTGACAACGCTGCTTACGAATGGATGATGGACTATGGTTTACCTACAGAAGAAGAATATGGTTCTTACAAGAATAAGGTCAGCATAACCATATACAGTGTAAACTCCATGTAACGTCACTCGATTTAACGACAAACTCCCTAAAGTGTCGAAATCACTTGGCTTTGGTTGGTTTAGCTTGCCTTACATACAATGATACACTCTATATAGCATTACACCCACTCTCAATAACGACAACAATTAAGTAATGAAAAGTACCTTTTAAGTTGCCTATATTAGTAAAAACTGCGCAGCTGTGTACGTTCTTTTGTCGCTTTTTTATCCTATCCCGTAATAAACTCTGTCGGCATCATGCATACCGGACTTTCTAAGAAATTCGTTCTTCTGTTTACAAATTGGGATTGCTTGGACTTGTTGTTGACCATGACTAATAAGTAGGAGTCATGGATTATCTATACGCTATCATATTCTTAGTTGCTCATAAACTTTCATAAGTAAGTAAACATTATGGCCAGTAAAAGAAAATCATAACATTTTTATGTACATAACTACTAAACACTAGTCTGAAATAAACTTTTTATTTCTATAATTCTGATTTTTCTTCTCTCCATTTAACGACAACTCTCTATAACGCCGTAAAATGCACAGTCCCTTCAGTGTCGTTATATAGAGTTTCCACTGTATTTCAATAATTTTGGACATGTTTTTGCTTTTTTGATTGTATGCATAAATAATTCAATTGTTATCTTCCTGCAGGATGATTTCTGCCGCATTGGAAATATGACGAAAATTTTCCCAATCCGCGGATTCACAGACGTGACACCTTTTAGCAACGAAGCTACTAAGGTAATTCATCATGATAGTCAGCCTGTATTGCCTCACGGCTAGGTATAGGTTCTTTTCTTTGTGCTTTGAGCATCAATCGGTCTAATGGCCTTTTTCAAGTCGATCCATATGTTCCCCAATGCATTTTAAATGCATGCAATGATGTCATTAATTTATCGGGTTGATGACCTGCCAATGAAACATCTGTCCTCTCTCGATTGAACTTGTATAATTTCTAGTATTTTATTTCAGGTGGCTGTTGTAAACCATGGCCCTCTATCAGTGTCCGTCCATGTAACAAGGCAGTTCAGCCACTACTCTAGCGGTATTTACTACCAGAAAGATTGGTAAGTTTTCTGAAAACTATAGAAAGTGCCTAACACCAACATACTGGCTACACTGCCAACTGATTGAGTTTGAGAATTTGGATTCTCTCTATATTTTCAACGGGCGTATTCGGGCAACCCAACTAGTTCTTGCACAATTAGGCTTAGTAGTTTAGGTATTTAGAAAGTTAGCTTATATTTTGTTTGGTTAAAAAAGGAAGAAACAGCATTTTAAAATTATCAATACCGGTACGAAACAACAACATAAAAAAAATTACATAATTTCGTTTACGACAATTCTTTCACAAAATTTAAAGTACTTAGCCTTTTAATTTCTTATGTGATAAGTATCTTAATTTAATTTTTCTTTGATAGCTAATATCTAAATAAATAAATATTCGGGACATTTTCGCACACACGATCATCTGACCCCAAACTAAGCAAAACTTGTTATATGGCTGCCAGAGACTGACAATAAATTCCTGCTAAAGGCGTACTAAAAACAACTGTCCGGATAGGAGACAATACTTTTGAAACTGATTTTCTCATAACCGACTGCCAGTGGGCACATCCAATAAAATATAAATACGAAAACTTTATACCAGTATATTTTGCCATGTTATTCGATAATTTCCAATCAGAATTTTAAAATTATCACATATTGATTATTCAGCTTCAATAATTTTGCATGAGATTGTTTGAATAGAGTGATATTTCTTTCGGACAAAGACTCCCTTAATATCATTCTTGTACCGATGCAAGTGCAAGTCACAACGAGATCAATATTTTTACTTCAACTTTTAGTAATCCTCTTCAACTGAACCACGAAGTGACGATGGTTGGCTACGGCGAAAGGGACGGTGAGCTATTCTGGATTCTCAAGAACTCGTGGGGCCCCAACTGGGGCATCGACGGCTACATGCTGATTGCAGCCAAAGACAACACCTGCGGGACCACCACGGAACCCACTTACGTTGTATTCTAATTTAACTGAAGACTTGTTTGCCGCTTGACTGTTTGTGAAAAATATTCTTCTTAACTTCTCTTCTCTCTTTCTCCTTCTCTATATTTACGTGCTTAGCTCTTGTTGAACGAGCAGTTTTCATCTTTCCCTGTCCTCAAGTGACCTCTTGGCTCAACATTACTTGCATTTTTTCCTATATTTGATCGATGAATGTTCTTTTTGGCCTTCCTTCTTTCTTTCCTTCTATGCCACCATAGAAGAAAAATAAAAGAAAGCTTTTAAGAATCATATTAAAAGTCAAGAAAGTAAAGAAAGTAAGTAAGTAAGTCAAGAAAGTTATTAGTCTATCACCATTTAATTAATGAGATTTGAGAAAATGAGAAATAAAAATATTTGAATCCTGTTGGTTTATGATTGGAATAAAAAAACCTAGTGCTTACTAGCGTTTCGTTAAAAGCTGGATGCAATAATTGCTAGCGTCTCAGCCGATGCAAATTTCCTTTTATCACAAACAAGAAAGAGGCTTCAATGCTATTAGTATTTAATTAATAACCATTTTGATCTTGCCTTTTGTTACTTTTAATTCTGTAAGTGACAGGAGGTAAAAAAAAACTGACTCGATTACTGGATACCTGCTGATTTTCCGATTACGTTTATTTAATTCTCAATTATTTAATAAACTTAATTATCATGCATGCATAAAGTTTGTTTTTTTAATTCGCCGTTATTAACTTTTCAATGTGTAAGTACCTACTCCATAAAATAGCATTTGATAAACAGGAATAAAGTACCTTAGCAGTTATTATCGACCATTTTACACTGCACAGTTGCACCCTCAGATCAGGCAATGAAGGGGGATATGCCTTAGTATAATTGTCATCATTTTAGCCTATCATGTTCCCACTACTGGGACTCAGGCATTCTCTCAGAGAGAGAGGGAGGGCCCTAATCCACCATGCTGACCCAGTGCGTATTGGTGAATGTCATTTTGTCTTCAAACTTTTGAGGTTCTTGGACATACCGGTTTCCTCATGATGTTTTCCTTTCACCGTTTTTTAAAAGATGGCATTGAAACGGCACGTAATTTATTGGGTGCCAAATTAGTCATTGGTGCAGGGCGGCGGATCGAACCGGGTGCCGTCAGATTAAAGCGCACATGCTACCGGTCGGCCACCATTGCTCATTATAAGTAACTAGCTGACCTGACAGACGTTGTCCTGTCTTAGAACTGTCAAACACGCAAAGTCAAAATTACAAATCTTATTTTTTTACACCTTGGGTTACATTATTGGAGTTTTAGTAAGGATCCCTATTTTTTTTTTGAAAATATAATATAGCCTATTTTAACCGGGAATAGTGTAGCTTCCCAACAGTGAAAGAATTTTTCAAATCGGTTCAGTAGTTTCGGAGCCTATTCAATGCAAACAAACAAACAAACAAACAATCAAATCTTTCCTCTTTATAATATTATAGTATAGATAAAATATACCTAATTCAGTTTCATTCGTGTTTTAGTTTTCATTGTTTTTTAGGGTTCCGTACCTCAAAAGGAAAAAACGGAACCCTTATAGGATCACTTCGTTGTCCGTCTGTCTGTCTGTCTGTCTGTCCGTCTGTCAAGACCCTTTTTCTCAAGAACGCGTAAAGATAGCAAGTTGAAATTTATACTAAATACTTGGGTCTACGGTTTCTTTCGGCTGTAAAAAAATAAAAGTTGTAAGTCAACGCAATCAAAAGATATGAACGTTTATGTCGCATATTTTGCGATTTCACAGGGGAACCAAAACCTATAGGGTACTTCCCGTTGACCTAGAATCATGAAATTTGGCAAAAAGCAAGGTCTCATAGCACATATATAGGAATAAATCCGAAAGTTATAAATATGAAGGTATATCATTTAAAAATTATTATTTTGCTATTACAAACTTACATTTTGTAGTTGGAATGTATGGAAGAACCTTATTGTCAACTACAAACTTAAGTTTGTCTTTCAATATTTTAACTTCAGTTAGTTTTTTTTTTGGTCTCGCGCTCTTAGGGTTCCTTTATGTCGTATATTTTGCGATTTCACAGGGGAATCAAAACCTATAGGGTACTTCCCGTTGACCTAGAATCATGAAATTTGGCAAGAGGCAAGGTCTCATAGTACATATATAGGAATAAATCCGAAAGTTATAAATTTGAAGGTATTTAAAAATACCTAAAAGAGACCGCAGGGAAACGCTGGATGCAGGCCGCTTCCAACCGGCCCTTTTGGAGATCGATGGGGGAGGCCTATGTCCAGCAGTGGACGTCCTACGGCTGAAATGATGATTAAAGGCACTTGCCCAGTAAAAAAAAACTACAAACTTAAGTTTGTCTTTTAATATTTTAACTTCAGTTAGTTTTTTTTTTGGTCTCGCGCTCTTAGGGTTCCTTTATGTCGTATATTTTGCGATTTCACAGGGGAATCAAAACCTATAGGGTACTTCCCGTTGACCTAGAATCATGAAATTTGGCAAGAGGCAAGGTATCATAGTACATATATAGGAATAAATCCGAAAGTTATAAATTTGAAGGTATTTAAAAATACCTAAAAGAGACCGCAGGGAAACGCTGGATGCAGGCCGCTTCCAACCGGCCCTTTTGGAGATCGATGGGGGAGGCCTATGTCCAGCAGTGGACGTCCTACGGCTGAAATGATGATTAAAGGCACTTGCCCAGTAAAAAAAAACTACAAACTTAAGTTTGTCTTTCAATATTTTAACTTCAGTTAGATTTTTTTTTGGGTCGCGCTCTGAGGGTTCCGTCTAACGGAACCCTCAGAGCACGAGTCCTACTCGTACTTGTCCGGTTTTTTTTTTACCTTACCGCTAACCGCTAAACGAAAAAACGGTAAGTATGGCCCACTTACTCGTCTTTAGGCACACTAAGAAATCTGTAGCGATATCAATTAACTAATAGTCCATATGCAAAAGGTTGGGAGTAGTAAGGGTAGGAGTAGTTAAGGTGGCAAGGTCGTCTGCCGGGCGAGATCATCTAAAGGCATCAAGCCTGATTAAGGCCAGATGCGTTCGCACCCGCCACGCCACCTTACCATATCTCCCTCATTTAGATAAGGAAGGTATGGTGTGGCTTGAAGATTGCAACTTCAGATGATCTGAAGTTGCAACCTTTCTACGGCTCAACTGACCACTATACTTAGCTAGGATTATGTAGGTAAGTACTAGGTGAAAGTAAGTTATTATCAGCTCTAGGTAAGCCACATCTACTTTCTAGTCGGCTGACTTAGTACTCTCCTTGTAGGTGCGATCAGATATAAAGTAAACTGTGCAGTTGACTACACATACCATATTTAATCAAAATATATTCAGCTGTTACAAAGTACAGAAAATATACACACGCCCACAAACTCTTGCATTTATAACACTAGCAGCGCCTTGCAGTGTCGCCCGCTGTCCTACAGGATCTGTTTATTTTCTCGGGTTAAAAGTCGCTTATGTTGTTAATCCGAGTCATAAACTACCTCTATTCGAATATTTATTCAAATCCGTTATGCTCACTCAACTTGGTTCAAGTGTTTATATCCGACACCTGTAATAGCATTGTAAAAAGTTGAATGAAAACGAATTCTGATCCAGTGAGATGTAATTAATAATAGAGACGTTATAGGCGAACAACACTGCTTTAAAAACTGACTAAAAGCAGCATATAACTTACCTATATACGTATGTATATGTGCATTTGTGAAATAAGGGACAGAATATGAAAGACTTTCTTCTACAGACTTTTTTCTACTACAGGACAAGTAGGAAAACGGCCCTCTCTCTACCACCCATACATTGTGAATTTTCTTTGGATACGTACCAAACGAACGTTCGATACTACGTTTCTAATCCGCACGGCCAAAGATTGGAACAATCTGCCCGCTTCCCAGTTTCCTGAGAGATATAATCTGGGCCTTTTCAAGGCCAAAGTGAATAGGTATCTTCTAAGTCTGCGTGCTTCATCTTCGACCATATCGTCGCTTACCAAAGGCGCGTTGGAGGAAAAACGCGGACTTATCCGCGTTTAAAAAAAAATACGCCATATCTTATTATTGAAACTGACGTGATTTTCACAAATTTTATTTATTATTCGGAGTAACCGGCTTAATCATACGTGAGTAATTCCCGTGTAATATAAAAAAATACGCTATATCTGTTGTTAGAAAGAGACAAGAGACACTCGGAGTGCGTAATTGAGAGACGGCTTAACGAGGTCGGGCAGCCAGCCTTGCATTCGTCTAGTCAATATGGTAGCGGGCACAACTTATCTACAGGTAAAAATATCTTAATTCTGATCTCTTTTGCTGTCTCTGAACGTAAATCACGATCCGAATCACGACCGGACTTCCATAATAAGCCCGATGTTAGCTAAACATGTTTTGTTAGTTTGTTTTGTAAGATTTTGGGCGCAGGAGACCTGGCTTTGGGTATATTGTTTGAGTGCTCATCTTGAACTTTTAAAACTAGACAGGTGCTTTTCTAAACGGAAATTAAAAACGATTGACAAATAGATACTTTTCTGTTTTAATAATATACTCAGCATAACTTACAAACGTTAATTGCTGAAAATTAAACATGCATTGTTAAATTGCATAAAGGTGTGGGCGCACAAATCTAACCACAGCGGGATGGAAAAGGAATATGTTTAAATTAAACTCATAAGATAAGTTTTCGAGCATTGGAAGAGTAGGAATAAATACCTAGTAGACCTATCTGGAATTTTAAAAATTGCCTTGGGTCACGAAAACATTGGGGTTACACCACAGAAAATATATTTTTTCTCTTTTCTGTTGGTTACACCAAATAGACTGTCCGAACGATGCAAAGCCGAAGAAGAGAACTATTAGTTATCGTGCATGGATAACTATTTGTAACTACAATAACTAACAACGTAACAAATAATAACTAGGTGCACATGTAATCCTAACAAAGAACTTAAAAATTCAACTAACGAATTGAAGGTTGCTTATACCATCTATAGGCAACAAAAGCCTTATTCTCTAATTCCAAGCAACGTGCCCAAAACAATGGCCGCTTTGCCTCGCTGGATTACGAGGCTAACATTCTGCTCATTTTGGCCACGTAATGAATTGTTTGTAGTAGAAATTAATTTTAGTCACCTTTCATTTTTAGGGTTCGTACCCAAAGGGTAAAACCGGGACCCTATTACTAAGCCTACGATGTCTGTCCGTCTGTCCTATCTTTAAACAGCTGTATCTTTCGAACCGTAATAGGTAGCCAGTTCAAATTTTTACAGAATATGACACGTAATGTTTTTTTTTGTTGTTGTTTTTTTCTATACTTTCTCCAACACATGTCGGAGACGTAACACGTAATGTTACGGCGGACCAAGAAATAATAAAAAAGTAAAAAAAAGTTAAAACGAAAGGGCCCCAAACGTATTTTTAACGTATTTTTGTATTGTTTTGTATTATTAACTTGGCATTATAGTACGCACTCTAAAATATAATTACAAAAACACTTACAAAACGCTCTCACTGGCACCACACAGTACCAAACTTTACAAGCCTAAGGCAAAGTTCACTATTTCTAAGCTTGCTTAAGCTTTCAACTTTAATTGCCGCCCAAGGCTTCAGTTACTTTAAAAACTCCACGACACTTGCGTGATATATTAAGCGATTACTATAATAATAGCCTGTACAACTTCCTTAATTGAACCTAGACATATGATACAGTTTGATTACTATACGCTGGAGAACAACCGTGATAAATTGCCACGCCTATTCATTAACCGACTACAGAAGGGAGGTTATTTTAGTCACTAATTCTCAAAGGCTTTCTATAACAATGCAACACCGTATACCGGACAAAATACCGGAAAACTGTAAATAATATTGCGGAACGTGGCTAGCACATATTATAATATGTTCAACAAATACAATGTGGATTGAGCACAGTCTAGGTAAAGCTAACAGTTACGTATAGTACCTAGCTTTATCGTATTGTATTTCTTGAACAGATGTAGGCTAGCCATGTTCCGCAATATTATCCACAGTATTCCGGTATTTTTATCCGGTATCCGGTATTGCATTTTCAGGTTGACTTTAACCCAAAGATTTCATACTTATACTACGAATGTCTATGCTTTAACCTTTCTTCAAAACTAGTTCCATGTCAAACGGTCCCATCGGAAGACCAGCGCCGGTTGATAACAAACAGCACCAATCACCATGCTGAACTGGGACCGAATGTGGCAAAAAATCCAACGTTTTTTAACTTTAAATAATTATATGTGTAGCTCTAAGATTGGGTGTGAGGATTTTTGTTACAAATAAAATATTGCGTATTGTCAATTATCATAAAGATCGACTCAGGTGTCTAGTGTAAAGGTACCTCTAACAAACGGACAGTGCTACGGTTATAATAATTATATTAGAACCCAGTTTTAGCCCCAGCCTTCTCTCTCGCACATTAGAACATGTCATTGTGTTAAGTTAAACAAATCACTGAGTGTTGGCAAAGTAGTTTGTGCAAGGCAAATAGAATGTGAAAAAAAAAATATAGCGTAAGTTTTTTTTTCGTGTCAAAATATATAGTACCACAGATCTACTACCTATAGATTTTCAATGAGCGTGGCTAGCTCAGTGCCTCTCGCTTCAACAAGGTGTGTTGCCACATTAAAATGATTTGCTATAAGTTAGGGTAATTTACCTACTATGATGGGTAGTGAATCTTCAATGAGTACTTTGGAAACAATACTACCTTTTAAATATTTATATTTTATACACTATCTGCTGCAACCCGCGGAGCTACCTGCAATTTTCTGGGAAGAAAAGTACGTTGTCTGTCCTCATGACACACCCTATCGTCCTGACAAAATTTGACTTAGCCCATGATCTAAGAAAACAAGGTCTAGCAATCTGGGAGTGGTCCCGCAATGACGTCACTGTCCAGTTGCCACTTTATTCAATCAGCTGTTACGTGGTGTATCGTCATCTCTCTCGAACCTGTTGTAAATTGACATCATGACATCATTGCGGGACGCCTACGTAAACATTTTTTCTCGAATTGCTATACCTGGCGGAGTATATTATTATACCATGACTTAGCCGTTTCCTCGTAAAAAAACAGACAGAAAGTTACAAACTTACTTGCGTTTTTATTATAATTATTTGTTAGGATTAGAATATAGTACTAGAAAAAAGGTTGTAAAGTAACCATAGCATGATTTTTTATGATTAATTAAAAATAATAAAAAAGTCAAAGAGTTAAAACGGAAGGGCAAAGGAAGGGCCCCCATGCAACAAACGTTAAACGTATTTTTGGGTTTGTTCTAGTGTAAAAACGGTAATCCGTACAAGCGTCAAATTTAGCGGATTATAGTGAACATAAGTAAAACAACAAATAATAAACACTGGCCAAGTGCGAGTCAGTGACAAATTTCTGTTTACCACTAAGCTAAGCAACGTCGGGCGCGGTCGGTACTTGGATGGGTGACAGCCTGGGCGTGATGTTGTCTTTTTGCACAACTTTTTGTATTTTGTGATTGTAAAGAACTCTCAGCGCGCGAGCCCGACTCGCGCTTGGTCAGTTTAGTTTTTTCATGAATGGAATTATGTATAACATTCCAAATAATTAGATAAATAGACTCTTTAATGTTTACAGTACAAATTTCACGAACAGCGCGTAGCTTTTTGAATCGGTTCGCCGAAATCGCCTTTTGCTTTTCCAGCTTCATAACTGTGGCCTCATTAATATATATTTAATATTAACATTCACCATATTCATATGGGCATAAAAGGGTCGGTATTTTGCACTTCTTGCAATGTGCCAGCTTTTTTCAGCAATGTGACAGGATCAGTTGGAAACCTGCAGAACGAATAATTTATGTTAGTTGCGGTGGGTAATTTCTTTCATAAACTGGCAACATTCATAATTTATTTTCTAAGTGAATAATTTGATAAAATTCATAGAATTAGACCACAAATCGACCTAAAAACTGACTAATTATGAATAAAATATTTGCGAATTGATATCCTGAATTTATTTAGGTGATCGTTACAAGCTTTATATGTTTACTTACGTGTGAAATGATATTTCATCGTATTTTCGCTCACTGCGCTTCTTGCAGCCCAAAATGCTACAACCAACCATTGTAAAATATCTTTTACAATTATTTCTCAGAGGAAACACACATTTATCACATTTAATCACCAAAAAAAGGCAATAAATATAATTCAGACCCGTTTTGTTTGTCACTGATTATTACAGATTTTGACACTTGAGGTACCAAAAACAGGTCACGCCGATAAGGACAACAAAATCTATTTATGTCCTTTTCGTACTTGTGCTGAGCCATATCAAGTTGTCTCTTTCACTAAAATATATTGCCGATCTGGTTGTGTATATCTGTGTATAGTACCAATTCCGTCATTGTTTTTTTTTTTTTGAGCTCTAGTTGCGACAAGCAAGCTCATGACTTATAATATTAAGGCACTGTATATAGAAGACTTTTATCTATTCAAGGGAGTGAAGCAGAGGAGACTAATGCAATGCTGGCTGTCTGACTTCGTTCAGCCGTCTCTCAGTCACGCACTCCGAGTGTCCACAACACAAAATGCACATAAACATGCGTAGGTAAGCTATGCTATGTTATGGTATATGCTGCGTTTAGTCAGTTTTTAAAGTCGTGTTGTTCCCCTATAACGTCTCTATTATTACGTTCACCTCACTCACTGGATGCACGACGTCGATTTGCTTAGGTGGGTACTTCCGGCACGTGTACAATGTAGATTATGCACGAAACAAAAGAGTACACCTGCCTATAAAAAAAGTTCTGTACTTTTCCGCTTGCCATCATCATCATCAGCCAGAAGACGTCCACTCCTGAATAGGCCACCCCCTTTAATCTCCACACTGAATGAAAGCCTGCCATCTGCATCCACTGGATGCCCGTGACTCTCACAATGTCGTCGGTCCATCTAGTGGGAGGCCTACCTATGCTGCGTCTTCCGGTTCGAGGTCTCCAGAACCTTTCTTCCCCATCGGTTATCGGTTCTTCGAGCGATGTGGCCTGCCCATTATCACTTCAGCTTGCAAATTTTAACAGCTATGTCGTGTTTTGTTTCCCTTTTGTGCAATGCTTTTTTTCTTATTTTCACACAAAAACATTATAACATTAAAACCACTAATGATAAAAAATAAAAATGTTTATAAATTAAGAAACTAGATCTGTGGGAGGACGTTTGCTATTTGTTAACATCGTTCCTCCCGCAGTATTATTTTATGCTATGTAAAGTGTGTTTTGATACTTAGCTTTTATTTGATTATAGAACTAGGAAAATAATCTTGAACGTTTTAAAATAATTGCTGTGATCAACATCGTTTAAATGAAGCAATTCCCATTTCAATCGGTCTTTAAAAAATGTCCCGCTGCGCTAATCGGAACGTTTCAATATTTAACGAGTTAAGAAACATCTTTGTGAGAAGCTGGCGTGAGAATAACGTTACTGTATCGTTCCGTTTACAGTAAACTAGTTTGTTTATAGAACTGTTCATTTTTTCGGGTGAAAAAGGAGCCTACACGTTAATTCGGAGTATATATATTAACTCTCTGCCAGCGTCTCTAAGGGTCTCTACGCCGCCTGAACAGTGAACAGTACAATATCGGTGTCTTCATATTGAGATTAGACAGATTATTTTTGGCTAGCCTCCTCATCAGGTCTGATGCGGAGAAATGCATGCCTATAAAAAAAAAATACTTACGATATTTCTTTCACATTACAACTGTTTTATTTATATTTTAGTGGTGTGTGGAAGGCGGAAAAAATATGAGCAGTAAATGTGACAATACTATATAGAACACTGTTTTAAACTATCACGGTTGTTCACTAAAGTTATATGATTATTTACGGGATATTTACCGTGGTAAGGTTGTGAAATGAGCTCCCAACATTCCACAACCACAACAAAGTAACCACAACCTTACCACGGTAAATATCCCGTAAATAATCATATAACTTTAATACTATATAGGTATAACTTTTTGGTTTAATTTTGTTCATCGTTATTATCAGCCTATTATGTTCCCACTACTGGAACCAAAGACTTCTACGTAGTAGCTAGTACATTTATCTATGGTAGTAGCTTTACCTAGTCTGTGAATGGGACACAGACCTACTCTCAGAGAGAGAGAGAGGATGAATCTTAATCTATCATGCTAGCCCACAGCTAGCCCGGTTCATGTTGGCGAATGTCATATGTCATTAAGCTTTTTTTTAGTTTCTGGAATGTGTCGGTTTCTTCACGATGCTTTCCTTCACCGACGCTACATAGATAACATAAGTACTTGGAACTTCATCGCTCTTGTCACTCTGAAACGTTTATTCCAAGGCTGGCTATTCATCCTTTCAATCAAGTAGTGCGTACTAAGTAGTAGCAAAGAATACATATTAGAACATGTACAGAAGATACACTCTGCAAAATCATTTAAAAATATAGCGACTCTTGATACTACACAATAAAGTGCAATTCAGGACGTGCGAGCGCTAACTGCCTACAGCTATATTAACCTAGAAGTTGCCTCTCTGTCTATCGCGTAACTCTTGTCGCGGTATCTCTGTCTATTTCTCGGCAGGTCCATTCGGCTATTATATTACGCATTTATTCGGGTACCTATTATTTGTGCATTTAGAGACTGACTCGCCATAGATTTTGCAACTTGTGTGAAGTTTGTATGAAGCTTTAGATCTAGTTTTCTTTACGCAAATACAATGAAAACTAGATATATCTTAAGCCAAACAAAAACAAATCCTTGCTCTTTCAATGCGCGTCGCTGAAAACAGTCACTCTACAAATGGCACTCATCTTTCACTGACATCGTTATTTCAATAATACCAACACAACAAGATCCCACTTGAATACAAGACCTCTACATTATTATATGAAGGCTTTGGCTCTTCTTACACTGGTGGAGGACCACGCAACTTGGGAATAATACAAAACGACCTGTACAGGATTTTCTTTTAGCCTTTCAGTTGCAAACTAATGAAGTGAACTTCTCGGGTAGAAATTCAATTGAAACATTCAATCATGCAAGCATCTATTTAGGTTTACTCAAAATAACAAAATGAAAAAGTTCTCCGACACATAGAAATATTTTCCAGGTGGTACTAACATACTACCTTTTTGTGGGTTATTATTTGTATTTGCAAAATGTCAATAATCATTATTTTATTACCATTTTTAGATTTTTTTGACTGTCCCACTCCAGTGTAAAAGCCTAGCCTTTCACTTCATACGATCGAGAGCTTTTGTAGTCCAAGCGCTGCTGGGGGAGTGAAGTTTGATTAGCCATCTTTTTTGAGCCTGCCGGGCCTTGTATCAATAATTAGTGATCACATCGTTGTAGTTTTTAACATAATATTGACAAAATTTTCATAACACAAATTACAAACAAAGATAAAGTAATGAAATATTGTTTGTATCAAAGCTACAGGTCGGTAAAAATAATATAATAATTGTAAAAATACGTTTTAAATAAATAAAAGGTTTTTAAATTAATTAATTGATAATTATAATTGCCATCCAACGCGGTAACGCAGCGAGCGTTTTGGGTACCTTTGCGCCGGGAACGGTTAGGGGTGGGTTATTTGAATAGTTATTAGTTTAGTTATTAGTGAATTCCAAATATTTTGGATTTATTTGACATATTATGTATTTAAATGCTCTGTATTCTATTTTAATGTTTGGATTAAAAAATATGTATTGGATAATAAAAACCTACCTTGGTAATATTAATTAATTGATATAAGTATAACTTTATAAATAATACGTGCGTCAATTTTACGTAGGCGTACTAATTACAGTGGATTATTATTTCATAGACTAATTATTATATTCGTTATATTCGTCTGTAGCAAAGTTATTGCACGCTAAGCTCACAGGACTAAGTTACAGAAGTGTACTATTTTTGTGAGAGAAAAAAAGTATAACTGTCAAGTGGTTATATTGTCATTGGGCGCTAATAGGCATAATTCCTAATGTTTAATTTATTACAAATAACCGGCTTAGCGATGAATATAAGTAAATATTATACATTACATATACTGAAAAAATAATTTGAATTGGCTGATAAATCTCTGAGATATGAGTATTTAAAGTTTTAGGTGGGGATGGAGAGGGGATGTTCTATCCCTTTCTCGCAAAGCGTGTGTTAGTATAGCATTTGTATGGCGCTCCTGAGCCGTGACGTCACGGCTCAGTATAGTGCGCTCTCTGTCTAGCATGAAATTAAATTAAATTAAAATGCTTATATCTTATTTATTTTTGAACTAATTTTAATTTTGTTTTTGTTCAGCTTTTTTATGAGGTAATAAAAAAATATTAGTCATCATGCCTATTTGTCAGTTGCTGAGTGGCATATGTCAAAGTGGCAATTGACGCACGAGCTTACTTAAAAGAAAGTAACGTAAAAGAAAGTACTTAAAAGAAGTACATATACACCTAAGTGACCTAACTCCGCTTAGTTGAGTAATTTGCATTAAACCAGTTTTTTCTAAATATCACTTAGCTGGCCCCCAAAACTGTTAATTGCATAAACACATCAGGGCGTCAAGTCTGCTAATTTATTTAAAATCCCATTGGCCTGCCACTCCCACGACACTCCACTGTGATTCCATTATGAAAGTGACAAAAAGGGTATTCTGCTAAAACTTCAGTGGCCTTTCAACGGAATGGCGGTGGAGTGTCGTGGGAGTGTCAACCCAACTGCTGCCAACCAACACTCCATTGAAACATTCATAAATTAGCAGACTTGGGGCCCTGTAGTTATGTGTTAATAACTGTCATTATTATTGTTATTATTCTCGAGTCTAACCCGGACATTTGAGTGGCATTGAAGCCAACACCAAGAGGTCTTGTTTAACACACAATACAAATATTAAAAGTATATAACAGGAAATATATAACTATTGTACAATATAGGATTGAAAATGTCTGCGCTGCTGTGGCGAGTTCTTGATGGGTTTTGAGCTAGTATGAAGTACGGCATGATATTATTATTATTACTTGTAAACTAATCAAAATCGTTTAAATGTTAAAAAGCACATCAGCAATACGTAGTTTCTATCTGTTTGTAATTTTTATTTCGGGTGTAAACAATAAAGAGTTTATATATATCTATACGAGTACCTGTCTTATTAAAATTCAGGCTAAAGCCCAGATAAGTTTTCCTGTTGCAGCTCTGTCGCCAGATTAGCATGCATTACAGGAACAAGGTAACCCCGGAACAGACGTGCCTGGACTGAAAACTGAACGTAGATCCAGCAAACTTAATTACCTACCTATTATGGAGTCTCGATATTTTTATATAACACGGGAATTACTCACTTATGATTAAGCCGGTTACTCCGACTATAGTTTCAATCGCATTCGGCGATCTCTTTTTCAAGGTAAGTGCGCGCGCGCTACTCCGTCTCGCTTTACATCGAATGCAAAGCGATATTTTCGATATCTTTTGCATGTGGTTGAAACTATAGTCGGAGTAACCAGCTTAATCATACGTGAGTAATTCCCGTGTTATATAAAAATATCGAGACTCCATAATAGGTAGGCTCTATTTAAGGGCTCTATTAAGGGGTCAAAAGGGACTTTAAAGTTACGTAAGATAGTCTACGTCGTACGAAGCCGTGGGTAACAGCTAGACCGACTAAAATGTAAGAGTGGCGTAAGAAAAGGCGTACAAAATGCTCTTTTACGATTATAGTGACTGTAGCTTCTTCATTCAGATGATGAATAAGATCGTCCACTGTGCTACGCGGCACAGTTTTCTTCCACCACCTTCCACTTTCTTCCATATTTTTCTACCACCTAAGAAACATTGTGGAATGCTGAAATAAATGAATATGAATATGAATATGAATCTTGTGATGTGCAAGCAGTAGATGATATAGACTCTACATCATCTACAGTACAGTGCAGTATTGTAGAGTGTTCAAACTTGAACAAAGACGAATTATACTATATGAGCACCTTTGTTTAAAACTACCTACTTAATAACATGAACAAAATATTTCGCTAACTAGAGGCTAACAAAATTTTGAGTTGGATAAACCGTATCAGTTTCCTGCGATACAGGCCTAGCCTAGTGCAGGAATCGCAGTATAAACAATTAGTATTTCTCTTTCATAGACATAAGCCAGTGTGTATTTCAATTTTATAAACAAGTATGTAAGTCTATGTTTATGCAAATAAAAATATTTTTCATTTTCATATCTCCATACTCGTATTCCAATAGTACGAAAAAAGTTGCAGAAGTTAGGCACATCTGTTCCAAAACTACAGCATCGATGTCTGAAAGGCACTAGAGCTGACGCATTATCTTCGTAGCTCAGACCGACCGTTTCGACGAGCTTTAGATTAGTTTTCAGCGCAGCATTTTAGAATTTAACGCTGAAAGGAACTCAAGACAGCTATATATATTACTAGCTGTTGGCCGCGACTTCACACGCGTAGTCTTTCATAATTATAAACTTTCAAATCCTTTTGCACCCTATAATTCGGCTTATCGCAAATCTTTCCTTAGCTGATCTCTACAGCCCATAAATATCTACTTGCAGAACTCAATTTCGTAGGTCAAGAAGTTTTTGAGATGAGTCATTGAATGAGTGCCCTACGGCATATAAAATAAATATAAATAAAATAAATATTCGGGACATTTTTCACACACAGTCATCTGACCCCAAACTAAGCAAAGCTTGTGATATGGCTGCCAGAGACTGATATACATATATATGCCCTATGCCCACGGTTACGCCCGGTTTTTTACAAGAGTTGGTTACCTATGTGTCAATCCAAGGTAAAGCTACCTCCATAGGCTATTTTATCCAAATTCATTCAGCTGGTAAGAAGTACGGATAAACATACATCACACGAAATTTTTGCATTTATAAACAGTGTGATTTGGTCAATACTTTTAATAAAAATCTACAAACTGTTATAGTATATTTCTATACAGATTCATATTCTGATTTTGTGAAACGTATCAACATTTAATTCACGTATTTCAATTTCGCTAATGTGTCCGTAAACTCAGTAAAAACACTCAAGTTAATGAAATCTCGACGCAGCATATCTGATTAAATTAATTCTGTTTGCGCTTCCATCCCAGATGGCGTCAGCGTCGAGTGAAATGAATGTAACAGCACAAAGCGTGCATGCACCGCTTTCAAATTGATAACTCATGTTACCTAGGTGCTTCAAAATTTTTACTACATTGTATTAAGTACAAGGGCGGATCCAGCTTTAGTGCCAGGGAGGGGGGGGGGGGGTCACATAGGGGTGGTCAAGTCACAAGAAGTTATTTATTTTTTTAATCATTTTTATATTAATTAGTGGTCCACCTAGGTCCTGGACCCAGCCCAGGGGGAGGCCATAACCCCCCCTGGATCTGTCCTTGATCAAGTAGGTATCATCATCATTCATTTTATTTATATTTCACGGGAATTACTCACGTAAGGGCCGGTTGCTCCGACTATAGTTTCAACCGCATTAGGCGGTCTTTTTCAAGGTGAATGCGTGCGCGCGGCTGCGTCATGCGGTCGAAACTATAGGCGGAGTAACCAGTTTAATCATACGTGATTAATTCCCGTGTCATATAAATAAAATAACCTATATTCTATATGTAATGCGGTGATATTTTGTGTTTTGATAGCTAACAATGAATAATATAATGAATAATACTATCGGATTGTCTACAAAAAAAATACCTTATCAGCTGTTTCAGTGTGTGTTTTTTTTCCAATGGTTGCTTTCTCAATATTTTCTAAATTTTTCTGCTAAGTTGTACACTCATAGTGGTTGATGAAAAAATGACATCAAACAATATTTTTTATCATACAATCATTTTAATTAATCAATACAAGACCTTTTTTTATTCCATTTACAAAACAAACTAAGCTTCAAAACATAGGCATGAATCATTTCGATTTACAAATAGGTATCAAAACATAATCAGCCTACAGTATGTCTACAGTAAAATTTAAAATACAGGGTAAGTAGGATGGGCGGAAACGCCGCAGACGTTGTTTTTAGCAGCGATCATCATGTATCCGTCGACGCCCCAGGCTTCACCCCACGAGTTCTTGAGGATCCAGAACAGTTCGCCGTACCTTTCGCCGTAGCCGACCAGAATTAATGCGTGGTTTGGACGCTCGGGGTTGCTAAAAAATTAAAAAATATTTACTTACCTACTACTGATGCGTAATATAAAAGTAGGGAGTTCAGTGTATTTCGGCTGCGTCACTTGAGAACCAGTGACCAATACAGAAATAGTGTGTTTACAAAATCATCAGAAAACTTGTGAGGTGAGACGCTATAACATCTAGCTTGACAACCACAAGAATAAAAAACCAGACAAGTACAAGTAGGACTCGCGCTCCGAGGTTTTCGATGAACGGAACCCAAAGAGAGCGAATCCAAACAAACAAAAAAATTGAAAGACAAACTTAACTTTGTAGTGATTCCTTACATATCAACTACAAAACGTAAGTATGTAATTGCAAAAAAAGATTTTTTTTATATGATATAACTTCAAATATTTGATATTAATTTCAACTTTATACCTTTACGCGTTCTTGAGAAAAAGGGTCCTGACAGACGGACAGACGGACAACAAAGTGATCCTATAAGGGTTCCGTTTTTTTTCCTTTTGAGGTACGAAACCCTAAAAATCATAGACAATTAGCCTTATGATCAATACGTCCAAGTAGCAACATATCCCGTGAGCAAAATGTCCCATTACCAAAACGTTTACTACCAAGACTATAAGTAAGTCAAAGCGATGGATTTAAACGTATCAGATGCCAAAGTGGCAGATGAAAACTATATGAAATCTTATTTGGTTTTTGTTTGTACTTCATTGGCTACTTTGTAAACAACTCGAACTTTTATGATTTGCAGAGAAGTAATAATATATTAATTTTTTACAGGAAAAAATACAACCTACTTTGCGGAAAATATAATAAACGGAATTCATCCCCATATTTTCCACCCTTAGGAGTAGAATATTGTCTTTAAATTTAAATAGGACTACCCTCAAAGTATAGCTAATTCTATAAAAAATATCATTAAAATCGGTTCACAATCGGCGAAGCTATCGCGATTTTATATTATCATGGAGTACAATGAAACTTAATTTATATAATGGTCTTTTAATAATTTTTGTGCAGTAGTTTGAGACAATTTCTCGAAGTAATTTGGGAACAACCAGTAACATAATTACTTAAAAATGAAGTTAGCTCAAGAACCTCCTTTTTAGGGTTGCGTACCCAAAAGGTAAAAAAGGCACCCTATTACTAAACCTACTGTGTATGTCTGTCTGTTAGTCTGTCTGTCCATCTGTTCGTCTGTCCTACCTTTAAACGGCTGTATATTTTATACCGTAATAGATAGCCAGTTGAAATTTTCACAGAGTATGTAATGTTACGGCAGATTAACTAATGAATAATAAAAAAAGTCATAAAGTAAAAACGAAAGGGCCCCATACAACAAACGTATTTTTTTACGTATTTTTGTATTAGCTCTAATGTAAAAACTGTAATACATACAAGCGTTAAACTTGGCATAATTATAGTAAGTACATACAAATACAAATACAAATACAGTAACTCTTTATTAAAACACCACAAAACAAGGATAACATAAAAAACAACAAACACACATACACACACACACACACACACATACATACACACACACACACACTTACATACATACAACAACATACACACTACACATACACGTACACGTACACGTACTTTACATACTTTAAAGTATAATAACAAATAATAAATAATGGCCTCGTTCGAGCCGGTGACAAGTTTCTGGTCATTACCAACTTATAACTGGTAGTTTCTTTATTGAGTTTTGTTGTGGTACGGAACCCTCAGTCTGCGAGCCCGACTCGCACTTGGCCGGTTTATTTGAATTCGGTTGATACGAGTAAATACGTTGTTTTAGAGAAATGTTTCATACCATTGTTTGTTGGTCTGGTAGAATATACCACTGGAATACAACGCAAATTCGTCTGAGACACGGACATAAATGTAGAGGGGACCATGGTTCACCACCGCCACCTAAAATTAGAACAAACTTATAAGTATAAAAAGATTTTTAAGTATTTACGCCCATAATTAAGAAATGCAATGAAATGAAAAGAGGCCTGACGGTATGACACTTGTGCTCTGGAGGTTGGGGTGGCCCCTTGTATGGGACGCAACTTGTGTCGATACTTTGGCGCCGTCACATCTTCCTGAGACACAAGGTAGGGCTGGCGCGGCTGCCAATTCGGCAGAGCAGCACAAGCGTCGCAAATATGCTAACCTCGGCAGTGGTTACATATTTGAGGCGTTTGGGGTCGAGACATTGGGCCCTTGGGGACCGGGAGCTCACCTCATTTTCAAAAATCTTTCAGAACGCCTGGTTAATGCGACGCGTGACCAAAATGCTGGCGTATTTCTGGCTCAACGCATTAGCATTGCCATTCAAAGTGGTAATGCCGCCAGCATGTTGGGTACGCTGCCAACTGGTAGTGGGCTTGAGCATTTGGATTGTCTTTAGACCTTCAACGGTCTATGGGCAGTCTAACTGTATTTGTAGTGTTAGTTTTAGCTTGTATTTTGTATAGTTATTAAAGGCACTTGCCCAGTAAAAAAAAAAAAAAAGAAATGCATGTAAGAACCTGATCAGAAAAAAAATCGTGCAAAAAAGCAGTAAATAATACAATTAATGTACAACATTTTTATTTCAAGTCTCAAATAAAGAGTTTTAAGTTACTAGCATGTAGTTTTACTCTTTCTTCTTTAGCCACTAAGTCAAGATTGAGTAGGCACTAGTTTTTAAGCTGTTTTATCGTGTGTATGAAATTTGTGGTGTGAACAATAAAGAGTTTGATGGCACACGTCTGAGCCACAGCATTATATATTTTTTAAACATGGGCAGGTACATCTTTAAAGGTTTGTCATTCCTGACCTATACATATAACAAGGTAGGGAATACCCTATCTTGTGAGTAGACAAAATATTACCCACTCTCACATTCAGACAGCGCATTCCACAGACTAACAGTTTGCACAATAAAAGTGGAATCAATATAATTATTATTATTCTTACAAAGTATACTGAGTGAAAAATAGAAGCATTTACGTTGCGTTTATAAGTTATTTAGATTACATTTGAAATTCTAATTATTGATTTGTTATGTATTTTTCTTCATTAAAGTATGTCTTCACTCTTAATTATCTCTATTTAATTATCAAATCAAATTAAAATAATTTATTATCAGACGCGACCTCCATAAATTTAAGAGTACTACAATTAAAAAAAACAGATTTACAGTTCAGTTCAGTATCTTTATTTCAATTGGGTACAAATACAAGTACACTTTCGAAAGGTATGAAATTATTGTTACGTATAAAGTCATTATCGAAATAAAATAACACAATTGAAATAACTTTATGCTAATTCGTTTCAATATTAACCCGATGTGATGGTGCAAGATGGAACAATGAAACTTATCGGGGTCTACAACGGGTTTTTACAAGACTTACCTTCATAGCATTAAAGTTGTATGGCGTGACATCCGTGTATCCAGTTATGGAATAAGTTTTCGTCATGTTTCCGATGTTACAAAAACCATCCTGAGAAATAATCGTTTATAAATAATATGATATTATATATTTATATTGTATACGGACCGACAGAGAATAAGGTGGACGACATCAAAAAGTACTGTCGGTAAAGAGTGGATGCGAGTAGAGAGAGACCGGGGAGAGTGACATAAACAAAGGGAGTCCTATACCCAGCAGTGAGTCATTCAGGGCTGATGATGATGATATGAATAGGTTACATTAAAAAAATATGTAGGAGTACTTTATCAGATAACTTTTTAAAGTAATCAGGAGTTGGTATTATGTTTTACACTTTGAATTACACGAATAATATAGTTACTTGTCTGTATAATCTCGACATTCGAAAACGTTTTTGTTTCAAAATGAAAATTTTGCTGAATATTTGTAATGTTATTTTCTTAATTCGTACAGCAAAATTTTTGACTAATATGTATATTATTATCAAAATTGACAGAATAGTCTTGAATGAATGGTTTGATCAAAATAGCTCGAATACCGAAACGATGCCTATTATATGGTGTAAAACCGCTACTTTTATTAATATGTAATTACTCAAATCATTATAATAAATGTTTCGTAGTGCAAAAATACAACTAAGTAATGAAAAGATTGCGCTTTTACTGAATTGCACAGACGGAAAAGTTCGACCGATTCCAAATGTTTGTTCTAGTATCAGATAGTACGAAAGCATTTATTGTGTACCTAATTAGATAGAAAATGTATATATTATGTACATCTGTTTGTCTATTTCGGTTGCTTTTTACGGCTAAACTCGGGTAGCTTTATAAGTACATCTCAATATGACTAGATAACAGGTATGACTACATTGCTTTAAGACTAACTGTCGATATGACTACATCGAGTTAGCTAAACCAATCTTGATCAAAATTTGGCAAGAAAATAATGTGCTTCATGAGAACTGATAAAGGACAGGAAAAATAGTAAACCAACAAAGTTGAAAACGAGAAAATCATAAAAGCGAGTTGCAGCCAGTTCATTTATTTCAAAAATCTTTACCCGGTTTTTATAAGGTCCATATTCTTGCTCAGTAGGCAGGCCATGCTTTTCGATGAAATCATAAGCTGCGAAGTCAAAGCCTCCGTTACAACCGCCGGCACCGTCGGCTCCTAGGTCCTCGTAAGCACAGTCCATTATGGCCTGGTTACTGAGGCTTAGAACCTTGCCTCCATTTATCCTGGCCAGTGCACTCTCAGTGACGGCCGAACCAGCGAAGGTCCAGCAAGACCCGCATGTTCCTTGATCTAAACAACACATTAATAGCAAATTAAAGATACTTACTCTGATATGAGTGGACATGTTTTTTTTTTAAATGTTTTTTTTTGTTGTTGTCCCATTTAGTAGTTAACCTGTCTTCTTCTGCGTTTGGGGGCGTGGGTTCGATTCCCACCTAGAGCAAATATTAATGTGATGAACATTTATGTTGATTCTATATCTGGGTGTCAGTATCTATTTAAGTATGTATTTAAAAAAAATATAGTATGTATGCATATCAGTCTCAGAGATTTGGAGTGTATCATGGAGATAACTCCATAATACATTTCACTTTGGATTAAAACATTATGTTACTTACTATTATATATATTGTAGGATAACGGGTAAAGAACCACAGAGTGCCGCTAGTTTAAAATAATCTCACCTTTGACTGGTGAAATGAGCCCAAGCAGTCTCATATCATATTCTTTTGGTAGTTTTTCGACGACGTTGTGGAGATTGCTTTGCTCGTAAGGAAAGGCTACAGTTCCAACCCTGCCTTCCGGACGAGGAAGGGCACCTTGACTCTTTTTGAGCTCTTCAGGAGTCCAGTCAGAAAACTGGTTCACGCCCAGCTTGTAAGTCAGGTTGCGTTTATTGACTGATGAAATCATCCTGAAAGAGGGCAGGAAAAGTGAGCAAATAGACCTAAAGATTTATTGAGATAAAATTAGCAAGTGCCGTTTTCTCGTTCTATATACCAATCCCAAAATCCATCAAAATTAATTACAATAGCCCGGATATTTTCTATTATAAAATACTGTTATGTACAAAAGTTTATATTCCCTTTTACCCAAACTCAATACATATTTTGACTTCGGCTCCACGATTGCTTTTCAAATGTCAGGACTACACCCAATAGTCAAATAAATAATATGAAATAACTATATTTCATAGTGACAAAAGTAACAAAATTATTGTAAGTATATAGTTAAATTCAGACCTTATGTTCTCGTCGAATATTGACTTCCTCAAAGCGTGTTCCTTTTCATGGGCGTATTTTCGATTAAACTTGTTCTTGAAGCTGTAGAACAAAATAAAAATATTTACTTCAGTAAATTTATATATGGCTGAATAGCAGTCCGAAGATCTCAGACATGGCAAAACTGTATTTATTAAAAAGTACACATGAAAAATTGATAGTTGGTGAGCGGTAGCATGTGCGCTTTACAATCTTACGGCACCTGTTCGGATCCTCTGCATGCCCTGCAACACAGACTTATTTGGTACCTAAATAAATAATGTGCAGTTTCAATGCCATCCCTCAAAAATGGTGAAGAAAAAACGTGAAAAAACCGGCATGTCCAACAACCTCAAAAACAGTCGAAAGAAGATTAATTTGTACTTACTGTTTAAAGACATGATCTACATGCTTTTCATTATCTGGATTGACAAACAAAAGTTCCTTGGTGATTTTTTCGCTGTCTGCGGTATGTTTAACTGCAGAGTCCTCCTCGCAACCATCTAAAAAAAACATGGCTAGTTTTGAAAACAACTAAAAATCAAAGCGATGGTGGCCGGGCGGTAGGCCTGTGTCCCAGCAGTGGGAACATGATAGGCTGAAATGATGAAAAACCAGTATTATGACCTCTGCGAAAAGCAATACACTGGCGTCAGCATATGACAAGGTGATGGCGTCAGCAGTACTAGAGTGAGTTGAGGTTGATTCAATGATGTTCTTGCATTATAGTCGAAAACGCCGCCTTCGGATAGCTGTTAGAGGAAGATCGTGAGGGTTGAGCAATAAAAGGGATACGCAGAAATAATCACTTACACTTTTCAACGTCAAAAACATCTTCATCGTCAAATTCGGGATCATAATCAGAAAAGGTCCAGATGTCATGTTTTATGAGAGAGCCTAATACGACGTTGAATTTCTTGACTTCGTGTCTGAAATAGAAATACTTAATCAAATAAGAATATAATATACTAATATACTAAGAAAAGAAAATCAATTAAGTTAATATACCACCACAAAGAACAAAAATAAAGAACGCGACGCAAATATGCTAACCTCGGCAATGGTTACATATTTGAGGCGTTTGGGGTCGCGACATTGGGTCCATGGAGATCTCACCTCATTTTCAAAAATCTTTCAGAGCGCCTGGTTAATGCGACGCGTGACCAAAAGGCTGGCATGTTTCTGGCTCAACGCATAAGCATTGCCATTGAGCGTGGTAATTCCGCCACCATGCTGGGTACGCGGCCAACTGGTAGTGGGCTTGAGCATTTGGATTGTCTTTAGACCTTCAACGGTCTATGGGCAGTCTAACTGTATTTGTAGGGTTAGTATTAGCTCGTATTTTGTTTAGTCAATAAAGGCACTTGCCCAGTCTTTATCACACTAATATTATAAATGAGACAGGCCCCGCTGCAAAAAGCAGTGCGCCTACTAAATGCTGTGCTTGAATTGTGATCTTGATTTGTTCCTTAGTTCCTATGACGAGTTTCACAGAGTGACAATGGTTTTAGTCATTACCAGTCCAAAGCTGACGTACTTATAAATACTTAAGCTTTTTTTTATTTTTATGGTTTAGAATGTTTAGATTATAGTGTTTAAAGGGTATAGTTGTTTTTATATTATTGTTAGTATTTATTTAGGAATTTGTTTAGTGTTTTAAATAAGATCTGTTTTTTATATTGTGTTATAGTTATATTTTTTTAGTTAACCTTGAGTGGGTGAATTGGGAAATTGTGTTGCCCATTCAATGTATTTATATCATAAACTAGCTGAGCTGACAGACGTTGTCCTGTCTTAGAACTGTCAAACACGCAAAGTTAAAATTGTAAATCTTATTTTTTACACCTTGGGTTACATTATTTGAGATGTAGTAAGGATCCCTATTTAAAAAAAATATATAATTTAGCCTATGTTACCTGGGATTGTATAGCTTCCCAACAGTGAAAGAATTTTTCAAATCGGTTCAGTAGTTTCGGAGCTTATTCAATGCAAACAAACAAACAATCAAATCTTTCCTCTTTATAATATTAGTATAGATAAATAAATGAAATGTGCCAGCTTACTTAATTGGAATCCATCCATAATAGGCACTATAGTCCGCCCATATAGTTTTCCTGACTTCCTCTTCGTGGTCTTTATTATTATATTCAAATTTGGTGGCATATAAAATATCCTCAACAGTTTCATTACCTGAAATAAAATAATATACAGGTTGTATCTCTAGACGATAGACATATTTGAGGATATCATAAACAACTTTTACTATGGGACAAACACTGAATTCGCGAAAAAAAAATTGCTGTTCCATAGAAAAATGTCACTCACACTCAAGGTTTTTTTTTGGTGATTTTTGTACTCGACTTTTGTGTGTTTTGTACACCTTTTGGTGTACAATGCCTCAAGAGGTCCGTAGTACCAATCATTGTACAATCATTCAACAGCTGTAATACAGGTTTCACCTAATACAGCTGCTTACGAACTACCTACAATACTTTTTTGAATGTAAATGCTTCTTAATAAATATATATTTAAAGTTATATGATTATTTACGGGATATTTACCGTGGTAAGGTTGTGGAATAAGCTCCCGATATTTCGGTGCAGTTACATGTCTTCCCGTGAACATGGTGCATGTAACTGCGCTGAAATATCGGGAGCTCATTTTACAACCTTACCACTGTAATTATCCCGTAAATAATCATATACTTTAGTGAACAACCGTGATAGTTTAAAACAGTGTTTTAAATATATATTTAGTGTAATAAGTAGGTAAAAAAATATTTATACGTTTTTTGGGAATGGAAAACAATGAACAGCAGGAACAGCTGTTTTTTTTCCGTGATTTCAGGGTTGGTCCCATAGTATCAGTTGTTCATAATAATGGATACTATGGACCCCTTTCGAATTAGTGCACCCTTGCCGCGTAACCCTGTATTGTAATGTATCGAAACGCTTACCGACTGCTTCATACGGTTCATATTCGGTAATGGACGGTAGAATTTCATCGAGTTTTACGTCATCTTCAAATAGTACCTCGTAGACGAAATGACACACTATTGGATTCAGTAATTCTTCTGTTGTTTCCGGGTGGATCTAAAACAGCCAAGCCTTCAATAACCAAAGCCACCACATGAAGGATGTAGCTCTGTCTAACAATGAGTAACTCCTCGATTATGCAATAATTAACTTTTAAACTTTCACGATTTGAACTTGTGTAAAATGTTTATCGGAAAAACATCCAAAAAGGAAGAAAAGCGAAATGTACGTAGTTTTACCTAAATAATGCGCGATAAGTCCATTAAACATTTAAAACATATCCCATAATTATCAATTATTTAACAAACCGACTTCAAAAATATGCAATTTAGTTTGCTTGGATTACGTTTACATATTTTTTCTAGTTATTTATATTTAAGAACCAACATCAACGTTGCCGTAGCGGTTCACGCTGCTAAAAGCCGGAACAGATGGCGGAACATCATAAGGGAGAAGTTGATGCCGTGATGGATCACGACCCCCAGCATTGGGGAATCGACGAAAGGAGGAGGAGATTTATGAACCAAATTACTTAACAGATTTTGATAAAATTCCTATAGGACTAATCTGAAATTATAGCCTTTCAAATAAAAGAATAATTTTCTCAATCAGTTTATAAATGACAGAGATCTGAGGTAAGAAAGTATATAAAAAAAAATAGAACCCTTCCTTTTTTAAAGTCGGTTAAAAACAAGGATATGTAAAATTTTAAATTCTCGTAATGTGCCATTGAATTTGATTTTGTTTTATACTTGTAATTTTTTTGTCAAATGACATTACTTATTTGTCTATTAATTTGAAAATGTACCACACTATTACTTCTGTTAAATTCAGTACGTATATTATGTACCTACTATTATTTGTTCAGTGCCCAACTAACAGCTGAAATAAAATTTTGTAAAATTCACCTGATATTTCGTAGGTAAATCCGACCCAAAATTGGTGATTACTTTGACAGCGCCATTATTATAATCTACTCTAGATGATTGGTTTGTTTTCCTGAAAGTAAAATAGAAGTGTATTAATGACTTGAGGTGTATTACTAATATAGAATATATAATATAGAATAAGTAATACAATATTATTAATTAATACAATTGTTAGTATAGATACCTTTTTATTTTATTATTATTATTATTTAATAAAAAATCTTTGATAATTTTTTGACATGTAAATAATATTTACCAAATAAATGAATATGAATAATATCATAGATAAATATAATATTAAAAGTTTTCCAATTGTCTGTTTACGTTTTCTACGAAAGTTTGCGCGGCGAGGCAACGTGCAAATGACATTGTGCTGTTTAGCAAAACTTGAGTTAAATATTATAAGTCAATATACAGTTTTAACTTTACTTTACTCTAAAAAAAAAAAATATTATAATATATATTATTATATATTTCGCGTGTATACGAGTGTGGGCAAATGGAATGAGGTGAAACATAACTTTCAAAACCTAAGCTTCATAAAAGCCAAAAAAGGCTCTCTCAGATCTGACTCGGAACTGATCTTGATTTAAATGATTGACTTTGACTGTGACTTGTTTTAAATTATACGAAAAAATCGAAGCTAGAACGCACCAAACAGACCACCTTTGAAAAGGTTGTGGTTGTGCCTTGTGTATTCATTTCATACGCACGTCCACGGATGGTACCTAATTGAACACACACACACCAACAACAGCTGTAGATTTTGTGTTTTGTTTTGTGGATAAAATAAAATAAAAATTAATTATTTAATTACTTGTCATTACAGTCGATTCTGATTAGAGTCGATTCTGTTTTACAACTTTCTAAACTAATTCATCAACATTTAAATTTTCTATTTTTCTTTTCGTTTTAATATGAGATAATGTGAAAGCAGCAGTTATAGAGAAGAAAATGTTCTATTTCGCGTTTTAAAAATTGTCGGTATTACAGAACTAACGTTAGCAGCTTGGTAAAATAGTGTGTAATCCAAAATAAATAGAAAATAAGGTTTTTTGTTAACACAAAAGGTTTTTGTTAGTAGACAGTTATAAGTTACAATTGTGTACAAACAAAAATTAACAGAAAACCTTTTAGAAAAACAATAAGCTAAAAGGAAAAGAAACACTAACCATGCCGTGTAGTCCTCAACAAGATTGGATGTGAGAGAAACTCTGATCGCTTTAACCGAGTAAGTATCCGCCCAGCGTAACTCATCTGCATCGCTCTCCAGAACTAGGTAGTTTTCGTCTAGAACTGAAAATAGAGGCACACTTTTATCTTGAGGAACAAACCCAGTGCAGATCTTCATGTCACCAGTTGATCTCACTAGTTAATTTTCCTAATTTAGATACCTACCAGAAAATCCCGATTAATACAATATTAAATTTTTCGTAAAAAAAAAGAAACAATCATTAACTGTTTTATACACGTACTCAAGTTTTATCACAATTGTGTGAAGAGTTTCTGAAAATATGAAATAAACGTAGGCAGCTTGACTGCCCTGGTGGCCCAGTTGGAGTGAACCTGCCTTCTGCGCCTGGGGGTGTGGGTTCGATTCCCACCTAGGACAAACTCTCATGTCATGAACATTTGTTTTCTCTTTTCTGTGTAATTTTCCTAACAGATATAATAAAAGAAAAAATAGGAAAGTAAAGAAGAAAACAATAAACTCACCACTATACGCCGTCGCAGAAGCAACGTAAAATGTTGCTACAAAGTACAGCAACATTATGACTGATTTTACTCTGTTGTCAGTACAAAACGAAACCCCATACGAGGTTTTATATTTATAAACTTTTAATCGTATACAGTTGTCCCTTATATACAAACTTTTATCGCAACTAATTAAACTAACCAATTATTTTGGTACAAATTACATTATTTTTATCTCCTAGCTTTGCTAGATAAATACATGCTAGTTAATTATCAACCACGTAGGTACCTTTTTGGACAGTCATTACTGCAGTTTCCCATACCTACCTATTATTATAACATTTTATTCAGTTGCACTAAAAAAATAATTATTGCGCTGATAAGGTAGTATTTAATAGTATCCTATCCTCCTAGCTCAGATTTATCAAATTAGTCGAATGAAAATTAATTGCAATTAGTGTTAATATCGATACCTATACTAAGTATAGGTTATATATATTACAGTACTAGCTGTTGCCCGCGATTTTCTACGCGTAGGTTTTCGTATAAACTTTCAACCCCCTTTTGCTCCCTCTTCGCATAATCCTTTCTTAGCGGACTTCTACAAAATCATGGACCACCTCTCATCTATCACCACCTGTAACACCAGCATCACAGATACCTTGCCAATACCCCATGTTTTTTTAATATTATTATTTATTTAATAATAGGCTTGCGTTTGACCGCCAACTCGCTTGATGTGAAGCGATGATGCGGTCTACGGTGGAGCACGCTTGCCTAGAAGAAACCGATTCACTCGTGATTTGAAGACACCCAGATTGTATCGATCGGGGAACATATTCAGGCAGCGCATTCCACAGACTAGCAGTTCGCTTAATAAAAGTGAGATCAAAGCGCTTCGTACGGACTTTCGGAATATCAACCATAAAGCGGTTTCGATTTTTGTGCCCGCTCTGCCATTCCGATAGAAAAATGGGCAGGAGGGAATAATAATTAGATGCAGATCCGATGCACACTCTCCGAAATGTATCCGATAAAAAACCGATAGACTAGCAACTTTACGCCGATGCTCAAGACTAAGGAACTTAGTCTGAACCAAGGATTCGTTGCTATTGCAATGCCTCAAACTGATACTTAGCTGACCCATTCCAAAGGTGAGAGCAGTACTCCATGCATGTTGTATAGTTACTCGGAAATGCCACAGGGAGCCATCGACGAGCTTTTTTTGGGTTTTTATACAGAAAATGATGAGGGGAGCTCATTCCATATATTGTACTCTGCTCTACGCTGTAATGTATCAAGAGGCACCTAAAAATGAAAGCCGTAATAATTTAAATCGAGTCAAAGACTTTTAACTCTTACTCTGACTTTTAAAAGCAAAGTAAAGTTTAATTTTATTGCATAAACTGTGTACAATGATGGAACAAATGCTTAGTGTTTCAACAGTCTGTCCTAGCGGACGTGCAATATTTGTGTATTATAGATACATAAATCAGCAGTAAGTACTACTATTTAACCTACATTTATTTTATCTATTTCGCGTTCGCCTTGTTTTAATATGTGCTATATAATCGCAAAAACCTGAGAAATCATTATAAAAATACTGTTGTATCGAGAATCTCCTCTTATTGAAGTCGGTTGATAAATGGTGTGCCTATCCAAAAGTCTGTTCATGGATTGCGAAGTGCCACGTTCACCCTCTGGGAAATACCCTTTCGTACCCTCTCTATCAGACCTGAAAAAAGAGTACGTACTGCCGTGAGCTCTACAAACACACAATACACAATAGCTACTAGCTGTTGCCCGCGACTTTCTACGCGTAGATTTTCATATAAACTTTCAACCCACTTTTGCTCCCTCGTCGCAAAATACTTTCTTAGCGGACTTCTACACTGTATGGATACCGGGGCATCACAGATACGTTGCCAGCACAGCACATATTAACAGTCTTTTTGAAGAACCCCATGTTTATAGACTACTTATGTTGTTTTAAAAATTAATGTTTACCAACATGCGTTTATTAGCTTTACTTATAACTAGCTAACGAAGTATAACTAACCGGCCAAGTGCGACTCGGGCACGCGCACTGAGGGTTCCGTACCACCATAAAATTCAATAAATAAATAAATAATCGGAACATTTTTGCACACACGGTAATCAGGCCCCAAACTAAGCAAATCCTGTATGGCTGCCAGAGACTGATATACATACATATACAGTGATAACGAAATTACCAGTTATAACATGGTAATGAACAGAAACTTGTCATCAACTTGCACTTGGCCATTATTTATTATTTTTTGTTGTACTTTAAAGTGTTTAATATAATCTTGCCAAGTTTTACGCTTGTGCGTATTACCATTTTTACATTAGAGCTAATACAAAAATACGCAAAAAATACGTTTGTTGTATGGAGGTATCCCCCTTTCGTTTTTACTTTTAGACTTTTTTATTATTTCTTAGTTAATCCGCCGTAACATTAGATATTCTGTGAAAATTTTAACTAGTTATCTATAACGGTTCGAAAGATACAGCCTTTTAAGGGTAGGAAGGACGGACGGACAGACAAACAGACATCGTAGGCTTAATAATAGCCTAGGGTCCCGTTTTTACCCTTTGGGTACGGAACCATAAAAACTAATCTCAGAATTCGATTACAAGCTACTTCTAATTGAAATTTAACAGTCATAATGGATTTTATCGTATATATGTATTTTACTTTATAATAGGCATGATTCCTAATGTTTAATTTATTACAAATAACCGGCTTAGCGATGAATATAAGTAAATACATTACACATACTGAAAACACAATTTGAATTGGCTGATAAATCTCTGAGATATGAGTATTTAAAGTTTTAGGTGGGGATGGAGAGGGGATGTTCTATCCCTTTCTCGCAAAGCGTATGTTAGTATAGCATTTGTATGGCGCTCCTCAGCCGTGACGGCACGGATCAGTATAGTGCGCTCTCTGTCTAGCATGAAATTAAAATGCTTATATCTTATTTATTTTTAAACTAATTTTAATTTTGTTTTTGTTGATGTGCTCTATTTATGATCAGCTTTTTTATGAGGTAATATAAAAATATTAGTCATCATGCCTATTATATCTGACGTTTCGAATGCCTACTGCAGTATCCGTGGTCACAGGTAGACTAGGTGACGAACGTCTATAGAAATGTTATGAAGTTAGTTAGAAGTACCGCTAATGATTTTCAATCAAAGCGTTCCCTATGTACGCAGTAGAAATTTGGCAGGAAGATAGTGTGCATCATGAGAATGGACATAGGGTACTTTTCCCACAAAAAATGCGGAAAACTGGAAAATCATGGGTGATAGCACCGCGAGACTTAACCAGTGCTGCCAGTGCGTAGTAGTTGCGAATATTTTAGAAATCACTACTTCTAATAGTCAAGTACGTAATCTGGATAACTATGTAATAATTCGGTACTTACCAATGTATTGGCCTGATGGTTCAGGAGATGGATAGTGGAACTTTTCAATAGTTACTAGTAAAATCCTTTTTGTTTAGAGTCTAAAAAATATTTAAAAACGTTAAAACAAACCCAATCAGTCTAAACTATAGGCTGATTAGGTTTGTTTTAACGAGTCCCATACATTATTACACTTGGTAATAATCTAAGACAAACAAATGAGATATGGTAAAGTGGCATGGTGGGTGCGAACGCATCTGGCTTAAATCAGGCCGAAGGATAGATGGAAATCGCCCAGTTTGGGCTTCATGAATGCGAAAATCAACTGGGGTTTGAAGCCTATTCTAGCTAAAGCTTTAATTAAGCCCAGTCTAGGCTGATCACCAGTGTAGTAAGTAAATAAGGGTAAGGATAAAATTTGAAATAGAGGTAATTCATACCCTGGATTAGCACGTAAGCTGATGTTTGATCCCGGGAAATGAACGGTTCCTGTCGGGTTGCGAGAAAAATCGTATGGAGATAAGTTTATAGGAATCACTAAACCGAACCTTAAAATTATTTCGCCGATTGAAAGCTACGATATCCTCGAGTGACATTTGTTCACAACGCGGGTGATGCCACAGGCAATAGCTAGTCAGTGGAAATAAAAAAACACTTATGTTATTTTGCAATCATTTTAATTAAGCAGTAGAAGAACATTTATTAATCTTCACACCATTGGAAATTGTCACAAGGATACTTATAAATTATGGAGATGGGATCAAAATAAGATCAACAATCTTCTCTACAATAAAGCTTAAAACACAGGGTAAGATGGCTGAAGGGGAACGCCACAGACGTTGTCTTTAGCAGTGATCATCATGTACCCATCGACGCCCCAGGATTCACCCCACGAGTTCTTGAGGATCCAGAATAGTTCGCCGTATTTCTCGCCGTAGCCGACCAGCGTCACTATGTGGTCTACTTCCTCGGGGTCGCTAAAAATTGAAAACGTGTTACATTATATTACTAGTTGTACCCGCGACTTGTCATTCAAATATAATAATAGAACTCTGAGACTACCAGGAATACAAAAATCAAGTTAAACGACTGAGCGAAGCGAGATTTTAGAGTCTACTGGGACAAATCAGCGTTATATATAATAATTATATTATGTGTATAATGCAAATACAATTTTAAAGTTCGAATATGAGCAATATCAGTCAGGGAGTTGCAAAAATAATGAGTTAGAACGCTGGGTTAAAAACAAAAAAGTGAAAAAACCTAGAAAATAGTTCTAAAGGCGATATGAACTTATTTTACAAATTATATAAGTTGGAACCACAGAAAATATTTTTTTTTTCTTCTTCTCTCCTAAGACCTTGCCTCTTGCCATAATTAATGATTCTAGGTCAACGGGAAGTACCCTATAGGTTTTGATTCCCCTGTGAAATCGCAAAATGTACGACATAAACGTTCATATCTTTTGATTGCGTTGACTTATAACTTTTATTTTTTTACAGTCTAAAGAAACCGTAGACCGAAGTATTTAGTATTCTTTACGCGTTCTTGAGAAAAAGGGTCTTGACAGACGGACAGATAGACAACGAAGTGATCCTATAAGGATTCCGTTTTTTCCTTTTGAGGTACGGAACCCTAAAAAGATATATTTTTTGCGCCAACGTTGATAAAAACATATCACCTCATTATATAATAATTTTCGAGTTTTAATGTGTAATTATGGTGGATTATTATTTATTAAGTGTTTGTGAACGAGCTCGAGTGTAAGCAAGTGATATAACGAGGTGAAATTCCAATGACTTTGACTTGACCGTGACTGACTTTGTTTGATCTGACTGTGACTATGATTTGTTCGACGATATTTTTGTAATATATTCTAAAACTTAAACACTTAAAAATACTTGACACTGGCGAACGCACAAGAAGTGTGCCGCCAAAATTCTAAAAAGAAAGATAAATAAAGGAAATTTACCATTTTTTGTTAGATTGGTAGAATATACCACTGGAATATGCGAAAAATTCCTCTGAGGCATGGACAAAAACGAAAACAGGTCCATGATTCACCACCGCCACCTAAAAATATAATATAATATCAAAAACAGTTTAAGAAAATTGTTTATGTACGCTTTGTGCGCGAGTAATGTGCCTTTAGAATCAATACAATGTGTATGTAAGATGTGGAGATTCTTTTTTTTCTAAAATCTTGGGTACACTTACAATATTTTAATGTATAATGAAATTTTATTACGTTATTCTACTAAAAAGAGACGAATCATCTTCATTATCGGCCCACTGCTGGGATACAAGCCTTCTCTCAGAGAGAGGATGGGTCCTAATCCACCATACTGGCCCAGTGCATATATGTTGGTGAGCGTCATTATGTCTTTGAACTTTTAAGGTTCTTGGACGTACCGGTTTCCTCACGATGTTTTCCTTTACCGTTTTTGAGCGATGGCATCGAAAAGAAAAGAGGCTAATGCACAAAGGTATTATAATTTACAAAAAAAAACCATGACATTTTCAGCTGTGATTGCATGGGTCGTCGTCTACGTAGTAGTTTTACTTGTGACGAGTACAAGCCATGGCCACGTGGAAATGTTTAATTTTATTGAAAACTTCTTGCCATTAACAGTGAGGGGGGTGTAGTGAGATTATTAGAACAGGGAAGATAAACCTGGTTGATGATACTAAGTCCTATCAGAATAGCAAATGAAAAACTAAAGACGGATATTATTAGACTAAATGAATGAATTAGATAAAGTTTTTTTTTGTTTGGGAATGTTTTTTTATGGATGTTTGGTTGCTAGGCAACGTTTTAATGAAATGTGAATGTACCCCTAAACATGTACACATATTTTTACATCAATATCGGCACAATGTTTGAGAAAAGTGATATACAAGCATTGGCGGTAACGGAACATTTATGGGCTCTAATAAAATATTTTACATTTTCACGTTTGTCTATAATCGTCCTGCCTGTCGCTGCAGTTAGGTATATACTTCAGTTATTTACTATACATAAGATTAAGCCGCTACAACGGACTTTTTTTACAAGACTTACCTTCAGAGCGTTAAAGTTGTAAGGCGTGACATTGGTGTATCCAGAAATGCGATACGTTTTTGTCATATTTCCGATGTTACAAAAACCATTCTGTAAAAAGGTAAAGGTTACTTCTTGAAACGTAATAGTTATTTACTAATGATATTCCTATTTAAAAAAAAACGAGATATTATCTGCACAGAACATAGTTTTTTTTAAACATGAAAAAAATTACGTGTATGTACCACACAAATATGACTTGGACATGAACTTCTTACTTTGCTTGACTTTGACTGTGCCTATGACTTATTTGACGATATTTACTAAAATTTGAAACTATATTAATACTTTGCATATATGCATATGCATACTCTGGTAAATATGCATTCCGTGCGACTCCAAAACTCTGCAGCTAAGATCACGAAAGATACAGCGGTTCTACCAGTTCTTCTATGAGTAATTAGCAAATTCAAAGTAACATGAAAACAAATATACTAACATTTTTATCCAATCAAACAACTGTCCGATAGCCTATTGTGCAATGTAATATGCACTTAACTCAGTAACTATAGAAGTTGAAGGTTCTAAAAAAGATTAGTACGGACAGTCAGACAGACGAACAGAACGAACATGTTAAAGTTCCTTGTAGTACTTCGGAACGCTAAAAACATATGGCCTAAGTATAGTGGTAGATCCAAAGGCAACTAATGTTGGACTCATATTCAGAAGAACCGCTGGGTGCATCTAATCTTTACCTGGTTTTTATAAGGTCCGTATTCCTGTTCAGTAGGCAGACCATGCTTCATGATAAAGTCATAAGCTTCGTAGTCGGTGCCTCCATTACAACCGCCGAAACTTCCACCGATCTCCAAGTAAGCACAGTCCATTATGGCCTGGTTGCTTAGGCTCAGGACCTTGCCTCCGTTGATCCTGGCCAGGCCACTCTCAGTGACGGCCGCGGCACCGAAGGTCCAGCAAGACCCGCATGTTCCTTGATCTAAAGAACGTATGACACACGTATGACACAGTATTTTTTGTGTGCTTTAATTTCGTATTAATCTCTACTTTCAATAGAGATTAATACGAAATTAAAGCACACAAAAAATACTGTGGTAGCATCGATTTAAAATAAGTGTGAGCCAAGAAAGTTCGTGTGGATCGTACAGGGTGTGATTTCCACTGATCTATGATATGTGGAATGTGGATACGCTTTCAGGTGGTGGCAACTAGTACGATGATAAAACCGCAACGCCAGCAACAGATCAAACATAACACGCCCCGTTGTAAATGCGATAAAGATACAGAGGGACGTAATATCTCTGCACATGCTAATTAAATTAACATAATCTTACCTTTAACTGGTGAAATAAGCCCAAGCAGTCTCATATCAAATTCTTTTGGCATTTTTTCGATGACATCGTCAAGATCGCTTTCCTTATACGGAAAAGACACAGTTCCAACTCTGCTTTCAGGACGACGAATAACGCCCTTACTCTTTTTGATCTCTTCGGGCGTCCAGTCGGTAAACTGGTTAACACCCAGCTTGTAGGTCAAATTGCGTCTATTCACTGATGAAATCATCCTGAAAGAAAGCACCTAGCAAATAGACTACCTATTTTTTTTAAATTAATTACTTGCTTATACAACGTTAATCCACAATCTCCAGGCGGCAAAATAACACATCTACCAGATTCAGATTTCAATTTTGACTTTATTATAATAATAGTCCTAATTTATTACCGACTTAGAGAAGGTGGACAGAAATTTTTACCATTACACCAACTCAGACTACTTTATTAAATTTTTCGATAACCACGCCCCAGATTGGCTAATTTTCGTAAAAACTTACTAGTCAAATACGACTCGTCAGATATTGATAAAACTTCACAGATATACAAAACTTACTATGTACATTCAAATTGGCAAAATAAATGTTTATACATACTTTTTGATACACAGTTTTTTTTTTTTTTACAATCCTATGATCTTAGTAAGACCATTGTTAAAAGCCATATTGCCATCGCCTGTTCAATAAAAATACATTACGTATACTTTCCCTAAACTTTGATGTATCAAGTTTCACTAATTCAGACAAATAGTTTTTGAAAATGTTAACTAGTACGTTTGTCATAAAATGTAAAAAACCGACGTCCAGACTCTTTTGGAGTACCTACGTAATTCAACGCCTACCTATAGATAGACCAAACACAAAACCTAAAAAACTAAACCAACTAATTGAAGATCGTGTTACTATCTATAGACAGCGTTACCTGAAGTTAGAAATCGTTTGAACAAGGAGTGATCAGACGACTCTATCTTTCTTATTTTTCTTATCTCTAATTACATAGGCAATGTGCCTAATATGCTGGCCGCGTTGCCACGCTGGATTGCGAGGCTAACTTTCTCATCAAAATCTAGGCCAGCGTTAGAGTCACGTGAAGAATCTTTAATTACAAAAATAGTATAACTCATAGCAAAATTCAGACCTTATATTCTCGTCGAAAATGGACTTCCTCAAAGCGTGTTCCTTTTCATGGGCATATGTTCGATTGAACTTGTTCTTAAAGCTGCAGAACAAAATAAAAGAGGTACAAATTCAAATTCAAATTCAAAAACGTTTATTGGTATTCATTAAAGGGCTATAGGTACATAAAAAATCTTAAGTAGGTAGTTACATGTGTACAAAATGTTGTAAGAAGAGGTGAGCATAATAAACAAACAATTATGTACCGTAGTGGAACACTGTCCCCCACACTAGGATAACCTGTGTCGTGAGGTCACAGTTTTCGACTCTGGGCATGATTGTCTTCCCCGCAGAGGTGAACTTAAAGTAGGTTTAACAACGGTGTTGATAACATCAGAGATAAATAGATAATAATAGGCATGTTGTTGAAGTATGTAAAAGGGACAAAAATAATATTAACTTACTTAAACAATAAGTGCCTTTTGGTAAATTACTAATAATGTTTATCAACTTAGTGTATGTGTGTGTTTTTATGTGTGTGTGATAAGTTTTTTTTGTGTACGTGTGTATATGAATGTGAGAGAGTGTATCTGTTAGTTTGGATGTGTTTATAGTCGAGTGTTGCTTGTTTGTGTGGTATGTTGGTGTGATTGTTACAGTGGTCAGTCATCTGGTACTTATAATATTTAAGGTTAACAGCCATAATGAGTCGTGGTTTCACTAATGTGTGTCAGTTGAGCAAATTCTCAGTTAATTTATAGTCAAGCTGTATTAAGTAGTCCGTTAAGGTTTTATTGCAAGCGTTACGATTTAGTTTTAAGATGGGTTTAAATTTGTTAATGCGGTTGTATAAAGCGGGGCCTAGTCCTACAAATGACTTCTTTACATAATTCGTACGAGATTTTATGTTTTTAAAAATAATGTCTGATCTACATAAGTACATAAGCAACTAAGCATTTACTATAGTAAATGCTTAGTTGCTGACGGTCTGGTGTAAATGCTCCTCTATAGAGGAGCATAGGCCGTCACAGGTACAGGATACAAAGTAGGTACAAGTAATAGATGAAAACGCTGGTAGAAAACCGCCAAGGCTGGAACTTACTCCCCGAGAAAAGCTATACGATAGATGAAGTACTACAGTAAATTCAAACTGTCCAAAAATGTTTTATTTTTATTGAAAACTAGCTGATCTGACAGACGTTGTCCTGTCTTAGAACTGTCAAACACGCAAAGTCAAAATTGTAAATCTATTTTTTTTACACCTTGGGTTACATTATTGGAATTTTAGTAAGGATCCCTATTTTTTTTTAAATATAATATAGCCTATTTTACCCGGGGATAGTGCAGCTTCCCAACAGTGAAAGAATTTTTCAAATCAGTTCAGTAGTTTCGGAGCCTATTCAATGCAAACAAACAAACAATCAAATCTTTCCTCTTTATAATATTAGTATAGATAAGCTTGCGCTTGACCGCTAATTTGCCTGATGTTAAACGACAGTATGGTCTACGAAGGAGCACGCTTGCCTTAAATAAAACTATTCACTCGCGATTTGAAGACACCCAGAATATAACTATCGGGGAACACCCATTCAGACAGTGCATTCTACAGTCTAGTGGTTCGCACAATGAAAGTGGAATCAAAACGCTTGGTTCGAGTTTTCGGATTATAAATCATGAAACGGCGTCGCCTTTTAGTCTCCGCCCTGGCCGTCTGATAGAAAAAATGGGCAGGAGGGAATTAGCTCATGCAGATTCGGCGCACACTTCAAAGTTACTAAAATGAGAGATATTACTATTATAGAGGAACACTAGATACCGATTACACTCATATCTATACTAATATTATAAAGAGGAAAGATGCGATTGTTTGTTTGTTTGTTTGCATTGAATAAGCTCCATAACTACTGAACCGATTTGAAAAATTATTTCACTGTTGGGTATCTACACTGTCCCTGTACATAGACCAATAATAGACATAATATATACCCGTGCGAAGCTGGGGCGGACCGCTAGTTATAAGTAAATGTATGAGAATGTATTAGTAACTACTTACTGATTGAAGACATGATCTGAATGTTTTTTGTTATCGAGATTGACAAACAACAGCTCCTTGGTAATCTTTTCGCTGTCTGCAGTATGCTTAACTGCAGACTTCTTGTCACAGCCAACTAAAATAAAATGAAATATTAAGTATACCTAAAATCCAGCAATTTGACCTCAGTGGATATCAGATAACATGTCACGAATAAAATCGACACTAGCTGACAAAAAAAGATAAATTTCCAGTGCGTCCGCCATATTGTTTGAGGTTAGGTACAGTTTGTTAAACGATTAAAAAGTGATACAAAGTGAAATTTGCCGTTGAGTGTTAAGTAATTAGAGAATAATTGCGGAATTAGTGATACTGTGCTGTGAAAGTGGTGTGATAGTGAATTTCTTGAGACAAGAAACCATATTTTAATTTAAAATGCGTGAAAGAGCAGATTTTTTTTCCGCTTTAGATTTTTTTTTTTAAATATAAATTTATAAAAATAATGGATCGTATGTTTCAAGACATTTACTATGGTACATAATACCTAAGCACGTATTTGTAACGATAACCGATGGGGAAGAAAGGTTCTTGAGTAGAGACTACGAACCGGAAGACGCAGCGTAGATAGGCCTCCCCCTAGATGGACTAACACCATAATGAGAGCCGCGGGCATCCAGTGGATGCAGATGGCAAGCTGTCGTTCAGTGTAGAGGTCTAAGGGGGATGCCTATGTTTAGTCGTGGACGTCTTCTGGATGATGATGTGTTTGTAAAATTTTAGGACATTTTTATTTCTTTAACAACCGGAAAATTGGAGCAGATTCCATAATTTCGCAAATAAATATACTCCGGCGCATAGGTACACGTTCTACTGGTTGAACTATAATTATTATGATTATTAAATAAAATTATTCTGGGCAACAGCAGGGTGTGGTTCATAATAATTCCCAATGTTAGGGTCATAAAGGATTTTATACGCAGAAATAAACACTTACACTGTTTGGTGTCAAAAACATCTTCGCCAAACTCAGAGTCATAATTGAAAAATGTATAGATATTGTGTTGCACGAGGGAGCCTAATAAGGCGTTGTATTTCTTGACTTCATACCTGAAAAATAAGTCGCTTAACTAAATAAATCAAATCAAATAACGAAACCAAATAACAACTGCAATTTATAGAAGCTAGGTCTTCCGCCGAGCTTCAACATGTAGCGTTTCAAAAAGGGTGTCTACAACTACCTCTCCGGGATGGCATAGCACCATCAACACCACTAGTGTTGCAGGTGTCCATAGGCGGCGGTTTCTGCTTACCATCAGGTGGACCGCAAGCTTGTTTGCCGCTCTGTTTATATAAAAAAATATAGGTATATAGTTTAAATACATTTTTGTAGAACCTAGTAATCTATATCATTTTTCTAAAACATGGTATATTTAATGTATGTATCATTTAATTCAAGTTTTTTTTTTAATATAAAGTGTTAAGTGTTAAGTGTGTGTGTAAAGTGTTTTTTAATTACTATGGGCAGTTGGGGCACTGAGGCCAAGAGCTTGATCTCAGAAGTTGGCCGCAGAATACGAGATAACGGTGGCGACTCCCGCTCTGGCTTGTTCCTGGTGCAAAGATTGGAATTTGCATTGCATTGCAATTCTGCTTGGGAATGCTGCCAGTATTATGGGCACTTTTGCTCCAGGAACGATCCGGGGCGGGCTGTTTGACTAGATTAGTTTATATTATAATTAGAATTAAGTAGTTTGTTAATTTGTGACGTATTGAAACATATATGACACCATTTGAATGGATTAAAACATTTATATAAAAAAAAATAAAAAAATATAAAGTGTGTAATAGTGTATTTGACTGTTTTTACGGGTAAAAGCGGGGTGCAGCTAGTTAGTATATTGTATGACAAGGGAGCAAAATAATATTTTGAGGCGATTGCACTATTTAGAATCTAGAGCGTAGCGAAGGAATCTAGAATAGAATCCCAAACGTAGTAAGGGATTCTAACGTAGAATCCTCGGTAAAATTAAAGATTCAAAGTACGTCGCCCATGACAAAAATATACATTCTACTTTTCATCCCCTATGAGAAAATAAATAAAATACAACATTTACAGCGCGGTACAGGCATAGTGCCTTGCAGCCCAGTACAGTCCGTCAAAATTAAAAACCTGTAAGTGCGACCACAGAATATAATTGTGAAAAATGGAACTAATGTTAAATAATGCAAAAAGTTCTTATTTTTTAATTTTTTTTGTTAAAATCTTCATGAGCGTGGATTCAATGTCCTTTACTCGTAATATTAAACAGTTTACTTTGTCTTAATAGCGTCAAACAAGTCATAGTCACAGTCAGAGTCAAGCTAAGTAAGTCACGGTCAAGTCGAACTCATGCCCCTGTAAAGTGGTGGAGACTTTACAAGAGGCTCCTATGGAGTTTTGGAAACAACACGAAAAGACACGTTTCACCTCGTTATATCACTTGCCCACACTCGAGCACGTTTACGAGTACTTAATGAATAATAATTCACCATTTAGTACACATTAACACTTGACAATACACAAGTTTAGGAAAATAATCCAACGAGCCGACATGTTTTTTCCGCGTTGGCGCCAAAACTCCGCAAAAAGTTTGATGTTTTTTTTTTTTTTTGCTAAATCTTCATGAGCGTGGATTCAATGTCCTTTACTCGTAATATTAAACAGTTTATTTTGTCTTAATAGCGTCACACAAGTCATAGTCACAGTCAGAGTCAAGCTAAGTAAGTCACGGTCAAGTCGAACTCATGCCCCTGTAAAGTGGTGGAGACTTTACAAGAGGCTCCTATGGAGATTTGGAAACAACACGAAAAGACACGTTTCACCTCGTTATATCACTTGCCCACACTCGAGCACGTTTACGAGTACTTAATGAATAATAATTCACCATTTAGTACACATTAACACTCGAAAATACACAAGTTTAGGAAAATAATCCAACGAGCCGACATGTTTTTTCCGCGTTGGCGCCAAAACTCCGCAAAAAGTTTGATGTTTTTTTTTGTTAAATTCTTCATGAGCGTGGATTCAATGTCCTTTACTCGTAATATTAAACAGTTTACTTTGTCTTAATAGCGTCAAACAAGTCATAGTCACAGTCAGAGTCAAGCTAAGTAAGTCACGGTCAAGTCGAACTCATGCCCCTGTAAAGTGGTGGAGACTTTACAAGAGGCTCCTATGGAGTTTTGGAAACAACACGAAAAGACACGTTTCACCTCGTTATATCACTTTCCCACACTCGAGCACGTTTACGAGCACTTAATGAATAATAATTCACCATTTAGTACACATTAACACTCGAAAATACACAAGTTTAGGAAAATAATCCAACGAGCCGACATGTTTTTTCCGCGTTGGCGCCAAAACTCCAAAGTTTGATGTAATACTACAGTGTCGCCATCCTTAGGTGCGAACTTATTTTGTATTTACTCTAATAATGATCTATACAAACCTCTTTGGTGGAGGACGTCGAGGAATATTCTAAGAAATATGTATTGTTCCAATTTCAAAACTCTTTTATTCGCACTTATTTAAACCCTATCGGAAAAGATCTACTTTGCTCGCACTTATTGACGAACAAAACGTAAATTTTCGTATAGATGGGATGAAAATATATTTTGCCAATATTGATAACTAGGCATAGCTTACTTGACCGGAATCCATCCATAGTTGTCATCATAGGCTGCCCATATAGTATTTCTGTATTCCTGTTTGCGATCTTCATAGTGATATTCGAATTTGGTAGCATATATTTCACCAACAGTTTCATTACCTAAAATTAAATGGTACATAACCTAATCGATTTGGTTGTCAAAATTCGTCTTCTCCGTGGTCTTAGCGGTCTTAGCATTTTAACAGCTAAGTATATAGGTCAAGTGTTGTACTTTTATACAGTGAATAAAAAGCAAGCTTTTAATCACTATTTTGGTGCTTGAATTTAGAACACACCAATATATTCAACCTCCATCTCAATGCTATACAACCTCCTTGCGCAAAAAATACTCTATATCTAACCTAATCTATATCTACATAGTATAATATGGTCACTTTCCGCGTCTATCTGTCTGTATAACCGCTATCTCCTCCTAAACTACACAACGGATTTTGATACGATTTTCATAATCAGTTAGATAATTTTTCACGGAAGGCTCATAACTAGCGACCCGCCCCGGCTTCGCACGTAAATTACGACCCGGGGCGAGTTTACAATAAAATAATATAAGCTTACCACGTGCTTCATAGTACTCATGGATAACGTCCGGTAGTATTTGATCTAGCTGTATGGAATCGCCAAGTAGTTCTTCGGAGACGACATGACACACGATTTCGTTCAGTACGCCTTCCGTTGTTTCAGGGTAAATCTAAAAACAAATAAACATTCAAATTCCAAAGCAAAATGGTAAAAATTTAAAGCATGTTCGGTTTAAATATTGTATACACGCAATACCCACTTTTATTAGCAATACCTATTATCAACTGGCAATATAAACAAATCTAGGAAGTCGATTTTAACCTACTTCTTAATGTCAGCGATTTAAGACTGCAACTAACAACGTATAAGAGACCGCAGGGAAACGCTGGATGCAGGTCGCTTCCAAACGGCCCTTTTGGAGATCGATGGGGAGACCTATGTCCACCAGTGGACGTCTTATGGCTGAAATGATGATGATGATGATGATGATGAAGTATAAACGTACTTGGTTATTACGAAAAGTCTAATTCTATATCCGGGTATTTTTATTGTAACGAAACCCGGAATTAATGCCGTCGTGTTAATTTAGTGCCCTCGCATGCGCTCAGGCACCAACATAACACTCGTGCATTAATAACTCACTTTGCGCTCGATGCAACAATCTACTATAAAAGCCGTTTACGAGTTGACTTATATCGTCATCATCATCATCATCATCATCATTTCAGCCATAGGACGTCCACTGCTGGACATAGGCCTCCCCCCCCCCCTCCCCCATCAATTTTAAAAAGGGCAGGTTAAGTTGACTTTATTCTAAAAATAATGCCCAACAGTTGTTTTTTCATACTCTTGAGAATTTCAAATGTACAAAATGTTGCCGAAAACTAGGCGGCCTATGTAGGTACTTAGTTTAAAATGTTTAAATACTTAGTTTAGTTTCAAATAGGCATAGAAAAAAATTACCTGGAATTTTGTAGATTCGAAATTCGTTATCACTTTGACAGCTCCATTATTATAGTCAACTCTGGATGATTCGTTTGTTTTCCTGAAATTCAACAGTTACATAACTACACAAGTTTATAGTTTTTTTGTTTATTATTTCCATCGAAATAACTCAAAACAACAGACACCCCAATGGAATTTTTTATTCAGTAATATGATAAAATAGAAAATATTCGTTTTCGTTGAGTACTAAAAAAGATATTAGTGATTTAAGAATATTTGACTTAAGATGATTTAAGAAGATTTGTGTTGACTCGACGCTTGTATTGTCTTAAAATTTAATTTCATTGTAGGCAGGGCTTTTTTATTTATTTGTGTCGTTGCTTGCCCTGTGTGTACTATTGGGTTAAGTTAAGAGTGTTTGATACGGGCATTAGGGTTTTTTTTCAAAAACTTCCTATACAGAACTATTGGTAATCAGTCAACATCATCTTAGGGGCGGCCTCAGTACATTAAAAAAAAATTTTGATCTAAGAGTTTTCGAAATTCGTAACAAAAATCAGCTGTTCCATACAAAAAAATCATTCACTCCTAAATATATGAAAGAGCTGTTTTTTTTCCAGCGAATCGTAGTAAAAAAGTTATTTGTTTTGATCGTGTGTATGTAATTTGTGGTGTGAACAATAAGAAGTATCTAATGCCTCCAGCATGTTGGGTACGCTGCCAACTGGTAGTGGGCTTGAGCATTTGGATTGTCTTTAGACCTTCAACGGTCTATGGGCAGTCTAACTGTATTTGTAGTGTTAGTTTTAGCTTGTATTTTGTTTAGTTATTAAAGGCACTTGCCCAGAAGAAAAAAAAAAAAGAAAAAAAAAGTGTCTATTTATTTGAAATTTTCTCTTGGTAATTTAACCACTCTGGTAACCCTAGGATATTATCTCCGCGCTTGGAACTACAATAGAATATCCTGCTGATTGGCTGACAGACTAAGCAGACTGAATTATGCCGTCATATTCTGTCGACGCTATTGTTCTTCTATTCTCTATTATTAAATTTATTATTCTCTATTATCTCTATATTATGACAACTGGCGTCCTCATGATAGAGAAGATTCTGACAAAACTGCAAGATACAACTATGATAAAACTTGAAAGCCTTTCTATAATATAAAAAATCGTTAGTACACAAAATTTTCTCAGAGTAGTACTAGTAGTTGAGCTGACTTTTTTTCATTATGTGCACGCGTATAAGTATACGTGATGCTTCGATCAAAAAAATACCGAAGACGTTATGTGACTTACTTCTAAAAGAACAACAAACACTAACCACGCGGTGTAATCTTCTACAATATTGGAAGTAAGAGAAACACTCATCGCTTTCACTGTATAAGTATCCGCCCAACGTAACTTGTATGCGTCGCTCTCCACACCTTGATCATTTCCGTCGAGAACTAGAAATTAAGGCACATTTTGATCTTGAGGAACGAAGCCGTTCAATCCACAAACACAGTAAATATTACACACTGCTGCTCAGCGGTTGGATAACTGGCAAAACTGTGATATTTCCCGGGCAAAATTATATCATCATATTGATTGTTTGATTGATGATTGCAATATCTCCAGTAAATAAAATATGCTTAAAAATAAAAATAAAAACACAAACATTCTAATTTAATATCACAGAATATTATACGAGATTACACGGATTTTGAAGTCGTGCGGGAACTAAATATAGTATTTTTTTTTCATCGTAATCTAAATATAGGTAGGTGATAGGTATACATACATAAAACATAATAAAAATTGGCTGAATTGAGAACCTTCCTTCTTTTTACAAATCAGTTAAAAATAAGTAGGTAGTTTTCTAATTTTGAACCCTATTCTTATTTTGAAACCCTCGTTGATAATGACGATTCGCGTCATTTCTCTTCTCTAACTCTATCTCTTCTCTTCTCTATCTCTATCTCTACATAGTATAAATTGAAGTCGCTTTCCGCGTCTGTCTGTCTGTATGGCCGCTAACTCCTCCTAAACCACGCAACGGATTTTGATGCGGTTTTCACCATCAGTTAGATACATTTTCAAGGAAGGTTTATACACATAACTAGCGACCCGCCCCGCCTTCGCACGTAAATTATACCCTTGCGAAGCCGGGCGGGCGGGTCGCTAGTTATAGATAAAAACTACTTTAAAAATAGAAATAGGAAAACAAAAGTCAAAATTAAACTCACCACTGTACGCCGTTGCAGAAGCAATATAAAAACTTGCTAAAAAGTACATAAACATTTTGCTTAATTTATTTACTTACTTAATAGTACAAAAAGTTAACCCCATCCGAGGTTCTGTATTTTATAAACTCACAATGGTAGGGTTATTAGCTTTTATTTGATTTTTTATCGACAAAAGTTACATTAGCCAATTATTTTACATAAAATTATTTGTATCCCCTATTTTTTATAGATTTGTTATAGATGTAGATACGTGTTATACCTACTAACCACTAGTTAATTAGCTCAATGCAATTACGTATCTATGTTATAAATTGTTGGCCTAATATTACTGATAGTTTCATATTATACAAGCCTTTATAATCATAAAAACATATAGTTATTACGGTCATTTTGTTTTAACACAAAAAGATAAGACTGATTAGTTAGGTACCTTAATTATTTTAGACAAGTGCTTTTATGAACTAAATAAACTATCAAGATAACTAGCACTACAAAACAGTTTGACTGCTCATAGACCGTTGAAGGTCTAAAGACAATCCAAATGCTCAAGCCCACCACCAGTTGCCACTTGCCAGCGTAGGTACCTATATTTTTTTTTTCACGAGTTCAGTTTTTGTCCCATAGTAAAAGGCCTTCATAATGATGGGCACTAAGGCCCCCTTTCGGCTTAGTACACCCTTTCCGTGTAACCATGTATAAGTATAGACTTCGACGATAAGAATATCTCTGCCCCTCTCCGTTTTAAGATTATGAAAAAGGAGAGCAAACGGCAAGCGCTACGAACATGACCACGCTGTCGGTACTTATATAAGCCAGCCAATTATTCCCACATAGTTTTCGACCATACCCTCGTCTAACCCAGTTTGGCATACTGAGTAACACTGCATACTCACAAAGCTTTGTGCCATAATTGCTACTGGCTGTGTGTATATCTGTGGGCTACTGGTACCAGTGTTCGTCTAAATTGAATTTTGACGTCATTGATTGGTATGTTTCTTTGACACTGTCATATCGAAGTTAAAGCATAGTAATATATAGTAAACAATATTTATTTGAACTGTAAATAATTGTAATCATAACGAACTATATCTAAAATAATCAATAACTACACTAATATAATAGACCACTGCCTACCCGTAGGCATCGTTCCCAAAATGCTGGCCGCATTGCCGCATTGGATTGCAATACTGCGCCCTTGCGGTACCTTTAGCGGCCAGCATTTTCGTCATGGGATGCAACAACTGCGAGGTGTGTGTAGTTCATCATCATCATCATCAGCCAGAAGACGTCCACTGCTGAACATAGGCCTCCCCCTTTAACCTCCACACTGAACGACAGCCTGCCTTTTGCATCCACTGGATGCCAGCGACTCTTACTATGTCTTGGGTCCATCTAGTGGGAGGCCTACCTACGCTGCGTCTTCCGGTAGTAGTTGATTGATCATAATATCACCTAAATACTTCTTCTTCTTGTTCGTGCACTCTTGGCAGAGTGGTCGTGATTGCGGTGATGGTACAACAAGGCTCCTCGCTGTCGTCTTCTTCTCTTCTTAGGGCTGCCGCTCGTCTCTCAATGCTTCTCAATTTCTGGCGGCTGGTTGCATTGCGAGCACACTGCACCATGGTAGACTGCGTGTCATTTTGATGGAGTCGGTCCAGCGAGTTGGTGACCGACCAGGGCTACGCTTGCCTTTAACTGGGGCCTGTACCACAAGCCTCTCCATGGAGTTCACGTTTCTGAAGATATGCCCAAAGAACTTCAGTATTCGCAACTGCACAATCGACGATAGTCTATGTTGTGTAAGAAGTTCTTTAATTATATAATGTATTTTCAACAGCCACCTCCAACACCACATCTGCAGTGCATCGATTTTTCGGTGATCTGCAGCTAAACACAGCTCCTCAATACAGTTCTCAGGAAACAAACAGTTATTCTTTCGTACTTACTTTCTATTCAGATTAACAATGCCCCGCCATAGTTCACGAGTTTTTACCGCTGGTCTAATTAATGCATTGAAGCAACATTAGCACTGCTACTGTTCTACACTTCATCTCTACACTTACTATTTAAAACTATGTCACAGTAAATAAATTATGTGGTACTTCGTGCCAGGTCTTGGAGATAAAGACATTATTAGTTGGACATGGGAGTGCAGTGCAAATGGGTTTAGTATTTAATAAGATGTCTAGAGTTTACGTGGGAATGGGAACCTCTGCTGATTGTTAGACTTGTAGATTTTCACGACAGTATGATAACTGAATAATTATGTGCTGTTACACATTATCTACCGCCCTATTCACGACGTGAGACAATAGGCATGGGTCCTAAGTTTTTTTTTTACCTATCCTATTAAAACAATATCCATCTACGAAAACAAATTTATAAGTTATTTAAAAATAAATAAGTTAAAATAAGAATTATGGCTGAAATGGTGATGATGATGATATTTAAACTGTGTGAAAATTTGTCACTGTTTTCGCACATTTTAGACTCAGTCGACCTTGCAAATATTTTTTTAGGTTTTACGCTACTTACTAGTTTCACATATTTTTTTATTTTTTTTTATTTCTAGGTATTTATTCTGTACAAGCTGCGCCCAGTGGTCTTACCCACGTACCATACCTCATCATCATAAATGTACTAATTTTGATATCTTTTGGAGGGATTTAGTACTTTTCTGTTTGTCTTTTTAGCCCTAACCTGGAAAAACAAGTCTCCTCATAGCTTGTGTATTTTCGAGTCTTAATGGCATCGAATCTGATGTTCTTTAAACTAAACTAAACTAAATTTGACCGCTTTAAAATTGTTGCCATCCTGATCTCACATTGATTAATTCTTTATTGTTCACACCATAAAATCTGATACAGAAGACAAAAAACTCTTAAAAACTAGTGTAACAACTGGCAGCCTTATCGCTAAAAGCGATCTCTTCCAGGCAACCTCACATATTAAAATGAAAAGAGAGGCAGATAATTTTAGTCCTGTCAGATTGGTTTAGTTTAGTGAGTAGTATGACTAAATCGACGCCAATGTATCTTAATATAGGATTATTATTTATTTAGTGTTCGTGAATGTGCTCGAGCGTATGCAAGTGATATAACGGAAGACGAGGCGGTATGACCTTAATGGCTTTAGCCTGCTCAGTAATAGGCGGAATCAAAAAAAAAACTTTACGAATGGAACACGGAACCCACAAACTACGTTCATGACGGAACCAATTAATCGTTCGATATTATATAGTACATTGAAATCATTGAATCGAATCTATTGACCTACTTCTTGAAATTTAATTCATTGTATTTGTGTCGAATATTTTGGATATATATTTTGGTCCAATCAGTCCATCCTCGCGTCATATCTCTATCAATGTCAAGGTTTCCCACATGTGGTTGTGCGCCTCTGATTGTTATTTCGAAAGCGCCTGACGAAACACATGGCTTAATTACTCTGGTAACTGCTATGGGAACGGATTCGGTCAGTTTGTTTGTACAACGTAGGACGATGCGGTAATGAATATGACCCATAAATAAAGCTTTTGGTAATCTGTAAAGACGTTTTATGAAGGGAAAGACAATGGGTAGGCAGAATTAAGAAGCACCTTTTAACAATTGTTTTTAGCGTTCCGTACCTCAAAAGGAAAAAACGGGACCCTTAAGGATCACTTTGTTATCCGTCTGTCCGTCTGTCCGTCTGTCCGTCTGTCCGTCTGTCCGTCTGTCCGTCTGTCCGTCTGTCCGTCTGTCCATCTGTGTGTCTGTGCGTCTGTCCGTCTGTTTTTTTATTACCTCTATCAAACGACTTTTTTTATCGTTAATTTTTTAAAGCTTTTAGACAACATGTCTATGTCAGCCCCATCGTATCCTGACAAATGGACAACATTTCAATTTTTTTACTACCCATTTTAATTGGTTTAATTGATAGATTATGAAAAAATATTGGACACGTATTTTTCAGTTTTATTTTTAACCTAATAGTTATTTTTAAAATAATTTAAAGAATATATTATAAATTATAGTCTTTATAGCTGTTCATAGCTATAGCATATGCTTCATAGCCAGACGAATATGAAAAAAGTTTATGTCAAGGGCAATGTCAAATTTGTCAACATCAAATAGCAAAGCAACATGTACTGGGATGCCAGGACGCAAATTATATTTTCCATTTATTTAAGTGTTCATCAACATCATTATAATCAGCCTTTTAACAGTCCACTGCTGGACTTTAAGCCTACCCCCGAAAGGGTGATTGGGCCATATCCACCACGCTGGCCCAGTGCGGATTGGTGGATTCACATACGCCATTGAATTCCTTCTCCGTACGTATGCAGGTTTCCTCACGATGTTTTCCTTCACCGAAAAGCCAGTGGTGTAAAAGTCCGTACATAAGCTCCAAAGAGCTCATTGGTACGAGCCCGGGGTTTGAACCCGCGACCTCACGCTTTCAAGTCTAGCGGTCTCCCAAATGGGCTACCACGGCTTTTATTTATTTATATATTTCAGTGTTATTTAACGATAAAGTAATAACGGCGTATTTTATGCGATTTAAATTATGATCCTTCCACAACTTATTGTTCTTTTAATCACCTAGGCTTATCATTTATTCATATTATGTAGATGGAACACGATGTTATACCATAAATGACTACCAATTAATTTTAAATTTTTGAACATATATATACGGGGTAATAGAAATAGATGGCAAGATAGATTCATATTTTTTTATTCGAGTTTTTGGCAAATTAACAATTGCTCGTTAATCCTATTTTTTCACTATTTATTTATTTTGCAAATAACTTGAAAAATAGTGGATAGTTTTTATTTAATATTTTTTTATGCGGTTTTCAATGGATAATCTCCAAACGGTTTTCGAATTTTTGACACTTTGCAAAAATGAAATTTTGTCCATTATAAATTTCCTAAATAAATGTAATTTGTATATATTATGAATCTCTAGTATAATTCCGCTTCTACGTCATTTCGAGTACAATAAAGATTTTGGGCCAAACTATTTTTCTCTATAGATATTTGTGATGTTTATTTAAACATAACCTGACATAAATATTAACTAGCTACATAAAAGAGTAAAGTTAACCTAACCTGAAACAAATTGTCCACCCACAAGATGGACAGACGACCTAAAAGAGACCGCAGGGAAACGCTGGATGCAGGCCGCTTCCAACCGGCCCTTTTGGAGATCGATGGGGGAGGCCTATGTCCAGCAGTGGACGTCCTACGGCTGAAATGATGAAACAAATTGTAACTAAATCTGTAACAAAAATTCTTTTCAAATTCCGTTTCGTTTTCGTTTCAATTCATATGCAAATTAAAAATGGACTTCCGCAAAGTAACGCCTGATTCAAAAAAATCATAAGACAACAAAATAATCAACTAAATAAATGTATTTTATTACATACATTTATGGTATAATTAACCAACTAAGGTTGCTTAAAATAGATAATAGATAAATAACGACGAAAAAATAATCTCAAATACGTTTGATTCTGAGATATCACCATAATATAGACAATACCTACTCACAAGAAGAATTTCACATGGAATTGCTTCATTGGGTATCGTTTTGTACTGAGAACTAAAATGTAGTAGTAGTAGTACTTAACTTTTGCGTAAGTACCTAGTTGTACTTGATAATCCACTAAAGAATCTATACAAAGAACATGTATTTATTTTATTTTGCATCAAAAATAGGTAATGTAATGTGCTTATCAAAGCGCATTGTGCTTAAAATACTTGTCTTGATATATGATGATAAATATCAATAATCATTCTTATGATTTTGTCGAATGTCAATGAGCCTTTTCCATGGAACAGCTGTTTTTTTTCGCGATATCAGGATTGGTCCCATAGTAAAAGTTTTCATAATGATAATTACAGTGACCTCTTTTCGGCTTAGTACAGTCTATATTCGTTACCCTGTAGAATGATATCGTTCCAGTCTCGCTTCAGTAATCGAAATATTACATTGTAAAAAACCGGCCAAGTGCGAGTTGGGGCCGCGCAGTGAGGGTTCTGTAACATCACTATATACAAAAAATTGTGCAAATTTCAAGTAAGAAAGTCATAGCTCGCAATTTATCAACGGTAAGCTCTTTAAAAGAATCCTCTGCAATACTGGAACATTCCAGATCCTTTCCCGACGCTAATCTGTAAAGTTGGAGCGTTCTTTAATAATTAATTATCTTTAAGAGAGAGAGTGAGGATGGGCCCGCCGTGATGGCCCAATGCATGTTGGTGATTGTCATGTCTTTGAATATTGAAGGTTCGTGTACATACCGCGGCGGTTTCCTCACGAAGTATTCTTTTCCCGTTTTTGAGCGATGGCATCGAAACTGTACATAATTTAGCTAAGTCATTGTTGCAGAGCCGAGAATCGAACCGGGTGCGGTCAGATTGTAAAGCGCACATGTTACCATAATTTAGTAAAGTGGGGGTGATAAGACCTGCACTGACATCCCGTTTGGGGTGTATTGTGCATTTGCCCATACCAGCCGAGCTCCCTAAAATAACGGAGCACGGCTTCGGGTCGCTGACTAAACTTCTCTACTCCTATTTCGCCAGGTGTTGTGGTATTGAAGACTTGTTGTTGTTGAGTTTCTTCAAATACAAATACAAATATTTATTAATAACACCTATGTTACATGTCAATAAACTATAGATTCTGTTTTATTATAATTACATTGAATTTATTCATTATAATAATTGTAAAATTGTATAAAAATAGTATAAATAATAATTTCAAATAGATTTAATAAAAAAAAACAATTAGAATAATTAACAAATTAATGGTCCGGCAATTTGAAGTAGTCAGCTATTTCGTAAAATAGGTTTTCATGTAGCCAGGACTATTTCGTTTTGAACTGCGCGGTGGAAGGAGCATTCCGCACGGCAGCGGGTATTCGGTTGTATATCGCGGGCCCTCCAACGTAAACTGACCTCTCAGACTTCGCCAGCTTATGGGTTGGTGTCACAAGCTGGTCCTTTTTTATGTTGCTCCTCAAATTAAACGTCGAGAGGACGCCCCTCCGCCGGAACATACTCAGATTAGAGTGCACGAATAGGCCTACCTGGAATATTAACTCGCACGGTAGGGGAAGTATGCCGAGGAGCCGATGCCGATGCCAAGGAGTCTCAACCTTAATCGTATATCTTCTGTAGCCTTGCAATGCAGTAGTACATGCTCCACTGTGTACTAGGCTAACTTTCTTATCGTGTACATGGTTGCTTGTAGTGCAAGTAGGGCTGGAAACCTTGTAACTTACCCACAATAATATGATAATGTAGCGTAGATTGCCAGTCAACCGTAACAAAACCACCTCCATATCACGATAAATTTTCCTGAAATTATGCAAGCAGTTAGGCGACGCAGAGCCCTTCCCAGAAGTCCGAGCTCCTGAGAAAACCACCTGTCTAATTACGAAGTTTCAACAACGAGCAAACAGCTTCAACTGCATTCACGGCGCGGGAAACCATCGGAAAACCGGTTAAGTTTCCACTGGCTAGTGCTGAAGTTTTTTAATAATGAGCTAGGTAGATAACGAGTTAGCCCTGGCGCCGGGGCAATAGAATACGGCACCGGCACCCCTTTTAGTAGCCTCTTACTACAGGCCTGTAGTAAGAAGCTACTAAAACGGGACCTCCGGGCTCGGGATGGTCAAAGTTGGGGCTCTGACCATCCACTTAAGCGTGTCCAGGGACAGAACGACAGCGTTGTGTGACCAACGTTGTCGTAGGTGGAGGGGCTGAGACAACACGGTTGTCTCGGGAGGAGTCGTAGCGCAGTGCCGAGGGCTCCGGTGCATTCTTCTGTAGATCCCGGAGCCCTCTTGTCAAGCACTAAGGCTGGTCACCGGGGGGACTTTAGTGGGTATAATCCTAGATAACCTGGCTGCACCCCAATGCATCCTGGTATCTTTGGAAGATTTACCCGTGAAAAAAATATGTAAATAACGAGTATAAAAATGAGATCATGGCCAGGTAAAAATTTTGTGTAGTGGTAGAGATCTTCCAAGATAAGACTGCCCACCCCTCCACTAAGTATAATATGGAGTGTGGTATAGATGCTATAGATAGAGGATAACGCAGTTTCCGCTTGGAAGATCTCGTTTACAAATATGTAACCTACCTTTAATCAGTCAGTTCAAGCTATTTTATTTTTATTTAATAATACGCTTGCGTTTGACCGCCAACTCGCCTGATGTAAAGCGATGATGCGGTCTACGATGGAGCACGCTTGCCTAGAAGAAACCGATTCACTCGTGATTTGATGACACTCAGATTGTAACTATCGGGGAACACCAATTCAGGCAGCGCATTCCACATACTAGCAGTTCGGATAATAAGAGTGGAATCAAAGCGCTTCGTACGGGCTTACAAGATGCTAAGGTTGGAGAGAAGTGCACTGTGCGGGCTTAGTTTATGGAAGATAAGTTTTTAAATTAGTTGTTTACCCGTTTTTAAGTTAGAATACCTACCTATGTAAAGTGTTTTATGCGTAATATCAATTAAAGTGAACTCAAGCATGCAGAACGCTTTCAAGGCGAAGCAAATTCAACTAGGCGCTTATTTCAGTCTGATGCATTGGATTAGAGATTGCTCTAACTACCTCGTAGTTCGTAACTACCTAGCATTCGTGATTTCTATACTCGGCCCAAGCATTTATATGCTCTGACAGCTGTAATAACATTGTAAAAGGGAATGAAAATCACGAACAAATTTTGAACCTAACGAACAAAATTCGTTAGGTTCAAAATTCGATCATTCGAACATTCGAAAATTTGAACGTTAGTCTGTAACTGTATGTTCCCGATATACTATACACTTCAGTGAAAAGAAAATGTTTTTCAAATCTAAAACAATTAATATTTATTATCAGACACACGTTCCATAAAGAATTACAATTAAAAACTATAAAATTAAATTATTTAGAATTATATAATTAATGTTACATACAATGTCAATATTGAAATAAATTATCACAATAGAAATTACATTATACCATGTCAATTTACTTCAACAGTACCCGTACCAGTTCAACAGATGTTTTGGTGCAGGATGGGACAATTAAACCTATCGGTGACTGCTTGCAGAATGCTGTTGCCAGTCGTACGTTTTCAGCGTGCAAAACCATCAGTGCAAGGTTCCACAAACATGGTGGACGCGCTGCAGAACAGCGGGAGCCGCATCAGCATCCTGAAAGCATTATTTTATTGGAGACGCAGATCATCGAGGGATTTTTATTCAGCTTTATACAATATTATCGCAGCTATCAGAACAAATAAATACTTGGACCGCGTTTAGTCACTAGACGTAAATTTAAGTACTATCACGGTTTTTCACTAAAGTTACTTATTATGATTATTTTATGGGATATTTACAGTGGTAAGGTTGTGGAATGCATGAGCTCTCGATATTTCGGCGCAGTTGCATGCACCATGTTCACGGGAAGAGCTTATTCCACAACCTTACCACGGCAAATATCCCGTAAATAATCATATAACTTTATTGAACTAAAAACATCTATACTTTATTGAAGGAAATGTGTTTTTACTAAAAATAAAAAGCTACCTAGGTATACCGTAATAAAAATAAAAAATAAAAATAACCTTTATTTTGCTCAAAATTTTTACAAGCTTATGAAATAGGTACAAAGATGAAAAAAAAAAACAAAATAAGAGTTAGTGGGTAGGTGAGAAATGTTTACATACCTACTCCAAATAAAGTAGCCCTGTATCTCACACTAGGTGGGTCCTGTGTGGGTCGCAACAATGTTCTAAGGCAACTGCTTTAGGCCTAGTTGTCATGATTATCCACAGAGTTTATGGTCTAACCTACAATTATGTTAGAGCGATAGCAGACCAATTTTCCTCAGTTCGTTCTCAACCCTAGCCAAAAACTTTTTAATGGCCATTCTTAGAGCATGTTGTTTTCATTTTATTCTTCCGACGATACCTAACTCGAAATTAATCGCTGGCGGAATTTGACAAGAAAAAGATTGCAGAGTATTCCGGACAGTAATGAAAATTTATCGGACGATCGAGGCATGGCTAGTGGAATATCTCGGCGTAGGTTGGAGCAAAGTTTCAGTTGTAATTATAATTATATAGATAGAGAATAGACAAGTCTTTATTTATGCCCTAGCTAACATTTTGTTTTAGAAAATCTAGTTTCAATTTTCGACAAAATTATTTACAATCGTTCCAATTATTTATGTGCTCTGAGAGCTACAAAAACATAGTAGAAGGGTTTTTTTTTTTTATATTTCACTGAAGTATGTCGGGTATCTACCTGCAGTGCTACAGTCTTTACGTTCAAAAACTTAGCAAAAGTAATCATAAGTTTTTCATTCAGTTTTTAACAATGTTATTGCAGATGTCAGAGCAATAGAGGCTTGCCCTATTATTGACTTTATATTATGCTCGGGGTTTCTCTACGAGATCGAATCAGAAATGAGGAGATCCGTAGACGAACGAAAGTTACCGCCATAGCCCACCGAATTAGCAAGTTGAAGTGGCAGTGGGCAGGGCACATAGCACGCAGAACAGATGGCCGATGAGGCCGAAAGGTTCTCGAATGGAGACCACAGACTAATAAGCGCAGTGTAGGACGTCCACACACGACCGTCCCTTCTGGAGATCGATGGGGGAGACCTATGTCCAGCAGTGGACGTCCTATGGCTGAAATTATGAGACTTGCGTTTGACCGCCAACTGCGATGATGCGGTCTACGATGGAGCACGCTTGCCTAGAAACCGATTCACTACTAATGCTTGTACAGAGTTTAATTTAAATATCAGTAGAGACGCTGCCTACCTCGATACCTATCCTACTATTAACAAAAAAGAATACTAAATAGTAGGTAAACGGTTTGGGTTTGTGTGTCCAGTCGCCACACCTCATGCATACCACAGATCAGGGTCGATCCTCACGATAGCCACTCCCAGCTAATGAGTATCAGTGACTTGTTCGTTTTGCACTCCAGCGTTTGGGGTCGCCTGTTTGCTGAAGGAAGGCATTTTAATTGGCGGTCGAATCAAAGCCAGGACGCTGTTGTTCTACGAATTTGACCCGTCGTTTTTGGTGATAATTAATTTTTTTCTTCTTGTTTTAGGAATGATATACTTATTTTTAACTAATTCAATATTGAAAGGTACATAGCCTTCTATTTAAATCTTCGTGAACATTTACAATCTCCCATTAGGTAGGTAGGTACTAGGTACCTATGTAGTAATGTTTAACCTTTCGCAATTTACGAAAAGAGTTTATTTTATTTTATATTTTTTGACTTTATACCTATTTTCACTTAAATAATATAATGCGTGATAAGTCCCGATAAACATTTAAAACAGGTATCTATTAAAAATGTACCGTCGAACCAATTTCATAGCATGCAGTACCAATAGGTCTTAGAATAACTCCTCAGAGAAGTGAGGTTTCCAAACAACGCCTTCTCAAAACGTAAGCTACAAATTCGCTTTGTAGCTTACGTTTCGATTGGTATTTTAAACGATTTAAGCAAGAAAATTAATGGATTGCCTGTGGAATGTCTCACCATAACTCTTATGCTGCTTTTCTGATTTGTTGTGGTACGATTTCACCGCGCAAATTGTCATAGTAAATATTTTATTATTTTTTTGGAGCCATATGTGACACCATTTGAATGGCTTAAATTTTGAAAATGTAGGTACTACTTGGTTTCTTTGTGTAGTTATTCTAAGCAATAGGTACTTTAATTACTAATTTAATTTTTAATTTGCACAGAAGACAATATAATAATTGATTTAGGTCACGGAATAGTCCCTATTCCGTGCTTTAGGTATATACCTACATAGCTATGGATACAAACTCAAAATTTTCCTGAGGATAAAAATATGTCATACATTAGTTACTTACTTAAACATAATTCAATAGAGATTCAATAGACCGATCAACTGCCTGCAGTCAGTCCTTCAACGTTTTGATAATAAAACCATTTGGTTTGAACTACTTACATTTGTTCCCTCCATTTTGCCTAAGCCGCGTTTTATCCGTGATTATAACTAAAAGCAGTCGCTCACGGAGCCGGACCGTTAGCCAGGATTTAGCTCATTCAATATGCACCGGACGGAACTCCTTGCTAACATAATGGGAGGGCAGTTTGTGTTGTATCATGGTTGTGTATAATAATTATGTGTAAAAAGTTCTAACATAACTTAAGATGTTAAAGATGTTAACTTAAACTCTTTTGTTATGATACCTATAATAAATGGGGCCAAAGTTTGCCCCTGGCTAATGCACAAGACGTGCGTCGCCAAAATACTCACAAGAGGAAAGAATTAAAAAAGTTTTGTAACAAAGACTTTCTATGACGTGTAGCTTTATATAATCTGTGGTCGGCAACCTATTTGTGGTACCTACCCCTGTGTTAATGTCCATTATGCGACGGTGATCGCTTAGCATGAGCGGCCCATGGGCTGCCCGTTAGCTACATTATGGCATTAAAATATCAAGTCTAAACGATGTGTTATGTGCTAAACATAATTATTTTTGTCGCAGACTGTACGAGCATCTACATAGGTACCATATAGATAGCTAGTTCTAAGAATGTGAAGAAAAGATACGTGAAATTAGCCAGCCTTTTATCTCTAAAATGTTTTGGAAGCTTCAGCTTAATGTGTTTGCTATTTTAGGAACATTAAAAAGGGGTGCTCAAGCTCACATTGAGTTTCAGTGGAAGAGATTATCTTTAACTACAGTTGGTAGCGTACAAGCTTTAGAACTCCTTACTATAAACTATTCTGTGCTTAGCATAGTTAATATACTACGTCATTTAGATCGTTGGTGCTTAGACTTAAGTAGATAAGTACCTACTTAGGTATATTTTTAGTTTGAATAGGTCCCTACAGTTTAAAAGTGTTTGTTTTTATAAAAACGGGAATTACCTACTCACGTTCGACTAAACAGAATGTGTGGTAACTGTTTTGATACGAATCTCTATAAAGTAGGTTCTTCCGCTTCAATGTGTTATAATAAGTTATAATATAATAAGTTGGTCTAAGGAATAAGGGATTCATATTTCTTACTTGCACAGATTTGAAAGATTCAAATGGGTGTTCCCCGATAGTTACAATCTGGGTGTCTTCAAATCACGAGTGAATCGGTTTCTTCTAGGCAAGCGTGCTCCACCGAGTCCACCGTAGACCGCACCATCGCTTAATATCCGGCGAGTTACCGATCAAACGCCAGCCTATATACCTATTATTAAATAAAAATAAAAAAATATTTGAAAATCAGCAGACGTGTACACAAAGCTGCTGGTCTTTCTATGTACCTGTATATGTACCTATCTATAGGATGAATTTGCATACAAATTGCTATAACCCTGATGCTGCAATTTCCAAGAAAATATGTTAAAATTACATGAACTGCATTTTCCTACCCTTAAAATTGATTTCAATAATAAAAAAATTGTGCATTTTAATTTCGAATTTCGCTTTGTCAATGCGGGAAAACGCTTTGGCGAGATCCCATCTAAGACCTTTCCGATTACTTCAATTTAGCCAAGCAATAAGTAAGGTAAGCGGTTGGCTCGAATCGCCGTAATCCTAACAGGCTTACAATAAGGTTTTCCTGAACTCCTTTAATTAATAACTACCAAAGTGTTTGCCATCTTTCGGGGAAATTGTTGGCATTTCTATTTCGGGGATTGCTTGGAACTTTGTCCGCACTCAAAATGTTATGCTACCCAAGCGATCGAAAGTTTAACACAGTAGCTATTATTTATTCTGTTACCGGAAACTTGTTCATCATCATCATCATCATTTCAGCCATAGGACGTCTACTGGTGGACATAGGCCTGCCATCGATCTCCAAAAGGGCCAGTTGGAAGCGGCCTGCATCCAGCGTTTCCCTGTGGTCTCTTTTAGGTCGTCTGTTCATCTTGTGGGTGGACGTCCTACACTACGCTTACCGGTCCGTGTTCTCCATTCCAGAACTTCCGGCCCCATCGACCACCTGTTCTGCGTGATATGTGGCCTGCCCACTGCCACTTCAACTTGCTAATCCGGTGGGATATGTCGGTGACTTCCGTTCGTCTACGGATCTCCTCATTTCTGATTGTTTCTGATTCGGAAACTAGATTACTTGGACTTAAATTATGCCATTATATATATATATATATATTATAAAATGCTCTATGTATTGTTCAATTCCATCCTGTGTTGGGCAACGAATAAAACATTAGGCATATTCATTTTACCTATATATTTCTTGGCAATGTATAAAATGCCATATTGGTGTTAGGAAATACATAACATGCATATAAAATGCCTAACTTTAAACTCAGTAAAAGTATGACAACCTAAATAGGAGAAGTAGATAATAAATATAGTTTTAACCGACTCCAAAAAATAGGAGGCTATTAATTCGTACTTGAAGCGACGTATAAGCGGAATTACACTAGAGATTCGTCAGAAAACGGTATTGTTTTATAGTTATACTAGCGGTCCGCCCCAGCTTCGCATGGGTATAGATTTTAGCCTATGTCATCCGGGGATAGTGTAGCTTCCCAACGGTGAAAGAATTTTTCAAATCGGTTTAGTAGTTTCGGAGCCTCTTCAATGCAAACAAACAAACAATCAAGTCTTTCCGTTTTATAATATTAGTATAGATCACTGTTTTAAACTATCACGGTTGTTCACTAAATATATTATAGATAGTATAGATGACAATTTAATGGCTTTGATTACAAACAGATAAACGAATAAATGACAACGATATCATGTTTCTAGTTGTTTTAGCTATTATGTTAAGCTAATAAAATACCTAAGTACCTACCTGATGAAACAAAATGAAACAAAAATAAATGAGATATACCTACGTTTAATTAATTCTTCCATATTTGTTAGTTTAAGATAAAAATTAACAATAATACTTTGATAACAAAATAGATATGTGTTTCATAACACAACTTTAATTTCATCATAAAATACTAACCTCTGCACCCATTCATTACGAAACTGCAGTGCAAGTACCGTTCTTTATCGATCGTCAAATTCGCTAAAATGCCATAGAATCGATCACAGCGAGTACTGAAAAAATGGCATATTATCGAATTTGGCGACCTCAACTGTCAATTTGACGATCGATAAAAGAACGGTACTTGCACCCCTGAATAGATGTGGACGCAAAAATACCTACATACTGTGCTGAATTTTTTAATCGCTCGTATAATATTTCGCATGAAAATATAATGAAAATTACTAACTTTCGAACGAAATCCCAAACAAAAGTAGCATTTTTAAGTTTTTAACGCAAGTGTATGAAATTCCATTCGAATTTGCTTTCTATCAATAGAAAAACTTTAATTTCGCATGATAGTTTTGTGCGAAATCATTCGAGTGATTTAAAAATCTAGCCCCAGGGTGGTCGTACATCTTTAAAGTTAAATGGGGGAGCCACTAGTGTATTTTCTGTGGTAATTTGTGTAAAGTTTTTTTTCTGTGGTGTCACTATATGGCAACCTTCACAGATATGTTGATCACACCTATTATAACATATACTATATTATTTGTAAAAATATAGAACGCCCCCAAGCATTAATGCGCCTACAAACGAAAGCACGTACTTAAGAATCTGAAACAAAACCATAAATTATTTGAGACTGTTTTATTTAAAGACAGCTGCGCTCCGCGACTTTGCCCGCGTGGAAATTAATTTGTCGCAAATCGAGAACAATATCAGATTATATCAGATTTTAATTAATAATCTTATAGGACAGATTTTTAATTAATAATATTTATCTTAAATATTAGGCACTACATTAGCTTAATTCATTCCACGTATGAAGCCAAAAAAAACTTGATAGAAAAATGCTTACCTGGTCCTGCCATTCTCGATTCTTTACGCAATGGCTATAAGGCATGGTGGAGAACGTCACAGAGTTGTATAGAGGCACCCAAAAATTGGGCATCAGCCAGAATATGAAGTCGTCTACTGCTTTACGAAGTCTGTACGATGGACGTGTTACTAGATCTCTCATCTGTAAATAAAAAAATTATGTAAATTTTCATTATACGGACAGATATTTGATTTGTTAAAAATAACAGACATGATATACTTACAGGGTGTAAGGGGAACACTCGAAGCCAAAAGAAGGTGATTGTACTCATCATTATGAACAACTTTTACTAAGGGACCAGCCCTGAAATCACGAAAAAAATATCAGCTGTTCTATAGAAAACGGTCATTGACACTCTACAAAATGTATGGAACAGCAGATTTTTTTTTCGCGAATTCAAGGCTGGTCCCATAGTAAAATTTGTTCATAATGATGAGTACAATTACCTTCTTTTGGCTTCGAGTGTTCCCCTTACACCCTGTATATAAAAATATAATTATGTTATTCTAAGATAAGTTTTTAGTCGTGGTTACGATCATACTAAATAAATAAATAAACCGGCCAAGTGCGAGTCGGGCTCGCGCATTGAGGGTTGCGTAATTGCGTATACCACCACAAAATTCAATAACGAAATTACCAGTTAATGAACAGAAAATTGTCACCGACCCGCACTTGGGCGTTATTTATTATACATTATTAAGTGTGTACCTACTATAATCATGCCAAATTAGACGGTTGTACGTATTACCGTTTTTACATTAGAGCTAATACAAAAATACGTATAAAAAATACTTTTGTTCTATTTACCCCTCTTTCGTTTTTACTTTACGACTTTTTAATTATTTCTTAGTTAATCTGCCGTAACATTAAATATTCTGTGAAAATTTCAACTGGAATCTATTACGGTTCGAAAGATACTGCCGTTAATAGGTAGGACAGACGGACAGACAGACAGACATCGTAGGCTTAGTAATAGGATCCCGTTTTTACTCTTTGGGTATGGACCCTAAAAACTAATATACCACACTCTTACGCAGATATAACTAGCATACTCAGCGCTCCCTATAAAAGTAAGAGGATTGAAGGCATCTGTTTTATAGGTGGTCGGTACATATTTGTTTAAGAAATATGGTGGTGGCTCCATCAATCAAGAGATTATTTGATAGCACTAAACTTGCATAACAAACCTCTTTTTGCCACAAGTAGCCCAGTCAGTAGAGAGATAAAAAGGCCTTTGCATTGCAAAAGGTGGTGTAGTAATGATTTTCACATATTATGTTGTTTAGGTCTAGACTCTGATGAAAACCCCAAGTTTTCGACCTTGGGGATGGTGAGCGCAAGCCGCCATCTTGGATTAAAGGTGTGAAAAAGTGACCCCTCTAGTGACTGGGCTAAAGGTATAGAAATAACACTCACCTCGATATAATTGTACATGGCCAAGTCGCTGATCGCAAAAGTGTCTTCCCACCTACTATCGCTGAACTCTGGCAGTATTTTCCCGAGGTCGGTTCCGTATTTTTGGAACATGTGGTCGAGGAGCGTGCAGTCTTCGAAGCCTGCGTTCATGCCTTGCCCGTAGAATGGCACTACTGCGTGAGCTGCGTCGCCTATGATCAGAGCCTTGTCTTCTACATTATATGGCTTGCACTGTAATTAGCAATTGTTACAAAGCTTTTATTCAACTTTCCTTGTTAGTATGTTCGTTCGAATTTTAGACCGCCCACAACCGATTGAGCTAACATTTGGCTTACTTATGTACATTGGGTGACAGAGCAATGTTATGATACCTTCGAGCTGGTCTGATGATGGGAACTGAAGGTGGCCATAGAAACTCCTAAACAAAACTACGTAACCCCGTCGAGTTTGGGTTTGCTGTAATTGTCTTCTCGAGCACTTGGGTCTTGAGTGATAAATTCAATATGGCGGACACTTCAAGAGTGACAGAGAGGGAGAGTGTGAAATTTTTAACCGTGCGACAGAGACGACGCTCTGCAAAGGCACTGGCCGTTAATCTGCCTCTTTAGCTTGATGTGCATTACTTACCGCCGGGTACTGTACCGCATTGTAAACGTTATGCATAAAGTACCTACGAGTTACAATCTTACCTTTACTGCAACCAAAGGCGACGGCTTGCCCCCAAAGAAGTCATCAATCAACTTCTGCTTGCCAATCAACGGTATTGAGTCCGGAAAGTAACGTTCAAAGAAATCGATCAGGCTGTCTTCAGAGTCTATGTCCTTAAAGTTGGTGAAAGGCATGAAGAGAGTGACTGTCCAGGAGCAGTCTTGGTTCGGGAGAGCGATCATCATAAACTCGCCGCGAGGCCAGATGTGAAGGTAGTTAGGTGGCATCTGGAACTGTGATAATACATTCTTACAAAAAAGATACAACCAACTTAACAGGAAGTTAAATAAGCAAAATTGCAGCTGCCTGAGCAGTATTTGGTAATTGTAGGTGCTTATCAAATTGTAACTGGTAAAATTTTTGCGAAAATTATATGCTAAGTAAAAGCTCTTTTATAGAAGCTTGAAATTTATTTGAAGATATAGGTGATCATGCCATTAGATAATGATAGATGCTCTTCACTAATAGATACTTATCGAAGGCGGAAAAGATTTATCACTTTTAAATTACCATCTTTGAACTATCAAAAATACAATATCATTGCTTCGAATCGTCTTTAAAGTCGTTAAAACAAACAATAAATCTTAAAAAAATACAATGTGTCTAAACCTATTTACAATGTTTTACTAAAATGTGTCATTACTCATCATTTATCATTTTAGCCTTCTTCGAATATGAATAAAGTTTCAGTTTATTGAAGCACCTTCGAATAAATACACCGCGAAGTCAAAATGGTCAATATAAAAATTATTGTAATTTTAATTATATGCAAAACAATATTCGGTGATCAGTATGCTCTATTCAACCACGTTAACAGTCGAACTAGACCTTTTGCTTCAAAATGTATCAATAGTATTGTTCGCAAATCGTTCCCTTGTGGCACTCTCATTAGTGTAGCTCATACAAAAAGAGGCGACATGGGCTTAATTTTAAGTGAATTGGGGAAAGACAACTGTTATAGTTACATCATCAGGAGATATACAGATCACAACTGGCTGATTACATCAAAACTCTACATTCTAACAGCATCAAATGCTCGGCATTTCTCAAAAGGCATTGCTAAAATTACGAGTGACATATTTTGGGACCCAAAAGCGCACACCATTATTGAACTAGAACAACAAGAAAACGGTGATATTGAAAAGGTATTCGACGTTCTATTACGTTACAATATATTTAGTGCTATATTTTTACGCAGAATTAATTCTAACAATGTAAACTTATATACCTACTTTCCTTTTAAAGGAACTAACTGTGGTCTTAAATATGATTATGCCAGTATAGGTAACTGTAATAACCTAAATAAAACATACTATTTTTCAAATGAACCTATTAGTCTAAGGAACTGCAATGTAACTGTGGTGGCAAACCAAGATGTCCCAAACTTTATTTACGAGCAAGAAGGTTTCACAGACGACGACAACAAAACATCTGGTTTAGAACAATTTTTGTTGGAGACTATTGCAGAGAAGGAAGGAATTAAAATATATTATAAATTGGTTCCGAAAGATTTAAGTCTAGGTGTTGTGTTACCTAATAACACAGCTACTGGATTACTGAATTTTCTGCAAAGAGATGAAGTAGATATCGCAGCAGGGAACATTATCTTGATAAAAAATCGTATGGATATGTTTGAATACATTTGGGGGTACAATTACGCTACTTTCAACTTATTTACACCTGCCATTGGCGAAGAGATCTGGAAGGATGTTTACAAAGAATTCAGTTTCAAAACATGGATGCTAATAGCACTTGCATACTGCACTATTACAGTTGTATGTTTAATAGTAATAGGACGATGGAAATCGAGATCCCTACGCAGCCATGGCTACATAACCCTAAAACTATGGGGATATTTATACATAAACACTTGCAAGACATTATCTAAAGAAGTGAGGATGCGAAGGTTCATGATTTTCTGGATTTGGTTCACGTTCTTCATATCCAATTTCTATAACACTGCTCTATACAGTTTACTAACCAGTCGAGATCAAATAAAACTCCACGTAAGCGTGGATGATTTGTATGACATACCGTTTGAGCCATGCATTAGTGAAGCTACGCTGACATATTTCGAATTTTCCGTGAATAAAACTTTACCCAGTGGTCGAGGTTTACCTCAATGCCTATACAGTGATACAGCGTTAGACTACGTTGCTTCAGGAAACAACGCTTACGCGATTGAACTGGAATATATTTATAAGCTAAGAGAACATAGATATCGCGACGAATATGGACATCCCAAAATAGACGCCTGGACTTTTTCCACGAGTAACATAATTGCTATGTATCTCACTAGAGGCTTTCCAAGAACACGGCAATTTCAAAATTACGCATGGAGACTGTACGAATCTGGTATTCTTAGAGAACAATTAAAGAAACTATATTATTATCATGATTCAAAATACAAAATAGATCTGCATAGAAGACATTTCAAGAAAATTGTATTACCTGATTTGAGAATTCACTTCCTTATACTTGTCGCGGGATCAATGTTGTCTTTTATGTGTTTTATATTTGAATTAGTGTGGTTTTGGAAATAAATTAAAATATTTATTAATGCGAAAACATCACTGTAATATCAACAATATTGGTTCATGTTAAAATTTGCTTGTTTGGTAATTAGTGACTAATAGATTCCAGATAAATTTGTACTAATGTCATCAATCAACATCATAAAAATCACAGGCACTTACTCCACCATTCTCATCAGCCGGTATGCACAGCTCCAAGTATCCATGTTCGATGTACTTTTGGCTGAAGTCGAAGAGTGGTTGCTTCATCATTGCTTTGCGAACTGCCGAAAAAGCACCATCCGCGCCGATAATGAGATCTGCTTTCACGTCTACAGTTTCATTGGTGTCTGTTCTGAAATATGTACGTAGAAATCTCTTTAATTGTCTGTTGTTTATCAACCTATGCAATCCTACTCCTAGGAAAAGATCACTACTATCTTCTTCTATTTATTACATTCAATTGTTAGCTGGGATCAGAATTTCTAAGGCAATTATGACTTACGAGTAAATCTTATCAGGAGGTTGTGAGATAAAGGAATAGGCACAAAGCGAAAGATCCAAGATCTTTATTTCTAGAAGTGAACTATAAGTATGTATGTTATTTAGCAAGCACTTACTTGATAAAAGTAAGGGAACCCTTTCGCAAGTTAGCTTCGGAGAGTTTGTGATTAAAGAACTTTTTGACGTTTTCGTAGTTGTCAGACTCTGAAAATCAAATAAAACTGATACAAAATTTTACTATTTTTAGATCAACAAGGGAGATATGCCTTAGTACAATTGTCGTTCGTTTTCAAATGCTTTATCGTATCTTCCTCCCGTCCTCCCTGATCGCACGACATTTATTTTTATCGATATATTATTTAAACCGACCTCATCGATAATGCTAATTTTAATGTTTTACATTGCATCAATCATTAGTCATGTCAAAAATCAAGAAATTTTTTGGCGGTTTGAACAACTTCGATTTGCAATAATTATTGCACAAATTCCTGTAAATTTAATCATCTATTTATTTGATAATTATGCAATTTTAAAACTGTTACGGTTTAACTTTATTTATTATGCACTTATTGTATTGTAAAGCTGTTTATAACCAAGCAGTAAATATCGCAATGTTTTATCATAATAACTAGGTATAAATATCTTATAGATTAGAACATTTAATTTTAATATTATAATCACCTTGTAGCAATAAATTGTTCAAGTAGTTCCGGCCGACTGAATAAATGCACTGAAACAAAATACCTGTGTTTAAATAAAGCAATTTAAAAAAAAAACTTTCTTCACGGGAATCAGGTTAAATTCAACAAACGGGGTGGTGACCCTAATTATTCAGTACTGCGAACCGTCCTTATATCTAAACCAACATGGGCCCAGATGAGCATTAGCACATTTTAAAAGGTGAAAGTGGTCCCAAGGACGAGTTCCTGACTTGGAACACCTGCCCCTAACGCAGATTTTCTTCGAATTTGATTGGTACCATCCTCGAGATATAGCAAATTGCTTAGATAGCTTGCTCGATGTCTCAACCATGTCGCAATGGCCGTTGTCACGAGTTGGCTCAGAAATTAGAAGAGTTTCAGACCTTGGAGAATTTTATACTGTACCTCCATGTGTTTGTAAATCTATGTGTAAAGTAGTCTTTCTTTCGAGTGTGTTACAATAAAGAATTATAATTTACAAGTATCAAGTGATATTATTCCAGGTATTTCATACTAAATCTTTGGGGTTCCAACGCTGATATTTTTTAATTTGCCGCGTTTTTTCAGTCTCTACTTTCATTAGCCAGACTCTATCAGAGCCCTTTATATAACCCCACTTTACTATGTTATCCCGACTTCGGCCCACTTGGGACTGAAATCGCTTAAAGGGTTCCCAAGCGGCCATGTGGCCCGGGGGCCTGTAAAGTAGTAGGAATACAGTGTAATAATGTTAGTACCTGATTAGTTCTCGGGTCGTAGGGACTAGCGTAAGTAGATCCGTCTAATCTGTGTATCATTCTCGCTCTCATAGGAATGCCGTGGTTTTCTATCATGTGCTGTTCAAGACCGACGTCTTTCAATGCGCTTCTGCCTCTAATGGAGAGCGCCAAGTTGATGGAACGACCTTTCGCTTGTGGAGTGTTGCGTAGATCTGTAACATGGTCAATGAGATTGTAGGGCCCACCTACATCACGTCATATAGGTATTATTGTTATTATAAACATATTGATGAAGCGCACCGTCATTCAATTAGTCAAGTCACCAGTCATTCGCTGGCGCTCAAATAAAGAGCACGTACCGGAATTTCAATTACCCACACATACTGTTTAGGATAGCCTTCTACATCAAACCTAAGTCAGATCACAATCAGTTATCTATACTAATATTATCAAGAGGAAAGATTTGATTGATTGTTTGTTTGCATTGAATAGGCTCCGAAACTACTGAACCGATTTGAAAAATCCTTTCACTGTTAGGAAGCTACACTATCTCCGGGTAACATAGTGGGGTGTTTTTTTTTTTTATATATGGATACTTACTAAAACTCCAATAATGTAAGCCAAGGTGTCAAAAAATAAGATTTACAATTTTAACTTTGCGTGTTTGACAGTTCTAAGACAGGACAACATCTGTCAGGTCAGCTAGTAGTCAGATAAATATAACCCAATAAATACCCTAAAAGATAAAACAAGGGAAAGATATGATGGGCGTTAGGCAACATGCCTATTGTACTAAAACTGTCTCCCTTGTTTGCCTGACTGAGCGTCATCCACCATCCCTGAACCTAAATGAATCTATCGACACCAAAATTTGTTGAAGCGTATGCTTCAGGTAGGAACATACAAACATACATGCAAACAACAATGTCCTCCTTATGTCCTAGCGTTGTCGGATAATAACTTGTTTATTTATAACGCACATTAGATACAGACAATGGCGATGTCACTAACCACATTATCTTTAAAAGTCACCTTCACTATCTAGGGTTAGTAAAGCTGATATTTTAGTTATCAAGCAACCTTCCCATCTGAAATCAAATTAGCTAGATCAAATATCAAATCATTTCAAATATTTTAAACCACCTATTGTGCATGCGTTTTAAATGTGTGTATGATTTACTCGTGTTTTGTGCAAATAAATAATCTTTATTTTTATCTCGGAAGGTACTTAAATATAGATAAAGTTATCAATTTAAGAAACCGACTTTAAAATTAATCGTTTACTTGGATGACATATTTTTCCAGTTATTTTGATTTAAAAACCAAACTACTGAACCGATTATGATGAAAATATGTTGCGACCAATCCGAAAGTAAAATAAAATTCTTTCAAATAAAAAAACAATTCTAAGTGACGGAGGTCTGAGGTAGGTAACAAACATTAAAAATTTATATACACAACCGAACTGAGAACCTTTTTAAATCTTCTTCTCTTTCTTCTATCTCCTTTTTTTATTTCGCACAGAAATTGAGCATTGCTATTCATCGTGGCAATGCCGCCAGCATTCTGGGGACCTTTCCCTCCACTAATGGTCTTTTAGTTTAAGTTTTTATTCAGTTATTTTTAGTTTTAGTTTTTAGTTAATATTTTATGTTTTCGTTAATTTTCTTTTTTTTAAGTTGTGCATAATAAAGTTATACTACTATAAATAACTCTTACTTTGAGACCAACGCTAATATCGCGAAAAAAACAGTTGTTTCATAGAAATTGAAAAGTGTATGGAACAGCAGGTTTTTTTTTCGGCATATCAGGGTTAGGGTCAAAGTAAGAGTTGTTAATAATAATGAGTAGTAGGTAGACATGATATCCTTGAATATTCCTATCATCTAGAGACTCACCCTGTATAAGACATACCTAACTACTTCAATCGCTCTTACTTACCTACAATGATAATGATAATCGATTTTTAGACAGGGTGTATATGTTTGTGCCGTTTGGGGTCGAGACCTTAGGACCGTGGGGGCCGGCCGCCCATGATTTATATAGGGACTTGGCCAAACGCTTGATGGAGGCGACATGTGACCAGAATGCTGGCGCCTACTTTGGTCAAAAAATTTGCATTGCCATCCAACGTGGCAATGCTGCCAGCATTCTGGCCACTTTTCCCTCCACCAGAAGGGCTTTTAGATTAGTATTTTTAATGATTTTGATAATTTATTGTTCATTTTAATTTGTATATAATAATTAGGTAGTGATAGTTTTAGTTTTTAAATACTGTGTATGTAGGTAATGATTTCTTCAACTTGTTCAAAAATAAATCTTACGTACAATTAGATTTTATTAGATGATCGAAAGAGACAATATGCCCTGAAAGCTCTGTAGGCAGTTTTTCTGTAAAATAATTATTGAGGGTCGCGGTTTTGAAATCAATTTTCTAAAGTATCAAAGTCCCATTGGAATGTCTGTTTATCGATACAATAACAGTTGTTCAATGAATTTAATTGATCAATCAGTCTACCAATTGTTACTTACCATAAGGAGGTAGCCCCTTGTCAGCACAGGTTTTTGCTTAAATTTTAATCAGTCACGCATTTTAAATATGTTTCTACTTAACTTACGTATGTGTAATACTATATACATAATAATATGCATACTTATACTAAAGTGCAGCCGCTGAAAGAATGTACTTGACAGTTGCCATAACATATTAAAAAGGTGAAAGAAAATAGAAAATTCCGACCACTTTATGTTATAAGATTGGACCTAGCTGGTAACCAATATTTTTTTTGTGCAATATGTGGCAAACAAGCAGACGGGCCGCCTGATGGTAAGCGATCACCGTCGCCTATGGATACCTGCAACACCAGAGGCATCACAGATACGTTGCCTACCCTTAAAGACTATTAACAGCCCTTTAGAAGAATGTTATTGTTACTCGGAAAGCTCATTCCACAAATTGCAGGTGTGAGGCAAAAGGGTAAAGGGTAAGCGTAAAACGCACCGTGTGCGATTTCCACCAATCTACCTATGTGGTAACCAATGTACAGTTCTTTCTGATAATTTGATTCGAAATACTGTTTTAAATTACGACGGTTGTTCACTACAGTTACGGGATATATTTACCATGACAAAGTTGTGGATGGAGCCAGTGGCGTAGCTATCGGAGAGCTAGGCGGTGTCGTACACCGGGGCCCTCAAGCTCAGGGGCCCTCAACTGAACTTGCAAAAATGTACCCCATCATCATATTAATATCTCATCTTTTTGAGGTGCAAAACCTTTAATTAAAGTATTCATAAATATTTATATTTTTACTTGATAAAACCTAACCAGTTTAGATTAGGCCCTAATTTGTTTTTGCACTACCTACTACCTACCTACCTACCTACAGTTTTTGTATTTGGTTACCTAGCTACGCCACTGAATGAAGCTCCAGATATCTGGTTGTGGACCAGTAAACCTTTATTGGTCTCTGGGATCAGTCTTCCCGTGAACATGGTGAATGCAACTGCGCTGAAATATCGGGCGCTCAATACACAACCTTATCATGGTAAATATCCCGTCAATAATCATACTAATATAATAAATGCAATGTATTTGTTTGTTGGTATGTTTGTTCCTCTTTCAAGCAGCTATAGACCAATGGATCGACCAGATTTTTTGCATGGATATAAGTTCAAAGGCCGAAAAGTGACATAGGATAATTTTTATCATCAGCACCATTTTTCATCACTACGCGGGTGACACCGCGTGGTGCAGCTAGTCATTTATAACTTTATAACTGCCAAGCGAGACGCAGCCGCGCGCGCGCATTCACCTTGAAAAAGACTGCCTAATGCGGTTGAAACTATAGTCGGAGTGACCGGCTTAATCTTACGTGAGTAATTCCCGTGTAATATAAATAAAATGTGTGAAAACCACGTCAGTTTCTATAATAAAACTTTATAACTATTGATTTAAAATGTCATACCTTCGCGGTATTCGTAGAGGCGAACTTGGTGGCCCCTTTTCGCTAAGTACAAGGCTTCTAAGGAACCCACCTGAAGAAATAAGTAACACAAAAGGGTTAAATTAAAATTTAAAAACACACGATCAATTTCAAAAGCAGTTCTTAACTTTAATTTTACTGCACATATTTTAATCAAACATAGCTTGTTAGGTACGTATATACACACACTACACTATTTACATTCGTTTACTGACCGCTGCAATAAAATTTTATGAAGCAATTTTTTTAATTTTTTTTCACTGGATTATATCGTGTACCTGCCTGCCTCATACAGTCTTACGTTCAAAAACCTAGCGAAAGTGATCATAATACAATACAATACAATACAATATTACTTTATTACACACCAAAAATACAAATAAAACTTAAACTAACAAAAAAAACAAATATACGACAGTATAATGGGCGGCCTTATCGCCTAAAGCGATTTCTTCAGGGCAACCTTTGGATGGACAGGACTAAAGAAGTTGAAAAACGGTCGGTGGTGTACATAAAATATACCTAAATATATTTATATTATATACCTACATTTATGTATACAATAAATACACAATACTACATTACATACTTTAAATATAACCTGTTTTTTTTTTATTATACGTGGTTTTCATTCGGTAAATTTTTTGGTTTGTTGTGTTTGGGTGAGCGATGGTGGCTGAATGGTAGCATGTGCGCTTTACAATCTGACGGCGCCCGGTTCGATCCTCGACTCTGCACCAATAACTTATTTAGTACCTAAATAAAAAAAGTGCAGTGTTGACGCCATCGCTCAAAAACGGTGAAGGAAAACATCGTGAGGAAACAGGTATGTTCAAGAACCTCAAAAGTTCAAAGACATGGCATTCACCAACATGCACTGGGCCAGCATGGTGGTTTCTAGCCCATCCTCTCTCTGAGAGAACGCCTGTGCCCAGCAGTGGGAACATGATAGGCAGACAATGATACGTTTTTTTTTACAAATTATTGCAGCTATCGGAGCAAATAAACGAATCGAAATAAACACACAGCCTTTTATATACGGCAAACGCATACAAGTACCTTCTCCTTTCCGCCGTGAGTAAAATATAATACTTAGTACTTATGTAGGTCTCAGAATCAGAATCAGAATAATCTTTATTGTAAAAACTGGTACATTATAAGGTGTTATATTTTAGTAGTATCACAGTTTACCCATTTCGGGCATACAATATTTTTTTTGTTACTTACTAATAAATACATTTTTTTATTTATTTAAAATATTATATATAAAAATATTATACAAATAGGTCTTTCGAACTTGACTGCAAAAACATCCATCATGGGACGGTAAGTTACCTACCCTTAAGTCCCGATTGCACTTTGAATACTTTGATTAGTGCGAGTGATTATTGATTAGTAATTTTGCGAGTGATTAAAGTATACACTAGCACTAATCAATTAGGGTCCAAATGTGTGTAGTACTAATCACTAAGCACCTGTATTAATCACTCGCACTAATCACTAATCAAAGTGCAATCAGGCCTTTATTTAAAATAGTACGTTTACAGGAAACAAGATTTTAATCTCATGTATCATGGAAACAATATGTAGGTAGATCATCATCATCATCATACAAAGAAAAAAATACAAAATAGAAATTACCTTGTAGTGTGAGGTTGATCTACAGTTAACAATAAAATTATGTTTAAAAAGAGCTTACCAGTCCACCTCCAACAACAACGATATCCAATGGCTTCGAATGTCCATTTTGTAACGAAGCCATCACTGTTCACTGCAATACCTTTTTTATCAAATATTCTTAGATCCTTCTAAAGGCGTATGCGTACAAAAAACTAGTTTCTTTTTCTATTTCGGTAGATTGTTTCCTAGGTCGTTACCACGTGTCGTCCAAAACGCGACTGGTCGGATCTAGCGATCAACCGATCTATTAAACTCGCTCGATTATTCTCAAGACTATTTCGGATAGTTTTAGAGTAAGTAATGTTTTGTATTATGTGCAATGGTATGGACGTAGTGATAGGTATTTATACAAATATACCCTTCGCGTTTGAGATAAGATTATTTTGTTTGTAAAGAGACGCTAACAATGAACGCAGACATCTTGGTAGCTCCCACTGATATTTTAATCATCGGTACCTACAAAGAAGTAATTAAGTTAGGTTTTTTTTTTTAAACAGACAATCTAAATTATTTAAGCCTCTTCTTACTTTATCGATTTTATCGCAATAAGACTGGTAATTACCGTAGTTTGAAACAATGAAAGTGATATAAAAGTATTTTTTTTCTGCTTAGGCGTTGCGGTGCTGATCGGATCCGTAAGGGCTCCCGGAGCGGAGACATACGTGAGGCGCTAGAACATCGTTTTGCTACGCGGATTGTTCCGTACGGGACTTACTTCCGCGTAGATCCCGTGTCCCGTAGTACTTACGGGTCTCCATACAGGACCATAGCCCTAACATCAAAGACGAAAGGACGGATGTGTATTATGATACGTATATAGCGTGACGTAACATGCGTAGTGATAATGAAATATGTATAGTCGAGAATATGTTTAGAGAAGTGGTTTGGTAACATTTTAATGTCAGGGTCTATCATTTTTGTACATAAACCGGTTATCAAATATAACAGACTATTACGAATTTTAACAAAAGGTTTTTTACACCACGTGCTCGACAATGTCTAATTACATATTATGTATCTTGCAAACCTAATTGTGTTAACACATATATGGATTTGGTTGACCTCAACCGCCGTCTGACCAACGGGAGAGAAAGAGAGGGAAATATGATATTCTCACTCTTTCTCTCCTGTTGGTTGGACGGCGGTCCGTCAACCAAATCCATACGTGTGTTAAAACATAGGCGAATATACTTGTGTACTACAAGTGATGAAAGTGTTTAAGTACCTATCGATTCGGGACATAATAGTAACTTCGATCAGATTTCCGCCGGAAATACTATACGAAGCCGCAGTTTCAAGTTACCCCACGCTCTGTTACGCTCGACCGCACTATATTTCAATATGGGCAACTCTGTTTTAAGCAAATAGGTAGTTGAACGACCAAATAAGCTTTTAAATGCTTTGACCTAAAATTACACATCATCATCATCATTTCAACCGTAGGACGTCCACTGCTGGACATAGGCCTCCCCCATCGATCTCCAAAAAGGCCGGTTGGAAGTGGCCTGCATCCAGCGTTTCCCTGCGGTCAGAAAAAATACACATACAGCATTTATTTGCTCTGACAACTGCAATAATAATAACATTGTAAAAAGCAAATTCAAATTCAATTTATTTATTTCACGGAACATGGGGTGTTACAGTTTTAGTAATTATGACAGTGTGTTAAGGTAAGGTTACGTTCGCCATGTTCCAACCGGATGGTGTGCGAAATTGAAGACATATTACAGTTAATACATAATATGAGTACCTGAGTATTGTTTTTTTTTTTTTGCAGCATAAATACATATTCTTTTCATATTGTACTAAAGTATTTTGGGTGCCTGCTAGTCTTGTTTTAAAACCTTATGTTTCGGAATTCGAGGTTTTCATTCAGTCTTTTACAATGATTAAATAATTGCATTAGAAATAAATAATGGGACCGAGTTTACCTATACATTTTTATGATGTTTATACTAATAAACTAATAAATATAGATACTAGCAAGTTGTATAGTATATTTTGAGGTTCCATATATGAATAATAATAAATTATTATTATGGTAAAAAAACCTCATCATCATCATCATCAGCCGGAAGACGTCCACTGCTGAACATAGGCCTCCCCCTTTAACCTCCACACTGAACGACATCCCGCCTTTTGCATCCACTGGATACCCGCGACTCTCACAATGTCGTCGGTCCATCTAGTGGGAGGCCTCCCTACGCTGCGTCTTCCGGTTCGTGGTCTCCACTCCAAAACCTTTCTTCCCCTCAAAAAACCTCGCTTAGCCCTTAAAGGGTTCCACTATCCACCTCAGGGGTTCCATCATTAGACCCTAGCCACACTCGTTAAAACAAACCAAATTATCCCAAACTTGAGGGACTTACTAGTAGCCGTTGAAGAATTCCACTATCCACCTCCTAGCTCCATCATCAGATCAAGGTACCAAATTATTGTATTATCATCCGCATTGCACATACTTGCAAAGTTTCAAATCGAAACGAGAACTAGAAGTAAGTTAAATTAAAATCGACTTCCAAGATTGGTTTACATAGATTGATTAACTTTTTATTGTTCACACCATTAAATTTGAGACAGGTGACAAAAAACTCTTAAAAAAGCTAGTGTAACAACTGGCGGCCTTATCGCCGTATAGTTACAGTAGGGCCAATTAATTAGATCAGATTTTGACACTATCAAAATTGAACAACGTGACCTTGTAACGGAGGGCACACATTTTTTTTTTTCAAAATAATTACTGTACAATAGCTTAACTTTTTTCACTTAAATTATTTTTTTATTGTAATAATAACAAAAGAAAGCAATCGATGGTTTACGAACTATGTTCCTCTAGCTGTCAGAAAACTTCCTATTCACAAGTCATGTTTTTAAGCAGGTCACGTCACTATGAAGCTAATGCCCGTTTTCACCAACGTACCCTAAGTTTAGGGAAGCCCCTAAAAACTTTAAAGACTGACAGATGTCAAATGTGATATATATAAATTGGCCCTACTTTAGTCAGTTAAGTTAGCTAAGTGGATTAACTGACAAATAATTAAAAAGTCAAAAGTAAAAACAAAAGAGTGGTCCATACAACAAACGTATTTTTGTATTGGTTACTGGACTGGACTACTGGATATCTATTACGGTCGAAAGATACAGCCGTTAATACGTAGGACGGACAGACAAACGGACAGACAGACAGACAGACAACGTAGGCTTAGTAATAGGTTCCCGTCTACACCACTTGGGTACGGACCCAAAAAAGAACAGCATTTTTTTGTTGAATCGTATCAGCAATCTCCAGCACTATCAAAAATCTTCTTGAGCATTTCCCTTACATCCTGGATTCAAATGAAAGATTATTATAGGACCTCGCTATCACTTTAATATAAAATTTCACAGATTTCAACATTTACTCTTACAAAAAAACTAAACTAAAAACTCATATTGCTAGGCATCGAAGAGATGTCCTCAGATGGGCTTTGACTTGAGCTGAACGAGCTCAGAGTCTCCCTGGTTTCGTCTTTGATTTTCAACTGGTCTGTGCTCGAAGGAGGCCGACTTAACCTGTCTTTGTCGCGATGATCTTTGTCTTTCAGCGACTTGTCTTTACTGTGCTTGTGTTTATGTTTGTGTTTGTGCTTCTTTTTGTCTTTCTTCTTTTTCTTTGCCTGCGAGGAAAAGGAATAATGTTTTTAGCCTGTTATATTTTATCTGTACTAATATTATAAAGAGGAAAGATTTGATTGTTTGTTTGTTTGCATTGAATATGCACCGAAACTACTGAACCGATTTGAAAAATTCTTTTTTTGTTGGGAAGCTACACTATCCCCGGGTGACATAGTGTGTGACATGAGTGAATAGAGTCCTCAAAGGTAGGCAACGCCCCGCCAATGCCCCGGGTATTGTAGGTGTCCATTGGCGACGGTGACTACTTACCATCAGGTGGCCCGTCGCTTGTTTGTACACCGTTATATTAAAAAAAAAAAAACAGGCTATAATCTATACCCGTGCGAAGCTGGGGCGGACCGCTAGTATAATATTATATAGCTCTATAAAGTTATATGATTATTTACGGGATATTTACCGTGGTACCGTTTTAGTGAATAACCGTGATAGTTTAAAACAGTGTTTTATAGCTCTATAGTTGGACAAAGGCCTCCCCCGCCTTTTTCAGTGTTGGCGGATTTGCCCTGATTCCTGCCAGCTTCAAAAACCGGACTATGGTGTATTTTATATAGTTGACAGGCTGGGCGTTTGAAAAACTCACCAATTTGTATTTCACTAACGCGCCTAATTTTCTCAGAACTTTGTCAGTCCAAAAGTTTTTGTTTTATTTTGTTAAGGCTGCGCTCACGGTACGAAACGATACGACGACGAACGGCAACAGCTGTCTTTCGCAAGTTTAAAAAAAAAACACTGAGTGAGATTTAAAAAAACCTATTGGGTATTATCTTTTACAATAACATTATAAATAACATAACACAATTTACACGTCCCCCCACCCTTTTCAATTTATCCAATTCCCAATTAATGTCTACACAAAATATATTCCAAAATAACATTTTACTTTATTATTCAATAATAGGCTTGCGTTTGACCGCCATCTCGCCTCATGTAAAGCGATGATGTGAAAGGTAAATCTGCATAGTATTCAAAAATTTGTGATTACGTAAACGTGTGAGGTAAATGAATGTTCAAAATAATGACTTCAATGTTATCCTTGAATATGTCCGTCGTCTAGAGATACACCCTCATCATCATCATCAGCCTATCATGTTTCCACTGCTGGGACACAGGCCTTCTCTCAGAGAGAAAGGATGGGCCCTAAGCCACCATGCTGGCCCAGTGCATGTCATATGTTTCGGAACTCTTGAGGTTCTTGGACATACCAGTTTCATCACGATGTTTTCCTTCACAGTTTTTTGAGCTATGGCATCGAAATTATTTAGGTACTACATAAGTCACTTATGCAAGGCCAAGGATCGAACCGGGTGCCGTCAGATTGTAAAGCGCACATGCTACCGCTCGACCATCATCGCTCTTTGGAGCCGAGATACATCCTATATATATATATATATTATATTATTATTATTTTTTATAAATTAATAGGCTTGCGTTTGACTACCATCACGCCTGATGTTAAGCGATGATGCGGTCTACGTTGGAGCACGCTTGCCTAGAAGGAACGGATTCACTCGTGATTTGAAGACACCCAGATTGTAACCAACGGGGAACACCCATTCAGGCAGCGCATTCCACAGACTAGCAGTTCGCACAATAAATGTGGAATCAAAGCGCTTCGTACGGGTTATATTATATATTTATATTACCTTTGGAGCGCCCATATCGTCCGTGTCGTGTCGGAACATGCCCGGCTCGAATCCGATCGGGCCGGAGGAGCCCGGGATGCCGGGCAGAGCCACCGCGTTGTCTGATATAAACTCACGTTTTGTGTCATCCTGTACCAAACAATACAATATTACTTCAAAATAGAATTAAAATAGAATAATTACATTTTGTAGATTTATAGATAGATAGAAGCTCTTTGTGTACACCAGAAATAAAAATTACAAACAGATAGAAAACACTTACGAGCTACTGCCACAAGTGGCGGCCTTATCGCTAAAAGCGATACAGCTTCATCGAGATAGAGAACCCATAGTCACTATCTCTAAGGGAACAGACAAAAATCGTCCGAGCGTCGTTGTATATAACTAGACATCAATTATATTCCCTTACATGGTCGAAATGCCATTTATTCGCACCAAGCGTTTTGACTCCACTTTCTTAATTAGAACAGCACAACAATGGAACGCCTTGCCCCTGTCTGTGTTTCCGCAGCATTACAATCTTGGAGTGTTCAAGTCTAGGGTTAATAGGTTATTACTGGGCAAACGTGCTCCATCTTCGACCGCATCATCGCTTTCCATCAGGCGAGATCGCGGTCAAAAGTTAGCCTAGTCCGATAAAAAAAAAATAGTTCGCAATGCCACATTTACTTCAATTTAGACGTTTTGTCGCTTGCATAGTGTTCAACGTCGCTTGTTCGCTTAGTCATCGTAGCACTGGCATCGCGGGGCATTGTAGTCGGATCACGGTTGCCTTATAACTAACCAAAAAGTCGGTTTTAGACTCACGATTGTGACTCTATAGGTATTATATTTATTGCACAGAAGATATACTCCTTGAAACTCAACAACAACAAGTCTCCAATAACACAACACCTGGCGGAATTGGAGTATATAGAGCAGTTTAGTCAGCGACCCAAAGCCATGCTTCGTTACTTTAAGGAGCTCGGCTGGTATGTGTAGGCTGGCGGGCAAATGCACAATACATCCCAAGCGGGATGTCAGTGCAGATCTTATCACCCCCACTTACAATTAGAACAATTAGAATAGGCATGTGTACTGATGTTTACTATATTACAAAAAAACAGGCTTAGCGATGAATATAACTAAATAACATACCTACCTACTGAAAAAATAATTTAAATTGGCTGATAAATCTCTGAGATATGAGCGTTCATCTCTGAGATATGAGCGTTCAAAGTTTTAGGTGGGGGATAGAGAGGAGATAATCTGTCCCTTTCTCGCAAAGCGTGTGTTAGTATAGCATTTGTATGGCGCGCCTGAGGCGTGACGTCATAACTCAGTATAGTGCTCTCTGTCTAGCATGAAATTAAAATACTTAAGTATAACATGGTATAACTAATTTATTTTTGAACTAATTTTTAAATTTTGTTTATTTTGATGGGTCCAATAACCTAAACCAGCCTAAAACCAGCCTAAAAAAAATCTCATCATGCTATTAGAGATATCGCTTTTAGCGATAAGGCTGCCACTTGTGGCACTAGCTCGTAAGTGTTTTCTATCTGTTTGTAATTTTTTATTTCTGGCGTACACAATAAAGAGTTTCTATCTATCTGTCTAGAGGTATTGTATCTCGATGTACGGCTCTTAACAGTGGGTATGTACTCACACTGAACACCCTCATAGGCAATGCCATTGGCACGTCAGTAATGGGTGTGGTGTCAACCTTGACGTCATCTTCGCTCTTGATGCTGGAGAGTGGGACCGGCAAGTTGAGCGGCGGGTCTGGAGCTCTCTCTACATGCGGCACCGGGATCTGTATGCCCGCATCCGAGATCTCCGTTTCATATTTAATCTGCAAATGATAAATTAGTAAGTATTCTGATACTATGTTTACAGAATCTATATATATAAAAGCAAAATTCACCTACTCACTCACTCATCACGAAATCTCGAAAACTACTTGACCTACAAAGCTGAAATTTGGCAGGTAGATTCCTTGTAGGGTGAAGCGCCCCGTTAAGAAAGGATTTTGCAAAAGGGCCGAATTAAGGGGGGCAAATGGAGGTTGAATGTCTGTATGAAAGGTATTTGTTTTTGATGTTACGGACATGAAATTATGTATTCAGGTTAACGGTTTAAAATAAATATAATATTGTTTATATTTTTTTCCGAAAAAGACGGATTAAGGAGGGGAAATGGGGTCTTTAGTTTTTTGTTGACAGTTTTGTAGTTACGAAGCTGAGATTTGGCAAGTAGATTACTTATGGGGTGTAGAGGTCCGCTAAGAAAGGATTATGCGAATGGACTGAATTAAGGGGAGCAAAACGGGGTTGAAATATTATATGTAAATCTACGCGTACGAAGTCGCGGGCAACAGCTAGAAATATCTATTTTTAAAAAAACGCTCTCAAAAAACTACACAACACTAATCTGAATCTTCAAAATCATCATCAATCAAAATCAAAGATGCCACAATGACGCGCTAATCGTGGCAATACTCATCATCATCATCATCAGCCAGAAGACGTCCACTGCTGAACATAGGCCTCCCCCTTTAACCTCCACACTGAACGACAGCCTGCCTTTTGCATCCACTGGATGCCAGCGACTCTTACTATGTCGTCGGTCCATCTAGTGGGAGGCCTACCTACGCTGCGTCTTCCGGTTCGTGGTCTCCACTCAAGAACCTTTCTTCCCCATCGGTTATCGGTTCTCCGAGCGATGTGGCCTGCCCATTGCCACTTCAACTTGCAAATTTTAACAGCTATGTCGGTGACTTTGGTTCTTTGGCGAATATCCACGTTTCGGATTCTATCGCGCAAAGAAACTCCGAGCATAGCTCTCTCCATTGCCCGCTGTGTGACTCTGAGTTTTTCCAAAAGGCCAACAGTTAAGGACCACGTCTCAGTACCATATGTCATCACTGGCAACACACACTGGTCAAAGACCCTTGTCTTTAGGCACTGTGGTATCTTGGACGAGAAGATGTCACGCAATTTCCCGAACGCTGCCCATCCGAGTTGGATTCTTCGGGCGACCTCTTTGCCTAAGTTGGACTTACCTAACTGAACAATCTGCCCAAGATAGGTGTAATGGTCAACAACTTCGAGAGTATCGTTCCCAACGACTACCGGCACGGGTTCAACATGGACATTGGACATGATTTTTGTCTTGTCCATGTTCATTTTAAGACCCACCTGTTGGGAAAGGCTACTGAGGTCGCTGAGCATCGTATTTAGGTCCTCCAGCGACTCTGCCATGATGACTATATCATCGGCAAAACGAAGGTGAGTGATGTATTCGCCATTGATGTTGATGCCTAATCCGTTCCAGTCCAAGAGCTTGAAAACGTCCTCCAATGCGTTCGTGAACAGTTTCGGAGAGATAACATCTCCCTGTCTCACGCCTTTCTGCAATTGGATTGGTTCCGTGCTCTCGTCCTGTAATCGGATCGACATGGTGGCATGTGTGGCAATACTCAATCTGGCCCAACTCAATACGAGGCCAGATCAGACAAACAGTCACGCGATAGTTGCACAAGCCGTAACAATGACTTAGTTTTTTTTTTTTGTTAAAATCTTCATGAGCGTGGATTCAATGTCCTTTACTCGTAATATTAAACAGTTCACTTCGTCTTAATACCGTCAAACAAGTCATAGTCACAGTCAGAGTCAAGCTAAGTGAGTCACGGTCAAGTCGAACTCATGCCCCTGTAAAGTGGTGGAGACTTTACAAGAGGCTCCTATGGAGTTTTGGAAACAACACGAAAAGACACGTTTCACCTCGTTATATCACTTGCCCACACTCGAGCACGTTTACGAGCACTTAATGAATAATAATTCACCATTTAGTACACATTAACACTCGAAAATACACAAGTTTAGGAAAATAATCCAACGAGCCGACATGTTTTTTCCGCGTTGGCGCCAAAACTCACAATGACTTAGTTCTCCGTAAAAATTGCAAGAATAACAAAACTTTAAAGATGGCATCGGTAAGTAAATACTCCATACACACTTACATTACTGTTTATCATCCAAACCACAAAAACCCCTATAAATCACATATTTTATCATCATAATCACATTATTTTGATTACGCAGCATTGCCTTTCCCACACATACTAAGACGATCGCAATTTCACCTCAGACATAACACAAGTAGTCCATTTCTTTCCCACTTACGATTCAGACATCACCGTCTCGCTTGATCAACGGTTTTTGACGAGTTTTGACGATGGTGTACGATTCGACCTCACATTAGAGAACTGATCCATAAATGTATAAATATAAGGTTGGTTTTGGTAAAATAGTTTTGTTTCGTTGTAAATTGTATACAGCTATGTTTATATATGAAACTGAGGGCGTTTTCAGGCTATAATTTTCTACGCGTTGTGCGTTCCATGTATAATTGTTTAAAAAAAAAAAAAAAACCACTAACTCCTAAACCACGCAACGGACTTTGATGCGATTTCAACCCGGGACAACAACAACCCTGAACAATTTCAACTCACTTCCTCAACGATCTCCTGTTTTATAACCGGTTGCATCGGCGCCGGTACCTCCGGAACATCCTTCTGTCTCTCTCTTTCCTTCTCGCGTTCCCTCTCTTTGTCCCTCTCCCTCTCGAGCCTCTCCCTTTCCTTGTGATGCATCTGTTTCATCATGGCCTGTATTTCCGGTAACGGGACGCACATAGGACGTTTCAGTCCGTATAGAGCGTAGTACAAGTCTACGAGATCACAGCGCAGTCTCGCGTCGTTCGAGAGATGGCTGTTTATGTTGTTCCACAACCTGAAAGTTAAATATTAAATATAACATTCGTACATACAATATTAAGGGTTCGTTTCAGAATGTGCTATTAAAGTACCTAGTTGCTTACCATCACATAAAACGATAGAAGAATGGAAGATGGAAGATAAAACTTTCGGTTATCTCACATCGCGTTTCACAATCCTTTTTTATCGTCCGGGTACTTAATTATATCGTATACTAGCTGTTGCCCGCGACATCGTACGCGTAGACTTTCATATAAACTTTCAACTCCCTTTTGTCATCCTTAATTCGGCCCTTTCGTAAAATTCTTCTTAGCGGACCTCTACACCCTATAAGGAATCTACCTGCCAAATTTTAGCTTTGTAGGTCAAGTGGTTTTCGAGATTTCTTGATTAATGAGTGAATGAGTAGATGAATTTCGCTTTTATATATATGTATAGATTACTTAGGCAGCAAAATGTTGTTTGTTTGTTTGCATTGAATGGGCTCCAAAACTGCTGAACCGATTTGACGGGTTCTTTCACTGTTGGGTAGCTACACTATCCCCGGTTAAAATAGGCTATATTATATTTTCAAAAAAATTGGGATAATTACTAAAACTACAATAATGTAACTCAAGGTGTAAAAAATAAGATTTGTAATTTTGACTTTGCGTGTTTGACAGTTCTAAGACAGGACAACGTCTGTCAAGTCTGCTAGTATTGTATAATTGTGTCATTTTAATTTTAAATTGTGATTTTTATCCTGTAAATTACGTCGTCAAGTGTATATTAGTTATACCTAAGACCCGAAATAAATGAATTGAATTGAATTGAATGGTAACGCCGCATTTTTACGCAATTTTTCATTTTTACTTTCAAACTCCGTAAGATATACTTGCCACTGGCACATGCACAAGAAGTGCGACGCAAAATTTTCAAAGAGTAAATAATAATTTAAAAACTCCCTAACCAACTAATATGTTTATGTGCAACTTGATCTGACATTATTATAAACTAATAGAAACTTTATGTGATGGTTAGTCCTTTTTAATGATTGTGAAACGCAAGCAGTGTTTATTTAATAAATAAGTTCTTATTATCTTAACCGGAACGTTAACCGGACATTCTGGAACAAAACCTAAATCGGAAATGTTTTTTTAATTTTTATAGTTGATAGGCTTGCGCTTGGCCGCCATCTCGCCTGACGTTAAGCGACGATGATATAACTATACTATGTTATGATATAACTTGCGATCGAAATTTTATTTGCCGACTGTACCTAACGTCTTATCTATACTAATATTATAAAGAGGAAAGATTTGATTGTTTGTTTGTTTGTTTGCATTGAATAGGCTCCGAAACTACTGAACCGATTTGAAAAATTCTTTCACTGATGGGAAGCTACACTATCCCCGGGTGACATAGGCTATAATCTATACCCGTGCGAAGCTGGGGCGGACCGCTAGTTTAAATATATAAGTAACAGGACAATGGGAACATTTCTACTAAACTAATTGGTCTACTTTAGAATACCATCGAAATATTACAATTACAGCGACAACTTACGAACAACACTCACATTAAAACTAGGTATTATGTAATCTAATATACTAAGCAAGCGACCGAATCTCCCTTAGCAACATTATTTGTTTTGAAGCTTCTACAAAAATGTTCGTTAAAAAAAATGCCATCAAATACAAAAAATTTAATGAGTGATATGAGTGATCCGGCACAGAGCACCCCGACATGAGTAGGTTTTTTTTTTTGCATTACACATTCTGTGAAAATTTCAATTATCTATTACGGTTCGAAAGATACGGCTGTTAAAAGGTAGATAGGTAGGACGGACAGACAGACATCGTAGGCTTAGTAATAGGGTCCCGTTTACACTTTGGTTACGTGAACAACTAGTCACCCCGGCTCACGCAAAAGAAGTCTGTAAATAGCCTAAGTGGCGGAAAGGTCCATGGTGGAAGTACCTGTGCACTATGGCCTCGGTGTCGAGGCGGTGCCGCATGGCGCGCTCGAAGGGCGGCGTGTGCACGAGCTGCCGCGCCAGCCCGTGCCGCACGCCGGGGTCGGGGTCGCTCTCCACGGCCGTCAGCAGCGAGGACAGGTCTTCCGGCTTGCCGTCCACGCGCACGAACTCCACCAGGCATTCGAACGCGGCTAGACGCACGTCTGGAATAAAAGAAAAACAAATGTTTATTTCGGCAAGTGTGCGCAAGAGTTACGTATGACCTTATCTCCCACTCTCCTCCTTTTACTACAGGACAAGTAGGACTGTACACTACCACCCCTTCCTCGTGGAAATTTCGTACATAAGTACAAAGATTCGTACACAACGATTTGGGTTGTAATTTATGTTTTTTATTTGTTATAATAGGTTTGCATTTGACCGCCATGTCGTCCGATGTTAAGCGATGATGCGGTCTACGGTGGAGCACGCTTCCAGGTTCACTGTTTTGTAGCAAGGTGTCCCTTTCCTCATCTCAAGATACTAAATAGTCAAATAGTTTATAATCTCTCACCAGCATACTGTCCATACTGAGCATAAGTCTTGAATATAGTTGGTATGCTGAACAGAAGTCCACACCGCTGCAAACGCCTGACGCCTGATAAACAGCTGACCGTCACAATATTTTTGTAACAAAGTAATACCTTCCCTTATGTCAGTTACTATGACAATAAGATAGTCTTTAGTCACATACCAAAATACTGGCCATACTGAGCCATAAGCCCAGGGTATAGTTGGTATGCAATACAGATGTCCATACTGCTGCAAATGCCTGATGGCTCATAAACAGGTGACCGTCACAATATTTTTATAACAAGACCTTCGCTTACTTCAGTTACTATGATAATGAGAAAGCATTTAGTCACATACCAATATACTGTCCATACTGAGCATAAGCCCTGAATATAGTTGGTATGCTGGGCAGATGTCCACACTGCTGCAAACGCCTGATGGCTCTTAAACAGCTGACTGTCACAGTATTCTTGTAACAAGGCAGAACTTTCTCCAAGTTTAGGACCCGGGTTATCTCTTCAAGGACCAGCTTTGTGTCAGCGGATAGAGAATCTGCGGTAATTGGTGCTCCCTGAAAATTTAATAGTTTTATACAAGCCGAGAATTAATTACTTTCTAAACGATTTGGAACGTACAGTAAACGCCAGAAAAAAAAAATGCGCTATTGCAGATTTTAAGGTCACTTTGGCGAAGCGGAACTAGGGGATGTGTATTAATCATCGCTTACCGGTTGCAGTACAGATATAACAGGTGTGATGGTAGCCGCCAGAGCGTCCACCAAGGCCGCCTTGTAGTAGTTATCCGAGAAATGATTCTTTGAGTTGTCGTTATACTTGAACAGATCTAGTAGAAACCTCACCACCTCCGGCGGGCAAATGCCGTGGATATTTCGCAAACCTGCGAAGAAAGAAAACAAACATTGCATGCATTGACTTACAAAGCAGCGCGGTCAATCGCAAGCAATGACAACATAACCACTTGACTGCTCATCCTTTACCCCGCATGAGGCAAAGGTTACATGTCAACCTAAACTATTTCGAGCAGGGTCAATCCTAGGCGCGAATTGAATGAATGACTTTTGATTGTCCAATCACAAGCGTCGAGTCGCGTCGAGTCTCCAATCTCAAACCCCGCGACCGACGTGGCATCCATTTTGCAAAAGGGAATTTTGACTACATGCGCGATCAAGTGGTTATATTATCTTTGATAATATAATATATAGTGGATATATATTATATATATAGTGGATATACAATTTAAAATTCTCACACTGTACTTAAAATTATTTGCCATGTAAGGGAAGCCTAACATCAAGATACGGGTGATCAAACCCAGTTAGATGGTTAGCGCAGTTATTGTTTCTGGAAAGGGGCCGTCCATTAATCACGTGATGTTTTTTTTTTGCATTTTTTAACTCCCCCCTTCCGCCTTGGTGATACATGGTGAGGTTTAAAACTAAACCCAAATTAATACTAATAATAATAATAAACCCCCCCAAATTCACGTGTATTTTTTAGTACCTACAAAGAATCTTATTTTTTTATATTATCTTTAAAAACAGGTATAAAGTATAATCTAATTTTATTCTGAAATTAAGGACCTTGACAAAAATGTCTAGACAGAAAGGTAGCAGGTTGTTTTTCATTGGCAAGGTCACACCACACACCGCTTTTCAGATTAGAAATCGCGCGATTATAACATCTCACCGGCCATAGCAACAGGGATAGTCTTCTGCAGGAAGTAGTGCTGGAGGTTGTCGAAGGTGTTCTGTTTGATGATGTGCGGCGCGGCGAACGAGCCGAACATCTTGCGGAATATCGTCAGCATGGCCGGCGGGCCCGCCCACGAACTGATCATGGCGTTCGCTACCTGCAACCAAATAACCCTTAAAGTTATATGATTATTTACGGGATATTTACCGTGGTAAGGTTGTGGAATGAGCTCCCGATATTTCGGCGCAGTTACATGCACCATGTTCACGGGAAGACTGAAAAATGCGGGTGGTTGGTCGAACAGTTAAAAAGTTGTTTCATGCCGCATCAAGGAATACATTAAGGCAGTAAAAAACAACGAGAGACACAAATCTGCCATAGTTGAGCATCTGCTGGACGCAGGTCCTAACCATTGGATCGAATTTCACAACCCTGAAATCCTGTCCACCGAACGCCATTACATACCAAGGCTAGTAAAAGAAACTATTGAGATCTCGAAATGCCAGAATTTTAATCGAGGTGGTGGTTTTCAACTCGCCAGTGCGTGGAATCCAGTATTAGGTTGCCATAAAAATAAAAATTCGCGTTCAAAATGTGTTCAAAATACTATACGCAGTGACACAGTGAGTGTGTTTTGTCGGGACTTAGGTTCGAGTTCCAGTGACAACCGTACCAAAACACTAAGAAAGAGGGTAGATCGTTATGTCTGCACCTAACTTTTTAACTGTTCGACCAACCACCCGCATTTTTCAGTCTTCCCTTGAACATGGTGCATGTAACTGCGCCGAAATATCGGGAGCTCATTTCACAACCTTACCACGGTAAATATCCCGTAAATAATCATATAACTTTAGTGAACAACCGTGATAGTTTACAAATAACCCTTATTTGAGACTAACAAAGAAAAATTTACGCGTCGTGTGTTCTTGGCGACAAAACGAACGCAACTCAGCATAAACAATAATACTAAGTAAATATTACCACCCAGATATAAAACAAACACAAATGTTCATCACATGGAAGCCGTGGTAGCCCATTTGGGAGACCGCTAGACTTGAAAGCGTGAGGTCGCGAGATCAAACCCCGGGCCCGTACCAATGAGCTGTTTGGAGTTTATGTACGGATTTTTATAAAACTGGCTTTCCGGTGAAGGAAAACATCGTGAGGAAACCTGCATACGTACGGAGAAGGAATTCAATGGCGTATGTGAATCCACCAACCCCCACTGGGCCAGCGTGGTGGATATGGCCCAATCACCATTTCGGGGTTTCTAAAAGTCCAGCAGTGGACTGTTAGAAGGCTGATTATGATGATGATGATGATTACCACCCAGATATAAAACAAACACAAATGTTCATCACATGAACATCATCATCACAATCACACAACATCACATGATGTTTGTCCTAGCTGGGAATCGGAACCCACGCCCCAAGCGCAGAAGGCAGGTTCGCTACCAACTACACCAACGGGCTATCAAACAATCTACAGCATCAAATAATGAGCGTAGGTGGTAGGATAAAGAAGCAACTCAATCACCGTGACGTCATAAGATTATAATAACTCACCTTGGTCGAACAATAAGATACAGAAGCAACGCAATCATCGTGACGTCATAAGATTATAATAACTCACCTTGGTCAAACAATAAGATACAGAAGCAACGCAATCATCGTGACGTCATAAGATTATAATAACTCACCTTGGTCAAACAATAAAATACAGAAGCAACGCAACCATCGTGACGTCATAAGATTATAATAACTCACCTTAGTCAAACAATGCGCCGATTTGCATCTAATCTTATAAAACGTTTGTTCGTTTTCTATCGTGTCCGTTAGCGCTTTCCTCGTAGCAGGTTCGGGGTAGTTGTGCAAGGCATCTACGGCCTCGCTCTGTGCCGTGACGTCACGCTCGTATCTCAGCTGGAATTGCCATTGGTAGTCGGGCTGAGAGATGATTGTGCTTCGTAGTAAGGACATTTCGGGGTCCAGACGGATCCATAGAACAGGTGAGTCACTGGAAAACAGAAAAAAAAGTTAAAAAAAAAAAAAAAATGGAAAAAGTTCGCCAGCTTTATAGCCAGTAATATCAGTACCGGCATTAGGGTAGGGCCTGGTTGGGCGACCACCCAGGGCGCCAGATAAAAAGGGGCGCCAAAGGCGCCTATAACGGGGCGTCTTTTTTCGGTTTGAATGGCAGGGGGTGTGTGTACCGTAGAAGTCTCGCCCAGGGCACTGGTAGAATTAAATCCGGCACTGAGTAATATCATAAAACGCTATTGTCGTTTTCTTTTGCGAGAAATACCCTACCGATATATCTCAAATACGCATATAGACTGTAGTAAGCCGAAATGTTAACTTTAAAGATTTTTTAACGAAAAAACAAAATCTGTTCCATACATTATGTCAATGACTGTTTTCTATGGAACAGCAGTTTTTTTTGTGATGTCATGGTTGGTCCCATAGTAAAAGTTGTTCGTTATGATGAGTACAAGGAACTCTTTTCGCCTTAGTACAGTCTATATGCGTAACCCTCTATTATACTCACTCCATAGCCGAGAGATCCATATCAACTTCTTCTCCCGTACATAAGGGTATTTTCTTCTTCTTATTCCGTCTACTCTTGCTGTGGCAAGTGATATCCGCCTTCACGACCGTGTTCTCGATCTGCAGCGTGTGTTTGAACGTGCCATCTAACTCTTGGAGCTGCACCAGTAACGGCCCCACGTATTTACGTATGCCGCGCTCGTGCACGCAATCTTGACGGATTTCCAACTCCACCGTGTTTCTGGAAGTAAAGGTTTTGTCAACATTAGCTGCTCAGTTCAGACAAACAACTAAGATATGGAGGCGATTGCAGACGATACGAAGTGGCTTGCAAGTTCAGGTAACAAGTACAAGTAGGGGTTCTAACGTAAAAAGCCAATCGCGCGGTGACGCGCACAACTCGCGTGAGAGTACGTACTCGCACGAGTGTTCGAACGAGACGAACGATGCGCAGTGGGCGTCGCGTGAGTGGCGCGGGCAAACGAAGCTTCACTTGCGGAAGGACCAGTGCGAAGCGCTACTAAGCACTTTCACTGCCACTTGAACTAAGCACACCGTTGCAGACTATGCGTAGTAGGCACTTGCAACTTTAAGCACTTTCACTACCACTTGCACTAAGCACACCGTTGCAGACGATGTGTAGTAGGCACTTGCAACTTGTACTTGCTACTTGACGCGACGCTTCCTATACCGCTGTATTGTATTGTGTTCATGCACAATACACCAGGGCCCCGATTCTACTAAAGAAATAGTCTTTAAATTGTAATTGTTGCGATTTTAATTGTTAAATAACTGCCTCAAAATTGACAGTTTTTAATATTTTTTTAAACAAGAAAAACACAACCACCTAATATTATAACTTAGTATAAAAAAATATTAAAAACTGTCAATTTTGAGGCAGTTATTTAACAATTAAAACCGCAACAATTGCAATTTAAAGACAATTTGTTTAGTAGAATTGGGGGGCTGTACGATAGTTTTCAGAAATGAAACGCGCCGAAAGACTAGGGTCTAGGGCCGGCGCCGAGAGAATCCTAGTGGGGAGCTATTTATATATTTACCTTTTACGGTTAAAAACCGACGTCAACTGAAACTTGGCATGTCCTCCAGTCCGGACCCACTGGTCCACGAACACCGCCATGTCCTTCCCCGTCACAGTGAATATCGCCTTCACGAACAGGTTGGTGGACAGTAAGAGATGTCCCCACAGCCCGCTGCCGATTTTAGTGTTGGCTGCGTTGGTGGCAAGGGATAGTTGCTTGTTGAACACTTGGAGAAGCAGTTCTTGGCCGATACGCTGCTCTAACATGCGCAGGACAAGATGGGACTTCTTTCGCATTATCTGTGGATTTTATTTATTTTTCTACATTATACATTCATCATCATCATCATCATCATCATTTTAGCCGTAGGACGTCAACTGCTGGACATAGGCCTCCCCCATCGATCTCCAAAAGGGCCAGTTGGAAGCGGCCTGCATCCAGCGTTTCCCTGCCGTCTCTTTTAGGTCATCTGTCCATCTTGTGGGTGGACGTCCTACGCTGCGCTTACCGGTCCGTGGTCTCCATTCCAGATACTTTCGGCCCCATCGACCATCTGTTCTACGTGATATGTGCCCTGCCCACTGCCATTTGAACTTGCTAATCCGGTGGGCTTGAGAATGCGTTTTCTGGTCAGCAACGTTTTTGTGATGCCTCTGGTGTTACAAGTATCCATAGGCGACGGTGACTGCTTACCATCAGGCGGCCCGTCTTCCTGTTTGCCACCTATGGATGGCATAATATTTTTTTATCGTAGCGACTGCTGCAGAAGATATAAACTTACCTTGATGTATTTAGGCGACATGGTCTGCACGTTTCTGATGGGGAAGTAGAAGGTGTACTTGGATTCGACCCGCGCTCCGCTCACGGGCAACTGCCACGGGTCCAGCACTATACCGCCGTACTGTTCTTCGTAGCCGACCACCTGACCACAAGGTATATGTAATTATGTATACATAAACAGGTATACGCAGAAAGGGTGTACTGAGCCGAAAGGGGTCCATAGTATCCATCATTATGAACAACTTTAACTACACAGTAAAAGCCACTTGATCGCGCACAAGTCATAATTTGCTTGTGCAAGATGTGTCAGCAACGTCAGTCGCAGGGGGGGGGGGGGAGTATTGTATATGTGTTTTCAATTCGCGCCTAGGATTGGACCACTCGAAAAAGGTTAAGCAGAAAAAGTATAACTTTGGCTTACGGTGGGGTAATGGGGTAAAGGATGAGTAATTAAGTGGTTATATCGTCATTGGGTAGTATGGACCCCTTTCGGCTTAGTACTCTTACCGCGTAATCCTGATTCTTGAACACACCGGTTTCCTCGCGATGTTTGCCTTCACAGTTTTTGAGCGATGGCATCGAAACTGCACATAATATATTTAAGTACCAAGTAAGTCATTGGTGTAGGGCCGAGGATCGAACCGGGTGCCGTCAGACTGTAAAGCGCACATGGTACTGCTCGGCTACCATTGCTCATAATGTGGACATAAACACACTCAATCAAACTTTATAATTATCAATGTGATTCTTTATTTCATACCTCCTGCAACTCCTGATGTATAGAATATCGGTATTCATTATTCCCAAAGCATTTCTTCGAATACAGTCCGCACAAATAGTCCGGTATTCCCTTGGCCAGCCACAAATCCGACCAGTTCTGCATGGTTATGAAGCAGCCAAAGAACTGCTCCGCCACTGCTTGAGCCATGGCCTTGCGGCTGATGTAGGTTTGGTCTATGATGGCTATGGAATGTAGAAGATGTGTGCTCAGTATGGACATTGTCGAGTAAGCTGTGGCATCATCCTCTGTCTGAAATGAGAAATACACAAGTTGTTTCTTTGACGAATGTATAGTGTATTTTCAGTTTAACCTCGTGTCAAGTACAATAAGGAATTAGGGATCAGTTCATCATCATCATCAGCCATAAGACATCCACTGCCGAACTTAGGCATCCACACAAAACGACAGCCTGCCATCTGTATGCTTATGCTTAAAAATGCTAAAAAACATCACTTGATTAATGGACGGCCCCTTTGTGAAAACAGTCAAAAACCATCCGAGCGTCATTTTGTACATACATTTACTCAAATTTAGACGATATGTCGCTTGCATAGTGTTCAACCTTAGTAGTCCGCTATGTCATCGTAGCTCTGACATCGCGCGGTATTGTAGTCGGATCGCGGTTACCTTGTAACTAACCAAAAAGTCTGCGCAATTCTTAGCGTGCGCCGAGTTTTGGTTCGGTCATTTTTTGGCACGCTTGTGACTCTATATGTATTGTATCTCGATGCTAATAATATACTCACTTCATCAACAAAAACTTGTTTGTAGCATGGATATGGATATCTAGTAGACAAGGTCTCTTCGTAATACTCGAATGCTTCGTGCAGAAACCTAACTGCATTCTTTAGTATTTGCAACAGATTCGGCAGGCAGTAGTGAGTCACTTCGTTCATGAATGGATCTACGTACGTCTCAAAAGGCCTGGAAAAAATGAGAACTTTTAATGGTATTTATTTGGGTCGTTATTTATGATTTGCACTGCCCAAGAATGGAACTCCCTGCCGTGCTCCTTGTTTCCTGAGAACTACAATATAGGCATCTTCTAGGCTAAAGTGAATAGATTTGTTCTATATCAATGTGATCCATCTTTGGGCACAAAGTCGCTTACCATCAGGCAAGTTAAGTAAAATAGGTTTTTTGTTTCAGTTTCTGTTCAAATATATATAATATGATAAAATATAATAATACAACTATATTATATTATTATAGTATTGTATACGGTTTCGGTCGGAATCATCTAAATGTATAGATAAACTCTTATTTCTTTACACCAGAAATTACATACACAGAATATGGATGACAAAAATAAGTAAGAACTGGCAGCCTTATTTATTAATGTTTCTATATCACTTCCTATAACGAGGCCTAGCGCACTCCGCACTTTAGGTATGAAGCTACAAGTAGTCGACTTGTCGAACCTGCCGCGCCCGTTGCCGCGCGATAGATAGAGATAACACGACAAGAGTTACGCGATAGACAGAGAGGCAACTTCTAGGTTAATATAACTGTACTGTCGGTAGTTAGCGCTCGCACATCCTGAATTGCACTTTATTGTGTAGTAACAAGAGTCGCTACTCATTTAAATGATTTTGCAGTGTGAATCTTCTGGACTTGTACGATAATTTCTTCTGTTATAACATAAACGGCTTGACCGATTTTGGTGTGTGAGATGTCATTAGATTCATTGTCATGTCACAGGCTACATATTGTTTTTATTTTATGAATCCATCTGTTTTTACTTCCATTAAATGAACACCTTACCCAATAGCCAACGCGATGTTTGGAGCACATGCCGGAGTGTTCACCAGATAGTGGAATGTCTTTCGTCTGTGGTCCGGAGTGAACACAACATCCACCAGCTCTCCACAGGAAACCGCTGTCAGACTCTCATCGACAGTGAACTCGAGCTTCCAAGTGCAAGGCTCGGCGAAGCTGTCCACGCAGGGAAACCAGAGGCGGGCCGAGTGTCCGTATGTGAACATGTGGGCTGATTTCTAAAGGATTATGAAGAAAATATATAACTAGCAACACTTTGCGGTTTCATCCCCTATCCTACAGGAACCCCTATCGTTTTCGTAATAAAAAGTACCTTTTGAGTTAAATCAGGGTATAAGCTACCTCTATATCAAAATTCATGCAAATTCTCATAAGCATAAATCCAACTTAATGCTTAAGGGAATTAGGAATTCTTTGTTGTGTACCGGGTTTACGCTCTTTACGCTAAGCCACGTATGTTTTCCTGTCGCCCTTCTTCTTGAGCTGTCTTTGCTTATAGTCTAACCATTGGAGACGACATCTTTAACTCTTATCTCATCTATCTTTAATTAACTTCTCAAATTATCAAAACACTTGAACTGGCAGAATGCACAGAGTGCGATGCCAAAAATGAAGAAAAAACAATGACAATTTTGATTCTAAGCTTTTTGAATGTTGTTGTATAATGACAATGACAGAAAGTCAACAAGTTTAATTAACAGACCGTTCAGTTATTTTAACTCTCATATCAATTCAGCGTCTCACTCTGTCTGCAAGTGATGCCATGCGACCAGACAGAGACAACGTCATAATGTCAGAGGTAAAATAACTGTGAACGGTCTGTAGGTTACATTATATAGTATTTTTATTATTCTCTTTGGGTTACGTCATAGATAGAGTTTACGTGAAATGCCTAATGAATTCGTAAATTATTAATATCATACATTGGTATATTATATGAGTATTTACATTAAATCACTTGTGTAATATGATAAAAATTACGTTAAATCAGATTAATTCTAATCAGATTTGTGAATGCCGATCTAAGAATGTTCGGGTAATCCAACGGATTCGAATCGAAAGCTTCTGACTGAGCTGTAAATAACCGCGCTAGTCTGGTCTAGACAAAGAATATTTTCTCACCTCAACTAAACTGCCTTCGCCTTCTGGAACAACAAAGTGCATGCCTCCTTGTGGTGACTCCAATGAGAACTCAATCCCGATTCGTAGTCCTCGTCCTTCCCCAACCAAATGGGCGGCTTCATCTGGCACTTGAATGTGCAGTTCACCAGAGTTGTGATCGGGATCTATCTTCTGTGCTGCTGCTAAGTGGAAGGTGGAGAATACTTCCAATGACCTCCTACAAAGCACATTAAACAAATTTTATGATTTTCGATCTACCCACTTGGGCAACTGTCAGTGCGGTAGGGTTGCCAGATTGGTTGACAATATGCATTTAAGAGTCAATACTCAATACCATTCTATATTCTCGATTTATTCTATCGAGAAAAGTTTTATGTTTATAAAATTACATTTATAACCAAAATATTAATTTGATACTGTTTGTCATAACTACGCAAATTGATACAACACAAATTGACATGTCAACTCTTAAATTTAATCTAATCGTGCACGCGCGCACTTATAAATAAATAATAAATAAAATAAAATTATGTTTGGCAATTTAAAACTTTCCATTGACTTTTACTTTTTACGAAAAGCCGTTGGTCGGGAAATTGTGTTCATGCAAGAGCCTGGAGACCATGTGAAGTAACGGGAGAATCTCGGCGGTTCCTGGCTATCTGGCAACCCTAGTCAGTGGCCCAGAGCCACACGTTGGTATTTCAATGAGCCAGTTTGGATTGGTTAGATATAATTATGCTGGTAAAGGGACATACACAATTCATCCCAAGTGGGACAGTGCTGGATTTATCACATCTTCACATCACATCATCAGCCAGTAAACGTCCACTGCTGAACAAGGGCCTCCCTCTCAGAGGTGTTGTCATAAACCCCACATTTGTCAGGCAGCTTGGGGATCGCAGTATGTTCACCTTGTACTAATAGGACGCTGCTGCTCTTTTTCCGGCAGTTCTGGTCCTGGTTTTAGGACATACCCGGGTAAAATTCACCCTATATTAAAAGGGAATTGGATTTTTTTAATGATGTTATTGTATTCTACTGGATTACACAGAAGGGTGATACTAGGTAAATTGAAAGGGCGCCAATGTACTCATCATTATGAGCTACTTTTACTAAGGGACCAGTCCTCAAACCCAAAAAAAATCTCAATTTTCATTATCTCAATGAAATGTATGGATTAAGACATAAGCATGCTCCATTGTAGTTCACATCTTAGCTTAACATCAGGCAAGATAACATAAATAAGAGGTGTGTAGTTCTGGACCATAATAGTTCCCAGACTGATTTCCTATAATATAGTGGAACGATATCGGTGCAATCCATTATGTTGACTGAAGTTTGTCCGCATACTCCGCATGTCCAAATCAGTGCGAGAGAGCTAACAAACTTCAAGACCACAGCATGACGCATGCGTAACAGATTTTTCTTCTCATTTCCGTTCTATTTACTTCTCTTTTCTGTGAATGGGTGTTCCCGAATTGTTACCTGGGTGTCTTCAAATCACGAGTGAATCGGTTTCTCCTAGGCAAGCGTGCTCCAACGTAGAACGCATCATCGCTTAACATCAGGCGAGTTGGGGGTCAAAAACATGCCTATTACTAAGCAAAAAAAAAACATGTTTCCTGAACATCGTTCTGAAGGAGAAAAGAATAATTCCATGTTTGATCCACTCCAGGATATGCTTAGCACACTACGTCTAGAACAAACGAAACAAACAATATTGATACTTACGTGTTCGGATCAGTCTGACAGATATCCAAGAAAGGGTCACAGTACTGGAAGTTAGCTTCATATTGATCGTTCAAACAGACCCGGTAAATACGACACTGTTTAGCATTCAAACGGATGATTCGCAAGTTATCTTTGAGAGGAACAATAGTCAGTTCCACAAAACCCTGAAAGAAAGAACCAAATTCAATATCTGGATCTCTTATAAAATAATCAAGATTTTATTGTTCATTGGTTCTTACGATTATACTTCTTCGTTCGAAGCTAATTCCAGTTAAGCTAAGGATCTGATGAGCTGTAATAAACAAATCCAACATTAAAATAGGCACTGAAAAAGATCGTCAGGATTTGATTAGCTTTGCTGAGATACTTATAATTTGAATGGGCGACAATTGTCGCCGGTTCTTTCTTTCCTCATGTTGAATTGGATGATTCAACTTTTTATTTACACCGAAATAGTAGAAACATTTTCAGAAGTTAGAACTTTAGTCAAGTCAAGCGGCCACTTTCCAAAACATTTGATATTTTTAAGAGAAACAACAGGCAAATGTAAAACAAAATTTTAATGACATAAAAATATACACTGGCATTGACATAGTTGTGACATTAGCTTTTAAATTTTTCCTCTGTGAGGACTTTGGCGTCGCACTCCTGTGCATTTGCCAGTGTCAAGTATTACATCAGTTATTATGGAATTATTACATAACTGTGATGAAATATCATCTCAAGTAGCATAGTCAGAGTCAAGAAAAGTCACAGTCAAGTCAAAGTCATGCCCTAGTAAAGTGGTGGAGACTTTACAAGAGGTTTCTATGGAGCTATGGAAACAACACGAAAATACATGTTTTATCGCGTTATATTACTGGCCACACTCAAGCACGTCAACGAACACATAATAAATAATAATCCACCGTTATTACGCATTTTAACTCGAAAACACACAAGTTTAGGAAATTAATACGAGACATAATTTTTTTTATTATGGTGCCAATCTCGACCTTACATTATCTACGGATATCGGTCAAAGTTGAGTCGGTATTTTAACGGTTTTTTTTTCTTATAGCATCATAGGACAACACTAATACATCAAAATAAATGAAATTGTCAATGTCAAAATTGATTGAAGAAATGAGAAATGAAAGAAAGAGATCTTCGGTGCGAATAAGAGACGATATTTGTGGAGTTTCTTCTAAAATTTTGTTGCTATCGATTGCTGCGCTAGATTTATTTCAATTTTGTGTTAAACTTACTTTCTAAATTTTTGGATACAATCTGTTTTCATGTATTATTTGGTTTCAATTGAGCAAAATGTGGGACTCTCCATACTTGACTTGTTTGGTTCTGTATATATTTTCTTTTCAAATTATTGTTACTAATTCTCGTACCTCCAATGTTTGGAAGCTAAATGTTGATGAAGACAAGGTGGTGGACGGGAATACCTTGCCGCAGGTCAGTTATAATTCTATAATTAAGCGCTGAAACATTTATATAACCAGTGAACTACATTCTCCTCACAAACATGCACATTGGCCTTACCTTCTGTATTATTATTTGTTATTAACTCGTTCGCCTTGAATTTTAAGTTTTCGCAGGCTATTCTCTTTCAGACGAGACAAATTTAATTGACCATTAAATGTGTTGAATATGTATGTATTGTAGGATGAGTCTGAAAAATCAAAGATGAATGAAGAAGACCCTGTTTTCAACATAATAACCTCGACGGTGTTCTATAGCAATGGCTGGAGTAAGCATGGCTTTGAAATGTTCTGTACTGACTGCCAGGCATATGAGCAACAAAGGTAAATATTGCACAGTCTTGACCTAAATATTGTTTACATTGTATGCACAAATTGCACAACTGTTGAGTAATGCTATTGACAAAGAACAATACCTGAAGCAAAAGGTATTTAAATCATTTAAAATAAATCATTTTAATATCACTGTTTTTCTGTGAATGACTTTATGCATGTGAGACTTCCAAAAATTTACCAAAAAGTGATGACGATGTTAAAATAATTTTTTTTGAAAGTTGGTTTTATACTACCTGTACTACTGCTTAATACTACCTACTTCTATGAGGTCGTCCATTAATCATGTGAGGTTTTGTTTGGCCATTTTAACCTCCCTAGAGATACTCTGTGAAGTTGTGGGCTGTCTTTCCCACCTTCTCAATAAAGCTTACTCACACCTTTCAATACAAAAATCAAAGGTTTTAGGTTTTGCTCTAGATTTCAGGGTAAAATCCTTGTGTTCCTTTCAGAGCTGCAGCAGAAAATGATGAGACTTCACCTTCTGAAGCGAATGGTGATGCTGACGATGAGTACTTAGACTGCGGCAAAGCTGTTAACTTTACGTATTATGATAACCTGGTGGGAGTTGCAAGGCGCCACAGACATCCAAATGTACCTGAACCACAGGTATAAACAGCTTCAGCAGCACTTTCTACACTAGCAACACTCCACAGTTTTAACCCTTATCTATATACTGTGTTAATCCAAGATATTACCTATACAAATCCTAAACCTTTAAATAATTTTAATTATAATAAGCCTTGCAATGTTCCCACTGCTGGAACACAAGCCTTCTCTCAGAGAGAGGATGGGCCCTAATCTACCAAGCTGGCCCAGTGCATGTTGGTGAATGTCATACGTCTTTGAACTTTTGAAGTTCTTGGAAATACTGGTTTCCTCACGATGTTTCACGTTCGTTCTCACGACGAACCTGCCGCGTTATAGACAGAGATAACGCGACAAGAGTTACGCAATAGACAGGCAACTTCTAGGTTAATATAGCTGTAGGTAGTTAGCGCTGGCACGTCCTGAGTTGCACTTTATTGTGTAGTAGCAAGAGTCGTTACTTATTTAAATGATTTTGCGGAGTGAATATTCTGTCCTTGTACTAATATGTCTTCTGTGCCTCTACTTAACTTAATTAGCATTTAAGAAAAAACTAACAACAGTTTTTAATGTTATTCTCACAGAGAATATTCTCACTCCACTAAAAGTTGTCACTTGTTTTCCAAGTAAACTAATATAATACGTATGTCACTTGTTTCAATTAACGCCTTATTTTTTAGGTTGCGCTTATATTTACAAAGAAGAAGTCATACAAGAATGGTGTGACCGAGTCTGATATAAATGTGTTGGAGAAGCGACTTAAAAAAGCGAAGAGGGAGAAACCAAAGTCTGTTCAGCTATACAACCAGATAGGGAACTTCTGGCGAATCAAGGGCGACACGAGACAGTCCATCGAGTGTTTCCGACGCGCCCTCGCCGTGTCGCCTTACAATGCAGAAGTAAGTCCGATACATAATTTTTTAGTAGAACCTAGTGATAAGATGATCAAGTCAATCATTCGATGGTAAGAGTGATTGGCGGATCCAGGAGGGGGGGCATGGGGGCCATGGCCTAAACACCTAGAAATTCCATACATTCGAGTAAATTTTTCGATTTGATTCCTTCGAACCTTGTCAGAATTCCCCCCCTCCCCCCCCCCCAAATGAAATCCTGGATCCACCCCAGGTAAGAGTCACATCAGTATGTCGTTGTTGGGCTTTTCACTTCACTTCACTTCTTAAATGATTAATGTAGAAATCATAGTCGTCAGCCTCATTCAAAATATTGCTTACATGTATTGAGTGGCTGCATACAGTTATTTGTACCTGTTCATTAATTTCGATTGTTCCAATATCTATCACTGGAGTTAAATGTAACCTTATAAAATCTTCTTTCACATCAGCTCTTGTTGGCGTTAATTGGCATTTTTTACCGACTTCAAAAAAGGAGAATGTTCTCAATTCAGTTGTATTTTAACAAAATATTTGTTACCTCTGAACTCCGTCATTATATTAAACGATATTTTTTTATTTTTTAGGGTTCCGTACCTCAAAAGGAAAAAACGGAACCCTTATAGGATCACTTCGTTGTCCGTGTGTCTGTCCGTCTGTCTGTCCGTCTGGCTGTCCGTCTGTCCGTCTGTCAAGACCATTTTTCTAAAGAACGCGTAAAGGTATCAAGTTGAAATTTATACTAAATACTTGGGTCTACAGTTTCTTTCGGCTGTAAAAAAATAAAAATTGTAAGTCAACGCAATCAAAAGATATGAACGTTTATGTCGCATATTTTGCGATTTTACAGGGAAATCAAAACTTATAATCATGAAATTTGGCAAAAGGCAAGGTCTCATAGACAAGTAAAGGCGACGCTGTTTAGAGCGTTTTGCCAGTCCTTTTACTCGTGTAGCCTATGTATGGGTCAAACATACCAAAAAGTCTTATATGATCCTGCGCACCCAATACAATAACGCCTTCAGGGCGCTGATGAGGCTGCCACCGTAATGTAGCGCATCAGGGATGTTCGCGGACGCGCATATAGACGGTTTCGCCGCAATAATGCGCAAACGCGTAGCGTCCCTGATGCGCCGCGTGCGGGGCAGCTCCAACAGCTACCTGCAGCTGTTCGCCTGGCGGATGGACCTGGACTGCCCAATAATGCAGCACTGGACCAAAGTTCATGTTGAGCATTCCGGGTCTAAGCCGAAATATAGGTTAAGATAAAAAGAAATGACTTTTGACTTGTAATTTTTATGTTTTAGGTCATTTTATTTTATTTTTATGTTATGTGCATGTAATAATAATTCTAATTTTTGACATTTTGTATGTATATGGAATTGTTTTCTGAAATAAATTGACTGAATTGAATTGAATTGAATAGCACATATATAGGAATAAATCTGAAAGTTACAAATTTGAAGTTATATCATTTAAAAATAATTATTTTGCTATTACAAACTTACATTTTGTTGTTGGAATGTATAGAAGAACCTTAGAGTCAACTACAAAGTTAAGTTTGTCTCTCAATATTTCAACTTTCGTTTTTTTTTTGGACTCGCGCTCTTTAGGTTCTGTCCAACGGAACCCTCAGAGCACGAGTCCTACTCGTACTTGTCCGGTTTTTTATTTTTATTGAAAGGACAAGACAGGAGTGCTTTCAGATTAGCCCAATAGAAATTTCATCAAAGTAGTTTGGCTTTCAGATCAAAATAACAGGAATATTTGGTTACTAGGATGACAATATTACATATTATGTCAACTAAGTAATGCAATTTCAGAAAATGGATATTTTACTAATTTTGTGAAAACGGTTTTTTAATTTTTTTCTGAAAATTAAGTTTATGTTACTAAAAGATGTTTTACAATTGATCAGTAGCTCTGGAGATTAGTGCCTACAAAAGAAGTTACAAATTTTATCCTTATGCTAGTGTAGAAGTGGCTTACCTAATTGAAATATCAATGCCAGTGTTTGTATAGTTTCATATAAATGATAAAGTTAAATTATTACAATTGATTGACACAAAATAATATAAATACAATAAGTAATCATTATATTGCATGAACATCAGAAATACTTATCGCTCATCATAATTTCTCCATTGCCAGTAGGTTAAAATTTAGAAGGATAAAGCCTAAAGTGTCTATACCATTTTTCTTAAATGGATTTTTAAATTGGATAAAGCCTCGTTTTAGAACAGAAACCCAACCCTATTTCATATCTTATTACGCGTTCCGTGGGATGCTTGGGGGTTGTTCTTTCGTGTAAACATATCCAATTATAGTTTTATTGTTTTAATAAACGTTAATAATACTTCAGGTGCTACTAAATCTCGCCCGAGTGTTGTTCACGCTACAATACCTCGACGACGCCATCTACCTGACGCGGCGCTCGCTTGAGGTGCAGCCGCCGGACCGCAGCGCGTGGCAGCAGTACTTCACTCTCGGCGAGATATTCAAAGCATATGGACACTATCAGGTACGATATTCAAAGCATATGGACACTATCAGGTACTGATATCGTCACTGCACTGAGCATGTAGTGAGCTACAATATCTCGACGACGCCATCTACCTGACGCGGCGCTCGCTGGTAGTACAGCCGCCGGACCGCAGCGCGTGGCAGCAGTACTTCACTTTCGGCGAGATATTCAAAGCATATGGACACTGAGGTACTGATATCGTCACTGTACTGAGCATGTAGTGAGCTACAATATCTCGACGACGCCATCTACCTGACGCGGCGCTCGCTGGAAGTGCAGCCGCAACACTTGATAGCAGTACTTCACTCGGCGAGATATTCAAAGCATATGGACCCTATCAGGCACAGATCTCGACACTGTACCGAGCATAATAGTGAGCCATGATACGTCAACCACGCCACCTACCCATTACGATGAATCCCGTTTGTTGAATTTCCCGTCGCGTCGGTTCAATTTTTTTTTTATGTATTGATTTTTACTCCCGATGCAAAAAGAGTTTTAGTTTTGGGAACTACAATGCCACAGACACACGTTAAACTCATAGCTCTCTTTTTGCATCGGGAGTAAAAAATCAATACATAAAAAAAAATTGAACCGACGCGACGGGAAATTCAACAAACGGGATTGGCGTGGTTGACGTATCATGGCTCACAGCTGAACCAATTTTGATAAAGTTTTTTTTGTTCAAAAGGCGCTTTAATCGAGAACGATCTGAGCTTTGGTTCAAAAAATTCTATTCAGCCGTTTGATAAGGTTATTAACTCATTTGGCCGGGATTATTTAAAATTGTCAATATGTACTTGTTAAAAACCGGGTTTTCTAACTTTGGAGGATCCGAAAGTTTTAAATATAAAAAGAATGATAACAACAACCTGTAGGAACATTAATTACAAAACATTTGCTTGTTGTGATCATATCATTATATCCGATTTGAAAAATAAATTCTTTATAATTGACTCAAAAAAATCTACGGAGGCCTTGAATTACTTTAGCCAAGTTAAAGTGGAGATGGCGAGGAGCAACACTGGCAATATTTGCGAAATGAATATGCAACAAGTTGAGCTTTAAGACCGATATTAAGTTACCTAACAAGTACTCTGACACTAACAATGTTTTTATTATTGTGAACAAAATCTAGAGAATAGGTCTCGCCTAACGCCATTCACTAGTTTATTCACAATGCAAAAAGTATCCGTTCGTAACTATGCCGATACAAAGTAGGTCGTGACGTCTCGACACAAAAAGTGCACGTCTATTTTAGTTTCAGGAAACGCCGGTGCATGTGTGGTTTGCGCTTGGAATAAAGCTCTATTTCGACAGGCTCTAACTCAGGACTTGCTCTTATTAATAACTTCAGTATTTTGGGAACATTCACTTTTAATCGCGACTAGAAATTGCATCATATTTGTTTTTTCTGTGATTGTACTTTCCAAAGAAATTGGGTTGAATTTCCCCTCATGATCAGTTGGTGAAAACAAAAAAAAACGTTATTTTTAACAGACTTCAAAAAAAGGATTTTTTAAATTGTTTTTTTTTAAATTTATGTTTGTTACCGCGAACTCCTTCATTCATTATACCAGTTCCTGTTCGATGTTACCAAATTATTGCATGTATTTTCATCTGGATTGGACTGGATACTTACTTGCTCGACAATTACTTACAAAAGTTGCAATACTTTAAATTGTTACAACTAGAAGTTGTCGTACTGTCTGTATTCTGTTGACATAAGTAGTTACAAAGTGAAGCTAATACAAGCGTGTTAAAAAAGGAGCCATTTAACTTTGCAACATCATTGCTGTTCGTAAGTCGATTGTGGACACGTTTGTTTCAAAAAGTTGGTAACTTATGTAATAAATTACGTTAGATATACTTTCATAAGAATCTGTAGCAATATGTTTAACCGATGAAGAACTACATTGTAATGAAAATCAATCTGTATGGTATTCAATAGTATATTCTCACTGATTCACTACACAGCATTTATCCTACAGTCTTACAACTACAAATTCACAGCTCGGCTGTCCTGACGGCCACTGAACGACCCAATATATATTTTCCCTCTCTACTTCTACTGGCGCCCTCCCCCACTGCAATCGCTAACAACCAATGGGCGTACATTGAGTTTTTTTTTACAAATAAAGTATAATCTTACTAATCCGGCACTTCAAATAGATCGATACGTCCAATAATCCGGCAACCTCCGCCCGCACCTCCCTCGCCCCTCTACGCCTATGGGCTCCGTCACCGCGTCGTCGTCTAGCGTAGCAGTCTCACCTCGAAACTTATCACGTACACGTGCGTACGTATTTACCTGTTTTTTTGAAGTGATAATAGTGTGTATTTAAATATGTCAAGTAATACGGGAACACATTTTTTCTCTATAATCCAGTAATCCGAACATTCCAATAATCCGGCACCCTCTGGTTTTTAATAGTGTCGGATTAGTGATATTATACTGTAGTTAAGTTTAAGTGACTTTGACACTCATAAATATTTATAATATATATATATTTACAACTATTGACAAGAATCACCACAATACGAATTTGATTATTCGTTGCAGGAAGCGGCGGTGCACTTGAGACACGCGCTGGACCTGCGGCCGGACTTCGAGCCGGCTATAGCGGCGCTCAAGGACATAGAGAACATACCGGAGGCCTCTGTACATGTCTATACACTGCTTATCATCGTTTGTCTGGTACGTACACTCAGCAGCTTTTTGGTGACCGCTTACATTTCCATGTTGGATGACACATTTCACTACTAGGTCTAGGGGCCTTACGTCTACCTGTATTAAGCGATTCTGTTTAGAGTTGCGCGGCCGCAAACTGTATCGCGGCGCGTTAAGGTTCACGTTCCCATCCCAACAAGTACCCAAAGTGTCTAAAGAAGTTTTCAATTCAAAAAACTAAATTAAAGTCGGTTCTGCCGTTTGGGAGCTACGATGCCGCAGACAGACATAGATATTTTGTTTCTGTCATAAATTTAAAAAAAAACTTTCTTTTAGATACACAATTTAAACTTATAATACCCCTCTTTTTGCGCCGGAGATTAAAAACCAAATTCATAAAGCTGCAGCGCTTAATCTATGTTTCTGATACAATTTAACACCTATACAGATAAGAACTTGGCTTTTATACAGGGTTATATCGAAAGGGTATGCTAAGCCAAAAGGGGCTCGTTATACTCATCATTTACTCAGCACAACTTTATGGGACCAAACTAGAAATCGCGAGAAAAAAAAGCTGTTCCATACATTTTGTCGAGTGTGAGTGACCTTTTTCTATGGAACAGCTCATATTGTTTTCGCGATTTCAGAATTGGTCCCATAGTAAAAGTTGTTCATAATTGTGAGTACAATGACCCACTTTCCACTTAGCATACCCTTTCCTTATAGCCCTGTATAAACATTGATAATGTTACCGCAAGATAAAGGATGTTGTTGGTTTGCTTATCTCAAGTTCATGTGAAATGGTTACTGTGGGAAATTGATAAAAAAGCCTTGGTGAATAATAGGGATGTGGTGGCGAGGTATATTTTTACGTCACTATTGTTAACTAGCTGCGCCCCGCGATTTCACACGCGAGTTAAAATCGCCGTTAAGTTTTCTGACAATTTTCAACTTTCTGAGCAATTTACTTAATTTTTCATTCCGTAAAAAACTTATACAAAGTATAAGAAAACTTTACATATTATACATATTATATCTTTAAAATATGGTGAAATGCGCATATATGAAATAGGACGCATGAAGCATGAGCTTCATGAAAAAAAATTGCTCTAAATCTGACATGAACTTTTAAAACTCTTTCTACAGTAGAACATTGTAAAATTGAAATAAGAATGCTAGAAGGTGAATAGAATATTATTTATTATCATGTAGTTGCGATATCAGAAATTTAACAAATAAATATTAATAACATTTCTACATGGACTTGTCAAAACATCTATTCCAAAAAAATAAGTAAATGGTTATTAATATTTTGTAGTAAGTTAATTGAAATTAATACAATGTTGTAGTAGTCTTGTGGCAATTAATCGTAAGGGCTTTATTGTAAAATATGTTTATTTCCCATTTCAGGTGATGGGGGTCTTACTAGTAATCCTGTCGTCAGTTGACAACGGCAGCGACGTTGAAGAGCACAAAACTCAACGGCATTTCAACAGAGCGATGGCGATGCGCTCCTTGCGGGGCGTCGCGCTCCCCGGCTCGCGGGGGCGTAAGAAAGGCGGCTCGTAAGTTCAGGGGGGCAGGGGGCGTGCCGGGTTTACAATCTCTGCTTTGAGAACCACATGATATAATATTGCCTCGAGGATAATCTTGATTTGTGTTGTGATTGAAATGTCGGTACCATTACAAATGCTTTAAGTTAAAAATATAGTTATTTAAAAATTAGGTTAGCTTGAATAGCTCAGGACTGATTCTTGGTGAAATTGACTGCTGGTGATTTTTTGTGTTTCTTAAAATTGTTTTTGTTATATTTTTAAGCGGCAAGAAAAGATTTGTTGTTTGCTTAATTCGGACATCCAAATTGCAATTATTTATTGCGTACAACTTCTATTATAATAACCTCGTAATTCACATTGATTAACAATACATTCGATATTTTAAAACCCAATATCTCACTAATGCTGTAAACTTTATGAATGTAGTTAATTGAATCAGGCGTTACTTTGCGGAAGTCCATTTTTAACCCGTCGAATGCGAGCGAAGGAGTTTTTTTATGGCTAAAATGGGGGATTTCACTTACATTTCAGATAATTAAAAAAAAATTATAAAATACGTGCATAATATTATATACCATTGGTATTGGTATTGGTCTTCTTACACACAATACGCGTATCGGAGCAGTTTTTCCTTACGCCGACATGCGGTGCGTAACACATTTGAGGGGTTAACTACAAATTCGTCATATAATTTTTTTATGAATGTAACTATCAATCTCTTCGTTTTTTTTTACATATTTACGGCTATACGGTTGAGCTCGATCTTGATGAAATTTGGCCTTGAAGTGGACGACCCGGATAAAACCGCGGAGCGCAGCTAGTTAAATAATGTAGGATACCCCAGAAGAGGAGATGCATCGCGGACGTTCGGGTGACGACCCGACCGCCGCGCGGAGTTAACATGATTTACTAAATTTACGCCATCACGCATGCGAAAGTTTGTGTGGTGTATTAGTATCTTTGTCAAAACCACAGACAAACAAGAAAGTTTAAAAATTCAGAAGCCGACAGTAATGCGACCAAAGATCGTCAGCATTCGTCGAATTTAAAAAAATGTAGAGGCCGACAGGAATGCGACAACGGCTCGTCAGCATTCATCGAATTTTTTAAAATGAAGATGCCGACAGCTGTGCTACCAAGGCTCGTCAGCATTCGTCGAATTTTTAAAATGAAGGGACCTGCAACAATGCGACAATGGCTCGTCAGAATTCGTCGAATTAAAAAAAAATTTGGCCGACAGGAATGCGACTAGCTCGCAAGCATTCGTCGAATTAAAAAAAATGTACACGCAAAGTAAAAGTTTGTATGTACATACATATTTGTGGGTATGAATGCTTAAGAGCCCGTATTACACAATGCAATTGCTCAATTCAGGAATCTGAATGTTCGAGCATAAAACGAAAAAATAAAGCCGTAATTGTCAAGACGAATATAAAACAAGTAAAACATAACATTACATTGTTTAGTTTATATCAGTAATTTAACGAAATCCAGTCTCAAACTTTCCCTCGTAGAGTTTAACGAAAAACTACTGTTGTGAATTGGAGGAAATAAGTTGATTTGTTGGGTTATTCCAAAATTTGAAACTTATTTTCAAAAATACAGATCTATTTATTACAGAAAAAGAATGTTCTATAGATCTTTCTATTTGATAGAATCAGAACGCCAAATACGCAGTTTTCGTTGCTTTTATCGTCTAAAAATTTGTGAGGGCTCCATCGAGATACAATACATAAGGTAGAGTCACAATCGTGCCAAAAAAACCGAACCAAAACTCGGCGCACGCTACGAATTGCGCAGACTTTTTGGTTAGTCACAAGGTAACCGCGATCCGACTACAACGCCGCGCGCTGCCAGAGCTACGATGATATAGCGGACAACTAACGTTGAACACTATGCAAGCGACATAACGTCTAAATTGGAGTAAATGTGCCATTGTGAACTGAATAATTGATACAATCTATTATTCAGTTCACGCTCGCACGTTTCTTAACTGTTTTCACTGAGAGATTGTGACTTTATAGGAATTGTATCTCGATGGAGGGCTCGTAATAATTTATTAGTGTTTAACGCTCATCAAAACCAGTCTACCTCCCAGTTTTTTGTCAATGTTCCTAAAATGTACCTTTTTATGAATCTGAAAAGGAAACCTTGTACTTAGTCCAAAAAATATCTTCATAACAAACACTTGTTGATACGCAAAAAAAAAAACAATATGTAATATTTCATGCTCAATTAATTTTATTAATAGCGATGCATTCTACATAGGTTGTGAATTTTTTCAGTAAAATTTTATGCAGAGATTGTAAACCCAACAAAAAGTCGACATTTTCGCTTAAAATATTAAATTATGAGTGATGTGTGAAACTACAATGAGTTATAAATGTGGGCGACTAAATACGCCTATAAAGTTGTAGTACTGTCCTGCGAATCGTTTCTGAAAAAAAAAAAAAATGTGCTGGAAAATTAAGTTGCTGGAAGATTGGTTGTTTGAAATCATAAAGTCCGATTTATGCTCGATTCGTCACCCCGTATTTCTGCCCACTTTAAAAAACAGGTTTCCGCCCGCATTTTATGCCCGTTTCGGCCCGCATTTTATGCCCGTTGCGGCCCTGTTTTTATTATTATTAATTTTCGAATTGGAAACCAGAGGGGTGTGTCACTGAACCGGCATGCCTTAGCGTTGAAATGTCACCACTCTCAACTCTGTTACAAAGCTCCGGTCGCCATTGCTTTAATGGGAACATCCATTTCTTTTCACAACTACGCCCTGTACCGCTGCTGTGAAAACACACCCTTAAAAAAATCGAAACGCATATCATAATGAACTGAGATTGTTTTGTCTGTGTGCACATTATGCACGCATCAGCCCTATTCTCGCCCACTCCTGATTATCTCGGGCACTCTCATTCTGAAGTAAGATGTGGCATGCCCATTGCCACTTCAACTTGCAAATTTTAACAGCTATGTCGGTGACTCTGGTTCTTTGGCGAATATCCACTTTTCGGGTTCTATCGCGCAAAGAAACTCCGAGCATAGCTCTCTCCATTGCCCGCTGTAGCATTATAAAGTTATTGAAACTACCAGAGCAGTACTACAAACCAGAGGCTAAAATGTACAAAATGTTCTTTCGTAAAACAATTGGAAACTGTATTGCCATGTCTAATTTGATCTCTGCTTGTAGTGTTCATAAACTCATATTAATAAAACTCTATGTGGTGTTTCCTTTTAGCAGTTTGGAGAATTTTAAGCTTTTCAATATTAAAATTTTATATGAAACTTACAAAATATAAAATCCGCTCCGTTCTTATATTTGTACTTGTAAGATAAGATTGTTCTTATTTTTAAAAAGCTTTGTAAGCAATAATAGTATATTTGTAGCTAGTTGATAAATGTTTGAATAATGACTGTATGACTACAATTCTCGTTGTGAAATGGAGATTATAAAAGGTTTGAATACAGTAAACAATGCATAATATTTTACAGAAGTGTGTTGGAAAAGCTAATAAAAAATATTTATACGTTTGACCGTTATACTGTTATAATATTAGCTTATTTATTGCCAGAAGTACTTAATAAATGTATAAATTTTCGGAGCCTAATTCCAGTGACATGTAAACGGAAATAAAGCCCGTTCCTCACATGCGCAATTTCTAAATATTCTTGAGGTGTCATAGCGTTGATCACTCGCACACGGCGCAAGTAACCTTCTCAACTAATTGATAGAAAGAAAAAAAAAAATTTTTGAAATACAACTTTTACCCTTAGCAAAGAAAATGTAAACCGCCATCTTGGAGCGGCGGCCATATTGAATTTAGTGTGATGTCACTTTATTGTTTCCTACTTTCAAGCTCTTTCATTAAATACAACCCTATTAGGGTTGACAAGAAATTCGTTCCTATGACCACCTTCCGACTCAATCACCAGAAAAGCTCCATGGTACCATATTAATACATTGTCATCCAAGTTACATGTGTACCAAATTTCAACTCAATTGAACGCCGGGAAGTGGGTCAAGTTAGGCTTGTAAGATTTGTACTCAACATAACAAATATACTTATATACAAACATGTAAAGTTAAATAAAATCTTGTAAAACAAGGGGCGCGTGCTATTATAGAAGTTTGATTGTGATCGAGATTGCATGCCGTCCCGTTCGCATCAACTTACTCGCACCACGTGCGGAAGTGAATCACGATAAGGCATCATGATGCATGAATGCAGTACGTTCATCCTTCTCAAGTTGCGCATGTTACATGCGCCGTTTGCAAGACGCGTTACTTATTAGGCTGAAAACATCTGTAAGATAATGTGCACTTGTTACCTGAAAACCTTCAATGAAAGTAATACTGCTAAATGTGAAATGTACCCGCCAATATACTATACATCGACGGCGTGCCACCCGCAATGATTGTATCAATTGCAACCTAGTCATTCACTTAGACAAGTTAGGCCTCAGAGCCTCGTGTGTGTATTTTGTCAGTAGTGCATGCAAAATAAAACTTGTTAAGTGTTGTAGCGTCTAAGGATTTAAAAGGAGGAGTCTTAAATTCTGAGATTGGTAAAAAAATGTACCTGTTTTCAGTGGTTCTTTTGTTATTTTTGACTATTTATAATACATGATTGTCTTAGCATCGAAGTTTTTGTTTTATTTCTACTTTTGTAGTGTATACTCGAATTTACTTTCAGTGCTGGCAACTAATCGAAAAAACAACTGGCCTAAAGCGTGTCGAGACACGCATATGGTAGGGCCCGTAGCCAAAGCTATGATTGTGGTCACATTCCTTTCTGAAACTGGTGGTTGTATAAAAACTCGAACAAAGCTCGGTGGACTTACTACGGAACTCTAAAAACATAGTTATTACTAGTTTTTAGAGTCGCGGGCATCCAGTGGATGCAAAAGGCAGGCTGTCGTTCAGTGTGGAGGTTAAAGGGGGAGGCCTATGTTCAGCAGTGGACGTCTTCTGGCTGATGATGATGACCCGGCCTAGCTACAAGAACAAAAAACTTTGAAATTTGAATTTCTAGCATAGTTGAAACATACCACCTTAAAATATTGAACTGGTAGGTCAGTGGGAATAATTTTAACGAGTAGTATCACGGTCCAATGCTGGGGGACTGCGAGAGAACTTATAAACATGTGTCACTGTCCAAAAGTGGTAGACATTGAGAATAATTAAAAAAATTGTGTCGCTGACAAATGTGTCTATGTCCATGTTGTGTACAACTGAAATGATCAATACAAATTTTATACAAGAAAAGAAAGGCAGATAAATAGAAAATTATAATGTATTTATTTATCATTATTATAAAATGTATACATGTAACTGAATAAGAAGTCACCTTTTTAAATAATACAGAACAGTGATAGTATGACGTCACGACTCTTAAAATATTCCATATTTAGTCTTCTGGGTCAGGAGAGAAGACTAACATACCTGTAGATTACTTTAGTTTTCGGTTGACAACTAGATGGCGCCAAAACCAAATGAACATTTGAAGAGTCGGTCGTATTACCACTGGTCTACAACAGTACATATTTGCTAAGCTGTCGCAAACGCAAGCCGAAAACAGTGTCAAATTCATTACCATGGTTGATCACTGAATCACACAACAGGTAATTGAAGTCCTTATACCTAGATAACCAAAGATGAGCTTAGCACGATCACACTGGTTACGTATGAATCTTGATCGGTAGTGGTGATTTTTTAAAGATACATCGACAGTAGTTCAATGCTGAGTTTCCGTTTTCACTTATAAGTAGACAACGTTGTGGTACAGTACACTGTATCCATGTTACTAGTGTCTGAATGTATAAAAGCGCCGTGGAATAGATTTAAGCAGCCGCAATGTCGTGGATTCCGAGACGGAAGATGTCGTGCTGAACGAAGAAAGATTCACCGAGTGGCTTCAGTACAAACGTTTGCATGTATGGGTGTGGAGGGTCATCATCACACTGAAAAATTAAAAAGTTCATATTAGGCACAACAACAAAGCAAACCCGCAGTGCAAGTACCGTTCTTTATCGATCGTCAAATTTGACAGTTGAGATCGTCAAATTCGATAAATGCCATTTGATCAGTACTTGCTATAATCGATTATGTGGCATTTTATCGAATTTGACAAGCGGTAAAGAACTGCAGAACTTAGTAGCTTATAGAAAGAAGAGTGGAATATGTAATGACATGAAGATATCTGAGAGATAGATGAACCTTCTGTACGTCATTTGAAGACCTTGATGTACTAAAAAAAATATTTAACTCAAATTGCATATTTTTTTTCTTGAGTTTGATTTATTAAATTGTCAACTGATCATGTATTAATAAGTTTTAGGCGTAAATATGTACATGCAAAATTGAAAATACCTAATTTGTATATGGTAATACAACATGTATTATGAATATTAAACTTTAGTCTGTTAAACACCTAAGTTAATATTAGAAACCAAACATGATGAATCGTTAGATCAGTGATGATTAGATTCAAGAGTTTTAAAGAACAGCTTTATGTCCTACAGGCCTCGAGATACAATACCAATAGAGTCACAAACGTGCAAAAAAAAACCAACTAAAAGTTAGCGCACGCAACGCAGTGCGGCGACTTTTTGGTTAGTTGCAAGGTAACTGCGATCCGACTACGCCACAAGCGACATAAAGTCTAAATTGGAGTAAATGTGGCATTGTGAACTACATAATTGATGTCTAAGAGATTGTGACTCTATAGGTTTTGTATCTCGGTGCCTGCAGGCGCATCGCCCCAAATTTGTCGACAATTTTTATAGTATGAAAACGGGACAGGTGTTTACATACATAGCTTTTACTAAGAGACAAAAGTGACTACAAGATATTGTCGCGGCGCACATGCTAGCCCTTCTAGATAAAGACTGCATTCAATTGTTATTGACAGTTATTACCGATTTATTTGGTTTAGCCATAGCATAATATTAATATCACACTTTCTAATATCAACCATGAATTTTATTAGTAAGGATTATTTTCAATTGGATTGTTAAAATAAGTGCAAGCAAAGTATATACAGAGTGCATTGAACTAAGCGCTGATGCTTTTTCTATGCTCTCTTACTTGCTGTAGACTGATGTTAGACATCGTGAAGAGCTAGCCTGAAGATGTCGTGTTCTAAGTAAAACGAGTTTCCTATGGGCTTCAGTACAAATGTCTGTATGTAAGCATGTGGTAGGTCGTCATCAGTCTGTTCCAACGTAACAATTGGTTTATTATCTTGGAAATAATGCTTTAACTTATATTCTACTGTTTATGTGAAGCAGACAATTTTGTAGCCAACATGTGCTTTGTGTCGTTTTTGAAGATGACAGAGTATAGATTAGTTTATCAAATGTTTCTGCATAAGGAAGCTAGTAAGTAATTACCTATGTTTGAGCATGAGAATGGAGTACAAATCTTTTTTTTGGCCAATTTAAATTTCCTTACAAAGTTTTATCAAAATTAAATTAGAAGTTACCGGGAATTTTATCTAGTAGGTTGTATGAAAATTATAAAAAAGATCAAAGGTGGCTTCGAGTGCCTATAAAATTTTCAAGAAAACTTAAAATAAGCTAGAGAACATGCTTATCAGCTTATAAGGTCAATGTAGCATTGACAACTTATCTTTAGACTAATAAAATCCACACTTCCGAAAGGACATAGAATAAGACATGGTCTATACCTGCAGTTGTCCAAGGACATTGATTAGAACACCACCATCGAACATCGGCTGAGAATCCACTGAAGTTATGATTCTGCCAATCTTTTGAAATGTCAAACTCTGGAACAAGAATTGTACAATACTTTACGCGAAGGTAGACAGATTCTCAACGTAGTGGCATTTGTTCTTCTTCTTTGTATTCTTTTCAACCAAGTCCTTTACCCCGATTTACAGTGTCAAGCGTCGATCTAGGCTAGGTATGCCTCATGTTAGAACCTGAGTGCAATTACAATGAGGGCTAAATAAAGGGTGAGCTTTGCCCCATTTCACTTGTCCATGCTCCTCATGTCCGAGGGGTGTAACCCCACCTCCCATTAATATCTCCTTGCTAAGCGTTGCCAACAATCTAAAATATGTAATAAAGTACTCCAAAGCCATATGCAATATACCAGTCATGGCCGAATGGGTAACTTGTAAACTTTGCTTACATTCTCAGCTCTTACATAGTTTTCTACACCCTAGATTCAGCCAATGAATATCTAACATTTCCTGGCATGACAAATTTTATTTCATAGATAAACAGGGGGTGCAATGGGTCCTATCTAATATCACTCAGGATCCAAGCCAAGCCCAACTGCCCGTGGTGCACCCAATTAAGAGACGAAAGAGGCTCTGGCTACCATGGTTAGGGTGCTTACGGTTGCTATTACGGTTAGGGTGCTTCTCCTGGCTACGGGTTGACATCATATAACTACGAGTTTGAATAGTGCTTTTCTGGGCTGTCTGTTGATACGGAGACTCCAGGTTCGAACGGTGCTACTCCGAGCTATTGGTTGACAGAGATACGTCGAGTTTTAACGGTGCTTCTCTGGGCTACCAGTTGACATCATATTGTCTCTACAGGTTTGAATGGTGCATCTCATGGCTACGGGTTGACATCATATATCTACGGGTTTGACACGGACACATGTTTAAATGATGCTTCTCTGGGCTACCGGTTGATACGGAGACCTCGGGTTTGACTAAGTGGTTGTACTTTCATATAAACCCAAAAGCCAGGCTTGCTTTAGTAAAAGAATTCTCGATCAAGAATATCAACTTTTGATTGGAACTATTTAAAAGTTCGCAATCATTACTTTCCAAACTGAACTAGGTACCTTATCTTGAACCTTGCACTAGTCAATTTTAATTGAGAATGAGTTGAGATACGTTCAGTTATCTCGCTCGCAAGCGAGGGCTTGCAACCGGGCATTGTTGTTGGTTGGTTTATCTCTTTTTAACATATGAAATACTGTCCATAATAAGTTAGAACTATTAATTATTCCAAGGAACAATAAAATGAAATTCTAAGTCTTGAATGTGTATGAAATTGACACTAATGAAATGCGAAATTTCGAGCATTCACATGGTGATAGCTGGAATTTGCAATCTAACTTAAATTCATATCATATACATCGTATTGAATTGTTTGAGAGAGTTAATAGATAAGTAGTGATTTGTTTTTTGTGTTTCGATACCCATTCATGCCAGATTCATCACACATTGGGAGCCAGATGGACGACGCAGTCAAGGCCTAAGAAACACTAGTGTGACGATCTTGACTCATTCCATAGGTAGGCAGGACTGGGATTTAAGGAAAAGGGGAAATCTTTGCCCAAAGTGTAGGTAAAAAAGACAAAACAACTTACATTTAACTTTTCCATGATTTTTACAGCACCTTGAAGTTGTGTTCCCTCAAAAGTCATAAACGATGTTTCCACCTACAAAAGAATAAAAATAAAAGTTGTAGTCTATCAACATTGCTTATTGTCATAGATGCATACCATCGGGACCTGTTATTAATACGATGGCGTTTAGCTTGTTTGTCAGTTGCAAATAGACAAGCTGTTGTGTTGTGCACTTATCACAACTTGATAGTTAAGTTACTTTATTATCCTAAATCTTAATTGACCGAGCGAAGCGCAGGTTTGTCTACAGGAACAAGTCAGCAATTGAATGTGTTTATTTATGTTCCACAATAACTTGCATACCATTGATCTTGGTGTTAAAATTTGGAAGTTGAAGTTGCTCGAAGAACCGATAACCGATGGCGAAGATAGGTTCTGGAGTGGAGACCACGAACCGGAAGACGCAGCGTAGGTAGGTACCTATACTTCATGGTGATTTGCTGAGATACTAGAGTTAACATTACACCTTGACAGGCCCCAAATTATGATTCACCAAAGTGTAGTACATATAGATCGATGTGTTTCACCGATATTATCATGTAATGTAAGCAAAGAAACGCAAAAGTCTGCATACTAATCCCAAGGATATGTCACTGCTTTGCATGTAGACTTTAAAATGTGAGCCCAGATGTCGATAAATTATTTTTTGGGCGGGAGTAAGAAAGATAACCTAAAAATTATACGATATCGAGGTCCAATTTATGAGACCAGCAATTCAAACAGACGATTCTAGGCAACAATAATCACACATATCGGAGTAAAAATACTTACATTATACATATTGACGAGATTGTGCCGCTGTGCCGGATCGTCAAACAAAATGTAGTATTGTTGTACAAATCCTTTACCAATTGCATCGTACTGTGGATTAAGCGCCATTGGAGCTAATAATTAAACCTAAATTTCACTAAACTGAATTAATATCACGTTTTGCAGTTTGATTTTGGGCTTTTCTGCCCCTATTTTACTTTTCTTTCCAGTCTCTTCAGAGTTCAGAGAAAAATGGCAAGACAAGACGCAAGCAAAGAAAAGAAAGAGACAAAAAACTCAAACCGTTAGTTTTTTATCTGTGTTTGATTGATTTGTACAGATAAAAAGAGTAGAGTAAAATAAAGAGAAACAGAGTAAAAATTATCCATCTCACGACGAGAATATTTTTATAATTTTTATCGGATTTACCGATTGGTACAAATAAATAACATCACTAGTATCACTACTTTTCCTCTCATTCTTCTTCATTCATTCACTGCTCAGAGTATTAACATATGAACAGGCGGTATGGCCTTAAAGGCTTTAGCCAGCTCGATGGGCGAATAATATAAAAAAAAAAAAATTGCGCACTTCTCTGTTTTGCGCCTGTGCAGTATTTTGTTTAGGTGTCAAAATAAAATATATTTATTTCTTGATACCTTTTTTACCTTCATAATGTCTCTAGCAGATGAGTTACTTGCTGATTTAGAAGAAAATGATGATGGGGAACTCGAAGCTGCTATTGAGAGCAAAACTGCGATGGACACATCTCATGATTTCGCAGTGCCCTATCCGGTTGTCCCAAAAGAAGAGGATATAAAGAATGTATCTATAAGAGAATTGGCCAAACTGAGATATTCGGATCGTTTAAAACGGGTACGTATTCATGTCATAATATAATAATACCTATACTCATCATATTTAATAAACTTAACCTAAGCTCTGTGTATTGCAGGTTATTACAGAGCTAGAACTCAATGTAGGCAACAATAGAAAGAAGATAGAAGTGGCCGGCTTAATGGAGTCAGATCCCGAGTATCAGCTGATTGTAGAAGCTAACAATATAGCTGTTGAAATAGATGGCGAAATTGGTAGGTAGCTTTTATCTGTGCTATCTAAATCGCTACAAGGAACAGTGGTAAAATTATCAGATCTGTTATTTACAGCTGCGTACTGGTGGGTTATTCCAGGACCTGCAATATTAGTTTTTTCTCTTTGGGATTGACATTTATGTGACGGGGACAGAAACAATATTGCATGTACAAGAATAGCTGAACAGAATATTATTGTAGTATTTTTCTATGGTACATTGGGTTTTGTGTGTTGTTCCCATATTAAAAGCTGTTAATAATTACGAGTACAACAACGTTATTTTTTTGGGCTTAGCCTCGTTTTGATGACCCGCTTGAATGTATTGCTATATAATTTTTGATGCGTCTAAAATGAGGATTTAGACCAAATATATTATTTTAGTATTTTTCTATGGAACATCGGGTTTTGAGTGTTGTTCCCATATTAAAAGCTGTTTATAATTACGAGTACAACATAGTTATTTTTTTGGGCTTAGCCTCGTTTTGATGACCCGTTTGAATGTATTGCCATATAATTTTTGATGCGTCTAAAATGAGGATTTAGACCAAATCCTCGTTAATCTGAACACCTCTATAAGCCTTACCATTTGTGAACTGCTCCTTTACTAGTTGTGACCAATTAATTGCCGTAGTTCAAAGGTGTCACACATCTGTTATTCTGCCATTTTGTTTACCGTTGTGTCATTTGTACATCTCATTATACCACACATTTATGTAGTTAAAATATGAAAGCGACGAGGTGCAGACATGGAACATTTTAAAATATAAAAGCAAAAACTGACATGTCACCAGAGTGGTAAAATCACAGGGCACAGCTAGTATTAATACAGACAGAGTGTACTTCCAATTTACAATATAATTAAGTAGTTAGGATATAAACATGAATCCTCAATTATCATTTTCAGCTATTATCCACAGATTTGTTCGGGACAAGTATCAGAAACGTTTCCCAGAATTAGATTCCCTTATCGTAACACCACTGGAGTACATACGGAGTGTGAAGGAACTCGGCAATGACTTGGATAGAGCGAAGAATAATCAGACGCTGCAAAGCTTTCTCACCCAGGCCACGATCATGATTGTGTCTGTTACTGCGTCAACAACACAAGGGTAAGCTACATTTACCCTATTTTACTTATACATAGAACGTACAGGGCGTTGAAAATTATAGTCAGAAAATGTAGCAGTTTCATATATAAACATAGCTATATACAATGTACATCAAAACCAACAGAATACGAAAAAAGATTGTTCTTAAAAAGATTTTTAAAAATTAATAATTTTTTAATCCTTATGCAAATCTCCACCAATGGGTTTTTTCCTACTGGGTGTCTTCAAGTCGCGAGTGAATCAGTTACTTCTAGGCAAGTGTCATCGCATAACATCAGGCGAGGTGGCAGTCAAACATCTCTACGTATGTTTGAAGAAACGAATATCGACTCTTCGGTAAAAAAAACCCTCAAGCACTGCCTTAGTAACCTAAACCTAACCTAAAGGACTCCTTAAGGCAGCCTAAAACATACCTAAGATTGTTACTTTGTGTAATTTTCTTGCTAGAATGGTTGTGGAAATCAGTTTCTTACCCTGTCATAGTTTTTTTTTTTTTTTTATAGAAAAAGGCTTGCTTTCGTCTGCAAACTCGCCTGATGTTAATCCGTCGAATGCGAGCAAAAGAGTTTTTTATGGCTAAAATGGGGAATTTCACCTTCATTTCAAATAAATAAAAAATAAAAAGTTAAAAAAAAAGTATAAAATACGTGCAATATACCATTGGTATTACGTATAAATCTTCTTACACACAATACGCGCGTCGGAGCAATTTTCGGTTACGCCAATATTCGGTGCGTAACGCATTTGGGGGGTTAAGCGATAATGCGGTCTACGATGGAGCACACTTGCCCAGAAGAAACCGATTCACTCGTGGTTTGAAGACACCCAGATTGTAACTATCGGGGAACACCCATTCCATTCAACATTCATATTCATTTAAAAAGAAAAAAAAGTTTCTACTGTCAAATGAGTTTACAGTATGGTACTGCAGAAACTAACCAATAATTGTTTTATTTTCCAGAAAGATACTAACAGAAGAAGAGCTAGCTGAAATAATTGAAGCTTGTGACATGGCATCGGAGTTGAATAATATTAAATCTAGAATCTACGAGTATGTCGAGAGCAGAATGACTTTCATAGCACCCAATATCACCGCTATAGTTGGTAAGTAATGTATACTTTGTTTATTTCATATGAAGTTTATTTTATACTCCAACTATAGTTTGTAATGCATTCATCGGTCATTTTCAACAATAGAGTAACAGGCTTAATCTGACATGAGAATATGACATCTTTTATACTGATAAAAGAGTAGGCGACAACACAGAGCCCTGGGGGACTCCAGCATTGATGGGCATGGTGCCGGCATAAGATCCATCAACCGTGACCTTTATAGTCCGCTCAGAGAGTAAGCTGGAAATCCAGGTGCAAAGCCTCGACGGTATGCCATACGATGGAAGTTTGGAAAGGAGCGCCTTAAGCCAAACTATCAAATGCCTTGGCAATGTCAAGACTTACCGCTAATACCTCCCCCCTAGTCTCGATAGCTGTGGCTCACTGATGTGTGAGGTACACTAGAAGGTCACCGGCTGACCGGTCATGGCAAAATCCATATTGACGGTCGCTGCTCAGCTGGTGCTCCCCAGGTATCCGAGAAGCTGGGTGTTAACAACTCGCTCCATCACAATTAACATTCTAATTCAAATTGGGGGTGATGAACCGAGGTGAACCCTGCTTGAGGTGTATTGTGCAATTGCCCCAGCCAGCCTACACAAACCAGCCGAGCTCCTTAAAATAACGAAGCACGGCTTTGGGTCGCTGACTTAACTGCTCTAAAGTCTCGTCTAAGACGTCACACTAAATTCAATATGGCGGACGCCCCATGATGGCGGACAACATTTTCTTATCTACCATCATGATATGGATATCATATGAGAGGGTTTCCTGAGAAGCATACGAAAAAAAGCTTGATATTTTTTTAATTTTTTTAAGTATAATTTTATTTCATTATGTTTTAGGCGCATCAACAGCGGCAAAGATACTGGGCGTTGCTGGCGGGCTAACCAAGCTCTCCAGAATGCCGGCCTGCAATGTGCTTACCCTCGGCCAACAGAAGAAGCTGCTGTCAGGGTTCTCGCAAGCAGCCGCTTTGCCTCACACTGGCTTCATTTACTTCTCACAAATTGTTCAAGATACCAGTCCTGTAAGTTTTTTTTACCCGGTAACGCCAAGCCAATAGTTAGCTTTTATTTATTTTTAGTTTAGTTGCCTTGTACGCGATGATGGCCGGGCGGTAGCATGTGCGCTTTACAATCTGACGACACCTGCTTGATCCTCTGCCTGGCACTAATGACTTATTCAGTACAAAATTAATTATGTGCAGTTTCGATGACATCGCTCAGACACGGTGAAAGAAAACATTGTGAGGAATCCAGTATGCCCCAAAAAAAAAAAACTGAAATGAGAAGGAAAATATGTCGCCAGGCATTATGACAGAACCTTGATTGAACATGCTTATTTACGTCAATGCGTCGAACTCAGCATCCAAAGAACTTGGACCTTACGTTTTTGGGTTAGGTCTCAAAGTTCTTTGTCCGCATCACAGTTGCTAACTGATTTCGAATGACTGACGTTTAGTTTATATGGGTGCAACTGGCTACAACAAATTTCTTACAAAAATGCCTTCACAGCCGTTCTATTTTTTTTTTTCTATGGGTATGCCCAAGAACCACAAACGTTCAAAAATAGAAAATCACCAACATGCACTTGGCCTGATGATGAGACGCATTTAACCGATTACCGCAGCCTTGTGCGTTCTGGTCAAGAGACCAAAGCATAAGCAGTGTTTTGTATATCAGGGTGTAGTTTTAACCACACTAACAGTTCTCAATGTATTGTAGGAGCTGCGTTACAAAGCAGCTAAGCTGGTATCTACAAAGCTGACCCTGGCGGCGCGAGTGGACGCGTGCCACGACAGCACGGACGGACGCATCGGCCGCCAGCTGCGCGAGAGCATCGAGAAGAAACTGGACAAGTTGCAGGTAACAATAGAACCATTAAGAGCCATATTACAAGATGCATCATGTTAAGTATTTGGACTTAAGGGCTCAAAAAAATTCAGATTAAAAATAAATAAATAAAATATTTGGGACATTTTTGCACACGCGGTCATCTGACCCCAAACTAAGCAAAGCTTGTGATATGGCTGCCAGAGACTGATATACATACATATATAGTTTTAAATACATACTTAAATAGATATTAACAACCAGATATAGAACAAACACAAATGTTCATCACATAAATGTTTGTCCTAGGTGGGAATCGAACCCACGCCCTCAGGCTCAGAAGGCAGGTTCACTACTAACTGGACCAATAGGCTAACTGCCGTGGCTAACTGGATTGCCGTAATTGTCAAGACAAATATAAAACAAGTAAACCATAACATTAAAATTGTTTGTTGTAATTTAACGAAATCCACTCTTAAACTTTCCTTCCTATAGTTTTACGAAAAACTACTTTTCTAAATTGGAAGTAATAATTAGATAGGTTTTTAAAGCCGTTATTTCCAATAAAAAATACAGATCTAATTCATTCAGAAACGGAATTTTCTATACTACTTAAGTAGATCTTTCTTTTGATAGAATCAGAACGCCAAAAATCCAGTATTCGTTGCTTTTTTCGTCAAAAAATGTGATCGTCCCTTAATAACTGGGGTGGCGCGATGTCTCCAAAATGGAACGTAGCCTCCGGCTATAAAATATGTCGCTTTACCGTGCCGTGACAGTGCCGTGAGGAATGCCTCTCGGGAGTCACGGGCCACGGCACTGTGCGGCCTCATGCCAATCGAAGAGTTAGATCTAAATTAATTATAATAAAAACAAAAGAATCGATTTCACGGATAGCGGGTGAAATACGATGTATATTCACCCCCAAACTATCAACCCATAAAATATTTTTTTGAAATTTAATTGGCAACACTCTCGAGATGGCTATTCCATAAAAATAAAAATAAAAATCGTTTAACAATCGTCGAAGATATCGCGAAATATGCACACAAAATATACAGATTAATAAAGAACCTCCTTTTTGAAGTCGATTGAAAAGTTGTAAACCAGAATGAAATCGGAAGGTTGGCAATTACACTTTTCATGTAATGACCATGTTCTGCGATGTTCAACAGTTCACTATGACCATTAGCTGCAATGCCGGCCAAAGCATTTGAATAACAATGGCATGACATTGAGCAGTGGTCTTCACCCTGAGAGATGCCGAGATTGATTGCTAATCTATTCTATTAACAAAAAAAGCTATTTGCGATTTTGCTTTTCTTTTGTATTTTGTGCTAGCCGGAACGCAGATTCGCTTGTGCTATTTGGATTGACCCTTAATTGGAGAGTCGCTGTGTTGTCATTAAATCGTATCCGTACATGTAAATGTTTTGGTTTTCCTGGTAGACTGTTCCTAGGAACCAATAAGTTTGTTTGCGGCTTAAATTATCATCATCATCGTCATTATCAGCCCTTCACGTTACCACTACTGGGACACAGGCCTTCTCTCAGAGAGAGTGGGGTGGGCCCTAATCCAACATGCTGGCCCCACTACGTGTTTGCTTGAAGTATGGCGTGAGATTATTTAGTCACAAGTTATAGACAAAATCAATGTATGCAGAGTAGCCCGGCCACCGTTGCGACGGCGACTGATAACTGTCGAAAAAGTACTTGTATCGGTTTTCTTATACAGAAATTGATTTATTGTGTTACTGTATAACTCCATTTTTAACCGACTTCGTTCACTGAAGAATGCGGATGGTTGGCAAAACAACATTCAACTAACACATTGCATGTAACTGTGCTGAAATATCGGGAGCTCTATCCACAATCTAATCACGGTAAATGTCCCGTTAATAATCATATAACTGTAGTGAACAAACGTGATAGTTTAAAACAGTGATGAGATAGGTGAGAGGAAGATTCAAACAACAATTTTTCCCTTATTAATGAATTTCATACGAATGCTGAATAATAGATGTATGGAGACTAAAACACCAATTGCGCTGTTTTTTAAAATTTCATGCGTATGCCGAATACTGCATTCAAACCGTTATTCTGCCATTATTTTAATGGATTTAATATGAATAGTACTAATAGATTAACGAAGATTTAAACAACCATTCTGCCACGGCCAATGAAGCTGGACCAGTGAACACGTTTGTGCCATTTTGTCAACGATTCGTGATTCATCAAGGTCAAAGACGTGAACCGTAAAATGACATCATCCCAAACGGCTTTATGTCAATACGTGCATTCCACAAAAGCAAGTGAAGACAGTTATACTTCATAGTTTATTTACATTAAGCATGTGCACTGGATCCAGTCAAAAACTGCGACACTGCCTACTATATTTATTTATCCAACAAATAATATAGAAATGCGTAAAATATTAAAACACTATTTAAACTATCACGATTGTTCACTACAGTTATATGATTATTAACGGGATATTTATCGTGATAAGGTTGTGGAGCTGTCGATATTTAGACGTACTTACATTCACCATGTTCATGGGCGGGTTTTGCATGTACCTAACTTGTGTGAAACTTTGAACTTTTTTTGCCAACCTGCAGTCTGCCCCTGAACATGCCATCGGAAAGATCGGAAGAAAGGAAAAATCTGTTTATCTCAGTATTCTTCGAAGTGTGTTCTTCAAACAATGGACACATTAAATACCTACCATATTTGAGAAAATCCAGTATGCCCTGTATTTTTACCTATTTTTAACCGAATTCAAAAAAGGAGGAGGGTTCTATATATGCTTGTATTTTTAAATGTTTGTTACATCAGACAGAACTCCTCCGTCATTTATGAACAGATTTATAAAAAAAATATTTGAAAGAATATACTTTCATATTTGATTTATCAAAATCAGTTCAGTAGTTTGGTTTTGTACCCATTGCCATGGAAACTATGGGCAGTTGGGGCACTGAGGCCAAGAGCTTGATCTCAGAAGTTGGCCGCAGAATACGAGATAACGGTGGCGACTCCCGCTCTGGCTTGTTCCTGGTGCAAAGATTGGCCATTGCAATTCTGCGTGGGAATGCTGCCAGTGTTATGGGCACTTTTGCTCCAGGAACAGTGCGGGCGGGTTATTTGATTAGACTTCATCTTCATCATCCATCAGCCGGAAGACGTCCACTGCTGAACATAGGCCTCCCCCTTGAACCTCCACACTGAACGACAGCCTGCCTTTTGCATCCACTGGATGCCCGCGACTCTCACAATGTCGTCGGTCCATCTAGTGGGAGGCCTCCCTACGCTGCGTCCGGTTCATGGCCTCCACTCCAGAACCTTTGATTTGATTAGACTTGAATTTATGTAATTTAAATTAGTTTGGTTTTTAAATCAAAATAACTGAAAATTGTTTACTTGGATGACATAATATTGTCATCTAATTAAACGAGATAGCGTAAATATATTTTACTAATTAAACGAGATAGCGTAAATATATTTTACTAATTAAACGAGATAGCGTAAATATATTTTACTAATTAAACGAGATAGCGTAATATATTTTACAAATTTTTAAGTCAGTTTTTTTAAGGCCCTCTTTTCCGACTTTTAGAAAATTTGGCCATTCTAGTTTTTGTGTGTCTACTTCCATAGTTAGCTTATATTTATAAAAATAGTGTCACATCAAAATTTAATATTTTATCCTGGATACCCTAAAGGATATAAGGATTAAGGACATTTCGCTCGATAGAAAAAAAATACATGAAAGTAACACTAATATGTGCGTTTCTCCGTTTTTCTTTTTTTATTCATTTAAATACCTATTTGTTAAATGATGTCTACGATATCTTAATATAAAGATTCCATAAATGTGGAGGAAACCACAAATTTAAATTTTACGTAACAACTATACTTTTCGTTTTTTTTTAGAAAAACCTTAAAAATAGAAGTAGCGAAACACGACTGTGTGTAAGCGCCATGGTTTTGCACCACTAAATGCGACTTTAATACAATAAATTAAGCATTATGGTCATCTGTAGTAATAAGCGCATTTATTGTGCGAACTGCTAGTCTGTGGAATGCGCTGCCTGAATGGGTGTTCCCCGATGGTTACAATCTGGGTGTCTTCAAATCACGAGTGAATCGGTTCCTTCTGGGCAAGCGTGCTCCAACGTAGACCGCATCATCGCTTAACATCAGGCGTGATGGTGGTCAAACGCAAGCCTATTAATCATTAAAAAAAAAAAAAAAAAAAAAAGCTTTGCTTAAAAGTGGGTAAACCTCGTCTTAATAATTATTAATCTCCGGTAAATGCTTATAACAGACATGGCCTACCTTATTAGTTCCACTTCAATCGCAGTACAATGCAGACAGAACATTCCAAAATCCTTGCGGCATACTTGAACTTTCCAGTTCAGTGTTTAACACCAACAATGTGAATCCAAATCCGTTCCAAAGATTTGCGTTACTAGATTATAAATACCAAAGGCTCCATAATCACGTTTAAAAACCGTTTTATTTGATTAGCATTCAAATGTTTTGAATATTATAGGCATTAAAATTACCTAATGTAGCGTATTTTCATTATTATGCATTATCGATCGTCAAATTTGACAGTAGAGATCGTCAAATTCGATAAAATGCCATTTGGTCGGTACTCGCTATGATGGATTCTATGTCATTTTATCGAATTTGCCGATCGATAATGAACGGTACTTGCACTGCTGATATGTATTTTCATACTAACTTTTCCGGCGCTATGCTGCGTGTATATATATAATTTATTTATTTCCAAGTAACATAGACTCATACAAATCAAAAAAAATAATATCAATAGAAAAAATTAATAATAGTAGCTAGTCACATTACATTAATATTAATTATTACCAATTGAAATTTAAAATAATTAAACTAAAAATGTCAACATTATACAATAAATTAAGTCAGTCATCAGTACCTACCCTTACATTAATAAACTAGGCCCTACTGTGTGCAGTGTGCAATGTGTAGGCTGCAACAATGATTTATGTAAGGGCAATCTAGCCTACCTGCTATCGCGGCCAGCATGCTGTTGTGGCTCCCCCGCACGCGCCGCACCAGTGACGTCGCTCGCTTGCGCATTGTGGTGTAGAAGCAATCCACGCGTGCGCACGCGAACATTGTCGACGCACTGCAATAGCGAGGGAGCCCCACCAACATCCTGAACGCGTTATTAAACTGGACGCGCAGGACGCTGTACGATCTTTGCGTATAGTCAGCCCACAGGCTGCAAGCATAGAAAGAAGTGCAATAAGCTCTAAAGAGAGTTATTTTCACCTCCTCCGAACACCGTGCAAACCTCCGGACCACCATGTTAGCTCTTACCGACAGCGCCCTCCGCTCCCGTTCAATGTCAGCGTCGTCTTTCAGGGTGGGGGTGACAAGATGGCCTAAGTATTTAAACTCATCTACTCGCTCTAACGGTAATCCATTGAGTAAAAGAGGTGACATCCCCGTCACCTTTCTAGGACCACCCTGAAAAACCATACACTGGCTCTTTTTACAATTATAAATCAGCCCATGATCAGCTGCGTACCCCTCACATATTCTCAGAAGCTTTCTGAGCCCACAAACTGAAGCGCTCAACAGCACCATGTCGTCCGCGTAGCTAATATTGTTAAAACACACGCCATCTATGTGACAACCGACATGTTGCTCACTGAGCGCCTCGATGAGTCCGTTAATATATAGGTTGAAAATGGAGGGAGAGCTCAACCCCCCCTGTCTCACTCCACATTTCAACCTATACGGATCTGACATAGTGCCCGCCCACTTCACACAATTCGTTTGATTCCCATACCAATATTTGAAAATATTCACTAGTTCATCCGGTATATGGGATTCCTGCATCTTCTTCCATAGAATATCATACGACACAAGGTCAAATGCCCTCGAAAGGTCAAGGAAACAAGCGTAAACAGATGTTTTTCTTGCAGTATAGTACTTGACAGCACCCTTCAAGCACAATATAGCTGATTCGGTGGACAGCCCCTTTCGAAAACCAAACTGACTGTCTTTTAGCTGTAGGTATTGATTTATATGTGCGTTGAGAATGCCGTCAAACACTTTTGCAATAATAGTAGCCAGGGATATAGGCCTATAGTTAGATATGTCTGATAAATCCCCCGCCCTATTTTTCACCACTGGCACCACAACAGTATTCATCATATCAGCCGGCAGGTAGGAGTGAGATATGCAGAAATTATACAGCATAGACAAAACCCTAGATATATGAGGCCCGGCATACTGTATGTGTTCAACACTCAACCCGTCATATCCGGGTGATTTACCTTTTGAGATAGATGTGATTGCCTTCAGTAAATCTCTGGCTCTTATTCGGGTATTCACACATTCCCCACTCACCCCCCCTGTGGCCTGCGATAGTGATGGTCCCAAAGGAGATTCAACAACGAAATTTGTTTTAAATTTATTAGCAATACCCTTGAAGTCATTTGTGCCATCCACAGTCACCGGAAGACTAGGTCGACTCTTCAGATGATTAGTATTTTTCCAAAAACCTTTGAAGTCCTTCTTATTATGTTTAGAGGCAAGTATGTCCATTTTTATTTGGTCTTGGTGGTTTTGACACCACTTCAGACGTGATTTAAATATTTTCTTACACTCACTCATCTTATTGTAGACAACTCCATTCGTAGGACGCCCACACAACAACCACTCCTGAAGACTCGCCCCAGCCTTACCGTGACTGTCCCTGACGTGTTTATTCCAGCCAACAAGATGTTTAGACCGGCGACGCTTACTCTGTTTACGCTCGCTCCCCCGCCCCTCCGCGGCGGCTAGTGATAGGGCGGACACGATGTCAGAGTACATTTTATCAATGATAACTAAGTGATTCGGGTCATTGCAGTAACGATCAGCACATTTTACAAATTCAGCCGGAAAATCTATTAAGCGGAGACGTTTATGACATTCATTTCTATATGATGAAATTTGGTCTGACGTCCGTTCACCCCAACCCACTATATTAACAGTATCAACAGGAATAATTTTGACAGGAGTCAGACATCCTAAATTACATTCACATATAACAGGAAAATGATCCGACCATATTATGTCATACTTGACATACACACTGCACACAGATGCATCAGCCGATTGTGACAACACACAATGATCCAACCAACGCTTAGACCCGCTCGCTGCATCTATGTACGTAAAAGTATCAGAGGTAATACCCAATAGTTTTATATCAACAGGTACCCAGTCAAACTCATTACATATACTATTCAGTTCATTAAAAAATAATTCATTAGGATGAGCATTAAAATCCCCTAATACATAAATAGGTTCGTTACTATATTCATTACTGATAGCACTTACAGTTCCTATGCAGTCCGTGAAAACCGGCAGGTTGGCCGATTTATTAACCGGCATGTACACACACACCACAATAAAAGGCCTCTCAGGCGTAACGACACGAATAGCACACACCCGCGGATTATCACAATTAATCACAGTGACACTGGGAAACACACTGGCGTCCCACAGCAGAGCTGTACCACCAAAAGCTCTCCCGCGTAATAATCCTACCGCCGTATCAACAGCCGACGTCCCGGTGCTGCTGAACCTGCTGTCTATGTCGCTCAGAAAACCCAGATCATCCGGGAGCAGCCACGTCTCCTGTAATGCTATCACCACGCACTCGTCACATAGTCGACGGACATCGCCGACCGCCCGTTTGACGTTTTTGCAATTATAGGTAGCAAACTTGTAGGTCGTACTACCCATAACTGGAAAGCAAAGGGCCGCTTGCTGACGTCACTGCGCCAGCTCCTTTATTTTTATAATGCACAAATCGCCTGAATATTATCCCCTCCGGCCATATTTTCTCATCTAAAAATATAGCAACTTGCGACTCCGGCACCAGGAATTTGTAGGCTTTGTGGTTTATGGCTTTCTTCATATTTATTTTCTCCAATGTCACTCTTTCGTGTGTTTTCACCCTTATATAGTCGATGATGTCTGACTCCACGGTATCAAGGTGCACATTGGTTATAAAAATAGGCATTTTCTTATCGGCGGCCTTGAAAGATGAAACAGACGCTTCTGCTTTACCTCTTTCGCCTAAATACCTATATCTCGTTGGTTTCTTCCGCTTATTCACTGTTTGCCAGTCATTATTCACTTTGTTTTCGTGACAGGATTGAATATTCGACGTCGCCTGGTCTTCATGCACTTGGTTAGGTACGGGTGCGGGTGCAAGTGATATTTGTGTGCACGTACGAGCGCCATCAGTAGATCGCGGAGCAACTTGCACCTCTTCGTTGTGCTCACAGCTGATCGTCTCCGTCTCCCGGTCCGTCGTGGCTAGCACAGGCACCTCCAGTCGCTCCGCCGAGCCCGGCGCCGGCATCGGCGGCGTAGGCACCGCTATACTCGATGAAGATTTATTACACACCGCTCGAGACAACGGAGTGCATACCATGACGTCATTGTTACGATTCATCACACCACCATCGGTTTCACTGCTGTTTTGCACATTATTAGACAACTTTTGCAAGTCATACCCGTCCGATGAGTCATTATGGCTCAAAGTTAAACCGATTGGGCCACTATCGATATTCCAAGCACCGCCGCGTCTCATATTTATACATGCAGCAGGAGTTAACGACGGGGGTAGCGATGCATACTTCATATTATGCACATAAGATCGCAGCTCTTCAACTTGCTTTACAGTGGCGTAGGAGTTTTTAACCTCTTCAATCTCCGCCTTTAGTCGCGTCAAATCTTTTAATAATTTCGTGCAGTCGAGATGGTCAAATAAAATAGGAGGTAGTTTTTCCAGTTCCCTCGCCACAAAAATTGGAATTTTGTCTGGATCTACACTTTTGAGCACACATATGATGTCATCAAGGTCTCTTTCTTCTTTTCCCTTCCTTTTTCTTATAATTTTGCGCTGATCCGTGGGTAGCGATTCGAACAATAACGACTTCGATTTACTGATTTCACTGCTAGTAAACGCAGACACACATATTCGTTTTAACGATTCCTCGTCTACAACGGATAATTTATTATGAACATATGCAAGTAGTTCATCGATAACAATATTACAAGCGACACATTTTATTGCATTCGCCATTTCTTTTCGATCACAACGCGCGAGAACACAACGTAAACACAGCCGACCTTGACCGCTGCGTGCGGGTGAATGCGGGTGAATATGATCAGTAAATCATTTTTGATTTATCTCGTAGAAGATTGTCAAAATAATGATCGGATTACCAACAAAATTTGAGAATAAGGTATTTTGTTAACAGGAACCGCCCCCAGTGAAGTTTGTGAAGCCTCTACCGAAGCCAATCGAGCAGAGTAGGAAGAAACGTGGCGGGAAGCGAGTGCGCAAGATGAAGGAGCGGTACGCCATGACGGAGTTCAGAAAGAACGCCAATAGAATGAACTTTGCCTCGGTGAGTGTAACGTATTGACGCCATTCATTTCCTCTTATAAATGTAAATATTATCTGTGGACTGAACTTTAGTTCCCAGCCCCATAGAGATTGCGCCCCTTGGTTTTGCCCGATATAAGAAAAGTTTCCGGAAGTTTTTTTTTTTTTTTAACATAAAACGTAAGCTGACTTCAAGACTACCTACGCGTACAAGCTTAAACTAAAAAGTAGAAAATTTGCTAAAGGCAACCACAAATCAAAACGTCATCTGTGTATAGGTTTTTTTGTTTATGTAAATTTTTAAGGTTCCGTACCCAAAGGGTAAAAACGTGACCCTATTACTGAGCCTACGCTGTCTGTCTGTCTGTCGTGTCTTCTCGGCCAGTACGTATCATAAATGACGACCCAAATCGTTGAGTACGAATCTTTGGAATTTCCACGAGAAAGGGGTGGTATTGTGCAGTCCTCCTACATGTCCTGTAGTAAAAAGGGCGGGTGGAATAAGCTAGGTCATGAACCTCTTGCGCACACTCGCCGAAATGTATCCGATAGAAAATAGACAAGCTACTTTACGGCGGTAAAGGTTTTGCAATTTTTTCAATGTATCTTGCCAAGAGAATATCTTTCTCAGAATTATCAGATCATCAAATCAATTAAAATTGTCCAAATAAAACGTCCGTAACGTATCGGACGTGTGCGAGATGTTTTGCGGCAATTAACATCTTATACACTGCACGCTACAAAAAGCACAATTAATCCGGTATGGTATCACGGAGAAAATTATGTTAGTTGTAAAGCGAATCCGATGTAGTTTCACTATGGTGAGGCGTACAAAACCAGACTTGGGTTTAAAATCTTCAAATATTGTCTTCACTTTTTTCTACAATTCCACATACGAGACGAAAAAAATAAAAGGACGGGGCGGGGATGGCCATGACCATCAGATCAGAAAATATCGTTATCAGCCTTTCATGTTCCCACTGCCACAGGCCTTCTCTCTCAGAGAGCGCATGGGTCCTAATCCACCATGCTGCCACATTGCACGTTAGTGAATGCCATAATGGCGTCGATTCTGTCATACCATTCACTAACCTAAACTAATCCGACAGGACTAAAATTATCTGCCTCTTTTTTCATTTTAATATGTGTGAGAAGGATGGCGCAACAATTTTAGAGCTGTCAGATTAGTTTAGTTTAGAGAATGGTACAACAGAATTGATGCCATTGTCTTTGAACTTTTGAGGTTCTTGGACATGTCGGTTTCCTCACGATGTTTTCCTGCATTATTTATGAATTTTTGAGCAATGACATCGTAACTGCACCTTAATTTTTTAGGTACTAAATAATTCATTAAAGCCGAGGATCGAACCGGGTGCCGCCATTGTAAAACGCTATAATATAAAATACTTTGTATAAATAGAAACGAAACCCCGCCCACTGGACCGTCCCGTCACCGACCAACACCGTAGCTTGTGATTACACGATACTATAAGTGGTGTTGTTGATACGGTCCTACTGGGTTACGTGGAAAGGGTGTACTAAGCCGAAAGGGGTCCATACTACCCATCATTATGAACAACTTTTACTTTATATTACTACTAACTTTAACCCAGAAATCGCGAAAAAAATATCAGCGGTTCCATAGAAAAAGGTCATTAACACTCGACAAAATGCATGGAACAGCAGATTTTTTTTCGATGTTGGCTACTCAAAGATAACAATTACTACCATGGTGGCATATTTTTTAAATAACGGCATTCTTTGCAGCTTTTATTATCGCCTACATTCCGCAGAAAAGCGTAAAGTTGGCAACGCAAAACTAAAGTAATCGCTGTCGAGTTTTGGTGCCAACGTGGAAAAAACATGTCACCTCGTTGTATTATTTTCTAAAACTTGTGTATTTTCGAGTGTTAATGTTTATTTATTTGTTTCTTTGTTTATTTATTAAGTGCTCGTGAACGTGCTCGAGTGTGGGAAAGTGATATAACGAAGAGAAACATGTTTTTCATATTGTTTACAAAATTCCATAGAAGCCTTTTGTAAAGCCTCCACCACTTTACTGGGGAATGAGTTAGTCTTGACTGTGACTTACTTTGCTTGGCTTTGACTGTGACTATGATTTGTTTGACGTTACAAGACTATGTAAACATATTTAATATTACGACTGAAGGGAATCCATGGTCATGAAAACAGTTAACAAAAAAGAAGAACGAAGTGCATACGAATCTAATTAAACGAGGCAGAACCAATCTGTATCGCCATATATCTCCTCTGTGGTTGACCGTTGTTTCGTTCTGGAATTCTAATTTCCACATTGTTTTCTAAGCTATGGCAACAAAAAATATCGTATACTCGTTACTTGATGAGTACAAATAGAATTATAGCTAAGAAAAATTGCGTATCCATCACTTTAATTGGTTTCGGTAAACGTCTTTATGAATCATTCAATTTCAGACAAACATGTAGGCTTTTTTGTTTGCTATGATATCCAAAGCTCTGCCGCTCTTCGTTTGTTGGTGCATTTTTTTCTTTTTAGGGTTCCGTACCCAAAAGGTAAAAACGGGACCCTATTACTAAGCGTAGGCTTAGTAATAAGGTAGATGTCTGTCTGTTTGTCCGTCCGTCTCTCCGTCTTACTGTTAAATGGCTGTACTTTCGAACCGTAATACCGAGTTGAAATTTTCATAGAATATGTAATGTTACGGCAGATTATCTAAGAAATGGAAAGTATAAAAAAGTAAAAACGAAAGAGGGGCTTACAAAAAACGTATTTTTGTATTAGCTCTAATGTAAAACGGTAGTACGTACAAGCGCCAAATTTGGTATTATTATAGTACACACTCTAAAGTATAACAATAAATAATAAATAAGTAATAGCCAAGTGCGAGTCGGTGACAAATTTCTGTTTATTACCAAGTTATAATTGTGTTATACTCGAGTATCATTGTAGCAAAGTATTAACTTTGTGACTGCGTAGCAATTGCTTCGAATATTTTGGAAGGCGTTAAGCCTGAACAATAACTGGTTGTTTTGTGGTGCTACGGAACCCTCAATTCGCGAGCCGGGCTCGCATTTGGCCGGATTATTTATGTATTAAAGGAAGATGGGGGAAAGCTTTGCCCAGGGGTAGGACAGTACAGGTTAAAAAAATATTAATGTAGTAACAAGCAGACGGTCTGACTGATATGTCAGGCGATAACGAGCGCCTACGGACACTTGCAATACTAGTGGTACTTATTATGTTGAGCCTTGAAGTTCGAACCTAATCGTTTCATAAGTGGTCGTGTTTCATCAAACCGGTGACATCACTTTAATCTCATCTGTAATGCATTGATTCACTTTTTAAGATTTCCATTCGATTAGAAACAATAATCGATAAAAACTTTGATCGCTATCGATTAAAGACAATCGCATGTGATGCGACAGCAACCATGCGTGCCGTTCGAATACAATAGGTGATTATAACTCAACGATATTTACGTGGTCTTTATTCGCGTTGATACATCTGCACAATCGTTTTTGCAATCGACCCCTAAAATCCATCTATCCTGGATTTAGCAGTAATAGGTAATACGTCTCTTCAACGGCTACCTAAATGTTATTCAACCTTATAGGCCCAATATCGAAAACCACACAAAAGTTTTTTTTATTTTTTTTGTTTAAATTAGAACGGGCATATTTGTAAAAAATTTGTTGTAGGCAGTTGCACCCATATAAACAAAACGTCATTCGAAATCAGTTAGCAAATATGATGCGAACAAAGAACCTTGAGACCTAACTCAAAAAGGTAAGGTCCAAGATCTTTGGATGCGGAGTTCGATGCGTTGACATAAATAAGAATGTTCAATCAAGGTTCTGTCATAATGCCTGGCGACAGATTTTCCTTCTCATTTCCGTTCTATTTACTTCTCTTTTCTGTGCTGATAACCGAATGAACTGAATGAGAGTTCAGACTGCGTCGCGACGTACAAGCTGCCGTGTTAACTTTCCCCGGTTTACTGTAGCTTCAATATTGTCTTACAGGCCTGACACGACCCGTGGACAAATTATCTTTCCACAGTATCCAGTGAGAAAGAGACTGTTTGTCTCTGTCTCGCGGGATACGGTGGAAAGACAAAATGTCATGGTTTTGTATTGTTTACTTTAAAACTAGGGCGCTGCTTCTTAACTTGGGTAAACCAAATATACAACTGTAACTTTGTTGAAGGCCGATGGTGGGTGCAGTTGCTAGTTGCATTTTTGCTGTTCCTTACTGCAAATGTGACGTCACGCCCAGTGGTCCGCGGCAGATGAGCTGAGTTGAATTTCAAATCGTTCGCCGGAATAAATGAGTTTGCAGTTTTTTTGCGCGCACAAATAGACCGGAACCCGAGTGGCGCGCGCGGACGTCCGTCGATCGGCCCGTTGCTTGCGCGTGCGCGCGTTTGACGATATGCAGACACACAGACTCAGTGTTTGGCTGGCTATGCTAAAATAATTCTCTTCTTTATTTTACTGTTTTATTTCTGGAATCCTACTGCCGGGCAAATGCCCTACTTTTCTAATGTTGGCAGTTTTATGCTGTCGCAAATGCCTACCTTAATTTCTTCTTTCTTTAACGTGTGAGTATTATGCCGCAATCCCAAACAACCACCTAGATATAACAATTCTTTTTTAATTAAGAGTTTTTTTTGGAAGTTTATCTTTAAAACGATTTTTAGACGAATTTCTAGTGTATTTCCGCTTCAATATCGTATCAAATACGTTAAAGGACAAATTATTTATTTTTAATTTTACAAAAATTTGTTAATATTCAAATGTACCTTAAACTGAAACAAAAAATAACTTAATCTGTACATACTGAGTTACGCGGAAAGGGTGTACTACGCCGAAAGGAGCACATAGTACCTATCATTATGAGCAACTTTTACTATGGGAGAAACTCTAAAATCGCAAAAAAAAAAACTGCTGTTCCATAGAAAATGGAAAACTGAAAAATGGTCCAAACAAACTCAACACTCGACAAAATGTATGTAACAGCTGATAATTTTTTCGCGATTTCAGGTTTGGTCCCGTAATAAACGTTATTCATGATGATGAAGGTTGCCTGGAAGAAATCGCTTTAGGCGATAAGGCCGCCCATTATACTGCCGTTTATTTGTTTTTATGTTACTTTAAGTTTCATTTGTATTTTCGGTGTGTAATTAAGTTGTATTGTATTGTATTGTATGAATATAATAAACCCCGGCTTAGTACACCCTTTCAATATCATCATCATCAGCCGCCAGAAGACGTCCACTGCTGAACATAGGCCTCCCCCTTTAACATCCACACTGAACGAAAGCCTGCCATCTGCATCCACTGGTTGCCCTTCAATATAACCCTGTATAATTAGTCAAATTAAAACAACAAATATAACTGTCCCAAGGTACTCCAACTTTGCTCGCTAGACTTAGAATCTGTATGTCCTACTCCAAAGCGGTCCGAATGCAGCCTCGCGTCGCGCCCAATTGCCTCACGTTCATTGTAAACGATTATCGAACTGTGTTAATGTAATACGCTTTTATTTTTATAATATGTAACACTTATTCCGGTACTAAGTGTACAGCGCATTTTGATATGGCTGCATTAAAATTCATTTGGTAAGATTTCGCAAAGGCGTTTCCTTTAATGTGGTTTATATTCACCTTATGGTCGATTTTACGCCTTTTGTGTGATCGTTGTGCAATTTGCCGCGATTGTGCCTTTAGTATCACTTGCCATTACTTATTATACAAAGTTGTGTTTATTGTATGAATGTAGGTCTTGAAATGAGTTCAAGCATTTAACTGTCACAACAGATTAATTGCAAAAGTTTGTATCATAATTGCAGGTGTTGCGCATCGAGGTACAATTTCTATCCTAGAGTCACAATCTCTCAGAGAAAATAGTCAAAAAACGTCCGAGTGTCATTGCACATACATTGTATCAATTATATACTTCACAATGCCATATTTACTCCAATTTAGACGTTATGTCGCATACATAGTGTCCAACGTTAGTTGTCCCCTATGTCATCGTAGCTCTGACGTCATGCGGCGTTGTAGTCGGATCGCTGTTACCTTGTAACTAACCAAAAAGTCTGCGCAATTCTTTGCGTGCGCAGAGTTTTGGTTCGTTTTTTTTTTGGCACTATTGTGACTCTATATATGTATTGTTTCTCGACGATTGGGGGTGTTTAAATGTAAATTTTTCTTAGCTCCATAACACCTAAATGTATTTGAATGAAATTTGGTGTGTGGATAGAATGTTCCTTAGATCAGACAAAGAAGGGAGATATGCCTTAGAACAATTATCGTTCGTGTACAAAGTACCAATTTTTTTCATTGAAAAAAAAACTACCTCTACCACTAATCCGTTCAACGCAAAACTGTAAGTACGGTTCACTTAGGTACTCATTTTTCACGCACACTAAGAAACTTGCAGTGACACCAATGATCTAACTAATAGTCCACATGCAAAAAGGGGACAAGGTCGTCTGCTGGGTGAATTGGACTAAAGGCATCAAGCCTGATTTGGGCCAGATGCGTTTGCACCCGCCACGCCATCTTATCTTATTTTCCTTGTTGGCCTAATCCGAGGTTTGTACTCTGGTTTACTTCAATATATTTAAATCGAGGAAATTAACCGCAAGGTGCAGAAATAAACCTACCATTCATTTTCCATCATCACTCTCATTCCTAATTGCCCTAACTCGAAATTTTTAATTCGATTTATCATCTACATTTTGGACGCGAAATTTTGTACAAAATTTCGCGTCCAAAATGTAGATGTAAATGTATGTCCAAATGTATGTCTTATAAATTGTTTTTAATTGAAACGACCGAATCTAAACTTTTCACAGAACATTATAGTAGCTTTGCCAGACCTGGCGCTACGGTAACGCGTAGGTAATAAAACCAAGGTCAGCTAAAGCCGGCCTTCTGCACCTATTAATTTTGTCGTCTAACCAACCATTTCCCCAACAGATCGAAGACGACGCGTACCAAGAAGACCTGGGCTACACACGCGGAACAATCGGCAAGTCCAGCACCGGCCGCGTCCGCCTGCCGCAGATCGACGAGAAGACCAAAGTCCGCATCAGCAAGACTCTGCAGAAGAACTTGCAGAAACAGCAGCAGTACGGCGGCGCTACGAGTATAAGGAGGCAGGTGTCAGGGACGGCGTCCTCGGTGGCATTCACTCCACTACAAGTGAGTTTTATTTATTTACTATCGACCCGCCCGCCCGGCTTCGCACGGGTGTAATTTACATGCGAAGCCGGGGTGGGTCGCTTGTTATATATATATATATAAACCTTCCGTGAAAATTATCTAACTAATGGTGAAAACCGCATCAAAATCCGTTGCGTGGTTTAGGAGGAGTTAGCGGCCATACAGACAGACAGACGCGGAAAGTGACTTTAATTTATACTATGTAGAGATTTATTTATTTATTTCATAGGAAGACCTTAAAAATATATACCAAAAAATAAACCGATACTTTAATAAACTTTAACCTTAAAAAAATATACCAATCTTAATAGATCCAGAAGCTAATTTTAGGTCCTCGCGGATAAATGCACAACTTCTGCGAGAGGCAAAATGTGGATGCGAATAGCACGATTCGACCGTGTATGGAACCGCTTTCTAAGACAGCGGGCCGGTAGCTATGCGGCTCTACACAAATGAAACCACCGGCACAGGTGATATATTTAAGGTAAAGCAGTAGTTTGACGCGGAAGAGTCCTTAAATTCAATGCCTATTCATATTCATTTATTTTAGCATTCCAACAGCTAAATGATAATATCATATATGGAAGAGAGAAGGACAGCAATAAATACAAAATAGTTATTTATGATACAAGTGCGGCTTACCATAGTCACGAGTTTGTAAAAACCAATCCGCACGTGTGCCATACAACGTTTTACAACACATTTGCGAGAAAAAAAGGCTACAAATGAAACAATTTTTATGGAAATGGAAATTTTAAGAAATACCGTAAAGTACACGCACGGTGCTATACATCTGAGCGTGCGGTAAAATTCATTACCGCACGCTCCGTTGTATGATGCGTAATGTTTAACTTTCGAACGATGTATACAGGCTTCGTAAGTGCACTTTTTGAGCAAATGTGTTGTATAAATATTTTTATTTGTTAAGTATTCGTCAATGGAATAATAAGACTATCAGTCATAGGGCTAGGGTTGCTACTATCAAGTTTTCTGAAAATACATAGCTACATAGTTACAAGTGGAGCTTATAAAAGCGTGTTACACAGGAACTTCAGGGAAGTTTGGACTAGTACTGTAAGACAGCTAACTGTGCATAAGTGAGGCAGTATAGTGGAGCAACAATAAAAATTGTGCAAAAAGCTTTATCGATTGTCTTTCACTTAACTCGGTCCAAGCATTTATTTGCTCTGACAGCTGTAATAACATTGTAGGAGGCTGAAACTACGAATTCTGATCACTTTCGCTAGGTTTTTGAAAGATGGACCCGATAAACTTTAGTGAAATATTAAAAGAAAATGTTTTATTTCCAGCTTTTTACAATGTTATTTGTGTATCTGTCATACACGCCCGATACTTATATACTAGCCTAATTATTATTATTTATCAGAAATTAAAAGTCTGTTAACAGAATAACAGTATGATTTTAGTTATCTCTTTTGAACTTTTTAACGTTTTTCGAAGATAAAAAATCTCTAAGAGAGATAGCCGCCCGTCTGTAGCTGCCCGTCAAATGTGATTTCCAAACGAAAGATTGTGTGTTGGGCTTTACAATTTACCAGTTTTCCACCTCACGGCGCCATATCAATTAACAGCGGTACTATCGACGCAAAGCGAAAGGCGTACCTAAGTAAACATGCAAATTTCTGAGAGCTATCAGCGATCAAGGAACGAAACCGCGTGCCGTTGACAGATGGCAAAGAATGCCGCGCCTTTCCTGTTTTGCATAAACAAACGTGCGAATCGCATTGTCCCAAATGACCATGTAAGGCAGACATATCAACAATCTTCATTCATTTTTGCGCTGTGATGACTGATGAGCATTCGCAGTACATTCATCTTTGTTGCCATTTGCGCAATGCGTGTAAAGTATTCGTGAGATATTTTTTGCGCATCAATGTCGATTTCATAAAGGTTTTGGATGACAGAACAAACCATAATTTGCTGTCAGCCTCTATCAAAACCTTTTAAATTGGTAACACTGTTTAAGTGCCCGATTCTCGCTACACTTATCTCGCTTGCACGTCGATGTTTTCGAAATAAAAAACACGACCATGAAACATAAAATAAAGTTATATGATTATTTACGGGATATTTACCGTCGTAAGGTTGTGGAATGAGCTCCCGATATTTCGGCGCAGTTACATGCACCATGTTCACGGGAAGACTGAAGAATGCGGGTGGTTGGAGAACAGTTAAAAAGTTAGGTGCAGACATAACGATCTACCCTCTTTCTTAGTCTTATGCTACGGTTATCACTGGAACTCGAACTCAAGTCCCGACAAAACACACTCACTGTATCACTGCGTATAGTATTTTGAACACATTTTGAACGCGAATTTTTATTAAAAAAACAAAAAAAAAAAAAAAAAAAATTATAAATATGAAATATCGGGAGCTCATTCCACAACCTTACCACGGTAAATATCCCGTAAATAATCATATAACTTTAGTGAACAACCGTGATAGTTTAAAACAGTGGTCTAAACATGTTTTATAGGCCCAATCGATTTTTAAAATCACCATTGTTTTCTTCTAAATTTGTGAAAGATAAATATATCTTAAATATATCTTATTTTTTTTCTTATGTATAATAGCTCTAACCGAGCAGTGGGCAAAATGTGTTAAATGCAGTATCTACTGTTTCTCTTTAACATGAAAATTGAAGCTACTAGTAGGGCCAGTGTTTCGGAGAGCTCAAATGCTTCTGATGTTACTATAATTTTTTGCTATTATTTTCCACTGCAGGGCAGTGTTCGCTTCCCTCCTTCCATTCCGTACGCTCGAGAGCATTAATTATTTTGTGATCTATGCGCTGCACTGGGAGTTGAGTGCGTCCTGCCACCTCAATTTGGGCCTGCCAAAGGGTCTTTTAACGCTTGATGTCCACATTGTTGCATCTGATATCATAATTATATACCTTTCATGCCCACTGCTGGGACACGGTTCCTCTCGGCTTCTGATATGTAGTCTATAATTTACTAAACCCAATGTATGATCACGCCAACTACCGCCGTTTGTATATACATAATAATTATCTAATTTAGACACCTCACGCTTCTACTGCCGATTATCCAATAGCATGAACGATTACCATCAAACAGATCTGATTCTGACAAGATCTTGCTCGGGAAAGAAACATTCAAGCACCCTATTATTATCTCTACTTTTATAGATAGAGGCAGGCTGTCATACAAAACAGAAACATGAAATTACATAAACAATCTTGATAACTGCGATCAAAGAACATTATCTAAATAGATCCTGCGAGCAGTCCATGCTTTTTTTTCAATGCCATTGGTGACAAACAAGCTGACGGGCTGCCTGATGGTAAGCGATCACCGTCGCTGTAACATCAGGTGCATCACAGATACGTTGCCGACCAAGATTAACAGCCCTTTTGAAAAACCCCATGTTATAGTTACGGTAATGCCACATCAGGGATTCGCTTATTCTACATATTATTGCCGGCGTAAAGCAAAAAGATTGAGTTAAACGCACAATATGTGATTTCCGCAGATCTATTATAAATGTGGAAGAGCTTTCAGGCGGTGGCTGCTAGCGATGATAAAGCCGCGACGCCGGCATCAGATTGAAAAGTTCTGCAGAACACTCCCCTGTAAATACGATAAAAGATACAGAGACCCAAAGTCTCCGAGCGTGTTGAGCGGAGTTATAAAAAAATATCTTTTTAAATTATTTATTTAACTTTAAGACCCACTCGCACGGCCGATTCACATGTCAAATCGTATGGAAAATTTAGTAAAATTTAGATTTAAACTTGATTAGAGCTTTGATCCAACCAACAGGCATGCAAAGTAGATGAACCCCTGGTGTCTAAAGTAAAGATCTGTGACTGCGTTACAAACGGTGCCGATGTACCCAGCTGACAAGGTACATTGTCATCATACGCGGCATTGTCTCACGCGTTCCCGCGACCACATATTTATACAAAAAATATGAGACATCTTCTCATAATACGTAATGATATAAGACTCGGATACAAAGTTACCTTTCCAGCGATATTATTGTTGCGTCTAACCATCGCAGCTTTTTTATTAATTAAATAAGTTGATAGTAAAAAAGTGCTTTTAGCTTTAGCAAAGATAACATAATCCGCCATATTGGAGCGGCGGCTCCATTTATTTTATTTACATTATTTAATTAGTACAAATGTATATTAAACGAAGCAAACAAAAAAATACTTAATTTATACAGTTAAACTAAAAATCAAAATGAAGAAGCTGTCCGTGTACCAAGAACGCTGGCTGCAATCCCGCGTTGAATTTCCAAAAAAAATCTCTGCGCGAGGAACGAGCCGGTTTTCTTACTATTTTTCTCTTTTTTATTGTTATGCCCGAAAATCCAGATACCTAAACAATTTCGATACATTTTGTAATACGGCTCTTAATCCAGGGTATAAAACCGTTCATCCATTACAAATTTCCGACTATTTTCGCCGAGGCAACGTCCCAGTGTGGCACCATCCTTAGTCACGTCATTCATTTTTCAAATCTTATCTGTTCCTAATTACGATTGGACAATGGATCCTCGTCTTCATCAAGTCTTCGTGCGTGTTCTGACCTGAAAACTAGACAATGGCGCATTAAACGGACGTTTTAGAAGAATCATCGGCCTCGCAGGATTGGTTCCTACGGCAACTAATCCTAGCTACAGCTAATTAACACTACAGTAGAGTTTCACTAATCCGGCACTGCAATAGTCCGGCACGTCCAATAATCCGGCACCCTTCACCCGAGTCGAGAGTTCTTCTGCCTCTACCCTAAGTGCGAAAGGTAGGAAAATCGGCTGCGAGGCAAAATCCTCATTGCTGAGCCTGGGCGTTGATGGTACACTCAAATTTCCCCCAGGGAAAATTTAGGGGCGAAACTCTAGCCGGGCGTTGAATGCTGGGCTGGTTTCAAGCTGGACCTGGGTCCGGACCGTCCTGGCGCCTCCCTACTCCTGCTATGTGGTTGCGCTCTGGCATATTAGTATAACCTCAAAACTTACCACAATAGCACGTGTTTACCGCTCTGCGCACATCCGGCTGCCTTCCGCTGCTGTTTTCATTTAAAAAAGTGTAGCTTAAAATTTCAAGTAAACGGCATCATAAGACTAGCTTTTAAAGATATAATGGATATTAAAAGAAGTTAGATAGTGGAGAAACGTGTATTTTGCAAATTGGCAAAAGTTGGACGTGCTTACTTAATTCACGATACTTAGTAAAACATAATTATAGTTGAACACGTGAAACCTGAGCATTCCAATAATCTGGCACCCCCTAGTTTTTCACAGTGTCGGATTAGTGAGACTACTGTATTTACATAATTATGGTAAACAACGGTTTAAAATAAAATCATCATATTATTTTTACCTCATACATTCGAAAAAACAACTCTGTCTTGTATATTCTCACACTAAAAATATTTATTACACTTTGTGTTAACCTCTACCTACGTTTACCTAGAATTTAGTCCTTGATTTAAAATGGGAAAACAACATTTACTCGTTCCGATTATCCGTTACAGTCGATATCTGATTATCTGCTATTTTACTATCGTGATTAATTAGGTGCTGTGGAATTACTGCTATCGATTATTTGCGGTCTTTCACCTTTGATCTTGGCGCTTACGATCATTATGTATCAGTCAATAGCTAAAAAGATACGAATATGTTCATAATAGCAAATCATCATCATCATTATCAGCATATCCCTGCGGGGACACAGGCCTTCTCTCAGGATAGGATGGACCCTAATCCACCACGCTGGCCCGGTGCATGTTGGTGAATGTTATTACATCTAAACTTTTAAGGTTCTTGGACATACCGGTTTCCTCACGATGTTTTTCTTTCACCGTAACACACTGTAATTCTACTGTTTGCTGTGTTTTGCTTGTGTGTTACACATTTTTTGGACGCTGGTAGTTGCCTTTGACACATCAAATTTTTTACCTCTCATTTTAGATATGTATTGTTATTTAAATAATACATATTTTACAGTGTAATTGAATATAATTTGATATTACTAGTAGCGCGTAGTAGAATATGTTGAAAGGGGAATCTGTAAAACTGAACTAGAATTGGGATTTGTAGAAATGGGAACATTTCTTTTCGCGTAATGGTTTTTTTAACCTATGTCAGGTCCCAACCGGTACATTGTGTTTGCTTTGCTTTAGTTTTCCGTTTATTCGCACGCTTCGCTTCTTAATCATATTCATTTTTAACTGACTTCAAAAAAGAGGGGTTTACAATAAATTTAATGTTTGTTACTCCGTTATTTACAAGACCGATTTGGAACATTATTTTTAAGTAGTTTGGTTTTTAAATCAAAATATCTGAAAAATTCGTTTACTTGGATGACATAACAATGGTCATCCGAATAAACGAAATTGCGTATGTGGTGACGGAAGACACCACCATGATGCTGAGCGCAGCTGGCATCGGATGTCCGCGCGCGCACGCGTATAGCGGTGGCTAGCGGCGGAACGAAGAGCGGCGTGCGCCTGCGTCGAACATCGGTGGGTGACTGACGCACGCGACGACCGCTCCGTATCTATATAGTTGTGCGAGAAGGAGGCAAGACATGCCATCTCGCACATACGATCAGCTGATTGCGTCAGATAATTAATAACACTGCTTGTACGTAGCACCATAAGAGACATCATGTATTGTATATATGTAATAGAAATAAATATTATTACTACTAAGACTTGACACTTGAGTTTCATTACAACACGCACCTCCTTACGATAGGAGCCCTAAATTGGTGACCCCGACGCAAGAAACAAAAATGGATCTATTGATAAAACAAATTGAGAAACTCACACTGGAAATTGCAGAATTGAGATGGAGACAGGCATACCGCCGTCCCTTTCAAAACCGTAGTCGCTCAAGATCAAAATCAACGAACAGCGGCAAATCAAGGCAACCAGGCGAGACAGATTGGTTATGTCGCTACCATTATAGATACCGTAACCAAGCCCGAAGATGCGAATCGCCTTGTACCTGGAAGAGTCAACCACAGAAGTCGGAAAACTAGACCAGACATCGGGTTCGGCGGGCACCGGTGTCGAAGCCATTTATACCAACCGCCTCAGCATTACTGATCGCGAAAGCGGTGAACGTTACCTGATTGATACCGGCGCAGAAATCTCCGTGTTAGCTGTGAAACCAAACCAGCGACACTCACCGACCGACTATAAATTGTACGCAGCAAACGGCAGTACAATAAGAACATTCGGCGAGAGAACATATCAACTGAATTTGGGCCTACGACGCAGTTTTTCGTGGACGTTCGTGATCGCAGATGTCAGGAGGTCTATCATTGGCGCTGATTTCCTGCGACACCACCATATCCTGGTGGACCTGAAAGGACAGAAATTGATTGACGGGCTGACCAAGCTCTCAGTCAAGACGCTTTCAACACGCAGTGAAGTCACAGCAGTGCACGTCATCAACATGAGTCACCCGTACAGCGATATACTGAAGCAGTATCCAGACATACAGAGACCTATGTCGCTCAAGAATCCACCACAACATGACGTCACTCATCACCTAGAAACAACCGGACCGCCAGTCTACGTCCGGCCTCGACCGTTAACGCCCGACAAATATATCGCAGCAAAGAAAGAATTTGAGCGCCTGATGGAAATGGGCGTTTGTCGTCCATCGAATAGTTCCTGGGCCAATCCAATGCACATTGTTACGAAGAAGGATGGCCAACTACGTATCTGCGGTGATTATCGTTTACTCAATGCGATGACGTCACCAGATCGATATTCAATTCCACGAGTTCAAGACTTCACATTCAGACTACATGGCATGAAGATATTTTCAAAATTAGACATCAAGAAGGCCTACTATTGGATACCAATGGCTAGTAAAGAAGATTCGCAGAAAACAGCTGTCACTACTCCATTCGGCTTGTTTGAATTTACTTCAATGACGTTTGGGCTACGAAACGCCGCTCAAACGTTCCAGCGCTTCATGCATCAAGTACTAAGGGGCCTAGATGACTTCGCCTTCAGTTACATTGATGACGTCATCCTGTTTTCACCAGATGAAGAAAGTCATAAGCGCCATTTACATCAAATTTTCAAGCGCCTGACGGAATACGGACTCACAGTCAACATCGACAAATGTGAACTCGGAAAACAAGAACTAGATTTTCTTGGTTATCACGTGTCAGCAGACGGCATTAAACCACCGAAAGAGAAAACAGAAGCCATCACATCATTCCCAAAACCAAAAACGATTGAAGAACTGAGAAGATTTTTGGGAATGATCAATTTCTACAGAGACGCGTTGCCTCATCAAGCAGAAAAACAGCTAGAACTCAATAAGCTGTTACACAACGCAAAGAAGAAAGACAAAACGCCAATCAAGTGGACTCCTGCAGCAGAACAAGCTTTTGAACAATGTCGTGACAGCATCAAACAAGCGGCGATATTGTCTCATCCTATTCCAGGAGCCAAGTTGCACATAATGACCGACGCGTCCGACCAAAGCCTTGGCGGCGTTGTACAAATACATCAAGACTCAGCATGGCGTCCGATAGCTTTCTTCTCGAAGACACTCAGCGAAGCACAGAAAAAGTACAGCGTGTACGACCGCGAACTCTTAGCGATGTACACTGCTGTCAAACACTTCCGAAGATACATAGAAGGCGCTGAAGTGGTTATTCATACAGACCATCGACCACTCACTTACGCCTTATCGAAACCACCGAGTAACAACGACACGCCGCGCCGAGAGAGACAACTACAATTTATCAGCCAGTTTTGCACGGATATTCGATTCGTCAGTGGAGCAATGAATCCAGTGGCCGATGCTCTCTCGAGAATAGAAACAATCACATGCACTTCAATTCTCGACTACCACCAACTCGCGGAAGATCAAGAAAAAGATGAAGAATTGAAGCAATTACGCACGAGAATGAATCTGAAGTTTGCTCACGTAACTTTGCCAGGAGTGAACAAACCAATACATTGCGAGATGTCAACAGCCGACCCGAGACCTTACCTACCTACTTCAATTCGAGAAGCCGCCTTCAAAGCGCTTCACGAGTTAAGCCACCCGGGGATAAGAAACACAAGGAAACAGATAGCGAAGCGATATTTCTGGCCAAACATGAACACTGACGTAACAAGATGGACCAGAAATTGCCTTAATTGTCAGAAGAGCAAGATACAACGTCACACTATTTCACCTCTTGGCCAATTCCAAGAGGCGGGAAGACTGGAACACGTTCATGTAGATATAGTGGGTCCACTCCCACCCTCAGAAGAGTATACCTACATAGTTACCATGATAGACCGACGCACCAAGTGGCCAGAAGCTGTACCAGTACGAAACATCACAGCAGAAACAGTAGCCAGAGTCGTCTACGAGCACTGGATCTGCAGATATGGCTGTCCCCTAAGGTTGACCACCGATCAAGGCCGACAGTTCGAGTCAGCATTGTTTCAAGCGCTGATGAAGAAGCTCGGCGTGACAAGAATAAGAACCAGCTCGTACCACCCGCAAGCCAATGGTCAGTTGGAACGCTGGCACCGCTCACTGAAGACCGCCTTGATGGCAAGAGGAGCTAGCACCAACTGGACCAAAGAGCTACCTACGGTACTGCTGGGATTACGTTCAGCACTACATAAGACGACAGATCTCAGCCCCGCCTTATGTACATATGGAACAACGCTACGACTTCCAGCAGATTTTTTCGTACCGACGAAATCAAACGCAGATGAACCGATAGAATTCATAAGGAAAATGGCAGAAACAATGACATCACTAGCACCGAATAACAGTCAGAAGCATAGAACGTCGCGCACTCCATTTGTACACAAAGATTTGTCTACTTGCACACACGTCTTTGTGCGCGTCGACCTCGTCAAGAAGTCCCTCATACCACCGTACGAAGGACCGTACCAAGTATTACAGAAGCATGACAAGTACTTCAAGATACAGCTTCCTTTACGCACGGCCGTAATATCGATCGACCGACTAAAGCCTGCATACCTATGCGACGACGAAAGCGAGGATGACGCAAGCGCTACGACACCTACGAGCGTTACGTCATCGTCAAATGCTACGACAGCAACGGGAACTACACCTAGAAGTACAAGTGCTACGACCAATGCAGCGGCATCAACGGTACCAGACACAGCGCCACCGAAGCAGCCTTATGTCACAAGAAGTGGCAGAACCGTCCGACCCACCGTACGCTTTTTTTGAGCGGGGGTTATGTGGTGACGGAAGACACCACCATGATGCTGAGCGCAGCTGGCATCGGATGTCCGCGCGCGCACGCGTATAGCGGTGGCTAGCGGCGGAACGAAGAGCGGCGTGCGCCTGCGTCGAACATCGGTGGGTGACTGACGCACGCGTTTTTTTTTTTTTATGATTGACTTTTACTGTTGGCCTTTTGGCCTCTACAGCTTGACCGGACTAGTTAGCGAACGCAGAGTGCGTTCGGCATAACTTGGTGGTTAAGTTTATAGGCGACTAGCACAAGGGCACCTCGATGGTACGAACCTCGGCTTGGGCCGTCGCCGGGAGTGGGAATCAGACTTGCCCAGGCACCCCAGAGGGGGTGTGCCCTGGAGCCCTAACGGTTTGTTGAACTGAATGATTATTTGGAGAGAATCTAACCGATCTTCTAACAGATCCTGTGGGTCTACGATCCTGCCGGCGGGATCGCTGTGTGTGTGTGTGCCTCTGGTAACCGACGCCTGTACCAAAAACTGAATATTTCCTATTGCTAGGAGCAGTCGGATCGGGCGAGCCCAGCGCCGCCGCGGTGACGACGGCGATGGGGTCGTCCGGGTCGCCCAAGATGTTTCTAGGGCGTCTACGGAGAGGAGGAGGGTCAGTCACGTCTGTCGAGTAGTCGGAGGATTTTACTACAAGAGGATTGGGGTGGTGAGGCGCCGCGTCAAAGTAGCGGCGGGAGGTATACTTAAGGTATTGAATCATGGATGGGAGTTCAACATCGCAGTGCAGATCGGCGTTTCGCATATACCAGCTAGCGCCGACCGCTCTGCGTATGAAGCGGTTTTGAATGACCTGCAACTTGTCCAGATCGATGCGGGAGGCGTGGGCGAATGCCACAGAGGCGTAAGTCATGACGGGGCGGATGCAAGTTTTGTAAATTGTCAGCTTATTTCTAAGTGACAATTTACTACGCTCGCCGAGGAGGGGGCTGAGGCGGCCTAGGAAGAATGCCGCTCGATTGCGGACTAACTGAATGTGTTTGGAGAAAGTGAGTCGGCGATCGAGAGTCACACCGAGATACTTGGTCGAGATGGTCCAAGGGATGGGCTTCCCGTTAAGCGTGATAGGCCTTGACGGGGGGTTCTTGGACGGGTGGAGGTACATTGCTGCACTTTTTTCGGGATTGACCGTGATGGCCCACTTCTTGAACCAATCACCTAGATGAGTGAGGGCTCGTTGAACGTGGGCCCGTTGGATGACTTTATTCCACCCTCTGGAGTAGAGAGCGGTGTCGTCAGCGAAGAGAGCTATTTCTACGTGGGGAGATCTAGGAATGTCACTAGCGTAAAGCGTGAAGAGGGCGGGAGCTATGACGGAGCCCTGAGGGACTCCGCTACCTATAGGATGAGGTGAAGACAGAATTCCATCGACGCGATAGCGAAAGCTACGAGACGTGAGGTAGTCATGTATGATGAGTACCAGACGGTCCGGCATTCCGATGTGATATAACTTGTATATCAACCCGTTATGCCAGACTTTGTCGAACGCTTTCGCAACGTCGAGGAATACCGCGACGGTGCCTTGGCAGAAGGGCTTGTGGGTGTAACCATGGGATGGTTTCTTATTGAAACCTTCGAGAACGTACTCCGTGAAGCGGTGCACTTGTTGGACGCAAGAGTGTCTGGCTCTAAAGCCGAACTGCTCGTCGGGTAGAAGATTGTGTTCATTTACATGGGACCAGATACGCTTCAGAAGGATGCGCTCATAGATCTTCCCCAGGGTGTTGAGAAGGCTAATGGGACGATAGCTGGAGGGCTCAGAGGCCTTTTTGCCTGGTTTGTGAATGCCGATGACGTCGGCAGACTTCCAGGCGTCGGGAAAGATAGAATTGTTGATGGCTGCATTGAAGATGCTGACAAGGAGGTACACAAGTGAGACAGAGAAGTGCTTGAGCACTTTGTTTGAGATGCCATCGGCACCAGGGGCTTTCCTGACCTGGAGGCCCTTGATGATCGACTCAACCTCAGAGGCCGTGACTGGCTCGAGGGTATCAACGGGGGGAGTGGAGGTTCTATGTTCGACCTCGCTGTCGCGGTGGGCAGGGTCGACCTGATCTAAGGAAGGACTACACTGTTGTTCGAGGCTGTCGGCCAGACATTCGGCCTTTTCCTCGTCTTCGAAAGCGGGGGGGAGGTTTGGTCGGGAGAGCGGGGGCATAACAGTCACAGTGTCAGATTTCAGAGATCTAACCAACCGCCAGTATGCCTGGTGGGTTGGCTGAATCTCTGAGAGTAGGTTATCCCACCTCTGATTACGGAGCTCACTAATGCGGTTCTTTACGGCACGCTCGTAATACCGCAGAGTGGCTCTGTTATCTTCGGTGCGATACCAGTCAAAGGCCCTAGCGGCAGCGTGTTTCGCTCTCAGGAGCTCCTTCACGTCCTCCGGCAGAGCCCAGCGTCGGTCATCCTCGGCTGGGACCTGCTTGGAGGATTCACCTATAACGGTGCGAAGGTGACAAGTGAGAGCGTCAACGGAAGTGGTCACGTCGTGAGGGGTCACGATATCCTCGGGGATCCTGTCCAAGTCGGGTGAATTGACCGCCTTCAGGGCTTCGCCTAATTGCTGCCAATTCACCACGGTCTTGGTTACAGGAGGTCTGTCAGTCGGGTCGGGGCCTAGCCGCATCAAAACTGGACGGTGATCAGATTCGAGCTCGTGTAGCACTTCCAAAGAGCGCAACTGAAGTGTTACGCCTTTCAGAAGTGCTATGTCGAGCACGTCTGGCCTATATTGCAGGTTGGAGGGAAAGATAGTCGGGGTACTTGGAGGGATGATATCAAAATTGAGTTCGTCGGAGAGGGAGTTCAGAAGGTTACCCTTTACATTGGAAGTATTGCAGCCCCATATGAGGTGCTTGCTATTAAAGTCGCCAGCCAAAATGACGGCGCTACCGAGAGACAGGAGAGCCTCGATGTCACTCCTGTGGAGTGTCTTGTTACCGGAGAGGTAACAAGATACGAGGGTGATGGATTGATGACCGGTCATCGAGAGACGGCAACAGGATGCTTCCAAAGTTAATAGAGGAGGAGTGGGAATAGGAATGCGACGCACGCGACGACCGCTCCGTATCTATATAGTTGTGCGAGAAGGAGGCAAGACATGCCATCTCGCACATACGATCAGCTGATTGCGTCAGATAATTAATAACACTGCTTGTACGTAGCACCATAAGAGACATCATGTATTGTATATATGTAATAGAAATAAATATTATTACTACTAAGACTTGACACTTGAGTTTCATTACCACACGCACCTCCTTACGATAGGAGCCCTAAACGTATTTTACTCATTTTGAAGGCGGTTTTTAAATTGATAATTATCATATTTTAACCATGAAGTAATATTAACACCAGTTTTTGAACTACGAATATTACTACAATTATTATGAAAAACACTGTTTTTCATCATCCATCCATCCACAACGTTATCACGGCAAATATCTCGTTAATAATCATATAACACAATTATATTGCTTTAACTACGGGACTCTACCATTCGCGCGTCTCTACATGCTCTTGAACAGTTGTTTACTCCTTGTAGACATGTTTTGCCCAGTGATCGGCAACAAGTTTCCGCTTCGGCTTTCGCGTGTCCCTTAACCTAACCATCAGTACAGTGTCAATTAAAGCTAATAAGCTACTGCCACGACAAAACTTCCCCACAACACGTATCGCGTTTCTGTAGAAAGTAGAAACCTTACACTAGCGCATCTGTCCCCTGCATGTGTTATCTTTATGACAAATTATAAAGTATAGTACACATGTATGGCTTACCTGCTGGACTCGTGGTCACTTTACACGGAAGCTATTGATTTTAAACAGTGTAATGTAAATGTTATTTGATAACGGGCGCAATTCGACTTCTACCTTAAAGGCTGGCAAACAATAGCATTAGACAGAGATAGATGTAAAGAGGGTAGGATATTTTCCATGCAGTGGGACAAAACAGGCTAAAACTGATAATGTAAAACTTCTAGTCAGTAGAAGCAATAGGTCATCCACTTGCCGGTGGGTTTCTGCCAGGTGGGATTTCATCTTTGTATGGCTGAGCTTTTTCTTCTTCTTAATTTAATCTGTAAGATACGAATAAGTATCTAGTTTATTTGTACTCTTCTTGGTTTACTTCGTCCTCTCTGTCATTCTACCTTTCAATGAGATCATGAATTTGTCAGTTACTGATTGATTGATTGATTAACTCTTTATTGTTCACAACATAAAATTTGATACAGAGGACAAAAAAACATTGTGTAGTTTAATTATCTTTTGGACTAAGTTCAATACTGTCTCGTTTATTTTCCGTGACGGTAGTTCGATATAATATTTAGGAGTATACGTCGTCGTGCGTTATACCAGAATACCTTCAAAGACATTCTAACCACTTCATAAGCGTTTACGTACGCAGTACCTACTACTTACCTGCATAGATAATGTACGTTAAGTGTAGGCTCTAAACTAATACAGGGCTACGCATATAGACTGTACTAAGCCGAAAGGAGGTCATTGTACTAATCATTATGAACAACTTTTACTATGGGACCAACCCTGAAATCGCGAAAACAATATGAGCTGTTCCATAGAAAAAGGTGTTTCCTACATTTTGTCCAGTGTCAATGACCGTTTTCTATGGAACAACCTAAGATATTTTTACCTGTAGATAGGTTGTGCCCGCCACCATAAATATTGACTAGACGGATGCAAGGCTGGCTGCCCGACTTCGTTCAGCCGTCTCTCAGTCACGTACTCCGAGTGTCCACATCAAATTGTATTTTTGTCTCTTTCTATCAACAGAAAAAGCGTATAAAATCTTTAAAAAAAATAATTATTTCCCTCATTTCACAAAATGCACATATGCATGCGTAGGTAAGTAGATATATGCTGCATTTAGTCTGTTTTTAAAGCCGTGTAGTTCGCCTATAACGTCTCTATTATTACACCTCACTGGAAACAACAGATATTTTTATGACTTCAGGGTTAGTCCCATCATAGTAAAAGTCATTCATGATGATAAGTACAATGACCTCCTTTCGGTTTAGAACAGTATATATGCGTAACCCTGTGTAATGACAGTAAACCTCCACAAGTTTGCATATAGACGAGCCGAGAAAATTTCCGATTGGTGTTTCAGCCGATCTGGCCTGGGATAGTACTTTCACCGCTTACGTTTCGCTGGTTGGTATTCGTGCTAAGGGAATGGCGACGCCCTTTACGATACTCGTCTAATAGTTGTTAAGACCTTGTTAGGCGAGATACAAATCGGCTTGGGAACGTTATTAACCAGAAAGCTAACCAAATAGCAGGAAATTGAGCGTCTAAAATGTGTAATTAAAACGTTATGTCGAACATCATTGTGAGAAATGCGCTATTAAGAGTATTTAAGACGTTTGGAAAGTTGAACTTTTTACTGCTTGTAGTTTATAGACAAATAGGTACCCATAAATTTTCTTCATTTACATTGCACGATTCAGTAAACGTCAGTAGATTATTGAAATAAACATTTATTGCGGATCGCGTCACGCAGTATTGGAAATATATACAGAATGAACCTCGAATTTTAACTGATTTTATTGAATAGGTAGGCTATATATATTTCGAGGATGGTCGCCTATTTAAATTTGGAGAAAATATTCTACCTCTGAAGGTGAATGAATGACTTTTAAATTTCGCGTGAAGACGTTGGTTATTAGTTGTATTTTGTTGTAAATTCTTACGTTAACCTTGGTCGTGCCCCCGCCCTTATCCCATGCCTTGCCCTACCTGGTTGTACGGTTTGTACTTAAACCATAAAAAATACCTTGTCCAGTTGCGGTTCTCAAACGTTTAATTGAAAATCATAATCTAGTTTATTGGCATTTTAATAGCGTTACTTGCGTTCTATAACAGCTCTAGCCTAGATAACCGGCACGCCCAGCCCTTTCAGGTCTGCAGTAAACATGGAGTTATTGCCCTCGCGGAGCGGCAGGTGACCAGCGCTAACCTGCCACATCAATCTTTGCAGAGACGTAATTAAGGCTGGTATGGGACAGGGGTGATTAAAAGCTTCGTTTAGTTTAGATCGTGATAATAGGTACCTTAATGTTGGTGCTGCGTATGCAATACATATGCATGATCGTAACGCGAAAAGATTGAACTTCTAAATATTCTTATAGTGCTGACAGACGCTCGAACGCAGCTGACCTCAACCGCCGTCTGACCAATGGGAGAGAAAGAGAGGGAAATATGATATTCTCACTCTTTCTCTCCCGTTGGTTGGACGGCGTTACGTCAGCCGCGTTCGAGCGTCTGTTAGCACTATTAAGATGGGCTTAAAAAAATCTACAAGTTAAAAAAAACGGCACACCAAATTCTGTAGATTTCAAAATTAGGTGATTTACAGAACGATTCACATTAAATTTAAATCACAGAATTTGTACCTACATGCTAATTAAGTACTAGGATAACAACTCTAGAACACCCCCTGTTCCCCCTGTCTCCTGTTCTTAATACACCCCTTGCCCTACCGTTAACTGGCGGATAGCAATCAGCTAGATTATACCCCCGCATCGGCGTATACTCAACATTGAATGTGCAAAGTTATCGCGCTGCATTCCTTTGATCTCCCACAAAGGACGGCAATCTGCATTAATGGACACTCCGGAGCTGACGTTTTCATAGACTTGCACCTTGACAGGAGAAATCTCGAACTAAAAACGAAGTCGCAAATCGTAATTTCACATAAAAGTGCGTCAAGTACCTATTCACTGCTTGATTTATCTGTTTATCTGATCGGCACCTCACAAAACGTGAGAAGAATACAATGTCACTGGCTTCTGAATGGATGGGAAAAATAAAACCGGCCAAGTGCGAGTCGGGCTCGCACACTGAGGGTTCACATACAACAAACGTATCGTTTTTACTTTCGTTTTTAGTTTTTGACTTTTTTAATATTTCTTAGTTAATCCGCCGTAACATTACATATTCTGTGAACATTTCAATTGGCTATCTATTACTGTTCGAAAGATACAGCCGTTTAAAGGTAGGACGGACAGACAGATAGACAGACATCGTAGGCTTAGTAATAAACCTAACACAATTCCATGATTCTAATCAAGAGACAATAGAAACGAGTGCAAGAAACAGCCACACCTGTCCTAGCACCTCGAGACGCGAGAAAATGAATGTAATGACATCTAATGAAGCGACAATAAAACAAAAAGCGCCTCACGTGATAAGCAAGAATTAAACGAAGTCATTAGTTACCATTACCTTACTTATCTGACGATGCGTAGGTACAGCTGTCCACGTTGTATCAAAACAACTCTCACCCTTATTGCCTCACTATAAGATTGACTGATTTAACACGTGGGTGTTTCCACGGTGAACAGTGTAGCAGAGAGCTACGACCTTGCAATACCGATCTAAATAGTAATCACGCCTTCGATCAAGTATGTACTTGATCGAAGAATCACGCAGAATGACAAGCCCAATGCGATCTCAGTTTATTATAATTATGTTGTTCTAACGATGACACTTATGACTTTGCATTATTTGTTTTTTGCTTTAACGATGTCTAAAAAGTATTTTCCCACACTCTGACATCAACTTGCTATTATCATCAGCGGCAGCTCAGTGATTGGAACCCACACCCTTCGGATTAGAATACGAAAGCGCCAACCACTGAGCGCTCAGTTCATCATCAGTATCAGCCTATCATGTTCCCACTGCTGGGACACAAGCCTTCTACCAAAGAGAGAGGATGAGCCTTAATCCACCATGCTGGCCCAGTGCATGTCGGTGAATGTGATATGTCTTAGAACTTTTTTTGGTGTTCTTGATAGGTTTACCGGTTTCCTCACGATGTTTTCCTTCACCGTTTTAAGCGATAGCATCGAAACTGCACATAATTTATTTAAGTGGGTACTAAATAAGTTATTGGTGCAGGGCCGAGAATCGAAACGAGTGCCGTCAGATTGTAAAGCGCACATGCTACCGCTCTGCCAGCATGTGCGATTTACAAGGAGAGTTAAGATGATAATCGCTAATTTGTTTCCACTAATATTAATGGACGGAATTCGAACGGACGAATATTCAACGGATTTCAAAAATATAGGTTCTCAGTTCGACTGCCGTTTTTGTGTATTTTACGGCGATATCTTTGTCTGTGATCCGATTTTATTGAATCATCTCGAGGGTCCCATTTATATTTAAAGAAAATGTTCCTGAACTCTGAGGATGGAATGTTAGCGGATGCTCATTTAGTGAACTTTCCGTGAAGTCAAATTGTAATTTTTTGAAGATCCGACCCAAAAAGACAGGTGCTATAAGTTTAACGTGTCGTGTGTTTGACGTGTATGTGTGTCTGTGGCATCGTAAACGGCTCCCAAACGGCTGAACCGATTATGATTTCGGTTTTTTTTGTGTGAAAAGTGACTTGATCGAGAGTGTTCTTAGCTATGATCAAGAAAATATGTTCAGCCGTTTTCAGATTATCAGCTCTTTTATCAGGTTTAAAAAAATACTTATAAAAATGTAGGTACTCTGTACTGGTCTTTCGGGGCTATGTTTACCTCGCATGGCTGCAAGACTAATTCTCTCATTCTTTCCAGGGTTTGGAGATCGTCAACCCTCAAGCCGCAGAGACGCGAGTCAACGAAGCAAATGCCAAATACTTCTCAAACACCTCAGGATTCTTGTCTGTGGGAAAAAACACCACCTGATGCTCAGCTGCTAATTCACGTGATGTGATGTTCAATTGACTTGATCTTTTTGTGCTAAAACTTTAACAAACTGACATCAGTGCTAATATTTAACAATAATACCCATACAATACAATTAAATAGTATCATCAAGAACTCAATCAAACGTTAACAGTGTCACGTAAAATGGTAAGAAAGTAATCATTAAGACAAGAAAATGAGGTCGCCAAACTGCGCTTCAGTTTTTGCAAACTTGGACTCTGAATAAACAGGTAACAATTATAGTTTTGTTTCATTGTATCGGTTTGGATGTTGGTCGAGAGACTGAGATGTACGTGGGCATCGATACGAGACGATTTCACCTAGGACGTTTACGCACTACAAATACAACCAAGAATATACGACTAACATGATACATTTCTGTCCGAGATTAGACGGAATTATTGTATCACAGATCTGCAAAGATATAGATTAGTAACGCGATTGCTCTTAATTTTTTTTTACGAAAAACAAAGTTCATAAACAGGCCAAGTGCGAGTCGGGCTCGCGCAATGAGGATTCCGTGCCACCACAAAATTCAATAACGAAATTACTAGTTATAACTTAGTATTGAACAGAAACTTGTCACCGGCTCGCACTTGGCCATTATTTGTTGTTATACTTTAAAGTGTGTACTATAATCATGCCATGTTTGACGCTTGTACGTATTACCGTTTTTACATTAGAGCTAATACAAAAATAAGTTAAAAAAATACATTTGTTGTATGGGGACCCCCTTTTCGTTTTTGAACCTAGACTTTTTGACTTTTTTATTATTTCTTAGTTAATCCGCTGTAACATTACATATTCTGTGAAAATTTCAAAGGGCCATCTGTTACGGTTCGAAAGATATAGCGGTTAATAGTTAGGACAGACAGACAGACATTAGCATCATTGACAAATTTCTGCAGAAGAAAACAGGGGGGGGAATTTATATCAAACTTCTTATTGTACTCAATGCGAGTTGAAGCGGGAGTGCAAAGAAACAGTTTTGAACTTTATAACTTTATTAAAATAAATAATAGATGACATCTTCCTTCTGATAGTAAAAGAAAATGTTACAATTTTGAATACCGATGTTATCAATGCGTGGCTGGCATCTATTGCATAGAAATATAGCCTAGCCTAGATTTCCCAGGCCGTTGTTTGCTAACCGCTGTCAAACAGTCAACGTGGATATGAAAGGGACCTCGCACGAGTTATTTCAGCTGCTCCCAGTAAATTGTTATTTGAATATATGAATATTTTATCGGACTTTGAATTAACGTGTTCTCATTTGAAGTATATTTTCCCGGTTACACTGTAAATAGCCTGTTTTCGTTGCCACTTCAGAAATGTGATCGGAATTTTCATTTGTTGGCATCTAAAAAGTATTTACGACTTTGGTATGTTGCTGTCAGCAAATAAATTGCAAGAATTATTGTAGACCACGATATGAACTATCTGAATAGATTTCTATGGCCCTTATTGCTCCTATGAACATTGGTTGCCTGGAAGAAATTGCTTTAGGCGATAAGGCCGCCCATTATACTGCCGTATATTTGTTTTTTGTTATAGTTAAGTTTCATTTGTATTTTCGGCGTGTAATAAATATGTATTGTATTGTATGAACATTTTGTCAGGTACTAGGAGTGCATACCTTTAAAGCAGTTCTAAAACGATTAACCTATCAAAATGCTACGACCTCATAATAGAGAGGTGTTTGGTATGCAGCGTAGGTCAGTCAAGGCTGAACTCTGTTTTACTTAAAGCGTTGGCTTACCCAACCTGTCGTCGGTTTAAATAGAAAATAGAACAATGTTCTCACAACATTTGAAGTAAACTCGTATGTGTTTGCATTGTAATGTTTTTAACCTGAGGTACGCCATATTATTATGACCTGTTTTTTTAATAATAGGCTGGCGTTTGACCGCCTACTCGCCTGATGTAAAGCGATGATGCGGTCTACGGTGGAGCACACTTGCCTAGAAAAAACGAATTCACTCGTGATTCGATGACACCCAGATTGTAACTATCGGGGAACACCCATTCAGGCAGCGCATTCCACAAAACAGTAGTTCGCACAATAAAAGTGGAATCAAAGCGCTTCGTATAGGTTTTCGGAATATCCTTACTAATATTATAAAAGCGAAAGTAACTCTGTCTCTCTGTCTGGATGTTTGTTCGCTTTTCACACCGCTAAGCCGATCTTAACGAATTTTGTCAGGATGATAGTGTATATCATATGGACGGACATAGGGTACTTATTCGCCCAGAAAATGCGGGAAAATTGGAAAATCGCGCGTAGCACCGCGGGATTCAGCTAATCAACCATAAACCGGTGTCGATTTAGGCGGTGACCTGACCCATGTTTTAAAGTATTTTGGCATTAATCTTTTTGGATAGATCAAGTAATAAGCCTTTATGGATGTATCTATAAAATCGAACCCAAATTTTAGTGAAATAATTCCCAAAAAGTTCTAATACGGTCGGGATTAGCGCTCGCTCTTGTTATGCTCGAAGCCTCCACCCCTGTAATATCAGATGTCAAATTCATTGTGTCAGAATATGGCGTAACATGATCGTAATCTCTTAAAAAAATAAAACAAAGGGCACGATCATTGTTTGTTTGTGTAGAATGTTATGCTACTGCATTTTATGTAAGTATCAATAATATACCACAGTCAACCGGACTTTGTAACGTGTGACATTGAGATATAATAACTATAGAGTCAGAAACGCGTAAAAAAATGTGACGAAGACGAAACTCGGCGCACGCTATAATAATATAATATAATATTTATTTCAAGTAAATTAACTCATAGTTTCACAATTCAAATTAATTAATACAGTCACATTACAAAAATTACAATACACAAACACAATTAGTTACAACTTAAATACTAACACTACTTTTAATTCATTAAAATATCAAAATAATAATCATTATACCTACATAAGAATAAAAACCTAATCAATTTTAAAATATATTTACATAAAATGTCAAACAAGTAATTTAGTAATTAAAATGGCACCCTATAAGATCTGTGTGTAACGTGCATTCCACAGCAGTGAGCAATGTAAGGGCAGTCGAGCCTGCCCGCGAGCGCGGCCAGCATGCTGTTAGTACTCCCCCGCACCCGCCGCACCAGCGAGCCGCATCTCTTTCGCATTGTTGCGTAGAAGCAATCAACGCGCGCTTCCGCAAACATTGTAGATGCGCTGCAATAGCGGGGGAGTCCCACCAGCATCCTGAACGCGTTGTTGAACTGGACACGGAGGGCGTCATACGATTTTTGCGTATAGCTAGTCCACAGGCTGCACGTGTAGAATGTAGTGCAGTAAGCCCTGAAGAGCGTTATTTTAACGTCAGTAGAACATCGTGCAAAACTGCGGATCACCATATTGGCTCTAACCGCTAACGCCCTCCTCTCCCGTTCAATATCAGTGTCGTCCTTCAGGGTAGGTGTGACTAAATGGCCCAAGTATTTGAAAACTTCCACTCTTTCTACGTGTGACCCGTTTAGTTTAATGCCGTTTAGTAAACGCTATGCGCGCCGACTTTTTGGTTAGTTGTAAGGCAACCGCCATCTGACTTTAACGCGGCGCAATGCCAGTGCTACGATGACATAGCGGACAAGCGACTTTGAACACTATGCAAGCGACATAACGTCAAAATTAGAGTAAATGTGGCATTGCGAACTACCTATAAAATTGATATCTAGGTATGTACATGTACAACTGTCTGTCTGTCCGTCCGTCCGTCCGTTCATGATTATAGTACTTACACACTCTAAAGTATAACAACAAATAATAAATAATGGCCAAGTGCGAGTCGGTGACAAATTTCTGTTCACCACCGATTCTCGTACGATCACCGAAGTGAAGCAACGTCGGGCGCGGTCGGTACTTGGATGGATGACCGCCTGGGCGTTGATGGGATTTTGTCTTTATGCACTATTTTGTACTTTAGTAGCTAACAAGCTATGTCTTGGTACGGAACCCTCAGTGTGCGAGCCCGACTCGCACTAGGCCCGTTTTATTACTTATAGAGATTGTAACTCTATAGGTACCTATTGTATTTCGATGCGTTTTCTACGTACTGTAAGTTTTACTACTAGAGATCTTTACAGCCGCCATTCATGACTGTCTAGCTGCTGTATATTAATTTCCCAATAATACTAAATGTATAATGATGTCTAATCGAAGTCTTAACCACAAATAGCACAAGAAGCATTTTAACTTAAATAAAATAAAATAAAATAAAATAGAGGAATATAGACTCGCACAAAAATTAGGTAGGTAAGGTATGTCGCTGAACATACCCATGGTATAATAATATACTCCGCCAGGTATAGCGCTCCGAGAAATAATGTCACGTGGGCGTCCCGCAATGATGTCATCAATGTCATGGATACACGTACATAAGCAAGAGCAGAATAAGTCATTTACAACAAGTTTGAGAGAGATGGCGATACACGAAACAATGGCGGACTCTATGATTTTCTGCGTTAACAGTAGCGTGAAATTATAACTCCCCAATTTCCGTATATTACCTGTGGGAATCCAATAAATCAATGTGGTTTTGATAAAATTGTGTTTTAATATATTCAATTCATGCTTAACTTGCTTAAGCGGACAAACCAAATTACAATTGAAATGCTTTTTGTATTTTATATAATAGATTTAAAAAAAAATAGTTTCCCAGTATCTGCAATATTTGTTGCAATAAATTGGCAACTGGACAGTGACGTCATTGCGTGACAACTCCCAGAGCGCTAGACCTTGTTTTCTTGGATCATGAACATACCTGAGTACTTAAGTATTGCACCAATACGAGCAAATATTTCTGCAAGTATTTGTCCATAACGGATGGCAGTTACTATGATATCGTGTTCAAGTAATGACCTCATTTAGCCAGACGCCTTCATCTTACGATGTGCTTCAAAATAAATGGAAATGGCACCAAAAAGTCAAAATGAAAAATTTCGGTTTCACCAAAGGGTTTACGAAAATACGTATGCTTTAATTTTTTTTAAATAAACGCAGAAAATACATGAGTTATTTTTGTAGAGCTTTTGGCATACCAAAAGCTTAGATAGATTGTTATTCATCATGAGGAATCAAAACTTTTTGTTTTGATGTCACCTTTTGGACCATCCTGTATACATATTCTCAAAAAGAATTATCAATAGTCATAATATCGCTTACATAACAGTTTTATTTCTTTTTAAGGTATAAGATTACTCGCACGTCAGTTTTGGGCGACTTCTTACAGGGTCGCCAAAAAAAAAAAAACAAATATTTACAGTGGTGTTATTGTAACATCATTTTGCTACAATAATGCCATTGTTTTTGACGATACCACAAGTTGTATAGTGAACATTTGCGATTTCCTTATACGTATGTATTACAAAAGTTGCGCAAACGCAGATGCACTGGCCCGATGTTACTAAACAGATTGGCCCACTCGCATGTATTTTCAACTCATGATTTTTTAAATATCTGTGTAATATAGCGTGGCGGTGACCTTAAAATTTAAGGAAAAGAAATGTTCATTTAAATATATACAATAGATCAGAGACTGCCTACGATATTACATTAAAATAGGCTATCAGAAAGTTGGTTCATATGAAAAAAAAATGCATATAACTCAGTGAAAAATGTAATTAAATATAATATGTACCTACACTTAAGAAATTATTAAACCGACTTGTAAAGTTCTGAGATATAAGCGTTTAAAGTTTTTGGTCGGATTAGGAAGGGATGCTCTGTCCCTTTCCCGCAGTGTCAATAAGGAGTTTGTATAGCGTACATAAAAGTGACGTCAGTTATAAGTGATAGGTATGCCGCAACGATCCCGCCCATGTCGCGCCAATCAGGAAGCACTCATTGAAATATACGTAGAGGTACTTATACTGAATCTATGGAAATATAGGAACTCTGATCACTTTCTGTAATGCGTATATACCGAGCGTGCCGATACCGTACAACTGCTGCACCGACAAGTCGGGAAACTTAAGGCGCGGTCTGATCACGATTTCAAATTCCTTTTTCCCGCTCACGCCATGATCTAATCATCATATTTGATGATGATGATTTTGTGGCTGTGGTTAACGTTTTCTTTTAAAGTTTTCAAATACTAGTCTGGCTATATTTCGTAAATTAAAAATTTAAAATATGTGGTTGTTGCTGAAAATTCAGAGTATTTCAATTCAAAAGCTTTTTGTTGCGCATTTTTTTTTTTAAGAATTTAGATAATTTAACAATTTGTTATTCGGTCAAAATTATTAACAGGTGTTATTTGTACTTGTAGTATTTTTTGAATCTGATCACACAATAAACAGTATTTTTTTATTATTTCGTCACCTCACACTAAGCGTTTAAAAACACTTCTTTCAGTTAATTTTGCGATTGTTCCGCGCCTTAATGAGATCCGTCTAGCGTGTATATGATCTGCCACGATCTCTTTCCTGCTATCTGACCTTGGTATACTAGTATATCCATTGAGTATTCATTCCTGGAGATGTACATGGATAACCTGGAGAAGAAGTTCACTATTCGTAATTGTACCGACCCGGGTATGTCCTAAAACTGCGACCAGAACCACCGGAGGATGGGCAGCGTCCTATTAGTACACGGTGAACATACTGCGATCCCCAAGCCGCCTGCCAAGCGTGGGGATTATGGCAACACCCTTCTCTACGAGGGAGGCCTTTGTTCAGCAGTGGACGTTTACAGGCTGATGATGATGAATTGTACCGTCAACGAAAGCCTGTTCTTAAAATCGAACTACTTTAATATTGAAACGTTAGTGCGGAATGCGGTCCATGGGATCTTTAGGACGCCTCCAACACCACATCTCCAGAGCGTCAATTTTGCGGCGGTAGTAGTCGCAGGGAACAAACAGGTTACTGCTTCAAATAGGAAAATTGGAAAATTTCATAAGTTGAACCTATGTGTTTTTGCTCCTGCCCTACCAAATCTTCCCCAACCTTTCCCCAGCAGATACCTGTTAATGGCACATTTTTGCATCCGGTTCATTAGATAATGGTGTATACGGCCTTTATATAGCAATTAAACTCGCATTTTTATATAAATAAATAAATATTAGTTGAGCATAAGCATTGCATAGTTAGTTGAGTATAAGCATTGTTAAGGCAGCAGGAAAGCAGTGGACAAGGCTAGCACAGAACCGGAAAAGATGGCGCGCTGAAGATGAGACCTATACCCAGCAGTGGGTGGAGAATGGTTGATGATGATGATGATGAAGCATTGCCATTCAGCGTGGTAACGCCGCCAGCAAGCTGGGTTCGCTGCCAACTGGTGGTGAGATTGAGCATTTGGATTGTCTTTAGACCTTCAACGGTATATGGGCAATCTAACTGTTTTTGTAGTGTAATAATTAGCTTGTTTTTTGTTCAGGTATATAGGCACTTACCATAAATAAAAATAGTTTGATTATCGAGTTACTAATCAAGTTGGAACATCATTACGACAAATTTTATAATTATTGATAAGGCTCGAAGAAATTGGCTACTTTTTCTTATCTATTACATTTCTCGTTCAGCAAGTACGTGTTAATATTTCCATCAAAGTTATCACATCACAAGGAAGCATGTAGCAGATATACTGAGATAATGGCATGCTAATAGCTTGCTGATAAACTGCATTCAGGTTTAGATTAAAGTGGTAATTTAAATTGCTGATTCCGGATTTAAACTTACTGTCATCAAAATCAAACATTCACTTTTGCAATCTTAAAATCCACACTCATAATTACTATACACACAAAAGTTAAATCTTTTATGTCCTGCAGTCTGAATGAGCTGTCAATGATAATGATGGAGAGTATCGTGGATCGATCAAAGATAATGTTATTCATCGTCAAATATCAAAATCACAAAAATCTACAAAGTGGTTGGAGCTTAAAAATAATTTTCCTAGTAACTAGAGCTGCCCTATTTGCGAGATTGCGTGCTCTACGTACCTTTGCGTGCGCATAGTTATTTTCAGCCCTAAGGCTCTGTTTTTAAGGCGTACTATTGTTTTTCTCGTGTTACCAAGTCAGAACAGGATTTCATCAATGGTGGGGTTACTCCAGTTCAAGGACTTTACGTATTTAAAAAAAATGTTTGTTTCCCCTGAACTCCTTAATTTACAAACCTATTTTTTAAAAAAAAATTTTTGAATGAATTACTTTTAGAATGGACCAATAGAAATTTCATCATAATCGTCTTAGTAATTCGGTTTTTAAATCAAAATAACTGGCAAAAAAATATGTCAAACAAAATTAGGTATTTACTCATTTTGAAATCGGTTTTCTAAATTGATAATTATCAAGTTTATTTAATTATATTCAATCTATACATATATACGAACACTAAACCTAAATCTAGAGGAAAATAATAACGTAGGTAGTTAAATATTATCTACATTAGGATATTTGCCAAAATGGGGGCCTTACCCAACAGAGATGATAAAATTATCATAACTTAAAGTCACGTAAACGTAACCATAAAGCCTATCATAATATTTACGTTTTTTACCCTAAAATTACAAGATTGCATAACTGTAGATATAAAAACTCAAATGTTAGACAGTAAGACGATAATGCCTGACGTCTCAAAAAAAACATTGCAAAGTACTCTCACTTACCGCTTTCTGTTTAAGTAATTATTATATTATGCCTCGGAACTGTTGGAATATTAATGTCAATTTTATTCAGTAAGAATTTTGTAACTAAGAATTTAAGTTGCACATGCATGGCAATTTGGGCGAGTTAAGGTTTTTATGTGTAGTTTTCAAATAGCTCTCATTCTAGTTTATACAACGCATGTGTAAAACCTGTTCATTTCCATATTTCTAACGTCTGAAAACTAAAACTAAAGTACACCAAGACTGAAAAGGAAAAAATTATAAATTAAAAAAACCGACTTTAAAATTAGTAACGTAGTACAAAAGTGGTAGTGGGCCATCTAGAGAGTTTCCTCTACATAGTTCGTCGAATCAGGCGTTACTTTGCAGTAGTCCATCTTCAAAACTGTACAATAAAGAATTTGGGATAAAATAATAAAGATATTTACCGTGGTAAGGTTATGGAATGATCTCCCGATATTTCGGCACAGTTACATGCACCATGTTCACGGGAAGACTGAAGAATGCGGGTGGTTAGTCACAGTTAAAAAGCACCATAACCGTAGTGTGTCCTGTAGTGTCATATAACTTTAGTGAACAACCGTGATAGTTTGAAACAGTGCTTTAAAATAATATAGTAAAATAATTTATTTCAAATTTCTTATTGTATTTAAAGCGACGCGACGTAGGAGCTGAAATATACTAGAGAAGACGGTCTCTTTTTTACTATGTAGACTAGTCTACATATTAAAAAAATAATCACGAAATTGGTTTACACTCCACACATACCGGAGTAATAGGTTACATAAAACATATTTTTCATAAAATACGGCCTGAATTGAGAACCTCCCTATGCAGGCCTAGTACGTGGACAAATTGTCTTTCCATTGTTTTTATCCGCGCGTAGACGCGACAAAGCTAGAATATGGATGCGTTTGTCGTTTACGAGCGGTATAAAAACGGTGGAAAGGCAATTTGTCCACGTACCTACTAGACCTGCATAGGGAGGTTCTCAATTGCCTGCTGAAATCTTTAAAAAATTAGACATACCTACTGACTTCCAAACTGGAAGTCAGATTCCTTTGTGTTTAAAGGGAGAATGACCAACATCTTCATGATAATTTCATTATAAGGTACCTACCTGTGTAGGTCTGTTTGCTTCCTCAACGTTTTGACTATAAAAACTTGTACTTAAATGTGTAAAACGTACTTCAACTTATATGGGCAGATTGCCCTGATGTAAGTAAGCCGTTGAGTAAGGTATTGAAAAGTATGCAACATCTGGTAAAATTTACTACTTTACCAACTCTACTGCAATATTTGAAATGACTATGACTATGTGGTATGTTACTTTATATGTATGTGTAGGTACCTACCATGTTCTAATACAAATAATGACAAATAAATAATTTGAATTTGACTTCTCATCTGCGACATTTTCAAATAACTATAACTGGGGTTCTTCAAAAAGTTGTGATGCCCCTGGTGTACAGATATCCATAGGCGACGGCGTTCGTTTACCATCAGGCGGCCCGTTAGCTTGTTTACCACCACATCTCATAAGAACTCTTGGAAATAACCCCGGAAGGTCAAATAATACCAATAAATTATCATGCCTTTGTTTTATCGCTGTCAATAGTAAATTCTAATATTTATGGGCAGTAGTAAGGTCTGCAGTCGCAGAGCGTGGGCTTGCATAAGGACAGCCGGTGCTAACGGCCGCACGACGTGTCTCGAATGTATTTCCAAAGCATCTACGCAGACCATACCGACACGAAATCGATTCTGTCAGGTCAACGGGTTTAGCAACACAAATGGCAATTTTGAAATGGTTCGATCTGTATAAACACTTGTCCATTGTGTGATGGCGATAGCAGATAAGGACGACACACCTGGAAAGGAACCATAACGGTTCATTGAAATCGAAAGATTGAACCCGCTGAGCGTGCGCCGGTGTTCAGTACTTACCTAGCAGAGAACAGGTTCCGCAGCGCAGGCGCGGTTCGGCGACACATCCCGAGCGCGCGAGGTTGCGCCGCCGCAGTGCTCCGCCGGCCGCTTGTCTACACGCGCGCGCATCCATACCCCGACGCCGACCACCCGCGAACTACATTCACCAACCGCTCTTATCACCGCTTGTAACCAATCAACAGTGATTCTTCCTAACTTATTAGATACATGACAGATCTGGTGTTGATGTGTTTGTGTTATCGGCTTGGACCGTTGGATATTATGTTGCGGAGCGAAGAGTGTTGATCGTGGCTATGGCGAGCTTTGAGGACCTCGCCTTCGACTGGGCGTCGCTTTGCCAGGAGTGCCCCGAGTGCTGGACCACTTCTGGTAAGTGACCTTTATCTATGTAAACTGTTAGTTTGTTCAACTTATCTAATCCTGCGGAGTTGTTCGAAACCAACGAACTTTTCATAGATCGGTTTTCAAGTGTCAACTATTTATGAAGCTGGCGCGGGAAGATAATTTAAACGAGCTATATTTTTTGACGCACATATTTAAACGACTATTCGATGGAAACATTACAATAATTAGGATATTAGGTTTTTTACTACTATTTATTCTGCCAATGATTCAAATTATACAACTGCAACAGGGGCTAGCGACCTACCCTCATTTGCGTTAAACGTTTTTAAAGCAGGACCTCTTTTATTTTATCCAATGAACATAAACATTTTTATAGTTATGTTATGTCTGACTGTCTTCCATTCAATTCTAATGTTTTACATATAATTTTCAACAAATATGACAAAGTAGCTCGCAGGTCCGTGCGACAATGACAAATAGTTAACTGAAAGGTATGCAGACAAGTATCAATAGGTTAATCATATGTATGCCGTATCAAACAATGCGTGACTTACCTTTGATCGAGGTAAGTTAATAATATTATCAAGATAAACTAAGCCCAAGTTCCGTCAGTTATTTTCTTACTTACAGACGCTGTATCATCACAAATAGTAAAACAGTAGGTATCTAGATCTGATTCATTTATAAATCTGATAATCTGAAAGTCAATTATTATCTACCTTATGTACCTAAATGTCAATTATTAAAATTATCATATCGATTGCATCTATCTTCTAATTAGTCATGAAATCGTTTGATTGACTCTATTAATAATTCGTAATGCAGCAATAAATTGGCACATTTTACATCATAATACTTTATAGCTGGCCAGTAATATGCATAGAAAGTATTTTACATCTAAATGTAATGTACATTGCACTTTCAAAAAGAAATGGCATGTGATAATAGCTATAAGGCATTCAACCTTCGTTGCGTATTGCGCACGAATTCTACATGCCACTGACTCTCAAAATATGAGCTAATGTTTACTTGAATAACTAACACTGGCCAGTAGCTGTGTGATTTGTTGTTATGAAATGGGAAACAATATTTGTCTTCACTAGAGGACCAAAACAATGTTTGTATAGGTATCCGTCCAAAATGAATAAATTTTATGTGAGAGTGTCAAATAACCTGGTGTGATGGGAAGCCTCTAAAAAAACTGAAAACGTCTATTAGGTAGGTATAAGAAAAGTATAATTTTGATTACCGAGATTTTGTTTACCCACAATAATGACCAGTTACTTTGGTAAAACATCAGAGACAAATGGAGAAATGAGTAGGTATTAAGATCATAATTCGAGGCCATGCCATTAATTTCAAAAAATCTATTTCTTCATAGAAATTCCTAAGATTCGTACTCAACGATTTGGGTCATCATTTATTATTATGTAGGTAGGTACTGCCCAAGAATGGAACTCCCTGCCGTCTTCCTTGTTTCCTGAGAACTACTAAGTATAGGTATATGCATCTTCAAGGCTAGAGTGAATAGATTTCTTTGTGAATAGAGTTGGTGGCTTAACGTATATCTATTCAATTATTTTTTTTCGTCAGATTCATAGATTAATACCAAGATAAACACCGCGAGCAAACTCAGCATGACGCATTGTAGCTACTAACACGAGAGCAATTTAGTTGCAGCTCCATTCGCACGGCCAACTGCATTCGAAGAGATTACAGTTAACGGACGGAGATCGAACTGAATTGTGCATGCTAGTTGGAGCATTGATCCAACTTAAGACAGGCCACAGACATCCAAAGTAGGTGTGTGAAATCGCGGTCCACAGATCCTTAAAGATCTGTGATCAGATTAAAGAATGAGTTTTCTGTTGTTATTAGTAATTTTGTGCATTGCATTAATTTCATTATGAAAGGCCAAGGTTAAACAAAACTGCACGTTGCCTTTCATAATATTTCGCGCGTTCGCAATATTTCGTAGTACAGGTGTAGTGGAGGCGTGCAATCATATGCATTTGAAACACGCGATGTAGTTGTCATATCGATCGTATTGCATTTGTTTTTAATTTACAACTTTGTTTACAATAAGTTATTGTATGAAACTAAATGCCCGTGACTTTGGTCTTCCTCTACTCTATTCTCTACTCTTCGGCGTATATATCAATATAAATATATAATAGCGAAATTCACCTACTCACACATTCACTGCATCACGAAATCTCGAAAACTACTTGACCTACGAAGCTGAAATTTAGCACATAGATTCCTTATGGGGTGTGCAGATCCGCTAAGAAAAGATTTTGCGATAGGGCCGAATTAAGACAAAATGGGTTGAAAATCTACGCGTACGTAGTCGCGGGCAATCATCATCATTATCATGTAGCTAGTATATATATATTGGCGAGCCAATAGATTTAATTTTCAAAAACCCTTTCTTACTGTTCACCTACGTTATATAAGTAACACTTATAGAACAATTCATGCTTCTAGACCCTGTGGTTTAGCCTGTGCGTCTGACAGAGAATGAATGAAATTAAGCTTTTTATTATGTAGATACACGAATATTTAAACCCTAAAAACCTTTAAAGCCTTATAGTACATTACCTTACAAAAAAAAAATGTGTACACTTTTTTTTTAACAAAGGTGGCCTTTGCGGCGCTACTGTGGTGTTGGCAGTTATCCTCTCGAGTTTAATATACGTTGGTTTCCCCCAAGTTATGCATAGTGCCTTTTACCACATCTACGATGATATTGCAGATTTTCATGAGTTTTCATATTTTTAAATCAAATTTATATTATTCAAAATACAATGAAAACCTCATTTGATTAAATGTTCTAAAAAAGTCATGTGATATTGACTTGTTTAAAAAAATCAGGGCCCTGATTCTGTAACTACAAACACGCACGTAACGCGCCGTTTTAAGTTTACCTCTAAAAGTTGGTCTTTATTAATAGGGAATAGAGTCCAAATTTTAAGAGGTTAACTTAACGCGGCGCGTTACCTGCGTGTTAAAGTTACGGAATCAGGGCCCTGTTCGTTTACCCCTGCGTAATGTTTTCTTTCCACTTAACCACATGGACTTTAGTTACTATCACAGAAAACAGAAGTAGACGATTTTTTTTTCTCTTCTGTGGTTACTATAGTTTACGGTCCTTTTTAAGTATTATTACATTACGATTACGATTACGATTATGGTCATCATGACAGGCTGTGGTATTAATTCATTATGATTCCTTATGCAATTTCACCCACTGGTTATGGCTACTATAGATTTCCTGTAAAACTACTGCAGTAACATCGTAACAGAGGACCTTCGAGTTTAAAATGTCAAACAGGTGTCTTAAAGCTAGACTATGCATCTGAGTCTGTATAAGGCAATCACTGGCAAATCTTTTATTTTTGTATAGATTATTTATCCAAAAAAAAATATTGGTGTTCATAGGTCTTTAAACATTACCAGTGATAAGACATATTACTATTTTGTAAAAAAAAGTTAATATTACCTAGGTAGGATATAATGACATTTATTTGGAATGTGCTTAAGTAAATCACCCATAAATTGGAAGAATCCATTGTTTAGTCAAGTGTTTCATTGAGGTTATAGAATTCAAGCTTTAAGAGAGAAATGTAAATATTGTCGAGGTTGTAGCAACATGGTATTATATTCATATGAGATACACAATTCTTAGTTATATATACTTACCGCACCAACTTTCAGGAACTGGGTAAATGGAGGTTATTCCGTGATACAGGTTAAGTTGTGATAATTTATTAAAAGTTCGACGTAAAGTTTTCTGCAAAAGCTATGTAACTGAGATTCATACTAGCATCTCGCTCACTTTTAAGTGCATCCCTATACGCGTTTTCACTTCAATTCCGACACAGGCAAAAACGTTACAAACGTTTAAAAAAAATATCTTTACTTAACCTGTTTCACCACTGAAAACATACTAGTATTATTCCGAGATATCACGGAATAACCTCCGCTTACTATATCTAATTTATTAGGTAGGTATAGGTAACCAAGTACATGATGTGACAATAAGATCGTGTCAATAAACTGACGGTAAACATAGATACCTACTTACTTAAACTTGCATAGTAATTAAATAAATAAATAAATATTCGGGACATTTTTGCACACACGGTCATCTGACCCCAAACTAAGCAAAGCTTGTGATATGGCTGGCAGAGACTGATATACATACATATATAGCTTTAAATACATACTTAAATAGATATTAACACCCAGATATAGAGCAAACACAAATGTTCATCGCATAAATGTTTGTCCTAGATGGGAATCGAACCCATGCCCCCAAGCTCAGAAGGTAGGTTCACTACCAACTGGACCAACGGGCTATCAGATGATTTGAGAATGGCAATTGAGTGAGAGATAACAGAATCTTGAAAACAAAAATCGTGAAAGCTTTGGGAAGTGCATACTCACGTCTGTTAGACTTCGACGACTCCGTTCAAACCTCGAAACCGCCTAGAAAACTATAAAAGGGCTTATTCAAATGCAAAGTATTAACTTTCGAAACGCCAAGCGAATTAACACAAGCGTGGAACTAATGGTTCAAGAATTCGGATACACTAACGGGTCCCGTTATTTGGCCATGTCAAATTCTTACTTATTAATATTCAGGTGACACGGCGCGGCCCTTTCGAGATGCACCGGCGCAGCGCCTATTGAAGCTCTGAATATGAATATAAAGACCTATAACATTAACCTCTATTTGTAAACTAAAACAACAATGACAACGACAGTCAATTACAGACATGCGACGCGCTTGAAGGATCCCGTTTTTTTTAAATCAAACTATTATTGACTGCATTACTTAAGTACTTACTAATTTGGCTGACATTTACACTAATAGAAGACGTAAAGTTTGCGTGTATATTTGAGGTAATCTTAAAAAATTAAAACACGTGACGGATTCTATGCTATGCTAACGTCCTTTTTAGGGATCCGTACCCAAAGGGTAAAAACGGGACCCTATTACTAAGCCTACGATATATGTCTGTCTGTCTGTCCGTCTGTCCTACTTATTAACGGCTATATCTTTCGAACCGTAATAGATAGCGAGTTAATATTTTCACAGAATATGTATACGGCGGATTAACCAAGAAACAATAAAAAAAAGTTAAAACGAAAGGGTCCCGTTTCGTATTTACAACAAACTTATTTTTTACGTATTTTTGTATTAATTAGCTTTAATGTGAAAACGGTAATTCGAACAAGCGTCAAACTTGGCATGATTATAGTGTGAGTCGGTGTCAAAGTTTAGTTCATTACCAAGTTATAACTGGTGATTCATTACCTGACTGACCTCTTTATCATTTCACCAAATCGAAATTCCATATTTAATTTTGAAGTCGGTTTTTTAAATTGATAATTATTGTATTTTGTGGTGGTACGGAACCTTCAGTGCGCAACCCTGACTCGCACTTGGCTAGTTTACTCTGAGGTTCAGGTACTGCCGTGTCGTGTCAATATTATTTAGAAACAAAAGTCAATAATTCAAATAACAGGGCCAGTTCACCCATTAACAAACCAAGGGTCAATGATAGATCCCCCAATTAAACGTAATCGTGAGACATCCGTGTGAATTCAAATTTGGTAATAATTTACAATACCTTTATGGCGTTTAATAATAAATAATTGTGATTAGAATGATATTTCAATGTCTTTTACAATATATTTTAATTACAACGTTCTATGAGAAACGAAAGTGAAATGAATTCACTTTTGATACAATGGCTCTAAATCGCTCAATTAGCGCCAAGTTCAAAGATCTATTAATTAGTCGAAATGTTACGTTAGCTTTTATAACTGGTTGTTTTAAATTTACATGATTGCAAAGTGAGTTACGAGCTTTCTAGCGATCGAGTACGCAACGGCACAACGCACTCGTCATTTTATAAATAAATATTAAGCAGGATGTATATTTAAGGTTATACGGAGCTGTGGTAGTAAGTTGAAAGAGAGTCATTGTACTCAACGTTTTCAACGAGGTCAACCCAGAAGTCACGAAAAAAAGCGTTCTATAGAAAAGTATCATTCAAATTAACTCGACGTTTGGAATAGCTTACGTACAAAAACGTCACTAATGTCACGTCGTGGCCCCAGAAATGCCAAAGAGAGCGTTTACGCACTAGTTTTATAATTTGAATTTTGATCTGCCGTTTAAAACACAAATACTGAAAATTATGAGGATTACTCACTTAATCATTAATCACAAGATTGCTTTATTTTAATATGATAAACAATTTAAGATGGTTTCGTAAAATTAGTCAAATACCATATTGCGCAAATTTATTTAGGTACGAAATAAGTTATTGGTCGCCGAGGATTGAACTGGGTGCCGTCAGATTCTAAAACGCACATGTTAACCGCTCGGCCACCATCCCTAGTGCAGGTCTAGGTACCTAAGTGTTATTGTAACAGTAATTCGAGAATCGATGAGCTATCAATATGCTATCTATTCGACTATGAATGCCATGCTTCGTCGATCAACGCTTTTTTCGCGTCTGCTTCATTATACTTGGATAACGTTACACTGTCGTGGTTATGTAAATATATTTCATATTCAAATGAGATGGATCTTGGCACTGTCTGCTTGCCAATCTTTTTTTTACTCTTTACTGTCTCACTGTGCAAGGTCTCCCCCATTTCCTGCCATAAATCCCGGTCCTCCGCCACCTAGCCAACCTCTTCGGAATGAGGCCAGAAAAAAAAAACTTTGTTTGTTACATCAGAACTCCTTTAATTATGGAACTGACTCAAAATCAAAATAGCTGGGAAATTCATACATTGCGCATTTAACTAATTTTGAAGTCGGTTTTTTTAAATCATAATTTTATCCAAAGTGTCATTTACAAAATGTTGGGTGTGTTATCGGGCAAGACGCAAAATAAAATAACATTATATATTTAACAATATTAACATTATTTATTATGAATTAGCAGGCATCTATGGTTATCTAGTTATATAGGTACATAACGTTTGTTCCTAGGTAACTAATATAGATATTGTCTATAATCTATATTATATAAATATGAATCCCTATTTACCTTGGTCACGCCATATCTTGAGAACGACTTTGCCGATTTCATTCAACTTTTTTTTTAAATTTTCTAATACTTTATAGAGGGTTATTAAGGAAAAAAAAAATTGCGCAGAAAATAGTAAAATGTCAGAAAACTTAACGACAATTATTTCCTTGCGGGCGAAACCGCGGGGCGCAGCTAGTACCTAGTACCTATTAAAGAAGTAAAGCTAATTATCTTGTTGATTTTGAGAACCAGACTTGTTCTCAATAATGTCATCGCAAGACACAAATTTGTGACTGCAATTACTTCAACGAAGAGCGCGCACAATTTTAAATAAGGGTAGTGGCATCGCTTATCTCTTAAAAATCGATTCACGACACCCTGGTCAATACTGCATACCCATCAAGCATTAAAAAAATCAATTTATTACTGTTTATCTGGATTCTGGGCCGCGAGCCACATCATTGTAGTCTGAGGGCCGCATGCGCCCTGCAGGCCGAATTTTTGACATGACTGCCCTAAAGTCTTTGAAAGCAAAATATTACTGGGCCTTTCTATAGTTAACTTCGGCCTTTCTAGACCTAAGTAACGCGGAGTCTTCATGCTCAAGCTTTGATGGGATAGTAGATATGTAATGCTACTTTGCTTTAGGCATCAATTTACCTATTACTCAATATGTACATTACCTTTTTAACTGTTCTCCAACCACCCGCATTCTTCAGTCTTCCCGTGAACATGGTGCATGTAACTGCGCCGAAATATCGGGAGCTCATTCCACAACCTTACCACGGTAAATATCCCGTAAATAATCATATAACTTTAGTGAACAACCGTGATAGTTTAAAACAGTGTTTTACTCAATATGTACTCCCACTTGCACGCCTATGATAAATGGTATCTTTATCTGTCATCTTGTTTTATATTCATGTTATGGTTTCATTACCTTTTGTGGCAAATAGTACCCTTACTTTGTTATTACGTAAAGTGCGTCCTCAGGCTGTGATTGCTCATGGTTTAACGCAAATAAAACGCTTTGAATAAATTGGGTTCGAACCATGTCATCGTGACTGTTCCGATAGTTCCTTTTGCTGTCCAAAGAAGAATAACTTTTCTTATTGTGACATGGTGTTATTTTTTTTAGATGCAAGCTGCTCTAATCTGCAATCGTGGGTTGTCTCGTACCAATTGTGATGCCTATCAATTGGCAGGTACTTACCGATATGTGTAATCGTGTCTCATCGCATACAATACATTATGTAATGCTGGTATCTAAAGTCGTGTAAGCTACAAACCTGTTGCTTTTGTATAAACCTACGCGAAATGTTATCATACAATCGTTCAAGTTCCATCCTACTTAATGTTATGCTTAGTGTGGCATAGTAGGTACATGACCCTATGACTACAATACCTATTAGACATACGTAGTATAGTAATAGATCGTTGTCCTATTAATAAGCTAGGTACAAGTCATCATCATAATAAGCCATGTAATAGTCCACTGCTGGACTTAGCCTACCCCCGAAAGGGCGATTGGGCCATATATCTACCACGCTGGACCAATTGCGAGTTGGTGTACCACTTCGGCCGTTCAAGTCACCGTAGTTCCGTAACCAGTTACGAATGAGTAAAAAAAATTCTTTTCACATACGCCATTGAATTTATTCTCCGTACGTATGTAGGTTTTTCCTCACGATGTTTTCCTTCACCGAATAGCCAGTGGTATGAAAATCCGAACATAAACTCCAAAGAGCTCATTGGCACGGGCCCAGGATTTGCACTTCACATCTTCAAATCTAGCGGTCTTCCTAATAGGCTACCATGGCACCTATTTTTGGAACAAGAATGTCAAAATAATTTAAGCTAAAACCCGCCCACGCCGCGCTGCGTGCCCCGCGTGACTTTACCTACCCTCTATTATATTTATTCTGTGGCCGGGCTTACTAGTTTCAAAAAAAGTTTCAATAACGATACCGAATGCGTGATCAAAATTTGCTCGCTAAAACGTAACCCTGTGAACTCAATAAAAATCATCAAGTAACACATAAAAAACTAAATTTTTGGAGTCGGTTGAAAACACACTGGATTAATGACGCAGCCTAATAATGATGGGTAAAAAGTAAATACGTACCTATAGCCTACACCAATGACAATATAACTACTTGACTGCTCATCCTTTACCCCGCCGCAAGTCAAAGGTTCTAAAATGTCAACCTAAACTATTTCGAGCGGGCCAATCGTAGGCGCGAATTGAAATGAATGACTTTTGAGTCTCCAATCGTCCAATAAGCGTCAAGTCGCGACCGCCGTGGCTTCATTTTGCAAAAGGCAGTTTTGACTACAAGTGGTTATATTATCTTTGGTCTATAGGATCTTTGGTCTATATAAATGCCTAAGTGACAAACCCTAATGTTAGAGTTTCAGTACTAAGCCTCTGACAGTAGTTAATATAAAAAAAAACACTGCCTACAATTTTACGTTTCATTCGACCCACGGTAGCATCATCATCATCATCATCATCATCATCAGCCGGAAGACGTCCACTGCTGAACATAGGCCTCCCCCTTTAACCTCCACACTGAACGACAGCCCGCCTTTTGCATCCACTGGATACCCGCGACTCTCACAATGTCGTCGGTCCATCTAGTGGGAGGCCTCCCTACGCTGCGTCTTCCACGCCACGGTAGCGCTCAGTTGTAATTGCCACTCACCCTTTTTTGTAAGTGAGCCGTACTTGCAGTTGGTTTGACGGAGCGAAGAGAGGTCCCAGATTCTAATAATAATAATAATAATTTATTTATTTCCAAGTAACATAGACTCATACAAATCACAAAAATAATATCAATAGAAAAAATAGAAAAAATTAATAATAGTAGCTAGTCACATTACACTAATAATAATTATTACCAATTGAAATTTAAAATAATTAAACTAAAAATGTCAACATTATACAATAAATTAAGTCAGTCATCAGTACCTACCCTTACATTAATAAACTAGGGCCTACTGTGTGCAGTGTGCAATGTGTAGGCTGCAACAATGATTTATGTAAGGGCAATCTAGCCTACCTGCTATCGCGGCCAGCATGCTGTTGTGGCTCCCCCGCACGCGCCGCACCAGTGACGTCGCTCGCTTGCGCATTGTGGTGTAGAAGCAATCCACGCGTGCGCACGCGAACATTGTCGACGCACTGCAATAGCGAGGGAGCCCCACCAACATCCTGAACGCGTTATTAAACTGGACGCGCAGGACGCTGTACGATCTTTGCGTATAGTCAGCCCACAGGCTGCAAGCATAGAAAGAAGTGCAATAAGCTCTAAAGAGAGTTATTTTCACCTCCTCCGAACACCGTGCAAACCTCCGGACCACCATGTTAGCTCTTACCGACAGCGCCCTCCGCTCACGTTCAATGTCAGCGTCGTCTTTCAGGGTGGGGGCAAAGTGGGTGGTGGGTGGGTGGTGGGTAAGTCGGCATTTCGGCGTGGTTTGTTAGACGATAACTTACGTATCGTTGATCCGATCTTCATGAAACTTTGTAGGCAAGTAGATTTCAATACATTTTTTAAGTTCGCATACGGGCAAAATTGATCGAGGCGTTCCGAAGTTTTATAGGTCGCGAGGTCTCAGTCGGGGCGAACTACTAGTTGTTCTAAGGCATATCTCCCTCGTCTGATCTGAGGTCTGCGGACTCGCATGACAGCGCAACCCCTAGACTCTCACGGGTATGCGGGTGTAGGTTCAGATTACGCAAACTCCATGGGAGACTGCCACTGAATACTTCAAACTAAAACAATAGACAGACAAAAGAATGACCAAGATTTTTTTACATGGTGTTACACTTTGTTTTCTATATATACCGAAAGACAATGGACCGGTCTATGTAGTAGGCAAGGCAACCTAGACAGTAAATAGTAAGCAGGTACGTATATAAGTATTTGCTACAAATTGTACAATCCAAATGAAACAACTTTATTTAATTTATTTAAATTAAAATCACACATCATGCAATTGCATAATTTACCGTATAGGTAGAAAAGGACGATTCGGTCATTCTTCGGATAGGGTATCCGAACCGCTTCGTTCGCCGTATGCGAACTTAAAAAATGTATTGAAATCTACTTGCCTACAAAGTTTCATGAAGATCGGATCAACGATACGTAAGTTATCGTCTAACAAACCACGCCGAAATGCCGACTTGTCTCATTAGCCATTAGAATCTGGGACCTCTCTTCGCTCCGTCAAACCAACTGCAAGTACGGCTCACTTACAAAAAAGGGTGACAAGCTCGCCTGCTGGGCGAGTTCGACTAGTCATCAAGCCTGATTTAGGCCAGATGCGTACGCACCCGTTACACCACTTTACCATATCTCCCTTGTTTATCTAATCTGAGCCGTAGACCAAGATACGCGTTTTCTGAGAATAAGCTTGCAAATTTCCCATATTCTCTGAAGTTTGGACCTACTTCAATCTGTGAACATGCATCAATGTACATGTGGGCATCGACTTTTATCTGTCGAGTAAAACTTTTAGCATTAAGTTAGACCCCTTCTCACCTTCATTTCTAAACTATTAAAAGCTTGTCACGTGCCATGATAGGTCATAATTATTAAAAACTTATTCAACATTATTTCGAACATTTTGTGATTATTACTTTTTTTACACATACTTTTTTTTAAGGTTAACTATTTTTTTTTTCTGAATATAGTTTTCTAGAGTAAAAACTTGTAAAATAAGTATAAATTGAGAATTTTAAAAACTTCCGCTAAAAGAACTGACTGTCATCAAATGGCTGAACAATTTTTTTAAATTGTAATTCGCACTCTCGATCATGTCACCTTTCAAACAAAACAAAAACTAAATCAAAATCGGTTCAGCCGTTTGGGAACTACGATGCCACAGAAAGATACACAGAAACACACGTTAAACTTCTAACACCCCCCCATTTTGCGTCGGAGGTTAAAAATAAGTGCTTATAACTTGTAAACATGTAACAATCTTAATTTTGCAGTGACGATAAATGTATACGGAGACTTTCAACCCGAGAAGGTCAAAAACCTGAATACCTACGAGTTTGTACCTAGATCTTATTTTATTTAGTAATATGCTTTGACCGCCAACTCACCTGATGTTAAACGATGAGGTGGTCTACAATGGAACACGCTTGCCTAGAAGAAACCGATTCGCTCGTGATTTGAAGACTCCCCGATTGTAACAATCGGGGAACACCTATTCAGGCAGCGCATTCCACAGACTAGCAGTTCGCACAATAAAAGTGAAAAAGCTGAAACACAGGTTGCGCCTATATTTTTCCTCGACGTGTGTGCTCATAGGTTTTTAAAAGGAGTGCGTTGAATTGTTGTGTAGATACATGGCACACTAAGTACCGTTAGTTGCAAAGACTTTAGAATTTTCAGGGATGTCAGTCGTAAACTCAATTTACGAATTAAAAAAACAATAACAAAAAAACTCAAAATTCACCTATTAAAATTTTCATCGACAACGTGTTCGTGTCAAGCTTTTTTTTTTGAGAGGCGATAATTTTCTATAATTTTATCTTGTTGGTGACAACATTTTATTACTGCAACTACCAATTTTAGATATCGACGTAGTTCGTCGGTTTAACGGATTATTACCATCTGCCCCTACAAACGTCCCTCACGCAGGGGCAGACGATAACAACTATGGGTATCGACCTCCGCGAATGGTTGAACCTAGGCGGTTGCTGTAATTTAACGCTCGCTGTCAAAAGTAGTTCGTCTGCGCAACCCTTTATATTCATCAACCAGAAGACGTCCACTGCTAAACATAGGCCTTCCACTTTGACCTCCACACTGAACGACAGCTTGCCTTATGCATCGACTTTCACGATAGTAGGAGGCTTACCTACGCTGTCTTCCAGTTCGTGGTCTCCTTTCATTTCTTCCCCATCGATTATCGATTCTTCGAGCGATGTAGCACTCATTGCCACTTCAATTTGTAAATTCTAATAGCTATGACGGTGACTCTGGTTCTTTGGAGAATTTTCACGTTCCGGATTCTAACCGCAATCCTTAGTCATCATCATCATTTCAGCCGTAGGACGTCCATTGCTGGACATAGGCCTGCCATCGATCTCCAAAAGGGCCGGTTGGAAGCGTCCTGCAGCGTTTCCCTGCGGTCTCTTTTAGGTCGTCTGTCAATATTGTGGGTGGACGTCCTACGCTACGTTTACCAGTCCGTGGTCTCCATTCGAGAACATTTCAGCCCCATCGGCAATCTGTGCTGCGTGCTTTGCCCTTGCGTATACCCTTAGTACACAAAATAAATACAAATACAAGTAACCAGTGCTCCTTATGTTATTAGGCAATTAATACGTTTCAAAAACCCGATTTTACTGTAAGTTTATAGAACGGGAAATTGAGAACATTATTTTAACTCCATTTTTTAGGTCTGCTGTCCGCTGAAAAACACAAAATATCTCTAGGTGACTGATCATAATATTTTGATAAATATATAAAACCTATATTATGTATGTATTGTATTAGTTGTTTGTAGTAGTCTTAAGAGGGGGCATCCGAAATTTTATGCTAATTTGCCATGATATTTTAACTAAACCAAATATCCGATCATCGTAATAATTGATATATGTGAATTTTCAATTCATTTTCTTTCCGCCATTAAGACAGAAACATAATAGCAAGATATTTACTCGATACTTTAATGTTTTGAAAATGGTGCCTTTTTGCTAATTTTTTTGATTTTACTTGGAAAGTACTTCAGTTACATATCTAAAATAAATACTCACCGAAGGAAAATATAGTTTGTTTTCCAGTGTTAAGACAAAATTTACCTAGATTAATTAGTACTCTCATAATAAATTATATTCGATTTGAGACTTACGTCCTTTAGTTCTAAGCAACTATTCGGTCAAACGGCAAGTCCGATATTCAGTCTTATTCTGTTGCGCTTTGCATCTAAATAGCGAAACATGCTCCGTTCAACCTCAGTACCGCACTGTGCCTCAACGGGGAAGGACGCACGCGCTTGCTTTTCGCCTTGGTTTTATCTTCCGAATGCGATTATATCAACACCTACTGTATTTTCAAACAAAGGATAATATAAAAAATCGATGGCTCGAGCGCGACCACTTGATGCGGCAACCAAGTGGTGCCAATGACCTTAGAGCACAGACTAGGTAAAGCTACTACGAAAAAATAACATAGATACAAATAAAATGGATACGACTAGGCCCTAACGAATCCATTATTATGTATGCTCAGTAATATAACTATTAGAGTCGGAGTGTTTCTTTGTGACAGACAAACAGACAGAGAGAGAGAGAGACGGAGAGAAGCAGAGAGAGAGAGAGTCAGAAAGATAAAACTAAAAATTAAATGACATTATAAAATAATTTAGGTTCATTATAATTTTATAAAATTAAAATTAAAAATCATTTAAATTAATGTAATGGTTAATTTGACTTGAGAGTTCCATCCACATTTTCTCACGTTTTTACGGCTAAGCGGCTTTCTGCAAAAGGAGGAAGGTTCTCAATTTTAACAGACAAAAAATAGGTTGGTAATAATGGAAGCAAAAAAACTGCTTCTAATAAAAAAAAAAGAAAATGTGGAAAGTCAAACAATAGGTACTTATGTTTTTAACCGACTTCAAAACAGGGGCAAGGTTCTCAATTCGACCGGTATAAAAAAAAAACTAGTCGAATTGAGAACCTTCCTCCTTCTTTGAAGTCGGTTAAAAACATAAGTACCTACTGTTTGACCAGTTGGGTTGGCTCGGGTATGTGCTGGTAAGGGGAAATGCACAATACACTAGCGGAACTACTTACCTTAGTCAAAGTCAAATACTACTTACCTTTTTATCCGACTTCAAATAAGGAGGAAGGTTCTCATTTACCTTAGAGTACCTTCAATTCGACCAGTATTTTTTTATACTGGTTGAATTGCAGTCCACCACTGCGGTGCAACAATGCGGTGCAACACTGCGTTGCAACACTGCGTTGCAACACTGCGTTGCAACACTGCGGTGCAACAGTGCGGTGCAACAGTGTGGTACAACAGTGCGGTACCATCTTTAAATATTTTGAATCACTAGCATAAAATACGAGTTTCTCAGATCAAACGCTAGGTGGCACCACCAATATTTCAGCAAAGTGAAGTTATATCAAAAAATAAATAGCTATTTTTGAATATTTTGAACAAATTGGTTGGAAACATAGGTGAGTTTTTTTTGAGGATTAGGTCAGGTTTTGCGTGATTTGCGTCCAACACTAGATGAGAGCATTTATATTTCAGAGAATCTTGACTTGTATCGTAAAATATTTCTGCCATCCTAGCATATTTTAAATCAGTAACGGTGATTATAGATTGTTCAGTTCTAATACTAGAAGACATCTTCAATATTTCAGTGAAGACTTTAAATCAGAAAATATTTCAGCCATCCTTGAATATTTTAAGTCTGTGGCATCGATTAATGGCTGCTGAGGTCTAAAGCCAAACGACGGCACCAATATTTCAGAGATTTTGAGAAGTAGCTTCACCAACGAAATTTCTTTATTTAATTCAAATCCGAAAATATTTTGACCATCACTACATATTTTGAGTTTTATTCGGTGGTAAATAATTTCACAGGGTGAGTATTAGGGAACTAACGCAGTATTTTTCATACATTTTGGGTAATGAGAAGCCACAGGCAAACCACGGCAAAACTTATCTCAGATGGCGCCACCTTCGCTGGTGCTGTCATTTGTGGCTTATTTGAGGTTATAAACATTGCTCTTGAATGAAACAATAAAAATAAACTTTGCCTTTAAACAGTAAAATGTTTCTATAATGACAGTGGCGAATCTCAGAAAAAAGTCGAATTGCGAACCTTCCTCCTTATTTGTAGTCGGATAAAAAGGTAAGTAGTAATACCTACTGTTAGACCGCCCGGATTGGCTCTAGTAGGTACTGGTAGGTCAAACAGTAGGTACTTATCTTTTTAACCGACTTCAAATATGGAGGAAGGTTCTGTGAAGGATGATGATGTTTTTTTACTAAATTAAATTGAATTGAATGGAATTGAATTGCATTAAATTACATTAAATTAAATTAAATTAATCATACTTAAATAGATATTAACAACCAGGTATACTTGTAGAACAAACAGAAAAAGTTCATCACATAAATTTTTGTCCTAGATGGGAATCGAACCCACGCCCCCAAGCTCAGTAAGGTTCACTACCAACTGGACCAACGGGCTTTCGCGTATTTCGTTTCGTTTAGTATAGTATAGTATAGTATAGTATAGCGTAGCATAGCATAGTATAGAGCATAGCATAGCATGGCATAGCATAGCATTAGTTTAGTATAGTTTGATTTAATGTTTAACGATCTCTGACACTGTCTCCAGCGTAAAATTTTAATTTGAAAATTAATTTAGGTAATTTCAATTTAATTTATATAATTTATTAATTTTATATTTATATTGTAGAAAACTTTAAAATGAAGTTAAAAAATAAACAACAAATACAATTTTGAAAAGTGAAATAAACAATTTACGGTTTTTCGCGCCGCGACCGAACCCAGCTAATCGCCAAAACGCCAACATTATGCTTATCCTGTGTTTATTACTCCTTGCCGCATGACGAGTTCCGAGTGCGCGAGTTATGTACACTGTAGCTGCGCGCGACTGCCGCGCTGCCGTGGTTGTGTTTCACACTAATGCGGGTGATGCGAGACGCGCGGGTGAAATCAGAAATTTTCCTCGCTTTATACGCATTCTTAACATGGTACTCACATACAAATGTTTCTCTTACTATAAATTGTAATGAAATATTCTATAGCTTAAAGGCGACAATGAAAATCAAAAATAAATAAAATAAAAGAACAACGAAGAATATGAAGAACGTATATACCTTGTATATACCTAAATAAATGATTTTGACTACTCTGTAACCAGATCCAACAGAAAATAGGAAATACCTAACAGTTTTTAATTAAACGGCTAGGTAATAAAAATCCATGTTGTACAAATTACTAATTTAGGTTTTGATGTTAATGTTTATTAGAGTTGTAATGAAGTCTCCTACCGGCCTTATCGCTAAATCAAACTTTGAGCTTGATTTCTGAAAATAATTGATCATTAGCAATAGCTATGTCGTCCATTCGGGCTAACATGTGCACCGCGACAAAATTTTGTCGACTCTTTTTATCGTGCCAAAGCTAGACAGTCGTATACGAAACCGTAGGCGCCTTGTCGCGTTCTCACTCTACAAAGTGACGACAATATTTTGTCGCGGTGCGCATGTTAGGCATGCATGAATCGGTTATTGGATAGCAATAAAATATTGTGGAAGTGGAAACATTTTGCCCCATATTACGTAGGGTAGCTTTGGAAGGTGGAATAGTTACTCCATCATTTGTCTTTTTCAAGCAAATTGGGAAAAAATCACGTAGTCATAAATACTCCAAGGGCTCTATTATTTAAAAATTTAAATTGAATCGCTCGTATGATTTAGCACGAGAATACCATGCGAAATTCAAGATTTTCTATGGATATAAAGCGAATGGTTTAAACCACAGAAAAGAGAAGTAGAAATTTTTCTCTTCTGTGGTTTAAACCACTTGTTGTATTAGCAAGTGACATTATTTAAAAATGCGGCTTTTGTTTGGGATTTCTATCGAAATTCAGTCAATTCGCTCGATATTTTCGTGCTAATTTTAAAAATTCATCGCGCTTTCTAATGTCATCAGATGGCAAAATGGTGACCAAAATTCTTTCAAATTATTGTGTCATTACAAAAATGATCGCAGGCCTTTACCTTCCCTTTTTATGAGGGTTACTGATATCAGGACGATGGTTTGCTTTGAGTCTATGGATTTTCCTTTGAGGAATTCGTCGTTTGCGGTATTCCATACAACTGCCTTCAAACAGGATCTGCAAAAAAAAATATCCTAGAAATAATTACTGGAACTTATTTCTTAGTGAGTATTAAGGTGATAACGTGGATTTCACCTTCGTAGAGTTTTCAATAAATTTTAGAACCATGCCTCATCGAGATACAATACCTACCTATAGAGTCACAAGTACCTACAAAAAATGTCCGAATCAAAACTCTGCTCACGCTACGCATTGTGCTGACTTTTTGGTTAGTTATAAGGTGACCGCGATCCGACTGCAACGCCGCGCAATGCCAGTGCTACGATGACATAGCGGACAAGCGATGTTGAACACTATGCAAGCAACATAACGTCTGATTTGGAGTAAATGTTGCATTGCGATTTATATAATTGATGTCTAGGTATGTACAACGACGCTTGGACGATTTTTTACTGTTTTCACTTAGAGATTGTGACTCTATAGGTATTGTATCTCGATGCCATGCCTTGATAGGTTACCTCTATGTCCGGGTCATCCAACAGCGCGGTGGCTAATTCACATCTGCTCCTGTAGGTAATCCCGTTTATTCCGCACAGTAACCTTTTAGGACACCTTTTTGCTTGAACTAGCACCCAGCATACGCTGATTAACACTATCGGAAATACAAAAAGAAATAAGTACTAATAAAATTACTAATCAAAAATAAAACTCTTAAAAAACATGCTTTTCGTATTCTTCTCAGCAAACCCTTTTATTTGATACTCATATCATGGAGGTGCATAAAAAATAACTCGTCTGCCATCTTTGGGAGTCCGCCATATTGGATTTAGAATGACGTCATTTAGTTAACCATGCATTGTCATCCAAACTAAACGTGTATGCAAAATCTCAGCAAAATTGGTTGAGTATAACTGGTCTAAAATTCAGTTGCAAGATTTGTCCTACACATACATACTTACATATACGTACAAGGAAGATATACTAAGAGGAAAGACATTAGAGCGTAGCTCGCAAATTTGACTAAAAACTGTATAAACTTAGATAGCGCCGTAATTTGAGCGTGATATAGGTTGTCTCGAACTTCCGTAAGCGCTGCAGTCAGATAACGTATGAAAGGGTTCTGGTACTTCTGGTACTAACTAACAGAGCAAGTTAAATAAAAGCCTGTAACAAAAGCAAGGATCTTGTAACGGATGCGGTTCTACTGTTGACAACTTCACAGACTTGAAACGATGCAAGCCTTGGGGAACAATCCGAACATTGTTATCGTATCTTGTAATAATTCCACGAGGATCCATAACTGCTTAACGGCCTGTTATCCGAGTCGCTTAGGCAACAAAACGCTCCCTCAGCCCCCGCCAAGTTAGAGCGACGATGTATTTTGCCACGCAAGAGTCAGGAGGCCCGCCGGGGGGAGTGCAACGACAAAAACGAACATAGGTCCGATCTCGATGACGCCTAGCGCGGTAATGAACGCGGCGCGCGCAATTTCTCGCGACATTTTTACGCTTTTAATTTCACTAAAAAACGAAACTATTCACTATCAAAAATCTATCCAATGCAAATTTTTTTTGAATAGGATTGCCTTTCATTACATGCAATTTCCAGGTACAAGCTTTCATTCTCTGCGTTTTATGCTCTAGCATAAAACGAAAAAAATAAACTAAATCGTTGTTTTTTGTAATAATTGTTTCAGTTTTTTTTTTTGATCAAGGAAAGTTAATTCTATCGTGTTTTGAACCAAAGCATAAACTCAAACACAGACGTATCTGTGACATGTATTTTTTCCACCTCAAATATTGTATATTAACTGAATAAAATTGATTTAAAACCGACAAATTTGGTATAACAGGCCATTAAATCACGCAGAGTCATAAGTATTTAAACTCGCAAGACAACCTATGGGCTCGTCTTCACAAATTTCGTGATAAGAGTTTTCTATATCAATTCTGTATTATTATGTTTATAATTTATCAAAGTTAAACCGTCGTCACGAAAAATGTCACAGAAAACACTGAGTTAGTATGTAGTAGGTACGTAGTACATACTAACTCAGTGCCAGAAAATTATTTTTTTAAACTCGGATAAGTTCGCGTTTGACCGCCAACTCGCCTGTTGGTAAGCGACGATGTGGTCGAAGATGAAGCACGCAGACTTAGAAGATACCTATTCACTCTAGCCTTGAAAAGGCCCAGGTTATATCTCTCAGGCATTTTTAATTTAAATGTTTTCTGTGAAAAATGTGAATGAATACCAAAGATAATAATTATAACCACGTCATTGATGAAGTAGAGTTTTGGCGCCAACATGAAAAAACATGTCGTCTCATTGTATTATTTTTCCCTAAACTTGTGTATTTTCGATTAAAAATGTGTATATGAATTTCTAGTGTAATTCCGCTTCTACGTCGTTTTGAGTACAACCAACTATCAACCAACTAACAACAAACAACCAACAACAACTATTCATTCAACTATTTTCGATTGTTAATGCGTAATAATGTTTTTTGTTTTTTTTATTTTATTAAGCGTTCGTGGACGTGCTTTGTTTCAAGTGATATAATGTGGTGAAACGTTTATTTTCGTGTTATTTCCATATAAGCCTCTTGTAAAGTCTCTACCACTTTACTAGGGCATGACTTTGAATTGACCATGACTAATTTTGCTTGACTCTGACTGTGACTGAATTGTTTGACTATATTTTATCAAACTTGATATACATTTTATATACCTAATGACACTGGCAAATGCACATGAGTGCGACGCCAAAATCCTCATAGAAAAAGAATTTAAAAAACCTACTATTGTTTTACGAGTTTCAAAATAAAGCAGCTAATGACAAAAACCATTTAAAAAATTCGATAACACTCACCTATTAACTTCATTTCCGCCCGAATCACTCGACACACCGAAAATAACTGAATATTTTACTTACCTTCAAAAATCAGCCATTTTAATTTACTTGAAACAGCTAAGAAGGTAATTTCTAGGTAAGTAGTAATTTTCTTGTATAAATCTATGACTTAAACTTTAACTATGTCTAATTATTACGTAGGAAGATAAATTGTAGGTAACATGGTAGGTAATGGAATACGGAAAATAGCAAAAAAAAGTTTTAATTTTTTTGTTTGGAACTACTAATTTATTTCTTATTAAAAATTTGTTTGCATGTAAATTAAATTGCATAGTTGAATTACACACATTAGCCTTTCATAGTATAGTCGCATACCTTGTACCAAGAAAGTAAGTATTGCATACTAGCAGCGCCCCGCTGTTCCACCCGCTATCCGACAGAAACCATGATGTTTTCCGGGATAAAAAGGTCCTTGTAGTACGTATCAGCCTATTATAATCCCACTGCTGAGACACAGGTCTTCTCTCAGAGACAGAGGATGGGGCTAATCCAGAATACTGGCCCAGTGCGGTGATGTCATGTCTTTGAATTTTTTAAGGTTCTTGAAAACACCGGTTCTCTAACGATGTTGTACCCTCACCGTGTTTTGAGCGATGGCATTTAAACAGCACGTAATTTATTTAAAAATTATAAAGTCATTAGTCAGAGCCGTGGATCAAACCGGGTGCCGTCAGATATGCTACCGCTCGGCCACCATCGCCATGGTAAAGCCCCATGTGTTAATGTAGAATGACACCTACTAAAACCCGCTCCGTGGTCTGCCTCTGACAGACACAACAAAGACTGCCATAAGAACGCACCGCTCTTTCGCAAAACTCCGAGAAATGCTCAAGGCATTTCCCCTTCTTCCCTCTACAAAGGCGCGGGTACATCGCACCGTTGTCTTCTTTGGGCACCTTTGATTAAGAGATCACATCAAGTCTGACCCACCACATGCCCAAGGGTCTCCTTATATTTGGCTCTTACAATAGGCCGGGGATACCGAAGCCGCATTTTAAGACTCCGGCTCCAGGGTCAACCAAATTAAGGATGTTTATGAGGTAGGTTAGCGTAGGACGTCCACCCACAAGATGGACAGACGACCTAAAAGAGACCGCAGGGAAACGCTGGATGCAGGCCGCTTCCAACCGGCCCTTTTGGAGATCGATGGGGGAGGCCTATGTCCAGCAGTGGACGTCCTACGGCTGAAATGATGATGATGATGATGAGGTAGTTTTATCGGAACAGAAATCGGAGTTTTCAAATTTGGCTTCTCAGAGTCGAAGTCAGAGGCGGAGGCAGAAGATATGTTAAGGGCAAATCTAATAAAATTAAACAATACAAACATTATTCAACCTCTTCAATTTCAGTTTAAAAAACAACTATACCTAGGCTTTGGATTTAAAAATAACCGATTATAACCTCCGAACCCTCCGATTCAAAAAGTCGGAGCCGAAGTCAGAACCTGAAGTGTAATATCTATCGGAAGTTCCAACTTTTCGGAATCGAACTTCCATAACATCCCTAAACCAAATGTTACCTCATCATCATCATCATCATCCACAGCCTTCCTTATCCCACTGATGGGTATAGGCCTCTCTCTTGCTATGCCATCTGCCTCGGTCCTTTGCTAATCTTGTCCAGGTGCATGCGTGATAATATCGTTGACCCAAATGCCACCTATACCCTTCGATCAATATAATCCAGTCCATTCATTTTATTTTGGTCGAAGCATATAACTACCAAAATGCTAATGATACCCGCGTAGTAAATAATATTATTTTTGATGCTACCTATTTGTTTGATATGTAGGTAACTAGATTTCCTTACAGAGGTGTCAGAAATATTATTTGACCACAGTTTTTGTATCAGACCACTTGGTATGTTTTTCACGGTTGCCAAACACAAAATGACGCAGGTTCGGTACATATCGTATTTCAAAGGACATTCTAAGCCCAAGTTTTATACTATTATTATTTTTCATAATATTCATTACTAACTTCCGACTGTAAAATAATATGCACATTGTTTACTATGTTCTAACATTTTTTTTGTGCAAGATCCGATATCAACCCATGCAGGACTGTCTGTCTTATCTGTTTCTTACCGTTTCATGACTTCATGGCGAAATCGATCTTGATGAATTTTGGCAAGAGAGTATTATAGTATATGTATATTAACGGCCCACCGGATTGGCAAGTTGAAGTGGCAGTGGGCAGGATACATATCATGCAGAACAGATGGCCGATGGGGCCGAAAGGTTCTCGAATGGAGACCACGGACCGGTAAGCGCAGCGTAGGACTTACACCCACAAGATGGACAGACAACCTAATAGAGACCGCAAGGAAACGTTGGATGCAGGCCGCTTCCAACCGCCCCTTTTGGTATCGATGGAGGAGGCTTTTGTCCATCAGTGGACGTCCTATGGCTGAAAATATGATGAAGCTCTTTCAGTTTTTCACAAATTTGCAAATTTTCTGAATAACTTTCCAGTTTTTCTTTCCCTATAAACCTTGTTCGGAGGCTAACTAAAAATGATTCTTTTGCTAAATCGGTCCAGTCCAGCTATTCACAAGTGGTGCTCTTCCCAACGAACATCATTGAATTTTTTGTTGATTGAATCAGGCGGGACTCTGCGGAAGTTCATTTCAAACTGAGATACTACACTAGAGATTCGACAAAGCAACATTTTTATGTTTTAATTTTTATAGTTATTTTTTTATTACGTTAATCTATAATAAGATGCCTAGAAACCTTAAAGATCTAAATAATAATCTGTTAAAATTAAAATTGAAAAAAATTCTACTGACTAAATGCTATTACACCGTAAAAGAATTTATTAATGATAAGAGATTAAATTGGAATACTAACATTGACTAACTAATAATGACATTATAATATTGTAGACATCGTACCTATTTAACTTGACATAACTACTATACTAAGACATTTCCTTTGTAAACTAACAATACTAATAACTTATAATTAGTGAGTTATGAATGCCAGTGCTAATATTGCACGTCCATTTAGAGACAAGTTTGTTTTCGGAGCTCTTAAGAACAGATTATGTCTGTATTACATCTAGGTTTACCAATAAACTGCAATAAATATATTTTGATTTTGATTTTTTTATTAATTTGCCACAATTAATCGACGCCGCTGGTGATAAGAGAGCTGGCTCATTCCTCGCGCAGAGAAATTCTTTGGCAATTCAACGCGGGAATGCAGCCAGCGTGCTTGGTACTTCCTTGGTTGTCCACACGGACAATACCTTGTTTATGATTTTTTTTTTATAATTAATAATATTAGTGTAAATTAGCAATGAGTAATGATTAAGGCTTTTTTATTTTCTTCGTTTGATATACATTAGTACATAAATAAATAAAAGTTCATTTTTATGTACATAGATAGGTCTACGTTTGCCCAACAACTCACCTGATTAATATTTTCTCTTGTAAAAATATTGAGTGTTTCATAATTTAACCTGAACATTATGTCATATTATCTTGAGGATAAAAACCCTTCCAATAAGAAATATTCACGTACCTAAAAACCAGTTGTAGGTGTTGCGAGACGCCAGCTTGTTTATATTAAAAGGCAAATTGTATAATCGAGGCCTTTAAATGCCATACTTAGCTACTTTGTACATCAAAATAGAATTCAATATTGCGAAAGTCACGATGCGAATCCCTAATGGTCATCAAACGGTTACCGGAGCAATATAGACATCAACACATTAGGTATATTGTACAAATGGTTTTCTTTTATGTCAGCCTGTATTGTCCCACTGCTTTGCAAAGGTCGACCCCATCTCCTTCCACTGCGTTCTGATCTACTGGATGGACAATTGGACACGTGGATGTAAAAGAATCTATTCACTCTAGTCTTGAAGATGCCTAGATTGCAGTTCTCAGAAATTGAGGAGAATGGCATGGAATAACATTATCAATTAAACAATACTATTTATGTCATAAAAAAATAGAAGTGTCCATTTCAATACACACTTAAAACGGATTTTGTCACGTGTATTTTTTTTACATAATTTTTGTTTCTGACATTTCAAACACTTTGCAGTATTAGTGGTTACAGATACAGTAGACTAGATAACGGGTGTCTATAGAAATATGATGAAATTATTTACTAGTACAGCCATTTATTTTTTTAGTGTTTAATTTCTATGTGTAATAAGCGCGAAAACTTAAGAAATCATTAATTTATAAATTAATGAATTCTATCCTTTTTTTTGTAGTGGTGGGATAGTTTGATGCCACTACAAATACTCATTGTTACTAGTTATATGGGTTACTAGTTACTACATCCTATTAAATAAAATACAACTATGATCTTTCTTGGTCATGTTCTTGTTATACTTGTTATTTTTACAAAATCAAAGTGCCAATAGATAAAAAAAAAAATTGTAAAAATTATATTCATTATAAAGTTAAGTTAAGTTACAAAAGTTATATTCACAGAAGTACTGCACTCCTTGTTTCTTCCGTCTTATCGTCCATCCCTAACAAGTTTTCCTTACATAACTAAATAGTACAACTGCTATTTACAGATGTACTGCACTCCTTGTTTCTTCCGTCTTATCGTCCATCCCTAACAAGTTTTCCTTACATAACTAAATAGTACAACTGCTATTTACAGATGTACTGCACTCCTTGTTTCTTCCGTCTTATCATCCATCCCTAACAAGTTTTCCTTACATAACTAAATAGTACAACTGCTATTTACAGATGTACTGCACTCCTTGTTTCTTCCGTCTTATCATCCATCCCTAACAAGTTTTCCTTACATAACTAAATAGTACAACTGCTATTTACAGATGTACTGCACTCCTTGTTTCTTCCGTCTTATCGTCCATCCCTAACAAGTGTTCCCTTACATAACTATTGCAGTAAATGCTAAAGGTTGTTATCACCGGGGAGCTCGTGACATTCGAAAGGGAACTCTGCAATCTCGTTCGGTCACGATTTGCGTCCGATACTCCAAATGTTAACGAGGTGAGGCACAAATGAAAGTAAAACGACGCTTTTGTTGAAGGAACAGGTGGTTACCATAATCTCAAAAACATTCTTATAATAACCTACGTTGATTTCTGTCTTGCTCTCTCATTAGCCGAGAGAGCGAGACAAAATTCAAAGTAAGAGATTATTATAAGAATGTTTTTGAGATTATGGCAACCCACCAGGTGCTTTTGTCGGGTGATGATGGTTTGCCTTTCGATCACATAATAATTACCACATCATTATTATGGTTCGCGAAATACACTGACTTGCAAAAGGTACGGTTATGTAGGATACTAAGGATACACGATCCCTCTTAACTTTAATCACTTGTTTTTCCGTCTACTGTAGGTATTTATTACACTTTCAGATTGATGCAATACAATATCCCTTTAGTTACATTCAGGCTTATTAATATTAACGCTAGTACTTAGAATAACTACACATAGAAACCAAGTACATTCGCAAAATTTTAGCCATTCAAATTAAGGCATACATGGCCCCAAAAAAAAAATACTATGACAATTTCCGCGGTGAAATCGTTCCACAACAAATCAGAAAAGCAGCATAAGAGTTATGGTGTGACATTCCACAGGTAATCCATTAATTTTCTTGCTTAAATCGTTTAAAATACCAATCGAAACGTAAACTACAAAGCGAATTTGTAGCTTACGTTTTGAGAAGGCGTTGTTTGGAAACCTACCTTCTCTGAGTAGTTATTCTAAGCGCTAGTAATTTTTATATATTATCACATTACATTTCACTAAACAAATGTTGCATTATATTTAAATATGGTTGAAATTTAGTTATTATGCATTAGCGATGGTGATTGTGAGCGATGGTGGCCGCGCGGTAGCATGTGCGCTTTACAATCTGACTGCACCTGATTCGATCCTCAGCCCTATACCCTATAAGACCTATTTAGTACATAAAAAAATATCTGCAGTTTCGATGCCATTGCTCTAAAACGGTAAAGAAAAACATCGTGAGGAAACCGGGTATGTCCAAAAACCACAAACAGTTCAAAGACATAATTATAATATGACATTCACCAACATGTATTCATGCTTTCATGAGAGAAGGCCTGTGTCCAGGCCCAGAAACATGATAGGCTTATAATGACTGATTGATGATTGATCATGCATTATAATCCTAATATATTTTATACATTTAGATAGGTAATATTCAAAGCTTTACAATTAATTAAAAATCATAGTTTAATCCAAGCTGATTTCAACAAAGTGTAATGTTATGTGCATTTACAATTAAATTATATCAAATCATCTGATGGATAGTTAATCCTAAACTAAACGAGCAACTGATAACTATAACTGATATATTAGCAGTTGCTGATTTATTTATCTGTAATCGCGTTTTCGAAAACTGCTCAAGCGTCAAAATCGTATATAGAATAACAACAGTGACTTTTTAGTGCTTTTATCGACATTTTTATTAACTAAACAAAATACAAGCAAACACTAAAAAAATAGTTGGACTGCCCATAGACCGTTGAAGGTCTTAAACAAATCAAGATTCTCAAGCCCACTACCAGTTGGCAGCGTACTCATGCTGGCGGCACTACCTCGCGGAATGGCAATGCTTAAACGTGGAACCAGAAACAAGCATTTGGTCACGAGTCGCATTAACCAGGTGAAATTACAAGATAAAGTTTTTTTGAGGTAAATGTCACAGATTGGCCAAATATGCGATAACATTTTATCCGAATCGGGTATGAGGTGTGCTTGTAGGTACTTGCAACACACATGCTCTTTAATATAGGTACAGAATCCACTCAAAGTAAAAGGTCCATTGCAGCTAGGGCATTGGCTCTAGCCTTATATGGTGAAGAAAGTAGCTTGATGGTGCTATAACTCAAATAACGATCTCGAAATGACACTAGAGAATTTATTGCACCACGAACGAGCTTCCAAGATCACTGGTGTTTGCTTGCGGCTTTGTCTACGCCTTTGACGATCAATGTAGAATCAATGGAGAGTCGTAATTTAAAAGTTCTGGCTATCTCAAATGTTTTTTGGGTATAGTAACCTCGCACTACGCGCCCACAAATCACGCACTCACTCTGTTCAACGAGCTAATCACTCACCAGCCTGATATTGATTTGTTTTGCTTCAGTATTAGTTATTTTGGCGTTAATTCGATATTACATTCTAGTAATAGGTACTTAGTTGCGAAATTTTTGTTGTAAGAATAGTTTTTCTTTTTATTGTCTCAAAATGTTTTGGTTTTTAGCTGTAAATTTTAGAGCAATTGTAATAAAATAAATAAATAAATAAGTTTGCACGAAAAGTTTAATGAAATACGAAAATTATTAATTAACATTGATTAATTAAGGCTCACACCAGCTCACACCTGCAAAATGTGGAATACCTTCTGCGGTTATTCCGAGAATCTACAACATCGGGGTTCTTCAAAATTAAAGGGTGACTACTTACCATCAGGCAGCCCGTCTGCTTGTTTGCCACCTATTGAATTAAACAACAGATAATGTCATATAATTTAAAAAGTACTTACTAAAGTTATATTTCAGAAACAATAAAACATTCATTCCTTTTTTATATAATAAATGATTTTATAGCTATTCTATGAACAGATATATCAGAGGGAATAATAACGATATCAAAATTGATATCTCCAGCAATAGAATCACTATTTCTATTGTTTGCTTCCGCGACTTTCGACTTCCATAAACATTTTGATTCACAACCTCTATCGCAACTGCCTTGGGTTATAAATTTATGAGTATTGACTCTAATGAGGAACAGTTAATTCTATAAATAATAATGTTGCTCCTCCGGCGCCAATATAAGGCAGCTTTTATGGGAGCAACCTATTGGAAAATGTATCTCAAAAAAATGTTTGTACGGTAAAGTGTTATTACAAAAACATTATTGACACCACCAAAAGACATTACAAGAAGAATAAATTAAAGAAACTAAAAATAATTGCAGTTTTTTTTTATTTCTTTTTTGTGATTGCAGAGACTTACCTTTCAAAACTTATTTTATGTATTTTTTTCTCCTACTAATGTTTTGTTTTGAATTCGTGCGTGTAGGTTGTCATATAAACTTTCAACCCCCTTTTGTCCTCTTAATTTGGCTCTTTCGCAAAATCCTTTCTAAGCGGTACTCTGCACTCCATTAGGAATCTACCTGAAAATTTTCAGCTTCGTACGTCAAGTTCTTTTCGAGATTTCGTAATGAGTCAGTCAGTCAGTCAGTCGTGAGTGGTATTTCGCTTTTATATGAATAGAAAAAAAAAACACTTAGTTCGACAATTCTTTAAAAAAACGTAAATCTAAAGGATACAAACAGTGTCTTTTGGGGACACTGATGGGTCCGTCTCGGCATTAATGCAAGTCAAAAACTATCAGCGATGGTTTTCAGATGAACCCTTGAGTTTACATAAAATAGATTTACCGCCGGATATAATATTAATATATTATATCCGGCGGTAATCCGATGGATTTATACGCTTTGTTTTTTATATGCTTTAAATTTACAAAAGTGATAGGATAGAACATAGCAAAGAGCAGATGCTATGAAACTGATATGAAGACACGTTCGCGCCACCTGCCACGTTCTTCCGCACGAATACTCGCTAACGAAGCACATGCCAAACTCAATTAAGGGGCGGCTTTCTCACTCGCGCAATTCAACTATTTTGCAGAAAAAAATTAAGTGGGAATTAAAAAAAATACTATTCGGTATTATCTTTAGAATAACATTGCAAATAGTACAACGCAACTTTCGTGTTGATCTTTTATGGTATGGCAGAGAAGATAGAAAACCAACACTGTCTCGCGCAGTTTTAATTAAATGGCTATGGCCGTTGAGCGCAACCTTAACCAACAGAATTCCACATATGCGTAAATTTTATACTCGCAGTTTAGCCCGCGTTTTGACATAACATATATAGCCTTAGGGATACTGTAGCGTAGCATCTGTAAAAGAATTTTCAGAATGAGTTCAGTAGTTTTAGAGATTATCTCTTACAAACAGTCACAAACTCTAAATCTTTGTAATATTTAGTGTAGATAGGAACGGTAATTAAAAATTAGGAGACTAGGCTTCGATGGTCCAGACAGAACTAAGAGGCAAGGTCGCGCGAGAGAAAGATGTTGCGGTAAAAGACATGAGAGAGTGTAAGGTTTCTGATGACGAGGCCTGAAGCGGAAAAAGCGGAATGGGATTAAAGTGGATTACGGGGCGAATGCAGAAGCTGAGCACAAGGGGCGGTACAGGAGTAGAGTGGATTACAGGACGAATGCGGGACTGAAACTGAAAGGGCGGGAAGGGAGTAAAGTAGATGTCTATCCTACGCGAGCGAAGCCGCGGGCAACAACTATTAATATATAGGTAATTAAGCCGGATCCCACCACCATGTGGGATACATCAAGAGTCGGCAAGAGAGAGAAACACAGTAAATAAGATTTAAGACGTGAAAGGTAGCGCTTTTCAACCGTGCTATATAAGTATTACGCCTCTACCTTATTTTAGAGAGCCCCTTTTAATGTTTTCTGAATGAAACAAAAGCAGATCATTTCCGCATTCTTAAAGCAAAAGCGAGAAAACACCTAAAGTAAGTTAGCATATAGTGAACTTAGCATAAGTAGGTAAGTAAGTACTACATCCGAAACATCGAAACCAACTTAACATTCTGCGTGGTTTACACCTATTGTAGAGAAAGCCTCAAAAGGATCTCAATGTCGTTTTAACGAAGAAGTAGGTTGTGCCAGGGATTTCGCTCTACCTCGACTGTAAGGTCTTTTACATTGTCTCATAATTTCAAGCAACTCTTCGGTACCTGTGTCAATGTAAAATACCAATAATGTCCAAAATCATGTTTTTAATTGTTTTTTCTTTAACTCTATTACACTCTATATACTTTGTACTTACTATATAAACCTGCAGCGTTATCTAAGTAATATTTTATTGGAAGATTTAGTTAATAAATTTCTCGAGAAAGTTTCCCACGTCGTAATAGGTAGGTACTAAAATCTAATAATTTTGTAAATAAATGATCGTTATTTTATATTTGTCAGCGCTATAAAAGTGAATTATTTTATAAGCTGGTTACGTGATGCTTATCTTGATGGACCAGCCTTACGCATGCAGCCACCAAATACGCATAATTTATTCAATACTAGCGGTCCGCCCCAGCTTCGCACGGGTATAGATTATAGCCTATGTCACCCGGGGGATAGTGTAGCTTCCCAACAGTGAAAGAATTTTTAAATCGGTCCAGTACTTTTTGAGCCAATTCGTTACAAACATACATACAAACCTTTCCTCTTTATAATATTAGTATAGAGTATAGACTAGCACCTGTTTCTTACTAAAATTTATGAAATAAAAATTACGTCTAACGTCGACCCTACAGCTGATTTGGCATCGCGACAATCACGATTGCGGCTTACAAGCTTCTACCAAAATAAAATTAATGGACGGGCCATAACCATTGTTCTTGCGTTAAGCGGTTTAGCGGTATAGTGAAAAAAGTGGGAGAAACACGGAGACATTTGAACACCAACGATAATTGTACTAAGACATATCTCCCTTGTTTGTCTGTTCTGAGTTATTGCCCTTCGCTACTACGAATTGGGTTTATTTGCATTAAAGCGTTTATGGCTATAGAATACTCAATTAGGTAGTTGTTTCATTTCTGTGAATTTGTGTGTCAATTCGTTGGACTGAATTTAAATCAGTGTTCTAAAACTGATACGAGTATAAACTTTTCACACATTTTAAAACGGCTTTAGTTAATAGATACCGAGGGCAATTTTGGACATCGTCATCACTTATAAGTTACTGATCAAAAATAGTAAAGAAATACCCAGTGATGTAAGTTCGTCTATACCCATATGAGAGTTATTAGGACTCATAAAAGTAAAAGCTATACTATGGGGTATAGAAAATCATAAGAAAACACGAAACTCATCTTCGGAATAATTCGAAGTGTGTCGAATCGATTATTCGTTTCCCGTCATCTCGTCTCGATGAGCGATTCGTTCGTGACCGATCCTTGGCCTGGGCTGATCAAAACCACAGAACAACCAAGAGTTGTTAGGGAAAGTTGTGGGAACACGATAGAATTAAATCACGTCAACATCGTCGTACAAATCCGAAGCCGAAGCTGTCGGTAGGGACAAGTACGAGTCTATGTAAATCGTTCCTATTAAAAGACTGCAGTCGACATTTGACTGCTCTTCGAAAAAAGTGTTTGTTGTAGAGCAAATACTTTTTCTTGTTAGAGGAGTCGATTGCTTGAATTGGAGTTAATCTGAAATGTCAACAAAGAATGTTATCATACGTACTTTTTTTGATAGAAAAAGAGCTTGTCGTCCGCCTGATGGTAAACAGAAATCGCCGCCTATGGACACCTGCGCTGTTGACGGTGCTTTGCCAGCCAGGAGAGGTAGTTGTGTATAGACACCCTTTTTGAAATGTTGAAGCTCGGCGGGTTACCTTTGGGGGAAGGACATTCCACACTTTGCACTTCTGTTGTACGCGAGATGAACTGTAATAGGTAAATCACGATAGATGCTAGAGTTTTTGGTGACTTTGTCATACTGACTATACATGTATACATACATAATTGGCGTAGTAATCGCGTAACAAACATATAAAAAAAACATAACAGTCGAATAAAGAACCTCCTCTTTTTTGAAGTTGGAAAAAAATAAGAAATTAAGCCTCCATAAATATGACAATTACCTTAAAAGTTCCCAAGTAAGAATTAATCTAACTAAAAAATAAGAACCTAAGAAAACATAAAAAAACAGTAGAACTCAAAGGTTTTGACATTTTTATATTGTGCAATATAAAGTAGCAAATCGAGTTTTTGAAAATATTTAGCGTACCTAGCATAGGTACTAGCGGCATTCTAGATCTCAAAGGTTGTGACATTTTGTCTAAATTGTCGTAGCAAGATTATGGATTGCGCAATATAAAGTTGCAAATCAAGTTTTTGAATATATGCTATACAATAATTGTTTAGCAAATGGTATCACCATATTCTAATAAAACAAACTTTCAAGAGCATATGTTGGAACACTAGTTATATTATTGATTTCAGTCTATAAAATGTTTAAAGGAATAAACAACCTATTTGTGATGGACCTACTTACTTCGCAATTCAAAGAGATTCCCGATCCAACAAATCAATCCAACAGACGTTTCTACCCAAGATGTTGATACTAAGAAATTTCATTTCCTCCTTTCTTACCTAATAGTACCTAAGTGCCTACATCTAGGTATGTATCTGGTATTTACGAATAGTTGTAAGTACCTTGCACTATGAAGTAACAATTCTGAATCATAGAGTATTAAAGGCGCAGAGATACAACTTCAAAGATTGGTACATAGGTACTTTGAAATATGCAGATACAAAATAAGCCATTTGTTTTGGCTGATTTTATCTCATTATCATAAATTAAATGAAAACATAAACATCTTTAACACTGTTTTAAACTATCACGGTTGCACACTACTGTTGTCAGTTGGTTTTCCGTGAACATGGTGCACGTAACTGCGCCGAAATATCGGCCGGGAGCTCGATCCACAGCCTTATCACGGTAAATATCCCGATAATAATCATATTATACTTAAGTAAAAAAAAAAAAAAAAAAAACAGTGTATTTTTACACTAAAACATACACAAGCTAATTATTTTTTGTTCACACCACATTAGTTCACACTTTACAGATCTTTCAATCTAGAGCAGACACTCAAATTAAGCAAAAACAATTTTAGAGTGAGGCCAAGAGAAGCCTACAGTTGGGCTAGGTAGTATTCGGGAAACTGAGTCTTCTCGTCAAATGTCCCACAGATACTTAAGGCGAAAATCTATAACCAATGCGTTCTATCTGACTGAATTACGGCGCTGAAACGTGGACACTTACAGTTGGCGCAGTCCATATAAGTTCACGGTTGCTCAGCTAGCTATGCGCATAATTGAAAACAGTAAGAGTAATAAAGATATACTTACTAAAGCTGGCTTGCATCACAAATTAAATCTGGTTTGAAATCTAGATTTTACTAGATTTTTCATACGATTTGTTTGACATATGAATTTCGTTAAGACCCACCGATTTAAATCTCGATTTAATTAAATTCAAATGTCAAATCGTAAGGATTTAGTAAAATCTAGATTTAAACCAGATTTAATTTGTTGTGCAAGCTATTCATGCATCCGATTGAAAAAATATAAAAAAACCGGACAAGTATGAGTAGGACTCGTGCTCTGAGGGTTCCGTTGGACAGAACCCTCAGAGCGCGAGTCCAAAAATTAACTAAAGTTGAAATATTGAAAGCCAAATTAACTTTGTAGTTGACTATAAGATTCTTCTATACATTCCAACTACAAAATGTAAGTTTGTAATAGCAATTATAATTATTTTTAAATGATATAACTTCAAATTTGTAACTTTCAGATTTATTCCTATATATGTGCTATGAGACCTTGCCTTTTGCCAAATTTCATCATTCTAGGTCAACGAGAAGTACCCTATAGGTTTTGATTTCCCTGTGAAATCGTAAAATATGCGACATAAACGTTCATATCTTTTGATTGCGTTGACTTACAACTTTTATTTTTTTTACAGCCGAAAGAAACCGTAGACCCAAGTAATTAGTATAAATTTCAACTTGATGCCTTTACGCGTTCTTGAGAAAAAGGGTCTTGACAGACGGACAGACAGACGGACAACGAAGTGATCCTATAAGGGTTCCGTTTTTTTTCTTTTGATGTACGGAACCCTAAAAAGAGGTAATGAATATCATGTATGTGAGTAAGTAGTAGATATACCTCTTAAATTGTATATGCCCAGAAAATATATATTCATATCAGGCATAACAATATAGTAGGTACCTATATTTATTTTATCTCTGGTAATGATCGTCGTCTCTTCAGTTTCAGCCGAGTAACTATAACATGGGGTTCTTTAAAAACGCTGTCAATAGGGTATTTAAGGGTCGGTAACGTATCTGTGATGCCCCTGGTGTTGCAGGTATCCATAGGTGATGGTGGTCGCTTACCATCAGGCGGCCCGTCAGCTTGTTTGCCACCTATGGCATAACAAAAAGTTTTCAGCTGTGAGTCTGTTATTTTTAGTCTGTGTCGGTAATCTGCAGTCTGTGGTTCTGTTTGCACTTTCCTTCCCCGCGGTATGGTGGGTGACCGCGCTGATACAATCAAATTAAATTGGCCCTTCCGGTTAGTTTTACAAGTATTATTTAATAGGCAATTTCAATTTGGCCAAAATAATTTCAAACGAAGGAGCAAGAGTTATGTTATGAACCTGCATAATTTTTTGCAACGTTTACTTTTCATACACAGCTTCACATGCGTAGTTAAGATAATTTAAACCCATGTAACCCAGTTATATTTTTAGTACCTGTTCAGTACCTCACATCAGCAGCCATTAAACGTCCACTGCTGGACAAATGCCTCCCTCTTAGAGAGGGGTGTTGCCATAATTCCCACGCTCTGCAGGCGGCTTGAGGATCGGAGTACGTACACCGTGTACTAATAGGACGCTGCTGCCCAATCTGCCCATCCTCCGGCGGTTCTGGTCGCAGTTTTAGGACATACCCGGATTCAGTACCTATCTCGTCACAATATAAGTAGTAAAGATATTATGTGATTATTATGCTTCTTTAGGTAATTACGTAAACTACGGAAACAAAAATCTTATTTGCGGAAGTGTGGAACGTGTCATTAAAATATAGCCTTAAAATTAATGAACCTCATGATGATGCCTCAACTTTACGCATAATCATATCGTTTAGCAAGAGAATAATATTTAGTGTTTTTTGCTTAACATAATTTGCATAGAACAGAAATGATTGGCGAAAGAGAGAGGATTATGGTTACCTATGCCCTGCAGTGAGATAGATAGATAAATAAACTCTTTATTGTTTACACCTAAAATTAAATACATAAGACAGGAAGGATTAAAAACTAGTGCACCAACTTAGAGCTATCTCTTCTAGGTGACCAAACGAAAAAGCACACAAAAAAGTGAGCTAAATAAGCTGCCGATAATGATGATAATGACAATGATAAATTATTATTAATTATTAATCATTTATTTCAGACTAGGTCCATATACATTTTGACACAAATTACATTAAAAAACTGATAATAAAGTAAAACAAAATTAGAATTAGGTACATGTCAATAGTAACAATAATTAAAAATAAATTAAATAAAATACAATTAATAAAAATAGCAATGGAAATTATAATGTCAAATTTTTTATAAAATAGAATAAAATGTCAGTGGCTTAGAATAACTACTCAGAGAAGGTAAGTTTCCAAACAACGCCTTCTCAAAACGTAAGCTACAAATTCGCTTTCTAGCTTACGTTTCGATTGGTATTTTAAACGATTTAAGCAAGAAAATTAATGGATTACCTGTGGAATGTCACACCATAACTCTTATGCTGCTTTTCTGATTAGTTGTGGTACGATTTCACCGCGCAAATTGTCATAGTAAATTTTTTATATATTTTGAGTCATATATGACACCATTTGAATGGCTTAAATTTTGCGAATGTACTTGGTGTCTTTGTGTAGTTATTCTAAGGTCAGTGGCTTACTTATTATTAGTACATATTAACATATAGCCGCACTGCATGCGTAATGACCGGACAGTCAAATAATATGAACAATTTGGACAGATGGATAAGAATAAAGAAGATAAACTTAACAGATAAATACAAAATTTTGACACTGTGTGATATAGGCATATCAGCCTATGATGTTTGCCTTAAAATCAAATATATAAATAATTGTAGACAATATGACAAAGACAGGCTAACTTTCTATTTTATAATTTTATGAATATCATATAATTTATCAATAGCAGATGCATAGTAAATTGCCGTAAGTTGTAATTGATTTCGCAATGCCTGCAATTTGCACGGGTGTGTTTATGATGTCGTTTGTAACAAATGCTATTAGTCAGAATTGACATTAGATACGTACATATTGTGCACCTGCTTTATTTTATAAATTTTCAAATTATAAAGTAAATGAATGCGAAAAGAATTCGCAATTCGAAGATTCTAAATGCCAATCTCTAGCTTTAAGTCTAAGTCTCTACTAAGCAAGGACTTTGTATACCCTAACTACTAAGCTGAATGCCTCAGTTCTGAACACTTTGTCAAACAAGATGTCAAATCGTAATTACTGATCACTTTTACTACCTTTTTGAACGTAAGATTGTAGATCATTTCAGCCGTAAGACGTTCACTGCTGGACATAAGCCAGGCCATCGAACTCCAAAAGGGCCGGTTGGAAGCGGCCTGCATCCAGCGTTTCCCTGCGGTCTCTTTTAGGTAGTCTGTCCATCTTGTGGATTGACGTCCTACGCTGCGCTTACCGTAACCAATACACAACAATATACTACAGTATAATATTAAAAGAAAAAGTTTTCATTCAATTTTTCACAATGTCATTGCAGCTGTCAGACGCATTCTCTCACCGGATTGTAAATATCGCAGAGCAAGCTGAAGACAGGTGCATGGAAAGCTATGGAGCGATATATCAGGCTTAGCTACACACCAATAACGACTTTGCTACACAGTAATGTCTAACTGTGTGGCCTAAGTGCAACTTCCGCGAGAATTGGCAGGGTATACTTAATTGGAAATGTCAAAAGACTGTAATTGCATTTTTAAAATGGCAAATGGAACCGGGCTAATTGCGTAAGTGCATTGCGATAACATTCGCATCCTGCGTTTTGGGCCTTTAGAACATGGAATCAATTATGGTTTGACAGCTTCGTCCTACATATATTAAGGCTTTGAGTGTCGTAGAAAGAAAGGATATTGGATTATGTCAATAATGTCAGCTTTTGTAGCTATTCGTTTAAAATCAGCCAGAAGATAAAACTTGCTCACTGAAAGTTTCTGGATTGGCTTTAAAATTTTCATTTCAGGCACTGTTTTTCTATAATATCAACTTAATATTTTTATAAGTTGCTGAGAAAATCAGTGTGACATAAAAATGGACAGACACCCCACTATAATTCGTAGGGGGAAATTAATAGGTTCGCTTTTACCATTTTAGTACCATTTAGGGTTCCAAAAAATTTCTAAACTAACGAGTATACCGGGTTCGTCACCAACTCTGTGTACTCCAATTGCGTACTTCTTGTACCGTCGTGTACGTCACACAATACATATTAGTACAAGTACAAAAGAATCACTCCCGCAACACCATTTAAATAAGTAGCGACTTTAGCTACTACACAATAAAATACAATTCAGGACGTGCGAGCGCTAACTACCTACAGCTATATTAAACCTAGAAGTTGCCTCTTTGTCTATCGCGTAACTCTTGTCGCGTTATTTCTGTCTATCTCTGGCAGGAGGCGCGGTAGGTCCGACAAGTCGGCTACTAGTAGCTTCATACCTAAAGTGCGGAGTGCGCCAGGCTTGCCTACCTAAAGCTCCTTTCCTCCTCTCAAGTTACCGGATTCTGATAATGGGAGTTCGGTTTCCGTTACGTCACTGTACACAAGTGACATTTTTGCGACAGGTGACTGACACACGTCACGTAATCTATCATTTATATTCTCCATTCGATTATTATTTACTGCCGTTTTACGATTATTGTGTCTCTCAAATCTCTCAATTAATCGATGGTAATTTTAATCTATCGTTTATCTGCCTATTGATGAATTTGGTTTTAAAATGGCTTTTAATTGGAGCATATATTTATGGTGTTACGTGATAGTATGATGAGTCTTAATGCATGGGTCAGTTACGTATTTGTGATGCCTCTGGTGTTACAAGTATCAATATAGATATATATCAATATCAAGTTACAATATAGGCGACGGTGACAGCTTACCATTAGGCAGCCCGGCATTAAAAAACTAATTAAGTATGATTAAGTCCTCTACTGGTTAAGCTATAAAATATGGCATTATTACCGCAACTAACTAACTACCCTACAACAGGCAGGGTGCACCCTGCATAGCGTAGTCGGAGAGAAAGTAAGTTTGCCATTAATAAAAGTTTTTGACATCGACTGAGATGTCGATGAAGAAGCTTTACCTAGACTGTGGTTAATGTCATAATTTTATGAAAATAATCATGCAAGAAATACGCAATGAACGAAATAATGTTAATTTCAACACATACAAACAAAAACAGAACGTATTGTCTTCGAACATGCAGTAATTATTGCGTGTATTGTTATCTAATACTACTAGCATAACTGCTTATTATGCCGATCCTACTGATACAAGATACACTGTGCATCATCTGTGAACGTATCATTATATGCATCGTGCGAATTTTGCTCCACAGTGAGATAACATACGACGACCGAATATGAAAATAAATAAAAAAACACGAAATATCAGAAATCGTGGCGCAGCTAAGTTGGTCGTAATTACGTTTATTAGGGTAACAAAAAATCTCAATTTTTTTGAAAAAAAATTGCTTTTCAATTCAGATAAGTAGTTTGTTTTATGATTAATTCGGTATGCAAACTACTCATCTAAACTGTGAGGCATATTCAGTTTTACTACCGTTTTATTAGAGCATTCTCTATGGTAAAATCGGATTGGTATGCAAATTTATTTATCTGAATTGTAAAGCAGATTCAGTTAAAAACAATCAAAGCAGCTTAGGTAATAACTTCCACTATAGCTTCCTGATTGTAAATTAATTTTGTCGCTCATAACCGGCGTGCACCCACATCGTAACTATTCTAACCTATAGTCACATAAAAGCCTGCATTGTTACCACAACTTGATCAAAGGGGGCTTTTATGATGCAACTAACTTATTAAGCTGAGCGATTAATTATTTTAATCGTCGTTTACGCGATATTGCATAAGTGCTTTCGCTGCTGAGCCATAAAATAATGTAACCATTGTTGTGTTCTGTGAATAGACCTTTATAGTAGGTGTAACAAATGGTCTGGCTTCGAACAGTTTCGTACGATTAATTTATCGTGTTATCACAGTTGCACAATCCAAGTCTGAACTCTTAAATAGAATCCTCGTCGTATCGAGACGCGGAATCTGCACCGGAAGTGCAGACAATTAATTTATTTCTATTAGAAGCATTTCTATCGATCTGTCGTTATTTACGGCTTCGTGCTGTCGTAAATCTGTTCGAGACATTTGGAAACAGGATCTAGGTTATTGCGACATCACGTGAGATAGTCCGTAGCAAACTGCGCAGAGTGCCTATCTTTCATCGTGTGTGATTCTGTAGTGCTGTATCAAAAAGTTTATTTCAATTAACATAATTAGCACACTTCAAACTTAAATGCGCAATTTCGTTTGCGAACCAAACTACTGAACCATTTTGATGAAATTTCTATGGGACCAATTTGAAAGTATTTTTATCAAATAAAAAAGAATTCCGAATTCCAATTCTCAACTCTACTTAGACTTTGTAATAATGACCTATGATTTAAATGAGTAGGTCGATAATTCTAATATGTATCTAAATTTTAATTGGTATTTTTTTATGTTATTCTATTTGTACATAGGTTTAACATATTATATAATAATTGTTTTCAATATTTTCGTGTAAATAAATATATACCCACAAAATGGTAAACTCAGGCCATTTTATCGTAAACTATCTGACCCGACAGACGTTGTCCTGTCTTAGAACTGTCAAACGTTTCTGAAATTTTCCAATTTTCAGCGCAATTTTCTGATTTCCATTTTCCATTTCTGAATTCCTTTAGAACCTTCTACAAAGTATTAGAAAACTAAAAAAATATATAAGATGAATGAAATCGATAGTCGTTTTCAAGTTGATACGTGACCAAGGTAAGTAAATAGGAATTAATTTTTATTTATACAGATTTTGTACTATAGATCAAAGATCATGCATTCGTAAATTAATGAGTGTCTATGTTATAAACTATTATAAAGTAAATATAATATACCTCTCAATTGACACCGGTAGGTATAGGTATAGCTATAGCTATTCATCATCAATAAGAACCGGTTGGATGAACTTTGACGCACCCAATGTGAACTTGACTGGAGTCAACAGGACATAGGTACTACCTATATCAACTGTTTTTCTATGTTTTTGTTGTGTAAAGGTTTGGCGCAAATTAGCCTTAACATGATAAGTAGTTGATGTCATCTTTCTTTGCCACAGATCATGATAAGAGTTAAATTTTGCTTTAAGTAACATAATATTATATAATAACATATATCTGTATCCTAGCTTATCCAAATCCTAGCTACCAATACCAACCTGTATTTGGTAGCAGGAAAGAAATCTTCTAAAGATACCTGGCTGTATTGGGGTACAGCCAAGTTATGGGACTGCATCTTTTATTTTTGTGTCGAACGCAGAGCACCCGGGATCTCTACAGAAACGCACCGGTTTCCTAGAAAATGCTCAGAGCATTTCCGTTCCTTTCCTTTACAATGGCGTGGGCCACATCGCGCCGTTGTCTTCCCTGAACTTGAATGGGAAGTAAGATCCCCAAATCTGACCACCTACGAGCTCAAAGGCCTCCTTTTAGTCGGCTCTTACGACAGGCAGGAGATAACGATGGGATTCCACCTACCAATACCCCTCCTATGGCCTGCCTTTATGCCTGACTGAGAGTAGAGGGATCTCCATTGAAGGGACGCACCGTTAAGTTTCCTCTAACACGTTACCTGAAGCAATACTCAGAAATGATTGGAGCATTTTCCTTCCTTCCCGCTACAACTTAGGCCCTACATTTTAACGAATAAGGAGGAGATATTATAGTACAGCTTGTAACAATCTATAACCCTGTGTAATGTCAAAGAATATTATAATGTTCTTTGACATTACACAGGGTTATATGTAGTAATAATATGTAGTAATCTATACTACAGGGTTATATGTAGTAATAATATGTAGTAATCTATTCGTTAGTATACTAACGATTAGATTACTACATATTACAGTAATGTGTTGTAGATGTTATCTAACTATCAAAATCCAGTATTTCTGATAATGCTTTCATTTGATTATGTTTTTATCAATATAACATTAATCCTCATTAATGTATCATTATTTAAAGAGTTAAGTAAGAACTTATAGTAGGTAAGTAAATACTTGGTACACAGCGAAACTTTGTCTGTATTGTTGTTTATTAGTGTTATTAGTATTTAATTATTAGTAGGAGGAGCAGGAGGGTGGTGAGTAGGTACTTTTAATTAACAAATGATTACATAAAAAAACGCAACTCTTACAACTATAAGTATTATTCGTGGTTGTGCTGGTAATTTTGGTTTGTTTAATGTTTGTTTATGCAAAATAAAACCATTCATTGCTAGGTAGATTTTTCTTAACATCAAAAAGACTTGTCATGACTTACGACGCCGAAAGGTAGACAGTTTTATAGCTGGAGCAGCCCGCAAGTTCAAGGTCGCTCTGCAAGCTATGGAAAAAGCTCGGCTTTGAGTATACATAAGATAAATGTATTACCCACCCACCCATCGGATTAGCAAGTTGAAGTAGCAGTGGGCAGGGCACATATCACGCAGAACAGATGGCCGATTGGACCGAAAGGTTCTCGACTGGAGACCACGGAACGGTAAGCGCAGCGTAGGACGACCACCCACAAGATGGACAGACGACCTAAAAAAGACCGCAGGGAAACGCTGGATGTAGGCCGCTTCCAACCGACCCTTTTGGAGATCGATGGGGGAGGCCTATGTCCAGCAGTGGACGTCCTATGGCTAAAATGATGAAGATGATAATGAAGGTAAATGTATAGATACTTACTTACTCAAAGAAGCTGAGCGTTTCTTTGATACCACAAAGAAACGCCAAGCTTCTTTGAGTAGGTATTCGTATCCGGAACAAAGTAATTCGCCAGAGAATCAAAGTTAGCGACATAGCTCAGCCAGCTAGTTAGCTGAACTAGCAGTGGACCGGTCATATGATAACCGTTGGGGTAGACGTGTTCTAGAGTGGAGATCACGAATCATTATTCGCGATTTCTCGGTTGGCCCCATAGTAAAAGTTATTCATAATAATGATGAGTACAAAGACCTCTTTTCGGCTTAATGCACCCCAAGCATATACCTAACCCTGTATAACATACATAACAGGCCGCTGAGTACAATTACGTAGCCAGGTAACCAAAGGCCCTAAGTAGTGCGAAAAAAGAATTAGGGCCCCAATTCTTTTTTTGCTCTAGATTATGAATAATATATCTAAAATGGTTAGGTTTAATCAAGTATAAATATAAATTTATATGAATACTTTAATGGTGCAAAGCTACTTGTTGGGTACATGTAGGTATGTGTATGAGTTATATTATGAAGGTGGGAGAAAATTTTGCAGTTCAGTTTGAGGTTTACTGGTCAAGGTCCGAGGGCCCCCTAAGCTTGAGGGTTCCGGCGCATGGCACCACCTAGCCCTCCGATAGCTACGCCACTGAGTACAATACTACTTTTGTTTTAAAACACAAAACGCCTGCTTTGAATGTTATAGCAACATCCGCTGTGCGAATGGTAAAGTAAATAACCGTAGGCGTCAGCTACTGCCACCTCTCCGTTGAAATGCCATTCATTTCTTCTTTCATCATTAAGGCTTTCTTAAGGTAAAAGTTGCTAAGCCTTTACGTCATGAAAAATTACTAAATCTATGCTACGACAACTTAGCACGTAATTTAGAAGTACTATGTCGCAGTCTTTGACAATGTACATGTCGCAGTATTTGGTAATATTTTTCCCTTGAAGTAACGTACCTATTTGTGATAGATAATTAATTCAGTGGGTAAGGCTCGTTGCTCGGTCGCCTTGAATGATCGCGTGACGTTAGTGCTGATTACTCAATTAATTTCCATCTGAGAGGGCTGATAGTTCGGGCAGTCAGTGAGGCGAGCGCGGACGTCCCGACGACGCCACTCGCCCTGCTCCCTACGAGTCGATATCGACAGGGTCCCTCCGCGCCGCGCATGCGTCCCGCGCTCAATGCCCTCCGAAACGCATGTGCCACCCTACACCGAACATTACGAGCCTGGCAACTCGCGAAGTTGCGACACACGGCTCCTCTTTACGCGGCACTGTCGCATAATTGATTGTCCATTCGATACTGACATTGAACGTGCGGCGGTCGACCGGTCGATCGGGACCAGTTATTTCCCTACGGCTACCGCGTCAGCGCGCTTCCGTTTTTGCTCCTCGCGCCTCGTCGTGGAGACTCTGCGATCAGCTGGACTTGGCAAGCGCCGCATGGAAACAGTACTCGACGTGGAAAGTGCGTCGACAAGTGTTCTCATTGCAATGTAAAGTGTTTTAAGTGTCTGTGATTAAGGATAAATATGGAGGTTGTTACGGACAAACCCGGAGGTCGAGAGGACTTCGACGATGATGACTTGCACACACATCGTTCTATGTTAGACGGTAAGACAGACCCAAATTTCTTGGTTGGCTAAAATGCAACTAACTATTTAACTTATAATTTTATACAGCAAGCGACATTGGAATACTAAGCAGATCGTTTGCGATGACGTGATTGCGATCTTCAATCCTTGCGATTCAAGGAACCGAGTAGATTGCTTATTGATTTTTCGCAAACATGAATAACGGCGTTGTTTACATTTTCAACGTCTCTCGCCATTGTAGAGATTAATTCTACTTTGTAAAGTGAATAAGGATCAGAACAAAATAAATGAAGTACATAAGTAACTTAACATCAGGCGAGTTGGCGGCCAAATGCAAGCCTATTATAAAAAAGATCATGGTGTCAAAGACGTTGTATACTTAGGTATAATTTTCGAAATAGACCGTTTGGTTCTGTGTTGTGTGTCATTAAAAATTGTAATTTTTCAAGCCGAGCCTGCAAAAAATTTGCTATTATTCGGTCGGATTTCAAAGACGAAACAAACAACTGTTTCCTGATTCTTATATTGTATTCTCCAAATGATTCATAGCAGTAAACGTGGAAGGTTAAAAATTAACAAGTTAACATTCAGAGTTCACGGTACGCGGCAGACGATTCCCGATTTGGCAAGCGAGGCATTGTCCACCGCGACGTGTCGACGCGTGCGTTCACCCCAAACCCTCACTTACTTTTATAGGGTTTTAAAATCAATACAGGCAACCCCATCGCAAAAAGTTAACTACATTTATACCTGAATCCGGTTGGAAAGAACCAGTTATCACAAATGACTCACGACCTAACTGCATGTCATAAACAGCATAATGGTATGCAAAGAAATTGATTCGATTCGTTTGCAGGTGTTTAATGCAATAGATTATTTAGGTCACAGGTTACGAGTTCGTTGTATTAGCTACCCAAAGTTTCAAGTTTCTGTTGCGGTTTGGGTTACTTTGATTCGAGAAAACATACGAAAAACAACATATTGTTATAGGATATCGGAAGAAAAAAACAATTTCCAAATTATTCTAATCATATTTTTTATTTATTTAAAACCATTGATTGTTTGCAGAAGATATTCATTGGGGGGGGGGGGGGGGGCAATAGGGGGTTGAACCCCTAGAACCCCTCTCCCACTAAGTACGCTTATGCTAAGAAATCTGCTTCAGTATCGTAGTTACCTACCTTCTAGCCGCTTGTCTATAATCACTTCCTGTGGCTTCAAATTTCTACGAGCAAACATTCTTGGTATGAAATTAATACTTATGTAACCAAACTCAGAAATACCAAAGCGCACAAACCACATAATAGTTAATAGTACAATACAAGTAGGTACCCAAACTGGTAGAGTTAATTTTAGAAATAAGGTAATGTTTACATATTAACGAAAATATTTCGCCCTTGAACTCATGGCCGGGTAAACATTAAAAGCCGAGCACGATTTTATGATTAAATCAACCCGACTAAAATTGCATAGATAATTAGATAGCCAATAACGTGCGCATCACGCAAATTTTCACGTTGTTTTTTAAACGAATCTCGAGTGTATTGTCGCTTCAATATCGTGTAAAATACAAGACGGAATAAGAGGGTTATTAATTATTTTCACTTATTTATTACTAGCTGAATCCCGCTACTTCGTACGCGTAGAGCTCGGCCTTCGGCCTCGCTACTACAACCCGTTATAGCTTATGTGTTATTCTAATGTATAAGCTATATTATTGTAAACTTTCATTAAAATCCATTCGGTAGTTTTTGCGTGAAAGAGGAACAAACATCCATACATACAAACTTTCGCGTTTATAATATTAGTAGGATTATTTATTTTATTTTCGCCATCGGTCTTCAATTAGTAGCTGCTATTGTCGAACGCCTCTTGTGTCGATAAGCGGCGTCGATAAAAATGGACTTCATGGACTCTACTGCCAACGTAATGCCGGTAGATTTTCCCACCACGGCTCCATAAATCATATCATCAAACGGGTGCTTGCCACCATCAAGATCCCTGCTGTTCTCGAGCCGGTGGGGATAGTTCAAGATGATGGCAAGCGCCCTGATGGCTTAACTCTCATCCCCTGGGAGCGGGGAAGGGCTCTCGTTTGGGACGCTACATGCGTCGATAAGTATGTTAGCCCCTTCTCACCTCAGGGGGACAATTCAAAAGGCTGGAGCCGCGGCGGAGGCCACAGAAGACGCCAAGCGGCGCAAGTATGCATCACTTTCAAGTGAATATTATTATCGTGAATATTATTATTTTTTATTTTCGCCGCTGGGCGTAGAAACTTTTGGTCCATGGGGTCTATGGACCAAAAAGTTTAAAAAAATAATTTCGCTACAATTTATCGACGCCGCTGGTGATAAGAGGAAATACGAGGAATGAGCCAGCTGGCTCATTCCTCGCGCAGAGAATTTCTTTGGCAATTCAACGCGGGAATGCATCTAGCGTTCTTGGCACTTTACCACACGGATAACATCTTGTTTTTGATATTATGATTATATTATTAGTTATTATATAATTAGTAATAAGTAATAACTAAGGTACATATGGTACTCAGACGTGGTCCTTAACTGTTGGCCTTTTAAAAAAGCTCAGAGTCACACAGCGGGCAATGGAGAGAGCTATGCTCGGAGTTTCTTTGCGCGATAAGATCCGAAACGTGGATATTCGCCAAAGAACCAGAGTCACCGACATAGCTGTTAAAATTTGCAAGTTGAAGTGGCAATGGGCAGGCCACATCGCTCGAAGAACCGATAACCGATGGGGAAGAAAGGTTCTGGAGTGGAGACCACGAACCGGAAGACGCAGCGTAGGGAGGCCTCCCACTAGATGGCCTGACGACATTGTGAGAGTTGCGGGTATTCAGTGGATGCAAAAGGCGGACTGTCGTTCAGTGTGGAGGTTAAAGGGGGAGGCCTATGTTCAACAGTGGACGTCTTCCGGCTGATGATGATGATGAATAACTAAGGGTTTTTTATTTTCTTTGTTTAATATAATCTATGTAAATAAAAATTCTTGTAATACTTATAATATAAAAAAAACTTTATTAGAATTAATTAATTAAAAAAAGTTTTGTAAATAAACTTCCACAAAGGATATCCTGATTCAGTTATTTTTTTCCGTAAATTAGGTGGGGAGGGAAATGTTACCAGCGGTCGGGGAACTCCGGCGCGTCTTCTCATCTCTCTTGTAATTCCCGCAAAGCTATAATGTAATTCCCGCAAAGCTATAAGACAATGTGTGTTCTACCTCTCATGTCTTCCAGTGCCTTAACGTAGAGACATAAGTACAGTTAGAGCGGTCCACAAGTACAATATCGCTCAGCGAGTTATGGGAAAAGCTATATTCGGCGTTTCTCTGAAGGATTATGTTTACCTAGTTGACTAGTTATAAACGAATACAGAAACTTGATTTTTAAATCACTCGTATGATATTTCTCACGAAATTATCATGCGAAATGACATGACTTACGAAAACCCAAACAAAAGTAGCATTTTTGAACTAATCATATCACTCGCTAACGCAACGTGCGTTTGAACCAGTGGTTTGAACCATTCGAAGTTGCTTTCTTTCGATAGGAAATCTTTCAAATCGCATGATGTTTTCGTGCAGAATCATACGAATGATTCAGAAATCGAGCCCATGGGACATGCCAGTTTCATTCGGCATAATTTTTAGAACTTTAAGCTTTTCAGAACGTTAAGCTTCTGTTACCTACGTTCGCCTCAACATAAACGGTACTGTATTATTTCACATGTCTACTCCACACATGCTCAATTTATTAGCCCAGCCTTGGCCCGTTTTAGTTCACAGCAAACAGTTCCGTACATATGTGTTATAGGACAATACATGTTAAAAATATGTACATATTAAAACATATACCAAATAATTATATTATATGAAATAAGTACCCACTTTGTGAATTTGCATAAATACGAGTAATATCTATACCTACATTTCAAAAGGTAGGTATTGTAGGTACATAATATATACCAACTAAGGATTGACTACAGTTTGTCGCAGTGACTTTTACCAAGGAAGATAGACTAAGAGGAAAGACAATAGCGGAACATTAGAGCGTAGCTCGGATATTTGCCTAAAATCGGTATTAAATAACTAAATAAGCTTCTTTGTTTGACCACCACCTCGCCTTTTGTTAAGTGGGGTAATGGGCAGCGTTTTGTCCATACAAACGTATTCTCGTGTTTTCTCCCCGGATAATACCGCTACAGCTGTAATTATTTTTAATAAAATTTATCTTCTCTATTGTCATGCTTATATCATTTATTTTCTTATAAGTGAATATAAGAAATATAAGCCATTACATATCCCAAAAATTGTTTTTTTTTTTATTCCGCCATGTTCATACGTCTATCAAACAAAGACGAGTTTATAAAACAAAAATAAATGATAGAAGCATAGTTCAATCCTTTTCACAACTATTAATTTAAAAAATATATGAAATCGGCCTAGTTTTGAATGAGGAAACCGAAAAATACGAGACGATGATTTTGTCTACTTTTCGTAGGTATAATCGATCCGAGCTGCAGTTGTATTGCGCTCTACGGGAAGAGGCTTGAGGTCAAGGGACAGCAATAGATTTGCTAAATACCTTTTCATCAAATTTCTTGGCCGTGGTATGCCCTCTTAAACGACGATGCTGTCTACAATAGAGCACGCTTGTCTAGAAGAAACCGATTCACTCGCGACGTGGAGACACAGCTTGTAACTATCGGAGAATGTAACACAAAACATAATCAAAGGCATGATTTTCGCAAAGTGGATCCGCAAAACTCGGGACTGTAAACAGTCCGCTTTCTAAAACAAATTGATTCTACTTTCAACGAATTGCGTTCACCGTTGATCCCGACCAAGCTTGTCAAACTACTTGCAGCCTGAGAATGCAACTAACTAATCATTCTACGACTACTGACAAATACCACAGACAGCAAATAGATTTGTAAATTTTTGAAAATTCGCTCCCATAGATTTTATATGAGTTATTAATTATTATTAATAGAGCGGAAACAAAAACTTGGCGACTTAAAATGAGAATATGTATTATTCTCAATGGACGGAATTTAATTGTTTTTGCGAAAAGTTAAATAAACAGACGACTCCAGGTTTTCTTTTTTTTTATCTTTTTTTTTCGGGGCATTTTTGCGCACACGGTCATCTTACCCCAAACTAAGCACAGCTTGTGATATGGTTCCCAGAGACTGATATACATACATATATAGTTTTAAACTAATATTGATTAATAAAAAAGTTGAAAATGGGTTACAAAAAATTACCAATCATGCACATTAAAAATCTATGTGGCCGACTGGAAGTACTTACTGAGTGGTCGACTGTAATATAAAAACTACTCTTTTTATCGTGCCTAAGCGAGACATACGTATACGAAAATACAGGCGCCTTGTCACGTGCTCGCTCGACAAAGTGACAAGATTTTGTCACGGTGCGTATGTTATAGCCCTGGGGCCTTACGCCCCACTCGCAAACGTTAAAACCGCGCAGTTCGGAAATAACGCGAACGTGAACCTTAACGCGCTCAAATACGGTTTGCGATCGCACAATATTTTTTCAGCACCTAAACTGGATTGCTTTTAACAGGTAGGCGTAAGGCCCCTGCAGTCCAACGGTGTCGGAATAACTTAATAAAATTTTGCGAAAATACTTGGACACGATAAGAGTTGAAGAGGGGGGAAATTGGCTAAAGAGAGAAGATTTTTATGTCCAGCAGTAGGTTGAATGAACTGCTAATGATAATGATGATGAGTCCTTTCTCGAAACTCGTGAGACGATACCAAATTACTTGCAGATTACTTACATAATCGGGTAGAGCTTTGTCCGTGTTCATCGATCCTATCAGCCAGTCTATCAGGATTTGCGGTTTGAATCATACGAATGCAGAGTTATCTGTGACCCCTGCTCCCAGCTCGTGAAATGTGAACGAAGACCTGACATTTACATCTACCTGCTTGTACAAAATTAAATTGTAATTGTAAACAAATAATCCCGGAACACGCAGCGTAGGTATAGGCCTCCCACTAGATGGACCGACGACATTGTGGGAGTCGAGGGCATTCAGTGGATGCAGATCGCAGGCTCTCGTTCAGTGCACAGAAAAGTTTTTTTTTTTGTTTAAATTGGAGCGGTTGTCTATGCATTTTTGTAAGAAATTTGTTGTAGCCGCAGTTGCACCCATATAAACGAAACGTCATTCGAAATCAGTTAGCAAATGTGATGCGGACAAATAACCTTAAGACCTAACCCCTAACCCAAAAAGGTAACGTCCAAGTTCTTTAGATGCGGAGTTCGATGCGTTGACATAAATAAGAATGTTCAATCAAGGTTCTGTCATAATGCCTGGCGACAGATTTTCTTTCTCATTTCCGTTCTATTTACTTATCTTTTCTGTGGTTCAGTCTTCTTCTGGCTGATGATGATTAAATAAATGATAATATATCTTTATTTCAGGCATTATTTGAAACCCATATGTAACACAAAATATAATATTAATTAAAATTTAAAAACGTAGCAGATAAAAGGTTAAAAGGAAAACAAAATAATAATAAAATTTATCTTTCTAAATAAAAATAAATTGCTTTTCGTTAGTCTCGCTAAACCTCAAAACCGGCTTGACCGACTTGTTTTTTTAATGTTATGTTGTTCTAATGCAGGGTGGATGAAAAATAATGAATATTTTCTTTATGTTGCATGGCCAGCCCAGTTTCAGATACCTGAAGGTACTTAGTACTACAACTACAATAGTAAAAAAGTTTATTTCTCTAAAAAGTTAAAATACCATCAACGATATTTTTAGCGGATTACGAGTATATTTCGCCTGAACAAAAAATTATGTATCAAACCTGACTTGCATTTTAAAAGACCTATTCGATGATACTTTACAGTCATGAGGTTCAGTTAATTTTTAGGGTTCCGTACCTCAAAAGGAAAAAACGGAACCCTTATAGGATCACTTCGTTGTCCGTCTGTCCGTCTGTCAAGACCCTTTTTCTCAAGAACGCGTAAAGGTATCAAGTTGAAATTTATACTAAATACTTGGGTCTACGGTTTCTTTTGGCTGTAAAAAAATAAAAGTTGTAAGTCAACGCAATCAAAAGATATGAACGTTTATGTCGCATATTTTGCGATTTCACAGGGAAATCAAAACCTATAGGGTACTTCCCGTTGACCTAGAATCATGAAATTTGGCAAAAGGCAAGGTCTCATAGCACATATATAGGAATAAATCTGGAAGTTACAAATTTGAAGTTATATAATTTAAAAATCCTTATTATGCTATTACAAACTTACATTTTGTAGTTGGAATGTATAGAAGAACCTTATAGTCAACTACAAAGTTAAGTTTGTCTTTCAATATTTCAAATTTAGTTTTTTTTTGGACTCGCGCTCTGAGGGTTCTGTCCAACGGAACCCTCAGAGCACGAGTCCTACTCGTACTTGTCCGGTTTTTTCTTCTTCATCTCCAATATACATACAATCTCGTATTAATAATGACGTCACCTACATAGTTAACATCCCTGAACGTACATGAATCTATCGACGCCACGTTTATATAAATTAGTTGAGCCGCTTACGCTTTTGGGAACGTATGCACGCTAACTGATCCTCCTTTTGACTTTGCTTCTTCGGTTACATGGATCAAAGCGTAAATTCCTAGAGACAAAATGACCTGCAAAAATTGACCCCGTTGAAGTCTTTTTCAAAGGCGATATAACCTCTAAGAAAAGAGTTCAATGTACGTCTTTAAAACGTCTTTGGAAAAGTTATAACACGTACCGAACTTTAAAAAACTATCAAGCTATTTGAACACTATTCAAACTACTACTATTCAAACTATTTGTTTCAAATATATCCTAGTATAATACTGAAATTTCAGTTCTATCTACTTATTAAGGTTTAAATATGAAACTTAAAACATACAATTTCAAAACTGTGTTTCCTGTATTGATAAAAATGTATTTATTTCAGTCTCGAAATAATTAAAACAACTGAATACTGCAAGTAAAATGATAACAACGTCTCCGGCTCTACGCAGATGGCAACGGTCAGTTAATCCACTAGCTTAGTCCGATAACTTTAATGTAGGCAATGATAAGAAACGCGTGTCTCAATGTCGCAACTGCATCATAAAACACTTTAAGTATCAAATATTAAGTACTTGCTGATATGTAAAACCAACGTACTTAATACGACTTAGGTTTGATGAAAATTGAAGCAAGTGCTGTTACCGTCTGCTGGGCAAATCGTTTTCACCTTGAACATTGACTAGAGTTATTATTAGCAAGTATACAATCAAATAAACAAAACCTACCACCAGTTTGAAAAAGAACTAGAAACTTTGAAACTTCTAAACTGATTTTCATCAAACACAATAAAATCTGCTTTCAAAGAATAAAGAACAAGAGCAAATCAGTTCAACTGTTTTGGAGAAAACGGGTAACAAACATAAACATCAGGTAGCCTATTGATATGGTATAAAAAATAAAACTCAAACACAACCTATTACACCTATGGAATGAAGAAATAAACTGGTTTAGTTTATTACTTCATTTCATCGTAGATTCCAGATCAGTAATAGCGTCCAGGATCTATTAGAAATATGCTCTAAAGAAATTAGTACTTAATTATTCTACTAGTGTATTTACGCAACCATAACGTGCTGGGAAGGTATTCCTGCACCTAGCTTGGTGTAGGAACTGTTTCTCAAATAAGGATGTCGGATAACACCATTAGGCATTTAGCGATATACCTATTTAGGTATATATAATAATCATTATACATCCCTACTGAGATTTTATTACCTACTAAAAATTTACGGTCTGCAACCACGACTTTATAGACCGTAACTATAGTATGGCCTTCCAAATAAAGTCGACGATTTGTCATACTAATACCGAATATGGACAAAAATTTGAACTAATTTCACAATTTTTGACTGATTATAGTCGGCCGGAGACCAATACGTTGTTGAGCAAAAGGTTTTGTAACGGTTACATAAAGAAACATTAGAATGAACGATGGGTCCCCGAGACAAAGCGCGCATATCGAACTCTGCGCCCAAATGTGTGAGTAATGGTTCTGGCATGCCATTGGTAATGATTAGTTGATAACCTCATTTGTCGTCATTACAGTGAGAACGACATGGCTTCTCCAGCTGAGTAAAGCATGGCCCCTTAAAATCATAATGAAGTAACTAACTGATAAAAACATTGTAGTGATACCATTGAAATGGCTAAAATTATTTGATGAACATAAAATTTGACTGCCCTGGTAGCCCAGCTGGCTGGGGGCGTGGGTTCAATTCCCACCTAGGACAAACATTCATGTAATGAACATTTTTGTTTGTTCTACATCTGGAAGTAGATTGTTTTATAAAATTCTACACGATTATTGGTCTTCTACAGGTTTTTTCACTACCTACCCATAGTATTTTTTAATCTGAACATATACCTACGTTTGTTACCAACAAACTGTGTGTTTGAAAATACACCTTATGCGTAGTTTTGGAATTGGTCGCCCTCTTAATATAATATATTGTATGTATTTAAAAATATATAATATGCATTTATATATTATCAGTCCTTGGCAACCATAGAAGACAAGCTACAAGCATACAAGCTTTGCTTAGTTTAGGGGCCAGATGAATGTCCCGATAATTTTTGTCCTGATTATTTATCGAAGTAATACCGTTGATTTACAGACATGGATGTTACCCAACGTTACTAATACCTACAAAATTCATGAAAAGATGTCTTAAGTTTACTTAAATAATTTAAAAACACGTGAACAAAATGTCTTCTCTTTAATAGAGGCAATAAGAAACGTGTTATTGGACACATTCTAAGTTTTTAAAATAAAGTAGGTAGAAGTTTAAATTAGAATTAAATTACTTTTTAGCCTAACATGAGGCTAGAGGAACAGAGTGACAGTTAATAGCGACTAATCCAATCTTAAAACTTAAACAGATAAGAGTCTGAACAAAATTATTTAGGTAACTTTCATAATTAATAGATGGCATGTCGTTATTAAGTTTTGCATGTCGTGTAGTCTATGTGCTCCTTGTTTATCCAGCGCAAACACAGATCTTTATTAAATTAGAAGCCGCTCGTCGTGTTGTATGAAATTCCAGAGTGCCGTATTTTTTACGTCGCTAGAGTAATTTATTGGTAGTTTAAATACATTCGCACGACCAACTGCTATCGAAGGGTTTTTACTATAGGTTAATTTCACATTATGTATTGACGGCTGACGTGCTACTGCCAAGACGACGGAGATCGAACTAAAATAGGTTGGAGCACTGATCTAACTTAAGACGGAAAACAGACACGCTAATTAGGAGAATTCGCGGCATCCAACCAGATACAGATCTGTGAGCACAAACTTATGCATCGCATGCGTGAGCATCATCACGACACCATTACATTCTTCCTGTAATTTTAATCTAGCAATATTCACACTTAATTCTACGGAATAAAGGCCAAATTCAGGGATTGTCGTAGTATTCAAGTTAATTGAGATGAATTGGCCAATGTGTCATGTCAACGCTGCAAACACCCGTGATGCAAGTCCGTGGGTAAACTGTTGCCCAACGAAGTTTGAATTCGTGCGATAATAAGGTGCATTAGACAACGTAATACGCTGTCATAGCTCTTTTATTACATGAACGTTTTGCCGTTTTGTTTTTAGGAAAACAATGAGACATTCTAATTATGTCGATGAATAAACTCGTTCAAATGTTTTAGAGTCGGTAATCACCGATAAGTCTACTGGACCCACTTATGCACTTCATTACGAAGATTGCTTTGTACACAACATGACTGATAATAACCCGGATTAGATAACAGTTACTAAGTACGGTTCTATTCTATCCACCGATATACGATTCTCAACTAAATTCTTAAGTATTTCATTCTAAAGATCGTATAAACTGAACCTATACCATAGCCATGTCACCAAAGTTTGGTCTTACTACTTACCTAACCTATTTTCTACTAAAGTTATTTTATAAATATACAAGCTTCGGATTTGGGTATGAGTTTATTATTATATGTAGAAGTATTTTCTTGAGCATTTGTATGAATAACTCATGCAGCTAATTGCAGCTAACTAATTATTAGAATTGCATTTCCAACATACTTTTGTTATGTTAATAAGGTTCTTAAACGATTTATTTGCTTTGTTAATTTCATTGCCACATTCTATTTGCCGTGCTTAGACTATAGTTGCATTACGATAGAAACTGATGAAGGTTAAATATCTGCTGAGCACTATTTACTATTTCTTATAAAGAAGTTACATATTTACTTGATCTCTTAATCATCGTAATGATCTAAAAAATTACTACGTCTTTAAAATTAAATTTGTATAGGTATATGCCAATCAGCCATAAAATAAAGCACGCGAAAAGTATCAACGATCCTTTCTTTAATCAAAGTCATGTAACCTATTTATTGGTAGTTTCCAAATGACCAGATAAAGTTATCAGTGGGTGAAGGTTCATTGATAACAATCTCACAATGTGTGCACTTGAAACCTGAAAACAGATTGAACTTACTGCTTTATAAAGGTGTTAATTTAATAGTAGGCGTGCGACGATTGTTACGCTCTATCACGCTACCTGTATTTAATACGCGATTCTTTTTACTACGGCTCTTTTTTATACTAAAGGGAGATTCTGCTGTTATTACATTTCTCACCATAAGAAATAAAATAATAGTTACCGATAGGTAGGATAACAGAGTATCAAAGATAAGCCTAGAATATTTGAAATAGTCAAATGACCACAGAAAATTAATTATTTTTTTACTTCTCTTTTCTGTGCATGACAGAGTCAAATGCTACGGTTTAATTTTTGTTTTAGTGTTTTGTGCAAAGAGAAGTATAATACGGGTTTTGTATCACACAGGGTGACATTATATCACCAATGTTGTTCAAGCTCTTGAATGGTGGTCATAAAAAAGAATAAGAGTAAAATATTAGTGTATTTGTCAAGATAGTGTTATTATAGCCCGTTGGTCTAGTTGATAGTGAACCTACCTTCTGCGCTTGAGGGCGTGGGTTCGATCCCCACCTAGGATAAACATTTATGTGATGAGTATTTGTGTTTGTTCTATATCTGGTTGTTAATATCTATTTAAGTGTGTATTAATATATATGTATGTATATCAGTCTCTGGCAGCCATTTCACAAGCTTTGCTTAGTTTGTGTTCAGATGACCGTGTGTGCAAAAATGTCGCGAATATTTATTTATTTATTTATTATTGTAATTTATTATGGGAAATTGTCTTAGAGCCTGGTTTCCGAGTTCGTTATACAAATAGGTAAATGTAATTAATCAGTTAAAAGTACATCACGCCACTAATACTGATTATGCACCTATCTCGCTATTATCTTTCGGTAAATTGAAGAATTAATAAAAAAGTAACTTTACGTATAAGGTACATAGAAATCACTTTAATTTGGAATTGAAGAACCTGGATTAGATAAGCTCTTGATCGAAACGAGTGACGTACCCAAAAAGAAGGCTGGTGCGATCTAAATAATATGATGCTGATGATGATTAACTTTCCCTGACTTGTTCATGATTTTGGCAGAGGTCCTATAAAATTACACGAGACGTACCTGTAGAAATGGAGTTGCCAACGGGGAATATCAAAAATTTTACTATTCGAGCTTACATAGAACACGAAGCAACATCCACTTCAAGTAAATAAATAATTTATAATGACGAAAGAGATGCTTCTTATCACAGCGGCTGTTGTCTTGCAACATATGACAATGTTGAAAGTTTCATTAATTCTTTTACAGCTTGCAGTAGATAACCTTGACCTAGCAGGCAATAGGTACGTGATTTAGCTCGGTTGAGCTTGCGGCGTCTGATTTCAAATTAAATATGCAAGCGAACGACAAAACAGTTCGAGGTATTAAATAAGAAACAAAAAAACACCCATTGTTTGCCTGGAAGAGATTTCTTTTAGCGATAAGGTCGCCTCTTTTAGCACTAGCTCGTAAGTGTGTTCTATCTGTTTGTATGTTTTATTTCTGGTGTACACAATAGTTTTTATCTACCTATCTATCTAAATCATAGCAAATCCAAACGCATTTACTAGGTACACCTACTACAATCACCTACCAACAAACTTTTTGCACTATCTTGAATGAAAGTGGTATTATAAGCAAGTATTCGACGAAACAATATGTAACCATGAATTTCTCTCTTCACTGCAATCAATCAAGACAATTCTTTAACACAAAGAATACAGTTTCCGTTTTGAGTTTCGTTCCACGACCAATGTACCGCTTGACTCATACGCCGACTTCAAAGTTTGGGGAGTAATGACCAGAATACGTAACTAAATTGATCTATCCGTACAGCGTGACAAGCAATCACAGTTTTGGTCTAGTGATCGTGTTGAATCGGTGTCTGATCGACCGGCGCGATCCTTGTTCCCACCTGCTAAATGCTCGCCTATATACCCACATTTCCTCTCCTTTCACATAGAACAACGTTATTTATTCAGCTCTTAAGAAAACAGTGGTACTAACAGAGATGTTTGTTTTCCACAACATTTGAACTCGCATCAAGCAATAACAAAAGAAAATTGCGAAAGCACGTGACCCATAATAATCTGTAATAACTCTGACAAACGTAAAGCGTGAGAAAGCAGTATACTTAAGTCTATCTCGACTATTGCAGAGCAATTTTAGTCTGCGATTTCCATATCAGCTCCTCGATCGACCACTCCCGCAGTCACCACATCGCCGATCGTACTTTCTCCTTAGATTCCACGCGGTTTTTTGTGCAATTACGATTTGCATCTCCAGTACGACGCCGTTTGTTAATTTCTTCTGGTATATGCGAATAATCAGAAGAAATGAGATTGAAATTAGATTGGACGGGCGATGGCGCGCGGTAATTGCACCGCGAATGCGGCGCGCGGTGCTATTGCCTTCCTCAGTCCGCTGTGCGCCGTCGCGGTGGCCGCCACGAACAACACTTTACTACTCGACGACGATGAAATAACAAAAATATGGCTGCAAAAACAGCCACTTAGTTATACGGACGTCACAGTCGCCCGTGACCTTTGAACGTTTCTGGTGGAAAATGTCTGAGGACGCGGAGAAGTGCGACTCGTTCAACTCGTGGGAGCTGAACGGCCTGAACTCCCTGGACCTGTGGGACTACACCGTGGAGCTGGAGTGCCTGCAAGGAACCGAAGGTTAGTGTCGCAAGGCTGGGTGAGAGGCGCCGACTGCTGGACGCGCCACTGCGCTCACGAAACAGTTGGCAACGCACAAAATAAATGAAACCACCAGTTGAAGAACCATGGAATTGTTTGAACCAGATTGTTACAGCAATGCGGTATGGACAGCGCCGTTGGTTGATGTTTGAGAACTACTTACCTAGTAGGTACTAGTTTGTGTAGTACTTCCGGGTTTGATGATCTCGCAGTCTCGTGGCAACATTATTATCTATCCGGTTAAAGATAATTACTGCTATTGATAGGAATAAAGTCCAAAACGAAGTAAATAGTTTAATTCGTAATCTTTTTCCTGTCAAACAAAGCATCAGATTTAATACCGATAAGGGTTTTACTTTCACAGTCAACGGACCAACACCATATCAGGCGTCAGCAATTAACACCACCGTTATATTCCTTTGTTAGAAAACTAACTTGTTAATGGGTACTTCGTTCGCAGGTTACTATCGAGTTAATTTAGGTCGCCTCGGAATAGTTTATTAATTTGATAAGCGAACGCATCGTTATCTATTCGTGATATATTTAGGTATTGACGTAATATTTGATCGTTTGTTATGTAGATGATTCATCAATTCAAAAAAACCTTTCACTTTATAAGCAACTAGCTGAACTGACTGACGTTGTCCTGTCCTAGAACTGTCAAACACGCAAAGTTAAAATTGTAAATCTTATTTTTCGACACCTTGGGTTACATTATTGGCGTTTTAGTAAGGATCCCTATTTAAAAAAAATATATAATATATCCTATATTACCCGGGGATAATGTAGCTTCCCAACAGTGAAAGAATTTTCCAAATCGGTTCAGCAGTTTCGAAGCCTATTCAATGCAAACAAACAAATAAACAAACAATCAAAATTTTTCTCTTTATAATATTAGTATAGATGAAAAAAATGCTAAATGACCCAGCATTATAAAAAGGTTATTGAAATATTAAGTATCTTCTCTATCTCTTCTCTTCTTCTCTAACAAATATAAAAATATATATAAATACAGTGTAAACTCCATGTAACGTCACTCGATTTAACGACAAACTCCCTAAAGCGTCGAAATCACTTGGCTTTGGTTGGTTTAGCTTGCCTTCCATACAATGATACACTCTATATAGCATTACACCCACTCTCAATAACGACAACAATTAAATAATGAAAAGTACCTTTTAAGTTGCCTATATTAGTAAAAACTGCGCAGCTGTGTACGTTCTTTTGTCGCTTTTTTATCCTAGCCCGTAATAAACTCTGTCGGCATCATGCATACCGGACTTTCTAAGAAATTCGTTCTTTTGTTTACAAATTGGGATTGCTTGGACTTGTTGTTGACCATGACTAATAAGTAGGAGTCATGGATTATCTATACGCTATCATATTCTTAGTTGCTCATAAACTTTCATAAGTAAGTAAACATTATAGCCAGTAAAAGAAAATCATAACATTTTTATGTACATAACTACTAAACACTAGTCTGAAATAAACTTTATATTTCTATAATTCTGATTTTTCTTCTTTCCCTTTAAGGACAACTCTCTATAACGCTGTAAAATGCACAGTCCCTTCAGTGTCGTTATATAGAGTTTCCACTGTATATAGTATAAATTAGAGTCGCTTTTCGCGTCTGACTGTCTGTTTGTATAAACGCTAGCTCCTCCTGAACCAGGCAACAGATTTTGATGTGGTTTTCACCATCAGTTAGATAAATTTTCACTGAAGGCTTAACTAGCGACCTGGCTTGGCACGTAAATTACACCCGTGCAAAGCCGGGGCGGGTCGCTAGTAAGCTCGTAACTGCAATCAAAAATATAAACAACGTCATTGAGTGTAAGGGTATTAATCGGTATTATGTATATCATCCGTCAATTAATATTTATTTGATACTTACAAAAAGCATTTTTTATCTACTTCTGTTTATCTAATTTAAAATAAATTCACCTAAGACCATACTTACAATACATTGAATGACGCAAAGAGCTAGGTATATTTTATTTACCTCACCCAGCTAACTTTCGCTGACCTCACCATGTACTAGAGACAAACTAACGAACGACGTAGTTTTAAAAACATCATTTTTAATAGGTACTTTTCAATACTGGAAAACCCTAATATTTACAAAGTGCGTATTTATAAACAAAGAATACAATAGAATGGAAAATTTTAAATAAGAAAACATATTAGACACTGAACTACGAAGTATATAAAATCATAAAATGTAAACATCTGTAGGTAGGTACAGAACTTGGGTTGCATTTAAAGTTCGGAACCATTTATCAAACCCATACCACTGAATATACACTAGGCACCTACAAAAACAGCCAAGTCACTATTCTAGCAAAATTACACTGTTAACAATTTAATAACTTAATGACAGAGTATATAAAATGAGTAGGTAATTTTTATTTACGATTTATACGAGCTATCACAACATCAGTCACTGTTTCGCTGATTTAGCAAGATGTTACGCAGTCTTTTCAACGGTCGATGGCAAAATACTACAAACACGACATGTTTATTTAAACGAAAAAACCACTTGATCACTTCAGACTTTTTTGTTTTGTTTATAATATACCTAATTATACATAGTAGGTAATCAAACACTTAACAAATCCGTAAAAAGTGTCTAATTTCAATGAATAAGTCGAATAATGAAAAAAATTGCAAGAGTCAAGACAAAGTTCTCTACTACACTAGTCTATAGGTAACCTAAGCGACAAATTCGATAACGATAAATGAGTCAAAATGTTGTTTTCGTACGACATATATTATAATCATATCCTATTTATATGTAGATACGATTATTTTTATTATGTATCTTTTCAATACAGTTAAACGACGTTTAAGTGATAGCAAAGTCCACGTTTGGCCGGTACCTAAACTTACCATAGCACACATACCTACGTTTTATAAAGTAGGTATACTTAAACATTTCTAAATCGAATACCTTTTGGCTAGCTAAAAGTCAAAAGGCAAAAGTTAATGAAGAACAATCAAAACATTGCGAACTTAGTACCTAGGTAAGCCAGTCGAATCCGCGTACCATATAGGTACTTAGCAACCAACACAACTGAGGTGAAGAACGTAAACATTTGGAAATCCCATTCTTTCCTTTCAAACTCAGTCACTCCAACTTAACATGCAAGAAGGTTATGATTTAAAAGAAAAGCCAAAGGTCGCGCTCCTCATTGTGTGCACATAGAGGCTGTTACTCGAGGCGAAGTCACACTGTCACGCATAACTCCAATTGACTTTGTAATGGCTCTATTAATGACATTTTGTAACAATGCGTTTAATTGGTGTCTCTCACGATGCTCACACTATTAACTACACGCGTGTGAGTATTTAACGCTCCGGAACATGGAATGTGTCACTGGCGCCAGCAATTCATAAATTCCAAACTATTCATTGTGTTTCATTTGCTATATACTACAGTAAGTATTTTTACACACAAAATATTGCAGCTGACTTCAGTTACAACGCCTTGATTTTGATTTCGAAGTGACAAATTCGTGAATTCGTTTTCAAATCAAGTTACAATTTTATAATATTTTTTAGAAAAAAACAAAAGCCGACTGCAAGACTATATAGTTAAAAAGTCCTCATCAAAAGTTTTGAACCACAAACCAAGTCATTTGTGTGTGTATTTTTGTTTACGTTAAATTTTTCAAAAAGCTTTGAATACATTTTTATATAATTTATATGAGACCACCTCACCTACATAGCAAAAGAGAATCATCAAAATAAATTTATAATTGCTGCTACGGTTTTTATAGACTACTTATACCCACACATTTTTATTCAGTGTTGTTTCTATGTACCAACAGAAGCTTTTATAAAACACCCACGTGACGCTTCGCTGAATACAATCTGGAGGTATACAATTTTATACTTTAACCCTCATATTATTATACAAAAAATGATGTATAAGCTAATATCATAACTAAGTAATATATAATAGAAGATAAAGTAACTCTGCCTCTATCTGTTTGTTCGCTTTTCACCACTAAACGGCTAGGCCGGTCTTAACTAAATTTGCTAGGAAGGTAGAGTGCATCATTTGTGTGTATTTTCCCATCAGAAATGCGTAAAAACTGAAAATCGCAGGTAACACCGCGAGATTCAATTAATATAGACAGGTACTATAAAATAATGTCAACTTCTCGCTGACGAGATAATACGTCACGCGTGAAACAGAGACAAAAAAATATAGAATATATTAACTTGATACATATATATAATATATTAGTTAAAACATGTGCACAAATCGCGAAAGTTAAAAAATTACTATATTAACTTATCAAGCGTTTTGTTTAATTTCTAGAAAGGATTTTATTTCCATTTCTTATTAGAAAACAATTGTTCAGATTGTGCATTGTGTTGTGTTGTTTTTGTGTATTACGTTGTGTATTGTAAGTGTGTGTTATGTGTATTGTAGGTGTGTGTCATGTGTGTTGTTGTTGTTTATTATGTGCAAAACTGTGCAATAAATACAATTTGCTAATGACGGATATAAGGAAATATCAGCCCACAATCTCATCGTTTTTAATATTCTCCACAAAGCCAGTTTCTTTAGTTTTATCATGGACGAATATAAGTGTTATTTTGCACTCGAATGAAAGAGCTGCGATTACATTTAATAGCGAGTCTGAATAGCTTGTAACCTCGTAGATAACCTCACGTAACAAGGGTGAGTGACCAGTTAGTTACTTCAAGTTTGCGAATTTAATACGAGGTATTATTTTGCTTCAATCCTTAACATACCTACCTAGTATCTAGCTACATAATGTTATTATCTACAACTTTTTCGATTCGAATTCATCTTATGACAATCCTGTAAGACAAGTAGGTACCTACCTAAGTTGTACATAATATATAATAGGTGTCTAAATGAAGAAGAAAAATTAAACCCCCGATTAAAGAGCTGATAATCTTTAAACGGCTGACCCGATTTTCATGAATTCCAACTAATATTATAAAAGCGAAAGTATTTCTGTCTCGCTGTCTGTTTGTTTGTTCGCTTATCATGACTAAACGGCTCTTAAAACCGACACAATTTACTACTTATTATTACTTACCTTTCTTTTATTTTATATTTTTTCTTAACGAAATTTGGCAAGATGATAGGTAGTGTGTGTCGTAAAGCCGTACATAGGGTAAGTATCCCTAAAAAAATGCAAGAAAAAATCGTTGGTAACACCACGCTAGTCAGAGTTCAGCTAGTCATCAATGTAAAAATAGTCTCGATCAAGTCACCTTTCAAACAAAAAACAAACAAGTAAATCAATATTCGTTCTACCGTTCGGTGGACAGACACATAGATACACAGACTCACACGTTGAACATCCCTCTAAAAAGAACTATTGGAAACAAATGGATGCGACTGGCGAGAGACCGAAGAGAGTAGCATAAACAAAGGGGGTAACTATACTCAGTGTGGGTCACTCAGGGTAGATGTGATGAAGATTAAAAAAGAGGGAATTAAAAAACGGTTGGGACTTATTTTATTATTTGCTATTTAGCATTGTAAAGAATTTTTCATGTTGATTTTTGAAAATGTGCGTATGTGCCTGAAGCGAATTATTAATCTATCTCACACCAATTTATTATATGCAAAATTTCTTTATAACTTTGTTGCTTACATTTTTACATATAAACGGTTGTACCGATTATGATTAAATTTGGCAAGAAAATAGAGTTCATCATGAGACAGTCTTCATGTCCCGAAAAAACGCTGAATACAGGAAAACTCCGGGTAAAACAGCAAGCACAGCTAGTAGTGTATATCCAATCTACGTCGGCTTTCAACTAAGTTAGGTAGGTAGTTAATCAACATAAAACATAAATAAGTAGATATGTCTGCTAAAACTTAAAGAACTGTAATTAAATGCTTTTTACAATCGGAAAATAAATTATTCTGCTTAGATTCGTAAAGCATAACTAAACAAGTCGGCATAATATAGAATGGCTTTTTTGCTAGTACTCGCGTAAATTAATGCAAAAACATTACGGCTTAGTAATGTTGTGTAACGCCACTAAGACTAAAGGTGTTGAAGCGGAACGTCTCACTTTGATATTTTTCGGCTATTGCACTTATATTGTGTCATTCGTTGGAGTTATTTAGCTGGACTCTACCTGGTTTAAAAGCTCACTTTACCTAGTTTAAAAATGACTAATGTAATTCATAAGATAATATTAATTCCAGATGTGATTTTTACTGCTATTTTGTGAATTATTTTATCTTGAAAAATGTCTAAATATGTGAGGTAGATAGTTGTGGAAGAGAGCGGGCTCGTAAGGGCTAGAATACCGAGCGATCTCGTCCGCGCGTTTGATGTTTTTTTAAGATAATAAAAACGCAGTCTACTTTTGAAAAATTCGCATCGGAAATTTGTACAACGTTCATTTATAAATATTTATTTGGAACAATCAGTATAAATGGAAGAACTGTTTATATCCAAATCAAGAGTGAAACGGTTTCGTCTATGAAAGCGTGTTCCATCGTATACCGCATCATCGCTGGATGCTGGCTGGATGTTACATCAGGCGAGTTGGGGGCCAAAAGCAAGCCTATTATTAAATAAATAAATATATCCCATTTTTTGCGACCACAATAAAAACATTCAATCAAAAATTTGTTATAAATATTCTGAAATAATTAATTCATTCTCAAAATTACCGAAGAACATTTTTCAACATTTAAAATTTTAAAAAATCATCAAATGTACGCGCCATATTATTGCACCTAGCTATTACAAATCTATATTTTTTTGCTCCATTGTGATCATCCAAGATCTGCTGTCTCGTTTTCACCCGTGAAACTTCGACAACTACTAAAACGGTAACTAAAATTGATTTAACGAATGTTTCTGATTATGTGAGCAACCCTTTTTAACGAAGGCCGGTTACACGTTTACAAAACAAACAAAAGTACACTTGCAAAACAGAAAATTGTTGCTTCGCCGTCACAGCCTCGGGGACCTCGAAACGTGAAAGAATTCCGCAGCAAATGCCTGCTTTTTGGAGCGCAAAATGTTTCCTACAGAAGTGTGAAAAGCTTATCTAGTTAATAAACAACATGCATTCTGCAATCCTTTTTAATTATAACCTAACGGGCAACATATTTTTTTAACAATGGATGCGGAAATCGTTCACGCTCTATGAGTGTTAGCATCCCGCAATAGCAGTTTCCACTTGATAGAAACGACGACAGTCTTACCCGTCCAAATTACAATGTATGGCCTCTAATCTGCGACTCATAAATCACAATTTCTCCGATATGATGTCCGTCAACTTTCATCTGCGAGCGTGCGGTGTAAGAACTATTCATCGACCTGATTTTTAGTTGTTCTTGCTGACCAAGGTTAGCGGTCGGTCCTCGCCTTTCACGGGCTCATATCGCTGCAGGCGTCATGGTACTCTCCTCTCGTTCCAGTTATGCTTGACAGATGTGGAAATAAGCCGGCAATGTGCCGTGCGGCATTATAAAGTGACGAATCAGTGATTAGCTCGTATGTGGAGTTGGAGGCAGGTGGTCAATTATCCGTGGAACTCGAGTCGATGTCGTAACCTCACAACTCGGTCAGCCGGCACACTGTAATCTCTATATCTCTGGTAGGATAGCAACTTGTAATTGTTATGACCGATTGCATTACGCGTAATGCATTTCATACATCATCGGTCGTAAAATCGCTGATTCATTTGGTGAAACAGCCTCTAATAGGATAATTTGCTTTACAAAATGCTATTAGTTTCAGAATCTGCTTCCTACTTTTCTAATTTGACTTGTCTCTTTTATCCGCCAATTTCTTAATTGCTAATCACTAAAAGCGTAATCTTACCTTCTGTGGTCTTAAGTTATATGATATTTATGAATCAATGTAATTACTTACCTACATAATTACCAAAGAAAGAAAAATAAGTCTGATAAATCAACGTTATAACTTCCAATGAACACGTTGATGTTAAAGGTTGATGATTAAACCTGAATAATCAAGGTATACATTTGTAGAAGCAAACCAACTACAACACACAACTTCTAACTAGTATATAAGTGCAATGATTGCTTCTACAAATACCTATATGCCTTAATTATTCACTTATTCAGGTTTATTCATAGATATTCAACATCACATCACTTGGACCAACGACATTGTGAGAGTAGCTGGTATCCAGTGGATGCAAAAGGCAGGCTGTTGTTAAGTGTGGAGGTTAAAGGGGGAGGATGATGATGCCGATTCAACATCAAAGTGGGAAGTTATAAAGTTGATTTATCAGATCTAAGTACATGTTTTTCTTTCTTTGGTAATTATGTAGGTATAGGCACAAGGTTTGCTTATACAAACTTATGCCTTGATTATTCACGTTTAATCATCAATTTATTTTTTGAAAGTAGAAACTTTGATTTATCAGATATGTTTGCAGTACTACTTAGTATTCTTAGATATACTTATTCAAAATTATATAAATTTTACTAATTAAAGTTGTATCTTTTTTCCAGATTTGCAGTTAGCAGCAGAACTTGGCAAGACCCTACTGGAAAGGAATAAGGAACTCGAAACTGCGCTCCGTCAACACCAAAATGTCATCGAAGACCAAGCACAAGAAATCGAAGTAAGTGCGACCGATGGTTTGCTATACCTCAGTGTCAAAGAAAATTCGACTCCTTATTTTGTAGAACACAATTTACCAACTACCCAAGTAGGTAGATATTAGAAAAGGTGATGTAAATAGATACGTACTTAAGACTCGTAAAAATTATATGCTTAAAATTAATTCACAGTCGGCGAAGATATCGCGTACCTAACATACACACAACCAAATAATCGAATCGAAACAGGCGAATTGAGAATTACCTTTTTTGAAATCGGCTGAAATGGCTGTGTATGATGGCGAAGTACCTATTCATTCACGGATTTCAGTCGGAGTCGGCGGCGCGATGATTGCTGGCCGCTGTCCATTGATCCGTTTATGCCTTAACCTATCGTTAACTTGCACAACAAAATAAATCTGGTTTAACTCTAGATTTTACTAAATTTTCCATACGATTTGGCATTTGAATTTCGTTAAATCGATATTTGAATCGCTCGTGCAAGTGGGTCCTGATGTATTTCTTGGACATGGTTTCATGTAATAACCATATATAATTGATCAATTTAAAAACCAACTTCATAATTAGTAAATACGCAATTTCGTTTACCCACTTGGGTGACGTATATTTTCCAGTTAAACTCAAACTACTAACCGATTTTTATGAAATTTATATGGGTCCAATCTGAAAGTAAATCCTTTCAATTATATTTTCCAAATCGGTATATAAATGACGGAATTCTGAGGTAACAAACATATAAAAACGAGTTGAGAACCCCCTCCTTTTTTAAAGTCGGTAAAAAATAGCAGTTGAAGACTTCTTAGGTCACAGTGCGATGCGACCAACTATAGAGTTGATAGGATGACCCGCTGTTGTTAATTTGTATATTATATATAGGTAATGTGCTGCAACTATAAATGTATCTATTAGTGTATACTTTCTGACTGAGCAAAACTAGTTCCCGTGAAAAGTTCTAGTTTATTTATTCGACCAACACCACATATAAGTAGGAGTGTAGTTCATCATTTAAATGTTCTCTTTCCAGTACCTTACAAAGCAAACGGTAGCACTGCGCGAGGTGAACGACTCCCGTCTCCGTATCTACGAACAACTGGAAGTGAGCATACAAGACTTGGAGCGGGCCAACCATCGGCTGGCCGTCGACCACGCGGCGGACAAGAAACACATTAAAACGTAAGTATTGAACATTTGTAGCACATGAGCTCAGTATGGGATCTCACTTGAGGTGTAGTTTTTGGTTTGTTCAAGTTGTCTCCCAGACGAAGCGCAGTTCCATATTTTATATGACACTTGGAAACCGTTTAATGAAAAGTCCGTTACTTCTAAGCCCGTAGGAGTAGATCGATTGAGATGCGTCATCATAATCAGCCTTCTTAGCTGCTGGACAAATGCTTCTCGCAAATCTGCAGCTTTTCGCTTCCAGCCACTGCCTTACGTATGAGTCACTCTCGTCTCAAAACGTCTCACGCTACGTTTTCAGAATCGTTGTCTCCATAAAACGTCTACAACAGCTATCGATTCTGCGACAGATAGACCAGCTCACTATATGTCAATTCAGCTTACTAATACGCTGTGCTATCCTGTGACTACACAGTAGGTACAAAGCTCAGCGTATTGCTGCTACACTTACCCAGAACCTAACAGTGGGCAGTAGAAACGTAAGCCACTCCTTAATGAGTTGTTAGGTACAGCTTTGACAGTGAGTGAATACGTAGTAACTTCGTTGAATGCGCAAGAGGCACCCATGGTTAGGTTAGATTAGAATGGCCACGCGTTGGAAACGCACGGTCTACAGCAAATGTCCCCAAACTGACTCATAGACCTTTTGTTTTTGGTAGACCCCCGATTTCATTGGCATGCCCAGGTTTTATTTTGTAGGGGCGATGTGACTCAACAAGACGGTTCGGCAAGCACTAGCTTTTGATGTGTTTTGTTGCGGTTCAGCTTCCTTAAAATACCCCAAATGTTATCATTGCGTTGCGGTTTTTTAATAACAGTTTTATAGGTATACTGCTCATATAATTTTTGATAATAGAATCCATTACTTCTGTGGACGTTTAATTAAATCTCAGGGGACTTCAAATATTTTCCACCGCCATAGACTCCTTCCGGGTTGCAAATCATAGAATTCTTTGGGAATTACTGGTTTATAGAGTCCATACTGTTAAAGTTCTTTTCGAAGATCACATTAAAAATGTATTACTTTTTCTTATCAACATCAAGGCAATTGCATCCGACAGATAATTGCAAAACAAAGAATTCTACGTTACTCGTAAACAGGTGTATTATTTCACATAATTTGCATAACTTTACTGCAATTGCTTTTAGCTTTTTAATCGTCTCAGTAAATCTCATTAACTGCTGCAAAAATTACCAAAACTAGTCTAGTAATAGCTAATTAAACCATATGCTAAGCAGCTAACACCCCGTTAAGTACTTTTTTATGAGTTACTGAACAACAACATTATTTTTTAATTATAAAACAATATCAATTTTTTAAAAAAGGTTGCAAAAATTTGTAAAAAAATTTAGGACAAAACCTCGTCATGTCAAAACATTCAAGATACAAAGCTGATAATTGATTAATTGTCGTTCTCAGATTATGCGCCAACATCGAAACGTTGGAAGGCAAATGCGAGGAACTACAAAAGACTGTCGACGACCTAAACGCGCAACTGGAGATATCTAGGCGACGAGCCGAAAAAAAACCAGATAGTCTACCAGAGAAACCCAAAGAAAAGGACAATGTCTCGACAACGAAGAAGGTTGAAGTCAACAGCACGCCGAAAGCGATAGCACCTCTCCCAGAACTAACAAAAGAAGACGAAGACTTGCTCCGGCTAAGCGATGAGCTTAGAGAGAGCAAGGTGGCGTTCGCTCAAGAACAACGAAGGGTCACGGAGTTAGAAGAGCAGTTGGCGTCGATGGTGCAGGAGAACAATAGGATACAAGAACAGATGAGGAACTGGAACCAGAGGGAGGAAGAGCCTAAATCTATGCATGAGGAGTTCGCAATCCTTGAGGAAGTCAGGTACATCTTTTTTTTTACATTCTCCATTTAGGTACCTACACAGCATAACAAAAATGAAAGAGGTACACATTCATATTTTACCTTTGACCGCTCAGGCATCGGCCAGATGTTACAAGTGATTCTTTCAGTCTCTGATAACAATATTATCTTGCAGACAAGGACAGCTATGCATCAGATGTCTCAGAGGAGTCGAGAGAGATGATATGTCATCAATGCTCGATGGAGATGACGATGACAGAAGTGCTATCAGCTCACTGATACTTCCTCCTTCAGGCCAAGGCAGTCCCAGAACAGAAGATCTCGTCACCACGAAACTCGTCAAATTCGATGTAAGAGTTCTCTGTCTTTCTCTGCATGAAATATCTACCCTCTTTCTAGCTTAACTTTTTTTTTATATGTAGAAACTCTGTTCTGAATTAACCTTTTATTTTTGTATAAAACATCTTTTAACATGATTAATTCACGATCCTGCGTAAATTTGCAACATGACTAACATATTAACATCTGCTGAACTAATCAATGTGTTTTCTAGAACTTCATTTGTCTGATTAGCAAACAAGTCCTGTAAAACTTTCTTTAGTTTTCCGCCATAAATAAATCATGGCATTGGATTTCCCCGATTAAAGGCAGACGCTTCGACGTGGAATCGGTGTCAGTCAGTCAATTCTATGTCAATGGCAGAAGGGTCGAAATGTTCTTGATTCATAACGTCTGCCGCTGTTTCTTTGATACAAGCGTTTGGCGTTGTAACTAGTCCATTGGCAGAAGAGTTATTCGAACCGATTCCGCGCCGACAATCGCCTTAATTATTCTTGATCTCTTCTGATTGAACGTTTCACTCGTTTCTAGGCGACAAAGCTTTTCCAACTGCCCCTGATGTTGTTGCTCACGCTTTGCATATGCATTATGAAGCGCATTTGCAGTAGTTTTCTTTGGATATACCGTATGTAGTCGAAGGTACGTCCATTACCGACACGTTACGTTACTTTATCACGCGATTTACTTAATGCACGCTAATTCGTATCTGTAATCTCGGTTTCTCCGTATGGTGATGGTAATTGTGACGTATTATGTAGATAATAGTCACTCGCTATGCCTGCATGTATCTAATGGCACTTACTTATAATAGGTGAAGGATCTCGAGTTCATTTTGAAAGTGCCCGTTTAATCGCAGCTTAATTTTTATTGTTCTAACAAGCAGAAGTTATGTAGGGCTGCATATCGTGACGTCTAACCGTACGTGGTAATGGGTGTATTTTTGACTAATAGTCACCTAGGCCAATCGATCATGACTACAATCATTTTAGTTAGCTAAAATTTAAACTTTCTTCAATCAATTCTTAACAGACTGATCTTTCTCCTTCAGTAACAGACTATATCAACCATCGTAATGCTGTACCTTTGATCTTTTCGAATTTACCTGAGAGAAATCATTACTTAACAGTCATTCTACCGCCTTCTATCACACAAATCTCACATCAATAGTGCAAAGTACATTTCTTGTTTAACAACTTTCAGAATGCCAAGGAGAAATTGCTTCAAGGCATCTGGGCGAACAAAGAGGACGGCCACGACAACCCTTACAGAGAGCTGGTGCAGAAGTACGAGGCTCTGCTGGAAGTGCAGCTGTCGCAGGTCAAGAACATAAGAAAGAACAAACCTGCGCCTCTACCTATTGCACAACATCCGTCCGGGCCTCTGTCCTTGCAGGACGAACTTCAGACGTCGGGAGACTTCAGCCAGTTCAGCGTGAAGGACACCGACGAAGAGAGCGGCCACGGGGAAGAACAGAAGGGCGATAAACAAAAGAAGATTGAGACCACTTCCCGAAAGAAGATCATTCAAACGCCAGACTTCTCCGAAGCGGAAACATCCAGCTCCGGCTTTTCTGACGAGACGAGCAATAAGGCGACGCAGACTGAGCGCGAGCGTCCCGGTTCCTTCCTTTGCACCATCGCGGACGGAGAGGCGTATCGCTTCAGCATCTACGACGACGTCAGCCCCATGCCCATGGACAGCCGTTTCCGCAACAGGCCAGAATACCGGGAACTGTTCAAAGAGATCTTCACCATTCTCAAGAAAGCAGCCGAGAACAAAGACGAAGGCGAACAACTGCCACTGCTAGACGACACGATGGCAGGCAAGGTGCCCCCCGTCACGCCCGCCACGGAGGACCCTTCCGGAAACTTCACCGACGATACCCAGAGCGTGTTCTCGTCTGTCATGTCTGAACAATCGATTCCAGTGTCCGACATCACCGCTCCCGAAACACCCACTCTTAAAGAGAAACCTTTAAAGCCTGCACCCGAACCGGTCAAGAAGCAGGAGGTGGAAAGGAAAGCTAAGAAAGAAATCAAGGAGAACAAACCAGCGGATGAGAGCACCACCGAGAAGCCTAAAGAAAGAGAAACACGAGTAAACGAGAAGGAAAAAGAAAATGACAAAGAAAAGGAACGTATGTTGACTCCGTTGGTGCGTCAGCCGCTGGAGTACATAGCGGCCACTAGAAAGAAGTCAAGACATCGCAACAGGAAACACAGTCAAGACCGGCAGGGCGCCGACTCCCCGGTGTTCCCCTCGCCACCTAAGGTCACCTACCAGAAATCTTCCAGCAAGAAGAAAAGGGACTACAGGCCGATCGAAGTGAGCCCCCTCGCGCGGGCAGCGGAGAGCGAATGGAACGGATCTACCATGCAGTTCTACAACCGAAACATGAACTCTCCCACACCTTCGGCGAGCGGCCGGACGACCGGCAAGATCTATCAAGGATGGAACGCAGAAACCGATTCTTGGGACATGAAACAGAGCACTGCATCCCAAGAGATCCACAAGCTCAGAAAACTGGAGCTTTCCTACGCGGAGGTGTTGAGAAACGCCGACAAACCCAAACCGAGGCGCAAGAAACACCAGTAACGCGTAGACAATTTATTTATTCGACCCCTCTTACTCTCAGTAAGAGTCGAGTGATCCAACCGCCATTTTGTCATTGCCAACTGGACATAAGTAATGTTAGAATAAGAGTATTTGTGATCTGTTAGAATGTATAACTTTTAGTTTGTACTTTACTACGTTTATTCACAATCATAAAATTGCCATAATTCGAACCGGTATAGTTGTATACCACGCTATGTATTGAATTGAAACAATCCGTTACGATTTTAATTTATTACGATTTATTGATACCTATACTTCCCTCCGATCGATATCCGATGCATATTTCTGTTTTAAAAAAAGTACGAAGTATGAAGTATCCATATGGCATTAGTTTATTAGGTAAAAACTACCTTGAGTTCAATTCGACATAACCGAACGAGTTTTAGTTCTCAACTCTTCTGTTGCTATCTTAGTCATTATTTTAATTGTATATTATGTATCTCGGATTATAATTTGTAAATAGTATTATGCATTTTTAAGTTAATTATATATTTTATAATTGCCATTGTTTGTGGAATCATATTTAAATGCAGACAGTGAGAGAGGTTGAAGGTATAAATAATAAAAATTTGCATTGATATTAACAAATATTTCATTTCATCCTCATAATTACATAATAAAATAAATAATGAAAGACTACATGAAGTATAATACAACATTTAGTAACTTTTCCATGTGTGCAGAGTAGTTCGTTAGTTTGTACAATGTTTGTAAGCGTGGTTGAAATTATCGAGTCATGGATAAGAAGTTTTACGGTTAAGGTTTTAGAGTATAAAAATACTTCTTTCTTTACAACTAAGCTACCATATAAATACTAAACGATAAGACAGGAATGGCTGAGAAAGGACGCTTTTTTTTGCGGTGAGCGAGCGAACATTACCATTCAAACAATTATATAATTCAAAGAATTATATTTTCTTGTAGACGACGGGCATATTATCGGATATCATTATAAACAATTTTTACTGGGGGACCGACAATGAAATCCCGCGAAAAAAGTCATCTGTTCCATACACTTCGTCGAGTGTAAATGACATTTTTCTATGCAACTGCGGGTTTTATTTCGCGATATCAGAGTATGAGTAAAACGACATCATTAAATATTTCCATTGTCTAAAGATTCACCGGGTAGACTATAGCACAATATAAATGCTCTTTCAACTGTACCAACCATCATCGCTTAACAGCAGGCGAGATGGTGGTCAAACGCAAGGCTATTATTTCAAAAAAAAATTACACATTTACTTTTAGCTTGCTCAGATTCTAATCAAGAGAAATCTCGCTCTAATACCCTTTGCTGACCATGCGCAGTAGGTTGTGAGATATGAATATATTTTGATAAGGCTGGAAACGCACTGGGAGACAACTTGCTTAGCGCCTAGAGTTGTCTGGTTACTTAGTTAAAAAACATAATGTTCTATAAACACTGCCCTAGCCGCACTGCGCGCTTGGAGCCTGACCAATGGCAACTACTACAAACAAGTAATAGGCTAGTTGATTAAAGGGATAAATTTTAAAGGGATTGAGAGGCTTGGCGTCATTTCTTGCTATAGTGCGCTGTCGTCTAGCATGCAATAAAAAACTTATAAATTAATTATTTATTAACAATTTTTTATTTTTTTGTATTGATTTTCTATTTGTGAATTTGGACGTACTTTATATCTTTATTTACAAAAAAACGAGATATACAAGTGACGCAACGGTTAACAAAAGGACAGAACGACAAACACGCGACACCTTAAAGCACGGCAGTCAAGGTCATAATTAGCAAGTCAGCGGTTCGAGAATGTTGAGACCGGTGTTCAGCTTATGAGACCAGTGTTCAGCTTATTCGGATTAGTGGAAGCTCAGATTACTGTGCTGTATAAGTATACCTTGTTTTAGAGTGCCTTAGAACATTTTAATCTACGTCCGAATTGCCAAGCAACCTGCTAAGAGTTGAAAAAATATGTATAAGTTGACAAATGATAGGACCCCGGAGTTGCACATATAAAAAAAATATCTAAATACTGTTTTAGTACATCTACATTTATTTATTCACTGGCAGGTACGATCAATACTCGCACAAGCTACTGCACATATTCCGTATCGGGCTCACTCATAAATATGATTTTAGTCACCGCGTTACCAATGAGTCGTAGGGCCATAAATTGTTATCTGTCTATCTCGCTTGCACTTACAGGTCTTAATCTGTCTATCTCACTCGCACTTACAGGTCTTATGGTATGACGTTTATGGCCCTACGACTCGGTAACGCGGTGACTATAGTAAGACTTATCTGACAAAGTGCAAATGTAACGAACAACCATGGTATATAATGTTTGTGTATATTTGTCTACTTATTGTTCTGCGCCTCGAGCTCTCGTTCTACGATCTTACGGTACTCGTCGAAGCCTCCCTCTATGCTCTCGACGGATCCGTTTCCGCACACCCACAGCTCTTTGCACACCATTCGTATTAACCGCTCGTCGTGAGATACTAGGATAACGCCTCCCTGGAACAATCATAATATATTTATTTTATTTTACTTGGAAAACAAAATCTGCTTACCAACCATCGAGATACAATTCCTATAGAGTCATAATCTCTCAGTGAAAACAGTCAAAAAACGTCCGAGCGTCATTGTACGTATATTGTATCAACTATATAGCTCACAATTTAGACGTTATGTCGCTTGCATAGTGTTCAACGTTAGTTGTCCGCTATGTCATCGTAGCTCTGGCATCGCGCGGCGTTGTAGTCCGATTGCGGTTAACTAACCAAAAGTCGGCGCAATTCATAGCGTGCGCCGAGTTTAGGTTCGTTTTTTTGGCACGATTGTGACTCTATGTGTATCTCGATGTTATCAATACAATAGATATGATATTACACAAAAGCCATAAAGTAATTTTCACTAAAACAAACTTAAATAGTGCAAATGGCCCGTTGCAACATCAACTTGGGTCTGAATAGATAAATAGTATTCGGAAATCAAACATTTAATTTCTTCATTTATTATACACACACTCACACATATCACATATTATACAGGATGACGCATATAGACTGTACTAAGGCGAAAGGAGGTCATTGTACTCATGATTATGAACAACTTTTACTATAGACCAAAACCAGAAATCGCGAAAAAAAAAACTGTTCCATACATTTTGTCGAGTGGCAATGACCGTTTACCGGAAACTGCAAGATTGACCCAGCGATTTGGTGTACATTACAATTATGGTTTGCTTAATAATGGTATGGTTTCATATTCGTCTTGAAAATGATGGCTTTATATTTTCGTTTTATGCCCGAAAATCCTTTTTTATTTATTTAGTTATAGTTTAGTATAGGCTTGCGTTTCACCGCCAACTAGATACCTAAATCTGAACGACGCATTTTTTAATACAGCTCTTTAACTGACCGTATATTTGTTGATCGCCTTCCCTAGCGCCTCAATAGTCTCTATGTCCAAGTGATTCGTCGGCTCGTCGAGCACCAAGAAGTTAGGGTTGCCCATGCACATGTTAGCGAAGGCCACTCGCGACTTCTGCCCCCCGGACAAGCTGGCGATGGTCTGTAACGCGAGGTCTCCGCTCACGCCGAAGCTGCCCAGCTGTCTCCTGTATTCCTCTACTGTTTTACCTGGAAATATCGAAGGATATTTATTGAATTACCGAAAAGTAATTAATAATAACTTAGAAGTTCACTGGAGTGATGGAAAATGATATTTATTTATTTATTTATTTATTGATAGAGATACGCCAACAGTGAACATATTACACATTCTTAAAAAATACAAAATAATTATACATACATAGATCTGATATGAACACCTTTTACAGGCGTATACAACATTCGCCAAAAAAGTGGTTAGACACTAAAAACTATATAATCTAATAACAAAATTATATGATATTCTTAATATTATTTGTCTCTAGTTAGAGACTTTACTATGATATGAGGAGACCATACGCATGGCGGCAGAGCAATTTTATTTTGTTATTCAATATTGTTTTTTTATATAATAATATTTATATTTTTATCAGGCAACACCCATTCAGGCAGCATATTCCAATCTAGCGGTTTGAACAATAAAAATCAAAGCGCTTTGGGGTTTTCGGATTACTAACTATCAAATTAAATGTCGTTCAGTGTGGAGGTTAAAGAGGGAGGCCTATGTTCAGCAGTGGACGTCTTCTGGCTGATGCTGATGAAATTAAATGTTGTCGCCGTTTTTTGCCAGCTCCGGACGTCCGTATGACAAGTATAAATTTTAAAAGTACCCATTAAAGAGCTGATAATCTTCAAATGGCCAAACAGATTTTCTTAAATAATAGCTAAATACAATCACGATCAAATCACGTTTCAAACAAAAAAAAAACTAAATCAAAATCGAATCAGCTGTTTGGGACCTACGATGACACAGAAAGAAAGTAAGAAGAAAGGAAATAAATTTTATTCGACACCTTTACAAAAACTTATATCTAAAGGATACAATCAGTGTCGAATGGGTCCGTCTCAGCATTAATGCTGAAAGTCAAGGACTACCAGCGCCGGTTTTCAGACGAACCCTTGAGTTTACATTTACATTACACTTAACACAAATTTACAGACACACAGATACACTTATAACACCCCTCTTTTTGAGTCGGGGGTTAAAAATAAGGAGTATCATACAGACCCGCCCGATGCACACTCTCCGAAATGTATTCGGTTAAAAGCCGATAGACTAGCAACTTTGCGCCAATGTTCAAGACTGAAGCTTACAGCATACTGGGGGAGTTGCTGATGAGCTTATTGGCTCTTTTCTCAGACAATGGACTCCAACGCTGGTACCCGGCTGGTCCATCCCAAAGGTGCGACCAATACTCTAAGCACGACCAAACTTGTGCTTGGTACAATAAAAGCAACTGTTCCAACATGAAGTGCCTTCGAACCTTCAAGAGGATTTCTAGTACTTATCTGGTTACGTATCAGGTAGGTAGAACAAAAGTTGAGTACTGATATAAGCCCCGCCCCCTGAACAAAATCCTGGCTATCATCATCAGCCAGAAGGCGTCCACTGCTGAAAATAGGCCTCTTAAAACTTTACACCAAACGACAGCCTGCCATCTGCATCCACTGGATGCCCGCGTCTTTCACGATGTCTTCAGTCCACCCAGGGAGGCCTACCCACGCTAGGTCTTTCGGTTCGTGGTCTCCACTCCAAAACCATACTTCCCCATCGGTTATCGGTTGGGGCTACGCCCTCGAGTAGTTTAGAGTCTCACCTGGATAACTTCTCTGTAACAACTCTACGGAATTGACGTTCATCTCCAACTGATCGACGTGATGTTGTGAGAAGTAGCCGAACTTCAGTCCTCTGTGGACGTTCCTAGCACCGTTCGTGGGTGAGAGGATGCCCATTATGATTTTTAATAATGTCGTTTTACCCGCTCCGTTGTCACCAACCTGTGAAAAAAATAATGCTTCACATTCTAACTCTCCAAGCATCCACCGAGCAATGGTGGCCGGGCGGTAGCATGTGAGCTAAATAACCTGACGGCAACCAGTTTGATCCTTGCACAAATGACTAATTTACTACTTAAATAAGTTATGTGTAGCTTCGCTGCCATCGATCAACGGCGAAGGAAAACATCGTGAGGAAAACAGTATGTTCAAGAACCTCATAAATTTCAAAGACATATATAACTTTCACCAACATGCACTTGGCCAGTTTGGGGGACTAATGGGGAAAATTTATAAACAATTCTGAGATTTCCTCGTAAGTTTGGCAAAGTCACTATACATATCATCTCATCTAAATATAGATTTTTGAGGGAAGTATTTGCGGCACAAGCGTAGCGACCGTAACCCATCTGAGTATTTTTTTTCTTACCTCTCTAAGCCCCTTTGCATTAAGTAATGTACTATCATCATCATTTATCATGTTCTCACTGCTGGGACACAGGCCTCTCAGAGAAAGAGGATGGACCATTAAGGCCCTAATCCACCATTCCCTAATGTATATAATGTTATAGTCAGAAATTTAGGACGATCAATTTCAATTCAAGCGACTATTTAGCGTAATGAGGTTTACTACCTAATGAAGACAACATAATTTAAATACAATGTACAATTAATTGTGTGAAAGCAAAACAATCGATAATAAATCTTAGCCATAACTAGTGCATTTTAACAGCAGCCGACCTGCCAAGAGATTGTTATTGATTCAATACTGGTAACACTGTAGCATACTACTCTAGTTTGTTTCCCACGCTCTGAGTTTTATCGTGACTAGTTATGTTGAAGGCAAGCCAGTAAGGATATTGCTGTACTTAGAAGTATAATAAATTTAGGTTAATTAGGTGTAAGTCGAGTTTTGTATTGAAACGCAGTTAGTGATATTCGTTTTAGTGATTTGATGAAAGTTGTATATAGGTCTCGACAATATACGGTGTTTCTTGAAAACCACTAAATTAATTTGTCTCTTAATAATAATAGATACAGTTAGGTATCTCTGACTCCTATGTTCGGTAGATTATAAGTGACAATAGGCATGATTCCTAATGTTTAATTTATTACAAATAACCGGCTTAGCAATGAATACAAGTAAATACATTACACATACTGAAAAAATAATTTGAATTGGCTGATAAATCTCTGAGATATGAGTATTTAAAGTTTTAGGTGGGGATGGAGAGGAGATGTTCTATCCCTTTCTCGCAAAGCGTGTGTTAGTATAGCATTTGTATGGCGCTCCTGGGCCGTGACGTCACGGCTCAGTATAGTGCGCTCTCTGTCTAGCATGAAATTAAATTAAATTAAAATGCTTATATCTTATTTATTTTTGAACTAATTTTAAGTTTGTTTTCGGTGATGGGCTCTATTTATGATCAGCTTTTTTATGAGGTAATAAAAAAATATTAGTCATCATGCCTATTTGTGTGACTAGACCAATAAAATTGTTTTTAAGTTGTTAATAAAACGCATTAAAAACTAGATTCAAAATTTTAAAAAAGTGTTAAGTAACAATTTGTGTGACTAAACCAATTGTTTTAAAATTGTTAATCCTCATGCCTCAAAGTTTACACTAAAAGTATGAAAAAGTGAAAATGTTGAGGCAATTCTACAACTAAAATGAAAGCAACTACAACTTAAAACAATTGGGCTTGAGCATTTGGATTGTCTTTAGACCTTCAACGGTCTATGGGCAGTCTAACTGTATTTGTAGTGTTAGTTTTAGCTTGTATTTTGTTTAGTTATTAAAGGCACTTGCCCAGTAAAAAAAAAAAAACTTAAAACAACTGGTTTAGTAAACACGGGGCCCTGCATGGATGACTGGCTTGGCTAGTGGATGGTGGAAAAGAAATACCAGGGGCAGAGCCTAGCTCGGCACGGTCTGATTAAAGTGACTCCATACGTAGCACGTTTGATACTCACAATACATATCCGAGATTCTAACGTCGCTCCCAAATTAACATTCGTGAATATCACTTTTTCTCTAGAGTAGTAGAAGCCGACTTCGTTTATCTGCAGTATAGGCGGTGACAGCGGCTCTGTCTCGGGGAACCTTAGGACTACTTCTATTTCCTTCTCGACAGCCTTTAGTTCTGGTCTGAAATAAAAAGAAAATTAAGACTGCTGACTATTGAATGATGAGACGAGAAGTCGCTCGACTGGTGGTAAGTGTCACGCTGCCAATAACATTAAAATGCCACCCAGAATTTAAAAACTACAACAGTTCAAAATCCTGCTCGGCAATGCACTGCGGTCACGCTAAGATGAAATGTCACTGGAATTATTGCCCTTTATATATTAATTTTTAGGGTTCCGTACCCAAATGGTGTACCCTATTACTAAGACGACGCTGTCTGTCTGTCTGTCTGTCCGTCTGTCCTACCTTTTAACGGCTGTATCTTTCAAACTGTAATAGATAGCCAGTTGAAATGTCCACAGAATATGCAATGTTACGGCGGATTCAATAAGAAATAAGAATAAAGTCAAAAAGTAAAAACTACAGGGGAGTCCCCATACAACAAACGTTTGTAAAAAATGGTTTTTCTTATTTGCTGTAATGTTAAAAAGGTAATACGTACAAGCGTCAAACTTGTCATGATTATAGTACACACTCTAAAGTAAAACAACAAATAATAAATAATGGCCAAGTGCGCATCGGTGACAAATTTCTATTCACCATTGGTTCTCGGACGATTACCGAAGTTAAGCAACGTCGAGCGCGGTTAGTTCTTGGATGGGTGACCGCCTGATGTCATTTTACACTACTTTGTTGTCCCTCCCTCAGTACGCGAGCCCAACTCGTACTTAGCCGCTTTTATTTTGTAGTGCCAGTATGTGGTACCAGGCCTGGCGCACTCCATACCTCAGGTATGAAGCTACAAGTAGCCGACTTGTCGGACTTACTGCGCCCGCTGCTGCGCGATAGACAGAGATAACGCGACATTATCTCAGAGAAGAATCTCAAGAAATGAAAAGAATCTCAGTAGAGAATTATACAACAGACAGAAAGGCAACATCTAGGTTAGCATAGCTGTAAGTAGTTAGCGCTCTCATGTCCTGAATTGCACTCTATTGTGTAGTAGCAAGAGTCGCTACTTATTTAAATGATTTTGCGGAGTGAATCTCTTGAATATGTACTAATATGTAATCTGTGGTAGTACTCACAGTTTTTCCAACATCTTGATCTTGCTCTGCACTGAGGAGGCTCGGTTGGCGTTGTACCGGAAGCGGTCGATGAACTCCTGCGTATGCGCACGATGTTGTTGCTGCGCTTCGTACTCACGTTGTTGGTTCTTGTGCTTCTCCGTTTTCGTTTTGTGGAACTGCTCGTAATTTCCTCTGTAAGGTAACAAGGTTGAGTCACCACTACGCTTGACTATGTAAGAGTAGTATAACAAATTTATATAGACCTTATTTTATTCAATATAAAATTTTAAGTATCGTGTCTATTTCTATTTATTTGATAATTGTATTAGAAAGTACCCAAAATTTTTCAGCAAAATAGCTGATAACCGATACTATAGAATAATCCTCTAAAAAAAATCTAATCAAAACCCAACTAACTAGAAACTTAAATTAACCTTACTAACATCTTAATTACTAATGCATAGCTCCGGCTCAAATCCGAGTGCCATCAAAATATATAATAAACTACCAGTACTGATAAAGGACAGAAAATGAAAATTAATTTACCAAAACCCTAAAAGCCATATTGAAAAACGGCCCCCGACGATCGGAACAGTAAAAGACTGTTTACTACTGACAGTGTTACCATCTACGTACTCAGAAGACCCGTAATAAGATCGAGAGATACTGCTGAGTGCCATACAGCCTTACACTCGCGAGCAAGTACATAACGATAGTGAGATGGACGAAAAGCCACGGAACCTGCGTGGGTAATATAAAGGCAGACACTCTTGCCAAGGCAGGTGGTAGGAATCTAGGTGCTAGATAAATTATGACACAGTAAGGCCTCTGCAAACCATCAGCTATGGGGGTGCGAGAGCTATTGCGTCGTCACATCGAAAAAGAACAACAGAATCTGTGGGACAAGAAGCATGTTAAAGCTGCTTTCCCAAGAAGATCACTAACAATCTATTGAAGTTGCAACGACAGGACCTTCGCCTGATAACCGCCTTACAACCGGTCATTGCAACTTGCATAGTCACTTGTATAAACACGAGCCACGGACAGTCCACTGTGTCGTGGCTGCATGAAGGAGAAGGAAACTGTAGAGCATGTGCTGTGGCATTGTGAAGCCACAGAAGAAACTAGTATCGCTACTGGGTTGCATGAGGCATCATTACCTTCATCATCCACATCACCACAACAGCTAGACTGCTTTTCATAGTTTTTTGTTTTTTTGTTCACCTGTACTTCCCCCAACACAAGCCGGGGACATATTCAAGCTGAACATGTTGCTTACGCAGTTTTCTGTTTTTTAAACATTTAATCGGCCAATTTAGATAGCCATAATTATGCAATATTGTCAGGAGAATAATAAAACATGAATAGATAGATAAATAATGCTCCATAACGCCACTGGAGCAACTGTGCCAGCGCCCCATAACCTCACTCCGATATTTCAAGGAGTTGGGTAAACTCGGCTAGGTGGTGGTAGGGAGAAATGCACAATACACCCCAAGCGGGACGTCAAAGCAGGACTTATCACCCCCATCTCGAATAAGAAAAAGTATATTTTTTTTACATCGGACTAGGCTAACGTTTGATCGCGATCTCGCCTGATGGAAAGCGATGATGCGGTCGAAGATGGAGCACGTTTTCCCAGTAATAACCTATTAAGCCTAGAATAGAACACTCCAAGATTGTAATGCTGCGGAAAAACAGACAGGGGTAAGGCATTCCATTGTTTTGCTGTTAATTGCTGCTTGCTGCTAATTAAGAAAGAAGAGTCAAAACGCTTGGTGCGAATAAATGGCATTTCGACCAAGTAAGGGTGACGCCTTGCTGTTCGTCTGGACGTCCGTACCTGTATGTGTCTATCCTTTGTGTATGTAAATGCATAATGTCTGTGGGTACTGTGTCTAGGAAGTTTCTGTCGTGGGAGACGACCAGCAACGTGGTGGGCCAGTTCTGCAGGTAGTTCTCTAACCAGATGATCGCTTTTATATCCAACATGTTGGTCGGCTCGTCCAGTAGTAACAGGTCCGGTCTGAAACAATACTTTTGTTTAGGAATTTTACGTTTTTTTAAATCCTTTATTCGTTCAGTTTTCGTAGACATCATTTGATCATCATTTATCTTTATTTTTATATATTTTTATCATTTTTCCGTCGTATTTATTTGGTACGTCTTTACCCTTTGGCATAGTTTTTAGGATTCCGTACCCAACCAAAGGGTGAAAACGAGATCCTATTACTAAGCCTACGGTATTTGTCTGTCTGTCTGTACGTCTGTCTGTCCGTCCTACAGCTCTAACTTTCGAACCGTGATAGCCAGTTGAAATTTTCACAGAATATGTTATGTTACAGTGGATTAACTAAGAAATTAATGGTCAAGTGCGAGTCGGTGACGAATTTCTGTTCATTAACAGGTTAAGCAACGTAGGGCGCAGTCGGTACTTGGATGGGTGACCGCCAGGCTGTGATGTTGTACTTTTGCACTACTTTTTGTATTTTGTGGTGGTACGGTACTACAGTACCCCCAGTGCGCGAGCCCGACCCGCACTTGGCCAGTTTATTTAACACAACAAGTGGAAGTAAATATGTAACAGATTCTACTTAGCTATTACTTACTTAGAGAAAAGTGCCCTAGCCAGTGCAAGCCTCATCCGCCATCCTCCAGAGAAAGTCTTCGTGGCTCGAGCCTGCATCTCCGGCGTGAACCCTAAGCCGCTGAGTATGATGGAAGCTCGCGCCGGTGCCTTGTCCGCCTCGATGTTTTCCAATTGTACGTAGATCTCACTCAGCTCTGTCGATAGATTTGTGTCGGTTGATCTGGAAATAAATTAAATATTTAATCAATATAAAACCGCATCATCACCCAAAAACGGTGAAGGAAAACATCGTGTCGTGAGGAAACCGGTATGTCCAAGAACTTCAAAGGCACATTCACCAACATGCACTGGGCCAGCGTGGTGGGTTAGGGTCCATCCTCTCTCTGAGAGAAGGCCTAAGTCCCAGCAGTGGAGCCTTGTTAGGCTGGAATGATGAGGTGTTTATGAAAGGAAATTTTTTAATTTTCGTGGAAATTTTCAAATTAGAAAAAAACTGAACATTCTTTTTTTCTATAGGATTTTTGTATTACCTTAAGACTATAACTCAAACAAAACGTCAGGCAACGTCTATCGGGTCAGCTAGTTTCAAATAAAATCTTTGCGTTCAATTCACACCAGAAAGCAGTGCTATTCGACACAACATAAATTTAAATATTTTATATCTAACCGTCAACGTCACCGCACCCATTTTTTACATACTACAAGTTCTCAATTCGTTTGTATTTTTATTTTATGGTTTGTTACCTCAGAACTCTGATGTTTATTAGCTTGGTTTTAAAATTATAATAACTGGAAAAATATATCACCCAAGTAAACGAAATTGCGTATATTTATTATTTTGATGTCGGCTTTTTAAATTGGTATTCATTATTCTTACCCATTGTTTATTGCTAATGTGATTTCCTTTTCCCGTTTCAAGAATCCTTCTCTGACTGTATCACACTCCAAAACGCTTTGTAGGGCTATTGTCTCGTCTCCCACCACTTCCTGCTCTACGTGCAGTATGGATATATGGGATGGTATCTTCAGCTGTTTGGCGTATATCATCCTGAGGAGGGTAGTTTTGCCGAGACCGTTCCTTCCTACAAGGCCGTATCGTCGACCGAACGCGAGCACTAGATCTGCACCTTGGAGTAATACCCTGTAAACAAGTAAATTTGATTATTAAAAAATACAACCCGACTGCATTGTATAAAATATAAATAGTATATAGCTAACTGAAAAGTAATAGCGACACTGCGTATCTTTACCTACTCATAGTAGATACAGAGCTCTTTCATACTGCTTTATCTCATAAACTACAGAATATTTCTTAGTAGTGATATATATTTTTGAAATCTGCTGTGAGCTCTACACAGTGGTGGTAAAATTGACCTATTTAGCAAAGTTTACCTAATATTTAATTTTATCCCTTTAATTTTTTTCGCTGACGCCATCTTGATTTCTGGTACCAAGGTATGCCACATCCCACTTTTATTATTATTTAAATTTCTTCACGTAACAAAATTTAAATGAAAAAAAACCTTATTTGACTGCATCCTTTGCATCCATGACTGCAGTTCTACTTTCGTAGTGCATTTGTGTACAATAAACTCAAAAAAAAAAAAAAAAAAAAAAACATACTTTGACACGACATCCCTGCAAAAAGTTCCTACAATACTGGCTAGTTATGCAAAGCTAAGAGTCTACAGAAATAATTTTAGTAATCTTATCCTAATTCCAGATCGGTGAGCCTAGTGTGAGTTTTTCTAGTTGCGTTAACGTACACGACCGCGTTAGCGTAAACCACGATCTGTATGAAAAAATAACAACGCCATCTGGCGCCATGTAGATGAAACTGCTCTTATTTCATACAAATCGTGGTATACGCTAACGCGGTCGTGTACGTTAACGCTACTAGAAAAACTCACACTAGGCCCACTGATAAACCACTACCCTAACCTACATAATCTTTTTTATTATAATTATGTCATGGTGGCAAACAAGCAGACGGGCCGCCTGATGGTAAGCAGTCACCGTCGCCTATGTATACTGGTAATACCAAATAAAAAAATTGATTAATAATATAATTGTAAATTGAGGGACATTTAATACACAAACTCCCATACTCCCATGTTCCTAAATATTTTTAAACATTAATTCCTGGGCAATGTCACATCAGCCCAATTTCTTAAGAGGTATAGCTGCGTGGCAATGTCTAACACAGACACTACTCACATCTCGACAGTTTTGCATGTTTTATTTTCGTTATTTTAAATAAAATAAATGTTTAATCGTCGCATGACCAACGACCTTTGTTCAATGCAAGGTATTGGAATGCCACCTCACAGGTTTTTCTACATTGGGTACCAATGCACTTCCACAAGGAATATAAATATGTAATGGCATCATGTATTACAATTATTAAGAAGACGTTTGTTGCAATGTGGTGAAGACTCCATAGAACACCTTGTGGTACAGGTATCGTGATACAATTCCTATTGTCACAATCTCTTAGTGAAAGCAGTCAAAAATCGTCCGAGCGTCATTGCACATACATTGTATCAATTATATACTTCACAATGCCACATTTATTTCAATTTAGACCTTATGTCGCTTGCGTAGTGTTCAACATTAGTTGTCCGCTGTCATAGTAGCTCTTGAATCGCGCGGCGTTGTAGTCGGATCGCGGTTACCTTGTAACTAACCAAAATCTCTGCGCGATTCGTAGCGTGCGCCGAGTTTTGGGTCGGCTTTTTTTGGCACGATTGTGACTCAATGGGTACAGGGTACTATTGAGCGGAATCGCGCTGCAGATTACCATTACGTTGGACCAACCAAATAAAGGCTGGACTAAAGGTTCTGTGAACCTGAAACAGGGTGTCTTCAAATCGCGAGTGAATAGAGAGATTTCTTCTAGGCAAGCGTGCTCCATCGTAGACCGCATCATCGTTTAACATCAGGTTAAATGGCGGTCAAACGCAAGCCTAGCCAAGACATTTTTTTTTAAACAAGATTACGGAGTCTAACACGTCAAGGAGTGTCAATAAGCGAGTAGTGGTGACAGATAGCGAGTGAAGCGAACCACTGCTCGAACAGATGACCACAACCTTTCTGCCAAGAGTGCTAATGACTAAAAAGAAAATTCAAAGTGCACAATCTACAGAATAATACAGTTTAAGTTTTATTAATGTCTTATAAACTTACCTGTCACCATAAGCAATATCAAAGTTCTCTATCCTAATATCCTGGGTCCTGTTAGTTCCTTTCGCCTCGAGTTTACTGTCTTTCTTGGATGTGACTTGTGATGCTGTAGCGGTCTGTAACACGGGTGCCGCAACTGGAAGTTTTGACGCATCTTTCTGTTTCTGCTGTTTTTGCTGCAACTTTGCCTCTGCTTTTTCAAGTTTTCTAGCATCTACTTTCTGAAAAAGATTGGATATGTGCTCAGATTAGACAATCAAGGGAGATATGGTAAGGTGGAGTGGTAATAATACCTCGTTAGACCACCAACTCTCCTGTTGGTAAGCTACGTAATCGAAGACGAAGCATGCAGACTTAGAAGACCTGTTCACTCTCACCTTGAAAAGGCCCAGGTTATATCTCTCAGAGTATATAGAAATCAATCACTGCTGGCTATTGACTACGGAAATTAACTGGCTTAGTTGCTGAACTTAGTAGAGGAGCTCATCAAAAGCCTAGTTTAAAAAGTTTATTACAGTAGTGTCACAAAATAAAATGGGTAGAATTCAGAAAATATAAAATAAGAAAATGATTGTAACACTTTCCTACCTGTAAAGAAAGAGAATTAAAGAGCGATGGTGGCCGAGCATGTGCGCTTTACAATCTGACAGCACCCAGTGTGATCCTCGGCCCTGCACCCATGACTTATTTGGTAGGTACCTGAATAAATTATGTGCAGTTTCGATGCCATCACCCAAAAACGGTGAAGGAAAAACATTGTGAGGAAATCGGTATGTCGGTAAGAACCTCAGAAGTTCAAAAACATGATATACACACATATACATACATGCACTGGTCGAGCATGATGGATTAGGGTCCATCCTCTCTCTTTGAGAGGAGGCCGGAGGCCCAAAAATGGAAATATGATAGGCTGAAATGATGAAAGAATTAAAATAATATGATTTGCAACTGACCAATGTGTCATCTCTTGTTTGCAGCCATATGCTTTTGAGATCATCGGTTTCATTGACAGGCACAGTCATCGAGGCGAGGTGAATCGGAGCATCCAGCACTTTCCGAGGACCATTAGAGTAGCTTGACTTGTTTGGTTGCAGCATATGTAGTAACTTTTCACATATTGCCCTAGTAAGAAACACATTATGAAATTAATGATACATAAAAAAATAGTAGAATATTGAACTTCTTTTTTTGAAGTTTCATGATAAATAACATAATTATTACAAGCTACTTTTCATGAAAGAAGTTCCACAGCAAACAACAGAACTAAATTTCCATGTTATAGTTGTCAAGTGTTGGTACTGTTTGGATGCTAGTCAAATTTTATTCATTTGCCATCGTTATAGAGTCGTGTTTCGATGCCTTAAGTTTTTTTAAATGCTGCTCAGGAAATTATAGTACTATAAACGCAATGACAGCGCCGCATCATTACAAACTCTTGAAAACTACCTGGGGCCTTCGACTAACTTAACTTTGACTTAGCATGGGCTTGAAACAGCGTAGTGTATAGTCTTTCATTTCGCATGATATTTTAAAGCGAAATTTTATGGCGATTCGAAAAATCTAAGCCCAGATACAGCTTACACAGGTCATTGTACTTATGTGTATATTGAATCAGAGAATTGGATTGTGAGAGGATTGTATTTTTTAAGTAGCTACAAAATGAGATATTATATATACAGGCTGATAGTATATTGGTTATTTATATTGTTTAGTCCATGATATAGTCGGACATCTGAAAGATTATATCAGATGCGAAGGTTTCAGTTGCTCAATTCAGATATATTTTATAGTTAATCACACCTCATCAACTACAGTGAATTTAGTCACTTACATGTTAAAACACAAACCTAATATCTTTCTCGGACTTCTCAGAGACGCCTGTCAATACTTCGCCAACTGCTTCGAAAACTTCATCTGTGTCCTCAAATTCTCCTGCACTGCTTTCCAGTACGTCTAAAATTTAGAAGTCATGAATACAAAGTTGATACAAATCACATATTTAACCCAGTTAGAATAAAAACTGAACAAATATATTAAATTTGTCAACAAAATTAATGGTTTTCTAATGATTTAGGTGTGGAAGTCCGACGATTTTTTCGTATAACCTAAAACATACCTTCAACATACTGCTTCAGTTCATCATCAATTAGTGGAAATTGACTTTTAATATAATCACCACACTTAGCCATTGTTAATCTAAGAAATTAAATACACAATTTATTTTATGGGTAAGCATTTACTTTGCAAAATACTTTATTATTTTTGCTCCCTAATGTGTCACGTCAACCAACTCAACTCACTTGACATAGACAGCTTAGTTAGACTTCAACTCTTGACACTGACAATTTTTATTTTATTTTTATTATTTACCCATCGAGCAGGCTAAAGCCTTTAAGGCCATACCGCCTGTTCATCTGTTTTATATAGTCTTAATTGAGTCAAACTAGTCATAGTCAGAGTCAAGCTAAGTAAGTCACGGTCAAGTCAAACTCATGCCCCTGTAAAGTGGTGGGGACTTTACAAGAGGCTCCTATGGAGTTTTGGAAACAACACGAAAAGACACATTTCACCTCGTTATATCACTCGAGCACGTTTACGACCACTTAATGAATAATAATTCACCATTCAATACACATTAACACTCGAAAATACACAAGTTTAGAAAAATAATAGCACAAGCCGACATGTTTTTTCCAGCGTTGGCGCCAAAACTCTTGACACTGACAAAGAAAACCAACCAGCCCACAGAAGAGAAAAAAAAATCTATTTTACCCTCAAAAAAAATTGTCTAAAAATAATTTTCTTTGAAAAATATTGGAAATATTCTGTGGAAATAATAAAAAATCTACCGTAAACCACACGTATGTAATGGTAATAATGCATGATATGATATCTACTACGTATCATGTAGAGTTTGGACGCCAACGTGGAAAAAAATATGTCGGCTCATTGTAGACGTTTTATTATTTTCCTAAACTTGTGTATTTTCAATGTGTAATAATGGTGGATTATTATATATAAACGTGCTCGAATGTAGGCAAGTGATAGAACGAGGTGAAACGTGGATTTTCATGTTTCCAAAACTCCATAGAAGCATCTTGTAAAGAATCCACCACTTTACTGGAGCATGAGTTCGTGTCTCATTTTGCTTGACTCTATTATTAATATTTATTTATGACTGAAAACTCGTTAAGTATTACGACTGAAGGACTTTGTATCCATGGTCATGAAAAAATATAACAATAGTATCAGTCAGTATTTTTTTATTTGTTGGCAACTGGATTATAGTATCTGTAATTCTCTGTGATTTAATAATAAAATAACACGACAAAACACAGTGTCGGCTGCGACACAAAAAGTAGATTTTTATTGAATATAACCAAAATATTCCCAACACTGTATATTTAAATACAATTAATTATTTTTTTAAGCTTGTGCTAAACTAAACTTAATAAGTTAATTTGTATAAATTGATGATATTGGGTTAGCACGCATTATACAGTAGGAAAACAAAAGCCAAAATGGATGAAAACATTGGAAGTAATGTTGCTGTTTTGGCTATTCTTGATGATCAAAGTGAGTGAGATCAGAGTGTCTAATTTCACAAATGATAATTAATGTGTTTGAAATAACTATTTAGATAACCTACTTTATGTATGCTTTTATAATACGTATTCAATGAGATTCAATGTCACTTACTGTATATTTTTTTTTTTTCAGATACAGTATGTATGCCAAATGTAACAATAGCTAGTTTTGACCACAGTCAAGCTGTAACTCATGAAGAAACAATTAATAATGAAACAAGCAAACAAAGTGAGTTTTTTTTTTATTACACATTAAACTTCTAACTTTGCAATTTCGTTAAACAATAATCGTATGATAATTATGTATTTTATTCTAGATATAATTTGGACAAAAGATGCAACTATGGCTCTCCTCACAATTTACGATACTAAGATGCACATGCTAGATAATCCGAAAAAGAAATCTAAAATGTGGACATCAATGGCAGAAGATTTAAAAACTTATAATATTGAGGTAATTTTTTTATTTTTTCAATTGATATGTGCTTTTCATGAAAGAAGTCCCCCAGACGCGGCGCTGTCATCGCGTATCAATCACTATCAGTATCATTTCTCGAGTAGAACTTTAACAACTTTTGGCTTCGTACAAGACTCTTTAACGATGGAAAATTAATAAAAATCTCACTAGCGTAAACACAGCACAAACACAGTAACAACACCTGACAACTACAACATGGAAATTTAGTTCCGCTGTTTGCCGTGGGACTTCTTTCATGAAAAGGACTTTACTTACATACTTTGTACTTTTACTTAAATAACATACAACCAGTTACTTTAGTACAATATTTTCGTATTTTTAGGTTACCCCTGATCAAGTGAGATGGAAAATAAATGCGCTTACAAAAAAATACAAGGATTGTATTGATAATGGACAAAGTTCTGCAACGTCTTTTAAATATTTTAATGAGATGCATCAAATTCTGGGTCGTTATAATGACAATAATGACACATACAGGTTGGCATCGGGCATTATGCACAGCCATAATATCGATAAAAATAAAGTAACAAAGTCTTTAAAATCTTCACCATTCAGAAAATTAAGAGCTGAGCAAAGAGCAAAAATAGACTTGGACAAACATTGGATTGAATATTTAAAACGACAAGAAGAACAAAAAGATATCCGCGAAGAGAAATTTGAAAGGAGTCTTTGGCTGAGAGAAGAAGAATTGCAGCTTCGAAAAAAAGAATTAGAAATAAAACAAACAATAGCACTAAAAAAAATACAGTTAAAAGAAAAAAAGCAAGAAGAGATACTAAAAATTGAAAAAGAAAAGTGTTTTTTACTCAGGAAGTTAGTGGAGAGTCAAGAATTAATAAAATCATAAAATTTCACACAAAAATTCGATATGTTTACAAAAATCACCTGGTTGACAATTATTACACTAAGCTCGGCCCAAGCATTTATTTGCTTTTGACAGCTGCAATAAAATTATGAAAAGGGGAATAAAAAACATTTTATTTTAATATTTCACTGAAGGCATATCAGGTGGTGCTGTTACATTCTTACATTTAAAAACGTAGCGAAAATGATCAGAATGAAATTCGTGGTCTTTCAACTTTTCACAATGTGATTACAGCTGTCTGAGCAAATAAATAGTTAATAGTTAGAATAATAGAGAATAAGTCAGCTCAGCTGAGTATTTTTTTCTAAGTCTAATCTGCATAATGTACAATAATCTTTTATCTTAATACAATAAATTATTTGATTAGCTGCTTAGTTTAATTAGTTTCTATTTCAAGTTTATTCGTTATCATAGATTAAATTTTTGTGTTCTTGCTGTCACCAAGAAATTGCTGTTAAGTTACAAAAGCAATTATGTATCATCTGCTACTTATTAATTACTTATTTCATCACAATAATTTTCATCCTATTGTAAATTATCGTTTTCTCCAATGCAATAGTTATGCAGTATACAAGCAGCCACAACAGTATCTGTTATAAAAGCAATGTTTCTATAAACAGTAAATTGTTTAATTCGTCTAAATCTTCTTTTCAACATATTAAATGCTTTTTCACTAAGTTTTCGAGTATTAGAATGAATAATGTTAAAATTCTTTTGCTCTGTAGTTATTCTTTTGTTTTCACGAAATGGAGGAACTAGCCATGGTAACGGTGGATATCCTGAATGAGCTATTAGAAACGTATCGTGTGGGAACATTACATTTTTGTCCTGTATTACAGTTTTGTATAAAGGTGATTTTTTTAGAACACGGGTACAATTTGATGAACCTGGTTCACCACAGAATATGTTTGTGAACTGTAGGTTAGTATTAACCGTAGCCTGTAAAACTACCGAAAAGTAACCCTTTGTGTTACAATACGCTCGGCCATTTTTAGGCTTTTCAATTTTTATGTGAGTACAGTCAATGACTCCTAAAACATTTGCGATTCCAAATTTTGAGATAAACGTATCACATGCAACTGAAATCTCGTCATAGTTTTGAGGCCATTTTATGGCTACGTTTAATTTTGTTAATAGCCATGCTATTACTCTTCTTAGAACTCTAAAAGCTGATGATATAGATATATCGAAGCGTGTTGCTATTGGTGTTAATGGCTCGGTATTTGCAATAAATGACAAAAATATGTAAAAACACAGCTTAGGTTCTAAAGGTTTGAGTCCAAACGTATGTGATGCTATGTATCCAGACCGGTCCAAATCATCTGAAAATTTTGTTTTTTTGTAATTATTGTAAACAACTGGTGATTTGAATTGTTTGCGATAATCAAAATATGATTGAAGGTATCCATTTATATTATGCAATTTATCAAAAGCCTTTAATAACTAAACAAAATACAAGCTAAAACTAACACTACAAATACAGTTAGACTGCCCATAGACCGTTGAAGGTCTAAATACAAAATACATTAAATACATGCATACAAACCAATTAATCTCGATGCAGTTACTCTAGAAACTCTTAAGCGATCTTTGAATTCTAAATCAGTCCAAGAATCAATTATATGTAAGTAATCATCTACTCGTCTACGCCTGAGTCTTAGTAAATATTGCATCAGAGGAAAAAACAAGGTATCGTTCTCATCCTCGAATTCTTCTGAAGATTTGGACTTCAAGCTACAAATATCACTCCATGAACTTGTGTCACTATCGTCACTATTGTCCGCTATTTTATCAGTCAACCAAAAAACCATTTTTTTATCTACCATCTTGCTAATATTATTAGTGAATTATTATAGTAGTAATTGTTTCTAATTAAGTTCAAATTAAATATAAAATTAAAAGTATCGAATAACGTTTCGTACTTTTTTTTTTTTTTTTTTTTTTTTTTAATGGCTTCCGCCCACCTTTAGGGCACTTTGGCCAACGTCACGTTAACAAAAAACGAACGCGATTTAAAATAAAACAAAATATGACCAGCAATCCTTAAACAAAAATAAAGAAGTAATACAATACATATAAATACTTACAAACACAAAAATACACTATTGAGCACTTTATACACAAACATTATTGTCTGATAGAAAATTACTTATAATACGGAAAATTGAAATATCATTTGATGAAAGAAGAACAGACATAGAAGATGGAAAAGGAACTACAAGACTAAGAGAACGAAAAAAAGCAGAATGATCAAGCAGTGGACAAGAGAAGAAAATATGGTTGAGGTGGCCTTCATCAAGGCCACACTCACACAAAGAAGAGTCCCTGATACGTAACTTTTTAAAATAAGTGGGAACACAACAGTGCCCCAACCTCATTCGAATTATACAACTTGTAATTTTTTTACTAAAGTGCATTTTGCTAAACCACGGCCTCCGAGGTATTACGGGCTGGAGAGCCGCATAAGCGGAACCCTTAGACCTTGCAGAGCCATGCCAGCAGAATGACCATGATTTAAATAAAAGAGACTTTGGAAGTGATGAAAGATCATGGGGGAAGATACAGAAGGGAATTTTGTCTCCGCAGACAACGGCATCCTTTGCCACTCTGTCAGCCCGTTCATTTCCAGAGATACCAGCATGACCAGGAATCCAAACAAAAACAACTTCAAGACCTTTGGCATTGCAGACAGATAAGCATTCCTTAAGAAGAAAAAGAATAGAATTGTGGGAGTTGGGGGAAAAAGGGTTTGAAAGAAGAGACTGGAGGGCACTGCGACAGTCAGTAAAGACGAGAGAACGGCGGAGATTAAAAATAAGAATATAACGAACAGATTCGAGGAGCGCCCAGCACTCACCCGAAAAAACTGAGGTTTCAGGGGGAAACTTAACCTTTTGTACAATGTTAAATTGTTCATGGAAGATACCACAACCAACACAACCCATAGGGGAGAGTTTTGAAGCATCTGTAAAGATATAGTTTCGTACTTTGTTTGTGACAGTTTGTTGTGGTTGGTATATGTGAGGGCAATAATGCACGACACAGATAATGTACGGCATGATATTGTACGACATAATAATGCAAGCATGATATTTGGTGTACATGTACATGGAATATCATGGTGTACATTATCGCTTGCGCATTATTGGGCCGATCTGATAATGTACGGCATGATATTGCACGGCACGATATTGTACAACATGATATTCCATGTACATGTACACCAATTATCATGCTGTGCATTATTATGTCGTACAATATCATGCCGTACATTATCTGTCTCGTGCATTATTGCCTCCCGTAATATATACACCGGGATATGTGCCAAGTTTATTTTTTATAGCTACCGCCCATGTTTTGGGCGTGCTCTTTGGTTTTGGGCTACAGAAGTACAGACGCATAATGTTGGTGTTGCCGCCAATCAAGCAAGAAAAAGTCCATAACCAAATCTGAAATTACCCGGTTTTCAATGTATTTTTTTTTAGCAACCCCCCCCCCACGTATCTGGCTTCACCACTGTCAAATTACAAATAAAACTTTACTATTACCCTACAAAGCTCCGCTAAGTTTATATGAACTAAATATATTGGCAGCGATGGCTCCCAGAATACCCGAAATTATTACGGTTATATAACATATTTCGTCTGAGGATTCAAATATATTTTTTCCATAGAAAAAAAAATGTTGGAAGTGTTGTACCTACACTAATACCAATATAATAATTATTACTATTTTAATTCGAAAAAAGTCTGACTAAAAATGAAGGGGGCGAGGTAAACAAATTGTAATGCATACGTTAACATAATTATATTCATACTAGTTCTACAAACGCATACTTCAATAATGAGCGGCACACAACTGCAACGAGATGGTCAAATGGTCAACCTGAAAGTCCTGAAATTGTAGGTCTATTCTTCTTAAATCGCGTTCGTTTTTTGTTAACGTGACATTGGCCAAAGTGCCCTAAACGTAGGCGGAAGCCATAAAATTAAAAAAAAATATAACCAATTATCATGCTGTGCATTATTATGTCGTACAATTGCATGCCGTACATTATTGACTCTGTTTAATAATGTACACCCCGATTTTGTACAGCATGATAATTGGTGACCATACAAATTCAAAACTGAAGCTTCGTTTAGACGTGGACATTCCACCTCGGGTGTATTCGGTAGAAATTAGTGACAGATCCGACACAGAGAACCACGACTTGAGTATGTTAGGTTCGAAATGGGTCACAGAACCGACACAGAGCACCCCGACTCCACCTAGTCTTGTGGTCCCTACCCCTAGAGTTTATATAAAAAGTGCGGGAGCCAGAAGCTCAAGGGAGGTCCTGAGTGAGAGCGAGCCATACCAGACCGAGTGGAGCGAAGGTCGAGTGTGGCGAAGCGACACTCAGGGGCGACCGCAAGAGCTTCTGGCGGGAGCCCACCTGGAGTCAGACTTGAGTTGGTTAGGTTCGAAATGAGTGACAGATCTAACACAGTTGTACTACTCACTCCGCGTCACCACCAAAAAGTTTTGATGGTTCTCATATTTTTAATCTGTGACTATCTTACACTATCTTATTCAAACGAAGCATCGAATCGACAGACGTCATAGACTCAACAGCCAATAAGACCAGAGACATTTCAGCAATATTAGCCAATACGGGCGATGCCACCTTTTATCATGTTGTACATTTTCGGCCCGTTTCGTCAAGACACGGCCCGGATTGTACGGCATAATAATGTACAGCCCGATAAAACGTGGACTATTCCCACGTACATGGATTATTGCCTGTACAATCCTGGCTGTGCATTCCTTGCCGTACTTTATAGACACGAGGCGATAATTCACGGCCAGTATTGTACGACATGGATTGTACAGCATGATATTCGATGTACATGTACACCAATTATCATGCTGTACATTATCATGCCGTGGAATATCGTGTCGGCAAATATCATGTTGTACATTATAGACAAACGAGAAAAAAAACATATTCTCTTTGAAAAAAACAACATTGCTTACAAAATAATACAAATTTTACAATTCTTTTTCAAATGTAATTAATTAGTAATAAAATTAGATTTTGCTACTGTTTTAATGAATGCATTCTTTTACCAAAGAGAATGTAAATATGTATTTTATTGCGAACTGTATTTGGTGCCATTCATCGTAACATAATTATATTATACTGAATCGAATCGTGATCCTCTTTGAGAAAATAGTATCCTGTGATCGTGATACCCTGTGGTGATACCAAACTGCTGACTCTAAGATTTCATACTATAAGTACGAAACAAACAAAATCTTCTTTTATCCATCACGGGTGGATAATAGTCTATCATGGATGATGGTGAAGATAAAGAAACTTATGTCAATTTACCTGAACAAAGTAAGTTATCACCGATCTAAATGTACACTTGTACAGGTTGAACTCAAGGACGTTATACCTATACTAACTTTTATCACTTGTTGTCAATTAACTTAACACCTTATTTTCTATAACTTAAAGTCTGGCCGCTGCTAAGAGGTGCGGCGCTAAGAGGTAGCCGTAAGGCCCCTAGCCTGGGATGAGAAGTGAGAACTGGCTCACCGGAACACCGTTAGTTGGGTGCTTTCAACATGATTGGCTTTAAATCTGGCTGGTCACATTACTGTGACCTGTCATCCAATGACTTAACACTCTATTGTAGTAGCTTCATAAATGTTAAAACATTAGTAAGTATATTCACTCTGTTTCAGCTCCCGACAACCAAGTAGAATCTTCAATAACTGGCATGCATAATGAGCAAACAACTGAAGCCACATTAAGTAGTGAATGTATGAAACAGGACTCGCATAAGTTAAATAGTAAGTAATTGTCTGTAGATCTTTTTCTAATTGTCTGTAGATCTGCTCAAAGTAACAATGTTCCTGCCGTTCAGATACCCTACCACTGATCTCTACAAAGAATGTAAAGTCTTTTCTGTTAGTAAGATCTTTGTTAGTCAATGTATAAAAAGATACCATAGAGAAACAGTCCCTCACTTAGCTACTGGAGAGAGGCGTGATAAATGTCCGGTTCCAGGCTACAAGTGTGCATTGGCATGGAGGCACTATAATCACATGGCACCCATGTTATATAAACTCTTTAACTTAAATAAAAACTATAAAATAGTGAATAGGTTTAAACTTAAAGTAAAATTTAAATTTTTTACTTTATTTTTTGTTTTCTTTTTTACTTATCTAAACCGTGTGTATTGTTTACTATGTAGCGTATGTAGGCTTTATTTTGTATTTTGTTCCTATTAAATTGTCTATGTATACTATTAGTTACTATACTTACTATGTTCTTATTATTGGGAAGACACTGTCTGCTACATCACAGCTAACGCTAAAGCAGCAGGCAGGGTTACAAATTTTTTCTGGATCTATGTTTAACAACAATAATTAATATATATATTTTTTTTTTGTATATTACTCATTCTTGGATAGCAACATGAAATTAATTGTCGATTCTGTCCAGTCGCAATTTCGTGCAATTCATCCTAATATGAACAAGTGCCTGTCTTTGAATATAAAACCAAAATATGACTCATCACAAAAGCAAATATAAATTAATAATTTAAAAAAAAACAATTAAAGAGCTGATAATCTTTAAACGGCTGAACAGATTTTCTTGAATCATAAAAAAAAAACAAAAGGTAAAAAAACTCTCAAAAAGTCACCTTTCAAACAAAAATTGTAAATCAAAATCGGTTCAGCCGTTTGAGAGCTGCGATCCTACAGACAGACATACAGATACAAACAATAAACTTATAACACTAAGCGTCGGGGACTATTACCGTCTGCCCCCACAAGTGACCCCCTTGCAGTGGCAGATAGTATCAAATATAGCTATCGACCCCCACGCAAGAAAAATGAGGGTATTAATAATTACTTCTGCCACTACGCTCAGGTTCGCTTAGTATAGTCTCGCTCTAAGCAGAAAGTGCAGCAGCTCACCCCAAGCGACGCGCAGCACTCCCACAAGTTTACTGCGCGTCGTCTGCAACGGGCTTTAGTGGTAGAGTAAGACCTCAGATCAGACAAACAAGGGAGATATGAAAGGTGACATGGTGGGTGCGAATGTATCTGGCAAAAATTTTACGCCGAAAGGACGCTTGATAAATCGAGTGGCAAGCATCGAGATATAATTCCTATAGAGTTACAATCTCTCAGTGAAAACAGTCAAAAAACGTCCGAGCGTCATTGTACATACATTGTATCTTTTATATACTTTGCAATGGCGAATTTACTCCAATTTAGACGTTATGTCGCTTGCATAGTGTTCAACGTTAGTTATCCGCTATGTCATCGTAGCTCTAACATCGCGCGGCGTTGTAGTCGAATCGCGGTTACCTCGTAGCTAACCAAAAAGTCTGCGCAATTAGTAGCGTGCGCCTTGTTTTGTTTCAGACAATTTTTTGGCACGATTGTGACTCTAAATGTATTGTATCTCCATGGTGGCACGCTGGTAACTAAAGGCTACTGTCTCAACTGTACAGTTTGGTACACTGATTTATTTAACATTTTTCAGATGCCATTTGGACAACACATGCAACATCAATGCTACTGAAACTATATGAAGCAAAATTAGAAATGCTCCAGACTCCGAAGAAGAAAACCAAAATATGGATTGCAATATCTGAGAACTTGAAAGAATATGATATTGATGTGAGGAAACTATCTATCTATGATATGAACAAATGTAGACGACTAAGTTTTGAACTAACTCTTTAGTTCAAAATTTGGTCTCTATACCAGGTTACGCATTTAGACTGTACTAAGACCAAGGTTGCCATACTACCATTACTCAATTATTTCTAGTAGTTACGCTATAGGTTTACGCATTTACCCTGTACTAAGCCGAAAGGAGGTCATTGTACTTGCCATTATAAACAACTTTTACTATAGAACTAAATCTGAAATTGTGAAAAAAGAAAAACAGCTGTTTCATACACTTGTCGAAAGTCAATGACCGTTTTCTATGGAACAGTTGGATTTTTTTTCTCGCGGTTTCACGGTTGGTCCCGTAGTAAAACTTGTTCATAATGATAAGTACAATGTAAGTACCTTTCGGCTTAGTACAGTACGCTTAGTCCCAGATTTGATAGTTTTCGAAAACTTTTTTCGTTTACGTATTGTTCCATACATTTCAGAAAAGAACCTCCAGCGGAAACGCGGAGGAACTAAAATCGGTAGTATTCGGCGGTATAGATTGCTTCACTCTAATACGAAAAAAGTTTTCGAATACCTTTCAGCCCAACAATGTATGGAACAATACGTAAACGATTTTTTTTTTGCATACTATCAAAACTTGTACTAAGGGTACTGGGCATATGCGTAACGCTGTATAGCCGCGCCAAAGGTGCCCGACGTCCAGGGCGAGACTTTAGGTATTAAAATTGACTATTTTGCGCAACATCAAAGGAGTTTTGTTTCTATTTGATATTATTATTTTTCATAGTATACGGTTAATTTAGCCTATACAACTTTAATGACAAATGGCATGCACTAGGATCAGCACGGTGGATTAGGGCCCATCCTCTCTCTCTCTCTCTCTCTCTCTCTGAGAGAAGATCTGTGTCCCAGCAATGGGAACATGATAGGCTGATGATGATGAACTTTATTGGCTCACTACTTTTCGATATAAAATGTCCTGTACCCTATCCGCGCTATCTTAATGCAAACTACTTTTCCCTCATCTTTCATCAAGAGCGGCTCAACCGTATAGTTGTAAAAAGGTAAAGCCGGCCATATAGCTTGCCTTTGCTTGGCGAGTACCAACATGTAGACAGCCTTGCCATTGCTCGTGGTCACTCGTTGACTGCAGCTGGCCGAGTGCAGGCCAATGCCAATGTATAGGGCTCTATTGGCGTGGCTTACCACCACTCGGGATTGCTCAGCACACCTTCAGATCAGTGTTGTTTTTTTTTGTTGCCCTAATTAAAGGTGCTCGCCTGCACTCAGCAAGCTATGTCCACATGTTGGTTGGCATTAGCTTGATCAATGCTGAAGCTTAGCAAGCTATGGACAACGTGTATTGCCGGCTTAACAAACAAAGTAAGGCCCAAGCTCGACTGGAGAGCCGAAGCAGCGTCGTTGCAGCGTTCAAGCAGCCGTGGAAAAGTCATCTCTATTCAGATTACGTTAGGTTCAAAATTGTACCTCTGAAGAACTTTTCCACCTCCACCTGCATGCTGCGATGCCGCTTCAACTCTACAGTCAGTGATGAGACTTATTTTCACATTTAATTAGAGTTATTTGCTGTACAAAATAGGCTGAAATTCTGTATTTTGCAGGTAACTCCTGATCAAGTCAGATGGAAAATAAATGCACTCACAAAAAAGTACAAACATTGCATAGCTAAAGGGAAACATGAAAAGTTCAAATACTTCAAGGAAATGGATAAAATATATGCAAAGTACAATGTGGACTGTGATTCATACTCAATCACAGAATTTCTATCAAAAAAGAAATCAAACTATGAATTAATAAAAGATTCTACATCATTGAAAACAATTCCAGAAACTAAAGTGATGATAGAAATGAGAAAAGCCAGATTAGCAAACAGAATAAACTGTGATAGATTCCAAGGAAAAATTAAATTGGAGAGGCAATGGTTAAATTATCTGCACAGGCAGGAAGAGCAAAGACAGCTTAGAGACAAAATATTTGAAAGGGATTTAAAACTCAGGGAAGAAAATTTGGAAACACGGAAAAGAGAGTTGGAGTTAAAAGAGTCTGTTGGATACAGAAAGCTACAACTGATGGAAAAAGAGCAGGAAGATTTTTTACAGGTTGAAAGAGAAAAAATTGAACTACTCAAACAAATGTTTTAATTGTAGATTAAACATTAACAATAAAAGCATTCTAAAATAGTGAATAGATTTTTACATTTATATCTGAACTTATGGCGGGAAATTCAAATTTCAAACAGTTTTTTTGTCCTTGTAGATAGGCCGTAGCAAACAGAATAAACTGTGATAGATTCCAAGGAAAAATTAAATTGGAGAGGCAATGGTTAAATTATCTGCACAGGCAGGAAGAGCAAAGACAGCTTAGAGACAAAATATTTGAAAGGGATTTAAAACTCAGGGAAGAAAATTTGGAAACACGGAAAAGAGAGTTGGAGTTAAAAGAGTCTGTTGGATACAGAAAGCTACAACTGATGGAAAAAGAGCAGGAAGATTTTTTACAGGTTGAAAGAGAAAAAATTGAACTACTCAAACAAATGTTTTAATTGTAGATTAAACATTAACAATAAAAGCATTCTAAAATAGTGAATAGATTTTTACATTTATATCTGAACTTATGGCGGGAAATTCAAATTTCAAACAGTTTTTTTGTCCTTGTAGATAGGCCGTAGGCTTAGTCCCAGATTTGATAGTTTCCGAAAACTTTTTTCGTTTACGTCACTATTGTTCTATACATTTCTGGGCTGAAAGGTATTCGAAAACGTTTTTTCGTATTAGAGTGAAGCAATCTATACCGCCGATTACCACCGATTTTAGTTCCTCCGCGTTTCCGCTGGAGGCGCTTTACTACAATGTATGGAACAATACATGAACCATACTTAGTTTATGGAACAATACGTAAACGAAAAAAGTTTTCGAAAACTATCAAATCTGGGACTAAGCCTACAGGCCCCCGATTCTACTAAAGAAATTGTCTTTAAATTGTAATCGTTGCGATTTTAATTGTTAAATAACTGCCTCAAAATTGAGTTTTTTTAAAATACTAAGTTATAAATATTAGGTGGTTGTATTTTTCTAGAATAAAAAAGAATATTTAAAACTGTCCATTTTGAGGCAGTCATTTAACAATTAAAATCGCAACAAACGCCGCGGAACTCAAAGTCAAAGAAAAAACCATCAGCCGCGTGCGTCCATAGACAATTTGTCTATATCCGTACCAAAACCGTCCGTCTGGGGCGGTGTTGACGGACATAATTATTGGTCCGTCGCGGTTAAGCGTTTTGCATCGTCAACGCGGCGGAGGTCCGCCGTGTCCGCCCGTCTGGGCAGCGGTCCGCGGACAAACGGCCGTCAGTCGCCAAAGAGTACCTGCGGTTGAGCTCCGCCGCGTACGAGCGTCTGTTAGTACATCGTGTTAGTACTAAAGAGTACCTTTTATATACTGAAAGTTAGTACTATTACATTTGTCATTATACAAATTTTTGCTGTTTAAAACGGTTTATTGACAGATGTAAGTAATATGGTGCGTTATCGGAGCTCGGCAGCAAGCAGCAGTGCAGCCACGAGTCGCGACAGTGCTGCCGCAGCAGTGTAGCGCAGCCACAGAAGTGAAAAAAAATCTCTTTTCTGTGTGCGCAGCAGTGCTGCTTGCCGCGGTGATTCCGAGCAAGGCAGCAGTGTTGCGCGTTCGTAGTGTTGCGCTGTTGTGTATTCATTCAGTTGACTCCCTATTGTATTCTCTTTGCAGTGGACAAGTTCGTTGCGAAGATGTCGATTGAGTACCAACTTTTATTTATATTGTTGGAAGAGGAAGAAGATGACGATGATCTATTGTTGTTTTATGCCAATAGTAAAATAAATGCAACAGATTCGGTTTATAAAAGCAGACAACGGGAAGGATGTTATAAGACGATATTATAAGGGATATAAAGTCACCATGTTGATTAAAATTGTTCCTCTTCTGAATCAGCGAAATTAATATTTTGTTGCAATTTCATCATCATCATCATCAGCCAGAAGACGTCCACTGCTAAACATAGGCCTCCCCCTTTAACCTCCACACTGAACGACAGCCCGCCTTTTGCATCCACTGGATACCCGCGACTCACAATGTCGTCGGTCCATCTAGTGGAGACCACGAACCGGAAGACGCATGTCAGCTCGTTGGATTATTTATCTAAACTTGTGTATTTTCGAGTGTTAATGTGTACTAAATGGTGAATTATTATTCATTAAGTGCTCGTAAACGTGCTCGAGTGTGGGGAAATCGATATAACGAGGTGAAACGTGTCTTTTTGTGTTGTTTCCAAAACTCCATAGGAGCCTCTTGTAAAGTCCCCACAACTTTACAGGGGCATGAGTTTGACTTGACCGTGACTTACTTAGCTTGACTCTGACTGTGACTATAACTTGTTTGACGCTATTAAGACTATACAAAACAGATGAACAGGCGGTATGGCTTTAAAGGCTTTAGCCTGCCCGATGGGCGAATATAAAATAAATAAAAAAAACACTAGCTATGCACAGATCTACTACCTATCTGTGTAGCTATGCTATATTCTCTTTGTTTGTTTACTTTGGTTGCGAGCAAGGGAGGCAATAATGCACGACACAGATAATGTACGGCATGATATTGTACGACATAATAATGCACAGCATGATAATTGGTGGGGAGGCAATAATGCACGACACAGATAATGTACGGCATGATATTGTACGACATAATAATGCACAGCGTGATAATTGGTGTACATGTACATGGAATATCATGTTGTACAATATCGTGCCGTGCAATATCATGCCGTACATTATCAGATCGGCCCAATAATGCACAAGCGATAATTACATTATTGACTCTGTTTAATAATGTACACCCCGATTTTGTACAGCATGATAATTGGTGACCATAAAATTCAAAACTGAATCTTTGTTTAGACTTGGACATTCCACCTCGAGTGTATTAGGTAGAAATTAGTGACAGATCCGACACAGAGCACCCCGACTTGAGTATGTTAGGTTCGAAATGGGCCACAGAACCGACACAGAGCACCCCAACTCCACTTAGTCTTGTGGTCCCTACCCCTAGAGTGTATATAAAAAGTGCGGGAGCCAGAAGCTCAAGGGAGGTCCTGAGTGAGAGCGAGCCATACCAGACCGAGTGGAGCGAAGGTCGAGTGTGGCGAAGCGACACTCAGGGGCGACCGCAAGAGCTTCTGGCGGGAGCCCACCTGGAGTCAGACTTGAGTTGGTTAGGTTCGAAATGAGTGTCAGATCTAACACAGTTGTACTCCTCACTCCGCGGCACCACCAAAAAGTTCAGATGGTTCTCATATTTTTAATCTGTGACTATCTTACACTATCTTGTTCAAACGAAGCATGGAATCGACAGACGTCATAGACTCAACAGCCAATAAGAGCAGAGACATTTCAGCAATATTAGCCAATACGGGCGATGCCACCTTTTACCATGTTGTACATTATCGGTCGTACATTTTCAGCCCGTTTCGTCAAAACACGGCCCGTATTGCACGACATGATAATGTACGGCATAATAATGTACAGCCCTATAAAACGTAGACTTTTCCCACGTACACGGATTATTGCCTGTACAATCCTGGCTGTAGTTTATAGACACGAGCCGATAATTGACGGCCGGTAATGTACGACATGGATTGTACAGCATGATATTAGATGTACATGTACACCAATTATCATGCTGTTCATTATCATGCCGTGGAATATCGTGTCGGCAAACAAAGCCGAGGTTTTTTTTTATTCTTATTACCTAATTATGTACCTGTAGTATTTATATTTTATATTCTCTTTGATGTACCTAGCCAATTAAAAAAAGTAGTTGCATAAAATTATTTTATTTATTTTTAAAATCAAAAGTTTAAGCTTCATAGTGCGGTTTTAATGATGTCGTAAGTAGATATCGTGTTGGCAATGTTTTTAAAGTAATTAGTACACGGTATATCATACCACAAACGTAGCGTTTGTATTCACTTTGAACCCTATCTTTGGATTGTATTCAAGCAAAGAATAAAATCTCTCAAAATAAAATAAATATTGAAAATGTACTCGAATGGAGTAAGCGCAGCGTAGGACGTCAACCCACAAGATGGATAGACGGCCTAAGAGACCGCAGGAAAATGCTGGATACAGGCTACTTCCAACCGGCCCTTTTGGAGCGATGGGGGAGGCCTACGTCCAACAGTGGACGTCCTATGGATGAAAATGATGAAAGAATAAAATCTTTTTTTGTCTGCAGTGAGGGCTCACGCCGTCGTGTGACCTACAAACAGCTGGAGCAGTTATGCGAGTTCCTTACCTCAAATAGAGAAATAGCTGTTGGAAACAATAGTACTTTGCAAGCTCGTTACCACTCTCAGAATAGTTGGAAGGCTGTGTCAACAACATTGAATGCTCACGGAGATGGTGCATATAAAGATTGGAAAGGCTGGTGCAAAGTTAGTTTAACCCATCATATATATTATCACATAAGTTATAAATGTACCTATGAAAGATAAGGAGAGTTTCTACCAGAAATGTATGAGGAAGCAAAGCAGTGCTTGTTATTAGGCTCGCTCAGCACATTTGGTGAGAAAGGGCTTAACGAAGCAAGCCGACGAGCAGTCTTCATATACAAAACAAGTAGGAGAGCTTGGCGATATAGCTACTATACTACCAGTTAATAGAGCGAAACAAAAAAGCTCACTACACATCCTCACCTCACACAGCTTTGTTGGACAGAGCCACTGTTTCACAACTCCACTACACATCCTTGGCTTTGTCACACATCTCTCATGCCTCACCCTAACTTGTTCGTGCCAATTATACCTTCATATAATTTGTCCACTGTGATCTGTTAGCCTGAATTTTACTAAGTCAACTTCAAGATTTTAAAAACAATACCTATATCGTGGATATAAATAATCTTGTGAAATTAATAATATAATAAAATGATATTTTATATAATTTTCAGTACTGGACTGACTACAAGTCTAAGTTAAAAAAGCTGGCTGTGGCTTTAAGGGCACCTCAGCAGAGGACAGATGGTCAAGCTAAAAAAAATATAACAGAAATGGAACATAAATTCCTACATATTTTGGGGGAAGATTTTGGCTCCAGGATACCTAAAGCAAGAGTGGAGCCCTTTGAGGAAGTAAGAAACCAAATTTATCCTAAAATCAATCTTTATCTTAATTATTTTCCATATATGTTATGGATAACAAATGTTTACAGTTGCAGGAAATACAGCAAGAGGAGTCATTTGAAGTATATTTGCCTGTGTACTCTCTAGATAGCACTGGCTCCATCTCTTTGGTCACCCCGCCAGTGCCAACACCGCCGCGAGCTCCACCCAGGCCCGTGAGCGAGTCTGGGTATCCACCTGTTTCTGAAGACAGTCGAACGATAATTTCGCCTCAAGTGCCTCCTATTTCCGCGTCACTTCCGCGTGACCCTCTATCACCATCTGTCGAGGCTCTGATGGAGACTGCTCAAAGCTCTCCACCTCACCACCAAGATGATCTGATAGCGACGCTGCAAAATTCCCCGTGCCGCCGCCGTCGTCTAGATTCTCAGACGTCACAAAGCCCTCTTCGTCGCCGCAGACGGACGCGGCGCGAACCAACTACGTCAGCGGAGGCAAGTCGGCGGGCACTTATAGAGGTGTCAGATCGCCGAGCAGAAGCAGAAGTAAATAGAAACAGAATTTTGGATGAAAGGCTGCAACTAATAGGTCTTGCAGTAAAAAATAACAATAACAATAAGGAGCTGCAAATGCTGACGCAGGCTATAAATAATTTGACTAAAACCATAAATTCACGGTAAACATTTTTATTTTTGTCAAAACCTTATACCTTATGTAAAAATAAGTTAATACATAGACACTTCTACAACTACTTTGTTTTTCAGATTCCTTGACCAAATGTAAGGCGAAACCTATGAGGGCATTAAACGTCACACATGAATTTAAAAATAAATTATACAACTAATAGCGCTTTATCGCTTTTAGCGATAAGGCCGCCACTAGCTCGTAAGTGTTTTCTATCTTCTTGTAATTTTTAGGGTTACGTACCCAAAGGGTAAAAACGGGACCTTATTACTAAGCCTAAGATGTCTGTCTGTCTGTCCTACCTAAAGGGCTGTATCTTTCGAACCGTAATATATAGCCAATATGTTATGTTACGGCGGATTAATTAAGAAATAATAAAAAACACAAAAAGTAAAAACAAAAGGGGGGTACATCATCAATTCAATTGCCCATACATAAATTGTATTTTTTTAACGTATTTTTGTATTGGCTCTAATGAAAAAACGGTAATATGTACAAGCGTCAAATTTAGCATGATTATAGTACACACTCAACGTATACACACGTATACAAAGTATAACAACATATAATAAATAATGGGCAAGTGCGAGCCGGTGACTAGTTTCTGTTCATTACCAAGTTATAACTGGTAATTTTGTCATTGAATTTTGTTGTGGTACGGAACCCTGAGTGCGCGAGCCCGACTCGCACTTGGCCGGTTTATTATTTCTGGCGTACACAATAAAGAGTTTCTATCTATTTAATATAAAATTAGATACTTCAAAAGCTTTATTCTCACATTTATTGACGAAAAAAGCATCGAAAACTGGATTGAACTTGAGATTTTTGGCATTCTAATTGCATCAATTAGTAAGATCTATAGCTTGAAACCTATCTATGACTAAATAAACTGAATTTTTGAATTAAATAGATCTGTATTTTTTATTGAAAGTAGCCACTTCAGATTTTGGAAAAACTCAACATTATCCACTAAACTTGTTACCTCCAATTTACAAAACTTGTAACGACTACATAACAACTAAGAGAGGAAGTCAAACTAAGATATAACGGGTATTCTTGGCTGCTAGGACGGAACAACAAATTGTCAATAGATAATAAATTATTAATTTGCAAGTGTGTACTTAAGCCAATATGGATGTATGGTATTCAATTGTGGAGAACCGCTTGTAATTCAAACATCTCAGTTATCCAAAGGATGTAAAACACTAATTTAAGAACCATAAGCGAAATGTCCTGGTACTCCAATGCAGAAATCCACAACAATCTTGAGATAAGCACAGTTAAAGAAGAAAATGCGAAAACCGGCAAAAACTATAGACATCGCTTGCTCAGACACCCTAATAGCTTGGCTGTTGAACCCACGGAACAGAGATACAAGCCCAGGCTAAAAAGAAAGCTTTATCCCCAGCAATTGACCCTATTTGGTCATCAAGAAAATACATAAAAGGATATGTCCTTACACTTTAACGACATATTGCTCTCAAGACATCTGCTTATAGTACATATAACTGCCGTATGCCGATAGCTCGTTGGTCCAGTTGGTAGTGAACCTGCCTTCTGAGCTTGGAGGCGTGGGTTCGATTCCCACCTAGGTCAAACATTAGTGTGATTGTGTGTAGTGCTTAGTTTGGGGTCAGATGACCGTGTGTGCACAAATGTCCCGAATATTTATTATTATTATTTACTGATCGAAGATAAAATCAGAAAACAAAAAAAAATATTACACAAATATTTTTTCGTAAAACTAGGAGGGAAGGAGGGAAATTTGAGAATAGATTTAGTTAAATTAATGACATAAAATAAACAATGTTTGACAATTACGACTTAATTTCTTCGTTTCATGCCCGAAAATCCAAATGGATACTTATAATTAAAATTTTGTAATATACCTCCTAATTTGCTTAGTTTATGTACATTATTATTCAAGAGAAAAATCAGTCATAGGCTCATTAAAAATAACCTAGATAATCCAAATACCATGCCGGCATAGGGTAGCTTTATTTTTCATGTCAGTCGGCTAACCTGTTCACGTTCCTGTAGAACAGTCGCTCCACAGAAAATGCACCACCGAGTCCCTTGTGGCAACACCCTGCTGAAGTGCTGAGTTACTGCTGCTGGTTGTTGCTGAAGAAACAGCAGCACTTTCTGTTACCTGCAATTGGGCTTCTTGAAGTACGTCTTCGGCACTTATTGTGGGTGGTGGAAGGCGGGCTCTATTACAAATGTTGTGTAAGATGACACACGCATTTATTATAGAGGCTGCCTTTTGAGGTTTATAGTGCAGAGCCTTGTGCGCTAATAAACATCGAAAACGTGCTTTCAGTTGCCCAATTGTTCGTTCCATGATTTTTCTAGCATGAGCATGGATGTCTGTGTAATGTTGCTCCGGTGTTCCTGGAGCTGCATCAACAAAAGGCGTGAGCATATACCGGCTTAAAGGATACCCAGAATCTCCTGTAATCAGAAATAGTTTTGTTCCTTAATGATTGTACACCTTACATAGTATATAGATCGCCCTCCGCCGTATTTTTGTTGTATTTGGTAGAATGAAAGATCTCTACCTTTATTGTAAAGGCGTGTCCAAATAGAAGTTACTTTTTGTAGAACAACATTTCGCATAACTATCGTGCATATGCATTTATACTTAATTTAACCTAAAGTACGATTCCATAACTGTGTTTGTTTATTCCAATCCATTGTAGCCCCCTAATTTTGTAAATGTTGGTTTATAAAATAGTAGATTGTAAGAGTGCTTAAAACAAGTCATATTAGCCGAGACGTTTAAGTCACGGATAAAATGAGTTTGAGCACGAGTTATACGCTTCCATGGAGTTTTGGAAACAACCGAAAATACATGTTTTACCTTATTATATCACATTCCCATACTCAAGCACAATCACTAACACTTAATTAATAATAATTCACCATTACTAAACATTACCAATTGAAAATACACAAAACTCGAATGCTCTAGTGCACAAAATAAAATCAGTTTAAGTCCACTTACAGACACCTGGCAGAGCATGAGAAGTGAAAAGTAACTGGTTGGACCGTAAAATAATATTTTTATTCATTTGTCAAGTTAGGATGATTCATATGCCCGGCTCGGCATTGTGAATCATCATTTAATCTACGTACCTAAAAACCATGTCAATTCATCTAGGTTCTCCATATACTCCTGAAGAGGATGTACACTCCAAATAAAGGAGTTCTGTGCAGCACCTCCGTAACTACTATCCACACTCATTATCTGCATATCAGCATCACATATCTGAAATGTTTGATTACTTTATTATAAAAATATTTTTTGTTTAGCCCCAGTATATTTTTTGGTAAGAGCGCTTGGTCTCAAATAATTTTTGGTCAAAATATTTGTTGCTATTATTTTTGTAAATGGTTGTATTATTTTTCATAATATTCTAATTTTATATGAGAAAGAAGAGAGTTACCCATCTATTTTATAGTTGATTTGTATTCTGACTACCTACACCCCGCGTTTTCACCCGTATGGATTACTCATAGCATCTGCTATCTGCCCGTGAAAATCCTGTCAAAATCAGTCCAGCCGTTTTGGAGTCCATAGGGAGGGAACATAATATATACATACATCTCCTTTTATACAAGGTTACGCATATCACGCAGAACAGATGGCCAATGGAGCCGAAAAGTTCTCGAATGGAGACCAAGGACCGGTAAGTGCAGCTTAGGACGTCCACCCACAAGATGGATAGACGACCTAAAAGAGACTGCAGGGAAACGCTGGATACAGGCCGCTTCCAACCGGCCCTTTTGGAAATCGATGGGGGAGGCCTATGTCCATCAGTGGACGTCCTATGACTGAAATGAGGATGAAGACGCATATAGAATGTACAAAGCCAAATGGAGGTCATTTTACTCATCATTATGAACAACTTTTACTATGGGATCCACACTGATATCGTGCAAAAAAACAGATGTTCCATAGAAACGGTTGGTGACAAAATGTATGCATACATTTATATATTTTTATTTTTAACGTCTTAGAAATAAAATCAAATAAAAAAAATCTTACCAATTGAACGTTTAAAGAATTATAATTTTTTTGGCATAAATATCGCTCTCTATGTTCAGTGGGCCGAACAATTGCAACTTGGGTGCAATCAATGCAACCCAAAACACCTGGGAACTTGAATTCTTCATAAAATCTATAACATAGTAAAACACTCTTAGAATTCACATTGGAGAGACATCAAATAAGTGATAACCCTCATTTTAGGTAATTATAACTGATACAATTTCATTGACATTATAGTCTTAAGCTAGGGTGTCTTGGGTAGATAGGTAGCAAAGGCAGGGACTAGGTATATACAATACATATTTCGAGGACATCAGGGTTGAACTCGTTGCTACCAAAACAAATAAGATTATCACTTGCCTTTTCCGAATTCTGTTCCGTTCATCAACAGTTTTAGGAAAATATATGTACTTTGTCCTCATCTCCACAGTGTTGAGAGCAGCAGTTACGTCAGCCAAGACCTTTGACACTGTTTGTTGAGACAGACTGTTAGAATTTAGTTCTCCAGTAGGCTTCTGATAAGAGCCAGTAGCGTAAAATGATAGGGCAGCCAAGACCTAAAAAAAACCAATACTATAAAAACTCATATTTTTATTTACAATCTAGAGCTTGATGCAAATACTCATCAACTCATTTATATATCCGCCATTGCATTGTCTACCTTTTCCAATTTGACAAGGATTATGTTCGTTACAAGCATTGAAACACAGGAGAGTAATAAACCGGCCAAGTGCGAGTCGGGCTTGCGCACTGAGGGTTCCATACCATCACATAAAAAACAAAAAATATATATAAAACAAATGTCTTTCTTAATTTGGCTGGTTTCTTTAAGAAATACCTATACACAATGTCAATTTAGGCCATAGGCTACTTAAATGCTTCTACAGTACAGAAAAGTAGTGCAAAAAGAAACCATGTCCTGGCGGTTAACCATCAAGTTCCGACTGCGCCCGACGTTGCTTAACTTTGGTGACTGTACAAGAAACGGCGGTGAACACAAACCACCGACTCACACTTGGCCAGTATTTATTATTTGATGTTTTACTTTAGATTAGGGTGTGTAATATAGTCATGTGTATTACCGTTTTTAAACTAGAACAAATACAAAAATATGTTTAAAAAACTTTTGTTGTTACAGACTAAACCTTTTTAGTTTTAACTTTTTGAATTTATTACTATTTCTTAGTTAATCTTCTGCAACATTACATATTCTGTCAAAATTTCATCTGGCTATCTATTATTATTTGAAAGATACAGCCGTTAAAAGGTAGGATAGACAGACAATGAAGGCTTAGTAATAACGTGCCGTTCACACCCTTTGGGTATGGAATCCTAAAAAGGAACATTGCAGTTGAAACCGCATAGCTCAGCTACAGCTACAACGCTTTTCATTTACATGCTAAATTAACATATTACCTTTCTTTCCACTGACAAATCGGTTGATTTTTTAGGCACATTAAAAAATGGCCTCAATTCGTCACATAAGTTTATAGCTAAGTTTTTTGTAAGTCTATATTGTTTTACAAATTGTTCATCACTTAGATCATTGAATGGGTCACACTGTTGTCTAATTTCTTGCCTACGATGCTGGTCCGCAGCAAAGTCACACTCCATGAATTCGAACAAGAGCAATTCGTCTGACATCTGGAACCCAATAATAAGTGAACATTATTTACATAGTTAATTTAAGAACTTCAAACCATCAAGGCAATGCCAGGGCGCAGATGGCTATATAGACATTTGTAGGTACAAATAGCGAAACAAAACTAATAAAATTTTAATAAAATACCTCGGGTTTTAGAAGGTTTACTTTGTCAAAGGTAGAAGGTACCTATTGACAAAAAATTACAAAACTTTCATAGCTTACATTTTGGGTGCTCGCTAGGAAACTGTTTTTAGAAGTTTCGTTCGGATAGCTTATGCAAAGAGAATACAATAGAGAGCAAGGACTATACTACTCTCTACTGAGAGCAATAGAGATAATAATTATGGCAGAGCTTATGGTAGCATTTATAGCTTAAACTAAGTATCATACTAGGTTCATGATTTATAGCATTAAAAAATTGGCGTTGATGTAAAGCGTTCGGTTTGAGAATTTTGCCACTTATGTTCCCTACTCAAAACGAATGCTAGAATCACCAGGTATATTACTTTTAGTTATTCTAATGTAGTTATTCTAAGCTTTACTCTTTGATCACCAGCGACGGTGTAAAAGTAAAAGTTACAGCGACAGCATTTGATAACACGCACTTAAACTATTTTATTTGTTATTCTTATAGATTGTTCATAATTATACAATACAATACAACTTTATTACACACCGAAAATACAAATGAAACTTAAAGTAACATAAAAACAAATAAACGTAAATTATAGTAGGTATTACTACTACAATTATGAACAATCTATAAGAATTTACTTAGAACTACTGACTGATTCCGTCTCTTTTAGGACTACTCACTGCGACTTTCCTTTATTTTTGCTGTTGGCCAAAGGAATGAAAAATAAACAGCGTAGATAGATTTGTTATAAAACAAGAAACTGTAGAATAGTTAAGTTATATTTTACAACGCACGCAAACAAAACAGATGAGAATTTGAGAAAACAAACAACACCCACACAATCCACACAAACCAACCAAACGTAGTATTTACTGTATTTATATTCTCTTTGCAAAACACCGCGAAAAGCACAGGTCTAATATCTGTGGCGAAAACCCAACGTCACAGATTAGTATAATATGTAGCTAACCAACGTCAATCAACGTGTGATCAACGTCAAACCAAAAGGCTGGCGTGTTTCTGACTCAACCACAGATATATCTGTGGGCTCAACGTATTAGATATGTATTAGCATTGCCATTCAACGTGGTAATGCCGCCAGCATGCTGGGTACGCTACCAACTGGTAGTGGGCTTGAGCATTTGGATTGTCTTTAGACCTCAACGGTCTATGGGCAGTCTAACTGTATTTGTAGTGTTAGTTTTAGCTTATATTTTGTTTAGTTAATAAAGACACTTGCCCAGAAAAAAAAACTAAACTTATAAATATTATATCAATCAATGATGATTTGGCGCCAACGTGTTTTTTTTTTTATTTCTATTGTATTATTTTCATAAAGTTGTGTATTTTCAAGTGCTAATGCTTAATAATGGTGGATTATTATTTATTAGGCTTCAATGATGAGCTCGAGTGTGGTAAATGATATATAACGTGGTGAAACATGGTAAGCTTCATAGAAGCCTCTTGTAAAGTATCCACCACATTACTAGGGCATGTCATTGACTTGCTTGACCTACTTTACTATAAGGCGCTTGCAGACGATGCGTAGTACAAGTATCAAGTAGAAGTTGTAAGTAGCTACTACGCATCGTACTCTGCAGAGCATAGATTCAGTATAGTACGAATCTATGCTGCAGAGTTTTGCTTATGCAAGTGGCAGTGGACGTACTACTAAGCACTGCCACGTGCACTAAGCAAAACGTTGCAGACGATGCGTAGTAGCTACTTACATTTTCTACTTGCTACTTGTACTACGCATCGTCTGCAAGTGCCTTATGTAGCTACTACGTATATTATTTCCCTGCAGAATATGGGTTTCCCATTGCAATTTTCGAGGCCGTGCAGTAAGGAAAAAACTGAACTTGTTATTATTCTGAGGCGGGCATTTCATTCTCTGTGATGACGGGGTCTCTTACGTGGCGTCGAATAGGAAGTCGATGAAAAAAAAAAGTAGATTATATCGGTCTAGTGTCTATGGTTCAGCATTGCCAGAATGTTACTTTTGCAACATTTTATGTTACTTTTGACCTTCCCATGTTACCTCCATGTTACACGACTCAAAATGTTACTTTTGGAACATTAAGGCAACACGGTATTTATGGCCCGATATTAAGGGGAGTAAAACCCTTTGAAAGGGTGTTAATTACATAGGGCGCACTGTTTGTTTTCGGTACTGGAACAGAACAGATACTGAACAGATGGCCAATTGGGCCGAAAGGTTCTCGAATGGAGACCATGGAACGATTAGCGCATTGTAAGACGGTCCACCCATAAGATGGACAGACGACCTAAAAGAGACCACAGGAGAAGGCTGGATGCACCAGGCCACTTGCAACCGGCCTTTTCGAAGATCGATGAGCGGAGGTCTATGTCCAGCAGTGGACGGCATATGGCCAAAATGATGATGATGATGATGATTTTTCCACATAAAATAGGTGATGTTACTTTTCTCGTGAAAATGTTACTTTTTGAGCTGTGTCATGTTATATTTGACTATCTGCCACTGGCAACACTTGACTAGGCATTGGTGCCAAGGAGTTTTGGCGCCAACGCGGAAAAAACATGTCGGCTCGTTGGATTATTTTCCTAAACTTGTGTATTTTCGAGTGTTAATGTGTACTAAATGGTGAATTATTATTCATTAAGTGCTCGTAAACGTGCTCGAGTGTGGGCAAGTGATATAACGAGGTGAAACGTGTCTTTTCGTGTTGTTTCCAAAACTCCATAGGAGCCTCTTATAAAGTCTCCACCACTTTACAGGGGCATGAGTTCGACTTGACCGTGACTTACTTAGCTTGACTCTGACTGTGACTATGACTTGTTTGACGCTATTAAGACAAAGTAAACTGTTTAATATTACGAGTAAAGGACATTGAATCCACGCTCATGAAGATTTTAACAAAAAAATAAATAAATAACATTGGTGCCAACGGAGAGTTTTGGCGCCAACGCGGAAAAAACATGTCGGCTCGTTGGATTATTTTCCTAAACTTCTGTATTTTCGAGTGTTAATGTGTACTAAATGGTGAATTATTATTCATTAAGTGCTCGTAAACGTGCTCGAGTCTGGGCAAGTGATATAACGAGGTGAAACGTGTCTTTTCGTGTTGTTTCCAAAACTCCATAGGAGCCTCTTGTAAAGTCTCCACCACTTTACAGGGGCATGAGTTCGACTTAACCGTGACTTACTTAGCTTGACTCTGACTGTGACTATGACTTGTTTGACGCTATTAAGTCAAAGTAAACTGTTTAATATTACGAGTAAAGGACATTGAATCCACGCTCATGAAAATTATAACAAAAAAAAAAAAAAAACATTGGTGCCAACATAACGTCAAAGAAAGAAGCGCGCCGCGACGCAAATATTTATTACATTTCTTTAATTTCATTTAAAAAATTGTGTTTTTGGTTGACCGTAACGATGACAGACCTAAAATATAAAAGATATGAAAAATCGTTAGGTCTTCTTACTACAAAGTTTGTTTCTTTGTTGCAAAAAGCTAAAGATGGGGTATTGGATTTGAAAATCGTGAGTATCCATTGACCTGTCATGTTGGTTTGGGCACGAAAAGTAAACATTTTGAATGCAATCAAACCAATCTTATTTCAGGCAACAAACTTGCTGGCTGTTCGACAGAAAAGGCGTATTTACGACATAACTAACGTTCTTGAAGGAATTGGACTAATTGAGAAAAAGAGCAAAAATAGCATACAGTGGAAGTAAGAAAGAATCCTTGTCCTTGTCACCTTTGATAAGAATGAACTTTTCATAGCATTACTATATTACAAAGATTGTTCCTCCCTTGAGAACCTATATCTGATTTAAATTAATGATGTTTGTCTTGTATGTACTAACAATAATTAGAAAATAGTAGAAGAGAAATGTTCGGACAACTTCGGACAAATTGCACAAAGTTTTTTTTGGGTATTTCCAGAGGTGCTGGTCCAGATTGCAATACAAATGATATTGGAAAAAAAGTAATGTTACTACGAAAGCAAATTGTTCAGTTAGATGAACATGACAAAGTTCTAAGCAAGTAAGTGTTTTTTAAAATTCATGTTAGACTTGCACTTATGCACACCATGCCCAATGTTAAGCAAAGATGTGGACTAGGATGGAGTACTCTTAACTAGGAGGAAAGACCTAGAGGTTTAGAAAACTTTATTTGGAATCTTGTGGAAACACCGATGAAGTCACAGACCTGACTGAGCTCGGGTTTACTTTGGAGATCAAATTTGCTATGTTACTACTCCAAAACGTACCTCACCAAGACGCAGCGGCCTGACTCAGAATGGGTATATTTTGTGGTTTTAGCTGACTAAAGAAAATTTTGTACAAATTATAATTTAAGCCCTATTTTGTACAATTTTAAATTTATTTAATTACAAATTATGCCTAGAAGAGATCGCTTTATGCGATAAGGCCACCTGTTAAAAGCCCTGATAATAGTTTTATTGTAATGTTTATGTTATCCTTGTTTGTATTGTAACAGATTATCTCAACGCTCAACTTAGATCAAGTATAATTAGTACATGCGTTTTTTCACTGTGATTTTGATATGAACTAATCAGAAATTGAATCAAGTGTTACAGTGTACATTGCTTAGTAAAAGTATGTGTATAAAAAATATAACTAGTGCATTGCATCTATGTATTATGTAATTATACATTCATATTCTATTATTATATTGTACTGTGTTTGTAAATCAATGTACGTTGGTTATCTTTCAGACAAATGCACTGGATCGAACAAAGTACTAAAAATGTAATGGACGAGCCTGATAATCAGGATTACTGTTATGTTACCAATGATGACATTCAGAATTGCTTCAAGGATACCCAGCTGCTAGTACTGGAGGCACCCCTTGGAGCTGATATCTCCGCGTCCCACGTAAGATCGAAGGTACGCAACATTAATACTGCTGCAGTCAGCTGTGCTAGTCTGTGGAATGCGCTGCCTGAATGGCGTATCCGATAGTTACAATCTGAAAACACATATTCAAAACACGAGTGAATCAGTTTCTTTTAGGTAAGCATGCTCCACCATAGACTGCATCATCGCTTAACATCAGGAGAGTTGGTGGTCAAATGCAAGCCTATTACTAAATAATATTAAAAAATACATATATGCCTACTAATAATATTTGACCGAACGAAGTGAAGTCTAAGAGTCATTATCGTAGCCATTAAATGTCATATTTTTTATCAAAATCATGGTAGGTAGGAAAGCTATGGAGCGGGTGTACTTTAGTGTAGGCATGGATATCATAGATAGGTAGGTGAAGTAAAAGCTTGAACATCGTGAGGTCTCAGTTATAATGCAAAAGTGTTTGTTGGCTCTTCTTTCACACATCTTATGGGCCCATACCGTATGCAACCATAAACCGTAACGCTGTGCGTTAAGGTTCAAGTTCACGTAATTTGTTACAGTCACCTAAATTGAATCTCGTTTAAAAGCTCATGGTAAACCAGAGCAATGAATTGTTTTTACAAGCTTTTGTTTATGTATGTTATGTATGTAACTATGTTTGTTCGGGTGGAATCTTACAACTCAATTTTGAAGCAGATATCTTCAACCGATTGAGCTAAAATTTGGCACACTTATGTAAATTCGGTGACAATGCAATTTTATGGTACTTACCTTTGAGCTGGTCTGATGATGGAGACAGAAGGTGGCCATAGGAACTCCTAAACGAAACGACGTAACCCCGTCGAGTTTGGGTTCATTGGATTTGTCTTCCCGAGCAATTTGGTCGTAGATGATAAATTCAATATGGCGGACGCCCCAGGATGGCGGTCAAAATGTGCTCATTTTGGGTTGAGTTAAAGGTGTAGCTTCGCACTGTCGCAGTCTTAAATTTCACTATGCCAGTCAAGTGTTTGTTTGTTTTTACAGGACAAAGACTTCCGATATTACCTGCATATAAAATCTCCTGAATCAATGGGAGTCATTCATCTAAATGAAAAGTTGGAAGAGGTATTGTAAATCATAGACTAAATTATTGATATAATTATGCTACCAATTTAGTTGCTAGAGTCTGGCTAATGAAAGTAGAGACTGAAAAGCGCGGCAAATTTAAAAATATCTGCATTTAAAACCCCAAAAATTAGTATGAAATGCCTGGAATAATCTCACTTGGTACTTGTAAGCTATTAAATTTTATTGTATCACAGTCAGAATATAGTAATGTTTGCATTTCATATTAATTTTGGGGTCACAATGCGGATTTTTTTAAATTTGGCGGGCGTTTTCAGTCTCTACTTTCATTAGCCAGACTCTAAGCTTGCATGTAAGCATTGATTTCTAGAAACATGGATGTTGGTTCTAGTACTTCATGAAACAAATGAATGAATACCCTAGGCTCGTGGTCGTCCGATACAAAAAAGTTTTGTAAAGACATTTCAACCGGATTGGTTCTCGCCTCGGGGGATCCCAGAGCTGGAGCATATTTCGCACAAAAATTAAGCCTCGCAATCTAGCGGAGCAATGCTGCCAGCATTCTGGGAACCCTGCCGCATGGTGGCGATTTGTTCACATAGGACTTTTTTTTTAAAATTTTTGTCTATATTATATTTTAGTCGTACATAGTAGTTTTATCGATAAGTTGTATATAATATGTATAATTTCCTTGTGTAAATAATGATTTATATTTGTTGTATCTATCTAGGTCGTATAAATCATGAAACAAATGTGTTGATTTACCTATATCATAGAAGACATGGCACACAAATTGGCAAACAAGCAGTGACCGTCGCCTATGGGTGTATGGGTACTTGACACAGAGTAACACCAGAGGCATCACAACTACGTTGCCGACCCTTTAATAATCTATTAACTCGCCCTTTTAAGAACCCAATGTTGTAGCTACATTTTATTTTACATTTTAAAACAATACATATTCTACTTGCAACATTGTAGACTATACTCAGTCTAAGCATTTATTTGCTCTGACAGCTGCAATAATATAGTAGAAAAACGGAATATAAACATTTTCTTTTAATATTTTTACGGAAGCTGCTAGTACCTGTTACACTCTTACATTCAAAAACCTGGCGAAAGTGATCATAATTCGTAGTTTTCATCCAAGTTTTTACAATGTTATTGCAGCTATCAGAGCAAATAAATGCTTGAACTGATTTTAAATGCACAAATTACCTTAAAAGTTACTATGATTATAGTTTACTTTTGGTTTGTAAACAACGGGCTGACCTGATTGATATCCATATTTTTAAACATCTTTTCATGCAAGTAATATTCTTGTATGTTTCAGGATGATGAAGAAATGGATAGTGAAGTTGAAAGTTTGATGGAAAATGATGACAATACCCTTCATGCAAATAGTAAGTAGGCTTAATCAACTAGACCTCATAATGTAGGTTATTACCTTATACCCTCCACATGTAGTACGACGCGTTTGAAACTGGTTTTCGTGTCGAGCCCCATGGTTTAATTCAAAGTTTTGCCCTCATCATCATCATTTCAGCCATAGGACGTTCACTGCCGGACATAGGCCTCCCCCATCGATCTCCACAAGGGTCGGTTGGAAGCGGCCTGCATCCAGCGTTTCCCTGCGGTCTCTTTTAAATCGTCAATTTGCCCTCATGGGCAGTCAAAAAACACTCAGTATGCCACCATTTCGAAAGTCTACGGTGTTTGTCAAATATAGTTTTTCGCCTCTAATTTAGTCTCATAAGTTCAATCTGGCATTACGGTCAAAATTCATACCATGATACCATTTTGGGAATGAGGGGCAAAAGGGAATAAAAGATTAATTACGAATGATCTTAAGTTTTATGTTTGAATTTTTTACTGACTTCAAAAAAGAATAGAGGAGGGGGTTCTATTTTTTTTTATATCTCGAAACTTCATCATTTATTAACCGATTTTTTTTTAATTGAATGGATGTAATATACTTTCAGATTGGTCCTATTGAAATTTCATTGAAATCGGTTCAGTAGTTAGGCTTTTATATCAAAATAACTGGAAATTTTTGTTACTTTGTTGACAATAATTGTCATCCGAGGAATCGAAATTGTCTATTTTACCAGTTTTTCCGGTCGGTTTTTTATATTGAGAATTATCTTATTTCAGATTGTCTCCTAAGGTTGAGTCCGCCGATTACGAAAAACGACTTTTCGTTCTCTCTCCGGGGCTCGGAAGGTTTATGTGATCTTTTTGATATTCCTTGTTAATCTTTATTTTTGTTTATATTTTATTAAGACATCTAATTTTCTACTTCAGTTTAAGATATTGCATTTTTGATCATTTAAAAAAATCAATGTATATAAATCATGTAAAATAAGAATAGTTTATATTACTACATATTGAATAAAGAAAATAAAAAATCATAAGTACAATAAATCGTTTTTATTATTTTTTCTTAGACACGAATCTATCTAGAATTCCAAACGATTGCTTTGGTGCTTTCTCTTCTTCTGGCAAATCTAGAAGTTTCTTGGCTTCTATAGATTGTTGTACGAATTCCTGTAAACCAAATAATTTGATATTAACACACTAACATTAAAATGCGAAAGTTTCTTTGTCACTCAACTCCATTATGTAGAGCGATGGTGACCGAGCGGTAGAATATGCGCTTTACAATCTGACGGCACCCGGTTCGATCCTCTGCCCTGCACCAATGACTTATTTAGATATTTAGTATATTTTCATAAAACGGCCAAGTATTGAAACAATCTGCCCGCTTCCTTGTTTCCTGAGATGTATAATCTGGACCTTTTCAAGGCCAGAGTGAATAGGTATCTTCTAAGTCTGCGTGCTTCATCTTCGACCACATCTTTGCTTACCAACAGGCGAGTTGGTGGTCAAACGCGGACTTATCCGAGTAAAAAAGTGCATTTTTGATGCCATTGTTGAAAAACGGCGAAGATAAACATATACAAAAGTATAAAGACCTAATATATGACATCCACCAACATGCACTGGGCCAGCATGGTGGATTGGGGCCCGTCCTCTCTCTGATAGAAGGCCTGTGGCCCAGCAGTGAGAACATGATAGGCTGATAATGGTACAACTCCCCTAGCTACTGAGCTAGTAGCCAGGGGAGCCTTCGATAATCAAATAGGTAAAACATTCCGGAAAATATATGGTTCCTGTAGGTAAATGTAGACTACTTAGCTTGGGGGCGTGGGTTCGATTCCCACCTAGGACAAACATTTATGTGATGAACATTTGTGTTTGTTCTATATCTGGTTGTTAATATCTATTTGAGTATGTATTTAAAACTATATATGTATGTATATCAGTCTCTGGCAGCCATATCACAAGCTTTGCTTAATTTGGGGTCAGATGACCGCGTGTGCAAAAATGTCCCAAAATATTTATTTATTTACTTGCCCCGGGCCGTAGTAGTTAGTAAAACAAAAGAGTTCCGCTGGCACAATACTATAGAGACAATTGTGTTATTTGTGAAGCGGGCATTTTCCGGCCAAGGCCAAAAATTGGCCTTATCGGAGTTAATCCTCATACATATTCAATAGAACTGTGAATATTGATTTACCTTTCTCACTGTATCCTTTATAATCTTCTTCCTAGCGATTAAGTTCTTTCCTTTATTCTTGCGTCTTGGAGTGAAGTCCACCTTCCTAGGCTTCACATACTGCGTAATAGAAAAAAATATATAAAGATAAGTCAAAGATGTTCTATCCTAAGAAGAGCAGGGACTCCTAATACAGACAATTTTTTGTCTAAATGGAATTCCTGGTCACTTGAAACTGTTTTGTACTATGATTAATGAATAAACAATTATTTATTATTTATTTATATTTCACAACAACCAGTAACTTGTAACTATTGAACATGGTAAAAAATAAGTATTTATATGCTAGGTAGACCTAATTGTAGAGTTTTTAGCACAGAATAATAAAGAGCATAGGCCGTCTATCAAATAGCATGTAGCTTTTAGAGCCATTTATAGGTCCCTAGTACATCAAAATAATGTACAACCCTGTAATTTGCAGTCCTATGAAAAATATAACATCTGTTTCGTTCTGGTAACAACAATTTTGGCATATGAGTAAACAATGTAACATGTTTAATTCGTTTATGCTAAATTAGCACTACTTCTATGCTTTAGTCCTTTTTCTGAGGTTTTTAGTTTTCAGGGACTGACAATTTAACATGTCTTCAGACCCACGGTAGCACTCAGTAAAAGCCACTCACAGTCACCAATCCTAAAAGAAAACTATTTTTGTTATTTAGTAGTAAGTTGATAATGTTGACTTTTTCCAAAACTTTAAGCCGCGATTTTTAATAATTACTAATAATTAATAATAATTTTTATTACTAATAATTTTAATAATAACAGATCTATTTATTACAGAAATTGAATTATCTATAGGTATTTCTATTAGATAGAATTAGAACGCCAAAAATCTAGTTTTCGTTGATATTTTTTATCAACCAAAAAGTAATAGTGCTAACAGACGTGTGGATTTGGTTGACCTCAACTGCCGTCTGACAACGGGAGAGAAAGAGAAGGAAAGATGTTATTCTCACTCTTTCTCTCCCGTTGGTTGGACAGCGTTTCGTCAACCAAATCCACACGTCTGTTAGGGTTTTAAGGAGTAATAGCTCTTACCAATAAGCTCTTCTTTGCTTCCATCTGTTCCTTGACCGAAGGGACATCGACCTCCGTAACTTCGAACGGATTGAGCGTGATGAGCTCTGCTGGTATCTTTTCGAGAAGGGCCTTGACTTCAGCTTCTTTCCTTTGACCCTTGGTCTGGAATGGATTGCTTTCAAGGGCATCGAAGTTAGGCTCGCCGCTTCCTGAAAACATGAAATCGAAAATTAGTTTATTGGTGATGTTTGGATATGACTAATAATCTAATTTGTAATAATTAACTAAATTAACACTAAAATAAATAACACCTTCACTCATAGCTGGGATTCCATGTCAGGGATGCCATGGAACTTAAACAAAAACAATTAGCACCCAGTAGTGACTCACAGTTTGTAATATTTTGCTGAAGATTTTGAGATTTTCGCGAATGTATTATAATATTGAGAATAAAAGAAAATTATAAAAAAGTAGCACCCAGACCCTGAGCAAATATTTAAATTTATCATTCAAAAATTTCTCATCAACTGGGAACTGAATCCTGGACCGCCTGCCTATGAGGCAGACACGTTACCATTGAGCTATACGGGTCGTCAGTAGTATGGGTTTGGTGGCCAGTGCCAAGTCTAGTGTTTCAGTACGGTCTCTATAAGATACAAAAATGTGTCTAAGGACTGGTCCGAACTGAAAATAACCAGTTTAGCTGATTGGTGTATTATTTATTAAAAATAATAAGCTTAGTCAAGGATATAATTAAATACCAACTCTAAAAGTAGACTGTCAAGACTTGCGCGCGCCATACAAATTGCTATACTAACACACGCTTTGCGGGAGAGGGACAACGCATCCGCTCTCTATCCCCACCAAAAACTTTAAACGCAATCTCAGAAATTTATCAGCTAAATTAAATTATCTTTTCAGTATGTGTAATGTATTTAATTATATCCTTTGTTAAGCCTGTTATTTGTAATTAATGAAGAATTAGGAGACAGGCCTATTTAACACCAGGCCTAGCGCACTCCGCAATTCAGGTATGTAGCTACAAGTACGTGGCGAGAACCGTCTAGTCAAAACTGCCGCGCGATAGACAGAGAGGTTAATATAGCTGTAAGTAGTTAGCGCTCGCTCGTCCTGGTTTGCACTTTTTTTGTGTAGTAGCAAGAGTCGCTACTTATTTAAATTATTTTGCGGAGTGAATAGTCTGTATATTAATATGTATTCTGTGATATTACCTGGAATAATGATGCTAGTGAATCCGTGGCTAGTTCCAACGCCTAACACATCTTCATACGGGCAGAATTTGAAGTTGCTAATAGACTTGCCCATCCGATGCCTCAAGTAGGGCCGGTCCACTGTTTCTGTGCAGCAGTTACTGAAAATATATAATTTGATTTTGAAAATTACACATCATTTCAGCCGTAGGACATCCACTGCTGGACATAGACCTTCCCCATCGATCTCCAAAAGGGCCGGTTGGAAGCGGCCTGCATCCAGCGTTTTCCTGCAGTCTCTTTTAGGTCGTCTGTCCATTTTGTGGGTCCTACGCCTACGTCTTACGCTGCGTAATTACCTATTACACTTGCATAATTATCAATGATACCGACTTCAAAATTAGTAAAATACGCAATTTTGTTTACTTGGATGACACTTTTATGTCATCCAAATAAACGAATTTGCCAGTTATTTTGATTTTAAAACCAAACTACTGAACCGATTTTGATGAAATTTCTATCGGACGCATCTGAAAGTATATAAGATCTATTCAAATAAAAAAATAATTTTCAAAATGACGGAGTTCTGAGGTAACAAATAAGTAAAAGAAAAAAAAAAAAAGAATTGAGGACACCCACGAGTCCGACTCACACTTGGCCGGTGTTTGACATTTTAGAAAACTACAAGCCATTCAAGGTAGGCGTGGCTAACACATTGGCAGAATAGCGCTTATGTGTTGACTAAAGTGTTTGGTGACAAGGTGCTGTTTTTTTTTCCGCCCCAGAGCCTCACTCCGATATTTCAAGGAGTTGGATTGGCTCGGGCATGTGCTGGTAGGGGGAAATGCACAATACACCCCAAGCGGGACGTCAGTGCAGGACTTATCGCCCCCATCTCAAATGAGAATAAGGTGCTGTTTCAAGTTAAGAAAAGATTTACTTGTATATTTCCACGACTTCCCCTAATCCGACAGCAAGCATATCCTTCTGAGAGAACTCCAGATCGACAGGCGCTGATCTCAACCTGTAGTCTTGCAAGGGTCCGTCAAGATTTCTGATGTCCCATATCTTCATACTTCTTTCTACTCCTGCTGTAGCCATATACCTGAAATATTTTAAAGTAAAAAGTTCAACATTGTATTGCATAGTGTATCATTGTTGTTTCTAGGGTTCCGTACCCAAAGGGTGAAAACAGGACCCTATTACTAAGCCTACGCTGTCTGTCTGTCCGTTCTACCTTTTAACGACTGTATCTTTCGAACTATAATAGATAGCCAGTTGAAAGAGCCCGACTTGCACTTTGCTGGGTTTTTTTACCCACGAAGGCACGGAGGTGTCGCGTGAAGGAGCGCATTTAGGGTATGATTATGTTTGTATGAAATGTCTGGTACTATTTTTCTTCAAAATGGCTGGACCGAATTGAATGCAGTTTTTTATTTGAAAGCAGATTTTATTGCTGTGGTTCTTAACTATATTTGATCAAAATCTGTCCAGCGGTTTTAAATGAGTAACAAATAATCGGTTCCTTCTAGGCAAGCGAGCTCCACTGTAGACCGCATCATCGCTTAACATCAGACGAGGTGACGGTCAAACACAAGCCAATCGATCAATAAAAAAACTGTGATATCCAAAATGTATATGCAAGTGCGTCCCTGCACTGCACATTCTCTTAGGAACCATACATTTTTCCGGGATAAAACAGTATCCTGTCATACTAGTCAAACAATTATGTCGGTCTGTTGCTCTGTAGCTGCAAAGAAGAACATAAAAACACTTTCGCTTTTGTAATATTAGAATGATTATTGATTATGATTTTTTTGATTTTGATTATTGAGATTGATTGATTGATTTTGTAATATTAGATAGCCCGTTGGTCCAGTTGGTAGTGAATCTGCCTTCTGAGCTTAGGGGCGTGGGTTCGATTCCCATGTAGGACAAACATTTATGTGATGAACATTTGTGTTTGTTCTATATCTGGTTGTTAATATCTGTTATATACTAGTGTTTACCTTCGGTATTTTGTATGTTTTAATATTGTGATGAGGGTACCCACATTATAGTAATAAAGTTAGTTTGTTTTCGACTCAACTTAATGGCGTTTACTTTAATGGCGACGAGGATAATTAATTGATTTCGGCGAAGAAATGGCATCTAATGTGGCAAATATTGTGTTCCCTGGGCAGTTTAACCCAAAAACCGACAAATGGTGCGATTACAAAGAACTTATGTTGTGTGCACTCGACGCGGCGGGTTTTTCCGACGTCACGGTGAACAAGGCGCGATCTTTGTTCCTGTCGCAATGTGGAAAGGAGACTTTCGCTCTTATCGCGTCGTTGCTGGTTCCTGCCCGCCCTACAGCAGTGCCGTTGGCGAGAATTATCGCAGTTTTGGATCAATTCTACGAACCGGAAGTTAGCGAGATTTTGCAAGCGGGAAAGTTTCATAGACGCTCACAGTTGCAAGGAGAATGCGTGCAAGACTTTGTAGGAGCTATAAGTACACTCGGTGCCAAGTGCAAATTCGTGGATTTAGAGCGTCAGTTGAGAGACCGGCTGGTGCTAGGGGTGCGTGATGAGCGTTTAAGGAGGGATTTACTGAAGACGAAGGATTTAACCTATGAGCTGACGCTACAGATGTGTCTGAATTATCAAGCAATATTTCCCGACCTGTACCCGGAGGCAGTCGAGCCTAAGCAAACTCACTCGGGTGTTGCCGAGCCTATGGAGATTAGCAAAATTAAATCGGTGTCGTGTAACCATTGTGGTCGGCAACATAAGGCTGATGAACGTTGCCGATTTGCGGCGGCAAAATGTTTTTTTTTGCAAGAAGGCGGGGCATATAGCAGCTGCATGCAAGAAGAAGGCTTCAAAAATGCATCAAGTGGAAGAAAATGAGGGGAGCTGCTCAGATGATTCCAAACTGAGAGAAACGGAAAATGGAATGATGGGGTTATATATGTGCGGGGTGGGAGATTATCTACCTCCAATATTAACCGATGTAACCATTAACGGAGCAAAATTAGCCATGGAAATAGATTCAGGAGCATCGAGATCTATTATATCGGAATCGACATACTTAAAACTGTGGTCGGTACCACCTTCGTTGACCCCGACCAATATCAAGTTGGTAACAGTGACTCGAGAAGCATTGAAAGTCCTGGGATTGTTACATGTACGTGTGGTACTTGGTGAGAAAGAAGCACAGTGTGAACTTCTGGTGGTGGCACGGAGTACTCCAAGCTTGCTGGGAAGAAATTGGTTCAACACTCTCAACATATCGGTAGCTGGGCTGTGTTGGGCTCAAGACAGAGTGGCACCGCTGATGCAGGAGTTTCCAGAGCTATTTAAAGAAGGGCTCGGGAAATACAATGGTCCAGAGGTGTCGCTACATGTTCGTGCAGATGCGGTACCAAGATATTTCAAAGCACGTCCAGTGCCATTTCCACAGAAGCAACAGGTCAATGAAGAGTTGAAGCGGATGATTGAAAATGGAGTGTTGACTCCAGTCAAGTATTCAAAATGGGCTACACCGATAAGGGTGGTTAAAAAAGATGATGGGTCACTCCGGATTTGTGGTGATTATCGAGCTACTGTGAACGCTGCTATTGATGTGGACACATATCCACTCCCTACTTCGGTAGAAGCATTTGTGAAGTTAAGCGGAGGGCGTGTTTTCAGTAAAGTAGACTTGAAACAAGCGTATACTCAGCTAAAAGTTGACAAGGAGACAGCAGAGCTGCTCACACTCAATACTCCACTCGGATTGATGAGGATGAACCGTCTTGCCTTCGGTGTGAGTGCAGCGCCAGGAATATTCCAACGAGTTATGTCTGCAGCGTTCGCAGATATGGATGGTGTAGCTTGCCTGTTAGACGATGTTGCCATTATGGGAAATAATATGGAGGAACATAATCAAAGACTTCGGAATGTACTGTTCAAATTGAATCAAATGGGATTTACACTAAATGTAAAGAAATGCATTTTTGCATCAGAGAGTATAACCTTCCTGGGTCATATGATAGACGCTGAAGGATTGCATCCATCCCCGGCAAAGGTCAAGGAGATAAAAGAGAAACCGGCCCCTACAAACAAGGAGACTTTACGTGCCTTTCTGGGCCTATATAACTTTAAGTTTTTACCTGACAAAGCATCATGGTTGGAACCGTTGTACCGGCTACTCGAAGCAAAAAGGCAGTGGGTGTGGACTGAGAAGGAGCAAAAAGCATTTGAAATGGCCAAGAAATGGATATCGTCTGACCTAGCATTGGTAGGATATGATTTGAATAGAGAACTGCTGCTGATTTGCGATTCTTCGGAGTATGGTTTGGGGGCAATTATTGCTCATGTGATGGATGATGGGGTGGAACGACCGGTGATGATGGCATCCCGAACAATGCAACCCCATGAGAGGCGGTATGGTCAGATTGACAAAGAGGCATTAGCCATTATGTTTGGGCTTACCAAGTTTCATGACTTCTTGTCGGGTCGGAAATTCGGTATTGTCACGGATCACAAACCATTAGTGGGATTGTTTAATCCTGTGAAACCTATTCCAGACCAAATTTCCCCAAGGATGCTAAGATGGTCATTAAAGTTGGGGTGTTACAACTATACGATAAAGTACAGATCTGGAAAGTTGATAGGTAACGCAGATGCTCTGAGTAGGTGGACTGAACCTACGACACCAGGAACCTGTGAAGAGCCTTTAAAAGAAGTACTGTTGCTGGAGGATCGACCAAATGGATGGGAGATGGATGCTACTAAGATTGCAACAGAAACCAAAAAGGATCTAGTGCTACAGAAGGTTATGTTCCATGTTCTGCATGGGTGGCCACGACACAATTCTGATCCAGAGCTACAGCAGTATTGGACTCGAAGGGAGGCCCTTTCACAGAGTAAGGATTGCTTATTGTGGTGCAACAGGGTCATCGTGCCCACATCCCTCCAACCGGAGGTGCTAGCACTGTTGCATGCCCCACATGCAGGGGTAGTCCAAACTAAAGCGTACGCTAGAGGATATGTATGGTGGGTGGACATGGACAAACAGATTGAAAGAATTGTAGCAGAATGTGAACAATGCCAGATGGTAAGGAACAACCCTCCGAAAGACCCGCAGGTATGGATAGCCACCGAAAAGCCTTGGAGTCGGGTGCATGTGGATTTTGCTGGGCCATTTCAAGGAAAGACTTTCTTTGTTGTGGTGGACAGCCATAGCAAGTGGCTAGAAGCTGAAATTGTGCCGTCTGTGAGTAGTGGAACTGTAATCACAATGCTAAGAAAGATATTTGCGTCTCAAGGCCTGCCAGAGGTGTTGGTTTCTGACAATGGCAGAGCATTTAGTTCAGCGGAATTTAATAATTTTCTAAAAAAAAATGGAATAAAACATTTGTACTCTCCCCCCTACCATCCCGCGACAAATGGCCAGGTGGAGAGAGCAATACAAACTTTTAAGAATAAACTGAAGAAGTTGGAAAGCTCACAGATGCCATGGAGTGAGAAGATGTCAAAGGTTTTGTTTCACCTAAGGACAGTGCCTAATAGCGTCACCAATAAAAGTCCCGCAGAGATGCTAAATGGACGAAAGTACAGAACGGCCATATCAAGGCTGCACCCAGAAAACTTGCCAACACGGGCAGATGCTCAATTAGAAGCAGGGGCACAAAAGCCACCGGCTAGGCATTTTCAGCTTAGGCAACCTGTTTTGATACATATGTACGGACCCGGCAGGAAATGGCAGAGAGGCACAGTGGAAGCTATAGAAGGCCCGAGTGCGTACAGGGTGAGGACGGAATGTGGAGAATTGCATCGCCGACACGCGGACCAAATGCTGGCGCGAGCTACAAAGGAAGAGACCACACCTGGACCGATAGATCAAAGACGGTTATCTTGGGATTGTCCAGATATAGGTATGGATCAAGCATCTCCAGAACAGGTGCTTCCTGAAATACCAGACTCTAGCTTGTGGCCGGAAATCATCGGTATATGATGTTAAATTATGTGTGAAGATATGTTATATACTAGTGTTTACCTTCGGTATTTTGTATGTTTTAATATTGTGATGAGGGTACCCACATTATAGTAATAAAGTTAGTTTGTTTTCGACTCAACTTAATGGCGTTTACTTTAATATCTATTTAAGTATGTATTTAAAAACTATATATGAATGTATATCAGTGTCTGGCAGCCATATCACAAGCTTTGCTTAGTTTGGGGTCAGATGACCGCGTGTGAATAATGTCCCGAATATTTATTTATTTATTAAATTAAAGCAATGCAAGTCTTGAGTATGTCCATAGGTAGAAAATGCATAGCTACATGGTTACTTACAGTCCTCTGCTATCCACAGAAATCGCCGTCAACGGTGTCTTATGACACAGTATCTTTGCCAGCGGTTCCTTAACATTGGGCGACCATAATGACACCACTCCTTTCGAGTTACCGAGGCAGACGGTGGCGTTGTAAGGGTTTTGTGTCATTACAGAGGTGCGTCCAAGGCGGTTGTTGTAATGCCCAACGATTTCGCCTATTGAAATGTCAAGCCATGTCATAAAGCCGTATTCATTCTGAAAATGTGAATATTTTGTAGAAAATAAAATAGTAAGCCTTTATACGGTGCACGATTAAACAACCACAACAACAATGTCGGCCCTAGGTTAGAGCGAGAAGAGCGGTCGCTCTAGGCGCCAGCTAGCAAGGGCCGCCAAAATGCCAAATGCGAAAAATATAGTTTTAATGGCGCGTTTTGAGAGGCGCGGGGCAATTTATGATGTGAAAGCTTCGACAAAAAAAAAGGGCGCCGAAAGAGAATCTCGCTCTACCTCGATTATGGGTCAGGGCCGCCACTGCACAACAATTAACATGATTACAAAAAATTATACAAAGCTCCCTTTTTCAATTTGTAGGCTTGTGTTTAACCACCATCTTTTCTGCTTGATGCAGGCTACGTTGGAGCATGATTGCCTAGAAGATTCCGAGTTCACTTACTCAAGTATTTTTAGTGACTTTTTTTTTGGTAAGTTGCAGAAATAGCGATGTGGTAAAATTTAAAGTGTTAGCTTGAAGGTCTCTCGCATGGTCTAGCTTAGGTCAAACAGCCCGGCATAGTTAGCGATGGTGATCTGATCGCACGCTATCCCTCTCACGTGCATGGTGCGAGTTAAATGGTGCGAGCGGGATGCCACGAGACCCACCATCGCTATCAGACTAAAGAATTAATGCCTCTGGTAAGATATTGCTCAACATGGTGCAATGACAATTTATATTATCTTTGTATGAGTGCAAAGCAACTGATTTTATCAACCTACTTCAAAATACGAGATTCTCAATTAATATTGAAAAATTATTTTTGTATTTAATAGGCTATTTCGAGGGTGTTACCATTTAAATTTAAATAAAATATAGCCTTAGGGGATGAACTTCTCTTGAATTTGGTTTATAATTTTTGTACAAATGTTATTATTAAATATTTGTATATTAGTTTGACATGAGTTTAATATTCACAGATAATACTTACAACAGCTGCCAATAAGAAGTGGTAGGGCAAAAACTCCATGCGCAGTATTTTGTCCATCTTCTTGAGACAGTGTAGTTCTGTGCCCGTATTGTCGTATATGTACAACCATTCCTTCTGTGCCACCGCCATCATGGTCTCCACATGCAACCAACTGCAAGAATTCATGATTGATTGTTAAAAATACACTGTCCTTTGATAGTATGCACATCAAGTAAGAGCTTCAAGAAAACCAGTAGTTTCTGTTAATGCTAATTTTAAAATGCACACACACACACTGAGTTAGATTGTCTAATGATGATCAGAATGTTGCACACTTGTAATAAAAGCAATTGTGTTTTTAGCAACTGTAACACTGGCATCATAACCAATTGCATTGTAAGCAACTGTGACTCTGGCATTATAACCAATTGTAAGCAACTGTAACACTGGCATTATAACCAATAGGCATGATGACAAATATCTTTTTATTACCTCATAAAAAAGCTGATCATAAATAGAGCCCATCAACGAAAACAAAATTAAAATTAGTTCATAAATAAATAAGATATAAGCATTTAAATTTCATGCTAGACAGAGAGCGCACTATACTGAGCCTTGACGTCACGGCTCAGGAGCGCCATACAAATGCTATACTAACACACGCTTTGTGAGAAAGGGATAGAGCATCCCCTCCCTATCCACACCTAAAACTTTACACGCTCATATCTCAGAGATTTATCAGCCAATTTAAATAATTTTTTCAGTATGTGTAATGTATTTAGTTATATTCCTCGCTAAGCCGGTTATTTGTAATAAATTAAACATGAGGACACATGCCTATTGTATTGTAAGCAACTGTGACTCTGGCATTATAACCAATTGTATTGTAAGCAACTGTGACTCTGGCATTATAACCAATTGTATTGTAAGCAACTGTGACTCTGGCATTATAACCAATTGTATTGTAAGCTACTGTAACACTGGCGTTATAACCTATTTTATTGTAACCAACTGTAACACTGGCTTTATAACCAAATAAGCAGTACTTTAAGCAACCGGGACAGTTGCATGGGCGGCAAGTCTTCATAGATAAAACTACTAATAATGACATTAACAATAAAGACATGAAATTCTCACATACCTTATATCATGAATAGATTCCATAACATTCATTTCACAGTGCAGCTTCTTAGTGACCCAATCAAAAGCTGCTACATGCCCTCTTTTGCTTCCAAGTAGTAAGTGCCTTCCGTTCTTAGAATATTTAGCTCTATATGGACCAAACTCCAGGTTCAACTCGAATATTTTTGATGCCGCAGCAATGTCCACATTTTCAGCTATTATCTTCTGTGATATTGATGTGGTTTTTACATCTTCGCCTACTTCTAATCCTCTGAAAGTGGTATTTTTTTGGTTAAAAATTAATATTGGTTAGTACCAAGGAGCAACAAGGAGGCTACTAGCGGGTGGCCACCTTGTATTAAGTAACAAATTAATCAAAACAACCATGAAGAGAAATGAAGATAGAATGTGAAACCCAGATAGACAGAGAAGAGCACTTTTAGACCAAATAAAAGAGAAGGCAAATGTTATGTTATACAAGGAGGTGAAAACGCTAGCAGAAGACCGTGATGCCTAGAAGTTACTTTACCAACAAGAGCTATGCACGTACGCACTTAAATGTTGCATGTTTATATATAATACTTTATAGAACCTTCAACGGTCTTTGGGCAATCCAACTGTGTTTTTGTACAATAGTACATGTATTTTGTTCAGTTGATAAATGGCATTTGCCCGTAATTAGCCTGTGTCCAACATTGCCGTTACTATGTTCAGTCAAGTAGTAATTTTTCAGACAACTTACCCTTGGTCTTCAGTCAACAAAATTTCAGCTCTGGCTGCCTGTTCTTGTGCATAATCATACTTCTTTTCTTTTTTCTTTAGTTTTTCAGCATACAGTGGATGTTTCACTCCTCTGCCTATACCTTCACCTCTTGAGTATTGTTCTAGTTTTTTGGGATCTATTGGTGCTTTTCCAGGAAACCTTTCTGTTTGCGCATTTCGCAAAGATTTTTGTCCAGCCGCTTTTTTGGCACTCTGTGAATGATTTATTAACATATTTGCATGAGGTGGGCATAGTTATTTTTAATCAATAAAATTATTAAGTACACAATTATTCTCATAAAATCCAAAAGTTATTAATCTATATATGAAATTTTACATAATATTTTACACATCTTACAAAGCATTAAGCTAAAAACACATGGGTAGAGCTATTATAAACATTAAAATTACAAACAAAACTGATTTTGAAGCTTTTTTATTTCACTTTTATTGTGCAAACCACTAGATTGTTGAATACAAAATGTGGAATACGGCCTGAAAAAAAAAGGGTTTATCCTCCCTGTAGTTACAATCTGGTGCTGCTCGCCTATCAATTATTAATTAAATAATTTTACCAACTATGTACAAAAAGCTCTTATTTTCAGCTACCACTGTCTGGTTGTCCAGAATATTCTCCAGTCATGCAGCGTCCGCCATGTTGCCGCAGTTAGGGTAAAGGGTAACCTGAGTCGTGGGGACGAAGACTTCTTTATTGGTCTCCTTAGTATTCCACCCTCAGCCTACATATTGACGGCTTGTACAATTATACAGCTTGTTGTCGGCGATAATGATCACTCCTATTCAACGCAATTTTCACATCGTGACCATGTATTGCACTACTAACAAGTAGCTACGCGAGTTGTCGTGATGCATGTCAGCCGGTTAAGCAGGTCTCCGTCATTGAATGTGGACAGTCCTGGTATGCACAATGTAAGCCCTCAAGGAAAGAAAGTAATTCAGAGTCATAGTTTCGGGTTAGTCAATGCTCACTGAGACGTGAGTAGGTGTGGCCAGCTGTTGAGCTTCCCGTCTGTTAGAACTGATTTTTATATTGTACTGATCTCTGCCAATCCTCACTTAGTGATGGATAATTCATCTTTGGCGAATTTGTGTAGGATCTTCAGTAAGTTTATAGGTTTTTTTTGGCTGGTGGTATCTTACTTTTGGGTGTATGTTGCTCCTCTTTCTTAATTTGAACAGCAAAACAATGGAATGCCTAGCCTTTGTCTGTGTTTCTGCAGCAGTACACTTTTGGAGTGTTCCAGTCTAGGGTTAATAGGTTATTACTGGGCAAACGTGCTCCATCTTCGACTGCATCATTGCTTTCTATCAGGCGAGATTGTAGTCAGCCAGCATAAACTATTGGCAGGGACAAAAGCCCACTCTAAGTGGGATTACACTGCAGGTTTTATCACCCCTACTTCGAATTAGAATTTATGGATTGACTAGAGGAACTTTTAGTCTTTCTTTTCATAGGGACAGTATTCTACTGGATCAGGTAGGGTTACCTACAGTGCCCTCTTAATATATAAGTTAACTTTGTGAATGCAATATACAAATACTCACCATAAACCTCTGGTTCTTGAGTATCCTAGGGGTGATTTTAATGTTAAATACTTCAACTTCATTATTTTCTTCATTAGTGCTAGTTTTTTCAGTGAACGGGTCTCTAAGTTTCTTTTCATCGCTTTTGAATTTGTTTACAGATTTAAATTTCTTGGATGGTTTCTTGTCATCCTTATCAAAGTAACGTTTCTGAAAAAAAATTATGAAATAGGTTTATTCAACTGAAATCATTGGTAACAATGCCATAGAATCCTACAATTTATTTTTTTGGTGGAAGATATAATTGAAATATTATTAATGGTTATTATTTTTGTATGATTTGTTGGTGTTATTATTATTTTTGTGCTTATTTTATTTCTTGTTCTTAATTATTTACAATTTTAAATGTACTGTACCTTTTCAGTTTTCATGGTAAAATCCTGTATCCAATACAGTTGCACAAAATTATTGAAATAAATTGAAAACGGGAAAACATTCAAAACAAACACATGTGGCCACTCTCCACTTTAATTTGACAATTGACATTTATGATTTACAATTACTACATCATTTACATGAAGACATTGAAGTCTGAAAAATAGAATTGATTTATTTTTGCTTACTGGGCAGGCTAAAGCCGTTAAGGCCATACTGCCTCGTTTAACGTATTTTACTGACTTAAAACATTTTTTTACTTTGTCGCTTACAGATATGTATTTTAGCCTGTGAATTTAACACTAGTTTCAACTACACTATCACATAGGCAGTCATGGGCACACATTAGTCCTTATTCCGAGCATGGGGACTTACTTTAGTCCAATTACTTTATTCTTTGCTTTAGTCCTTCTTCTGAGGTTTGCCCCTATTTTTTGATAGTAGTGTCATCAACCAGGATTTGAGGAAAGACCATTTCTTGTGGTCAAACCATTTTGACTACGAGGAAGCACCGTCTTTCTCACTATAGCCTCTCCAACAACAAAAGGGGCAGTAGCAAGTAGATCTGTGGTAGCAAGTTAAAAAAAACACCGAAGCTAAACGACACCCGATGTGACATTGTGTGACATAACACAGACTTCCTTTAAAAAAACTTTTTGGCGGGAATGTAAAACTTTTTAGGGGAGTGGTAAGTATTAGTGCTAGTGTTATTCGATATGTTCGTAAATTCAGACAAGTGCTGAAAAATTACCATCAAGTGCATCCGCTCTCTAGTGCCGGCGCGGGCGGTGGGCGAGTTATGCCCGCAATTAAAGACCAACTCAACTTTTGCGCGCCGCGTTACGAGCGTGTTTGTAGATATCGAATGAACCACAATCAGGGCCCCAGCCCCAGTCCGAAACAGAGTTCTCCAAGGCATGTCTTGTTTGAGATCTGCCATAGTTATATTTAGTTCCATGCATGGTATAATAATGATTTCTTGGATCATGGTTCCATGTTATCTATTTTGTCATACAGTACAGTCTCGCTTGGCAAAGCGCAGCGGGGTGTGGTGGTGTGGGGCCAAGACCTACGAAGATCCTTGGGGGGTGGCTTTTATGACCTATTTAGACTTTAATACACAGCTATGAATAAGAACACCTTCCTACAGCATTAGATGGTACCTAATCACGCCATCAAGGTCTCATAAAACAAAACTAAAACAATAAAGTTAATCTTGGTAGGTATTTATTAATTTTATTCTCTTTAACAACACATACTCAATATTTTACAGAAACATATATGTATGACAGTCAGAGTAGTACAACATAGTAATTGGTTTCAATAAATGCGAATACCATTATTCCAGAGTACAATAGCGATTCCGGTAAAGAAAACGCAAAACATATTATGCTCTTGCCCACGGCGCATTTAGCTTTAACTGCTAGAGAAAGATGCACGTATCATTACATACATGCATCCTGCTCTAGTACGCACCCTTTTTCCAATCCAGGTTGTTGCATCGTGTGAAAGACGCATGCATAATCAACAGAACGCCATGCGATGAATCCAAGTGTTAGTTTATAATTGCACATTTTTTTTGTAAAGCGTGTCAACATAAACGCAAAACAACGTCAACTCGAGAGAATTACACTATCACATCCCGTAATGGTAACAATAAATAACACGTAACATAATCACAGCAAGTGAACATTGGCTAACAAAGAAACTTGGTAATCATTTATCCCTAAAATTGATTATCACTTAATGACTGAATTAACTTACCCGATCTAGTGAGATCTCGTTATTTTCTAATACAAATAAAAACGCCCCTATGGCGTGACAACTAACATTATTCACAATTTTATTTACAAAACTGACTAGAACGTCCTCTAAGGAATCATTATTTTGTTTACACCGTTTAGATTTAGTCTTAACACGTCAGCTCGGGAGCTCCTGAGAGTCAGAAGCTTTTGGCACATTCCCAGTAATATGAAGTTTCAAGACAGATTTTTAAGGCTTACACACTATTTTATTCAATATCAGTTGATAAAATCTGAGACTGCTGAATATTTTATTAGCTAGACGTGACCTCTATAAAAAGTGGTCGGCCATTCAAACCATACCTAGACTTTATAAACACAGCATAGGTACAATATTTACATAAAAGAATTACAGTGTTCGTGTGGCTAAATCCCTTACATACCTATACGATAGTATAAACTTCTTCCCTAACGTTAATTTTATTTTAAGCATACGAGTAACAGTTTTTAAAATTTATTTACTTTTATAGTCCAGCTTAGAGATTAAAAATCTAATGAATCGTGTGTTAACGCGATGTTAATGAAGTCACACATCGTATACAACGGTTTACAAAACAGACATCGTTTACCCTAAATGATTTATAGAACACAGATCCGTCCGAGCGACTCCTCGGTTGCGATCGCAGTCTAGAACTTGGAACCTCCGAACTTTGAAGATGGAACTCACTAGCACTGGCCCGTGTTATAAGCTCCGCCGACGCCGCACTGTCTTGGCACTAGTTCACTGTCGGTCCGTGTCGGCGGCGCTGGGTGACCCTTAAATGGGTGTGGGGAGCACTGTGAACTCCTGAAGCGCGTTTTTGACGGTCTCGTAGATGGGGCGGTTCTCCTCGGGACAGTAACCGTCGGGGTAGCACAGGGTCTGGAGTTTAGTGAGGTACGAGTCGAAGTTGTCGTGGGCCGGTTTTTCGCTGGGCGCGGGCGGCGGCGGTGCGCCCGGCGTGCCGGCCGCCGTCACCGGCACGGTGCCGCCGCCCGGGATCTTCACGTGCTCCAGCAGGGTGATCACATTGTTCCGCATCCTCTCATAGTATTCGTTCAGATTGTTGTTCCGCTGCGATATGAACTGGTTCTCCTGAAATAAATGGTTAAAACATTTGTAGTCACCTAAATGGGTATACGTTGATCTACGATTTCAATTTTTAACGACAATTCAAATGGCAATGACTTTTTTCTTTGTTATTGGCAATAAATTTCAGTGGTACCATCACATTTACGTTAATATTGAAATGAAGTGGTACTCACAAATTTGTTCGCTATGACACTCAAAGTTGGATGTTTGAAGCCATGACCGTACCATCTAAATTGTCAGAAATTTTTGGATTACTTCATTTTGCAAATTAATTACATAGATTTTGTCTGAAGGATGAGGTGTCCTTACCCTCTCTTCGTGTGTAAGGTGCGTTTCCATGGCGTTAATATCTGATTTGAGACGAATCATCTGAGATTCGACGCGGGCGTTCTCCCTCTGCAGCTCCGTTATTTCCTGCTCCAACGTCATCAGATCTTCTCCGTTGCCCGTCTGCATGTTCATTTCCATTCCTGAAAGATTAAAAATTTACTTAGTCAAAATATTTAAAAAACTAAATACGGATGAGTACCTACGATAAGAATTGACCCCAATCGGAAACAAGATAGATAGATAAACTTTTTATTGTTCACACCACAAATTTCATACACACTTAAAAACTAGTGCAACAATCGGCAGCCTTATCCCTAAGAGCGATCTCTTCCAGGTAATGGTGTATTGTAGGTGTCCATAGGCGACGGTGACTACTTACCATCAGGCGGTGGCCCGTCGCTTGTTTGTCTACTATTATATAAAAAAAAAGGAAAAAAAGGTAACCTTAGGATGGAGAGGATTCATACAGGCAGGGCTGGGCAAAATACATGGTTTGCTTTAATTGAAATACAAATTAAAAAATACTGTATCGCAAGTAATTAAAATACGAAATACAAAATACTTTTAAGTAAGGTATTTAAAATATAAAATACAGTATTTTAGCTATTTGTAATTGAAATACGAAATACAAATTACAAAATAAGTAATCTAGACCAGCATGGGCTCACTCCATCGCCACCGTTGTCCGGCATCGTAGACGACGTACATGCAGAGGGAATTTGATCATCCGTCGCGACAAACTTTAATAATACGATTTGTATTCTACACAGAACAGAAGCTTTATTTATTCCGTGAAAAATACTAAAAAACAAACCGTTATGTCTTGACATCTTAGCTTGACATTGACAATTTGACGTAATTTTTTTTGCGTTTTGTTGGCCAATAGTCATAGCGTACAGTATACATACAGGTGCAGTGCAGCCAACTCGAATAGCTGCTTTATCATCATTATAATCTCGCCTCGCATTCACACGCGATCGTGAGGATCGCTAAATGAAGGTTAAATGTATTTTAATGTTAAAATGTATTTTGAAGCCTCAAGTATTTGAAGTACTAATTACAAAATACCTCGGCGCCAGGTATTTGAAATACGAATTACAAATTACATTTTAAGCAAGTAATTAAAATACAAATACCAAATACGTATTTGTATTTCAATTACGTATTTTAAATACAAGTAATTCAAATACTGCCCAACCCTGCATACAGGAGGTAGAAGGCGGGGCGGGCAATATTGAATAATGTGAATAATTATCACTTTAAAAAACTGACATCAAAATTGACACAATTTCTTTACTTGGATGACATATTTATCCACTAATTTTAATTTAAAAACCAAACCACTGAACCTATTTTGATGAAATTTCTACGGGATCAACCGTATACAACCGGGATACAAACATAAAAAATACAACTGAATCGACAGCCCTCTCCTTGTTTGAAGTCGGTTAGAAATTAAACGCGTTTCAATCTACATTACGAACCTGAATAAGGCTTTGGGTATAATGGTGTGATATCATCCGGGTATTTCGGTTTCTTCGGCAGAGGCGTAGGAGTGGCTGCCCCCGCGATCGGGCAGCCGGACAGCGAGCGGTGAGTCAAGAAGGACCCGTTTATGTGTCCCGAACCGTCACACCCAGGCGTGGGGCAGTTGACGCCGTCGAACTTGATAGCCGAGGCCGCTGCAGCCACGGCAGCCTTGTGTTGCTCCACTGTGCCTCCACTCTCCAGCACTCGCATCTTGTTGCGATTCGCAATCGGACACCCAGACGCACTGTTAAATCAAAATGGACGATAATATAAATCAAACTGGACGATAACTGAAATCAAACAGGACGATAACTGAAATCAAACTGGACGATAGATGGTAGTTATTAGATATACAGTTATTTTATTTTGTTATCCCTTAATATAATATTAGTATAAATACCAAATAATATACCTCGATCTGATAAACAAGATTTTTTTATATTGTTATTTTATACCTAATTTTATCTACATAGTTTTGTAATAGTTAATGTTTTCCTTCACTCCTTATTGCAGCGCCCTAACAGGATCTATGTACTGAGTATCGTTAAATATTAATAACTATATGTACCTACCGTACATTGTGCAATAAATAAATAAAACACACATCATATTCAAGTAGGGATACCACATTACATAAAAAACAATTTCCTGGGAAAAACTAAATTTCCGGACATTTCCTTCAAAGTTCATATTTCGCAGCATAATGAACTGTGTGGGGCGGTCTTTTTCGTTTAATTTCTAGAATTCCAGACGTTTTGGAATTCCCCCTGCATTCCAGACAAAAGTCTAAATTCCCGGACATGTCCGGAATTTTTCGGACGTATGGAAACCCTATTCCCAAGAAGGTATATCATTCAAGCTGAGCAAATAAAACAATCTACACATTATCTAAATTTTCCACAGCTATTCTTACCTCCGATGCGATAAGAATTTCCCTGTTGCATGTCCAGATCCGTCACAGCCCGGTATAGGGCATCTAAGCAGCGTGAAAATTACCAAAACTTGTTGTAACACAGTGGAAAATATTTCACAACTTACAAGTGGATGTTTAAAAATAATAAGGCTGTATCATAACGTCATTTGACCTATGTACCTACTTCGAGAACGTGCAAGTGTTTTGTTACTTCTACATTTTCAATTCTAATTGAATGTCACAGCGTAATGTGGATTAATTACCTACTTAACCGGTGTAATAAATATCGTAATAATTATAACAGCATGGAAAAAGTGTCAGTCGAACGAGAACGAAATTTGTACTAAGACATATCTTCCTTATTTGTCTGATCTGAGGTACCTGGCTTGATTTAGTTGTGTAAAAGGGTTGGAAGATTTTAATAGCAGCAGACTTGTTTTTCCGGACTTGCAGTGTGCTATTATGTCTTCTGTGCTGTGGTAACATAAGAATAATATGTACTTCAGTATCTTGAAGCATTCTTATTTGTACCTTACATTAAACGCTTTCTCAATGTTTTACTGTAAAGAGAAAGAGCGAGAAAATTTTATAAGTATGCCATGATTGAATTTTTGAGAAGCGAGCTATCTGATATTTACTTAGATTAGAGCTTATGACCGCATCGGTGGCTCCAGAAACGGCAAAATTAGCCAAGAGCGCAGTACTTTTCAGCGGACGCTACATAAGTATATTATCGTTTGTAGATGATTGGTATGTGGTACAAGTAGATAAACAGGGCCGGCCCTGGGGTAGAGGGAGAGGAGCGGTCGCGGCGGCGTGGCGAGCAATACTTGGCAATACTTGTTTGTTTAACTTTGTAGACAGCATAAAATCTTGATGTGGAAATAGTTTACATCCTGGATTAGCACATGGAATAATTTTTATTCCGGAATCAATTGCTGTACGATAGTTTTCAGATATGAAACGCGCGGAGAGACAATCTCGCTCTACCGTGATCAAAGGCTAGGGCCGGCGCTGCAGATAAATGAGAACTGACCTGAGTGGCTCGGAGTCCTGTCCATCCCTAGGCTTGCTCTTGGGCTTGTTGGCTCGGGGGCAGCCGGACAGGGACCGGTGCGAGGAGTAGTTACCGGTCACGTGGCCGGAGCCGTCGCAGCCCGGCGTGGGGCACTTGAGCTCCTGAGAGTGGGGCTGCAGCTGCGAGCGGTCGGCGCGCGGGCACCCGGACAGGCTGCACATATACAGACTGCTTACAATGCCGTGCAGGGGCAGACACTTGCATCTTACTATGTAGTTAGATATGTATTCAACACTATTACGGGTGCTACCTCAGAACAGACAAACAAGGGAGATATGGTAAGGTGGCGTGACGGGTGCGAACACATCTGGGGCCTTACGCTTGGCTGTCCAGTTTAGGCGATGAAAAAATGTTGCGCGACCGCAAATCGTATCTGGGCACGTTAAGGTTTACGTTCGCGTGATTTTTCGAACTGCGCGGTTTTAACGTTAGTTTGGTCCCGCGCAAAGAGTTGGCCTAGCACTCTGGCGAATCTAACTTTCGTTTTATTTATTGTTTTACTTTCCATTGTACATTGTGTTATTTATTTGTCACAAATAAACTATGTCTATGTAAATCAGTCTTGATACCTTTAGTTGTACCTACTCCGTACTCACCCAGCAGACGACCTTGCACCTTGTTTTGCGGCCTTTTTTACATGTGGATATTAGTTAGTTTATTGGTGTCACTGCAAGTTTCATGGTGTGCGTAAACATGAGTAAGTGAGCCGTTCTTGCAGCTTTTGCGTTGCGGAATAGTAAAAAAAAAGAGACACATTTGACTGGAGACAGGGAAACATTTGAACACGAACGATAACTTTAATAATGCAAATCTCCCTTGCTTGTCTGATCTGACAGCGGTACTATATTCTTACTGACGGTTTACACCTGTGGTTACACTCCGCGACCATGGTGTGTGCAAATGCCGAAATATCGGCAGATCATAAATAGGAAGCATGATGTGAATTCGGTAGGTAAGTACAAAACAGTATAGTCAATAGGTAAGCAGTGGCTCGCAGTTAAAGTATTGAACCTATACGGGCAAACAAATGTCTGAGAGGCGTCTATTTAAACGTCACGTACCTACGTAAAATACTGAGGAAGTATCTGCTGCTAAACTAGTGCTAATTAGACGGTTATTTTAGTATCTACAAGAAAATCTTCTGCACTTTAAACAAAACCTTACCTGACTTATGTTTAAACTGCATTTTCTCCTACATCTACTCATGGTAAGTATAATAATATACTACGCCAGGTATGTTATTCCAAGACACATAGGTCACGTGGGTGACACAAGCCGACGTCACTGCCCAGTTGCCACTTCATTGCAACACAGAAGTTGGGAAACAGTTAATAATCTTTTTTAAATAAACCGGCCAAGTGAGGGTCAGGCTCGCGCAAACTGGCTATCTATTACGGTTCGAAAGATACAGCCTTTTAAAGTAAGGACGGACAGACAGACGGACAGACAGACATCGTAGGCTTAGTAATAGGGTCCCGTTTTTACCCTTAGGGTACGGAACCCTAAAAATTGAAAATGCATTTTAATTGTCATTATGTTTGTCCTGTCAAGCGAAGCAAGCTCCCGGAACTTTGAGAAAGGATTCTTTACGTCATTGTGCCGGAATAGCAGATTGTTTTATTGGATCATGCATCTACTGAAAAATTAATAATCGTAAGCCATTGTTTGAATATGAATTATGCATACATAAATACTTATACTTGTTGCAATAAGTAGGTATTATGTACCTAATGTAATGTATACTTGTATGTAAATATTTATAGTGATATGCTACTACCTAACAAATAGGTACGAGTTAAAAAGGCTGTTGTGTTACAACAATACCTATTGAAAAACTGTAGTATTAAATGTCTTATCGCTAGGAACAACTAGATATTTTGATAAGAAACTATCGTGCTACTATATAAGCATGTGGTACCTACCTAGATCTACCTACCCAATGTGATGGATACGTGTATATAATTTACCTATGATTTTACCCACATACCTATTACCTAGTTCTGTGATTTTACCATACACGAATGTGTTTTCGGATGCGTGACATTGATTTTTATTGTTGACTTTATTTGTTTGTATTGCAAAATGACTACGCATACTTGTATTCAATACTGACATGATCTATGTAGAAACACATTATCAGTTTGTGGAATGAGCTCCCGATATTTCGGCGAAAATATCCCGTAATTAATCATCAGTGTTTTATTATCAGTTTGTTTGCGCTATGATCCAGAAATAAGGCCAGTAGTAGGTACCTATCTACTTATACTTCGTACCTGTGCGTGGCGGCCTTTCCATGGAAATATATGTAGTAATATTATCCTTGTATTCAAATAACAATAACTCGCAGCGAATACGATACAGAGCTAGGGTTAAAAAAAATACATTACGAAGCTAGATTTTGCGACAAGTTTAAAATTATAAAAGCAACAAGTGCCCAATTACATTGTCATCATATTAAACTATTAACACCTTTCAACTTAGGTATAACCAATTTATTTGCTTTGATTTTAAAAGCGATATTTTTCAATCATTGGATGTATTTTTTTAAACAATGAAATACTTACACGTGCTTCAAAAAATTTTCGTCGTTCTCGGATACATTGTAGGTACCTAGTTATCGTATGGAAATATACTCAGAGCATACTGGCCTAATCTCAAGTTTTCCTGTACCACGTAACTCCTAAAACGGTTCCAGACATAAATAGTCCCACGAATGCTATGCATCTGTGGCTTTCGTGATCAGTTCAACGTTTCTTTCTGTATTTTTAGATCTGTTTCAAAGTGTAGTACCTACTTTCCTCAATCGGGCATTCGATATAATGACGTACCTAAGTTTAATGAGTTAGTTAAAAATGAGTTAAAAGTTATTTCAAAAATTTAGTAGATAAGGTGATGTTGAGGCTAAATACAGCTAACTCCAACACGGTCCGTGAGTTAGCGGCCATACAGACATACAGACAGACGCGGAAAGCGACTTTAATTTATACTATGTAGAGAAGAAGAGAGATTATTATTTAATTTTTTCGTAGTCTCTATCTTATATGTCAATTATTTAGTCTACATTACATATTAAAACAATTTATCATTAAGAATTCATAAATTACATAGTAGCTTTTTTGTGCTAACAAAGTTTTAAGCTTATTTTTAAACATTCCAATATTTAAGTATGATAATTTTAGGAATTTCTTTAGGCATGAGTGCAGTTTTTTTATACTCGAAAAATACCACCACCTAATATTATAACTTAGTATTAAAAACCTGTCAATTTTGAGGCAATTATTTAAAAAATTAAATTGAAACTATTACAATTTAAAAGCAATTGGTTTAGTAGAATCGGGGCCCAGTTTTGGCCGTACGTGGGCAAAGCTTCATCTCGGCCTTTGTGAGAGTTCGAATACCAGCATCAGCCCAACTACCAATGAGATGTTGAATATTTTACAACAGTAGCTAGGTATTTCTAATATGCAGGTACAGAGATGGTAATGTAAGAATATTGTGTTTTAAAAAGTACGGTTTACAGCTATCAGTCTTTTGAAGATGAAACATTGCCCTGACGCAGTCCAGGTGAAGGTGTCTTCACTCCACATTATGTTCAGCTGTTACTGTTTGCTGTTACATAGCTGAGTGTAACGTAGGTAGTGAGGGTAAACAAACTCACGTACAAACTTTTGTATTTAGTTATTTGGTTCTACTATGCATGTAGAGTAGTGTAGAGTAGAGAAGGTACCCATAGGCAGATTTTTTCGGAAGTGATTTTTTTTTAAATTTTGTTTCATCAAAATCTACTTACATAGGTAATACAATATTCTTAAAACACTGTTTTAAGCTATCACGGCTGTTCACTAAAGTTATATGATTATTTATGGAATATTTACCGTGGTAAGGTTGTGGAATGTAACTGCGCCGAAATATCGGGAGCTCATTCCACAACCTTACCACGGTAAAAAACAATATTCTTAGTAGATATTATTCTTAATTGGATGGTTACTGGAATAATGACCACGTGAAAAAAAAGGCTGAATACCTAACAATAAGACTAAAGTTTATGACTGTTAACTGTTAAAACAACACAACACCGACCCGCCAGAAGTTAAAAGAATAGCATAATAATATGAGGACACGTGGAATGAGAGCGTCGCAGAAGCGGAACAATTACGCATGCTGTTAGTTTTGCATCATAATCCCGTGGGAGAGAGCCAATTGGCGCGGAAATGCGCGAATTGCCAGTTAGGGGCACGATTGTCACACACAGCATGGAATCAGTGTTGCCAATTGGTTTGCAGTTTTTCGCTATTTCATACAAAACTGATATTTATTTCAGGAAAGTAGGTTCTAAACCATACATTTATAATTTCATTTACTTATTACTCTAATTTAATAATGAGTTAAGAGTTCTTTTTAAATAAATAAGTCATTATTTTGGATTTTAAGTAGGTATAACATAATGACAAAAGTTTATATTCTTTTATATATTCAAATAATGAAGTGAACCTAGCAATTTCAGTACATAAAGGTACCTAAGGTAAGGTACCTATGTTGAAAAACTTCAACTTGGCAACACTGCTCGGGACTATAACCGCTCGTAACGGCTGTGCAAATGTGAAACATTGGAACATTGGACAAAAATAATTATGAATAAGGCACCTACTCGCGAAAAGTACAATAATATATTTTTACGATAAGCTGGTATAATTAATTTTATCGAAGTAAAGTATTTCAACCAGTATCTACCGACATTTTGTAAAAAAGAAGGCATCAATAAGTAACTTATATTATTATTTACTTAGTTTAAACAGTTTCTGTGCATTTTCACATAAACAAATTCAAAGTTCCAAACTACACTAGCTGGACCGGAACACGATTGTAGACAAAACGAACCATAAAAAGTTACAAAAATTGTGACAGTTGAGGTGCTCTTTCTTTCGTTTATTATTACTGAGAATTATAGAAATAGCCGCAATGCTTCCGTTTACACAGCCGTGAACTAACTAAAAAAATGCACAGATAAACATGCAGTGTGCACTGTCATGGAAACTTTTCAAAAGTTTGAAAACTCGTGCTTGCAAAAAAATAGTGAACGAGTAGCCCGCTTGCCTGCGGTGTGTGGCGAAGTTGCCCGAAATATGCCCGGAGCCGTCGCAATCCTCCACCGGACATCTCAGGAGATCCCGTTCCCGTTCCTCCCGTATCCGATTCAGACCCAGTTTCCAATCACACTCGTCACGATGATAGCTAGCGTAAATAAATACAATACGTGACAGTAAACAAACTTATAAAAACAAAAAAGTTAATAAATAAAATAAAAAACCCATAAAGAAATAATAATGGTATGAGAGAAATATGTAAGCAATGATCTCATGAACTGGCTGCTTCATTTACGGCGTTGCTATTATTTAATATACCTAGGTATAGAACCAAACGCCATTTCGAAATAGCGTTATCTGCGCATAGCAAACTTGAAAAATGTTTACAAAAAGTTTTTGCTATTATTATTACCGAAGAGTGACTTCTTGTTGTTTGAAACTCACAAAACAAAACTTTTAGTGCTAATATAAAGTTTTTTCTTACCTGTTCCGTCGCATAACTGTGTCCTTGTCGTCGAGTAGCGCGTCGGAGTGACACAATAAATGTTTCTTATCGTTCATGCGATGGTTATTATCTGACATGATCGTGCGCAGCGCGTCTCGGAGCGCGTTAGCTGCGCTTGCGCGTTCACCCAGCATTGTATATTTAGAATGATCCGCCAAGTGTGACATTAGTAACGTTTGGATACGCTCTCCGTGGTGTTTTATAACCTTAAAATAGTTATGAACACCAGACACAGAAACAAATTAAAAGTTTTGATTGTTTTGAGCGCCAAATGTCATGCAAGGTGATACAAAAACAAGCATCGGTATTGGTGTTGCCAGTGCAAAAAATATGCTACTTGATGGTAGGTTTCAAATTTTACCATAGACAATAAAAAGATCTTGGTATTACATAATTATGTTGAGTCTTAGTTCACGGTTATAAAACATAAAGTTATCATTCTACGAATAGATATAATTATGCAACAAATAAGTCTAGAATCGGAACTAGATAATGTTTTGCTTGCTGGGAACTTGTTCAATAGGGCGTCAGTATGTAATCCGTTTTTTTGTTCAATAGTTCGTATATTTTTAATTCTAGATAACTATTATAGTAAGTAGACAAAAATTGATATAAAATTAATAAACCTATTCAAAGTTCTGTGAATGAAATTATTTACACAGTTTACAAGCGACGTCTTGTAAACTGCAACTGAAATAACCACATTATAATAAGTATATGAAAATTTAGTAGGTATATGTGGTTTCTAGATGAATCATGACATGTGCATGTCTAATATATTGTACATGATATCAATAAAATAAAAATACAATAAACATGGAGAACATAGGTTATGTTAACCTTTATTTGAGGGGAGCTGATAGCTCACATGAATATTGACACTTGTGTCGTATTTGGCCATCAGTAGTAAGCGTTGAGTTAGTAAATTAATTTTAATTTGGGAGTGTAATGACTTTTCTTTCTATAGAAGAAGCTTCTTAGCATACTTCTTTATCGGCAGTAAGATGCGTGTTTTGTGCTCGCTGTACTATCTTGGACGTGGTGTGTGTATGTAGTATTACGAAATTGCGATTCTTGTCATATTTTATATTATACTGGTATATAAAAAGTAATTCTATGCTATTAAAGTGATGTTTTAACGATGGAGAATGGATTTGTGTGCGGACAGTCTAATAATTTGCCAAAAGTCGACATGCCTATGGTTTTAGACTTTTTGACTAACAATCCACTATATACAAGTGTATTTCAAAATGGGAGGGCAAAGCTTCAGAACTTCGCCATTTTAGTGAAGCTAACTGAAAAAAAAAAAACATTATTGTAGCTTTAGTGTGATTTAAAAACGATAAAACTGAAATATTTAAACTTCCCTATTGGGCAAGGTTGGTCAAAGACTTGTATAAGAATTTAGCTTTTGCCCCTGGCTTCGCCCACGTAGTGAACAAAATATAACGAAATCACTCAGCGATTGTGTCAGGTCAGTTCTATCAGTAATTTTTTTTTAAATTGATTCAGTGACTCCATGTTTTATTTCCTTAGATATATAGAAAGTCACAAACTTTACCCCTTTCTTTATTTTGCTATACCCTTTTTTCTGCCTGACATTAGTTTATAATTGCCTGGTGTTTACTGTTTATTATTTAATCCACTCAAAAACATGACTAAAATGCATAATGTAGCAAACAGAAATATGTACCTATAATAAACCTATAATATGTACCTATAATATGTTGTTGTATAGCAAGAAATAATCATAAAAAAAGAAAAAGGAGTACCAATTATATAAGTTCAATTTAAAAAAAAAAAACGAGTAGGAAGTATTTGAAAAGCAGACATTAATTTTATAGCATTAAAAAAACACATTTTTGTATTTGGATCATTAGGTAATGATTTGTAAAACTACACACTTTGTAGAAATACAGTGCTAGCATCTGGTAACATTCTCAACTACCTTCTATAATCCCAACGCGTATCCGAACACATTTCAAATTCAAAGGAAGGGAAGCACTGCGTGACGTCACACATTCAAATGTTGATCAACAAAAGGAACTGGATTCAATGTACAAATAAGGCAAAGGGTCCGACATCTGCTTACCTAGTAGCTTTTATATTATAATCACCTACCTGCAGATATTTAACAAATAGTTGATTTCTGAGTATTTCTAATACACCTATTCATTTTGCGTTTCATTAGTTATTAGGATGGACGGATAGGCAGCAAGGAACCCCAAAACGCGAAAGTACCTACTCTTTCTTCTCTGCAGAGCAAGTAGCGCCACCTATGCTGAATCTTTTGAATTAAAAACAACGATAATGGTTCTACGGGCCACTGCTGCCACTATGTTACAAGGTGATATTGTAAAGCATGGTAAGTAAACCCAACCCACATATGCGTTTATAGAGACGCGGCGCTGCATTCGCATTTTTACTTAAATACCAAACAGGGGCACATGCCCCGGGCCGGGTGGCAGCATAAGGGAGGGCGTAGAGGGCGCCAAATTCATGATTGAAAAAAAAAAAAACTTTGTTTCACTAAAGCGCCTAATCCAGAGCATAATCCATACTTTTGTCTTCTTTTAATAAAACGCTTAGCAGCCTTAATAGGCAACCCGTGTCTGGTCTTTTCGCTTTTATTTTTTTTTGGACTCTCGATCAATGTAATTATGCCATGACTGTCCCGAGATTTTGTAGGGGTTTTCTAGTCTAAAATTGCACTCAACAACACAATACGGCTAAGTGCGGACTTTCCTTAGGTGTATGCAGTTTTAGTTTAGACAATCTCATAGTTTGTCGATCTGTACCTATATTGTGTGCCTTGTACATATCATTACCTATTATATTATTTTCCTGCTGTCCGACGTGTTGTCTGGCACATGCGGCGGTGAGTATGTAGTCGAGTTTTGTGTATGATATTCACTTGCTGGCCTTAGGGCATCCATATAACAATAATGTTCTATACTCAGTTATGTGTTATGTATGATATTCATCTGCTATTTTTAGGCACCGTACAGCAGTCATTAGGTCCTACCTATTGTTCTATACTAAATTATGTGTTGTGTATGATATTCACCTGCTGTCTTTAGGCTCCATTCTGAAATCCTTGGATCCTATTGTACTATGCTTAGTTATAGTAGGTTGTGTATGATATTCACCTGCTGTCCTTAGGTCCTATCCTGCAGTTCTTAGATTCTATTGTTCTATGCTTAGTTATATGCTGTGACTTGTATATGATATTAAATTATCTTTGATGATATTCACCTGCTGTTCTTAGGCCCCACCCTGCAGTTCTTAGATCCTATTGTTCTATGCTTAGTTATGTGTTGTGTATGATATTCACCTGCTGTCTTTAGGCTCCATCCTGCTGTCCTTATATCCTTTTGTTCTAGGCTCAGTTATGTGATGTGTATGATACCTATTCACCTGCTGTCCTTAGGCCCCACCCTGCAGTTCTTAGATCCTATTGTTCTATGCTTAGTTATGTGTTGTGTATGATATTCACCTGCTGTCTTTAGGCTCCATCCTGCTGTCCTTATATCCTTTTGTTCTAGGCTCAGTTATGTGATGTGTATGATACCTATTCACCTGCTGTCCTTAGGCCCCACCCTGCAGTTCTTAGATCCTATTGTTCTATGCTTAGTTATGTGTTGTGTATGATATTCACCTGCTGTCTTTAGGCTCCATCCTGCAATCCTTATAGGTCCTATTGTTCTATGCTTAGTTTATATGTTGTGACTTGTATATGATATTCACATGCTGTCCTTAGGCTCCATCCTGCAGTCCTTATATCCTTTTGTTCTAGGCTCAGTTATGTGATGTGTATGATACCTATTCACCTGCTGTCCTTAGGCCCCACCCTGCACTTCTTAGATCCTATTGTTCTATGCTTAGTTATGTGTTGTGTATTATATTCACCTGCTGTCTTTAGGCTTCATCCTGCAATCCTCATAGGTCCTATTGTTCTATGCTTAGTTATGTGTTATGCATGATATTCACCTGCTGTCCTTGGGTTTGTCGTGTGGCGCGTGTGGCGGCGGCATGTAGCAGGGCGGGCTGTAGGGTGGCGCGTGCGGCGGGTACGCGGCCGGCGGGTAGGCCCCGCACTGGTACTGGTAGCCGCCGTACCCGGCCGCCGCCGCCGCCGCCGCGTAGTCCGGCTGCGCCAGCCCGTACCCTGCTACAGGGTGTGGACTCACGCCGCCGTAACCTGCACGATCACTACACGCTTAAGGATGATTTATGATAGACCGTGACGTGCACGAGCCGTGCTATGAACGGGAAAAAATCCAGTCAACTTTTCGAGGAAACGGTACTTTTGCAAGATCCGCTGCAAACACTTTGCAGCACTGGTACATTTTGGTAGTGTTTAAAAATTTACATTAATTAGGATAACGCTTACGATTAACTAGACTCACTTAATATGCGCTAATCGTGTAGGGAGTACTAATAAAAGTAAAAAGTTGTATGTCATGCGTTTTTCAAACCCTAGATTTGGGTCAAAACGCGAGTTAGAAACGCTCTTATAGGAATAAACCGACAACGCCATCATTCTGTAGTGGTACCTATATTATGTCAAATGCCAGAGTTGTTATTTGTGTATAGGAACGAATACCATCGACTTGACCTAGGGATCGTAGTGATTTTGAGAATAAATTTGGAAAGCATTTTCCCATTAGTAGTGTGATGCCATTTATGATTTTAAACTGCATTTGTGACCGTTAAGGCGCCCTTACCACGTGAACGACTCGTACATCTCATTTAAATTCATAACGCAAAACTTAACACATCTCTCCGTGATTTAATCAGAGCAAATGTGGCTGTACAGTACATCGAATGAGTACAGAAAATCCGCTAAAACAGATACGTTTTGCTGGCATCGTAACATCATAACCGCAACGCCTGGCAACGTATGGCTGTGTACAACCATAGTTACCGCTGCGGTTGGCAACCATAGCAACGTCTCGCAACCACAGCGTAGTGAGAGATTGTGTGGATTAGCAGAAGCATCGTTCGTTCGGAACATGTTGCGGCGTTTGAGCCCGGCCGGAGTCATTATCGCGGTCGCGTTTTAATTTGTACGTCGTGTTACACCGTGTACAAGGGCCCCCCTCGCAGAGTGTGGCACATTACTAGATTACAATTTTAAGCAGAACGAGCAACCAATTTGGAGCGTGTGCTCTAAACATTTTGATATATATACCTACCTACCTATGACTGTTCTTAAGTTTCCTCCATTACAAGCAAACAATTAGCTAGATGGATCTTCACCCACACGTCTGTGAAGGCTTAAAATGTGAGTAATCAGTAAAAAGGGCTTACCGGCAGTATCTCGATGGTATGCTTCTAAGTATGGATGGCTCCCTCCACTGTCTGGCGTCGATTCTCGACTATACGATACACCCCCGGGGAATCCTCGACTGTCAAAAAACAAGCACATTATTAGAACAACTTTGCACACAGTTATATGGCCGCTTTCTCATTGGTCGGTACGATAGCGAGGCAACGTACGTATATACATACAGAGCCAATATCAAGCGCAAATTAAAAAAGCGTGTTAAAAAGTTACTCGACAGCGCTACAACGACAACGGCTGAGTTTGTCGATCGTATGTTGCATCGCTGTCCTACTGACCAATGAAGAAACAGGTTTAGATTAGACATACAAAGACAGTGCTGTTACACAAAAAGACAAGTCTATGTTACAAGCAATGCCTCACCTATGTGGTAAACGGGACACGCTAAGGTCGAGGGTTTGGCCCTGCGGGCTGGGCACCTGCGGGCTGGCGGTGAGCTGGGGCGAAGCGCCCGGCGGCGGGCTGCCCCGCGAGCCCCCGCTGCCGCCGCCTACGCCAGCGCCGGCGCTCGTGTACACCGGCGATGCGTATGGACCCTGCTTTGAAAAGTCACTTTAAAAACCTCGTAAGGAGAGTGTCACCGTCACATCGCTATGTTAGCACCTTTGCTCAAAAGCTAACGAGGCCGGTTACGTTGTGGGCACAGTTGTCCAAGATTGTACTAATTCATGCTATTCAAATGTATCCATTTTAAAAGAGTTTAACGTTAGTTAGATATTCTCGAAATAGAATTAACAATTTTTCGGCAGGGTCTGTTCTCACCTGTGGACTCCCATTAGAAGTAGAGAGATCTATGGCGGGTCGAGGGTCGCGGGGGTCCCTGGGCTGGGGGCTCCGTGGCCGCTGCGCCTGCGCCGCCGCGATCTTCACCGACAGGTTGATGGCCGAGAAGCCGGGGGGCACGCCGGGGCCCATCGCGCCCACACTCGTCACGGCGCTCACGGCGGTACTCGCTTCGTAGTGATACATTGGTCTGGACGGACAACGGTCACCCGTGAGATCCTCCATTTTATTCCTACCTACTATTTTTGTACTATTTATTTTATTTTCTTACTAAATTAATGCGCAACTTAGATATAAACAATAAATCCTATCCAACACAAGGACATGTCAGAGTCTCGTTTACCACATAAAGGTTAGGCATTCAAACAGGCAGTGCTACAAGTCCACTTACCTAGGGTAGATGGGTCCGGTGCTGGTCTCCTCCGATTGGTCGGTCTTCATGGGTGTGGGGAGGTGAGGGTCCTGATACCTCTCGTCGTCCCAGCCGTACGGCCGCTGCGGACATTGTGCAGGGTCATACCGCTCGAACGCCGGCGCGCCTTCGTAGCACCGCGACTCGTAGCCATACCGAGTGTCGTTCATTTGGCTGCAAAATATTTACCTAATTAAAATGATACTCGAGTCTATACTTTTACTAGCTAACCCGACAGACGTTGTCCTGTCTTAGAACTGTCAAACGCGCGAAGTTAAAATCGTTAAGTTTTCTGAAATATTTCGCATTTTTCTTAATTTTTCTTTCCATAAGAACCTTCTACAAAGTAATAGAAAACTTTTAAAAAAAGATGAATGAAATCGGTAAAGTCGTTCTCAAGTTTATGGCTTGACTAAGGTAAATAGGGATACATTTTTATATTGATATATAGATTAGAGCCTTTCTTGTTAGACTCATTTCTGACTTTTGCTTTGTTAACAAGAAAAACATCAAATAGAATTTCAAACGGGACATGAAATATCAATAGGACATCTTCTAATAAAATATGTAATTCTCGATATCACGGTACTTAACAGGAAAAATATTTGAATATAGTGGCAAGCTGGCTTCAACAGTATTTGACAATAAGACCAAAACGATGAGGCTTTTGGGGTTCTTCAAAATGGCTGTCAGTTAAGTTAAGGGTCGGCAACGTACCTATGATGCCCCTAATGTTGACAACGGTGATCGCTTACCATCAGGCGGCCCGTAAGCTTGTTTGCCACCTATGGCATAAAATAGCTATAGTGAACTAGTATAGTGTCTGACCTATAAGAGCGCACGTGGTCATCCGGCGGGCGCTCGTAGGGCGACCTCTGGTCGGGCGGCGCTCCGTACCCGGCGTGGCGCGTCTCCATGCCGGGCGAGTCGCGCTCCACCTCGGCCGCTTCGCGCTTCGGCACGAGCAGCTCGGGCGCCTCGCACTTCACGGCGGGGCTGCGCGGCGACGCCGCCCCCTCGCGCTCGCGCGTCACGCTACACACTGAGTTCTCCGACGACACTGCGATCGGCACTGTGTGCGGCACTGTTCACCACAGATTTTCATTGTTACTTTTAAATTATATACAGTCACAGAACATGCGTCTGGATCCTTCCAGACGCATATTCTGGACTATCAGGATATCATAATTATGTCAGTTGATATCTTAGTATAACGTATCCCAATGCGAATGTGGCTGTGTGAGATACTCAGTAGGTAGGTATAGCCAATATAGCCGTATATGTTTCTTCAGAGTTGATTGAAATGGGTTGAGTTGAGACTGTTGAGAGCGAGCGTTAAAGCGCTCTACCAAAAGCTCTTCGGTCATACTGCGTATGGGAATTTGAGACACTGATGATGTTTTATGTCCATTGGATGGAGAATGCCTGTGATCACGTTCGGTAAAAAACTGCCATGATTTTACTGAGACTATAAAAATCTTACGCGACTGTCACTCCTGGGGCCTTATATACGGCTGTTTAGATGATGCGAAAAGTTGCGCGAACGCGTTAAGGTTCATGTTTGTATGATTTTCTGCACTGCACTGTTACAGCGCTGTTTCGAGCCGGCGTTAACAGGTAGCCGTAAGGCCCCTGGACTCTTATAGTGTTAACACACGTATGGATTTGGTTGACGGACCGCCGTCCAACCAACGGGAGAGAAATAGTGAGAATATCATATTTCCCTCTCTTTCTCTCCCGTTGGTCAGACGGCGGTTGAGGTCAACCAAATCCATACGTGTGTTAACACTATAACTGTGGCAGTGCGAAATGTAGTAACGATAGTGCCATGTATGTTTCTTACCTATAGGTCTGATGCGTTGCGTTCTAGCGGCTGCTTTCCGAGCAGCAGCTGTGGGACACCCGGAGAGAGACCGGTGAGTGCTTCGGTTGGAGCTCACGTGGCCTCGGCCGTTGCACCCAGGCGTCGGGCACTTTAAGATTGTTTCGTGCAGCGCCAAAACTATCACAAATTAAAGAAAACAAATATTACTTCAATGTTATGTTTTTTTCTCTGCGTAGTTAAACCACATGTGGATAAACAGTGAGCAACAAAATTAGACAAATTAACCAAACTAAACATATACCAACTGAAATGTTTAAATAAACGCCTGAAGATAACGAACTGACGGAAAAACAGTAAGTATTTATTTAGAAATAATATTCACAACCTTACCACGGTAAATATCCCGTAAATAATCATATACATTTTTCTATTATAATATTTTTTTTTTTATATTATTATTTTATTTTATTTTTTATAAAAAAAAAAAATTCTTTTTTTTCTATTATTCTGAAAATTTTCATCCATTTTATCACTAGTTCATATTCAGTAGTTTTATTGTCTGTCTGTTTGTGTGTTGTAAAAAAAAACGATTTAAAGATAGTGTCTCGGTAAGTTAGACTTTAAATATAGTTATACCCGCAATATTAACATTCTATTAATTCTATGATTGTAGCTAATAAAAAAAGGTAGGTGTATTTTTTCTAATTATTTAAGTATATGTAACTTAGCTATGGTAAGTAAGACATGAGTAATAGGCAACCTAGTGGGTGACAACTAAATACGATAAATCTTTATAAATAATAAAAAACAACAAATAGAAACTAAATTAGATGAATAGCGGGACGAAAATAAAATGGAGATAACTGGAAACTGAACCAACGCAACGTAGGTAAGTAACTAAGTTGAAGCAGCAACATCTATTGACTGAACAGTACTCACTTTCCGGTGTGACTTTATCCTTTCTTGGACATCCTGACAGACTGAGAAAATAAAGTGGAATCAATAATAATTTCAAAATCCCGGAAATTACTCCTCTAGTCAAGTAACGAAGCGAGAAAAAAAGTAGGTGCCCACTTAGTTCTTTTCTTTACGTTTCTGTTTCTTTTTACATACGTATTTGGTTTGCTGCTTAAGCTGTTATGCCGCTATACCAAACGCGTGGATTTTTAAGATGTAACCAATCGGGCGTTACATAAAGATCCACCATACCACAGGGGTATGACTATGGGACCCACCACACTACCATGCAGGGATATGGCTATGGGATCCACCTTACCACCAGGAGGGGTATGGCTATGGGATCCACCTTACCATCAGGGGTATGGCTATGGGATCCACCTTACCACCAGGGGTATGGGTATGGGATCCACCTTACCACCAGGGGTATGGCTATGGGATCCACCTTACCATCAGGGATATGGCTATGGGATCCACCTTACCACTAGGGGTATGGCTATGGGATCCACCTTACCATCAGGGGTATGGCCAGTGGTATGATGGGACCGCAGCGAAATCATTATAATATGTAGATTAACTAGATAACGATGATGAAGATACCTAACTCACATTTCAAGTTTAGATTGAGCTTTATTTTTACTATTTTCCACAACCTTTTCAATAACTGAAAACCCAAGAAGCTTTCAAAGGTCTCGGACGCCATTAAAGAGCATTTTCAAGTAAAAGCTTTAAGAAGAGGTAGCAAACTGTTTCTTCGAGCCGTAAATACTGTATTACTTATTATGAAACTTTACTAAGTACCGGAAAGGGGTCAAGTTAATTTCAAAACTTCCGAGGCGTTTCCGGGTGCTAGGTACATCTATACACAACACCTTTTGTGGCAAGTTAACAAAACAAGGTACCCAAACCTAGATGTATTTTGGATACAAACTTAGATTACCGTGTACCTCAGAAATTGTTTGCTTGTATTCAATAGTTTCAGTCTAATCCTTAACGGGGACTGGTTATCATGTGCAATACCTACCATAGTTTGTGAATGGTCATCGCAATGACGGTGCTTACCTCCTGTGGTGCGTGTAAAGGCCGGTGACGTGGCCCTGCCCATTGCAGCCGGGCGTCGGACACTTGTTGCCTTCTGCGAACAAATCGACCGGTGCACAAATTAGTGTTTTCCTAATCATCGGGCGGGGGCGTGCGCGATCGATAGCCCGGGCGTGCCGCGGGGCGTACCTGCGCGGTCCCGCCCCTCCTAGCGCTACGCCACCCACACAACTTCAAAGAAAAAATAAAGAACTCCAAGCGGCTGCGCGCGGACTACCAATTTTTCTTTCAGGAAAAGCGGGGCGGCGCGCCATTGCTCCGCCCACCGCCCGTCCTGACCTGTTTTTATTGCCCGACGTAAACCCGGCTATCACCCAGCAATACGAGGAAAATGCTTAAGTGCTTAGTATGCCGCGACTACGTAGGTGGAGTCTAACCTTATTTTGACCGTCGTCGCCAACTGAATTACGAAAGACGTCTTACAAATGAGGCTTGATATGTTTTCGGCTTCAATACGACAGCGGAGCCGAATTGAATAAAGGAGGACCGCTTTATAATATTCCCGGAGCAAGTCTAGAAGTATGAATACCGCCTATCCGCTCGTATTGTTTTATTCATTCTCATTAACATAAATGAACGAACAGAAAGCTGTAGCACGTCAGCCATCGAGTTCAGAAGCGTAGCGACGGGTATGCTATGAGATATAGCAGGACGACCTTGAAACAAACTTTGACTTAGTTCATAGCTCGGAGTTGTACGTTATGGCCAGGTCGTTAAGAAAGTTTGAGTATCGTCGTCGAAGGGTAGTCGGCTGGTACCTCGTGCGGCCGGCGGGGAGAGCGCGGCGAGCGGGCGGGAGTCTCGCGCGGGCTGCGCTGTGGGTACGGCGCGCGCCTCCTGCAGCGCAGTGGCGGCACGTGAACCCGCACCTGCCGGCTGCAGCACCGTGTACTGCTTCGAAGCCTTCTGCAGGCTCTTCTCGTGGTCATTCGAGTACCCGCCGAACGGCTCGCTCGGCAGCGATGGGTTGTGCATCCTGTGCTTCACTTCCGCTGGTGGTTTGAAGGCGGACTGCGTCGAGTACGGAAGTGAGGCAGTCGCTGCTTTGTAAGCGTTGTATAGAGACTGCTTATTCACGGACACCATTTCAGACTTTCGTTTAAATTTAGATGACATTTCGTCGTCATCGCAGCGGTCCGACATGTCTATTTCTAGTTCGTTGGAAGATGAATCGCCCAGGTCGTCAAAGTTAGCGCCATCGTAGTTGGAATATTTGGCGTGTTCTTCGTATTCTTCGCTCTTCGCTCTGTCAGATTCGTTTTGATTTTCGTTATCGATTTCAACATCGTGATTGCCGTTAGTGATCGTTTCTGCGGGCTGATGGCTACGATACGAGTAACTTCTCTGGGAAGCGTCGGCGCTTTCCGAAGATTGTGACGGGGAAGACGGTAACATTTTGTCGGAACGTTTGTCGTTGAACAAATTTTCGAATCCATTCGTGTCGTCATTTTCGTCGGCACTGTGAAGCGGAGAGGGATTACGAGTCCAGTTTCCCGATAGCGTTTTTAGGGCTGCTTGCGTTTCTCGTATTAGTGTCTCGTCGTCTTTGTCCGATTGCCGTATGATTTGTGGTCTGTGGATGGGATGCGGCCGGCGGCGGTGCTCTTCGTGTCTCTCATCGTCGAGCAGCCTCCTCCGTCGCTTGGTGATAAGGTCATCCTCGTCCATGGAGCCGTCGGTGCTGGTGTGTTCGAAGCGTCGGTCGCTCACTCGAAAAGTCTCCACATCCACACCGAATTCCAATCTCCGCTTCGCGATCTGCGTTAGGGACGGCTGTGCGTTTAACGGCGCCGTCCTGCAACAAACGGATAAATAAGAAGCGCGTACTTCCACTGTCGGAGCTAATAAATTCACAAAAACAACAAGTAAAATAAGGAAAATATTGTACTTGCGATTCGATTTTCCATCCACAATCAGAATATTTTTACGCGGAAATGATTCTCGGCGTTTTCTTTCGACGTTGACACATTAATAGCACTTGTTTACATAAGTTTGGTTGCACAAAAATCGTTCCCACGTAAAAACCATTTCACTCAAGAGCTTTCAAACCAAATAATATTTTTGTACGATTATTGATAAAAATGAAAGCATACAATCAGTAACGGCAAAATGTTCTAAGTAATTTAGATCAGATAAAATAACAAGGTAAAAACTTAACTAGTGAATTAGAGGCAAATGAATGAGCAAATATGTTTGTATTATATTTCTATCGTAATATTAACTAGAGATAATCGAAGTGTTTGTTTTAAAAAATACCACGCACTACAATATTCCCGAAAAAGTCGACTTTGTTTTAGTCGATTTAGTGAACTTGGCCAAGAAAATTTTACTTTACGAACTTTGGGCAAAACTTTTCTGGAAAACTTTTGAAGTAACCGTGTCAAAGTTTTTATGTTTTTTCAAACTTTTTTATTTTTAACTCGAATTTCCGCGTTTACAAAAAGTTTATGCTTAAAGAGGTTTATAAACGGTTTATTTTACACAAAAAAGAGTTTATTTGAAAATACAGGTTAGGTCATAGTTTAGACAGATTATCAAACTTGGGCTTGTGACTTGGCTTAGAAAACATACCTCGGGGCATGTGTATATGACATGTATCTATATCTATATTATGTATATAGGTACACCAATAGTTTAGTTGGCATATTTTATTCCTTCCCTAAAACCTGTTATTTTGATTTTTCATACAAGCGTACTTTAAATTATTCGGACTCCATTCGTCCGATTTTGATGATAATAGGTTTGTATATGCAAATTCACAATATGATTAGATGGAGCGAGCTACTTTATGTCGAAAAATTCAAAAATAATTTGAAGTCATTTTTTATTGGATTTCATCAAAATCGGTCGAGTACCGTTTACAAAAAAATACAACTACATATAGGATGTTTCTAGGTAGATAACCGATAACCGGGGCCTTCTTAAGGTGGTACGTTTCACCTATGGTGGGAAATTCAAATATCAAACAGTTTTTTTGTCTTTTTAGCTAGGCCGAGTAATTATTTTAAAATGACACAGTGTTTGCGCAAATTGTTGGTCGTTCTTTATATTATCATGTACAACTATTTATCAGAAACGCACCATATTACTTACATTAAGTTTGTCAATAAACCGTTTGAAACAGTAAAAATTTGTTTATTGACAAATATAAGTAATAATGTGCATTATCGATAAATAGCTTTACAGGATTTTGTAAAGAATAATAATCAATTTGCGCAAACATCGTGGTCGTTTAGTTAGCTACAAGGACAAGGAAACTGTTTGAAATTTGAATTTCCTTCCATAGGTGAAACGTACCACCTTAATGTGAATTGTTGTTTATTTAATATATTGTTAAATCATCCGTGTAGATAAAATCTTTTTGGGAAAATTCACAGATCACGTTAAGCTATAGAAATATTACCTAGTAGGGTACTGATTGAACTGAGTATTAACGCGCACACAAACAATAGGTAACACACTCTCAATTACTATGTGTATTTTCTATGTCCCGAATTACTATAAATTCTAAAGCTCCAAATAAGTTTCATTACCCATGGATAACTCTCTAAAATCGAGAGAATGAGATACATGATCTACCTATGTTTATGGTTATTTTTCTAAGTATTGTACATAGTGCATATTTATTTGCGGCCCTAATGAGACTACGTTCGCGAGGAGCCCCCGTGGACCATAAAAGTAACTACGACTCATAGAGAGGACGATTGTTTTTGCGCGGATGTAAAAGTGGGCAAAGTAAGAGTCAAAGATTTTAGTAGTAAAGTGTGAAATCTTTAATACGAGTATTCAATGCGTAAGATAAGCATTGAATTACATATACATTTTTATTTCGAAATTATAAATTGGTATGAAATTCGATACGTGTTTTAAGTAGCCAATATTCGTACTTCGGCCGCTGGTGTAACTATTTAAGGGGAGGTTGTAATAGAATGCAAATTGTATGTTTATCCGTAGCAAAAAAAAAAAAAAAAAAGTACGTTTATGGATGATTATCAGGCGTATGCTGTATTTAATAAGGTTGTGTATTATTTCTTATAAAAAATATGCTGTAATTGATGAAATAAGGTGATTTGATTTCATTTTGCGGAGTAAAATCACGGCAGTTATACGTAAAAGTACTTAAATTTTGAAGTTTTTTTCATATTTCTCTACATAAGTTTAAAAAAAAGTTTTGTGTATTGGTATAACTTTCACATGATTTCACATTGGAATCTCTTAGCAGTACAATTTTAACTGTTCTGTGCAGTGCAGCACACGCTCAAAATATTTTTTAGTGTAATCTTTGATAAAAACTTCTATCAACTCTAAATCACGTTTTTGCTATAGCGAAATTGTGTTCATTTTTATTTTTATTTTTTAAATCTTCAAGTTTAGTAAGCTCTCGAATAAAATTATTGATATTGCCAAATCAACAGCAGCGCTCGAACAAAATTTTTCATACAAAAAATTATTGAGCCAACGTAAAGAACATGCTAGTGGGACCACTTTGCACAAAATACTCTGCAGACGAGAGTTCAGGGAACTCTTATCTAATAAATACCATAATAAAGAAAGAACCCCGTAAATTGGTACACAAATGTCACGGTGTACATACATAAAAAATAATAATAAGCGAGATTAAGATATTAAGCGATGATGCGGTCTACGATGGAGCACCCATGTCTAGAAGAAACCGATTTAAAGACACCCAGATTGTAACTATCGAGGAACACCCATTCAGGCAGCGCATTCTACAGACTAGCAATTCGCATAATAAAAATGGAATCAAAGCACTTCGTAAGAGTTTTCGGAATATCAGCCATAAAGCGGTGACGATTTTTCGTGCTCTGGCAGTCCTATAGAAAAATGGGCAGGAGGGAATAAGATCATGCAGCCTAGTGCAGAAATCGCAGTATCAATATTACGTATTCATATCCTTCATAGACATAAGTCAGTTTGCGTTACTAGTTGACAAATAATCCACGTAAGCCAATGTTTAAGTATGCTGAATTTTTTTTTTTTTTTTTTTTAATTGTTTTTTCCGTGTCCCTAATGCTTTCCAAAAAGATGGTAACCAAAAACACTGTAACTAAATTGTATTAGTTATTTTTTTTATATTTGATTATTGTATTTGTATTTGATACGAAACCATTATCAATTAGCTGGATTAGCTGGGCTGGAGAAGATGGATCCAGTCTATTTTCAAAACAAAATATAAGTGAACCACCAACAATTTTATACGACAATTATTTGGAAGGATCATTATACTATTCGCCGTATTTGTGGACGTGAGTATTCCTACAAATCACAGCTATCCCACGATATTATCTACCCGTGCTATACCAAGTCCTAATAACAAAGTTACAGCCTCAGCTCCATAAAGCGTTCCGGGTCTGATTTATCGATTTTGTTCAACTTGTGCAATATGCGCCGACGGAGTCGAGATAGAAATCGATGGTCCTTGAAGGTGACTTTGCCGGAATTGGAAAGACCGAACGTTGATAGTAACGCAAATGCTTGTATCGACTGCAAGTTCAAAAAGATGACAGAATGGCTGTTGTTGTTAATTTTTTTCATGATTATGGATACAAAGTCGTAATATTAAACAAGTTTACATACTAGTAGTTCGCACTGAACTGAGACCTCACGATGTTCAAGCTTTTACTTCACCTACACAAGGTACACCCGCTCCATAGTTTACCTACCTACCTTGATCTTGATTGAAAAATATGACAACGGCTACGATAATCAATTGACAGTCTTCATTTCAGTAAGTACCGTAGAGGGATACTGAATCTATGGTAAGTACTGTTTTTTTTTTTTTAGGGTTCCGTACCTCAGAAGGAAAAAAACGGAACCCTTATAGAATCACTTCGTTGTCCGTCTGTCTGTCCGTCTGTCTGTCCGTTTGTCTGTCCGTCTGTCAAGACCCGTTTTCTCAAGAACGCGTTAAGGTATCAAGTTGAAATTTATATTAAATACTTGAGTCTACGGTTTCTTTTGGCTGTAAAAAAGTTATAAGTCAACGCAATCAAAAGATATGAACGTTTATGTCTCATATTTTGCGATTTCACAGGGGAATCAAAACCTATAGGGTACTTCCCGTTGACCTAGAATCATGAAATTTGGCAAGAGGCAAGGTCTCATAGCACATATATACGAATAAATCCGAAAGTTATAAATTTGAAGTTATATCATTTAAAAATAATAATTTTGCTATTACAAACTTACATTAGTATTTGGAATGTATGGAAGAACCTTATTGTCAACTACAAACTTAAGTTTGTCTTTCAATATTTCAACTTCAGTTAGTATTTTTTTTTGGACTCGCGCTCTAAGGGTTCCTTCCAACGGAAGACGACACGAAGACAGAGCATGAGTCCTACTCGTAATTGTCCGGTTTTTTTTTTGGCTACGGCCCCATTGGTTTTTGGGGCAATTTTGCCATTAACAGTGAGGGAGGTGATAGTGAGATTGTCTAAGTTTATTTGTCGAAATAAATTAATTTCGGATTCATCAGGAACTCCTTCCTTTAACCAACGATATTTTATAACTTTGTTATTCCCAGTAAACTGGTGGAGGCTTTACAAGAGGCTTCTATGGAGTTTTGGAAACAACACGAAAAGAAATGTTTCATCTCGGGCACGTTCACGAGCACTTAATAAATAATAACCCACCATTATTTATTATTATTAAGACTCGAAAATACACAACGAGCCGACATGTCTTTTTTCACGTTGGCGCCAAAACCTCTGACAGAATTGCTATAGTTGGTATAGGCAAAGAGTTTTACATTATACAAGATCATTGGGTATAGATATAATCACAGAAGAGAGATTTTTTTTTACTTCTCTTTTCTGTGGGTATAATGATAAAAAAATGCTTAGTAATGCATATTAGTGCACTGCGGTACCATTTACATATTATTAGGGTACATATTTCAGGTTTTTAATTAACATAGAAATGCTGAAAGAGCATTCAGTCTACACGACAAAAGCAAGAAGTTTAAGCATTAACAATTTTTGTTTAGTAAGTACCTATACGATTTCCTTGTTTTTTCAGTTTCATGATACGAAGAGCAAACTTTACAGTGTGCATGTCTTGTAGACAACGGATGTCTGTATAACTGTTTTTTGTCAAAAAGTTAAATCCAAAAAAAATACTTCTCTTAACTTAGGATTTACTAATTTATGCATTAATAAGTTACTTAAAAAAACTGTACATAGTTACTTAAAAAAATTAGGACAGCTAAGTACCAAATTTTTACAAGTTTCTGCATATAAAATAGATCGATATTATATTTTTTACACAAACCGTTAATTGTAATTAAAGAACTGAAATTCAATACCTAAAAAAGTTGGCACCCTAGAGTTTATGTCTCAAATCTATTGGGATGATAATATTATTACTAAGAGTAAATATGGTCGTACCGTATACTATGTTCTTGGTTCAATAGCAAAGTATATCTCTGTTTATCTTAAGCAATATGCGCGCTCCTTAAACTCAAGATACGTATCGATGGTGCTCAGGCCCCCATCGACCGACGACGGGGCGGCCGGAACACCGACCGATCGTACGACAGCGAGCAAACATTTATGAACGTGACGGTACCCTTAAGTAGGCAACTCATAGAGTTGTAACAAGATAGAAGTCCGTAGAGTCATAGGTACAAAAGCCCTACGAAAGTGACAGAAGTTTGTACTTGCTTTATATTGAGTTCACCTAAATGTGTGCGAGAAAATCTATGAACCCGTTTACTTTTTCTTTTTTTTAAATCTAATTTTTGTTTGGGCCTTTAGTCGCTTTGCGATTATGCCAGCCCCTTTTTTCAAAGCCACTATCATACACAATCAAAAGGGAGCAGAGTCCCTACGCTGATCCAATACGACCGAGACCATGGCATACAAGGCCCTGGCCGCATCACACGTGGGTGCGGCCAGGATAACTTGAAACATGCCAACATCTCGAGGGTTTACGCCGTACTCGTACAACATGTATTCTCTCATAGACTCGCTCCGTCCGCAGTCAACCAGAAGGTGGGAAACATCTTCTAGCGTACCGCACAGTGAGCAGGTGGGATCTTCGGCCCTGCCCATCAGATGCTCAAAGTTTTTAAGTGGCATGTGGCCGGAGCGAAGTCTATGTGCTATAACAATAAAGCATCTTCTCAAGTTACTGTTTACGAACCATGGTATTCGAGGAAGTTCAGGCTGCAGGTTAACCCGTTTCCTTGTAATAGTAGCATATACATTGTAAATTCTGTTTAGTGACACTTGATTTAATGACAAACTCCCTAAAACGTCAAAATTACTTGACTTTGGTTGATTTACGTTGTTGTCCATACAATGATACACTCTAAGTATGTAGCAGCTGTCAATATTTAAGCAATAAAAACATAGATTCAGTATAGTACAATAAAAAGAACTTTCTAACACCTCGAATTCAAAATAAAATAAAATATTGGACCAGCTCAAAACGTCAGACGAAGATAACAGACTATACGCATTAAGCGTTGTTATTTGTATCAAAATTTATGTTTATTGTTTATAAATTTTATACTCCAGTTAAATGACAACTCTCAATAACACCCTAAAATGCGCAGTCCCACCCAACTATATAGAGTGTACACTGTATTTAAAACTTTGCAAATGTAGTTAATTCCAATGGAAACACAATAATAATGGTACAGTTAAGTTAATCGATGATGAAGCTAGAAGATAGGTAACGGAACTCTTGAATATAAGTAAACTAACAAAACTATTGAGTTAAGGCTCATTAGATTCGTCTAATATTTCTTCGTGTATTCGTTTTTTTTAATGAGAATATTTAATTTTGCAGTCACACTCCAAATCCAGACTAAGCAAACGTTGTAAGCTACTTTTCACTTTTAAGTAAAAATATTAATCACAGACCTGTATCAAAATTATGCGAAAGGTTAAGAAGTTCTGCAATTATTTTGATGACGTTTTTACTTCCACGCACTCGTAGTAATGCTAGTTAGGGATTATTACTTGTATGGTATTATCGTTTGGCAATCGAGGTAGTTATTTATTAATACAGAGTTACGCGAAAAAGCTGTACTGGCAAAACAGATCCACAGTACACTGAAATAGCTTTTCCATACATTTTGTCGAGTGTGAAAGACTCTCTCTCTCAAGAAAGTTGCTCTCATAGTAAAAGTTATTCATAATGATGGGAACTATAAAACCCTTTCGGGCTAGTACACTCTTTCCGCATAAACCAGTATGGCCTTTTGTCTTCATAATCAGGCCTACTTTGCAGTAGAATAAGTATGTTGATAATGAAGGAATCTTGCATTCGTGTAAAAGTTATTAGTTTTTCCATACATTTTTCACATTCCATGTTGTCGCTTTTCTATGGAAGAGATGATGGTTTTTTAGCGATCGGAAGGTTGGCCCTAACTAAGGCCCTAAGGTAGGTTACTAAAAAACTTACTACTAAATACTCATACAAAAAAATATTCATAATGATGAGTAAAAAGTACCTCATTTCTGTTAACGGCCTCATATACCAAATTTGACGGTTTTAAATCAATTTTACTCAGTTAAATTACAATATTTGAGCTGGAAAAAAATATGAGATACGTCTGTGTTTGAGTTTATGATTTGGTTCAAAATACGAAAGAATAAACTTTCCTCGATCAAAAAAAAATCTGAAACAAAGCCGAGTTAGTTTATATTTTTCGGTTTATGCTCTAATGAAAGCTCGTAACAACCTGGAAATTGCATGCACTGAAAGGCAATTTTATTCATTTTTTATTTATTTGGATAGATTTTTGATAGTGAATTGTTTCGTTTTTTATTGGAATTAAAAGCGTAAAAAGGTCGCGAGAATTTGCGTGCGCCGCGTTTAGTACTGCGCCAGGCGTCATCGAGGTCGGACCTATGTTCGTTTTTGTCGTTGCACTCCCCCCGCGGGCGTCCTGATTCTTGCGTGGCAAAATACATCGTCGCTATAACTTGGCGGGGGCTGAGGGAGCGTTTTGTTGCCTACGTGACTCGGATAATCGGCCGTTAAGCACCATTTTGTGTATGTAACCTTGCATACTAACATACTTTTTATTCTGCGGTACTGGAAGCTCTAGAATGGAATTAAATTTTAAGGTTTTGGATGTACCTCCAGCTTTCGATTCTACTTCTATGACTCCAAATTACACAAATTCAGCGTCCTGGCCACAACACACGTACGTCTGTGTGCGAGGTAATTAGATAGACCCTAAGGGCGGAGATGCTTAACCGGTTTAAACTGGTAGCGACCTCTGTCGGCAGTAGGGGTTATCTCGACCGCGTTAATTGTGATGCGGGAGATTACGAGTAGAATATAAGACGTTCAGTTTATGCAGTAACTAGTATTAATCTGTGGTTTAGCGTAAATTCGAGGAGGCTACCCCTTCGGGTGGATACGTGACGTGTGTGAAATGGTCGAAAGCTATTATGAGTCTCGTGTACGTCTGACTAGGTATGGGTATGTTGGCGTGACTAAGATTTATAATGGCTACACCTTTGTCTAACTTCAGCCTTGAAGCGGTTTCAACATGTATTTAAAATATGGTTGAGACTGCAGTACGTATTTTTAACCGACGAAAAGTGGAGGTTATCAATTCGATGATTCTTTTTTCGTTTGATAGGTCACACTTTAGAAGTAGTTCCATATAAATTTTATCGAAATTGATTTATTACTTTTTGAAAAAATCAACAATGATTTGTGGCTCCCTTCAACAAAAGTTCTGATATAATGAGGACTTTCAATCACTTTTTTAACTATGTAGGTATGTATAGTATTGAAGTCGGATCCTGTTTTTTTTTTGTTTTATCAAATACATCGATACCAAATACCATCATTATCTGCTTATCATGTTCCTACTGCTGGAACACAGGTTTTATTTCGGAGAAAGAGGATGGACCCTATTATCTTTTATTTAAATACTAAAAAAGTCATTAAAGCAGGGCCGAGGTTCGAACCGGGTGCCATGAGATTGTACAGCGCACATGCTACCGTCCATCCACCATCGCTGCTACGAGAAATGTCTATAGCGATAAGTAAATAAAAGATATAGTGTCGAAACACACATCGATAGTATAGATATAGTGTCCTGCTTAGTAAAAAAAAAAACTACAGTATAGATAACAGTAACTAGATTTCCAAACATAGATAATAAAGTCAATATACCCAGCGAGAAAAATATACCCGTGCTTTCATAATTTTCCATAATTCCTTGAAACTCCATTATAATTCCTTAGAAAATGAAAGGTAAGCCGAGAGACCCTTTCCCGCCCTTGGGCAATAACAAACACGCGTCGGCCTCCCGCGGGCCCTCAGAGATCGCGAGAATCGCGGCTCCAAATTCAAATTGCACCTTAGAATTCTTAATTATTGAAATCATAAATCAAAACGTGCCGTCTGCTCGGCGACCATAAAATTGGGAGGGATGGGGGGGACACGAGCTCGAGTGTGGTAGGATTAAGACATTATCACTTTTCTTTCGAGCAGCGACGCCCTCCTTGGCGTCTCTCGACTGTAAATCAGCGGGCAAATCCCGCGGATTAGATTCATAGAGTTGGCCCGAGTCGGGCCTCGCCCCGGCCGCGCCTGAGGATCGGGCGCGCGCGATAATGGCATCGTGTGCTCGCGTGATTTTGCTTTTAAATCGACTACTGAGAAGATAAATACTCTACCAATTTGGCCCCGGATTGAGTTTCGTGTTTAAACGGCTTAAAAAGGAGCTCGGATGAAGTTTATGGCGAATTACAACTGAGAATGCCTGATAAGTGGACAAGGCTTTATTTGACACGATTTAAAAGCTTTAGCACCCGTTATAACAATTGAGCTAGAAGACGTAAGGATAAAATCAATTCTACTTTAGAACAAAATACCGAATGTTTAAAACAGAATAAAATATCTGCATGAGTTTTTGTAATACAAAAGAGTTCAACGGGTTCTCAATTTTCATGTATTTTACTAGAAATAAATATTCATCATTATAGTTGCGTAGAATGTGGACGCTTCGGGCAACAGAGTTAGTATTTTTTTTATCAAGTATTAATTATTTATAATTTTTTGTTTGTAGCTGTATGCCTATAGCTTTTGGGCTAAACGTTAGTTTAATTTTTAATCAGTCGCTTGAAATAAGTATTTTTTTTTTCAATTTTAAATGTGCTTAGATTAATCAGGCTAGTTGGCGGCGAAACGCAAGCCTATTATTAAACAAGTAAATAAAAATCATCGGGACTTATCGCGAATTATTTTATTAGGGTAAATTAAATACCTTACGACGATTAAAGTAAGTAAGTAGAATAACACAAGTAGAATAAACAGGTAAATTAAGTAATTTTTTATAACGACTCGAAAACTTTTTCACTGACAGAACTGAGTTGGATGAGAGATAGGTTATTTTTAGGGTTCCGTACCTTAAAAGGAAAAAACGGAACCCTTATAGGATCACTTCATTGTCCGTCTGTCCGTCTGTCTGTCCGTCTGTCAGGACCCTTTTTCTCAAGAACGCGTAAAGGTATCAAGTTGAAATTTATAGTAAATAATTGGGTCTATAGTTTCTTTCGGCTGTAAAAAAATAAAAGTAGTATGTCAACGCAATCAAAAGATATGAACGTTTATGTTCACAGGGGAATCAAAGCCTATAGGGTACTACCCGTTGACCTAGAATCATAAATTTTGGGCAGAGGCAAGGTCTTACAGCACATATAAAGGAATAAATCTGAAAGTTGTTAATTTGAAGTTATATCATATAAAAAATATTGTTTTACAATTAAAAACTTACATTTTGTAGTTGTTATGTATGGAAGAACCTTATTGTCAACTACAAAGTTAAGTTTGACTTTCAATATTTCAACTTCAGTTCTTTTTTTGGACTCGCGCTCTGAGGGTTCCGTTGGAAGGAACCCTCAGAGCACGAGTCCTACTCGTACTTGTCTGGTTTTTTTATTAACATATTTGTGTTTGTTCTGCTCTGGGAGTAAATATCTATTTGAGTATGTATTAAAAAAACATGTATATTAGTGTCTGGCAGCCATAGACCAAGCTTTGCTTAGTTTGGGGTCAGATGACAGTGTGTGAAAAAAATATCACGAATATTTATTTTATTTATTTCTTTAATAACACGGAATCCCTTCCGGTGATAACATAAAACATAGTAAAAACTATTTATCTTCCTCGTATTTGTGTTTTTCATTCATTATCGACATCTGTTAGGCAGCTAATGCCTGGGGGCTTAGTTCCAGATTTGATAGTTTTCGAAAACTTTTTTCGTTTACCTTTTGTTCCATACATTGCTGGGCTGAAAGGTATTCGAAAACTTTTTTCGTATTACAGTGAAGCAATCTATACCGCCGATTTTAGTTCCTCCGCGTTTCCGCTGGAGGCGCTTTACTAAAATGTATGGAACAATACGTAAACGAAAAAAGTTTTCGAAAACTATCAAATCTGGGACTAAGCCTCCTGTGATATGTATTATATAACACCAGTATCGCATGCCATACAATAACATTCTCTACACTGCGTAAAAGAAAAAAAAAGAAAAAAAAAAAACTCCTCAATCTGGAATTGCATACGATACCAATGCATTTAAATTAATGTTTTCATTTCCGTTAACAGATACACACATTAAACCAAGACCTGACTGGGATGAAATAATCTATGGGCCAATCCCGTGGGATTGGCTTTATAATCATGAAACATGACATCTCTACATGAAATTTGTTATTATTTACAATAGTTTGTTAACAAAATTGAGGTCATTTTAAACTATCACGGTTGTTCACTAAAGTTATATGATTATTTACGGGATATTTACCGTGGTAAGGTTGTGGAATGAGCTCCCGATATTACGGCGCAATTACATGCACCACGTTCACGGGAGGGTTTGTATCCACGGATCCCGGTATCGGTTTGAATTAGCCACGGATACCGGCGAGTTGTATCCACCGATACCGGGATCCGCTTTTTTCAAAACGGAGACTGACCAGTCTTCCTCATTGAATTAATTTCTGATTGAGTAATTATGTTTAAATAAGTGTCACTTTAGTAATGTGCAATAAATAATTTGACTATGACTAAACTGTAATTTTACGCGTGCCATAGCTTCTAATTAAAATAAGATTCATAATATTATTAGCTTCCAATAGCAGCCAAACAATTCAAATTCTCATAAAAACAAATATCGATCGGCAAAACGTAGCATAAAAACATATGAGTGCGAAAATCGATATTGCCATAGTTAAACTGAGTTCAAATAAGTGGGGTAATAATACACGCACGGTGCATTGTGTTGCGCCCTCAACCCTATAGATGATGTTTGGCACTTATGGTTGCCGGGCGATGGAAAATACGCACCTTTTTTATATGAAATAATTTGTCTGCGAAATTTTGATTTTGTTGCTTCATTCTTTCACTTCACTGAATAAAAATATTTTATAGCAAAGTCTACGTTGCCATATATTAAAGCTTTTATGGATTTATGCAAATACCAATCAGGATTAAGTTTAAATAATTTAATTAACATTTTTAATATTGCAATCGAACCATTTGCTTATTGCTGCTGGATTAAAAATTAAATTTCTTGATTAGCAAAGGATGCATATTCATTCAGCCATGTATAAAATTACTTGATAACTACAAAATGTGTGCAAAAAGGACTCGTTTCATACAAAAAAATAATGGTTCTCAATTAAACTATGTTTTTTTGGGTGTCGTAGTACAAGAAGGAACCCTTATAAAATCGTTATGTCCGTCCGTTCATATGTATGGTCAATTAATTTTAATGCCGTGTGTGTTTTTTCGTGTGCGTTTTTGTTGAATTAAATGAGGTTGCCCATTGTTTTTATTATCGCGCGTACTATTTGTGAGATAATACTTAGTGGCCTATAATGTGTTGCCAACCTTGATTTATAAACTACCTAATATAACATTTATAACTTACCATAATGTAAAATCGTATTAAAACTCTTTAAAATTATTTGACGTTCAGTGAAATAAAAGCTGTTTGAGTTATTGAGCGAAAACTGACAGGTTCATGTACTTAGTTCAGAGGTCAATGACCCAAGAAAAACGATTTTTAAATTTTTAAGAAAATGATTTTCTTGAAAATTTTGTCCAATTACTTCATAAGAATGAGGATTGAGATTGGTGATTCATTGGTGGATTGCGTTGGGAGAATCCATTTCTGAAAATTTGCTTAATTCCAATGAGATTAATTCTAGCCTGTTGAGAACATCTCTAAGGAATTCTATCATTATGAGTGCAAGTTGTTGATGTTCATTTTCATATATGTTCCGCGATTTCCCGATAATTATAGACCGATTTTATATGGTTAATTAACCTAAAATTGTATAATATATATTCAGATAATGAGTAACAGAGATAAGCTTAATTTTGAATTATTTATATTTAGCAAAGTATCGAATGATTTTTAATAGAAAAAGTATTTGAAATTAAGCATCGGCTTCGACTAACCCTGATGACAGGGCTCACTCTATGCGAGGGTTATCACCCTAAACATTTCCATCTACGAGGGGGATAAACATAATTTCCGTATGTACACTTGCAGCGTTTCTAAAATTGTTCTATATTTAGATATCAATTTTGATAAGAGTAATTAACAGATACTTTAAATTCAAGTGATGAAATGGAAATACAAAAAAGTTGCATCTTAAAGTAATGTTACTTTTACTCTTTATGCCAAGATAATTAATGTAGGCTGTCATCAACGAGAAAATTGTTTAATGTCAAAATTTGTGTAAGTAGGTAGATATCTATTTAGCCCTGGCGCCAAGGCAATAGAATACGGGACTTTTGGGCATGGGATGGTCAAAGTTAGGGCTTTGACCATCCACTTAAGCGTGTCCAGTGAGAGAAACGTTGCATAACCAACGTTGTCGTAGGCGGAAGGGCTGAGACACTGGGCTGGCTACACCCCGATGCAGAACTCGAAAAAAAAGGTATAAAGGGATATTCATAGATTTAGTTTACTTCAACAGTTGTCATGTTTCGTAAAATATTTGTAGGCAAATATCTAAAAGATAATTTTTTCAGGTTTCTTTTGTACTCTAATGACAAAATTTTAAATAGTGATATTTATACGTACTAAAAGGTATAAAATATTTATTTGTTAACTGGTATAGTAAAAACGAACGTGTAATATCGACAGCCCCTAGTTAAGGGTTCACTCAACGTGAGTATCACGTTTGACCTCACGTGCGCACGGTTACCATGAGGTTTAATGTTAATATCCCGGAAAAAACGTTTCTTTGACAATGTGCTACAGAAACGTTTCCACACATAAAACAAACAAAAAATCTTTTCAAAGAATTCTTTGGTCCCAATATTATTAGTACTTGAAAAATGTGCTAACTCTGTCAGAATTCCAAATAACTACGTCACATCGACTTCAAGCGCGTAGACTTTCATATAAACTTTCAATCCATTTTTTAAGTAACTTAAAAAAAGCGGACAAGTACGAGAACGAGGCCCAAAAAAAACAAACTAACTGAAGTTGAAATATTGAAAGACAAACTTAACTTTGTAGTTGACTATAAGGTTCTTCGATACATTCCAACTACAAAATGTAAATTTGTACTAGCAAAATAATTATTTTTAAATTATATAACTTTAAATTTGTAACTTTCGGATTTATTCCTATATATGTGTTATGAGACCTTGCTTTTTGCCAAATTTCATGATTTTAGGTCAACAGGAAGTACCCTATAGGTTTTGATTCCCCTGTGAAATCGCAATATATGCGACATAAACGTTCATATCTTTTGATTGCGTTGACTTACAACTTTTATTTTTTTACAGCTGAATAAAACTGCAGACTCAAGTATTTAGTATAAATTTCAACTTGATATCTTTACGCGTTCTTGAGAAAAAGAGTCTTGACAGACGGACAGACAGACGGACAACGAAGTGACCCTATAAGGGTTCCGTTTTTTCCTTTTGAGGTATGGAACCCTAAAAAAGGAGGAAGGTTCAGGGTATTTCAACCCGTATATTTATATTTTCAGGTACGTACGCCGACAACTATTTACGTGTTTCTATTTCCATGTCAATATATTTATGTACACGAAAAATATTTAATACACAGATGTTTAAAACCTAAAACTATTACCATCTAGTTATTATATACAAATAAAAAAATTAAAAAAAACATGTAGAGGCAATTTTCGAAGTGGTCTCACATTTTTTTTATTAACTTTGCCTGAGTAGTTATTAAGCCAGCTCAAATAATATTAGAATAATTTTGCTCGTGCGCCTACTAATTTGGCGTAGCAAATAACTACAATAGTTTTGTTCGAGCGCCTTGTTTGGGTCAACACAAGAACGTATCACAATTATTTAGTCACTTGCCAACTTCGTTGGTACCAACGAAGTCAGCAAGCGACTGACTTCACACTGCTGCGTAGTATACATACTTGTTAGCATCACTGAGTTGGTATCAATAGACATTCGCCCCGTCACTAACATGTCAATGCAATACAGTCACATATCACGCTTTGGCCTTACAAAATAAATAAATAAATAAATAAATAAATAAATATTTGGGACATTTTTGCACACACGGTCATCTGACCCCAAACTAAGCAAAGCTTGTGATATGGCTGCCAGAGACTGATATACATACATATATAGTTTTTAAATACATACTTAAATAGATATTAACAACCAGATATAGAACAAACACAAATGTTCATCACACAAATGTTTGTCCTACGTGGGAATCGAACCCACGCCCTCAGGCTCAGAAGGTAGGTTTACTACCAACTGGACCAACGGACTATCCAAATTTAATTTAATAGCCTACAAAAGCCTCAAGTGCCAAACGAATGTACAGGATGTTTGTAAATTGAAAAACAAGCAATAAAACGGTTACCGCCGCCGCCAATCTGATTGCGTGTCATGAGTGGAAACAATTTGAGCTTATCTGATGGGAAGCGAGCCGCGTGAAACGTACCTGAATTAAACGTTTATGTTAGCTTTCAACGAGATTTCATTTGCAAAAACTTAGAAGTGTACCTAGCAGATATTAACACTGCTTTTTTTTTCATAGATGGCAAATATGTATAAATATTATTTATATTTAATAATATTTATTTTTAATTAATATAATATTAATTTTAATTATAATATATTTTTTTTAAATAATTTTTTAAATTATTAATTATTAAATATAAATATTATTATATTATTATTATTTAAATATATGTATAAATATTATATTCATAAATATGTTAACGGGCAGCCTGATGGTAAGCGTCGTCGCCTATGGATGGCTGTAATACCAGGGGCATCACAAATACGTTAACAACCTTTTCAAACGCTGATAACAGCCTTTTTAAAAATACTATGTTATAGTACTCGGAAATGCCGCAGGAAATGCTTATTCCACATACTACTGCAATTTCCACATATCTTTGATACGTGGATGAGCTATCAGGTAGTGGCGGTTGCGGTGTTGGTTGTAAACTTTCACACAATAAGGATATCTTTAAAGCTAGGGTAAACATGTTTTTTGATAAGCGCGTATTCCATCGTTGTCCGCACCATTCCGAGTGTGGTCAAACGCAAACCTACCTCGAAAATATAAATAAATTCGCCAAAACGCAAGCAAAGCTTGCTAGACGAGGGTTCCGCAATGGTTCGGGAATTTTTACTTGTTAACAATATTGTTTTATTTTTCTTCTTTGAAAGATATTTTGGATAATCTTTCCTGTAAACTACGTCTAATTTCTTAACTACCAAATTAATGTTGGTTTCGGTTCTTTTAGGTTACTATTTAATTCGATATTTTTCAAATGCTTTCATTTACCTTGCACTGTTCGTATATACCTATGTACGATATGTATGGAATTATTGTCCTTCCGGTTCAAAGCTCATAATAAATTTTTCGACTACTTCTGAAGTTCCAATTGAGCTCAAGTTTTAAAGGTATGTGTAGTTCCAATGACTATAGATGTTTATAGTACCATTGCCTGGTGCTTCTTGATGAATAATGTCCTGTAGAATTTGGATTTACTTGTTTTGATGACTTTCATGACGATGACTATCAATACATGTCATAGCAAGAGTTTGACGATAAAGCCGAGTAGCCACTGGAGTTTTCCTAATGGATAATAGCCCCGCCGTGTTTGGGCAATGTAGTGAACATTTTTCAATACACTTTATTTAAACTATGATAATTACTTTCAACAATGCCTGGTTAAAATTAAATGTGAGATCCCGAATTCACCTATGATTAGGTAATGGTATGGTAGTGGAGAGTGGTGGAGATATAAACGTGATTCGACTAGATTGGAAACTGGTTCTATGAGAAATTTGAAGCTGTCAACTAGAGAGCAAGTGAAAATGCCACATTTTTCTTTATGGAAAGTACAGATTCATTGTTGGGATTTGAATCTATCAAGTCACGAGTAAATCGATTTCTACTAGACTAGCGTGCTCTATAATTGACCGTATCACCGTTTAACAACAAGCGAGGTAGCAGTCCAACGCAAGCCTATTTGTTAACCGACTTCAGGAGGAGGTTATCAATTCGACTGTAGTTTTTTTTTTATAAAATAAAAACGTCATTTATTGGAAAATCTGTTCTCAATTTAATTTTTTCAACATTTGGGATGTTTTTTTTTTGTATATGGAAGAAGAAGAATTTTAAATAAGAGAGACGCATATTTTACTTGTCGAAATGTTATAGAGTTCAAAATGTGACTGACAATTTCTCCTATTCCCATTTAAAAAAAAACACAAGCTCATGTTTTCGTTTTATGTAGTCAGGAGGTGTTACTCGAAATAAGCTCCGAAACAGTCGGCGGCAGGTAAAAGGATATAATTCGAGCTTATCAGATGGTTGCTCTCCAGAGGCGTAAGCCGTGAAAATCGTTTATGGTTACCTGAATTTCAATGGTAAGTGTTGTAAAGCCATTAAGTCTTTATTTCATAATCCTGTTTTTATATAATACTATTTACCACGGCTTCACCCGCGTGTTTAAAATCGTCGTTAAGTTTAAGTCGTCGCAATTTTCTTAATTTTTCTTTCCTTAAGAACTTTCTACAAAGTATTGGAAAACTTAAAAAAAAAGGAATTAAATCGGTAAAGTCGTTCTTAAGTTATGGCGTGACCAAGGTAACTAGGGATTCATTTATTTATATACTAGCGACCCGCCCGCCTGGCTTCGCACGGGTATAATTTACGTGCAAAGCCGGGGCGGGTCGCTAGTTATATATATAAACCTTTTGTTAAAAATATATGTAGCTGATGGTGAAAACCGCATCAAAATCTGTTGCGTAGTTTGGGAGGAGTTAGCGGCCATACAGACAGACAGACGCGGAGAGCGTTTTTAATTTATACTATGTAGAGATAGAGAAGAGAAGAGATAGAGAAGATAGAGACATAGATTATCATTTATTGTACTTTTGCTGTGTACCTATGTTAAATTTAGTAAGTATATTTGATTAACAAAAAATAAATATATTTTTTTAAAATATTCTGAAATATGATTTGATGAATTTTCTTAGTTAAATCAGTTAGCATTTAAATAAAAAATTGTTAGTGCACGGGAGGTGTTCAGTTTAAAAATAATTAATGTATGTAGAGTATAATGTTCTAAACTGCTTCAGCTCTGTTTAAAATGCAGAAGTCCCAGCTGTTCGAGTTCACCTTTCTGTTAAGATACCATACAATAAACAAAAAACGGTACATACTAGATATACAATGCCATCATTAAGGGTCTATCTTTAAATAAATTAAGTAGATAGTAACATAAATTTTTAATCTATACTAATATTATAAAGAGGATAGATTTGTTTGTTTGTTTGCATTGAATAGGCTCCGAAAATACTGAACCGATTTGAAAAATTCTTTCATTATTGGGAAGCTACACTATCCCCGGGTAACATAGGCTATATTATATATATAAAAAAATGGGATCCTTACTTAAACTCCAATAATGTAAACTAAGATGTAAAAATAAAAGATTTACACCCGTGCGAAGCCGGAGTGCGTTGCTACGTTAACTTCAAAATCATCTCGAACAAAATTTTTGATTTTTCCAAATCAACAGGCGCTTGACCAAAATTGTTATTATTATTGGAACTGTTAAAAAAACTACTGAGCCAAAGATAATAAAATATTTGTGGGAAATACCTCTCTCGGTGGGCCCACAGTTAAAAATTAAAAAGAGCTATGGACATTGGTTTCCAAATGTCAGAGTAATGGGTTCTCATTTATAAAAAATACACAGATAATAATTTGAAAACTACCCTCCTGGGGTTAAATGGGTTAAAATAGTTAGGGTAATAATTTTTTTAAGAAAAGTGTGTGTGAGGGAGACAGAGATAGAGATAGAAGGTGACAAAAGAAGAAGCTTTTTATTTTGGTGACTACAGATTAGCAAATAGAGCGATCAGGCCGTAAACCTGGCTGAATACTGAAAAATACTGAATGGTGCAGGTTCAATCCCTGTCGGTCGTAAATTTTTTATATTGCCTATAACATTGAAATAGTTTTAAACTTGCATGACAGCCGATAATTTAATTTAATTTGTTTCCTACCACCACTTACAAGTATATGCCTGTTACATTCTTTTTATATACTTTTTCTAGTACATACTAGATATTTTTGATAGAAAACCGGCGTCACAGCAATGGTAACTAAACATAAAACATGTCTTATGAATTACAATTAAATCGTAATATAAATAACGGCACTAAAATTTTGTTTTAAACTATCACGGTTGTTCTCCACAATTATATAATTATTAACGGGATATTTACCGTGATACGGTTGTGGATGCTCCCGATATGTTAGCACAGTAAGAGGCATATGTTCACGGGAAGACTCCATCCACAACCTTATCACGGTAAATATCCCGTCAACAAAAGTTAAGTTTAACAAAGTTGTAGTTAAATATAACAAAAGTCAAGGATCAAGGATAACATAAAATAATATCCCGTTAATAATCACTAAAGGAGTTGCTATAAAAAAAAATTAAAACCCCTACCTAATCTAGTTTGATAGTTATAATTTCATGCACTGACGCATTCACGCATATTGTGTACCTATAAATTTTGTATATGTTATTAGTTAAACGGTTAACAAATGAACCCTACCATTACGTATTCCGTCTCAGACGTAATGTCGCGGTTATTTGCCGACTCGCGATTTAATTGAGGTGATTCGATTACCGTACACCGCACACGTGAACTGGGGAGGATAATCTAATACTCAAATACCCTTCAAATATTCCACAACACATCCTTCAAATCATACTGTTTATCGACGCAATATGAAAGCATTTCGTGAAATGGTTTTACGAGCGTGGGATTTGTGCGTTAACGATTTTAATTTTTTTAAACACTCCGAGTTTTTCACGTCGAATTCACTGCTGAAATAACAATGCCGCATTATTCAACAAACGGTGTAATACACTACTGACGCGATCATAAATCGACTAAACAAAAGTTCAACTATTTACCCCAAAAAGAAAATAGTTGACGGGAGAAAACTTTCATAATCTGAACTCGACTTACCAGACGGGTCGGACGAGGGCCGACATATCTATAAAACCGAAGGGTGACTCCTCATCGCGCACTAAAGTTATTTTTATGGACACAGGCACACTAAAATTCACTGCACATTTTTTTACACCGGCCAGTTAGAGTTTGTAGGTGCGTAGCGGCACTACGTCGTAAAAGTTTGTCCGTAGCGGTGGTTTCGTAGCGGGTGGTGTAGCGAGTGTTACGCGGCGCGGCGCGGGTGTCTCGCAGGGCGCGACTTGCGGACTATGCGGCGCGAGCGGCCGCAGCGGGCGGGCGGGCGGCAGGCTGCGCGCGCACGCCGCCGCCCACGCCGCCCGGGCCCCGCCCCACACACCCGCAACCTATTTATTTCTAGTTACGTAAAATTTACGCGCAATACCCGATACTGCATTTAGCTTAGGTTACGGTCTTGTACAGCTGTACATAAGAAACTGCACATAAATTGTGGTAACATTACGACCGAGCCTGCCCAGCGGTAATAAAAACACGAGAAGAAAGTCTGCTACAAAACGCTGGTTTTTTAATAATCTCGACATGAGAAAATGACGTAAATGATAGGGTAAAAGAACATATAAAATTGTGTTGAGGTTTGTTAAATATACATGATTATTACAAATACTTATAGGTCAAGTTTTGAAGGCTTTAAACGAGTAGAGTATAAACATTTCGACAGCAGTCGAGTCGCTAATACAGAAGGCAGACGATTAAACATCAAACGCCAATCAGTGTATTTCACGCGAGACCACTCTTGCCCCGGGCAGGTGAGGCGTCCACTAAAAAACAACGGCACCGTCGTCGAGGGGCCACACCGTCACTCCGCAGACGTGGTTTTTTCACCGCAGCGGATAGCATCGATGTCACTTAAACGAATTGAATAAACGCGTCGGAGGGCGCCCGGTGTCTATCTCTGAGCCTTTTTGCGTCATCGTGTCCGGACTCGACGCCCCACAGACATGTTACAAAACGCCTGTCAGCTGGGGGCTTTCCATATTCATATCGCATATTCGTCTCCTCCGTTCATCTCGTCCGCTATACACGCACACATAGGTATCGCGCATAAATTAAGTAAAAGTTCGATAAAGCGTGTCGCGTCACAATCAGCTGTTCGCACCGCGAGCGCAACAGACAATGCGATTAAGATCTACGCAGGACAACTTTCGCCGGCGCGCCGAGCGGCAGTTAGTTGTTATGAAAGAGAGAAATTTGTAAATTGTTCGCGCCCGAGTTCGCGAACTCCGTCGAACCGGAGTTTGTTTTAAGAGTCCAACCTTGAAACAAGAAGAAAAGTAGTCCTGTAAAACAAAGTTTTGCGGCCGCCGTCGCCGGCGCAAGCGGTTCAAGGATTGTGCCCGAACTGTCTGTCTGTACAACTTTACCGATTAAAAGCTCAAAAGCTTCCAAAGTCATTTTAAAAGTTTATCTGCACGCGGGTGAGGCGCGACGGGCGCGGGCGGGCGTAGGCGCTGGGTTCGTTATCATCCCGCCGCGAGTTTAGTTGAAACCTAGTTTGACTTATTTATAAATCGACAGCGGTCGTCGGCCGGCCGCGCGCTTCCTCCACAAATTAAACTGTCAAAGTTGGGAAGAGTCGCGAACCGGCCTTCGGAGCCTCCGGAGGACATGTGCCCGCGTCGCTGCCGAATAGTTGCCAACGTACACACTAAGTTCCTAGACCCTTCGCTACTTTGTTTTACAGCTGTTCCACTTAGCGAACTATGCCTCGAGTTGGGCGCGAGTTCTTGCATGTGTATCGGCGGCACACACCCGCATCCGAATAGTTCCATAAACATAACCCAACTTAGTTTTGGACGACTTTTCAAAGTCAATGCATACTAACTTTCGATGTCTGGGAGTGCGATATTACGATTGGATCAGTTCGGGTGACTTTAATGCATTCGTTTGTTCGGAACTTTGTTTTATTGGATCAAACTTCGGAACAGGGCTAAGTGGGTTGGTATCTTCGTACTTGTGTGCTGAACATTGTTCACAAATTAAGCTCTCGTTGTTACTATTTGTTATGAGATTGAGGAAGATTTGCACTAAATACTTAACTTACAGAATAACAAGTGTCAAAGGTTTTGAAAACATTATTATATATGATGAACCCAAAGTTAATGGCTTAATTAACGTTTTAAGGTTGTGGATGGAGCTCCCGATATTGTGGCACAGTTACATGCACTCTTTCTTAGTCTTTTGCTACGGTTAATACTGGAACTCGAGCTCGAACCTAAGTCCCCACAAAACACACTGTATCCCGTTAATAATCATATAACTGTAGTGAACAACTGTGATAGTTTATTTCACGTGTATTCACTATCTCGTTCGCACATTTTAACATTTATGATGATATAAAATGACTGAATGTGTGGAAAATCTAAGAAAAAAGAACTCGAGAATAACACCACGTACATAAACATTCAACGAAAATTACTAATTGGTCCAAACATGTACTCTTACATTAAAATAGATTTAAAAACATCTCTCTCTCTCTTTCTTATCTGAAGATTTGTTAAGACCAATATGCAATTTTAGCATAATTTAAAAAAAAAAAAAAACTTTTATTTTACAAGGAAAATTTAATGCTGCTAATTAACATAATAGATAAAGTGTTTAGGTAGTGTTATTTTTATCATGTTTCATAGATTTTGCGTAAGTATAATTAGGAGTTTTATATCTTTAGAAATTTTTGAAATGCGCGAGCGAGGTGGGTAATTCCCGTGGCATAAGCTCTTAACTATCGTATATAAATTGCAACTGGCTAAGTTAGTCATTAAGTAACCCCTCTCCAAGCGATTAGATTGCTCGATCAACTGTTGGAATAATATAAACTACGGCACGGGAGGTGAAATAAGCTAATTGGTGCTATAAAAACGACATTGATGGCACCTTTGGGCCCAAGAAGACAACGTATGTACGTTTTCTGCATATAATCTCGTATCCTACACATAAAAAATTGTTACGTGTTGTATAGTAACGTATAGTAACGTGATGTCGGACAAAAAAATAAGGCTATTCTAACTATTAATTTTCTTATTGTTATTTTTTGTGAGTGCAATTTTTAAATCAAACTGTCCAAACTGTGAATTGTAATCTAATTTTATTTTATAGCAATGCACTTGTAGAAAAGCTATTTTAACATTGCAGTTTTTTTTTTTTTTTTGCCTTTTTTTATCGCGTAATTTAAAGGTAACTACTGACATGATATTTTAGACGATCAAATGTTTTTACAGGGATATATGATAACTTTCAGATATAATAAAACAAATACCTACTAGAAATATTTTCTTTGCCTTACTATTTGGTCCCTAGGGTACCATTACAAAACTCCAAAGCACGATTCCTCTTCATAATCAGCGCAATTACGAAAATCTGCGTCGGAAAGTCACGATCAACAGTCAGGCGCGTAGATAAAGCTGCCAGCCCTCGAGCGGTTGACGTCACCGCCAGTGTACGAGAACCTACTTACCCCTCTTTGTGGAGAAGAAACCAGATGTTTTAAGAGGGGTGGTGAGATTTTCCGCGGGTCTTTAAGGTTTGGTCGTGAGGTACGTGTTATCTGTGTCCGCCAATAAGTCACGCAATAATTACCGCGGGAGCATCACGCGCCGTGCACATATTTATGAAACAAACGTACATAAATAAATACCGCGACAATTGCAAGGTTTATGGGCGGTCGAATTGCCGCCGCGAGCGAGACGCTTGTGAGACTTTATTGTACCAATGTGCTGTGGTTACGTGACAGGTTGTTTTTAGTAGCGAATTCTCTTGATGACGCAAAGCCAAAAGGAGGGCGAGGGTTATTGAAGAAAATAGGTTTTGAAGTTTTTGAAGAAAGTTGAATAGTCTTTGAAGAAGCTTTTGCTAATTGTATTAAAGTAAAAAAAAAAAAAAACTTTTTTTTTGAACATAACTTTTCGAGTTTAAGTATCTAAAACTTTACACATACAAACCTACCTAATCTAACAAGCCTCATTCACATCATAATTGCATACACCATACTTTCAAATCGATCAAACACTCGCACTGCCAGAGGGAGAAGATATGACTCGCGACTGAGTTCAATGGCTCATACTCCATAAGGATACATGTATCTAGGGACGATGAAGGCTTATTTTGGCTAGTTCAGTGGTTGGCGTGTTCAAATTCCAACCCGCAGGTTGTAGGTCCAAATCCCAACAATGAGCTTGAGTTGCCGGCGAAGAAAAACATCGTGAGGAAACCATAGCATGGTGGTGGAACTTTCAGATGCCGGCCTGGTTAGTTACCACCCTCAAGTTGAAAATTTGTTGACAAGGACCAAGCGGTGTATTCCGGCAGCGTCACTTGAGAGCCAGTTCTCATTCCAGACTAGGCGTGTTTAGCACATGCGTCCATGATTGATATTGCCAAATCTATTGGCACTCGAATAAAATTATTTGTATTATTAGAACTGGTTAAAAAACTACTGAGTCAAAGTCAATGCCATTTTTGTGAATCTACCTCGAAAGTTTTTTTTCTTCATAATAATAGAAGAATCACGTAAATCAGTTCAAAAACGGCAAAGTAATCGGTGTAATACTTTTTTTTTAAACAGTCTGAATTGAGAACCTCTATTCTAACATTGGTTAGCAAAAATAAAACTCAACAGATAAATGGGCATCTGTCTGTCTGTTGATATGAAAGTAAACTTTTCAAACACACATATATATATAAGTTTGGTAGCCGAGCGGTAGCATGTGCGCTTTACAATTTGCCGGCATCCGGTTCGAACCTCTGCACCATTAACTTATTGAGTACTTAAATTAAATTAAATTAAATAAGTGCTGTTTCGATGCCATCGCTCAAATACGTCGAAAGAAAACATCATGACGAAATCGGCATGTCCAAGTACCTCAAAAGTTTAATGACCTATGTTATTCACCACCATGCACATGTAGCATGGTGTAGTAGGGCCGATCCCTCTGTCCCTGAAAGAGCCCTGTGTCAGCAATGGGAACAAAGTGGGAACATGGTAGGCTGAAGGTAGGTTATGAAGTTTATCAATTATTAAAGTGTAAAAGCTCTTGAGTGTAAGATATAAAACCAGTATATAATCCTCAAGCTACTTACGTGGATGTGGATGGCCTGAAGAGTTTGTGCGTTATCGGCTTATCATTTTCATTCTGTAACAAAGACAAAAATGTTTTATTTACGTCTCTGTGAATTGTCCAATGAGACCGCATCTGGAGCACGATACAAGACTCGTGCTTAGTTTTGCGTTTTACGCGGTTTTTTGCGTCACACCTGCATTTTGTGGTATGAGCGGCATTTCCAAGTATCTATAACATAGGGTTCTTCAAAACGGCTGTTAATAGAGTCTTTAAGGGTCGGCAACGTATCTGTGGTATTACAGGTACCCATAGGCGACGGTGATCGCTTACCATCAGGCGGCCCGTTAGCTTTTTTGCCACCAATGGCATAAAAAATAAAATTGTTTGGGCTTACGGACTAAATACACACGTGTCATACAAATAACCAAAGTTTATTTTAAAGTGATTTCTTTTACTAATTAGTGGGTCATCTTTCATCCTAATACACCCTAACCAGGATCGACTTATAATTACTTTTAAAATTGTTTTGTTTTAATAAAGTAGGTATCTTTAGTTTCTACGTTGCGTTGTTTTTAAGCCTTTCGTGACTTCACTGAACGGCTTCAACGGAAGATCAGCGCTATTTGGTAAACAGCATTAGGTATGCATTAATTATTTAGCCATCATCATCATCATTTTAGCCATAGGACGTCCACTGCTGGATATAAGCCTCTCCCATCGATTTCCAAAAGGGCTGGTTAGAAGCAGCCTGCATCCAGCGTTACTTAGCTATAGTTATATACTATTGTTCACCTGCCTATTTCAGTCATTATTCCTGTCATTATTGTAATTGTTACTGATGTTAAAATATCAAATTATGATTCTTTTCTTTCTTCTTTCTTTTTTTAAATAAATTTTTCTTTATCTACTTTATCTGTGGCTCCCGAAGAAGCTTACTTACCCATAAGCGCAGATGTATTTTGGACGCTACATAAATCACTTCTTGTTGAGGGCAATAGTCCAATGATTACGATGATTCTCACAACAATACAATTACATCATTATAACTTGTCCACAATACCAGTCATTTAGAATTAAATAAATAACTTACCTACCATAATAAATAGTTCACAGATACAAATTACAATACACCCTAATGCTTTGATAATGATACACGCAGTTTCTAAAGTTATATTCAATAGAAAACAGACTAAAACAAAAGCACCTACCCAAATAGTATAATAGTAAAGCCACGCTTTACCAGCTATATCAGATTGTTAAACGTACAATGAAATGACGGGCTCACGTGCTGTGAAAGTACACAAAATGCGATTATAATTGAAGTTATGTTCGGTCACCAAACACTTTAAATTGTAGCGTTGGTACATTAAGAAATATATACCTAATTATTGAATTAATTATAATAATTGGTACATTATTTTTTGATAATATTATAGGAAAAGGGAAAACTTAAGAAAATTGGCCAGAGTTGTAGAAAATACTTTTATTTAAATATGGAGAAAAGATAGTGGCGCCATTTAAATAAAACAAATCGTAGTTCAGTGGTAAAGCAATTTGCAGCTGTAGCTTTCTTACATGAGGAAAATTGGAAAAAAAAACTAGATTCAAATATAAATCACCAAGAAGTTACATTACTACGAACGTTACCAATTTTAAGTCTATATTTTTTGTATTTTTAGCTAACAATAGTTTTAAGTTTTGTTTGTACTAACACAATGGATTTTTTAGTTGTCTTAAATAATATTTTTTTAATTTGAATTTGTATTACTAGTTTTTCAGTCCACACGGCGCAACATGCTGTCTGTTACTAACCAGTTTGTGATTTGGTTTCGCCGTGTGCGGGCTGCTATGGGCTTTCATTTCTAGTGAGTCATTGGTGATGCGTTGGTGATTTAGATTCGGAACTTGTTTGTTTTTAAATTTTCCGCGATCGATAAGGCCTAAAGAAAATTTTGTTTCATGGTTTTTAATTTATTTCAATCCGTAAATTTTTTCTTTAATATAATAAGTTTTTCTTAAGTTAAGTTAAGTTCTTAGTTTTTTAATAAGTTAAAAAATTACCAATTTTTTTGCCAACTCTACACATTACACACATCAACACCAAAAATCTACCACTCGATGCTCGTATTGAAACGGGGCGTTCGTAAATTCGATTTTAATATTGAGCTTCTAATGCTCCGCTTGCTTTCGACCAGTAATTGATACGAGTCCCTTTTAGCCACCGTTTCCACGAGCAAATAAGTCACAACGAAAGTAGCGATCACTGACATTGTCTCATAAATATATTTTTAAATATTCAACCAAGAAATTTGTACGCAATTTTAATTGTGTTTTATTTAATGTTAAAGTACTATTCCGAACTAGACCGCAGACAGTGGCAGCAGGCACAGTGCAATAACGGCAGTGTCATGGCTGAAATACCGTTGTGATCTGTGGTCGAATTGATTACGTTCGCGATGGCAATACCAATGTCGTCTGTGGCGCCTTTTTTCACTCTTCGATAATCTCATTTAAAAGTCTTGATGCTCTGCAGTAGGCGAAGTACTGATGCTGTAATGACAGTCTACTGTGACAGTGAGATCGCAGGGGCAGGCAACACTGTCGCCGCAATTGGAAGTAATTTCATACAAATACATAGAAAGTTGCTGCCTCTGTCACCTCTGAGCTACACTTTTTTATTATTTTACACAACTAATATTTACAACAAGTTTGATCAAAACAGAAAGAGTAGTAGGTATCATCATCATCCAGAAGACGTCCACTCCTGAACATAGCCTCCCCTTAGACCTTCACACTAAACGGCAGCCTGCCATCTGCATCCACTGGATGCCCACACCTCTCAAGATGTCGTCGGTCCATCTAGTGGGAGGCCTACCTACGCTGCATATTCTGGTTCCTGGTCTCCACTCAAGCAACTTTCTTTTCCATCGGTTTTCGGTTCTTCGAACGATGTGGCCTGCCCATTGCCATTTCAACATGCACATTTTAAAAGCTATGACGGTGACTCTGGGTCTTTGGCGAATGTCCACGTAGTAGGTATGGTTGTATGAATATTATCGAATTTTAGCTTTAAATTAGCTTAAACCGCCTTGAACGTACGATGCTATTCTCAGGCATAAAAATATCTGTTACCTGTTTTCATTGAGATCTTCATTAGAAATGCGAGTCACTAGGATATAAATAAAGTAGGGTATAGAAAAAAACCCAAACTGCCAAATTGATGTCTTTCTTTCATACTTGCGGCGTTTTGCCAACAGTTGAAAAAAAGTCGCTTGTGGTGATAAATCCTTAGCACGCATCTAATACCAGTCATTATTTTCGAATTCATCGGCTCCCGGATTTTAAACGCGGGATTATTTAACTTACAGTTCCGGTTTTCAAATTAATTTCGGGCTACAACGTGTGTTTAATTGGTTTATGTAAGTTTGGGTTTAAGTAACGGTTGTGGATTGATGATAGTTTAGGTAAATACAAATTAGGACTTTATGACATCAAAATTATATGTACGTGTGAGGAAACATTCATCAATGTCAAAACTGTTTCTTAGACGTATCTCTGGTGTATTTCCGCTTCAACATCGTGTCAAATACAATAAGAGATCAGGGATCAATTATTATATTTATGTTGCACTTTACAGAACTTGGTTATGGTGACAATTTAATCTAACCTGAAACCAAAGTTTACTAAATCTGAAGAAGTAAACAAGTTATATTTTATTTAAACAATTGTTTTTAAAATAAAACTTTACTCATATATAACATAAATAATTTAACCCTAATTCCTTATTAAAATTTGTACTTAATATGATGTTGAAGCGGAAACACACTAGAGATTCTTGAATTAGTTTTAAAGATGAACATTCGCAAAGTAACGCCTGATTTAATCAAGTAATCAAGGTTTTTTTGGTAAGAACGTCCCTTACAAAATTCATTGATCCTGCTAGGTATGTATTATTACTATTTAATGACCTTTCATAATCAGCCTATCTAAGTTTGATGTTTAATGCTGGACATATGTTTCTCTTAAAGTGTGGCACGTGCATCCCGATCTTAGGCTATTCGTTCCCAGACACTGTCTAAACTAATGCCCTTTGAACCATTGAAATCTTTAAGCAAAATGAAGATTCACATAAATTAAGTTATCATGGGAAGTTTACTTGTACCTGCAGTCAAATATTATCTAAAGTCTTAGAGAGCTCTTCAGTAAAGGTCACGTAACCGTACTAAAGTGGTAGAATGACGCGCGAACTCAAAACAATTCATATCCAATACAGGTACAGTGGCTGGCAGGGAAGTAGGGAAACCTCCCCACCGCAGAGATTATGGCGGCGCCATCAAATATGCATAAAAGCCGTAAAATGCCACACTTAACCGCTCCCCGTCGCTTCGCGTTGTCACCTGCATAGCTCGAAGCTGTCTTGGATTAGGTTGCCAGCTTTTAACGAATGCCTATTTTATTTCAAGTCCAAGTATGTAGTATACGATTTGTGTCATTTTTGTGATACGAGTATGTGCTGCCTAAGAATAGAACTCCGTGCCGTTTCTTCTAGATCAACGTGTTCCATGCTCGGCCACACCGTCACTTACTATCAAGCGAGTTGGTGGCCAAACGCAGATCTATAGTATATACAAAAATATTTTAAAAAAAACATTTCCCGGATTTGTACGGTTGTATCGTTGAAACGAATCGAGGCGAATCGTACGTGACTCGATTTTAATAGGGTGTTTTCTTCTTCTGCTCTTCTTCTGCTTGATAATACGGTGTAATCCTATATAATATATAAAAATATTTTCTTTATGTCCTTGAATTAATGAGAATCATAAAAAAAATGTGGAGTTAGTTTTTTTGTAATCTTCATATATGTATATATTTAAAACTGTTGATAATGGCGATAACAAATAGATTTCAGCAAAAACAGCAACCAAATACTGTCGCTACTTATGATTTTAGCACAATGTTAACAAAATATTTAGCTATCTTTTCTCTCCATGCCTTGAAACTGTGCATAGTTCCGCGCCATACCTGGCAACTCTTAAAAGAGTAGCTTGATACGTCTCCAGACAGATGCTCAGACACAGTGGTAATTAAAAATTGCCACCGTTACCTTACTTTACCGTTAATTTGCATACGAGGCGTGACTCGGGTGTGAGGTGTTGGAGCAGATGACAGCCTTGGAAAATCATTAAACAGATTTGAAGTCTAAATACTCAATAGTTTTCCATAGAAGGAGTGTTCTATTCTGTAATAGGAGTACACTAGTTAAGTAAAAAAAAAAGTATTGACAGATTATAATTTTTGCACATGTCACACATTGTTATGCATAAATAACTATAAGCTATAGATAAAAGTGAAATACCACTGGACATACAATTGTTCAGTTTTCATTATGGTAATACTGAAAAACTTATTTAATCCCGTCTTTATAACAATGTCTAATTAAGCCTGCAACAAAAATAGACTAAATGCATAGTTTACTAAATATGTTGTTTGTTTCTAGTCTACTTTTGTTTTGGACGTGTTTGAGCGCTGATCTGATGATATTGATTGATTGATTAACTCTTTATTGTTCACACCATTAAATTTGATACAGAGGAAAAAAAAATCTTCACATTAGAGGACATTGTTAAGTAGCTTTGGCTATATTAATTTTAGCTTGGTTCATTCACCGTTTCAACACCAATCACTAGAGCGCCATGGTATAGTTATAAAGAGTTGTGGGCATTCGCCTAGAAATAATAAAAAAAATGTAGCGAACTATCCACCATTATCCTCCTCTATTCACCATTCGTGTTTTTCAAGACTTCTCATCATTGAGATTCTAATTACACTTAATGGAGTCGACAAGTACTTCAGCACCCGCATATATACCCTATATATACATTAAATATATAAATACACAATCCCATTATAACAATCATCTTGTCGTTCATTACGGCGCTGAGATACTAAATTTAAATTAACAGCCCCTTGTTAGCTGAACTACGGTACACTTACACTCCATCTGTGCGCGAATAGATGTTCATTTCGCCGACTCGCGGTGGTGTCGCGCGACTGGTGACAAAGCACGAAAGCTGATAGTTACCGTTAATGGGATTTATTTTAAGTGCCACTGAATAGATACGATATACTAACTTCATGTTCATGTAATCTGTGTATAATACGTTTTTTCTTAAAACTAAATTACAAATTGGCATTCGTTATTAGTCTAGCCAGAAATGAAAACGAGGACATAGATGTAGACATGCGAAATTTCTAGAGATCTAGAAATCTGAAAATTTACATCTGAGATGTCATGTTTTTGAAATATCTCGCATCGCTCGCAGTACGACGACTATTACACACTACTTACGCAGTCAGCGTGCAACTGGGCTTACACCTGTGGCCTGTAAATTTGGACACACCGCTGAGTCTTTTGAAAATATTGTTTAGGGCTGGTTCTCATAATATAGGTACGTCAATTCGGAGACCGTTAAATGTTTGTCTGTTACTTGGTTTGATTCGATTACCTATTTATATGTTTGGTCTCTTCCTATCCAATTCCACACCCAAACCCAATTGGTCTGACCCAATTATTAACCAACATTAAAAAGAGGTTCTTAAGTCAACTGTGACGCGAAATTTTCGCCAATCGTAACCTTTTTTAAATTACTTTTATTGAAAAAAAAAGAGTATGGTCTCATTTAAATTCAAATAAAATAAATATCGTTTATTGAACTGCCCGTGAAGGTGGTTTTTATATTTTTTATACAAATATTATATTTTTTGTAATTGTAGTTACCCAAAGTCATAACCGGTAAAAACGTAACCTTTAACCACTTTTAAAGGTCACCTTTCATAGGTGACCTTTGTTATTGGTGAAATTCCATGTCTAAAACTTTCACTAACTTCGCGTCATGGCGTTATTTTTGTCATTCCCAAAACAGTCTACAGATGCGAATTCGATACAAAATTCACTTGAATTTCTTACTCTATTTAACTCGAAGTCAGAAACAGGCAATTTAGCCGCCGCCGTCTTTATCGTATCTTTAATGAACACTCATAAGCGCACACAGTGCTCAACGTATTGTGTCGGTGAGACGTTAGTGCAGCCACGTCAGGAGCTTTGCAGGATTTGCGTTTTGTAAAACCGAGATTTTCGAAATTCCTGTCGCTTTAATTATCATTTCGTAGCTGGTTTAGTTCAGCTTCACTTCTAGCTTTAGATTCTGAGAACAATTAGGAACCTATCTCCTTCAAACGCTGTTTTAATTTTACTTAGACTTAATTCTGCGAAAAATAATTTCTACAGGCTAATTATTTCTTAGCAATTGATTTTCTGCTCATCGTTTTAATCTCAACGAGGAAGACAGGTGACAGATATGAAATCAAAGATTAAGCTTGCTGGTGCTTTGTAGGTACCTATTTACATCATCAAAGTTTACAACATCTCGTTTTTGAACTGACGTAAGACTATGCAAATAAAATATCTAGGTCGTAAAACATTGTGACAGAATTTAGCATGAAGAAAGTTCTTTCCCTCCCTCTCGTTTCCGTAACAATGTAGGCCTCGCATGGGAAATGCTAATACGGCACCGCTCGGTACAAATTGATAGTCGATCGTCGCTCATATAAAACACTCTGCGAGCAAGATCGCCCATGAATAATAAAGAATTGCCGAGGCTTGGCGACGAGGCGGCCGCGACGGCTCATCTGAGACAAATGCTTGGGGCGTCTGGAAAAATAAGTTTTGGTTTTGTAGACTTTTTTTCTTGTATGGAAATAAATTGTGAATACAATGACAACTTGTTTGGCTCAGTGGTAGCACAACTGTCTGGTAAGCAAGAGGTGCCGGGTTCGATTCCTGGCCAGGCAGATAATTGAATATTTGCTATGGGTCTGGGTGTTAGTTGTCCTTGTCTTTGTTCCGTGGCATTCCCGACACAGGGAATCCTAGTGAGGAGCTTTGAGCGTGAAATGTTATATTTAAAATTATTTATGTGGTTATATTAATTTATTATTATATCATGCCAGTGCTTATATTTTTTTTAACTCTTCATCGGCTAGCGTTTGTACACATTTTAATGCCTGTTGTTAAGCAATGAAGCGGTCTAAGATGAAACAAAAAAATAATTAGAAATAATTAGTTTACTTTCGTTTTGAAAAAATTGTATTGTTCTTTTCAGGGAACACCAAAGCTAATAATTATAATCGTCATTGCGACTGCGGCAGAGAGTTCACGCTTGCTGTGCTCATAAAAATGTCCAATTAGAGCGCTTTGTTCGAGGAATGTCCATTACGTAAGGATGGCAATACTTTTTTTAATGTTATGTGTTACAAGTTACAATAATTTACCATACCTAATGAAACCACCAGTAACATCGCCATTTTACTCCATAAAAACATACATTTTAGTTTATTTGTGATCTTTCTCACAAAGTCCTTCCTTTGTATACCAACAACATTTTTTACTGCTCTAAAATTCGTCGCAGCAAGGCGCTAACTCCAGGACGAGCCCCCGCACGTCCACTATAAAACATAACTCGGATTTTCATACAGACTTGTGTTCGTTCGACATAAAAACACCCCTCAGTTGTAAAAACTTATTGACATTACGTTGTCGTAATGTTTAGTTCAGTTAGATACAGTGTCATATTTAAATGCAGTCAATGTTTACAAATCTACATTTTATGAAAAAGATAAGAAGATAAAAGCTGAAAATAAAACATTTTTAGGGTTCCGTACCCAAATAGTGTAAAATGGGACCCTATTACTAAGCCTACGTTGTCTGTCCTTTTAACAGCTCTATCTTTCAAAAAGTAATAGATAGCCAGTTGAAATTTTCACTAAATTATAATATGTAATATTTCGGTTGAAACAAACCAAGAAATAATAATATAGTCAAAAAGTAAAAACTAAAACTAAGTTTAAAAAAATATTTTTGTATATGCTCTAAAGTAAAAACGGTAATACGTACAAGCGTCAAACTTGCCAAGATTATAGTAGGTACACACTCTAAAATAAAACAATAAAAATAATAGCCAAGTGCAAGCCGGTGACAAATTTCGGTTCACCAAAGTTAAGCAACGTCGGGCGCGTTCGGTACTTGGATGGGTGACCGCCTGGGCATGATGTTGTCTTTTTGCACTACTTTTTGTATTTTGTGGTGGTACGGAACTCTAAATGCGTGAGCATGACTCGCACTTGGCCAGTTTATTTAAATAATCTCTACCTATCGCTTGAGTATTTGGTTTGTCTTTATACCTTCAACGTTCTATGGGCAGTTTAACTGTTTTAGTAGTGTTAGTGTTAGCTTGTATTTTGTTTAGATAATAAAGACAAGTGCCCTATTAAAATAACACCTGCCTGCATTAAAGAAAGACATATGATACTTCAAGTAAATGTAAAGAATGACATAATATAACCTCTTAATCTAATTTAATTTAATTATTACTATTTGAATTTGAAATTTTACTATTTTACATAGATCTGATATTTTATACAATTTAACATAATTTGACATTTTAATTTAACTTTTTTACTACTCTTTAACCGTGTTAAAGAAGATTTAATTTTATTATTTTAATGTTATAAAATTGAGTGGTGCACAAGTTTAGTTTAGTAGCTTTCTACCACTGACACTTGGGAACACCTTGTTGTGAAGATGTGAGTTCGAATTGTATTGGGAATTCTACCAAATTTGTAAATTATTTCTTTATCTAGCTTTGTGTTTTTGTGACGTTTCAAAAGTGTATCATAGTATATCTATTTGAGAAAGATTTATGAATTGACAAATACATACATTACACAAATAAATACATTACAACGTTTATGAGGTCTACATCAAATATTGCTCATTTAACCCATAGCAGTTATGTACCCATTCCCATATCAGCGCACGCAACCCCAGCCATCATTGTAATTCCACTTAATCATATGTCATTGGAACCGCAAGCTTATTGAGCGTAATTGTCATCAAACGCGTACGTTTGCGTAATGAATCAACCGGAATTAAATCACTCCTCGTTGACTAATCCGCGTTTACACGATCGACAGTTAACGTAACGTGTGCGTATTGAGGAGTAGTAGAGGCTTAGGGAGGTGTAAATACAGTATTTACGTAGATAAGGAAGGTATACAATATTAGAGCTGCTGGAAGAAAAGTGATAAAATGTTTATTTTTATTTGTAGTTCAGCTCCATGGACTTCTGGTTCCGTGCCCTTTGTCAACTTTAAATTTTATGTTATAAAATAATTAAAAATAATTAATAACTCCTACAAATTATTATAAGCCCCAAGATGACGGACAATTTTCTTATCTAGCACTATGTTATGATATGGGTATCAAATGACTATGTATGAGTAACTGGGGTTACTGAGAAAAATACGAAAAGCTTGTTATACCTAGTTTTATTTTTAATTTAAAAACAACATGGTGAGCACGCGCGCGATTTAACGCGCGGATCCACGCTCTGGATAGTAATTATCGTACAATATAAACAAAACGCGTGAAAATCACGTCAGTTTTCATAACAAGGCAATAATATTGAATTACTGAACATGTAATAGCCAATACAACCCCAAATATACACCACATATCATTAATTAATTTACGCGCTACCTTCGTAGTTCTGTCGTGGCGTGGAGCAGTAACGGTAAATGACGGCGTGTAGTGTTTACCTGTGGAATCCGCACAGACAATTAGCTCTTTATACGATTAAACGCTCCGCGTCACAGGCGTCGGCTTGTCGACGTGACGAAAGCAGAGCTTTTCTGATTCAATGGCAATTTCGGTGACGTAGTTTTCAAAATACAATCAAAGTTTTTTTAGTCTTTAGCTTTTATTCACAGTTTTTGTTACCATGAATTTAAACAGTTTATACCGGGTATGGATATATTAAAAAATTTCATTGGGCTCATCATTTCAAACAACTTTTAGTTTACATTTCGCAGAGTGTGCATCAGATCTTCCTCCTGCCCATTTTTCTACCGGACTGCCAAAGCGGGCACGAAAAATCAACACCATTTTATGGGTGATATTCTGGAAACCCGTACGAAGCACTTTGTTTCCCACCACCATCACGCTTGATGTTAAGCGATGATGCGGTCTACGTTGGAGCACGCTTGCTTAGAAGAAACTGATTCACTCGTGATTTGAAGACACTCAGATTGTAACCATCGGGGAACTCCCATTTAGGCAGCGCATTCCACAGACTAGCAGTTCGCACAATAAAAGTGGAAACAAAGCGCTTACTCACGTATGATAGCCGGTTACTACGACTATAATATATCATATTATGACTTCACATGATGAAATTCACTACCGCAAGTCCAAGTGTGAAACAAAATCGTACCATGGCTCTTTATTAAACATTTTGCTAAATATAGTACTAACTACAATATAATAAATAAGAATTAGTACTCTTAGTACCTCGTTGTTACTGCTGAAAGGCGTGTATGAGAATCATGGCAGTGAAAAGGTGAGAGACGTCCAAAAGGGAAATGGAGCACAATGAGTACCTTCGTGGCGGGAACCGTCTGGGATGGTATAGAGTAACGCTTTCTTAGAACAGCCACGAGAACGGGTTTGAATATTTTTGTAGGCAAGTAAAATTTAGGTATCTCTAATAGTAATTACATTATTGTATGTAGTAACAATCAAAGTGTTGGTGAATATCATATTTCTTTGAACTTTTGAGATTCCTAGACATACTGGTTTCTTCGTGTTGTATTCCTTCACAATTTTTGGGTGATGACATTGATACTGCAGATAATTTACTGAAGTACTAAATAAGTAATTGGTGCAGGGCTCAGGATTGAACCGGGTGCCGTCAGGTTGTAAAGCACACATGCTATACTACCGCTCGGCCATTATCCAGCAAATATTGCACTAATATCTGTAATATTTATAGTCTATGGTTGTAATATACACTAAGAAAGGCTGATTCAACAGCGAGTGCATCGGTCCTAACAGAAGAGCATAAAGATATTGAGCGCGCTTTGTCGCCTGCCGCATCCCTGCTGCCATTGTCTGCTCCGGCGAGAATCAGCACGATAGCGCTACCCACCGGCCGCATTGTCTCCCTAATTGTTATATTCCTAACAAAGAGAACCAGAAACAAACGACGACACCAGTTAGCTCCAGCTAAACGCCCGTGTAATAACATGTCCTCGAACAATCGCACGTTTCCAATACGTTAGCAAATTGACTATCGATACTCGATGTTCGCTTTTGTTACGCGATTTGTACAGTTCAATTTAAAAGTGAGTCTATCATGATTGACGGCAATAAAAACGGGGAAGCAAAAATGCGAATGCCATCGGGTAATGAATCGGTGGGTACCCGACGTCGATATAGCGCTAATGATGTTCATTTTCTAATTTTGAACGTTTCGACGTTTATTCGTTTTAAAACGCTGCGCTGAGCGATCGTCCCTCGGTCTCGGTACACGGGCGTACGGCATCAATCATTTTTAGAGGGTTTCGCTTATCCAAGTTTTCTTCCTGCCTCTACTTCCAACTTTTACATCGAATGATCTCCACTGAACCAACACAGCGTTTCGGTAACCGCGTTTTGTATTATTTTTTGTGAATAAATAATATTATTATTCGTCGAGGGAAAGGGGATTGGATTTCGTTAAATATGGTTTAGTAATTGAATTGAAATCTCTCAATGTCGACGTTCAATTAAGCTTTAAATTTTGTGCCTGATGAAGGCATTTTCTTTGTTTTGTAGAAAATAATTAATTAATTTTCAGATTTGGCATTTGATTCTATTTAGGAGTAAGTACTTACCTTTGATAAGCTGTATTCTCTAATGAGTTTCTAAATTAAGATAGATAAGAAGTTTATAAATTTAATTTTCATATCATTAGGTGGGTAGTAAAGTGGGTACATTAATTTTTATAATTGATTCGGTCTAAAATATTTTATGAAATTTTGTTATTCTGTACTCATTGCAATGCCGAAAAAGATTTCTTTATTACTTACACCGTGCGGTTTTATCTGAAATCATGTAGAAAACGTACCCATATTTTCCAGGATGAGAATGCCCGGGCTATAATATGCACCGGGCTATAAGCTACTTGGACTTCCATACCAAAATTCAGTGTTAGTTTCAGGCTTAGGAACAAGCTCAGAAGAAAATATTTTATCAACAATGTTTTTATTCTACGTTTATATTTCGTACAGCCAAGGAATGGAACTTCCACCCAGCCGGCTTCTGGCCGGGTTCCTTGTTTCGTGAGAGATACAATCTAGGTAATTTCAAGTTCATCTTCGACCACATCGTCGCTTATCGACAAGAAAGTTGGTGATAAAACGCAACCATATAATTATACAAGGTAAAAAAATAACTGCCAGTATTTGCTCGCGCCACAACACAGAACACCTACACGAAATGGACTGCTTCGGTGTCAATAAAATCAAGTTAACGCTTAGATTCGAAAATATATATAAAAAGAACTCGTAGACAAGCTTTCGCATTTATAGTATTAGTGTAGATATCTACTTAACTGTATTAATAAACACGTTACTCACACACTGCATTTCCCTCCAGTAATAGGGAATATGCGTGTGGTTTAAATTTGGTTGAAATAATTTTTTTCCGAATCGTTATTGTTCTAACTTTATATCTAAAAGATATTTTATTTATTTATTTGCATTTTAATTGCTTAAAATATTAAACAAAAAGTGGAAAATATAAGAGGAAAATTCAAATTAGTGAAACGCTTCACCATTGGTCGAAACGAAACGTGACGTCAAAAGCCACAACATCGCCTAAATCGGCGTCGATATTCATACTGTTTTAGTAGTGTTTGAGAGAAAAATCGTTTTATATTGAGTTCCTGTAGTTTTTTCCATTAGCTAGTGTAATTTTAGCATTCTCGTGAGACTAGAGATCATTTAGGACGATGACTGAGACTGGTTTTGTCAAAGCACAATCGGACAATCTACCAAAAATACCTAGATGCATTCATTATGACAGCATATTTTGCATCAAATCCAGATTTTATAGTTGCTGAGATCAAAGGAGTGAAAGCTGCAAGGTAATTGTTATAATTCATGATATATTTTAATCCATTACATAGGTTTTTACACATAAATGCACTCGGCACTGATTACCAAAACATAACCTGTAAATAATCATTGGTCATTAAAATTGTTATGAAATTGCTGTTCTACGGTCTACATTATAATAATTTATAAGTAATTTTACCTAACATTACTTATTTTCCGTGAATTTTTAAGTTTTTTTTTTATGTGAATACTGTTTACTCTAAATACTTAATGTGCCTACTTATTGTTTGTTTGTTGAGTGCATAATATTCAATACTAAACATACTTTTAAATCACACTATGCTATCAATATATAAAATATTTACATTAAAATGATTTTCACAACAATTCAAACACGATGTTGGAGATACTTCATCTCTTCTCATAACCTTACACCATCGTTTACGTATTTTCGCATCTCTTGGAATGGCAAAAAAATACTTTATCGGGTGTATTTCTAATAGTGTTTGTACATTTTGGCACACGACAATACCTATAAAAATGTTTTTTAGCTTCTTCCATGGTCTGAATATCTATAAAACTGAAAATCTGTGTGAAATAACTGTATCGTCTATAGTAAACAAACACAGAACGTGGCTTCTGACGTCATCCAAGGCCCGCGAAAAATTGCGGCGTTCAAACAGCTCAAATTTATTCGATGTTTTAAATATTATTTTAAAATTTAATTTGAGCATTTCCAACTGTAATTATAATTTTTACTATGATATACCGATGTAAACAGTTAATTAAAAATATAAAAAAAACACATGCATATTCCCTATTACCTCCAGATTCATCAAATGCAATATCCATTACGGGTACTGTCAAAAGTGATTAATGCTAATGTCGGACGCAAGATTTTTAACTAAGTTAAGATTAAAATAGCTTAGGGTATTATAATCTCAAAGTGGCTGGAGGCGATGGATCCGTCATCTCTCCCTTGCAAATTATAATGACACATCCATTGGGAGGTTTTAAGCCAATTCAACTTTGCGCAGCCCTGATACCAAGGGTTTGCTTAGGATACTGGAGGTGAAACGTAAATTGCTTTGATAGGTAAATGCAAACTTTTCATAAAAGCTTATTACTAAGTTCTTGTACCACGAATGAGAGCACGTATGTATCAAAATGTGTGTACAGTTAAATTGTAGCTACTGTTGTGAAAGGACTTTTTTCGTCACTAGTTAGAAAATAGTTCATTTCATATATACCTATAAAAGGTGACATGTGTAATGTGTGCATGCAGGTTATCCATGCATATGCATGCGAGTAATTAGATTATTATAATTATGCATCTATGTATGTTCCCTATGGACTCCGAAACGGCTGGACCGATTTTGATGAAATTTTCAGGCAATATTTAAACTAGCCCAGCTAGTTATCCTGAGAAGTTTGGTAACGATCGGATCAAAATTTTTTGTTTGTTTTTATAATATTTTCCCTAGAAAAACAATGTACAAAAAGTTTATAAAACAAAAACCATTTTATTTACACAAAACAAAAAACATCAAATACATTTTATATTATGTCCATAGATTCAGTAAGAGAGAAAATGGCATCAATGTCAAAGAAGGTTGCTGTCGCTACTAAGCAGGTTGCTTCAAGGAGGTATATAAGGCGGGTGAAACCACGGGGCACATTTAGTGTATCATAATTAAAAAAACATTAAGCATATTTTGAATGTTGAAGCTATCGTTTTACATAAGTTCTCAAGTAACCCGTATTACTTTAGAAAACACGAAAGAAACAACATTGAAAATCATTTACGCAAATGAGCCGCGAGAGTGCGCGGAATCTGTCGTAATTCCATTTCTTTTACAATGGGATACTAATAATAACTTTCGAACCTGCAATTCCAACACAAACAGTATCGATTTGCGAGGGTGCCGTCTCAGGAAACAATTTGTGGTAAAAATCCGCACTGATAGACGCGATATGAGCAACGGGAGCGATTTTTTTACTCATTTTTTGCAGCACGGGGGAGATCGCGACCGGCTGATCTTTGTTTTATGAGAACGATTAAGAAAAGCATATTTGAAGTGTGTACTCGGCTTTATTTGCGCCCCGAGAGGGAAGCCACGCTTCATTGATCCGTAATCGTTTTTCGCATTTTATTGCCGCGGTACTTTCGTCATTCGAGGGTTATGAGCGAAGTATGTCGGGGGTGGCATGCACTGTTTTGTTTCACGAAATTAGTAGCGTTTCGTATAAAATTAGAATTAGAATCTTGTTCGCGACATAATTCAGTCGGGCGGGCGGTGGAATCCTGTTATTTTCGCACTTAATTTCGCGGCGTTAAGCGTTGTATTGTGGCGTGAGGATGCCGAGGAGTGATTAGAATGCTAAGTACGCTCCGCGGAAGGGTTTCCTTAATTGTGCGGTGTTTCTCGCGGACCGCTCCCAGCAAACGGCGGTTGATTGCTCGCACCATAGAAAATATTTTATTTTGTTTAAATTAGAACGACCATACATTTTCAATTTCAATCATCACTTAATACTTAATGTAATGTACTTAATTATTACATATTTTTTTTCAATTAATATTATTCTTACAAAGCCTCTTTATAGCTGCAAAATTATTGACAAGGCCATTTTACAGCCGATAATGTGTACATGTGTCACATTATACTTGTGTGTATATTGTATAATTGTGTCATTTTAATTTTAAATTGTGATTTTTATCCTGTAAATGACGTCGTCAAGTGTATATTAGTTATACGTAAGACCCGAAATAAATGAATTGAATTGAATACAAAAAAGTTACCAACATAACTCAAAGAATTAGCAAGCTGAAGTGGCAGTGGGCTGGCCACATTGCCCGAAGAACCAATAACTGATGGGGTAGACCAGCCTTTCATGTCCACTTCAGGACATAGCCATCTCCTAATGCACGCTACTGAACTCAGCTGGCAGATCTCTGCATGCAATTGTTTTTTTGTTTGCCTAAACGTGGTCTACAATAGAACTCTCATTTCTTTTCTTTCACAAATAAAACAAAAACTATATAAATAAATAAAAATACTAAAATTAATATATGCGAATGAAAACTTCTGAAAACATAAATATACTGATCACCTATAATGTTTTCCTCTTTATTACCGTAGATGAGATTTTAAATCAGTACATTCAGTTTTTTTTTTATAGTTTGAGATAGAGGTCGCGCAAAGCATGGGCTCTTGACAATAATCCTGTCTCATTAAAATTGCCGCTTAATGATTTTTATTTCACTACTATGTAGGTAGAGTGTGAATAAGTAGGTAGTGCCTGTTATACAAAGTAATCTCAATAAAAGCTACGTTTTATAGTCAAAAAATTAATTGCAAGCGGCGTCACCGTGATTTAGACGACCGAAATGTGGTCGTTAGTGCGAATTGAACGAAAGGGTTAGGGGATGTTTTAAGCCTCCCCGATATAATTAAACTTTACTCACAACCCTGTTTTTACTATCTAACAATTTTTGTGAAAAATTATATAATTTTGCTTTTAATTTTACGGAAAAACAGGATGCTGTAGTGTATTCGCTTGTCATTACAAGATTAAAATGGGAAATCACGCATTTGCGACACGATTTCTCGTTCGGAACTGTCAAAGTCCCATACAAATTTGAAACTGGGGACAATTTCACAAATTAATGCTGGGCTCTTCTTTTGTTTTGCCTCGGGAGCACGACGTTAAAATAAAGGCGTTTTAATTATTCAGCGCCACACTCGACGCAATCAGAATAAGTGGTGATGTTTCTGTCACCAGGCGGCACAGGGCTGCGCGGTGTCGCTGCGTGGCTGCGGCGGCCTCAGCGTGCATGATTAGAATTCTTAAGCCCCGCCGAAGGCTCTTGATTAGAGGAAATTAAAACCATTATACTCGGGCGCGCACCGCACCCGCGCCACAATGCCGCCAACCTTCCCGCCTGACGTAAAAATGAGCGGGAAGCGCGCATAAAGAAGGAGGCCCGCCGGAAACGGAAGCGGCACCATCTTGGAGCCGCCGGGCGGGAAAACAATGGATTCGTTAATTAACATTTTCTTACGCCTCGCGGCTGTCGAACGAACGGTTTATCGGACAAAATATTTATGACGCAGACACGATGGAAATTCCACCATGAAATTGCACAAGTGAATTTCTGCCGGATCGTAAAGATTATGAAAATGTGCGCGGGAGAGCCTTTAATTGCTTTTCTGATTGCTTCTTTTATAATTATTGGAGATGAGGGCATAAGTGCAGGATTTATTAGTGAGTATATCACCTCAATACGTATCTGAGTAATGAGAAATTCAGATCAATAAGCTCACGTTCAATTCAAAATCAGATTATCAAAATCGCTTGTGGCTCCAAACACCCATATCTGTTTGCGATCGGACAGCGATTGAGTCATAAAATGTAATAGAGACAGAGTGGCGTCGCCCGCGGCCCGCAACCGTGGTCGAGTGAAAAATGCACGCCATCAATAACGAGCTATCGTTTCCTATATCGATGTTTATGACAAATATGAGTGAGACGAGATGAATGTATACTGGCCGGTGTATCTCTAGACGATGGACATGTTAAAGGATATCATTGTACATATTATAAACAACTTTTACTATGATACCAACAATGAAATCGTGAAAAGAAAACACTGAAAAAGAGAATAAATAACACTGCAAAAAACCTGTCTTCTTAACTTTTTTAAGTATGCTTTTTCAGTATACCGCTTAACCGTGACGCAAAAACTGTGAGTACGGCTCACTTAATAATTTTTCACGCACACTAAGAAACTAGTAGCAACACCGATGAACTTGCAAAAAAGGCATCTATGTCGTCTGCAGGGTGAGTTCGATTAAAGGCATCAAGCCTGAGTTAGGCCAGATGCGTTCGCACCCGCCACTCTACCTTACCACATTTTCATTGTCTAATGATCTAATGGTATAACGCTATTTAAATGTAATTCACAACAGGTAGAAACCATTAACATAGTGACCATACACCGAGTCTATATTATCTGAGCTGACGGAGTGCTGTCATTTGTTAACTGACCCCAACTCAGACAAATGCACTGCTTGTCCGAGCGGGGATGTGAAATGTGAGTAGTGACCACACTTTACTGGTTACAAAGTGTTATATTAGTGTTGAATGTAATAACTGAAGTGTTCCGTAGCTCATGGTGTTTGGCTAACGTACTAGTAAAAAAGTTAAAGCTTAAGTTTATGAGGTCTCCTTTTCAGTTTTTTTTTAGTTTTGGCATGGTTTTGGCTCCAAACATCATGACCAACCCTTGACTTGACCGTAATGTCTTACTTGACTTGACCGTTTAATGTAAGTCACGATCAAATCCAAGTCATGTTCCAATAAAATAATAATAATAAATGGTTGGTTGGCTTGGTTAGTCTCACATGTTAACGAACTCTCAATAAATTATAATTCACCAGTATTTTACACATTAACACTCGAAAGTACATATGTTTAGAAAAGGAAAATAATACCAAGAGACGACAGTTTTTTACGTTAACTAACAAATCGCCTTTCACGAATGCTACAAAAATGATTGTAACACTGTTTTAATCACAAAAAAACTATTACAGCACAATCACTAGATTTTTATTCATGAGATAAAAACAAGAGTTACTACTACCTTACTATACAAACCTTTATCAAGATCGGCTACTTTGTGTATCTGTTGCCTGTCTTAAGTAAGATCAATGCTCCTTGGTGCAATGTTATGTTACGTTTTTAGGGTTCCGTACCCAAATGGTGAAAACGGGACCCTATTACTAAGCCTAAATTGTCTGTCTGTCTGTCTGCCTGCCCGTCCTACCTTTTAACGGCTGCATCTTTCGAACCATAATAGATAGCCAGTTGAGTTTTTTTTACAGAATATGTATAGTTACGGTGGATTAACAAAGAAATAATAAAAAAGTAAAAACGAAATGGACGTATTTTTGTATTAGCTCTAATGTTAAAACTGTAATACGTACAAGCGTCAAACTTGGCATGATTATTGTACACACTCTAAAATATAACAACAAATAATAAATAATGGCAAAGTGTGAGTCGGTGACAAGTTTCTGTTCATTACCAAGTTATAGCTGGTAATTTCGTTATTGAATTTTGTGGTGGTACGGACCCTCAGTGCGCGAGCTCGACTCGCACTTGGCCGGTTTATTTTTATCCATCTTCTTCCATCTATGTACCCCTACCATCGTATCGGCAGTGAACTTTTTCAGATTTTGTTGTTGATAAATAATAATTTGGAAAATGCTATATTATGTAACTTAACTGTTTTTCTATTTGTTTTCCTTTATTTTATTGACTAGTTTTCTTGTCTATACTAATATTATAAAGAGGAAAGATTTGATTGTTTGTTTGTTTGCATTGAATAGGCTCCGAAACTACTGAACCGATTTGAAAAATTCTTTCACTGTTGGGAAGGTACACTATCCCCGGATGACATAGGCTATATAATTTTTTTTTTTTTATAGGGATCTTTACTAAAACTCTAATAATACCCGTGCGAAGCTGGAGCGGTTCGCTAGTCTATACTAATATTATAAAGAGAAAAGATTTGATTGTTTGTTTGTTTGTTTGTTTGCATTGAATAGGCTCCGAATCAGTAGAACCGATTTGAAAAATTCTTTCACTGTTGGGAAGCTACACTATCCCCGAGTAACATAGGCTATATTATATTTTCTTTTAAATAGGGATCCTTACTAAAACTCTGACAATGTAACTCAAGGTGTAAAAAAAAAAGATTTACAATTTTGACTTAGCGTGTTTGACAGTTCTAAGACAGGACAACGTCTGTCAGGTCAGCTAGTCTATACTAATATTATAAAGAGGAAAGATTTGATTGTTTGTTTGTTTGTTTGCATTGAATAGGCTCCGAAACTACTGAACCGATTTGAAAAATTCTTTCACTGTTGGGAAGCTACACTATCCCCGGGTAACATAGGTTACATTATAATTTAAAAAAATAGGGATCTTACTAAAACTCCAATAATGTAACCCAGGGTGTAAAAAAATAAGATTTGACTTAGCGTGTTTGACAGTTTTAAGACAGGACAACGTCTGTCAGGTCAGCTAGTTATTTATAAACATGATCTTGATTGCAATATTATGTTAGTACAAAGTAGTTAGTGACAGTTTATTCTACAATGAAAATTACAATTTAATTTTATTCCAACAACAAACCAGTAGATTCGGACGGTCGTAACTGCGTAGTAAACTGCCGCTCTTAGCAGTGGATTACTGCCATTAACTACCCTGACACAGTGCAGAGAGTGGATAAGGTTTTACCTAAGTATTTATAGAAGTTTCCTAGTATATGAATCTATATCAAAAACTTTGAGGTCACTATTTTTATAACTCACTAGCTGAATCCCGCTACTTCGTACGCGTAGAGCTCGGCCTTCGGCCTCGCTACTATAGCTACAGACCTTACGAAGCCCGAGACCTTTCCAACGAATGCAAAACCGTGGAAATCGGTGCGTGCGTTCTGGAGTTATAGCGTCAGGAAGGAAAACCCGACTTATTTTTATATAGTAGACTAGCTGACCTGACAGACGTTGTCCTGTCTTAGAACTGTCAAACACGCAATGTTTAAATTGTAAATTCTATTTTTTTACAACTTGGGTTACATTATTGGAGATTTAGTAAGGACCCCTATTTTTTTTGGAAATATAATATAGCCTATGTTAACCGGGGATAGTGTAGCTTCCCAACAGTGAAAGAATTTTTCAAATCGGTTCAGTTATTTCGGAGCCTATTCAATGCAAACAAACAAACAAACAAACAAACAATCAAATCTTTCCTCTTTATAATATTAGTATAGATAAAAGTTGGACTAGTTGACTAGTATTTCAGACAGACAGATAGACAGACATCGTAGGCTTAGTTAATACCCTTAATACCCTTCGGGTACGGAACCCAAAAAAATAACGTGTGGAACATGCTAGATTAACAAGTTGGTAGAAGGCACCATGTCTCAGTCAGCTTTGAGGCTTGTAAAGGTTCTAGCTGTGTAAATACTTGCAAGGAGCAATAATTATAGATGGCTTCTCCAACGCTTTGGTTGGTTGCAAAAGATGGTTTAAGAATTTAGAATCCGACAGGAAAGCCACCGCAGCTTAGCGGTTAGAGCGCTCGGGGCGTAAACTCAGATGGTATAACAGTGCAAGTACCGTTCTTTACCTATCGTCAAATTTGATAAAATGCCATAGAATCGATCATAGCGAGTACTAATCAAATGGCATTTTATCGAATTCAAAAAATGACAAATTGACAGTTGCGGTCGTCAAATTCGATAATATGCAATTTTTTCAGTACTCGCTGTGATCGATTCTATGGCATTTTAGCGAATTTGACGATCGATAAACAACGGTATTGCACTGCAGGTTCGCAAAATATTGAATTTTCTTTAACTATTTAATAGTAAAAAAGGTGTGGAACAACACGTTAATAAAAATTTTTTTATTTGTTTATTTACTATTTATATTTACTTTATTTGTTATCCGACCTATTTGCTATACTACAAAAGATTGGCTTACTACCAGCTAGGATATTCTGTGGTCGTGGGTGGCTGTAAAACAGTTGATTGGTGCTCTTGAATGTTTATTGCCATTATATGGACTATGGACACACAAATCCGAAGCATCCTACCAAGTGAATCGATTGGATTTGCTGGGGATTTAAGATTTTTTCCTCCAGGACTTTATTGAGACTATGGTTATGGATATTGGATGTACAAATTATACACTCAGCAAATAATTAAATATGTATAATAGGCATGTGTGCTAATGTTTAATTTATTACAAATAGCCGGCTTAGCGCTGAATATAACTAAATACATTACACATACTGATTTTTTTTTATTTAAATTGGCTGATAAATCTCTGAGATATGAGCGTTTAAAGTTTTAGGTGGAGATAGAGAGGGGATGTTCTATCCCTTTCTCGCAAAGCGTGTCTTAGTATAGCATTTGTATGGCGCACCTGAGGCGTGACGTCACGGCTCAGTATAGTGCGCTCTCTGTCTAGCATGAAATTGAAATGCTTATATCTTATTTATATTTGAACTAATTTTAATTTTGTTTTTGTTGATGTGCTCTATTTATGATCAGTTTTATTATGCGGTAATAAAAAATATTAGTCATCATGCTATTATGTTTATTTTGCACAAAAATAAAAATATACCAGCGAAGTGTGAGTCGGGCTCACGCATTGAGGGTTACGGGTACCACCACAAAATACAGAGAGTAGTGAAAAAAAACAACATCACGCCCAGGCAGTCACATATCCAATCCAAGTGCTGACCGCGCCTTACGTTACTCACTTTGGTAGTTAACAGAAATTTGTCACCGACACGCACTTTACCATTTTATTTATTTATTTATTTTTGCAAATAAGTCCACGCTATTATTTGTTGTTATACTTTAGAGTGTGTACTATAATCAAGCCAAGTTTAAAGCTTGTACGCATTACCATTTTTACATTAAAGCAAATACAAAAATACTTTTATTTTTATTTAATACTTTATTGCACACTTATAAATTAAGTAGACATGTACTAATGGAGGACTTAATGCTAAACATTTTCTACCAGTCCACCAGGTTTTGACTCACCACTTTTAATATGTATTTACTTGGGATATGTATTTAGTTTTTACTTTTTGGCTTTATTACTATTTCTTAGTTAATCCGCCGTAACATTACATATTCTGTGAAAATTTCAACTGCCTATCTATTGCGGTTCGAAAAATACAGCCGTTAAAAGGTAGGACAGACAGACAGACAGACAGACATCTTAGGCTTAGTAATAGGGTCCTGATTTCATCCTTTGGGTATTAACCTTAAAAAACTAACGGAAACTTACATAGCTGTATAGGTTATCTATAGGTTTGTCCTGTCTTAAAATATTGGAGCGCTCCAACTGTAAGTGTCCACGTTCCCGCACCATGAATCATGAAAAGTAGAACGCCCTACTGGTTTAAGGCTGCGAGAAAGGTGACGAGAATACTTGACATTGTTTCTCGAATGCCACGAAATCGGCACACTTAGCGTATGACGCCTTAAGACTGTGGAGTGATGATATACGTAATCTGACAGTAGCTGGAAGCGAAGACACGAAGATCGGGCTGAGCGGCGTGCTTTAGGAGAGGCCTACATCCAACAGTGGTCTAAGATACCGGATCCTTTCCAATTAATGTAAAAAAAGTCAATAAGTAAAGACTAAGTACTTAGTTAAGTATCAGAAGCAATATATTTTTATCATACCTGCAGCGAGTACTGAAAAAATGGCATATTATCGAATTTGAAGACCTCAACTGTCAATTTGACGTCCGATAAAAAACGGTACTTGCACTCCTGGTCCTTCAAAAAATCTTTTTTTTTCGATAATTAACTTGAATCAAGTAAATTTTCAAGCGGCCACTGTTGAAACTGCAATTGTCTCAATAATTAATTGTAATTTTTGACAGGCACCTGTCAATTTGGCAGTGCTCAACCCTTCCTTAATGCGCCCCAAGACGCGAGGTGGCGGGACTTCTCCTTAGCCGCTCCCCCGGAATAAATTAGCCTTCTCCCGGCCACATCGGGATATAAAATTTTGAATATGAATGGAAAATTTTGCATTTGTAATAAACCGCTTTAGCCTGTAACGCTGCAGATGCGTACAGCGTGCTTGAGCCACAGTGTATGAAATATTCTGATACACTAGCTTCAGAGCTTAGAAACAGTAAACATTAAAACAAATTTGGTTTTCATAGGCACAGCTTACCAAAAGACGGACCACATGCCAGCCAGCTTGCCAAACGTTTTACTTAAAAAAATACATAGATATAGACTAATATACATTTAGTGTTATTATACTTGTTTTTTTTTCTTATATAGGTAGGACAAAAAACTACTAACATTTAAATCCTTTACCTAAAAGTAAAACCTTTTGTTGCTATGAACTGTTTTTATTCCATTGAGGAATTTATTGAAGCATCTTATAGTATAAATATGACGATCTGGACCTTGTGTCCATTTTATTGACATGTAAGTCCATTGTATGTTATCTTTCGATGTAGGCATGTATTTTAATTTGGTACTTTAATCGCCAACGCGATAAAAAATTCGCATTGCCCGAAAAGGGCGACGTGCATTATATTAATTTAAGACTTTTGTTAACTTAGTAGCAAATAAAGAAATATAAATATTTTCCTTAGAAAATGAATAGTTAGAGTTTTTGCTAAGTACTAAACGTTCTTGAATAGGTAGCTATTCAAGAACTTTAAGTACTGAGCAAAAAATCATCTGCACTTATCTCAGCCACCACTCTATCATAGCCTTACTTTTCCTCTGTTATTTCATCTAGTCTAGCATAATCTGTCTAGTTACATGACAACATGTTTTACTGTAATGCAAGTTTTCTGTGGCGCTGTGTGCTAGAGCAGTGGATAAAAACAGAATAACTCCCGGTCTTCCGATGTCGTTCCTCAGGTGGCTGCCATAAATATTTATTAATTATTTTTTCAATAATCTCTCCTCCTATCCTCCCAGGGTGGAGGGATATCTCCGCCGTTAATTGCTTTTTGTTTCATTTGAATAAGTATTGTTTTTGACTGCTCGAGCGTGATGCCGGAGTTTTATAAAATCAAGGCGATGAATAATTATGTTGAAACAAAGTTAATTGAATCCTTTTTACACAAAAAAAAACGATCACGGAAATTGAGAAAAATTAATAATCTAGGTATAAATATAAAACAAAGTCGGGTAAGTTACACCATTTACTACTTGTTCTATTGGTAGAACAAACAGTAGAACTGGGGCCTTACGACTAGCTGTTTTAAGCAATTCAGTTTAGGTGATGGAAAAAGTTGCGCGACCGCAAATCGTATTTGGGCGCGATTAGGTTCACAGGTTCAGGTGAAAATGTATTTTCCCATACATTTTGTAAGGAATGGCTAGAGTTGAAGTCTATACATTGACATATTAGCATAGATTCAGTATAAGTACACTGAATCTATGCTAATATGTCCTTTCTCCCTCTACGCATATTAGTAAATAGAAACAAAAAACATCTAAGTCAAAGAAGGTTGCTGTCGCTACCAAGGAGGTTGCTTTAAGGAGGTATAACGCGGGTGGAACCGCAGAGCGCAGCTAGTTAATAATAATAAAATAATCCTTCACTTACATTCATTTTAGAAACAAGCCTTACAATTTAGGAATAATAATTCTTTTTCAAAAACATGTACTTTAATGCAAAACAATGTTGGTGGCCAAACATAGATCTATGTTTAAAAAAAAAACGAAAAAAAACCGTGCCACGTCTTGTAGACTGCCAAACAAGAATATCAATCAGTTAATCAAATTCAACATTGGTTAATCTCGGCAGACACTGAAAAAATAATCTATTCATCCACATCGGCGGCGTCGTCACAATGACTAATTGATTTTATAATTTAGAAGAATCTCAAAGAGAGGTCTTTTACATTCGTAGCATGAAACTACGACGCGTAGACATTTACATGTTTTGCGAATGCTGCTGGCATATAATAATTTGTCAAAAAATACCTCATTTGAGAATAATAATGACTTACCATATTTTCAGAAACGTGGATATTATGCCAAAGAACCAGAGTCACCGACATAGTTGTTAATTGAAGTGGCAATAGGCAGGCCACATAAAAAAAAATACATAATAGGCTTGCGCTTGACTGCCAACTCGCCTGATGTTAAGCGATGATGCGGTCTACGGTGGAGCTCGCTTGCCTAGAAGAAACCGATTCACTCGTGATTTGAAGACACCCAGATTGTATCTATCGGGGAACACCCATTCAGGCAGCGCATTCCACAGACTAGCAGTTCGCACAAAATGTAGAATCAAAGCGCTTCGTTCGGGTTTTCGGAATACCAACCATAAAGCGGTGTCGATTTTTTGTGCCCGCTCTGGCAGTCCGATAGAAAAATGGGCAGGAACACACGCTCGAAGAACCGATAACCAACGGGGAAGAAAGGTTCTTGAGTGGGGACCACGAACCGGAAGACGCTGCGTAGGCAGGCCTCCCACTAGATGGACCAACGACATTGTGAGAGTCGCTGGCATCCAGTGGATGCAAAAGGCAGGCTGTTGTTCAGTGTGGGGATTAAAGGGGGAGGCCTATGTTCAGCAGAGGACGTCTTCTGGTTGATGATGATGATGAATGTTATCGCTTGAAATTGTTCTTAAATTCTATGGCACAGTTTACTTATAGGGTCATACACTGTGGCGCACCCTATATTTTAGGAAAGCATAGGTTTGAAAAGTATCATTAAAATATTTATATATTATGGCATCATAGTCATCGTTTACTGATTCTGTAACTACAAACACGCACGTAACGCGCCGTGTTAAGTTTACCTCTAAAAGTTGGTCTTTATTCCTAGGGAATAGAGTCCATATTTTAAGAGGTTAACTTAACGCGGCGCGTTACGTGCATGTTAAAGTTACGGAATCCAGGGCCTGAACTGACTGACTGCTGTATGACATTTTTTTTTGTTGCAAATTTTATACATCGGTTGTCATTGTTCGTAAGGATGTACTCGTGTATCAGATACGTAACATATGACTCCACTCGCGGCCGCCACTGACCAATTTTATTGTACCAATTTGTACACGTACCTAACATGCGACCACCCTCCGTCAAAGTTAATTTTTTATTTGATCAGGATAGTTACCGAGCGAATAATTCCATAATAAAGCCAATTTTTTGATAATACCATACCTTTACGTAGATTTGGAGTGGTTATTCTTTTAAGTAAGGAGTAAATTATAGACGGAGCTGTGTCATTTCGTAGGCAGTTTGAAAGTCGTTTGATTCCAATTTATCTTATTTTCTTGTTATAACGATTTATTAATTTAGAAGACGGGGCAGTTAGTCGCGACTTAATTTGCTTGATCGTTTCGTATACGATATTTCATTTTTGTTTTGCGGGAAAATAGCTTTTGTAAATTGTTTTTGTTGCACGAATTTGAACATTTATGGGGAAATATTTTAGATGTTAAGAAAAATCATTTACCATTGGACCGTGGCGTCATCCGGTTTGATTCTAGGCCTTGCACCAATGACTTATTAAGTACTTATATAAATTATATGCAGTTTCGATGCTATTGCTAAACATAGGTGAAGGAAAATATCATGAGGAAACCGGTATGTCCTCAAAAGTTCAAAGACATATGACATTTACCAACATGCACTGGGCCAGCATGGTAGATTGGGGCCCATCCTCTCTCTCTGAGAGAGGGAAGGCCTGTGTCCCAGTAGTAGATAGGCTGATGATGATAGGACCGTGGGATGCGGCCGTTCGAGGTTTGGTTGTCCAGTCACCTCGTAGATGTAACGGATGACCAAAGAGCTGGCGCTTACCTTGACCAAATTATAAGTTTGTCCATTCAACGTGGTAATGTCACTAGCTGCATTTTATTTTTATTTTGTAGTGGTGTACTGTATGTGTGCTTGTACCGAGACATCCCCTAACGGCTTCAACGGAAGACCAGCGCTGGTTAACAGCCGGCATTATGCTGGGTTAGGGCCTATATGTGACCTTAAAACCTGTGTCTTTTAGGTATTAAAAAAAAAACTTATTTTGGTCTGAAATAAACTTTCTTTCTTTCTAGCTTTTTGGGCAATCTACTTGATGACAGCTGCATCCTTTATGCAGTTTTTTATTTATGGTTTGAGATATTCAATTAAATTTAGCGAGTAGTTTAATTAGTTACTCTAGTTTATAATTTGTTTTTAAAAACAAATGTCCTGTAAATGTCGCATTATACTCGTAGAATTGTGTAGGAAAATTAATAAATCATCATCATCATCATCCACAGCCTTCCTTATCTCACTGCTGGGTATAGGCCTCTCTCTTGCTATGCCATCTGCCTCGGTCCTGTGCCAATCTAGTCCAGGTTCGACCCGCGATAGTAGTAATATCGTCGACCCATCTTGCAGCTGGACGACCAACGCTCCGCTTACCTTGCCTCGGCCACCTCTCTGTTAAAACCTTACTCTACCTGTCATCACTGCGCCTAGCAACGTGTCCTGCCCAGCTCCACTTCAACCTCATAACCGCGATTCCGACGTCTCGAACCTTTATCCTTCGTCGGATTTCAGTATTACGAACTCGGTCTTGGAGGTTGATGCCTAGCATGGATCTCTCCATGGCTCTCTGTGCTACTCTGATTTTGTGCACAGCCTCATATGTGAGAGTCCATGTTTCGGCACCATAAGTCATGGTGGGCAGAACACATTGGTTGAAGAGGCGAGTTTTCAGACATTGTGGCATATGGCGTGACTTGAGGATGTCGTCCAGTTTTTTTAATGCTGCCCATCCAAGCTGTATGTGCCTGGAGACATCCTTCTTTTGATGTTCTATGCCGAAAGATAGAGTATGACCAAGATACACGTAACTGTCAACCGTCTCTAGTATCTCATTCCCTATCATGATTGGGTTTGAGGTCTGTAACGAGTCAGAATGTCTACGTTAACATTCACAAATATTTTAACATTAAACTTTAGTTTATTACTGAAGTACTTAATTGAAACTGAGACTTAATACTGGTTAAGTTGTCTAATTGTTTATAACAAGTAAAATATTGAAGAAACATTATGTTTAACCTTGCCTTTTGGTTGAATATTGTCTCATAGTTTATCCTAGTAGATAAATGGAGGAAAGATTAACCTTTTATGTATATTTGGTTTGTATCAATGAATAACACTACAAAATACTGATAGAATTGTATTTAGAATTATGGTTACCTTATAAACAGCTGAGCTTACTGTCTACATTAAATTATCATTATCCATTCAAAGAAGGTATTCCTGGTACAGGTATGATCTGTCCGGAGAATGAAATGTGCAGCACCCACTTAGATTCAGTCTTTGTAACAAGTCTTGAAATGAAGACATCAAGTTCGCGTTACCCTGGTGCAGTGAAGATACACGAGCTATCTGAAAATTAAGAGAAGTTGGTGTTAGAATTGAAGGAAATACAAGTTGTCTGAACCAAGCTTTTGCATAAAAGATTTAACCAATAAAAGGGTCAAAGTTAAGCATTTTGTACCTTTGTTACATGATAAGCTTAAAGAATTTACAAGTGCGTTAGCATGGAAACACAAGAAGTAGACTCTTATCAATAGATTCTCGGATGTGTTGGAAGGATTTCTGAATGAAACTGATTCAATTCTGTTGTGAAATATGGGACTTTTACAACAACAAACTAGATTTCAAATGTATGGAAAAACTGCAAATAAATCAGATTGTATGGAAGAGAAGACTTTCTTACCTTGATCGGCAGGAGCAGATGAAAGTTCTGAAGCTTATTTAGCCCACATTTGGTGTTGACAAAGTGATTTGATAGCCTTAAAGTTTCATCATGTTTACAATTTCTTTGTAGTTTCACGCACTGATCGACGCTGGAGAACTTAGAACTGGATTTTTATCAGGGATTTTGGCCACGAAGAAAAGTTTAGTCCAGGAAAAATAGAAGTTAAATTCATTTAAAAGATGTTTTTGTTTCACTAAACACACAAGAGACATTGAAAGAATAATGATCGGTGGAATTATGACATAACAAAATGGCGGGAAGTCAAATCTTTCCAAATTGATGCGAAAGAACTGTTCTAACTGAAAAAGAGAATCATTTCAGTTATTGCGGCAATAACAAGAATGGGTGTTGTAACGGAGCTTTCCAAATTGATGCGAAGGAACTGTTCTAACTGAAAAAGAGAATCATTTCAGTTATTACGGCAGTAACAAAAATAGTTGTTATAACGGAGCTTTCCAAAATGATGCGAAAGAACTGTTCTAACTGAGAAAGTGAATCATTTCAGTTATTGCGGCAATAACAAGAATGGGTGTTATAACGGAGCTTTCCAAATTGATGCGAAGGAACTGTTCTAACTGAAAAATAGAATCATTTCAGTTATTACGGCAGTAACAAAAATAGTTGTTATAGCGGAGCTTTCCAAATTGATGCGAGAGAACTGTTCTAACTGAAAAAAAGAGAATCATTTCAGTTATTGCGGCGATGACAAAAATAGTTGTTATAACGGAGCTTTCCAAATTGATGCGAAAGAACTGTTCTAACTGAAAAAGAGAATCATTTCAGTTATTACGGCAATAGCAAAAATAGTTGTTATAACGGAGCTTTCCAAAATGATGCGAAAGAACTGTTTTAACTGTAAAAGTAAAACATTTCAGATGTTACGGCAAAAACAAAATTAGCTGTCATAACAGTTCATTCCAAAATAATATGAAAGAACAGTTGTATCGGAAAAAGTAAGTCAATGTTGTAAGTTTTACCACAGACCTAACTAGGGGAAGGCTTCGCAGGGGGTCAAACTGTATGGAAACTAAGTGTGGCGTAATTTCGTACCTAAAGTGAGAAAAGAAATATCCTGTTGAACAACTTTATAACTTTTATATTTGCAACACGGGGTTGTAAAAAAAATACTCACATTCGTTTCAAACTGACGTGTAATTGCAGCACAGGTCGGACAGGCTGGTATTGGTTGAACCTGGATACGACCCTTGAACGTAATTATATTGGAAATATGACACGCAAGGTGGGACGATTTGTGGCGTCTACTTGGATGTATGTCTGTGGGTTTAAACACAAACAATGATCCAAAAGGACCGTTCTTATCAAAATAACGGGCATTACTGAAATGATGGTTATATCCAAAACAACCGTTATAATGGTTCTACCTGTTAACGGCAAAGCTATATAAGGAGAGGAAAGAGGCGGAGCGGGGTTCTTTTGTTGTGAGACCTCTCACGAGAAGGTACTGACACACTTAGCTCTGCCCCGATCCTCGTCCAATATATTTGTTTGATTAATTACGCAGAAACTCTGCCCGACTGAATATATAATTCAATAAAGTTGGCAGTGTTTTAGATAGTTTCAAATTGTGTTGTGAAATTATCTCAGCTCATCTTGGCGTCAGGGACAATTCCATGTTATATTGGTCGTGTCTGGCGTTAAGTTTTTGAGCGTATTCAAGTTTTTCTAAAGAGTAATAGTAGAGAGTAAAGTAAACTTAAATTAAATATTGGACTATGGTGTTCTACCTCATCATGGTATGAGGAATGGCCAGCCCCGGGACCTAACTACGTGACCACATTAGGGGCTGGTCATCTCCGTCTTTCCCGATAGTCAGGACTTGGAATTTTGTGACGCTCCAAGGTTGATTTTACCCCTTAAATGTGGGATCAATAAGTCACCAGGGTGCATGGTTTTTGGTATACGGTCATCGGAGGCTCTCTAGGTCTTTGCAAACGCAAAGTTGCTCCTTGGCGGAACCGTTGAATCTGTAAGTACGCCGATGACCGGACCTCAGACTCCATGTAAACTGTCTTGTACGTTAGGTGGATGTTCCGTTTCAGTACCCAGGGGTGGATCCTTGTGTTAAAGGTACACCCTAGGCTTCGGCCTGTTGAAACAGACTCCCGTAGGGTTGACAGGTAGTGGACTTCAGGATAGTTGGACTAGTCACCCATGTAGGCCTCAGCTAGTCTAGAAGAGTTTTGCACATTGGATAAACTATCTTCCAATAAACTCTGTGTCAGGTGGGGGTTTGAGTGCTTAGTTAAATACAGGACCCGCGAGTCCTTTGTTCAACTCTGGTATAGCTTTAGAATAGACTTAGGGAAACAAAGGTGTAGGAAATAGGGAGATCTCGTCGATCTAATATTTTCAAAGTATGAGAGATTATCAGATCAGCGAGACATAGGGCCAATTAGTAGGGATTTTACCTTTTCAGCTTGTTCCGGTAATAACTTCATTGGAGTCGGATCCAGTCAAATAAAGTGTTCAAAGTAGATTATTGAATGATCTTGTTGGGTTTCAAAGTTTTAACTCATAATATTTCACATTATTGAATAATTGGTAATTTAAAGTCAATTGGATTATCTCTAGTGGAGTCTCTTGAATATAAAGGTAGAACTACCTAACAAGTGACTGACACTAATTTATCTTATAAATAAATAAAAGACTCTGACTAAATGGGTATTATCCTATAAATAAAGTCAATGGAATTTTAGACCCTCTCTTTCAATTAGAGTCTATGGAGAAAGCTCTCACCTTTAATCAAAGTCAAATGTCAACTGACAGCCCACCTAATATTGGTCATTCATTAGTCTACGGTTTCAGGTTTTGGTAAAGCCTGATTCTGTTTTGTTTCTTATAATAATTAAGGAAATACTCGCGTTGCAAAGTAGTAATTTGTGATGGAATGTGGTTCAGTTTAGGTACTGGTGAATTGGACTGGTGTTACTAATCGAATCATGACAGACTGAAAATTTAGTCATTGAAAACCTGATAATAATTCAGTTGGCGAAAGAAGCCTGATTTTCTGTAAATACGTCTATTGAGCCTAGCAAATAGTAATGCAAAGCATAGTCATTACATCTCTACTGAACCTGGGAGATATGACAACCTTCGACATAGATTTTATTTACTAGAAAATTGTACATAAAGTTGTATGTTCAAACTTGTTGACGAAGTCTGTCTAAGAATTCTTTAGTCGATGCTAGACTTGGAAGCAGTACCTAGAATGACCTTTAATTCACATATATTTAAAACAAATACATCTTTCCTCACATAACTGAATAGTATGTAGGTACTATAATTCAAGGAAGATGTCATCTGGAGGCGTCGTAGCTGTCTAAAGGATAATATTTCTATTTATTTACATTTAGGGTTCTCATTACCCTAGCTAAGGAAACCACTTAGTATATAATCATTAAAGTAGGATAGTTTTAAGTTTAGGAATACTTTATTTATTTATATACTTATCTATTAGTACCTATAGAGGATCCGTAGGATTTTACAGATGTGAAGTCCTGTGGAACCTCGCAAGAAAACAACTGTCTGACTCCACACCAGACAGATTAGCACAGGGACCAAAGACAATCCGATATGACTGACTTCACACACATAGTTTAGGTAGAGACCTCTCGTCCCTTTAATTATAATAGTTCTCCCCCTGAAATGTGGTAGAGTGGTGCCCAGTCAAATAGGAATGAGCCACATAGTTCCAGGCGGAGTGCGGGGCCTGTGACCTAGCTACAAAGCTAGCCACTTGATTTCAGGGAATTATATATATAAAGTCATTTTCCAAAAGTACTAAGTAAAATTACACTGTATATCTTTAGGATTCAATCTTTTTCTTTACTGTCATAATAGTTACACTAAATACTCAAAATAACCTACACTTACTCTGATTTCAAAATAATATAGAATTTATTTACTTCTTAGCTTATCTAATATCATCAGAATACACATTTATTTATGTATTAAGAAATTTAAGTTTGAATGTCTTCAGAATAGGTTAAAATATAGTAGCTCTATTGTCTAGGTATCACTACTTAGGTTGATTACAGGTTAGGTAGATGAATAACTTTGTATCGTAGAATTAGGTAACTCTAAGCTAGGACACACCCAGCCTCTTTTCCAGGGTTACAGCGAGCACAACGAAGGGTTCCTAACTAAACGATCACTTGGCCATATTAATATACTACACCATTATAATTCTTTATATCATTCTATTCGCATTATCATTATTAGTATCTTAGTTTAGGTTATTATTAACTATTAGTTAGTAAATTATTAGGTAAGTTAGGGTTTCTTATTACGGTTACAAGAGTTTTGAGGGTTGGCGAGTCACAGGTCCCAGAAACGTTCGACATCACCTTGGTCTTGGTCATATTTATCTTCAAGCCTACCTTCAAAGAAGCATCTGAAAGCTCTTGGACCATATGTTGGAGGTCATCCAGGTTAATAAAAATTAATAAATATAAAAATGATTTTCTATGTTAGCTAAATGTATCATCTATACTAATATTATAAAGAGGAAAGATTTGATTGTTTAAAAAACTGTTTTAATTGATTAATTTTTATTTTATTTTCTTTATTTGATTGTTTGTTTGTTTGCATTGAATAGGCTCCGAAACTACTGAACCGGTTTGAAAAATTCTTTCACTGTTGGGAAGCTACACTATCCCCAGGTGACATAGGCTATAATTTATATCCGTGCGAAGCTGGGGCGGACCGCTAGTATGTAATATTGATGTTTAGATAATTTATAAGTCACATTTAAGGTATTTTTGCAATTCATAGTAAAAAAAACGAATGATGGATAGATTTCTAGGAAAACTTGTAGGAACTATTGGTGCTATATTTCACCGAGACACAAGCGTGGTCCATCTAAGCTCTTAAGGGTGTCCCGCAATTTGTCTCTCGGGTATTGTAATCCTCGAAATTGATAATCGATGGGCGTCTACAAAGGCATGCTAACGAGCGCTCGCCACCACTATCAATCTTCAGGAGGTGTACAGAATGAACCAAGGTCACCGCTGTGTAGGGTTGTCTACTGTTTTCTGCTATGATGGACAACTATGCCTGGATTAGGTCGGATGACCACGCATTTCTTGCCCGCCAGGATCCTGTTATGGTAATAGCCATCACTTCTATGTTCTTTGTATGTGACGGTAGTGTAAGCTTAAAGGTTTAAGCAATTTAAACATGCAAGTTTTGCAAGACGTCCACTGCTGAACATAGGTCTCCCCCTTAGACCTCCTCACTGAACGACAGCTCGCCGTCCGAATCTACTGGATGCCTGAGATTCTCACTATGTCGTCTCTCCATCTAGTGGGAGCCCTACCCACACTGCATCTTTCAGTTCGTGGTCTCCACTCAAGAACTTTTTTTGCCCATCGGTTATCGGTTCTTCGAGCGATGCGGCCTGCCCATTGCCACTTCAACTTACAAATTTATGCTATGTCGATGACTCTGGTTCTTTGGTGCATTTTCACGTTCTAGATTACATCGCGCAAAGAAACTCCGGGCAAGCTCCGGGCATAGCTATCTCCATTGCCCGATGCAGGTTTTGATAACAAGCATAAATTATTTTTTATGCAACATGCAACATCTCATGAGCTCTATGAAAAACATCAAATAGACTGGCTTGAATAAAATATAATGGTTGCCTGAAGAGATCGCTTTTAGCGATAAGGTTGCTATTCGTGGCACTAGCTCGTAAGTGTTATCTATCTGTTTGTAATTTTTATTTCTGGTGTACACAATAAAGAGTTTATATCTAGACTATGACGTCAGAGCTTGTTTGAGAACTGAGTCTACACAGCATGGTGGCAGCCCTACTGTAATGAAATATGACAAAAGACAGGCCACTAATGTCACTGTGATCGCGGTGAAATTATGGCGTGACGTTGATTTATTCCGCGATTATGAAAATGTTTCACGGAAAATCTGTTTTGGTGAAATTGTTGTTATTAGCTTTGAATTGGCCAAATAATTTACTGGCAAGTGAAGTGTTTTGAGCCAGTGTTAACATTTTATTGTAAAAAAAGCAATTAGGCATAGTCTACGTAAATACGGCCAATTCTTAGCAAAGTCATAGTATATCGTAAAATTTGTGTTCTTTTGTTATTATTACAATAAATTTGTATTATAACTGAAAAACAGTTAAGCAATTGCAATTGTGCACAAAAAAAAAATATCGTTAGAACGTTACGTTGTTGAATTTTGATAAGGTGTCAAATGTGATCTATAAAATTAACCCTACTATAGTATAACTATGTCTAATTCATTGTTTTGTTTTTGTTTTTTATGTCTCTCCTTTGTTTTTTTTTGTGACGATTTAATTATTTTCTTGATTGTTAACATAGAATGAAATTAGCAGATGTTCCATTTCTTTATTTTCTTACTCGCATAACTTATGAGCAGTAACGCTAATCTCTCCAGATCAACTAAATTGACCTACTGCGAATATTGGTACACCAACTGAACCCAAAACTTCCTCCGCGACATCCACGCTAGTCTAATTAATTAAAACGTATCTGTACCACATTTGCTTATCAGCCGTACCCGAGCCGTGTACAAACAAATGTGAACAAATTGATCGACATTGACAAAATTAAACGTACCCTCCGGCCGCATCGAGTGGACGTGTCATACAAATGTAGTTTGGCGATTGGGCTCGATAAACATCGGAGTAACAAATTAACCCGGCAGGCACACGACCTCGCTCGATACGCCGGTACGCTGATACGCCGATACACTGTACGCCTATCGTGACATCTACGCATAACGACATCCACTGATACCTACCAGTAGAGACGCGTGGAATAGTTGGGGGTGATAATAAAATGTTAATTTTATAAACGGTTGAGTTTTCCCTTCAAAACCTGATATTTCTTATTAGTTGTATTTATTTTGTAGCTTTTTTTTTTACAAATTTGACGCTATTGTGCTAAATGCAACAGTGAATAAATAACATGTTTGAATTTTTTCAACCATTTTATTAACTGTGTTTGAAAAAAAAAGTTGTTGTTTGGTGTTGAATATATACAAGCAGCTGAGCAGATTTAAAATAGGACGTGATGCGTGGTCATACATTAAAAAAACCGTCGACTTGAAAACCTCCTCTCTTTTTCGTCGGTTAAAAATACATCACTATACCCGAACCACAGACCTATATCCAAGTAGACGCCACAGCACAAGTCGACCTACCTTGCATGTCAACCCAATTATGACGAATAGTCGTAATTGAGTGCGGCTAAACCAGTCTGCTCAACATGTGTCAGTTTGAAACGAAAATGGGTAATTGTGCAATACTGAGTTCTAAGAATACCACAAATAGAGTTGGCCGACAGAATAAATATATTTCTTTTCACTTTTAGGTACGAAACATTTGACATGCTTAGTTTTCATACAGTTTGGACCGCTTGTGAAGTCTACTTAGATATAGGTCTGTGACCTGAATCTTTTTTACCCCACGACGCAAACAAGGAAGGTAATATAGCATGTGTAGATTACTTATATGTTCCTACTCATAGCTTAAACGCCTAAATCGATTGCCTCGATTTTTTTTGCTACGCAATCTATGATCGATTGTGGTAAATGAGATGCCCATAGATTCGTTTAAGTTTAGGAGTCGTTCAGTAGGTAATTATATAAATAAAAGAGAGGAAAAAAGTCTGATGGCACCTTAATAGTATTTTTTATTAAAAAGGTCTTTAAAAAGAAACGTGAAGTGCTTAACTTTTTGCGAAATACGATCTGCCTAAAAACCACACTGTCTGGTTTTCAATTGCTGCATAAAAAATAAATTTGTGATAATTTTAAATCTTTACGTCTGAAGTCCTATACAAAATCCAAGAACAGAGGTACGATAATGTTTGCATCGCGTGAAATCGAACAATATCCAGGGCCGATTGACTCGCAGGAAATGAATAGATTTCACTCCGTGTCATTTGTAGGGCTAATGACACCTCGTGCTAATGTCGTGCCGACAAAATATGTGTAAGCGTCGGGGGTCTTAAAGGCCTTTTCAGACTAAGGTATAATTAATAATCATCAGAGCCACAATGACTGCCCGGTGGCCCAGTTGGTAGTGAACCTCTGCCTTCTGCGCTAGGGGGCGTGGGTTCAATTCCCACATAGGACAAACATTTATATGATGAACATTTGTTTTTGTTCTATATCGGCGTGTTAATATCTATTTAAGCATATATTTAAAAATATATATGTATGTATATCAGTCTCTGGCAGCCATAGTACAACCTTTGCTTAGTTTGGGGTCAGATGACCGTGTATGCATAAATGTGCCGAATATTTATTTATTTAATCAGTTTGCACAGCTATATAAGGCGTACCACTAAACGTATCTATACAAGCTGTATGCTGCAAGAAATACTGTTTGGGTAGTAAGGTACAGGCGAGGGACAGTGCGGGGACAGCTGGAAGCTATAAGTTTGTAGCGTACTCTGAAGGTGCCCGTAATGCTGATTGATGGATGATGACCCTGTAAATGGTTTGTTTTGTCAATTGTTATAAGGTTAGTAAGTTTTTACACGACTTTCGAAGCTTACACTATACACCTACATAACGGTTTGTAAAATATCAAAACAATTCCTAATTTTATGTTTTGATTTTTTAATTTTGGTTGTACTGACAAATAAAATTCAAATACAAATACAAAAACTCTTTATTAAAACACCACAAAACAAGGACAACATAAAAAAAAATTACAACAAAAATATTATCTAGGCTTTTAACAGGCGGCCTTATCGCTTAAAGCGATCTCTTCCAGGCAACCGTGCACGGAAAGGAATTATATTTAATAATGTGTGGCCTTAACTAAAAATAAAAAAAATAGAAAGTAAATACCTATGCAAATAACAACAAACAATCAATAGACTACAAATAAATATTACATACAAATAAAATCTTAGACAACAGTTGCTGATGTTATTGATTTAGATGATATTAAGTTCCATCAGTGTGTGTAGCATAAAGTGATTCACTGTATCATTAAAAAAGTCATTCTACTAAAATAAAAACAAATACAAAACGTCCGTTTGTACCTACATGTGGCGTTAGTAAAATAGCTCATTACTTTGAAACATCTGAATATATTTGGTTAAAATACAGCTAAAAACCCCTATGATGAAGCCTACTTGCAAATGGAAAACACATTCAAATCGGTTCAGCGTTTTTTTGGAGAATATGATAATATACATACACACGGCTTCTTAACCCAAAAGCATAATTATAATATATATATTGTCCTTAGTTCCATCGTGGATAAAAAATAAGGTCAGTTGCCGTACTTAAATTTAATACCAAAAATGTCTTTTACAATAGAAAATTGCCACGGAAATTGTAGCGTGTCCCGATAAACGCAGCTCAATTACATCACAATGTCTTCTTTGTATTTTCCCCGAAAAAAGCTACGTAATAAATAATACCGTATGTCATTTCTCAGCACGTATGAAATTTATAACTCACGGAACGATTTCGAAAGGCAATTTATTTGTAATAGAGCCGTTCGGAGGGTCCCAGGTTAGGAAGCAACACAAACCGGTAGCATGCTGTTCCGCCATAAAATACGAAATTAATAGATACTACTTTTTGACGGCGCTAAAAAGTCTCGATCGAAAATTACGAGTATGTCAGTGTCAACCAACTTTAAGATACTCAAGAAACGCTCGAAGAAATCTAAAAATGTCCGGGAATTTAGTGAATTCATGGGTGACTAACTTTTAGTTAATTATTTGCTTGCCTATAATTGCCTTGCCTTGCCTGCCTTGCCTGCCTTGCCTGCCTTGCCTGCCTTGCCTTTTTATTACCATTCACAACTGAGCGCTACCTTGGCTCGGATGATACATAAAATTGTAGCTCCCGGTTGTTTGTTCTATAACAAAAATTACCATGTACCTTTGGGCGGTCTGAAACTCAAACATTATATATCAGAGTAACATTATATGTGTTATATTAAATTACAATAAATCATTCATTATTTAAGAGCGTAGCTCTTGTCGATGAAGTAACTTCCAGGCTTCAAGATCTTCTGCCAGGGTTGTCACCTCCATGTAAACACCTTCTTCTTACATGATGTTTGCTTTCTCTATTATTTGATCTAACAATGCTTTCCTTGGTCCTCCTTTTGATGTTCCTAATCTTGTTCTCGGCCTCAAGAGTCAACACGTTCTCAGGATGTCTCGTGCAGAGGTGAAACACGTGTCGACAGAAGGTGTTCTAAGAATAAGAATTTAGTTGGTTATTTCTTTTATATTTAAATTGTTTTATAACTATTGTCATTGCACATTAATTACTGATTTATAAAATAAATCAGTAATCAGTAAGTTTACCCTTTAGTTAATGTATGTTTCATGTTAGCTTAAATTAGCATAATTATTAAATTTCTGATGAGTAAAACATATTTGACCCTTAATTACTTATTGTACTTGATACGATGTTAAAGCGAAAATACACTAGAGCTTCGCCAAAGAAAGAATTCTTAGTCCTTTTTTCCCTTCTACCATCTAGGATGGGTTTGTATCCACGGATCCCGGTATCGGTTTTATCCTACGAATTTGTCATGTTGTACAATGTGGCCAAACATCTTGTTTTCCTAGTCTCTATACCCGTTTGTAGATTTCATTTCTCTTCTACAATATTTAGTACTTCCAGTTTTTTTTGTTTAGCTTATTATGTCTATATGTCACCAACACACCTCATTTAAAATGATCAAAGCCGTACAAGGTAAATTATTATTTTTAAATCAAGGAGCTTTTAGAAACAATACCTAAAATACGAATCCGAAAAATAATACAATCAGGAAAATAGAAGAGCAATTTCCCGGCATGGTACATCATAGCTCCGGGTAGAGCAGCCATACCGGCACGATTTGTGACTTAATCACTTTATTGGCAGCAAGGGAGCTTATCGGAAAGAAATGTCGACCCCGCTGATATACGAGTAAACAACCTTGCACTTTTGCTCGCCCACTTTTGGCGGTCACACAGGCCATAAACTCGACGGCGAAGTTTGTTTGTGCTTGTGGAGGGGTTTTTGCAAGCAAAAGTAACTCCCTGAATGTTGTTTTTCTTTTTAAAACGTTTTACTAGCGGCAACGTACTTATTTACCTTGTTTGACTCCTCATCGTGGCAGTCGCGTGCATCTGAAAAAAAAAACCTTACATTAATTACATTTCCTTCTTTAAATCCGAAGGTAGAATGTTATTAAAGAGAAAGGGGTACTTTAAGCGTAACGTATACAAACGTCCTCTACCCCGAGCAGTGATTAGCCACAGCGCACACTAGCAACGCGCCGGACCTAAATATGTTTGTATTTTGGCTTTGCCGGTACACACACCCAATATCGGATCCCTCTTGAGGATCAGCCATTACGCAGCCTCTTAACGGCGGACGGTTTTAATTAAAAACTTCTTGCATTAGCATGTGTCCGTCCAATTATGATACTAATCCCTTCAAAATATTATTTAATTTCGGTCGAGAGTCTTAACCGATCCGAGTTTTGGGAGCCGGAGAACCAATCTATTGTTTTGTGTGCCGAATAAAATCGGTTGTTGTTCGATAAGGGAGCTTCAATTTCAGTTTTGATTCCTCATTGCAAATGCCGGTTATAGAGATCGATAGGTTAATTTGAGTGTTATTAATGTATTATAAGTGGGTCAGGGCGGATCGTTGCGCCTAAACAAACAATACATCACCGTAGGAACGGTGGAGTCTTAGCGATAAACAAGCGCAGGTGTGTGCGGAAGCAGTACCCGCCTCAACCGCTGTCCGTACCAACTTGGAAAGTATTCGTAAGCGTTCAAACATACCGGCCTCGTTATGCATGCCTCGCTGGGTTTAATCACGGACCGACCCCGCCCCGGGCGGAGCTAATGTTTTCACTATGTATTTTTTAAGCACCTACCAGTGTTCTGTACTCGTGGTGAGCTCTTGTTTCTGTTGCAGTGTTTACCGAATTCGATATCGGAAGTTTTTTGGTAGTAACGAAAAAAAAAACGGATTTTTTACTGCATTGTTACTCATCTCAATCATCATGTTGTTGTACTCGTCTTGGAGTCGAAGGTTCTCAAACATCTATTAGCAGCGTCGTATCCGACATGCACCCACATCCGAATCTTATGCCTATTATGGGACGTGTCCAATATTGACACAGTGTCCCGCCGATTGTAGGCAGCTGACAATGATCCCTTGTCAGTTTACTTGAATATGGGTTTCGGATGCTTCCTCTGAGTGATACGATCACTGTTTGTGATTCTATCCATTCAACTCCGAATACAACTAATATTGTGACGACCTACCTTTGACCGAGATAAGTCTCGAGACATTATTAATCACCCAGAGTCAGGAGCGTAATCTAGCGCCCAAATTTTGTTTGACTTGGCAAAAAGTTGCCCGTAGTCTTATTTATTTTTTATCAATTTCACCCGAGCAGGCCTTAAAAGCGTCGCCCTGTTTTACTATGGGGACGTGAATTAGCAAAAAGAGAATGGATTTTGGTTGTGATTATGTCAAAAATAATTAATTATTATCGATTCGGCGACGGGCAAGGGAGAGAATTGATGGGAGCACGGAGTCGGCCTTCGAGCCGCGCTTTAAAACCGAGAAGCTAATTACTCGGTTACGGGGACCGCAAAGGGGATCTGCTGAGATTAAATAAGTGTAGCTTTAATTATATATCGGCCTTTTTGACGTGTCCGTCAATGGTTAACCTGGTTAGCTCCAGTTATGAGCGTGTATGAATATGGCTGGTAAAGCCAAATTTAGTATTAAAGGTTCCATTGCAAGGCACACAGTGTAGGTAGGCCTCCTATTAAAGGGACCAACAGCATCGTGAGAGTCGCGGACATCCAGTAGATGCAGATGGCGGGCTGTCATTCAGTGTGGCATTCTAAGGGAAGGCCTATGTTCAGCAGTGCACATCTTCTGGCTGATGATGATGATGATGATGATGATGAAGGTTTAGCACAGATCTTAATGATATGGCGTTTCGCGTCTATGGATTACTTGATATGGTATTATTTTGCTTAAGCTCAGATGTAAAACAAAAGCAAACCACAAGAAAATCTTCATTCTAGTCAAAGATCTTAGCGGTCGTTAAAACGACTACTCCTTAAAGTTTACAATCTATGCGAGGGAGGCGAGAGCCGAGGGGCACGTGTGAGGGGTCCTCGGAATTTCTTCATTCATTAAGCCGGCGCAGTTTCGTGAGCCGCCTGCCAAACTCCCAGCTACATTGTACACATCACCGATGAGCAAAACTTTAATTTAGGCCGCGGTACCTGCGACCACTCGCCTCCGCTCATTCATAATGAACCACCCGCTGCTTTAGTTTCACGACGTGACCTCTAGCGTGCGACTGTCATTTTATACGACCAGTTTCAACGTCAAAGCGAAACGGATACCCAAGTCGGTTTAACGTCGATAAATCACTCAAAAAGTCAGAGCGGCGAAAGAAAAATCACAGTCATCGGCCTCTTTTTAAATTAACGCCATTAGCTTCAAGATTTCCTCTTTGAAATAGAGTGCAAAGATTGCCTCTCTCCGTTTGAGCGGCCGAGTAATTAGTAACGCTCGACTTTTATTTGTTGACGTTCATTACTCGCTTATTTTGAGAGTTCGCGAGTGAGATGAAGATGTTTTTTAAAGGGTTTAGAAAGAGACAGGAATAACCAATCGTGAGGCTGCACCTGCCACCGTACGAATTTGCAATTTAAATTCTGGACTGATATTCTGGAGGACCTCCTTAACACGACATCTGTTTAAATCGTCGACTATAGAGTGACTGCTGCGGTTTGAAACTCTTTGTGATTGCGACTTAATTGAAATAAAACAAACCCTTTTGTGATTCGAAGGGGACTTAGAAACGATTCAATCTGTGGTTGTTTTCATAAAGTTATTAGAATATTTGGGGCACCAAAAATCGTCGAAATACGCAAATTATTGACAGAATTACGTATTGACTTTGCAAAACATCTTGAATCTGTTATCGACTCATAAGCCACTCAGACATAACTTTACGTCTGTTTCCTGAGACTTGAAAAGGCGGGTTTCACCCGTAAAATATGACGTCATGTTATAATCCCCGAAATTGATTGATACGTCCATGTACTGGATGATATATCGTGTTGCGGTCGAAGTGTATTGGACTGTTGGCTAATAGGTGTTAGTGGGTAAATAAAGAAGTGCAGGCGGCGGGCGGAGCCGGGAATCATTAATAACTATCGCCCCACGCCACTTCATTAACAATCAATCACGTGTGCTTCCCTTGGGCCGGACAGGTTGCGGACAGTTTTTTGTTTACTAAGATAGATTATTATTTTTGGAAAAGGGTGAAAATTATAGTATTCTTCAATAATATCTAAGTGAATACGACTTAGTTTCATGTTTTAGTCTTTAATTTTTAGGGTTCCGTACCCAAAGGGTCAAGACGGGCCCTCCCTGGATTTCTAAACTATTACACATAGACTTGTAATTTGGCATGATAGGTCATTTTCGTAAAATTATCTTAACAAAGAATGTTTCCAATGTAGTTTTGATTTTGACCAAACCATGAAAAGTATGTTATGTCGGGATGATACATCTTTAAAATTTTGCCACTGAGCTACGTTCGTCCGTTTTTTCTGTAACCACCAATTTCTGAACTATGAATGTGACCACAGTTGGTTATGGGTACGGAACCCTACCATATGTGTGTCTCGACACGCTCATGGCCAGTTTTATTTAAAGCTTAATATCTTAACTTCGCTTCGAAATAGTTGGCGTAGACTTTCGTAGCTCATGCTACAGTCTACGAATCGTAGCATGAGAACTGCTACGAGCTACGAGTAATTTTTCTAACGCTGATTCTTACAGCAAAGCTGTTTCTTACAGAAGAGCTGTTTTTACAGCAAAATGCAACAAAAATAAACATGTTACATACTCACAAAGTTTATTATCGACGTGTACACGTACGAGAAAGAATGACTTGTCGGATAGAGTTAATAATCTTATTAATTTGTTCGCGCGTAACCCGCAGCGCTCGTTGGTCTCGACGTTCTTTGTAATTAATGAGAACACCTCATCTATTAAATTAGTACAAGGGCCCGTGAACACACGTGAGTAGCTATCCACCAGTATAATGAGACACATCGCATCTCGTACATCGCTGTAGACGTGAACGCAACAGAGAAACAACGCAAGAGTGTGAAAGGTCTAGCGTGGTTGGCGTACCACAGTCTTAGCAGAATAAATAAATTGCGCGTGAAGAAACTGAACAAAGAAATTTCATTTATCATGTAACAAGAGATTAAGCATATTATAGCATACTAAGCATCAATTATTGATATTATTGTCAAAGCATATTTTGAGATGTTAATGATCTTTAAGCCACTTTAGGTTCACACAATTTTGACACGTCTAAACTTAGATGGATGGATGGATGGATGGTTAGATGGTTAGGTTAGGTTAGGTTAGGTTTTTTTTTTAATATAGTTAGTACTTGCTATAACCTCAAAGAAATATAGGATTAAAAAATTGCAATTTCTAATCGCGAGTTTTTTTTAAGAATTCGACATGTCCTTGATTATTTGAATTTAATTGCAAAATATAACAAAAAAGGCATGTTTTGACGGTTTAAAGTTGCCTTTTCTGAGAGTTATAATCTGAGCCTTTTCAAGGCCAGAGTGAATAAGTATCTTCTAAGACATCATCTTTGACGACATCGTCGCTTACCAATAGGCGAGTTGGTAGTCAAACGCAGACTTATTGGCGATAAAAAAAAACACACTCGCAAACTTCCGCATTTGAAAGCCCGTTGGTCCAGTTCGTAGTGACCTTCTGAGCTTGGGGGCGTGGGTTCGATTCCCACCTAGGACAAACATTTATGTAATGAACATTTGTGTTTTTTCTATACCTGGGTGTTAATATCTATTTAAGTATGTATTTAAAACTATATATTATGTATATCAGTCTCTGGCAGCCATATCACAAGCTTTGCTTAGTTTGGGGTTAGATGACCGTGTGTGCAAAAATGTCCCGAATATTTATTTATTCTATATTTTATTTATAATATTAGTCAGATATAATAGTTATCTTGTTGGTGCCGTGAGGTTAGGTACTATGTACGACCTGATTTTCGAAAACGGTTACATAACAAGAGAATGAGAAGCAATATTACTACGCTTGGCCCTAACTAACAATAAAGGTAACCTCTCAAAAGGGATCATAACTCATATGCGAACTATACGCTTTGATCAATTAAATTTTATTACATGCGTTAATTAAACGGCCTTCGAAGTGAAAGATTTATTGAAGGTTTATCCTCATAACTATGGCTTAGAGGCATTACTCAATAGCCCTGGCCTCTTCGGCCCTGCTTAAGAGCCACTACACGATTAAGGCCCATTCAAGTAGAGGATTTGGGTAGCAGGATGCTAAACAATAACGTTGCGAAGTATTTCAGGAAAATTGGGAAACTTTGGACTAATATTGTTACTGCATGTGTACAATGTGTGAGCAAAAGTAATATTGAATAACAAATTTATGTAAACACCTGTTTAATATGTTTTTTACACTTACTAAAATTATTATCGCTAACGCGGCAAGAAAGAAATGGACTTGCACAGAAAAAAATATGTCGCGCTGAAGAAAAGACCTCAACAGTGGGTAGCTAATGGATCATAAAAACTATTTTAATATTTATATCAGCATCAATTTCAAGTATAATTTACAGTTTCACTTGATAACTATATAATGAACCGTTGTTAATTTAAGAAAATGTGAAAAGAAGTCGAAATCTCAAGGCACTTGCAACGGAAGCTAATTATCCCGGTGTTTACTTTGCAGACAATGGTTTAACGCGGCTCTTCGTGATATATGCGCAGTAAATTCTAATGCGGTGACACCGCACCCGCGAGGTGGCGCACCACACCCGCGTGGATCCACAACGATCATAATAAAGTATGATTTCTTGGCCGGGGACGCTGCTTCTCTCGCATAATCACTCCTCAGGCGTACCCATATAATTCCTTAGTGCATAATGAAAGTTGATTAACATTACCCTGTAGTGTGTCGCGGGCGTGTGTGCGTGTCCGCCGCAGATTCCGAGTCCTAATTAAGAGCGAGAGAGGGTGAGCCGCGGCCGCCGGCGGGGACGGTATCGATCATCGCCCGCCAAGGAATCGACGCACGGACCCGCAAAAAGGGGAAGCCCTCATCTCAAAATCAGCGTCCGGCTAAGCCGGAGCCGGCCAGCTCTCAGCATATGTGTTTTGATTTAAAGGGTCAGTTAAACACGCGGGCGCGGAAACGGAACGCTTCGGGCGAGATTTGCAAATCCGATGTGAATAATTACACGGCTTACGAGCGCTTACCTACTGCCTTACAGTCATTTGCATATTTTCTTGCGGCTTTGTGCCAGCAGCTGCCCGGGAGTGGGATGTAAAGCTCTTTATGCAAAAGTACTAGTATGTGCATAGTTTTAAGGTTATAATAAAAAAAAAAAAAAAAAAAAAATTATCTTAAAAAACATTCATTGGTAATAGCATCTCGAATAAACAAGCAAGCTCTTCAAACTTTGCGTTAATTTATTTGCTACGTACAAAATCCACTTCTGTCCATGAAACAACAAAAAAAATAAAAACAAAGAAACACTAACAAAGCTGCTTATAAAAAACGTTGGAAAACACTTATCGCGCTCGAGTGCAAATCGTCGACTGTCACTTCAAATCCTGGCGATGCTCGACAAAATGGAAAAAAGTAACAAAAATAACAATCAAATAGAGCATCCGCGGAAATGAGATCTGAGGAAATGATCACGCCGACCCCGGGGATCGGTCGCCTCTTCAAAAAAGACTAATCTCTCAATTCACTAAGGAGTTAAGCTTTAAAAATATTTCGATAGGCAACAAAGGGCCCCTCGCTCGTCGTCTCGCGGTGTCTTTGACACGTCGGCACCGCCGGATTTTTTTCGCGAGATCTCTTTAGAGGCGGGATGTCACTCACTTTGTATCGGCTTTGTCGCAAGAGGTTAAGCGCTGGTTTATTAGGCTCGACTTCCGTTTTGCAAACAGAGGGGCCGTTAACAGATTCGTTTTCGATGTTCCGCTTATTGGCAAAAAATTTAATCCCCAATCGATTTAGATTTATTGGCACCAAGCGGTACGTGATCGCAACCCTCTTGCAATCGATACGAATACATGTTCCGAGTAGGGCTGCACTGATGACTCTTAATTAAGAATACGTGACAAAAGAAGAGACATATAGACACAAGTAGTACGCAAAAAGGTCCGGATTACGTAACCCTTTGCGCTTTTGATTTTAAACGTCGGCATCACTTGAAGTGTGAACGCCGGACCGTGGCGACTAATTTGAAAAGAGACTTGACAAATCTGGCTTCGGGCGGACCCTCGTTTAATCGAGCTACACGTGACGATATGAATGTTGATACAATGAAATAATAGCGTAGATCGGTAGGCGGTCGCTATGGTTACGGGGCGGTTTGGTCGGAAGCCGCGTTGAATAGCGCCGAAAGGCTTTTAGCTCCGTTTGACCATTTAGATCGGGTCAGCGTTTCGGGAGCTGACTGCGCTCGAAACCGGGATAATTAGCAGGCAAACAAGGAACAGGGTGCCCGCACAACTTTCGCAACCGTTCAGGTGCTCTACAAACACCGCTGCAAGAACTTTAACAGCAGTTTAATTGCGGGGCAAAAACAGAAGCGCACTGAAAACAGTTTAGTTTTCTGTGAAAAGAACCTTGTCGGTTGTTGAGGTGAACAAGCATAATCAAATCGACGCTTCAGATTGAAGTTTATTGAAAAAAATAATATTTAATTTATTGAAAATTGTCTCAGTTGTTGTCAGTTACTGTGTAGATAGTATACTAGCGGTCCGCCCCAGCTTCGCACGGGTATAGATTATAGCCTGTCACCCGGGGATAGTGTAGCTTCCCAACAGTGAAAGAAATTTTCAAATCAGTTCAGTAGTTTCGGAGCCTATTCAATGCAAACAAACAAACAATCAAATCTTTCCTCTTTATAATTATTAGTATAGATGAACTGAGCCTTCTTCTCAGAGCCTTCGTATATACGAACATAAAATATATCAAATTATCACTCACTCATTGGCTGACGGACTCATCATGAATATCGAAAACTACTAGACCTAGTTTGGTAGCTGAAATTTGGCAGTCCTATTGTAAAGTCATTAATTTTATGTTCCACTAGCTGACCCGCTAGTGGAACATAAAATTAATGACTTTACAAGACGTTATGCTGTCCAAATTAAAATAAACTTGTTTGAGTTATGGTTTTGAGTTTATACAAAAATCCCATCGAAAAAGGAAGCCCAGTTTTTCACGACTTTTTCCCAATTATTCTTTCAATAAAAACCTTATTTGGACTTATTACGTTTTTTTTAAATATACTATCAAAATACACAGATACTGGAGTATGGCCGGCGGTATGCAGTAAAAAAAAAATGGCAGTTAGATTTCTTATAGGATACTAGCTGACCTGACAGACGTTGTCCTGTCTTAGAACTGTCAAACACGCAAAGTCAAAATTGTAAATCTTATTTTTTACACCTTGGGTTTTATTATTGGAGTTTTAGTAAGGATCCCTATTTTTTTAAATATAATATAGCCTATGTTAACCGGGGATAGTGTAGCTTCCCAACAGTAAAAGAATTTTTCAAATCGGTTCATTAGTTTCGGAGCCTATTCAATGCAAACAAACAAACAAACAAACAAACAATCAAATCTTTCCTCTTTATAATATTAGTATAGATAAAGGTCCGCTAAGAAAGGATTTTGCGACAAATTCAATAAATAAAAACCGACCAATTTAAGGAGTCAAAAGAGCATAAATGAATAATAAGAAAAAAAAAAAAAGCATAAATGAATTTCTACGCGTACAAAGTCGCATGCAACAGCTAGTGTACGTATACATTTAATTAATTTTTACTAATATTTTTTATCTAGGCATTTATATGATGTATTTGACGGCACTTATATATTGTTGCACAGTTTTTGAGTTATTGTGAGACGACTTCGTAAAGCGTCTCACTCACAACACACAATAATGTTGTAATTTTTTATTTACATTTATAGAATTTCGATCTGATATTGTACGACTGTACGTCTGTATTTAATCTCTAAAATATCTTGAACCTTTGAGTTACCTATTTTTTTTTAACCTAACCTAAATGAGACCGCAGGGAAACGCTGGATGCAGGCCGGTTACAACCGGCCTTTTTAGAGATCGATGGGGGAGGCATATGTCCAGCAGTGGACGTCCTATGGCAGAAATGATGATGATTATTTTAAATACTTTTATTGATTTAGAGAATTTTGTATTGTCAATTAGGTAAATAATATCCTTACCGACCATGATATTGGTGCAACTCCGGGGCTCATTAATCGGTGTTGTCAACGTCAGCGGTCGGTAAAGCTGCGGACACACTGGTAAATAACCCGCACCGACCCGCGGCCTCACGTGGCCTGCGTGCCGCGACCGTCTCGCTACGTGACGGTAGGGAGCTTAATTGTACGAACGGGTTTAATTGTAAGTTTTCGGAGAAGCTGATGAGTTGACTTGGTACATAAGTATCTAGAGTTTCGTTTTGCGAGTATTTTCGTATTGGAAGCGTAAACTCACTTTGAGTCACTGCGTCATTCTCAGTTAGTTACTTAGTTACTTTTTCGAGTTATTAGTCCATGTTATCATAAAGATAATATATTCTAAGGATATATATATTTAGTTGTATATATATAGTATATACGGACCCACCTGATGGTAAGTAGTCACTTACAATACCCGGAGCATTGCGCTACTTACCTTTGAGGACTCTATTCACTCTTCGTTGGAACATTTGAGGTTATTTCGGAGAAAAAACTTTAGGTGGTAAGCCATTCCACAACTTACAAGTGTGTGGCAGAAACAATCGATCAAATCGAACAGTGCGAGACTTCCACGCATCTATGATGTGTGGATGGCTTTTCTGGACATGGCGGCCGGTTCGATAGTAAAACCACGATGGAGACGAAGCAAAGAGTTCATCAGAGCATTCCTCGTTATATACCTGAATCAGAGATGTAAATACTAATAAATAATTATGTACAACAGTCAAATGGTTTTGTACCAATTAAGAATTGAGTTCGTCTTGCAATTCAGAACTATCTGCTTACAAATTTTTTCTTTAATGCACATTACACTTTCCTTGTTTGAATATTGACTGATCAGATAACGTAATTTGTACGAAAGAAAATGTACGATGTAATCGCAAATTAAAAAGGCATATATTCTAAAGGCATTTCTATGCGTGCACCAAGAACTTACCACTAAAGTACCTATAGTAACCTATCACACAAAAGTCTCGCAAATCCCTTGCGAGGCGCACGAGATGGCAGAGCCAAGTTTTGCTAATACATAATTGGGACCAAATCCCTATCGGTCGGGTATAGGGACAGCCGTCTTAGTGCGTGCTTGCTCAGGAAATTAATGAAATTAACCGATACAGGGTAAACCTGCGAGGGAAATGAGGGAGGCTAATTTGATAATGTCGGGGTTTCTTTTGGGTAATAAATCAAGTCCGATTTTTTTTCAACCGACTTTGAAAAAAGAGGTTCCGAATTCGACAATTTTTACAAGCTTTAATTTAACTTGCAATGTTTGTATGTGTGTTTCTTTACGTGAAATCTTACAAGCGTATACGCAAAATGAGTACACTAAATTTCACATTATGATAGCCGGTTTTAAGTTTTACCATGACATGGTTGCACTCATGGGTTGGGTCTTGACTATGAACTCCTCAATGGTTAGCAGCATAGACATAAAATGTTATATACGTATTCAATTATGATAACCCATTCTTAGTGTCACCATGACATGGTGGATTATAATTATGTTCTTTGCTAATAAATTAAGCTCAAAGCTTTTTTTTTTCCAGACGAATTCGGGTAAAATCACATGTAGGGACGCGTGGAAAAGCTCATCCCGTCTGCCATGCCAGCATAGGGGCTTATGCACTTGCCCTTACGCCCATGGAAAAATTATCATGTAAACATATATTTTCACAAACAAGACAACGCACTTAGACGAAAATTGGACTTTAATGTAACTTTGCTCAAGTAATTGTTGGCCAATTTTTGTCTTATCTAATTATCTTCTACTTACAAAATGGCTTGATACCATTTTTCTACTAAAAAGAGGCAAATGCACAAAGATTTTACAGTATGTATGTTCCATAGGGACTCCGAAACGGATGGACCACTTTTGACGGGACTTTTACTGGTAGATAAGCTGAAGTTATAAGGAGGAATTTCCGTGGGTGTAACTGCGGGGTGCAGCTAGTGTACTATAAAAACAAATATTTAGCAAGAGGATAAACGCCAAACTCAATAAAATAATTAAAAAAAACTAATTACTTCATCATCACAAAAATAAAATGTAAGTATAATTTAAAATACAAAGTTAAAGTATATTCTTTCTTGCACAAGAAGAAATTTTTGTGATTCTTTCCAGCTAGGTTTATGTTCTGATAACCACTAGACTAGTTCAAATGACATAATAACCTAAATGAGCAAGTGAAACGAGCTGTTGTTACGTTCATTACCCCCCGTAATTCCCGGGCGTGCGGTATCGATCGGGGAGCGACAGAAAACTTTCTAGACGGGTTTTATATGCACCGACTCTTTGCTGTAAGTACGGTGTACGGCAGCAGTGGCACGACGGATCGCGTAAATACTTCATGCCGGTGTAGAACGGTCTTTAGTCATTTGGTTTATTGAGTGTTCAATAAACATAATTGGTGCATGAAAATATGAGGTAGTGAGTAGTTTTTAAATTTTTCTAAAAATCTATCGGAGCACCCGCCGAACATGCCCTGCAAAAATAGTGGCATAATTATCGATACATACTAAACATACGCGAGTTTATTGCACGTCATGTTTACGCATCGCTAGGTAACGAGTAACTGAATGCAAACTGCTGCACGGGTGCGTTTTGGTGGAGTTTTAGGTAGGCCGTGGCCGGGCAGTATAACCCACCCAATCGAAAATAAATACTTGGGCGATTCATACCATGGTCTGAATGGACCCAGTATGAAAAAAAATGTGGGCGATTCACACTGTGGTCCAAACCACATGCGGTGTGAAACCCTCGAGTAACCCAAAATTCCTCAGAAAAGCTCGGAATTTTTCAATCTTAGTATAATATACATTAGTTTCATATTTATTTTCATGCGCACTAAATAGTTATGTTTTTATAGTCAACAAGGCCTCTTGGTATTGGATTCAGTGCCTCTCGTGTCCGAGCTAAACTCAAAAGATTAATGTCACTTTTCGTTCGAAAAATGTCTTGTCTTTAATGAAACATCATTGATACACACTTGATACATGTGTTTGTGTCAATGACAAGACAAAACTCGACTGCGTTTGACATGAACATCACCCAAAATGAGGTCACGGTAGCATACTTGTGATCCCATGTGGGGTGAGTCTAATCAGCTATGAAAATTAGGTTCCGCCGTATCTTACGCTTTGTACTGCTAATGTGGAATTTAATTACTATTTCCAAATGTTATTACCAGCTTGACGGAGCAGGAAGTGCTTTGGATGTTTAATCATGGTTATAATCAGCAAGCTCTATGATGCTTCGTATCTTGAAAATGAATGATAAGGTACCTCATTATCATCATCATTATTAGCCTTTCATGTTCCCATTGCTGGGACACAAGCCTTCTCTCTCTGGGTTTTAATCCACCATGCTGGCACAATGCATGTTGGTGAATGTCATTTCTTTGAACTTTTTGAGTTCCTTAAACATACCCGGTTTCCTTACGATGTTTCCCTTCAACGTTTCTTGAGCGATAACATCAAAACTGCACATAATTTATTTAGACAACACTACTTAATAAACACTACTTAATAAGTCATTGTTATGACAATGACATGTCATGCGTTGCCAAGGATCATACCGGAATATAAATCTTTGGTTTCAAAATAAACGCCAAGATTCAAATATGTACATAATGTATAAGTTGCATATTTAATTTTCTGTGGCGAAGGAATTCATGATTATTTTTCTGCTGGTTTTTTGACAGGTGTAACTCAATTTTATTTCGTATCGGCTAAATCACTCGATATTTTGTGACTGAAACGACGGCAAAACAGCTACTACTGTTAATGACTGGAATTGAGAAAGATAGGACGTCGCTGTTTAATTTTTTGGGATAAAAGGTCATCATCATCCAGAAGACGTCCATTGCTGAACATAGGCCTCCCCCTTTAAATTATCTCCATCCTATGGTTGCCTGGAAGAGATCGCTCTTAGCGATAAGGCCGCCGATTGTTGCACTAGTTTTTAAGCTGTTTTATCGTGTGTATGAAATTTGTGGTGTGAACAATAAAGAGTTTATCTACGATACCTATCTATCTAAACTCCACACTGAACGACAGCCTGCCTTTTGCATCCACTGGATGCCAGCGACTCGCACAATTTCGTCGGTCCATCTGGTGGGAGGAATAAAATATTGGAGCCACAAAAAACGTCAGACGAAGATAACAGACTATACGCAATAAGCGTTGTTATTTGTATCAATATTAATGTTTGTTGTTTATAAATTTTATACTTTACTAGTAAAATTATTATAATAGTAAGATTATATTGATTTTTCTTCTCTTCATTTAAAGACAATTCTCAATAACGCCATAAAATGCGAAGTCCCTTAAGTGTCGGTATATGGTGTTTACACTGTATTAGAGTGATGTGATGCGGACGAAAGTAGGGTTGGTAAGGTATAGTTCCACGGTCATCATCCCTTCAAGTCAAGAGATGAACTGCCAGAATTTATAGAAGCTCAGTATTTTCTCTATCTCATCTTCTTGCGTTCTTGTATCACCAACAGGCGGTCATCATCCATCACCCAATTACGTGGCCGATCAATCATCGAGCCGATCACTCCCATGGCGCCGCACCTCGATGATTTTTCCACTGTTCGCTACCAGCCCGCACGGGACCTGTTAATCACTCGCGTGGGAAAAATGCCTTTTCGAATTTATTTGTAATTCGAAGTATATTTGTGATTTTGTAACATATAGGAGAGCACGCAAGAGATGTCCTTTTGCCCACGACATTTTTACATACACGCAGTAGTTAACTAGTCACGAATGCTTCTAACGATGAGCGCAATGACCTTAGAAAATTTTTTCCTTCACTAATCTTCAGTGAAATTACTCAAAGGATAAACTTTTAAATACAACACGGGGAGTTTGTAAAACCAACACTTCTTCAATCACGATAATATAAAGCCCAACAAAACGCCACGCTATAAAAAGATGAACAATAATTCTTTTTTATTACGCGCCAAAGTGGGAATCTCATTGTCGGCGAGGAAATAAATAATAGCGGGATGGAAAAGAGAAAGGGAAATAACACAACATAAAATATTAAGATTCACCCTGGATTGGCATCATTCTGCGGTCGCCACGGATTTCTTCCAAGGGGAAGTCAAGATACCTACGTCTTTGAATGTTAATGTTATTTGCATATCCGAAAAGTCATGAAATAAATCAGCCGAGACGGACAGTAGGGACGGGCATTCATTTCGCTTCCTTTGTCTACGCAAGTACCAATTAATGTAAAAAAATGTTAATGCATTTCGATTTCCCCCACTCATAAAAATAACAATTCACTCAGATTCAGAAAAAAATCTGGCACATTTTATTCTGAATCTCAGAAATAAATCCTAAATCACGATTTCCATTTGAAAATCCTAGCGAGTCGCGAGGATAGCTATCGCAAGGATAATGTCAGGATCTGGCATCAAATTGCGCCGTATTGTGAGTCAAACGCGAGAAAAACTGAGAAAGTGTTAGGGCAGAATTTACATAAGTTGTGACAGAGGGTCTCGTACAATACATACAAAAATATTCAGGGCCGAGGTGATGAGAGCCCTCGGGCGGCTGCATACATAGCCTTTATGACGGGGAAAAAATTTACAACCGGCGCGAAAATGCTGTATTTATGAAGCGACTGAAAGTAACGCAAGATTCATGTGAGGGAACTCGGCGATGATGCGCTTTATTGTTTTACACCGGGTTAAGGACAATTGTAAGTTATTGCAGCCTTTAAATGTGAATCAGCGATGCAGATTTTATTATTCCTCTGCAATAAATAAATACTACACGTAATAAATAAGTACTACGTTTTGTAGCAGTATTCAGTATTATTTGCAAAATAGTCATATCAAAGACATAACTGCATGCACAAATCTGTTTTCTTTATAATTACCATTTTAATTTTCTATCGAGAATACAAGGAAGTTCGCTCATAATAAAGATAGCGTGGTTTTGTTTACAAACTGACAGTACAGTCGTTATCGATTGCAGGCGGGAAAGTTTTTATGAATTAACCGTCAAACAAGTAAAGAAGAACAATGAAAAAACAAACTCTTCAAACAAAAATCGATGACAATCTGGGCCAAAAACTTCGTACAACTTTGCCGGCAAAAGATTTATATACTTATAAAAAGTGAACGGGAAAAGAAGTTTTGGAAAAACTTTAAATTGCGACCTTGAACCGGTTCAACTTTGTTTCAGATTACTATTAGTAGAGGCGGGAAGTTTTTGCCCCCTTCCCGTTGACGAGTCGCGGACAGTTCGTGTCATTAACTTTGGCATAAATATGACGAGGATATTTCGTTGTAAGGGGTTTGATTTTGAGCGTGGTGCACGTTCAACGTTTGCGAATGGGGTGCGATGAACCAGCATCGATCGCGGATGGGCAGAGCGCCCGCGGACCTACTCAAACTTTTGGGTCGGTTTTAATGAAACAATTCCGTAACTTCACCGTATTTAGGTCACAGCGTGCGATAGTATGCGAGCACAGGCTCTCTGCCCCCCCCCCCGCCCTGCTTCCATTAACCGATGCACACGACTATTTCAATTAACTAAATGTTGATAATATGGACCTCCAATGAAAGTACCGTTATTGCCGCCGAAAGATAATCCGCTCTGCGAAGAGATTCTTGCAAATATTATTCAAAGAAAACTGAAACTTTTAACTCCTTCAATATATCTATGAATTGGCCCCACCTGTAAAGAAAATTTTTAACAAGTACGAAAATTTAATTAGTAAGCGTCATGACATGACAGTAAGTTGCGTTGTTGTAATACCAAAAAAAAAATATTCTTTACTGTGGCCATACCGCAAAACCAGGCCCTATTTAGTAACGGCACGTTTATGATGGGACTGACTGTTTATAATAAACTACCGCAATTTTTTAAAGATATAATTAATATTAATATTTTCAAATTTAAACTTTAAAAGTTGCAAATTGACAAGACTTACTATTCGATTACGGAGTTTGTATATGATAAATTGATAAAATAGATTATTTTGACGTAAGATTGTAATAAATAAATATTGTTATATATTTTGCATGCCATGATGCTAGAGCATGGTGGTCTATATTATGTAAATACATTACCATCTGCATGTTACCCGTATGTCCGCGTAAAATAAATAGGTATTTTAAGTTTCAATTATTATTGAACAAAATATTTTTTATAAAAAAAGCAAAAGTAGGCACTCAACATATGCATAAAACGCATATTATGCATTCCATATGGCGCTTGATAAAAACACAATAAACAGCTTTTAATCCAATTCAACGTTCATTTATCACGTCACAAAAGAGATGTCTTGTTAAACAATATGCCATCAACATTTCCATCTAAAAGGCGTTTAAAAGACGCTGCTTCGTCAATTGCGACATCGTTTTCTTTATTAACTGTTAACTAGGACCGGGTGTTTATGTAAATTGTTATTGCTTTTTTAAGAAAAACCTCGTTTGACACGTTTGAAGAGGCTCTCTAAGGCCCGCTCGTTACTGGAGGTCTTCTACTTGGCCCCGCGCGGGACACAATGGGATTTTGAAGGTAAATAAGTCTTTAAAAGAGGAATAAGTAAATTAGAAGCGACAAGATAGGAATCTCCCCTATTTTTTCGAAGGTTGGGGCGAGAAAAAGGCGATCGCCTTAAAAAGAATCGGGTTAAGAAACTATGGAGAGGTGCTCGATATAATATGAAAAATTTGAATTAATAAACCGACCTAAATTATTGTATATTGTTAAAGAATTATATACAGGTTTCATTCACCTAAGACCTCTTGTAGGCGGGTTCCTTACATTATACTGGAAAAATTTTGTTTAATGACTTGCATTTACTAATTTTTCCCAAAAATATATATAAATATATAACAAAAAAAAATGGGCTCTAAAATTTTGAATGAATTTCCCAATTCATTCAAAATTTTAGAGCCCATTTTTTTTTTGCCTAAGCAAAAACTAAGAGCCACAACGTGCATCAAAAAATACAAGGCAAAAAAATACAAAGTTCAAATTTTTTTCGGGGACATATTAATTTTTGTGAAGAGACATGAAACAAAAGTTGTCAGGTATGATGTTGGAAAGCTGACTGCGTGAGGTTTTAGGTGAATTAAAAATAACCCTGTATACTTGCAAAGTTTCAAATCAATACAACTAGAGTAAAGTGCACTTCAAAGATTTGATTACATTGTTAGTTACATAAAAGTGAACTAATGATATAGCGTGTACAAAAGCCATCTCCATTTCGTCTTCCCAAAAAAAACCTAAAAGGCGAGTGCGGCGACACTCTCGGCCGGTATCACAACAGCTGCTGCCGACGATACCTAGTTATTAAGCCGTATCCAAGCACCAGCTCTGTCCTCCGCCGTATACCTACTTCCTCATGTTTTTAAATTATAATCTCCAGATGGATTAGGGGTCGTTGCGGAGCCAATTAACTTGGAATTTACCTGAGACGACAGCAAAAATAAAGTTGCAGCTATAAAAAAAGTTGTTATATTTTGGTGAATTGGACAGGAATAAAATAACCTACTATACGAGGATACACTAGTAAAAGTTATACAGATAAAAAAAAAATCTTGTGTATATTGTTATGAATTGTAAAGAAAAAATTATTAAGATCATGCATTCGAAAAGATGAGATTTAACTCTACACCAAATCAACTTTCCAGTCCTTTTTAACTTACTAGCAACGCACCTCGGCTTCGCACGGGTGTAAGTCTTATTTTTTATACCTTGGGTTACATTATTGGAGTTTTAGTAAAGATCCCTATTAAAAAAAAAATATATAGCCTATGTTACCCGGGGATAGTGTAGCTTCCCAACAGTGAAAGAATTTTTCAAATCGGTTCAGTAGTTTCGGAGCCTATTCAATGCAAACAAACAAACAAACAAACAATCAAATCTTTCCTCTTTATAATATTAGTATAGATTAAGATTAAGATTAGAATTATAGATTACGTCACCTTCAAGAATTTAATGCTGGAAACTGAAATTGATAAAAGCTACCAATTTAAAAATTATTATGTGCATTTGTGTTAGATATGAACGTATATGCTAACCAAAATGAATGATGTTCTTATTACATCTCAGAAAGCATCGTAGGGTCCAAATTAGCTTCGTTTGCCGAAGGGCTGTCTGAATGTGACAGCTGTCAAAATATTCTAATTTTAAATTAATCCACTGACTTCGGGGTATCGGGTGATTTAGGGAAATTTTACCCCTACGAGATACCTCTCGTTTATATTTCAGAATTTATGTAGGAATTTTTAAGAGAAAATTTACTGATATTATGTAAAAAATCGAGGTAGAGATAATTTTCTTTAATGTACCTCAGCCATCAGAGTAATTTATGATTATCTTCCTTGTTCAAAGAGCCCCTGAAGACCTGAGCGGAGTTTAGCAAGGACTGAAAATGATCTTGCAAAGTGAAGTCCCCGTTGACGCCTCGAGGCTTTGAGGCGATACAGACTTTAAGAGTTATGCAAATGTTATGGACAACAAAAAAGTTAATGTCAATGATAAGTGCGAGCCCAGGGGAGCGATCATGCGCACACTGCCTTTTTACCGCTTTTTTCTTAAATTCATCCGAGGGGGGCCTTATTTGCGCACCAGGGCTATTGTGTAACCCTCTTTAATTTATTTTGTTATTTTGCGAGTCGTTTACACTGTGCTCTTATTGCTGACAATCAAATTTCATGATGTGATAAAAAAAACAACGCTAACTAAGAAAATAATACCAAATCCTTGAAAAAGAACTGACCACTATTATATAGAAAGCGATGTGTTTATGTATGTACTAGCTGACCTGACAGACGTTGTCCTGTCTTAGAACTGTCAAACACGCAAAGTTAAAATTGTAAATCATATTTTATTACACCTTGGGTTACATTATTGGAGTTTTAGTAAGGATCTCTACTTTTTTGAAAATATAATATAGTCTATGTTACCCGGGTATAGTGTAACTTCCTAACAGTGAAAGAATTTTTCAAATCGGTTCACTAGTTTCGGAGCCTATTCAATGCAAACAAACAAACAATCAAATCTTTCCTCTTTATAATATTAGTATAGATGTATACTCCGATACTCCTATGGAATCCAAAACGGCTAGACCAATTTTGACGGGACTTTCACTACAGATAGCTGATGTTATAAGGAGTAATTCCCGCAATGAAACCGCGGGGCACAGCTAGTTTCACAAAAATATATAAACTTTTGCTCAAATCTATTCAAAACTTTAATAGATGCTATCTTAATGCATTTTTTATACAAATAAAGAGTTTATAAATCCCTCTCAATCACTCCAAAAAAAATCACCTCTCATCCGATTGTCCTCAAGAGGCCAGGAGTGTCTGTAAAAAGCACTTGAATGGAGGAAGTGAAATTAGGAACTGGTTATATGAAGGGCTGTAAGGAACCCATTAGCGTTTGCAGGTGTCTAGCGGTTAGAGTCAACGAACTTTGGTGGTTTTGGGAGCATCAGGTACTAAAAATATGTAGACTTGTACTCTAGGAGGTAGTTATACTATTTAGGAGTATCTGTAAAGTAGTTATTTGCATAATTATTACCTATCAAGCCATCTAGGTTAGTTAGTCCTATAATGACCACCTTATTTTAGACTGATTGATATGATGGACTCCGAAACGGAAGGAGAGATTTTGATGAAATTTTTAGGCAATCTCAGATTAGCCTAGGAAGTGATCCTATGAAGTTATGTAGCAATCGGATCAACAGAATTCTTTTTCGTGTTCTAATATTTACCTCAAAAAACAAGAACAAATATTAAAGTCTGACATATTAGCCTATAGAATAAAAAAACATCTAAGTCAACAGAGACCTAAGTTGAAGCAACCTCCTTGATAGCGACAGGATAGTTTAAGGAGGTTGCATTGTTTTCATCTTTCACTGGCAGGTAGCTGATGTTATAAGGAGTAACTTAGGCTACTTTTATCCCCACAGAAAAAGATAAGTTTTTTTTTCTGTGTTTATCCCAGATATAACGCATGTGAAACCGCGGGGCACAGCAAGTGAATTTATAAAATACAAACAGTTTGACCGATGGAGATTTCCTGCCGGTAATTTCTTAGGTACATACATTTGAGATTTTGTGGTCATTTATAATACAAATAATAACGGGTTGTTATATAAAAACCGGGGAAAATCTGCATCACTCTATGCAAACGCCAATTTTTTTGAATCAACTTTCAATTGAAATTTTCATCCCTTATTAAACCACCACAGGGTTAAACCTCACCTCAGGTCGTTTCCAAAAAACGACGATACAACTAACTTGTACTTAATAGAAGTCTAAGTACCAGATCTAAGTAAACTAACATTTAAAAATAATTAAGTACCTGTATTTATAATTTCGCGAGCAAACGTCTCTTAATTCTGGTATAATCTCATTCATCCTGGTTCATATATTATCTAGTTATATCTTTGATATAGGTACCTCACTTATTAGCTTATTTTGGTCTCTCCATTTAATAATTCAGTACAAGGTGTCGACTTCAGTTAAGCTCCACAATTAACCCGCCCGTTAATAAGATAGGAGGCTTCAGTAAAAATTCAACGCGTCATCCGAAGCCGAGTGGTTGTTAAAATTAAAAATGCACACGCGCCCACGACGCCTAAGGAAAACTGCTTACGAAGTGTATACTTATTTTTTTTAAATACTTGCCTTGTTGGGGCAAATTGGGGGTATTTTTAAAGATTTTGTTCACCATGTTTATTTTGTACTGTTTTATACATGACTTATTTTAGAGAATGCATCTTCCTTATAAACGTGTTGTTGTGGTCTAGGCTGTCATAAGAAATCTTTTATTTTAAGAATAAGAATAAGATATTTATATATATTTTAGTTACACACTTTTATTTAACTTGCAATGTTTGTATGTATGTTTGTTTAGGTCAAATCTTCAAGCTGAATGAATCACTTCCTTTTATCCTACGGAGTTGAATTTTTTCATGTTGGTTCAGTTGCAATGACAATGCATTTTTATGGTTAGCAAGACCTGAATTAACATCCAGGATTACGTCTTCAATGGTTAACACGAAATTTTATGTACGCGTCACCATTTCTTATTGTCACCATGGCTGCTGCACTCAAGATTGGTCGGACTCTAGTGTTTTTAGGGTTCCGTACCTCAAAAGGAAAAAACGGAACCCTTATAGGATCACTTCGTTGTCCGTCTGTCTGTCTGTCTGTCTGTCCGTCTGTCAAGACCCTTTTTCTCAAGAACGCGTAAAGGTAGCAAGTTGAAATTTATACTAAATACTTGGGTCTACGGTTTCTTTCGGCTGTAAAAAAATAAAAGTTGTAAGTCAACGCAATCAAAAGATATGAACGTTTATGTCGCATATTTTGCGATTTCACAGGGGAACCAAAACCTATAGGGTACTTCCCGTTGACCTAGAATCATGAAATTTGGCAAAAAGCAAGGTCTCATAGCACATATATAGGAATAAATCCGAAAGTTATAAATATGAAGGTATATAATTTAAAAATGATTATTTTGCTATTACAAACTTACATTTTGTAGTTGGAATGTATGGAAGAACCTTATTGTCAACTACAAACTTAAGTTTGTCTTTCAATATTTTAACTTCAGTTAGTTTTTTTTTTGGTCTCGCGCTTTTAGGGTTCCTTTATGTCGTATATTTTGCGATTTCACAGGGGAATCAAAACCTATAGGGTACTTCCCGTTGACCTAGAATCATGAAATTTGGCAAGAGGCAAGGTCTCATAGTACATATATAGGAATAAATCCGAAAGTTATAAATTTGAAGGTATTTAAAAATAATTATTTTGCTATTACAAACTTACATTTTGTAGTTGGGATGTATGGAAGAACCTTATTGTCAACTACAAACTTCAAAGTTGTCTTCCCAGAGACTGTGGGATCGGCCGATCTGCGAACTAGCATGGAAATCGCTACTAGATACGTGTCCTAGTATTGCAGATCGCGCTCGTATTCTTGCTGTCTCTGTTTGGGAATCGGGACTTTGGTTGCAAGCCATGCCCTCTTTTAACACAGGTAGCCTTTTAGATCCAACCACATTTCGTCTAGCTGTCAGCTTACGCTTGGGTGCAAGGTGCTGTGAGGCCCATCGCTGTCAGTGTGGTACTGCTGTTGACCAGCTCGGTCACCATGGTCTCTCTTGCTCGAGAAGCGCTGGTCTTATTGGCCGACACGCTAGCCTGAACGACATCATACGCAGGGCACTTTCCACCGCCAATGTCGCAGCTGTGCTCAAACCGAGTGGTCTTGCGCGTGACGATGGAAAGAGGCCTGACGGTATGACACTTGTGCCCTGGAGGTTGGGGCGGCCCCTTGTATGGGACGCAACTTGTGTCGATACTTTGGCGCCGTCACATCTTCCTGAGGCACAGGGTAGGGCTGGCGCGGCTGCTGATTCGGCAGAGCAGCACAAGCGTCGCAAATATGCTAACCTCGGCAGTGGTTACATATTTGAGGCGTTTGGGGTCGAGACATTGGTCCCTTGGGGACCGGGAGCTCACCTCATTTTCAAAAATCTTTCAGAGCGCCTGGTTAATGCGACGCGTGACCAAAATGCTGGCGTGTTTCTGGCTCAACGCATTAGCATTGCCATTCAACGTGGTAATGCCGCCAGCATGTTGGGTACGCTGCCAACTGGTAGTGGGCTTGAGCATTTGGATTGTCTTTAGACCTTCAACGGTCTATGGGCAGTCTAACTGTATTTGTAGTGTTAGTTTTAGCTTGTATTTTGTTTAGTTATTAAAGGCACTTGCCCAGTAAAAAAAAACTACAAACTTAAGTTTGTCTTTCAATATTTTAACTTCAGTTAGTTTTTTTTTGGTCTCGCGCTCTGAGGGTTCCGTCTAACGGAACCCTCAGAGCACGAGTCCTACTCGTACTTGTCCGGTTTTTTTTTTTTTTACATAATGTTTCTTTTTCTTTACGTGTTTATTTGATGATTATTTTTGTACCAGCTCATCAATAGCGTATCCATAATGCTTCATGAGTAAATCTAGATAGGACGTTAATACAAATATAATTTTCCCACAGATAAATTCTCTCAGATAAATCACCTTTTCACAAAACGATCCTCCGATACCTACCTATATACCGATTTAATATCCCACTCATAATTGAAGCGAGCGTTCTTCCAAACCCATTACCCGCCTGTGGAGCCTGCGAGTCTGCGGAGTCTTGTAGACTCCCTGTAATGAACTCACATTATAAATGCAACGAGGCATCGCCTCCGAGATGCATCAGACGAAGAATTAATTCATTTGCATGTAAAACTTATACGAACGCTACTTAAGATTAGGTTGGGATCGGTAGGGCGAAGAAAGTTGGAGTTTTGATATTAGGTTATGCAAAAATTGGGTAAGTTACGAGCTTTGTCTTAGTTTCGTGAGATTCGAAGTAAGGTAAAGTAATGTTTATTTTCCAAAAATAATTACAGTCATGTCACTGAAGAATATGCATAGTTAGTAAAATTTTGGTTCTGTGAAGATTAACATAAATCAAGAAGGTTAAATACAACACTGGGTTCGAAAGTATTTTTTATATTGGAGTGTTTCCATACTTTTGTATTATAATTCACCACTTCAATTGGCGACCAACGGAATTCAATCCTGCCTAATTTTCCGAGTATTGAGTACTGCTTTAAAACAAACTTGCTACGATTATGCTTATTTTCGAGTGATTATTAAAAAAAAAATTAATACCTGCATGCCTAACATGCGCACCGTGACAAAATCTTGTCGTCACTTTATAGAGTGAGAACGCGACAAGGCGCCTACGGTTTCGTATACGACTGTCTAGCTTTGGCACGATAAAAAGAGTCGAGAAAATTTTGTCGCGGCGCGCATGTTAGCCCGACTGGTCGCCTCTAGGACTGCTTTACACGCACAGCGCTCCACGACCACAGCTATCTCAGTCGCACGTTTTATTATTATTTGTAGATGAGTGAAATCTTTAATAAACCGAGTGAGATCTTTAATAAACTGACTGGGTATTTAGAATAACATTGCACATAGTATTAAACAATTTTTTTATTTTATTTTATAGGATGGCGGAAGAGTTTGAATAATAACCATTTCCTTCGCCATCCTATTACAATAATACTTTTAAATTTACACCTTTTGTTATTTTATTCTTAAGATATTTTTTTTCATATCCACCCAATGATTTTTTTCCTTCGAAAATGTTGAAAAATATCGTTTTTGTTGAGAGCAACCCTAAACGGTTTTTTTCTTTCAAAAAGTTGAGCTTGCAATCTTTCGTGGAGTTATTTCGAAGCAAAAAGTAAGAAATTCTCGGCAAAAGTCCACGATAAGACCAACCGATAAAATCCTCCGTCACAGCTAATAAACCATAAACCCTTCCGATATGTTTATCACTTGGCGGTCCCATGATTTAGACCATGACAGCTTGGTTAGGGTAACAATATATTTGGATTTTTCTTTTCATTTTAGGATTTTAATGCCATACGTGACAAACAAGCAGACGGGCTACCTGATGGTAAGCAGTCACCATCGCCGATGTGTTGTCCAACGTTTTGTGTAATTATATAAATGTGTAGCTTTAAGTGTACATGTGTGGATTTTTGTTACGAATAAAATATTGTCTATTGTCTATGGATACCTGTAACACAAGAGACATCACAAATACGTTGCCGACTATTTAAGATTATTAACGTCTATCGGTTGTATTTAAGCATTGTAATTTTCAGATAAATGATTAAAGCTAATGTTGATTAGAGTCTGAGATATTTGAAATATAATTATGGAGTTACAACTTTATAAATAAACATTACATACGTTACCTTAGTTAAAAGTAGTTATTTTTAGTGCTCGGTTGACTAGTTACTAGCCTTAAGATAATAAGTCGCCAATCTTGACAGTGGCATCAATTCTAATGCACTCTAAACTAAACCAAATTTGACAGCGCTAAATTTTTTTGCCATCCTTCTCTCACGTATTAAAATGAATAGAGAAAAGGTTTAGTTTAGTTTATGACAGAATAGGCCTCAGTGTCTTCCAGCCACTTTGTAAGATAACTAATCTCCAACTCAGGATATGCGTGCTATCTTTTCCGAATACGTTGTTACTTGAAGTGAAGTGAACGCTCAGTTTGAGTAAAAAATTCATAGAAAATATATTTGTCATTGGTCCAGGTGGACATGAAATCTAATGGTAGGTATGTGTTAGAGATAAAACGCGTATTTAGTTGGAGCGCGTTTTGATTACTTATAACCAGTTTTTATTGGATGCCTTTGTTTATACTAGAATTTCCTAGTTATAACTTGAATCTACTGATATTGATTAAATTTTAGCTAAAACTAGTTTTAACATTGAACATGAACACTTGTTTAGGGAAATGATTCAATTAAACCAATGAAGTGTTGATTGCGATTAAAAGACATTGGTATTAGTTTTAGCTTAGGTAGGTTATTGGTATTAGTTTAACAAAAATAGAACTAAATTATACAAAAATTCCTGTCGTTAAACATTATTATTTTTTATGTAGGTCTATACCCAGAGGTTAATGCCACTGTAGACCTACGCAATTTTTCTACATCGATTATGGTAACCCTATCTCCATTTCACGTATGTGCGTTCCAAATTGAATTGATATGTTTCCGCTAACGGTGAGCCGCGGCCATGGCATTTTTCAGAGCGTATCGCGTATGATGCGTGCGCCAAAGCGTCCGGAAAACGGTACCGTTGGAAGAAAATCAACGAATGAAAATCATACACATAACATACTTTTTTCCGTTACCAGTGAATATTTCGTTGAGTGGCACAATCATTTACTGACTTCGAAAAAGAAGCAAGGATCTCAATTCGGTCCGTATTTTAAAAAACTATGGATCAAATTGTTTAGACAACTTTAGGGTACATGATGTCATGCTTACATACATAATTGTATGTAAGTATGATGATTGTTGTATGTACGTATGTTGATTGTTGGTATGTTCCATCACTCCTGAATGCCTAGACCAAATTTTATGTGAGTGGTATAGTTAGAACCCTTGCGTCATTTTAAATGTTATAGGCACGTACATTTTATGATTATAATGAGATAGTGCAACTAAAAATAATAAAAATCAAACACGAATGAAAAAATTGTAAATAATTTATTATCACCGTCTACATTTTAAAGCATATTCTATAAATACATGACAATTCTACTAATATTATAAACGCGAAAGTTTGTATGTATGGATGTATGGAGGTTTGTTCCTCTTTCACACAAAAACTACCGAATGGATTTTAATGAAAGTTTACAATAATATAGCTTATACATTAGAATAACACATAGGGTATAACGGGATGTAGTAGCGAGGCCGAAGGCCGAGCTCTACGCGTACGAAGTAGTGGGTTTCAGCTAGTACTATATAATATATAGTTTACTAGAAAAAGCTAGTAGAATGACGGCGCGATAGAAAATTTGTGAGTTATTATAAATGGGCATTAGTGTTATTTTTATTTATTAAATAACTCTGCCGGAGTCTATTGTATTATTATATTTATTATTCTCTGTGTTCTATTCAACGAAAAGTATATTATAATAGGTTGTCTTTAAATTGAGACTTCTAGGTAAGCGTGCTCCATCGTAGACCGCACCATCGTTTAACATCAGTCGAGTTGGCGGTCATTTGAAGGAACTCAGATTGTAACTGGGAAAACATTACAGGCAGCGCATTACACAGACTAGCAGTTATATATTGTTTTGCTAGCCTTACCAGTGATATGAAGTGTGAGATAGGGGTGTAGCAAAGAGTGCAAACGAGCGGGTCGCAGTGTCAGGCGCCCGCTAAGAACATTGCCAATTCTACATTTCACCGTAGAGCTGGCTTGAATAGAGGACTTATATCATCGTGATTTATCTATATTGATTTTTTGATAGTAGCTATAGATAGTTGGGCATTGTTAGTACGAAAATAAGAATGCTATTGGGTTCAATTCATCATATTAAAGAAATGACTTGTCATCTAGTATTCATTGCCGTATTCACTGGTTATTTTTATTATTCATCTACAAGTAATAATATACTGCCTAAGAAAACAATAGTAGGTTGTACAACGATAACGTGTGCATAAAGTAAGCCACGAATTATATATCCGCCCTCACCTTCGGCTCGGGCAGATAAACGTATCGGCCGCTATGGGTTTTATGCACGAGTTATACATGCTTTTGACTTTAATTGTTACAAAATAAAACAGAGGTATCTCTTTAATTAAAAATTAAACTAAAATTTGAATAATGTTCTTTCTATTTATTCAACAAAAGCTATATCTGGGTCTTTCATAATACCCAGATCTACCTACTACCTATTATTAAAGACTCAGGCAAATTTCCTACATGAGATATATTAAAAACCAACTAAACAATTTAAAAGAGGTTCAGTTTATTTTTATACACTAGTGTACAAAATCGAATTTATACCCTAGAGTATAAAAAAAAACAATTTTTGTCCGCTTACACCGGGCATAAACAAGATCGTTAAGAGCATAAGACGTGAAAATAAATTTAAAGATATTTTTAACAAGTCTAAAGTCGTGCACCTGCTATGTGCTTGCACCTTCATATTATTTTCTTTTCCAAAGTAAATCGTTTTAAAAATCCATCAACTTCGACTTTAGAACGATATCGTATCATAAAGCTAGATGCACATTTGAACTCGCACTACATATCGTCAAACTATGCCCCCCGCAGCGCAAACTTAACCTCACCTTGCCCCCTGACTGTATCAAAATGATAAAAATGTTCAGATCCAATAACCATTCATCCATCAAGTGTCAAGATATAATCTCGGGATGGTGGCGCGAGCTGCTTAGCCCCCAGACTCAGGGAAAACGCCGAATATAAAAATGCCTCAGAGATTTACAGGTTTCTTGGAGAGATATCGCTCGCGATCTCGGCTGCATTGTGGCGGAGAAACGCTTAAGGTAAGGAGTTCTGAAGTACATACTTGTTATGATGGTGTTGTTTACATTATTGTTGTTTTTATAATGTGCCACTAAGTGGTGTATTAAGTTATTTGCCAAGACGATAAGGTCCCGCTAAAAGTATTTACGTAAGAACCTAAAACCACACTAAATGTACTAAAATATTTTAGCCAGGTAAGAAACCATGAAGTCTTTATCAGAGAAAACATTTATCAACCCGCTGCTCAGTTTCGTCTTATCGTATCATTTCAGCTAACCGTGGGGCAGTAAGAAATCTGTTTGTATCTGGAATTCCGGGCCAGCGACCGATTTAAATCTCTTAAGCTCGCTGCGACCGGCCGCGGGCGCCACTCGAGAACTCACAAATCTTTCATAATCTCGCAAGATCCCGCGAGGGGCGTTTTTCATAGTGTACCCCTAGCTTTAAAGGTTGGACCGGCAAAAAACTACTGCAGAAAAAGGTAACATTTTAACGGCAGTATTTTTTCGGAGAATGTTTGAGTAATGGGTTTTAATATGAAATGACTCCATCAACAATGTTTTAATTTTATTTCCCCATAACGTATCGTATATTTATATTTCACAATATGGGGCAGGTGAGTACGGCCAGTATTCATAAGCAAATACAAGGCGAGGGTCGCCATAATTTTCGGTTTGCATTTTTCCATCGCGACCGCGAACTCGATTTTCACTCCCAAGGGCGAACGGACGCTCGGCCTCAAAAATATTAATGAAAATTTTTACATAAATTTATTCGAGTGAGGGGGCCATGCGTCGCTGCGAGACCCGATGGGGCACGCTTCTGTTTTTTATTTATTAATTTAATGGTATTTTCGGTCTAATTACCTGACTGAGGTATAATTCATTGGCTTTGGTAACGAGTATTTGTGGGAATTTTCGTGTGTGGAAAATTTATTCGCTTTTGTGTCTGCTTATAAATTAACACCAAGCTTTGCGCACGTTTCAAGGAATAGTAAAAAACATGCTTTTTAGCAGTAACTAAAAACATATAAGTTTAAAATAAAAACTAACCTGATCAAAATGAATCAGTAAATTAGTGATGGTTTCCAAACAAATAGGTACTCAAATCCTGCTCTAATTTGGCCTAATACATTCTCTATTTTCATTTGCAACCATTTCTGGACCCTTGTTTATTGAGTTCTGTAAAAACCAAAGCATTCTTGGCTTTAACCCTTCACTGGCAGCATCAAAAGAACAAACGCAATATATCGGGGTTGGGCTTAATTTGCCGCTACCTAACTTTAATGCGAGTAGCCAGTCGAATGCTCCAAATTACTTCGCGATATTTTTAACGTGCGGAATGCACCCGTTTCGGGTTACCCGTTCAATATTAACCGGAGCCACGGTTACGGGCTCGAGCTGTGGCGGAAGGGTTAAGATCCCAATGTTCAATCGAAAGTAAATTATTTTTTCGATTGCGCGTTTCACATTTTTAAAGAGTCTAATTAGTAGTCCAATCAAAATGCTCTCGGACGCGGAAAGCATAAACAAGAAGGGGGCCAAGATTCCTAATTTGTCGCGCTGTGTTAAGTCTGAGATTTTTTCTTCAAATGAATTTTCCATCTTGGGGGACATTGGCTTCTTGCCGTGTTTACAGAGAGCTCCCAACGAGTCCCACTTTGTTGTTTAATGAAATTATCGGTTTACCGAGTAAATGAACAAAGCCAGATTTCGCTTTCGCCGGCTCGGTCAAAAAAGGAGGGGAGAAGCTTGTTTTTGTTTTCGAAGGTGGTCCGAATGGACTCCTTTGTGGTGTTCCTCAGCTTGGCGCATACTTAATCAATTATAGCCGATTCGTTAATTCGAGATGCAAAGGGGATTAATATTCTAAACAACAAAGGAATGGAACAATTATTTTATGTTCTAGAAATCTTTTAACGAACAATTTTTTTTTATAAAGAGAGAATTTTTGAGATGGGTAGTCACATGTTCCCGTAAGAGTAGTGGGACAAAAGTTACCCAACTATAAGAGGGTGCAATTAGAGACTACGCGAAAGAATATAGCGACCCTCCGACACTAATGGCCGCTCTACTTAATTATATAAAGTGCTTAAGTAAATGATAGCTAATTCTGCGCGTGCCCGGCGCCCCGTAAACAAGAGGTGTGACTTTTCACCATTGTCGACGATCTGTCACTTCCATTTCCGCCACGGACCTTTTCCCCGCAATTCTTTCTCTTATTGTTGCCCTTTCCACTGAAAAGAATTCTTTCTTCTTTTTTTGTCATCCGGTGCCTGCAATTGTCACCCTCCTGTAGTGTTTGTTGAAAGCGTTGATTAAATACTACTGTCAAAATAGCTTAATTTTTCCTTCCGAAGAAAGATTAGGTACATAGTTTTTGTCATGGTATCAGAACATTTTATCATACCCAACGATAACTCGGCTCATTTTTTAAAATATGATTCTAAATCATGTTTCTATCCATATTTGCGCAGTGACGGTGAAAAATTTACATTTAAATAGAACATCTGCGAGCAAATCACCCTCTCGCGACGTTCTACGGCGTTTTTCTTACCCACTAATTTGTAAATCGCTCCGTAATATCGAAAAATTAAAATGCTGATGTCATATTTTACTCTCTATTTATATGCTAATATTGAAATCTTCCAAGGGATGCTTGATTAAAATATCAATGGGTAATTTGCGAGGTTCCCGTTAAAGACGTTCCTTAAAAAGGCCGTGAGAGGAATCATAATCTCAGTCAAAGCGGTAAAGTCTAATGCCAGCTATTACAATGCAAAATTTGCTCCAGTACAACAACTGCGATGAGCCTTAATCTTGACGCTCATCCATTTCTCTCGGCGTAACATCACTGCAATTATTTGTAAGACCGAGTGAGATGAAGGGTTGAGAGCAGTAAACCTAATGCCGCAATATTCGTGAATGAAGCACTCTCTCCGACTCAGGACCAGTAAATATTATTTTTTTATGTTAATGACTGCCCGATTGCGTTAATAAAGCCTTACATCTCGTAATTAGCCGCCATTGTCTGCGAGGCGGTGGAGCGGAGGAACAAATTGAAAATAATTTTGGTAAGCTTGCTCATTGCATTGTACGATTTCAGATAGGTACGTAAATGCTGAAAATAAAAGTTAGCAAATTTATGAATTTTTCTAAATGTTGTATAGTAATATTTTTAGTGGCTTTAAAATGATCAAATATTATTTAGTTAAATCATGAAGTAGGTAACTCTTTCATTCCGTAACTGTATAACGGATTGTCATGGTTTTTTGACAGAGAAAGGCGAGTGACTTAAAAAAATATCTAAATTTCGTGTGGGATCATCTACGCAAGTGGAACCGCGGGGCGTAGGTAGTTTAAGATAAATAGAGAATTTTCAAATTCTTAAAGCTACATTGATGGATACACCAAATTTATTCATCAAATTGAAATCCAAAGATGAATCTCATAGACGCATCCTAATCTGTACCATCGAGTAGAGCCAGCGTCATCACGTCTCCGCCACAGTGGGTCCATTAATTAATAAATTAAACAATGCCGTTCTTAATTCTGCTGCGGCTTGCTTCAGCCGCACTCAAAATATTTGCCGTGTATAAATTCTCGCCCAGATGATGAAGACAACCCTTCACCGCCGGCCCGTCTTTATAGCTCTATTTGTGTATTTTAATTACTGTCATTATATGCTAATGACTACCATCCCTTTTTCTTATCCTCCGAAATGGGTTACGGCTGACTTATATCTCTTATATCTATATCGCGGCAATTTTGAAGATTTAAATAATAATAATGACTTCAAAGGGCGTTTTTTAGCTGGATAATATTTTGATTAATTGTTTCATTGTGAAACGAATATTTTGTTCGTAATTTGTTGCTGTTATTAACTTGACGAGGAAATCGTTTGCCGAGTCGCGTAATTGGTATCATTATATTTACGACTATCTTAATATGGTTATAAACGCTTTGATTCAATGATGAGCTTCATAAAGCCGCGGTGACACGATCGGAGTCTGCTCGGACCGAGTGCACTCGGATTACTACTCGGACGCTACTCGTATCGTGTAAACATGTAATCCGAGCGCACTCGGACGCCGGCATCCAATCCGAGTGGACTCGGAATTTGCTCTAATTTTTCAGTTCACTCGGATCCAATTTAGTAAATAAACATGGCGTCTACTAAAAAGTGACATCAGCCTCAAATGATTCTTATAAGTGGCCTCGTATTCCATGCGTACTTCTTGGGGAAAATTATCAGATGCACCCTGCTCTTTACGCCCTAATATCCATTCACGGGTCCAAATCGATCTCTTCTTGAGTTGCTTCTTTTTTTGCTTGTAATGGTTCAACTCTTTTGTTAGCATATCTGCAACAACTGCGACACCCTGCGACAGCAAATCAGTCTGTTCCATGTTGAGCAGTCTATCCATGAGTTGTGTGTAGAATGAACCTTGAATACGAGTACACTCTGAAGCGTGTAAACCACTATAGGAGTACACTCGTATGAAGCTGTCTTTTACGAGTGGATTCTGTCGTGACTTGGTCCGAGCAGACTCTGATCGTGCCACCGCGGCTTAAGCTTCATTAGTATTTATAATTCAATGTTGATAAATTAGTTTTTCATAAACCTGTACGGGGTGATTTTTAGGGTTCCGTACCTCAAAAGGAAAAAAAGGAACCCTTATAAGATCACTTCGTTGTCCAATTAATATAATAATTATGTCTGTTGTCAAGATGCAAAAGAATGAATCCTATAGGGTACTTCCCGTTGAACTAGAATAATGAAATTTGGCAAGAAACAAGGAAACAAGGAAAGAACAAAGGGAAAAATCCGTTGTTAATTTGAAGTTACATCACATAAAAAAAAGTATTACATACTTACATTTTGTAGTTGGTATGTATGGGAGCACCTGTTTGCCAACTACAAAGTTAAGTTTGGCCATCAATATTTTAACCTTTTTAACAATTTTTCATCGAGACTCGATTCCCGAAAAGGATGAACTATCTATATACATATTATATGTATTTGATAAATTTCCATGGAACCCTCAAGATGCAAGTTCTACTCACACTTGTCCGTTTTTTTTATTGAAACGGAAAAATGGGTTTTACACTTACACAGGGAGTACACTTACTTATGGTGTGGTTTTTCAGATTTTTTTGTTGATTTTATTCAATTAATCTTATATGTATTGAGAATAGACTCATATATGATTATTTATAAATTCAAAAGAAGATATCAAAATCTGAAGACATTGAAAGATAACCATGACATAGGTTGTTTCACCATATCACATTTCAGTTTTTTTTTAACATTGAAGAAATGGTTACAACAACAAGTATCTATTTTTTTTATACCATAGGTGGAAAACAAGCAGACCGACCGCCTGATGGTAAGCAGTCACCGTCACCTATGGATATTTGTAACACTAGAGGCATCACAAATACGTTTCCGACCCTTAAGGACTCTATTAACTCGCTTTTTGAAGAACCCCATGTTGTAGCAAATGTTGTTGTAATTTTATACTGAAAATGCAATTCTAATAATGTAAGATGTTTTTATTACCACTCCGCACAGTCTCTGAAATATTCATTGATGCTGAAATATCTCTAAAATAAAGCTAAAAGCGCGGTTCGAAAACATTTCTCGAACAAATGCACATATTAATAATAACACTGCTTTATCGTGAGAAAGCACACCCCTCGAAAGAGTGGTAAAGATGCAAATCGTCGAGGCTCTACGTCTTAACGACACATTCTCATTCCCTCCCACATGAGCGGTATGTGCCACAGTACCTTACTTTTACCTTAAAAATATGTCAAAGCAAATCTTAGCATAAAAGCAATTTTAATTTTTTTTCAATAAGTTTGTTAGGCTAAAGAAACAAAATACAAAATTAGTTAAAATAATCACAATCAAATATGATCGCCAGTGAACTTTTTCAATAGTACCAAATCAGTGGTGCGCTTAATCATAAAACACCAGTGTGAACTCAGTTGCATACTGACCTTGTTCATGAACGGTTGTCGTACTTAAGAGCGATGCGACGTAAATGGTAAACAATGCGTCGTGGTTAGCAAAGATTTCGACAGATGGCGTAAATTTTTCAAGTAATACACCTTGCGATGCAACTATTCGGATGAACATAATATTCAATCTACACATATGAAAATAATAAATGATATTAGATTGTCTAAAATAGGCATGTGTCCTAATGTTTAATTTATTACAAATAACAGGCTTAGCGATGAATATAACTAAATACATTACACATACTGAAAAAATAAATTGGCTGATAAGTCTCTGAGATATGAGCGTTTAAAGTTTTAGGTGGGGATAGAGAGGAGATACTCTGTCCCCTTCTCACAAAGCGTGTGCAAAGCTATAGCATTTGTTTGGCGCACCTGAGGCCTGACGTCATAACTCAGTATAGTGCGTGCTCTGTCTAATATGAAATTAAAATACTTATGACCTATTTATTTTTAAACAAATTTTAATTATGTTTTCGTTGATGGGCTCTATTTATGATCAGCTTTTTTATGAAGTAATAAAAATATTAGTCATCATGCCTATTACAGTAAGCATTTTCACAAGTTCCTTATTTGTTTCAAAGTCAACTACTGCTTTACATGTCACCTTATACGTTAAATCTCAGAATTCTTTTACATAATCACGTGTTGAAAATATAACAGCTTTTTAGCGAGGGTCTGAGAACTCTAGCGTTGTTCGTCTCAAGAATGATTGTTTAACATAATCTTCCGGATGTGGTAATAAAGATTAGCTCATTCATTTGTTTTTGTTCCGAGCAGTGTTTCAGTAAAAAAAATATTTCGAGCAGAATTGGATCGCTGCAATAACGAGTTATAGAGCTCTAAGTACGTTTGGTGACTCTGTAGCAAGATTTGGACAATAAAACATAAATTGGTATGACCGCTTTCGAGAAATGAAGACTTTGTTTTACATATTGATTTTTCAAAATTATATTTCTATACTCAGGATCTTATCTGTGAACATAACGTACAGAAAAAAAATTAAACCTAACCATTACTAATTTATTAATCCGCTAACACTGCATGTTGGCGAAAAAATTAATTGATCAATATTCTTCTTATTTTTTGGTTTTCAAAATTTAAAACAATATGACTATACTAATAATTTTCTTTCACAAAAAATCCCAACAACAGTATTTTTCACATGATAATATCAATTTTACAAAAAGTACACCGGTACAAAAAATTGTGTTGTTATAGGAAACTGATGCGGTGTTTGCACAATTGTTTATATTATGCGGGTTATTTTGATTTGTTTTCCTTTGTGATTAATAATTTTCCCAAATAATATAAACTAAGTTTTAAAAGAATTGATAAATGGTACGTCTGGCTGAAGGTGGAAACATACTTAAGATCAAGTAAGCAGTAGTCAAACGACTAGCCATTCAACCATAAAGAATACTTACAATCTAACTAAAACACTCGCTTTTTGTCGTCGTCGGGTAAAAAGGTTCACATCACATTTTGCACTCTCCTAAGCGGTGCACCAGCATATCAATAAAAAATTAGCTTGCACGTCTGCACGACCGCGGTAAAAGCGTCTTTACCGTCTTTACAGTTTTTACCGTCACTCTGACGTCGGGAAGACATTGCCTGTCTGTATTTACCGACATCGTTGCTTTTTACGGACCATCATTTCGTCGTGTTTACGATCAAGTCACCGGTTTATTACTATGTACTAGGAAAGGGGTTAATGTTGCATTTTTGTTGGCTACAGGTGAAAGTTTCCACAAAAATTAGTGTATCGTTAGAAAATCTGTGGTAATCCCCGCAAGACACACGATGCTATTACAGAAAAATATGTTCACAAAACGGCATAATCCGAGCATATTTTCAGGCAAAACATCTCTGCAAAGCCACTTGGCTGACTCCGCTCGCACGGCTATTTATTGCCATTGAAAATCCAGTTCTCTGAAAATGTATTCGTATGCGGGCGCGTAGCATGTTTCCTTGTCGCATTAGGCATAAGTAGTGCTCTCTCCGCACCCTATTAACCGTGATATATGCGACGATTCTTTTTCCAAATCCTCAAAACAGGGGGCGTCATATCGCGCGCTCGCTTGCCTCCAACACCTTGCATATGTGACGCTCTAATTCTACGCTGATAAATGATTTCCGCGACATTCCAAATTGGGAATTTGAGATAATTTGTCTCTCCTTTATCAGGTTGTGAGCTTTTTAATTCAATAATATAGGCTTGGTTTTGACCGCCAGCTCACCTGATGTGGTTTACGATGGAGTACGCTTGCCTAGTAGAAACTGACTCACTCGTGATTTACTTAGATTGTAACTATGTTGTGTAATTTTGATTGATTTGCGTAGATTGTATAATTTTGTGTTAAAATAAAAGAGAAAAATTACTCGGTAATTTCTTTATTTATTTGTTTTCATAACACAATAGAGACTTAGATAGCCAAATTAAAATAGATTAGTCGCTCCAGGAATTAGCGTGGATTTTGTGAACCAAAATATGATGAAATGTAAATTTTGAACCCTCAAGCGATATAGGAAAAACCTTTACGCAATCCAGACTAATAAGAAGCGAACACGGGTCCCAAACGCGATTCACGTGTTCAGACAAAAACCGTGAGTGTTCCCCTCCGAAGACACCCATGTGTGTGATGTATGCAAAAAGGGAATTGAATAAGGTGATTTCGTTCCGCGGGGTCGCTCCCGGAGGAAAAGAATCCGCGTGCGGTAATGGCGAATACAATAAATTTTCATAAACAAATTGCAATTTGATGGCGAAATATCGTCGCATACGGCGCGCGTGCGCCTCGAATGTTTCCGACTTTTCCCAATAAGGATTGATAGGGAAACAATGCGGCAACGCTGATTGAATGTCAATTTGAGGACAAGACGTGTCGCGGGATGTCGCACGAATAATTTCGCGTAATGGCGTACACGTCGCCTTAACGATGTGTGGATCGACGCCGTGCTCGGAATTTGTCTTGAGCTGAATTTGTTACAGATTTCGTTTTATTTGAAAAAACCTATTGATAATAGATTTATCTGTCTCGTGTTGTTATAAACGTAACACATTTTTTTTGTGGTAAAACAGTACTATAATGTGTCGTAATAACTAACGCATGGAGACAGAAGAATCGGCCGCGCATTCGCTGCTGGAGTGCAGCAGTGTGGCAGAACAACGAAACTCTATCTTTGGATCACCGAGGATGCTTTGGGAAGCCTGTCCCGGCATCAGCGATACTGGCTTTCTTGGAGATGACTGAGTGGCTGAATTAGTTCCAGCCGGGTGACGCAAAATGGGCCAATGCATGACATAGTTGCGGAAAATGATCGCTACACAAGTAACAAATTTGTCGTAATAACTGTAAACACTGTAACTGTCCGGGAAACATACGTAGAAAAATTATGAAACAAGAGCGCGATAATTTCTTGTTATCTCTTCTTGCCTTTCAAATATTTTTTTTAACGGAAATGGCTCAATATAAGTTAATGTAAAATACACGTAAAAACCGTAAAAAAAAATATAATTTCAAAAAGAGAAAGAAAAAAAATCTAATGAAATAATTTTAAATTTTAAAGTTGACGGTCAGGAAATTTCAGGCTACTGCCATCTGTTCTGAAGTTTACATAGCAATAAATCAACGAGGACCCTACCTAGTCTTTTGCAGGTGTCATTAGAGAAAAAAATTGGAAAAGTGTGGGACGGTCCTTATTTTTTTAAATGTATGGAAGGGAAGTGAATTGTGTATGTATTTAATTTTTTTATCTAGTTGACCTTATTAATGTTGTCTTGTCCAACGAGTTATGGTTCATACAAAAATCCTATAGAAAAAAGCAATTTCAGTTATTCCCGATATGTCGAATTTACTGGGTAAATTTTCATTTTTTTTCAAAGAGGTAACGATGCAAAATGTTATATTCTAATCGGACATGTCCACTTGCGACTTTTAGCGAGACTAACGCGCGGAAATTGTTTATTTTGTAAACAGATGCCTCTACGTTTTTTTATTGTTTTATAGGCTTGCGCTTGACCGCCATCTAACCTGATTAAGTGATGATGCGGTCTATGATGGAGCACGCTTGCTTAGAAGATACCGATTCATTCGCGACTGCGCCTACGTTATTATTCGTTACTTCTCTTATACACATGACTCAGTACTTACTCACAACTCAATACTAAAGTGATGACTTATACTATTAATAAACCGGGTCGAATTGAGAACCTTCCTCTCTTTTTTAAGTCGGTTAATAGTTTAAAACGTTTGTTACTACTAGTTTTTTTTTAATGGACGCAAGATGCTCTTAGGTTTCTCCTACGCAGATTGTTTTTAAAGTTGTTGAGTTTTAAGAGCATCCTTTGAGGTGTCGCACCTGTGCGTACAGGTACACGGCTCGTATGAAAATTCACACACTCCTCGCACGGGAGCGGCTGTCAAGGAGCTTTGACTTGCAAAACAGCCGCCGAGATTTTTCAGGAGGGCGGTAATGACTGCTTGATGTGCTTCTAGGCTGTGTAAGTATGGAAAGGAACATTAATACATACATATATTTAAAAAAAATACAGGATCTTTAATAAACGGGATAATAAATTTATATAAACGGGATTCGTATCCTAATTTTCCACCCTTAGAGGTAGAATATTATTTTCAACTTTAAATGGGACCGTCTTGATTTTATGTCCGTAGACGATCCGTAGACGAACGAAAGATACAGATATAGCTCACCGGATTAGCAAGTTGAAGTGGCAGTGGGCAGGGCACATATCACGCAGAACAGATGACCGATGGGACCGAAAGGTTCTCGTATAGAGACCACGGATCGGTAAGCGCAGCGTAGGATGTCTACCCAAGACAGACAGATGACCTAAACGAGACCGCAAGGAAACGCTGGATACAGGCCGCTTCCAATCGGCCCTTTTGGAGATCGATGGGGGAGGCCTATGTCCAGCAGTGGACGTCCTATGGTTGAAATGATGATGATGTAGATCTTGATATGTAGCCTATTGAAGTTATACCTATTGAGATAGCCTTGGATGACATTTTAAATCATACGAATTTCAGTTACCAAGATTTCTACTCGTTGAAACTCAAACATCAGCAATCCCGGAACATAATAACCTAATAGGAAATATCCTACCTAATATTTGACGCAAGAGAAATTCATAAGTTAACGTGACAATACAGACGCAGGAATTCTAGATTCATATTTACGATACACAAAGTGAGAGTTGTCATTAAACATTCAAATAACATTTCCTCACGTACGAAGGAAACGGGATTGTCACAATCCGTATTGTTTCGGATCTCATAACGCATGGCCCTTTGACTCGACATTTCCATACAAAATGCTATTACTAACGGAGCGGTGTAAAGCTGCCTCCACACTCGGGTAGCTGGCAGGCGCGCACCTTTGATGCGCGTATGATTGCCCGCGCCCGCGACACATTGGATCTATATTGTTGTCTTTTTCAAGTTTCGTAATAAGGGATGAGGGTGTATTAAAGCCTTTTATCCGGCTCGTCACGCTGCCTCCCGGGGTCGGGAAGGGGTTTAAGGTGCGCAAACATTAGCTCTTTTACATTTTTGCAATTTCATCGACGACGCCTGACGACTGTTTGCAGTGCTGGGAGTTTCGGGACTCGAAGGAGGTTCACTGGGGTGTTACAACTTTAACTCTTTTTAAAAGGGTTCTAGAAAAGTAAACGAGCTTTTAATGTTTGTTTACAGATGCTTAGTGTTCGAGAAAGCCAAGCGGCAAGGAATTCTGTGCGGAGTTAAGCCGCGTATTAAGCTAGCTGGATGGTAGCTAGGCCCGAGGCCAAGTGCTCACCGCAAATCTCCGTGCATTCTCGAACATTCCAGAAGATGTAGCGAGGATTAAAGCATGCAGTATATTCGACAATTACAGTATATCCGGCTGCCGCAGGTAAGGCTGCATATTTTGGGAGCGAGACAATATTAGCTGCACCGGGGTGGAAAATGAGACTGTTTTTGGTGCCTAATTTACAATGCTTGTAACTCGGGGGAACATGTTCTGTGCAATGAGGTGCCGTTTTGTGTACGCTGGTAGAATTTTGAAATGTATTAGGGAAGTTCGCAAATATGCATAGTGAAACAATGAAAGTGAGCAAATGTTAGTTTAGGTACCCTAAGTGGATAATGCGCTAAAAACATCAGTAATGCAGTTTTTCATGATTCGGATAACCATTTTTTAAAGAATGTTGAATTAAAATTATTAAATGCAAAAAAAAAAAAATGTTTAATAAAAATAAAAATACACACGGTGATACATACGGTGTACACAATAAAGAGTTTCTATCTATCTATCTAAAAATATAAATATTTTTTCACATAGAAACGGTCATCACGTTTCAGTTGCTTGAAGACTATTCACAGCAATCTTTACATAAGCACAAAGGCTTTGGGGCTCCAGTGACGTCACTCTCAGCCCTCATTCATAGTCACTGGCACGTAGAGCAAACGTGATTCCATTCAAACCTGTACCTACACTGTAGGGTTAATTATACCGCAGGTACATGTGGACTTTGACAGTAACGGAGCTTTACAATTTTAGTTTAATGCGAGAGACGCTGCTATTTCGCGTGTACCACTTTTTATTTAAAAAGCCACACATAAGTAAAACCATTTACATACGAAATTTGTCAAAACTACAACAGTTTGAATTTCATAATTGAGAAAGTGTGGGTCATTTAGAACTATTTTCTTAGTTCGACAATGGTATTTTTCGCAAACGGTACATCTCAACAAAAAAATTACCAAACTTCACTCTAATTTAAAATATATATTTAATGATACGTTACACAAAACTGCGCAGTTTTTTTTAAAATTCACATTTATATAAGTCGCAATTTGTATTTTTATGCTATAAGACAAGCGATCACCGTCGCTTATGGATACCTTTCCTATTATAATATTGTCACATACCCAGTCATCCAAACTTTGAAGAATCTATAGATATTACATTTATCAAAATCGGTTGAAGCATTTATATTATAGATGGGAAAATACAAGTCAACTACGTAAAACACAATACTCTTCTTTTTGCTTTGCGAAGTCGAGTAAAAATAAAGCATTAATTCAAAATTATTTGTGGGTGAATTGAAATTAGATCAAGCGAGGATAGAAGAACAAAATACCCGCTCTTCTCGCCGGACTCACCCGAAGATTTTAGTCAGCTCGTGGTCACTGCCATTGTAACATGGTCGAAACGTCAAGCGAAAGGTATTTTTACCTAAATAAAATAATGCGCGATAAGTTCCAATAAACATTCAAAAGATGTTTTTTTTATTACGATGTCTATCTTAAGCTTATTCATATTGGAAGATCTGTAACTGTGTTCTAGAGTATTGAAAAGACGCTCACAGCACCGACCGCGAGTCGCGAGGACCGCTGCGCGCCGCGGGCGACCACAATTCAGGAATAGCTCATAATTCACGGGTAATCTGCGACAGTCGCGCGACAGTGCATCCTGCCGCGAGATAGCGCGATCGCGTTATTAACGCTTTGTTGTGTGCACAGTCTTAGGTGCATTTTACTAGGATAATTTAGTGTCTATGAAGAGAGCACGATCGCTTGTTTGGGTGCAATTAGGCATTCATAATTAAAATTATTACAATTGTTCGTTAGCATAAATATATGGTCACATAATCATTGCCTTGCATTGAAACTAGTGCATGTCTACATTGAAATCTTTTAAAAGTCGAGCAAATAAATATTTTGAACGAATAGGGCTATATTTCTACTGCACAATTTAGAGTTTCCGCGTAGGTATTTGGTGGCCATAAAATCGAAGTAATAGTCGAACTTTATATCAAAACAAATGCCTTCGCTGCCTTCAGTATTTAGCACATTATTCAAAAAGCACGCGAGGCAGGAAACCCTTAAAATTACGCACGAAACAGTGCTCTTTGCCAAGTTTCCCATAAGAGCCCATTATTTACGGAGCTACCGTACCATTAAGATTCTCCACATATCTTCGAAAGGCGCGTTATGGTAATTACGGGTCGCCATTTTATCTCGCGTCTTTGCGATTAGAAGTCGCGCCCCCGCGGTCTGTGTTGGTGTTACCAGTTAGGTGTTTGCTTTACCGATTTTAGCGGAAATTTCGATTTGTTGAAAAGTTCATGTAAATGTGAGATAAAATTATATTTTGGGGTATTTCTTTATCACTAATACATTGACATATAAAGAGCGTTGTCTAAAATTTGCTCGCAATAAGGTTTTCTTACCTACCTTTATTATTTAAGACCATAATTATAGATCTGTTTATTGTTTAGGAAAAAAAATTACCTAGATGTTTTTAGATGTTTCTGGTTAAATTCTCAGTGCCAGCCTGGTAACACCACGGCCGCAATCTCGCTCGAGTGCACGTAGAAATAACAAGTCCGCGAACTTAGTTCGTTTCTCGGTCCTGAAATTAATTCGGATGGAAGATATCGGGCGGCGCGATAGCAGCGTTCCGCGCCATTTATTGCTCATGTGGTGGCTGCTTCGGCTGGTATCGGTAAAGGGGTAAAGAATATCAAGATGTAACGAGCGGCAGCCGGAAGGCCCGCAAATGAGCTCGTCGACTTATCTGCCTTAATGTGGGTGAGGGTTAATTTCGTCTTACATGAGCAATTTGGAGATACCGCCCCTGCTTCCAACTTATATTTGTTGGGCGCGATTATATGCGGTATTGTGTTTTGTTATTATGCAGACTCAAGGCGTTGTTAACTTTTATCGAGACTTGATACTGCGCGAGTCTTGAAGCAATATGGTAAGCCTGCTAAGCGGTTAGCAAAATATAACATTAACATACATTTTAGCTGCATATTTCTGCTATTTGTGATTTTTTATTATCTGAAGATGACAACAAAATTCATGCATATTATTTTCACCATATTTTATAACGTTTCATAATCTCCACCTCTCTACATCTTTTAATTGCCACCACGTCACCCCAAGAACCGCACTACTTAAATATTCGTTAAGATTTCGTCTAGACAAAAGGAAAATATGGTATCCGTCTAGAAATGAATGCAGCGAACAAACATGAAGCGAGAACACGGATGGTGAGTAAATATGAGAATGTATTAATAAATGAAATCAACTCTCGCGTAATGCTATTAGATATTGTTAGCTTAGCGTTGGTCTTGGTATTGAAAATAGCTTTTCTATTATTGAAAAGGAGGCACTTTCTTTGAGTTTCTACTACTCACCAGTGAAATTGTACTGAATGTTAAAGGAGGTACTTTGTTTCGTTGCATGTTTAAGAGCCGTATAACAAAACGCATAAGTAGTAAAGTTTTAGGTATCTGGATATTCGGGCATAAAATGAAAAAAATAAGCCGTGATTGTCAACAAGATATGAAACAAGTAAATTATAACATTAAAATTGTTTATTTTATGTCAGTAAATTAACGAAATCTCCCCTCAAAGTTTCCGTCCGAGAGTTTTACGAAAAACTACTATGTACAGTGTAGGTAATAAGTTGTTATGTAGAGTTTTTCCAAAATTTTACTTCGTTATAAAAACAAATACAGATCTATTTCTTACAGAATTGAATTATCTATAGATTTTTCTATATGAAAAAGTCAGGACGCCAAGAAATCCAGCTTAGTTGCTTTTATCGTCAAAAATGTGAAAGGGCTCTTAAGCAGCGTGAATGTTTATATTTATGTCATATCTATTTTATTGATAAAACATTATGACATTAATAAAATTTGTATTATATAATTGGTATTTATATTTTTTGTTATGCTTACTATCAATTAAAAAAACTGGCTTCATAATTATTAAGCCGTCAAACAAAATTATTAATATTGTCAAAACAACAGACGCTTGAACAAAGTTATTAGTATTATTGGAACTGATTTAAAAAGTACTGAGCCAAAGGTTATGAAAATTTTGTGAGACTAACTCCAGAGTTTCTCAACAAAATAAAAAAAAAGTATCACGGAAATCTGTTCACGAATGTCGGAGAAATCAGTGTATATATATAAAATAACAACGGACCAAATTGAGAACTACTTCTGAATTGGTCTTGAAGTTGGTAAAAAATAATGTTGACGTTTCTTTAACTATTTCAACTAATCTTAGAAAATGCTAAGATTAAGAATAATGAAGAGCGAAAAAGTTATTTAAAGTTTCTATGTTTCCGTATATCGTTAAGCATACGCTAAATAAATTCAATTTTCGAGTTGGCGAGTCGAGGATTCCCAGGCTGAAATATTGAAGGAATTGGCAAAAATTGGTCTCATGTAATATGCAGCGGAGGTCCGCTCAAACCGCGCCCTGCCTCGCTCCGTGAGGGTACTTGCATATTTCCGCCTTGATCCGCACGCTCAGAAGTTTTTAAGCTTTTTAGATTTTTTCACAAAACGCATTAACTATGGGTACTGAGTACATTTTTCTAAACGTTTTGTAACTATTCTCGGTTCAAGGGTTTTTTGCTCTGACAGCTGCAAAAACATTGTAAAAAGCGAATGAAAACCTTCTATTTTAACTTATACTCTTATATTTATTATTCTTTTACCTTATATTAAGTAATATGTCAATGTATAGACTTCTATTCTTGTTCCTGTTTATTGTGAGAAAAATATTAAAACAACAAAAAAAATATGTTGATCCGATGGCTACCAAATTCTACACCTACCAAATTCTCACCAAATTCACAAGATCACTCGCTGGGCTAATCTGAATATTGCCTAAAATGTTCATCAAAATCGGCCTAGCCGTTTCGGAGTCGATAAGGAACATATATACATATACACATCGTCTTTTATGTATTATATATAGATAGATAGTTTTATCGTGTCAAAAGGTACCTACTAAATTGAGTGGTCAAGAAACCAATAATTTCAAAATTCATAGTTGCAAACCTAAATTAACCCCATAACTGACCAAACACGCCCGACTATTCTGTTTGCGATCTCGACCGCACCTCGGTCCATCCTTTGATGCCGTGTGCCGTGTGAATCTGCCCTTTGAGCTCTCACCTACGACCGCAAGCGTTTGTATACACACCTTTATAGGAAAACGATTTTAAAAGCTAGCTCTACACTATTCTGTTAGAGAAAAATATCGGAAACGTCTTCTTCCTAGTCAAACACTCTTAGCATAGTGGTCGTGGTTGGTAAGACGGGGGTATAGGTACGGCTTGTCTTCAATTTCATCGGTCTTTACGGCGGCGATCACTGATCTTGCAATGCTTCTCTATTTTACTCGGTTCGTCGCATTACGTGAACACTCTGTCATGGAAAACTCAGTTGCTGTCTTAATGATGTCTAAAAAGGCCTAAAGAAATAATTTTGTTAAACAGACTTTTTATTACTCATTTTCACATTTCTTCTACGTGGGATTTCTCAAGTTGATTCAATCAACTGAATTGAAATACTTTAAAATATTAACTGTAATAAAACGAAGTAATAACAACCCCCATCACTGACAAGACGAGGAAGCAAACAACCAGCTCTCACCACACACGGCACTAGACGTGAACTGTGAAAGGAGCTGCTACTGAGCTGTTTACGTGAGGCCTGACAGCAAACACCTGTAGACACCTTCACCCGACTATTTGCACTGGACGGTCACGATTGCCATGTACAATTAGCCTTAAATATCTCACCTATGTTTGCACTAAGCAAAGCAAAGTACAAACTAATATAGTCACTACAGCATTGAGATAAAGGCTAAAGAAATGAAACCAAGATGGTTGATGTGGACCATTTGACGATGTCGCCTTTTGAGCATCGTAGAGATCTAAGGTGTCGCACTGTAGTGCTTTTGAAATGCTAATTTGTAAATACGATTCTACCTCTTTGCTACGTGCCTCATTATGAATCTTTTCCTTTGCAGATGCTCTTCACAAACAAAATGAACTACGCAAAAAGCTTTCAGTTCAGAAAATCAGCTTCATATTTCTATCCTGAAAAGCTCTCCTGTTCGCCATGTTGACTCTTGGATACGGTACGACCTCTCGACTCGACATGATCATAATACCCTCCGCTGCATCCGACAACCCTTCTACATCTATAAACCGGCAACAAATCTTAGCCGAACGTTCGGCATCTTTATAACTGGAGGACCACGATCCTTTAACCCAACATAATGGGCAGGTTTACTGAGAGGACCGTCGTAAAGCGTCCCGTCCACCGTGCCCCTCTCCGGGGCCCTTCGAAATTTCACGAACTATTTGGCCCGCACTAGCCGAACGCTCAGCTTTTTTGTAGAGGTTTATTGTCCGGATTTTCTGCTCACCTTTATCGTTATTGTGTCCGCTCGGCTTCATAAAGGAGAGCGGTTCACTGTTAAGACCTCATAACCGTGGGAAAATTTGGGAAAAGGGAAATAAAAATGTGATTTGGGTCGTGTCAATAAATTGTCCGGTCAATCGAGCGGGCGCGATAGGCGTGTTAATTGGTTGGGTGCGGGATGTATCGCGTGAGCCCCCGGGACTGCCGGCGAGTGGACACTGGCCACTGCGTGGATAGTAATTGCCCAGCGCCAGCATCGCATAAATTCGACCTATTGGTGTGGAATTGAATGGATGCAAACACGGGCCAGTATGTGGAGCGTCGATGTATTTGTTTACTAGATGTGGCAACATTGACATCTAAAAATTTGGTAAACATCATTTATTATATTTTGGATAAAAGCTTTTTAGCATAATTATGTTTATCAAACAATCCACCTAGCACTTCATGAAAATTAAGGATATAGGTTACTGTTGGAATATCACTTCACTCACTGGTTAACCGTAAGACAAAGTTTTCATACTGTACTTCATTGTTACTAGATTGAATAATATTGTTGAAATGTAGAACTTTTAGCATAAGCGTTTTCGACTGTTCTGCGACTGAATTTTTGACTTAATTCATTTCATAAAGCCAAAATCAAGTACAAGCAGTCTTGGGAGACTGCTTTTAAATAAATAAATAAACATTAACTTGCATAGTAAGGACGACGCCAATTATTTTTTCCAATGGGACCAGCTCAGTGGTGCTAATAAGTTTAGTATACTGGGCACCAGTGTGAAGCAGTCACTCGCAGCCTACGTTGTAGGATGATCGTTGCGCATCGCCTCGTTCTTGAGAGAAACCATAAATATATAGGTATAATATATTATATTAAATACGTATAGGCACGCTATGCTATGACGTTATCCGTCGATGTTCCGGCAGATGGTGCACATTTTTCAATAAACATATTGATTAATCTCGAGTTTAAATCACGAGTGAATCGGTTTCTTCTAGACTTGCTCCACCGTAGATGGCACCATCGTTTAACATAGACGAGTTGGTGGTCAAAAGTAAGTCTATAAGTAAATTAAAATAAAACAAAGTCTTGATGTTTAGCCACCTATATATGCAAAAGTCTCAAACAAATTATGATAAATGAAAATTCTTTTACATTGCACAAAATTCAAAGGCAAACTCGGTAAAAATACTTTGAATAATAAGTTCTTAGTACTTGAATAAGTTAGTGACATACAATTTCTAGAATTTTCCAGCAGATCCTATATCTTTGTCGTAGGGCGGCTGCATGCGGTTCCGCAGAGATAAGCGCATACGATTACACGTACGCGCCACAGGTGGCGAATAACATTTTTCAGCTGGCCCGGCTGCCACTGCTTAATTCCACCGGCCCACCGATTTGCACACGCTGTTTTTATTGAAAACCGTGGGAAAATGCCGGAAGGTGTTTATGTTTTAGGCACAGGAATAATGTTGTTTTTTGGCGATGGTGTTTTTAGGAAATTGTGTTTGGCTTTTTTACTCATCAGAATTTCGATGATCTAACCAAAGAAAAAAGAAAAGAAGAAAAAAAGTTTTTTTTTTAAAAGAGTGAAAGTTTCTAAATGTTGTGTATATAAGCATATTTTTAAAGCTATTGACTTGGGTTTTATGATTATTTACGGGATACTTACCGTGATAGTTTAAAACAGTGTTTTTTGTTGACTTGGATAAATCTAATCGCGGGAAGCTAGATTTCGATGCCAATTATCATTTACTTACCTATCTAGTATGTGACATAGTCAAATGTTAGATGACAATTATTAGTACCAAGTTTTTGCATGAATAGTCTGAATTTTTTAAATCCTAATTTCTATTTAAAAAAATCATATACCCATTCGCACTCTCAAGAATGAAGTATATTTTTTATATTTAAGGCATATTTGCGTTGTCTTCGGGCCCAGTAATACCTCTCAAATGTTCGGGCTAGACCCAAGAGTCAAATGAATAATCTAGCATGAAATAAAAGCACCCGATAGACACAACATTGTCAAAGCCATTAAACACGCGCATAAACTCTTCATTTTTCACCACATAATGGTTAATTTCCTAACAAAACTGGCTATCAACGTCAATCCAGCACACATTGTATTAGCTATTCACACCGCGGCGGTCTCCAAATAATTATAGCTCGGCTGACAAATTGCCTCAAAGCTTACGTGTCACCGTAACAATTTCATACAATTTTCACCGCCTTTCCGCGGTCCCGCACGGGCCTGGCTTCACATCATTTGCATACGTGCTCAACCGGATTATGCAAATATATTTTTTACGTACTGTTTACTTACCCTACGGAAAAGGAAACACTCCGGCGCGCGTTTTAAAAAGATTTACGTGCTTTGTCGGATCATTAAGTGCGGAACTAATTTGCTTACCTTTGAAATGTGTTAACCTCTGTCCCGTATAATTACTGCAGGGCAAACGTCCCCGTAGCGTGATATGCAGATTACCTTGTTGGTTTTTCCTTCAGAGTGGAAAATCTTGGCTATTATAATAAAATAAATCTTTATGTTGCGGGGGATTTTTTAATTTGCACGTAGAGTTTACAAGGGCGTAAACTTTGAGCGATATCGAGCATGTGGGAATCGTCGAAATTAAATTTTCTTTGTTTTCTCTCGTGGGCTGAGGCTCTTGGCGTTATTAAATTTCCTTGTGTTTTTTAACACAGCCGTATCATTATATTGAGGGCTTCCGTCAAGAGGAAATTGTGGCGGCGAGGGGAGCGAGCACCTAAACATATTGAAAAAATAAAAATCCCGGCTACTTATTGCCTGGTACGTTAGATAAGTGGCTCTACTCAATGTTCGGTATCAAAATTCCACATTTTTTGAGAACTTTGAAATTCTGGTGCTCTTTTTAACCTAAACTACCATAAATTACTGGTTTCTAAAAATTTTTTAAATCTTTAATTTACCGATCAAATTGGAGTTTATGTTCGCCAAAATCATGATGATTATTTTATTGGTAACAGAAAAAAAAAAAAATGCTGTCATTTTACTTTGGAAGCTTTGTCAAAAACATTTTAAATTCCTTGTTAAGTTTTAATGAACTTAGCCTTTACTACCAGAGCAAAATAGAGTTTGTATTTTTTTTATCGGACATGCAGTGCAGGTACCTTTCTTTATCGATCGTCAAATTCGCTAAAATGCCATAGAATCGATCACAGCGAGTACTAAAAAAATTGCATATTATCGAATTTGACGACCTCAACTGTCAATTTGACGATCGATAAAAGAACGGTACTTGCACAGATTGTAGTCGTAAGACTGATTGTAATGCATCGGAAACACAGAAAGAGGCATGAGCAGAGAGGGGGCAGATTTGTATGTATGTTTGTTCGACGATTACTTCATTACCGTTAATACGATCTTTTTGAAATTTTGTGGGCAAGTAGTTAATGTAAATACAATTTTCAAATTTGAATATCAGCAATAAAGATAATGAGGTTGTAAAGATATAAGGATCGTAAGTTTACGGTTCGGGCGAAAAATTTGTAACGAATTATAATGTTTCAAAACGCCATTCTCGCTGAGCGACATTTTTTTATTATTTAGTTCTTATTATATATCCAAGGTAGGTATATAATAAGCTCTTATTTTATTTAAAATGCTTAAAATTAGTTTGTTTTTGCAAATTAATCAGCCGCAAGCACTGAACTAAAGCTACTTTCACTCCTAAAACAACAAAAAAATGCTTGAAGTGGTCCGTAGTAAGTACAGACGCGACAAAATTCACCGCTGCCTTTCGTATACCTTAAATATACATATTACATTACGTGAAATTGCCCATTTTTTCCACTCTCCACCCCAGCAATTAGGGTAGCTTGTGTATAAATATTGCACGGCCCTCATTAATGTGCGTGTTCGTTTTACTATACATTTTTACGGACGGTTTTTGGTAGACGTCTGTGCGGTAAGACGTCGTGGGATGTAATGAATAATTAAGACATGTTGTAAGGGGGATGGGCCGCAGCTTTATGACGGGGCTGCGATGAAATTTAGCTTTTTGGTATTGATTACGAAGTTTTCTGTCAAGAAAATTAACTAAAAACTTGATTTTTTAGCAAAAATTAGTTATACAATGTTTTTAGATTATCTATCCCATCTATACTAATATTATAAAGAGGAAAGATTTGATTGTTTGTTTGCATTGAATAAGCTCCGAAACTACTGAACCGATATGAAAAATTCTTTTACTGTTGGGAAGCTACACTATCCCCGGGTGAAATAGGCTATATAAAAAAAAAAAAAGGATTCTTACTAAAACTCCAATAATGTAACCCAAGGTGTAAAAAAAACAAGACTTACACCCATGCGACGCCGGGGTGCGTTGATAGTTAATTGATAAGATACCATATATTATTTATGGAAATTGACGTGTTTTTCACACATAATCGTGGTTTTAATCTCACGTGAGTAATTCCCGTGTAATATATATAAAATATAAGATATATTTATTGCTGTCTGCATTTAATTTGTATTGAAACCGGTATGGTATTAGCTAAATAATTTTACTTATAGTGGTGTTTATAAACGATTTATATTGAATTACCTTGATCTGATGACGTTGAAGGAAGACGGTGCCGTAGAGATGCCTGTAACAAAATAACAAACAATTAAAATTAAATTTTTATATTTTAAGTGCTGTTCCACACTTTAACATTTTGGTAATATGTATTTCGAAATTATACAAAATTTTACAAAAAAAATTGTACGGCAGGATTCGTTCCTGCACCGTCCGAATTTACGTCCCAAGCGCTCTAACATGTACGCCAAACCGGCCACGGCTTTTGAAATTTCTATTACATTTAAATAAATAAAAATGTTTTATAATTTAATTTTATAATTGATACTCATCGAGATACAATTCTTATAGAGTCACAATCTCTCAGTGAAAACAGTCAAAAAACGTCAGAGCTTCATTGCACATGCATTGTATCAATTATATGCTTCAGAATAACACATTTACTCCAATTTAGACGTTATGTCGCTTGCATAATGTTCAACGTTAGTTGTATGCTATGTTATCGTAGCTCTGGCATCGCGTGGCGTTGTAGTCGGATCGCGGTTACCTTGTACCTAACCAAAAAGTCTACGCAATTCGTAGCGTGCGCTGAGATTTGGTTCGGACTTTTTTTGGCACGATTGTGACTCTATATGTATTGTATCTTCATGTTGATATTTCCTTTAATATTGTTCAAAAAATTCATTAGCACCCCAAACGCAATCTGTAAACATTTCAAAATTAAAATATGACGCGATCGAATGATTAACAGTCCCTCCCGAGATTGCATTTCGACAATTAACGCATTAAGACTATTCTTGCCAATAAAGCTTCTCTCTTAATTAAGAGTCCCTGTTAAAAATTGAGTACAAATTCAAGTAGCGAATCCTCCCTGCTAAGAGCAGGGGTTCTAGTGAATGGTCGGTAATATTTTAGTTTGGTTGAAACAAAAACTCGGAGTCTCTCGTCGGCAAGGGGACGGCTGTCACGTCGACACAATAAGCCTTTTAATTCGATTCGTCAAGACGGACTCGCGAGACAAAGGCTATGGAGTTATCATTCAATGGGGCACTCCTACCTTTCTTATTACTTCAGTTTGGTTTTCTTGTGAGGTGTATGAGGAAGGTTTACGTGAGAAGATGTTTGCTAGGATATATCTTACGATAGTGCGTTGTCTTTGGTGAAATATTGTTTTTCATGTCAGAAAAATTTGTTTTGCCACAAACGGCCTTACTTAGAAAACTAGACATGCATAATTGATGTTTGTAAGTAAGATCAAAATATTTAAGGTGGCTATCCAACGCTAGGCTGCCAAGAGATCGCGTCAAGTTGCTATTTTTAGAAATGTATTATTACGCCGAAAATTGCAATCTAATTTGAATCAAACAGCGGCTATATACTAATACAATTGTTATGAATTAACAATATATTTAATTACAAAACTAAAGCTCGAACAAAATCATTGAAATTGCTTAATATACAGAAACTAGAACTAAATTATTCGTATTTTTAGAGCTGGTCCAAAAACTACTGAACCAAACCTAACAAAAATTTTGTGGGATCCCCCTTTCAAAGCTTCTTGTATACAATTTAAAAAAACACATAATTTGGTTCGCAAAAATCCAAGTAATCTGTGTACATGCTTAAAAAAAATTATAATAATAAAATATATGGACCGGATTGAGAACTTCTTGGTTGGTCCCTCTATGGTTGGTTAATAAATTCAAAAATACTATTGGAAACATTTTCGACTATCACTTTATCTATCGACATAATATCCCGCCACCTTGTATCTCTTGTATACCTCACATCGAGTGCACTTGATCCCGCCGCGTGACCTGCCTGTAGATGCGTTAACAGCTTTATTTGTTGCCTCTCGTTTAAACTCACCCTAAATCTACGTCGTATTAGCACATACTACCCTCGTGGTTGCCTGAGATCTTGTTACTGCACAAAATTAAATTTCAGAGATTGAAGTCTTGAAAAACATTTCGTTACAAGATCGTGCCAGAAATGAGAAGATCCGTAGACAAACGAAAGTCCCTGACATAGCCCACCGGATTAGAAAGTTGAGGTGGCAGTGGGCAGAGCACATATCACGCAGAACAGATGGCCGATGGGGCCGAAAGGTTCTGGAATGGAGACCACGGACCGGTAAGTGCAGCGTAGGACGTCCACCCACTAGATGGACAGTCGACCTAAAAGAGACCGCAGGGAAACGCTGCCGCTTCCAACTGGCCCTTTTGGAGATCGATGGGGAGGCATATGTCCAGCAGTGGACGTCCTATGGCTGAAATGATGATGACAAGATCGTGCCAAGTAACAAGTAATTTTTTTTTGTGTATCATAAAAAACCCATTTCTCATAAAAATCCTTTTTAATATTATAAAAACACTAGTACCTAACTATGTTTCTATGTTTGTTCGCTTTTCACGACTAAACGGCTACGCCGATCTTAATGAAATTTGGCAGGATGATAGTGTACATCATAGGGTACAATTTCCGTCATAGAATGCGAAAAAAGAATGTAAAGTCACGGGTCACACTGCGGGATTCAGTTAGTCTATCATAAATAACAAACTAAGAGCACAGAAGACATAATAGACACTAAGATTATGAGTATTTAAAAAACATCTAAAAATTAATATACAGCGTTCATTATCGAACCAAATCAAAATCATTTAATATCAGCCACAAATTCCATAAATATAACTAAAAATCAATTATTTAGAATTTTAATTATTATACGACGTCACTACTAATATTATCACATACAACGTAAGCACTGAAATAAATTATACAATAGCAATGAAATTATGCTTACCTATGTAGTAGGTACTTGTGTGTGATCTTAATGTGTGAAATAAATTTACTTTAAATTTACTTTAAATTGTTCCCACTTCATTCTGTAATGGCTAAACGTAATTAATCACAGTGTGGAGTATTCCACCAAAACTATTCTTTAACACATGCTAAGTTTTATTCCGGAAAAAATGGTCCGATTCCCGTAGAACAGCGGGTAAAACCATAGGGCAACCACAGCAAGCTCTACTTAAAATGAGTACATTATGAAGCACTGTCAGACATGATAGCTACCGGCACATTTCAATGTTGGCGTTTTATCTTTAACGCCTGGGTGGTAATTATGCGCCAGACAGATTCTAACCCCTTTAAAACTAGGTATCAGTGTTCAGACAAATTGAATACCTTTTCAAAGTAAAGTAGTTGGCTTGTTTTGTTTTGCATGATGTAGGTCTGTAGAAAGGTTTAAAATACTTAGTTGTGATTTTTCAGTTTTCTAGAGTACAAACCCAAACACATTTATTTTTATACTATGGGGTTTTTATATTTGAAACCAGGTTAATGAGGCCGCCAGACAATGGGGTCCCAACCTCGTTACGGAAATAGATTTTGTTTAGGCCCAAATTTATTTTATATTTTATCTGTCTGTAGTCTGCTTTAAATCGAATGCAAAGATATCAAAATAATGTTGTTGGTGCAAAAAGGAAATATAATATGTATTAATTTATAAAAAAGTTAATACCATTAACAGAAAACAGAGCTGTTGTCGTGTTCTTATATAATTAGAAACTTACGTTATGATAATTAGAGTAGGAAAACAATGTAAATCTCAATTACGTATGAGTAGTCTGAAGAAAACAATTATTTTGCTAATTATTTTTGGAAAGTAAGTACTTGAGATTAATTGTCTTCGTAACATAATTAATACTAATTACTAGTGGAAGACTATTTTCTTAAAAAATTATGCTAAGTCAGGATAAAAAACCATTTAAAACACACAATAAAATCTTGCGACGACAAAGCGGCTTAGAAATCGGACAAAAGCCGCGCGAACAAAAAAACGACAACTTGAAAAATATCACATTAATTATAGTCTTATTAAATGGCCATTAAATCACGCTAATTGCGCTTTGTTTTTATTTTGCGGCCGTTTTTTGTTCCGGAAAACGCTTCGCTTTGAATGGAATTCCTTTATTTGCTGAACAAACAGGCTGTTTACCGAAAACGGGAACGACAAAGGACGTTCTGAAATTACGCCGTCCATAAATCGGGAGCAGATTTTTTTTGATTGCAGAATATTTTAGGATCCCTTATGGAATATACATTTCATGGCATGCCCAGAATTTGGTCGAGCCTATGTAAAAATCTATTCAGGTCAGTTTAACAGTTGAGTTGATAACTGGATACTTTTAAACGCTAACACGGATAAATAAGAAGCTACGTTGTTGCAGGTATAGTATTCATAGATTTTAGTCGAGTGATGGTACCTTGAAATGTTTATCTCGATGCACTGAGCAATCAAGTATGCGTCACCTCTCTAGTTGTCTACTCGATGGTGGATATTTTATTCTCGATCTCGATTATCTTGAGCAAGTGTGTTGCCTTCCATACGAAATAAAACGCATTTGGTATTAAAATAGAGCCTTATGTTTGATCTCAGTTCAGGAAGTGACCGTCTCCGGCGCTTTTGTCCCGCGGCGTCACCACGAATGGTCACCCTCAGCTCATCTTGTTAATTGTTTTCTTTAGGAGCACTCTCGTCACAATGGCTAATCATTCTACATTTGCTTTGATCTGTCGTTGCGTGTGGTGTGTGCTCATAAGAATTGGCTGTCAAAAGAATGGCTATTTTTCCACATGATAAAATACAGTACTACACAGTAGGTATTTTAGTTCTGTTTCCAATGAGAAGAGAGAAGAGAAAATACTATTTTCTTTCTTTGCCGTGATTGGCTAAATTCAGGCTATGTTTCGATCTGGTTATCGTAACGGTAATTATTTCCCAACTAGGTTGCCCACGAACCCTTTACTAAGATCGGTCCAGTCACGTAGGTCGAGCACACGTGACATTTCGATAACAACAGGCGCAAAACAAAATTACGAGGCAACACTCGCAGCTGTGTGTGAGAGTTGAGCTGTTTGTGTGGCTGTGTGCGTGCGCCTGAATTAGACGCGAAACTTTCAAAGTTTTCCCAAATTTCAGCCCCCGCGCCCCTTACGCCACCCCTGGATCGATAGCGGGCGCCGAGCGAGAGAGCGCCAACTCGCAGATCTCAGCCTCATGAAAATACCGGACAACACTTTACCATGACGTGTTTTGCGGTAGAAATAACAATATTTCGGATAATTTCAGTGAGTGTTTGTGAGATGTTGCTACCTGTTTGTTGGAAACTATTGTAAACGTTCGATTGGAACTTATTCACTACTGAGGTGACACACTTTGTATAATTTAGTCACACTAATGCGATATCCTTCAGAAAAAAACGTGACCGTTACGTTTGACTGTGCTTTGTCATGAATGAGTTTTACAGGATTCTTGTCTCGAGAACTTTATGTAGCTATTTTTTAACCTTCCAACGAATAACTCGTGACAGTTTATTTTTGTCATAGCAAAATTACTTTCTCTCAGTTTATCTTTTGTTACAAAAGTTAATTCCACAGGCTGTGGCATCGGGAATAAGACAGACAGCTTCGCGTGAGTGGCCTGACCCGTACCAACTGTCACCGAGCAAAACGAGAGCGACAACTGAAAATTGGGCTCGCGACGGCCGCGGCATTGTTTGCCGTTAATTGAGGGCTTTGCGATGATCTTCGCGCTGAAGGCCCGCCGAGGGCCCGAGGGCGGCACTCTCGGGAGATATCGGCCGCCAATCGCGTTGACAGCGACCCTCCGGACTCGAGTGGACGCGCGCCGAGGTGGGAAAAACTACCGGCTGACACTACTTAACGAACGGACCACCGCTCGGGAATTTTCTTGAGTGCTTGTTAATGTTTTATGGGCGGAACTTTTTCAAAGTAGTGCGTAGATTGACGCGCTAAGTGTACCTACATAATTTAACACGTTTCCCCCAGGAAGTATGACTCGCTCGTCGATTGTTTTCCCATTACAAACAACGGAGCAATAGGTGGGGTTCGATGCGTAATATGGCTAATTTTTTTGTAATAAAAATCCAATCTCGAGAGCGGCTATAAAAACTGGGAAACTTTTTTCTGATTTATAACAATTAATATTTGAAATATCGACAATATTAAGGGAAATGGCCGACAGCCGACAAATCATATAAAAACCGCCCCGGAAGGAGGAAGCACTGGCCCGTCGCTCGGGGACTTTATTTGGAAATGGAAAGTCTAAAAAATAAACGAATGCCGAGTGCGAGCGGCGCGGGCGACGTGATTTATACGCGGCGAGTAGTGCTCGTTCGATTACCGAGATGATATTTCTCGATATTAAAGTGTTGCCAAGTACTGCGGACAATATGACCCGGGGAAGATTTATCTGGCAATTCAACGCGACATCGACTGCCGTTACGATTATTTCATTATATCGTCGGCGCCGTAAAATGGTTAGCGTTTTATTTTATTGCCTGTTCTGGAACAAATTTTTATTTCAATATTTTATTGCGTTGTAAAATTGAGGGCTGCAGTGGATATTGGCTGACAAATTTGAGCGCATCGCCGCCTCGGGAGGTGTAAGCTGTTCTGCGGTAGCGATAGCGGATATTTATTGCCGGGCCTGAGTCTTGATTCATCGCTACTGATATCTCGCTTGATTTGTCGGCAGATTTTACCGCAAACATTGCCCTTTTTAGGGTTCCTTACCTCAAAAGGAAAAAACGGAACCCTTATCGGATCACTTCATTGTCCGTCTGTCTGTCCGTCTGTCAAGACCCTTTTTCTCAAGAACGCGTAAAGGTATCAAGTTGAAATTTATACTAAATACTTGGGTCTACGGTTTCTTATGGCTGTAAAAAAAGTTATAAGTCAGCGTAATCAAAAGGTATAAATGAATAAATCTGAAAGTTGTTAATTTGAAGTTATATAATATTAAAAATATTGTTATACAATTACAAACTTACATTTGGTAGTTGTTATGTATGGAAGAAACTTATTGTCAACTAACAAAGTTAAAACACTGTTTTATACTATCACGGTTGTTCACTAAAGATATATGATTATTTACGGGATATTTACCGGTAAGGTAAGGGTAAGGTTGTGGAAAATCCACAACCTTACCACGGTAAATATCCCGTAAATAATCATATAACTTTAACAAAGTAAAGTTTGTCTTTCAATATTTCAACTTTAGTTAGTTTTTTTTGTACTCTAGCTCCGAGGATTCCGTCCAACGGAACCTTCAAAGCACGAGTCCTACTCGTACGTGTCCGGTTTTTTTTGCACCAGGCTTATTCCTATTATTTCAAATATTACATCTGCCTACAGTTTTACTAGTGTGAAGTCGTCGCGAATCTTTAAGACCAAATTTTTCAAAAAATATCTACCTCCTGCGTTGTGAAGTAAAGTCCCACACGGCATGTCGCATGATTTGTGCGTCTCGACATCAGGGGTCGCCTCGATCGTACCCGTGTCGATAACACGTGCGCGGCCTTACGCAAACAGAACCGAAAAAAAACTGTTACCATTTTGCCTTTTCCACAAATGTCGCACAATTACGTCATTTTAAATCTGGAGAGTAAAGTTCATCAAGACGCCGTATAAATGTTCCCGTTTACACTTAAATATTTTTTTAAATACGAGTACATTTTGTTCCAAACGTTTACTGTGAATCCTATAAACATCGTTTAAAGGTTAAGTATTACGCACTTGCGCGATTTCATTCCAGTATTTTCCAGAAGACAGGAGTTTTGCATAACAAGAATAAAAACATGATGTCGATTTAAAAGTAGAAAAATAAATTAAACTTAGCTACTTTCTAATTAGGAAAAAACTTACTGCCTGTAACTTTTGCTAAACTGCATTAAATCACTTCTCATTAAATTTGATATGTTTGAATATTAAATAATTTCAAAACTGTGCTTTAAAATGCAACAAAAGAAAAATAAAAGAATTTTTCATAATTTTGTTGTAAAAATAATGGATGGGTTTTATCGATATTTTTGATTGCGTTCTAGTGAATACAATTTTGATGGTAAAGCTCCGACGAGGCTCGAGATTACTCTAGTTTACTCGTTTGGAATAACTTATTTTCGACTTTAGTATCATAATAAACTAATTATGCTATTGTAAATTTTGTGACACAACTAATATTGCAGAAGCGTTACAATTGTACTTGGAAGTGGATATTTCTTTTTCTAAGAAGTACTTTATTGTCTTTTGAAACAACATTTTTTTTATTGTAAGTATAGTTAAATACAATATTTTTTTAAAGCTTTTATTATTGCAAGGCCAAGTGCCTCACGCAGGCTAGAAACAGCGCAGTTTAGAAAATCAAGCGAACGTGAACCTTAAACGCGCCGAGATACGATTTGTGGTTGCTCAACTTTTATTCGCATCACTTTAAACAGGTAGTCGTATTGTGTTCAGAATATAGGCATATATAATTTCCTTTCTAAATTGTGTTTCCAATTCTGAAGCTACTGCATAACGTAATGTCTTGCACAGCATCGTAAATCGAGACACGAAGTCTTGGCTTATTGAATAACTGCATGAATCACCGCTGCATGCTCCACTGGATCCCCCAAACCATACGTTTTGTTCGACAATCGAACGTCTCAGAAACTTCCCGGGTTTCCGCTCTACCGTTACGCATTCGACGCTTTTTATTCCGCTAATGCCATCGGCGACATGTGTCCGCGACTACGAGACCTTTGTCATGATTATAAGTTTCGAAGACTTGTAGATAAATGCAGATAAATGTCAAACGCGATATGGACCAATAGAGTGGAATAGGAAATGTTTTAAGTCCGACCAGTGGCTAATATCGTTTGTGAAATACGGACTAAGATTGAATTCATCTGCATTTTATGCACACGAAACATCAATTTCATCATCATCATCAGCCAGAAGACGTCCGTATATACTGCTGAACACAAGTCTCCCCCTTAGAACTCTACATCTGAACGACAGCCTGCCATCTACATCCACTGGATGCCCGTGACTCTCATGATATCGTAGGCCTATCTCGTGGGAGGCCTAATTAAGCTGCGTCTTCCGTTTCCCGTTTCCAATCAAGAACCTTTCTTCCCCATCGGTTATCGGCTCTTCGAGCGATGTGGCCTGCCCATCACTGCAACTTCCAAATTTTATTAGCTATGTCGGTGACTCTGGTGGACTTTAATTTGTTTCAGTACCATTCAGTACAGTTCAAACTTCAATTTTGGAAACACACGAAACTTTAATTACCATTCAGCTGCGATGTTGATCTAAACGACATGATATAAAGCCTAGTTAATAGAGTCTTAAAGGGTTGGCAACGTATTTGTGATGCCTCTGGTGTTACAAGTAGCCATAGGCGACGGTACCTTACCATCAGGTAAGGTTGCTTGCTTACCATCAGGCGGCCCGTCTGCTTGTTTGTCATCTATGGCATATGCAGTGGTTACATATTTGAGGCGTTTGGGTTCGAGACATTGGGCCCTTGGGGACCGGGAACTCACCTCATTTTCAAAAATCTTTTAGAGCGCCTGGTTAATGCGACGCGTGACCAAAATACTGGCGTGTTTCTGGCTCAACGCATAAGCATTGCCATTCAGCGTGGGAATGCCACCAGTATGCTGGGTACGCTGCCAACTGGTAGTGGGCTCGAGCATTTGGATTGTCTTTAGACCTCAACGGTCTATGGGCAGTCTAACTGTATTTGTAGTGTTAGTATTAGCTTGTATTTTGTTTAGTTCATAAAGGCATAAAAAATATATGTGGTATGTGATCTGTCCAGTAGCCTGCCACATACATCACAAACGTCTCAACATTTAATTCATTTGTATGGAGATAAAAAAATACAAGACATGACACGTAGTTCAACACCGGGCTTTACACACACCGATTACAAAACTGTGCAGTTCCATACATTTGTTTTTTTTTTCTTTTTCTAAATCTGATGTACATTCACCACATGCGTATTATGAAATCAAGTGTCGACACATTGTCAAGCGGAACGAGTTATCACCGCATTCAGACGGTCGCTGAGCGAAACTTATCCGCGTATGAATGGCTTCACATCAGCGCTGAATTTGTAAAGAGTCGACGTGCGTCGCATGCATGACCACGCTTTATCTTGCTGCTGGTGCTAGTGCTATGCTCTTACACGTGTTGCAAAGTTTTCGCCGTGAACAGTACCGGATGTAGATTAGGCGAGGCGGACCGGGCGTGGGCGACGAGACGCATTGTGATGGAACAGTACATGCAGATAAGAATGGGAATGAATGTGCTTTCATATCTAGATTTTCTTAGTTATTAAGTTCAGTTTTTAACCGTCTTCAAAAACAGAGTATAAATCGATTCAGTGGTATTTATTTATTTATTTTTTGTTAATGTTTGTTACCTCAGAACTTGCTAATCCGGTAGACCGCAGGGAAACGCTGGATGCAGGCCGGTTCCGACCGGCACTTTTGGAGATTGATGGGGGAGGCCTATGTCTAGCAGTGGACGTCCTATGGCTGAAATGTTGATAATGATGATGCTGACCTCAGAACTCCGTCATTTATGAATCGATTAGGAAAATTATTTTTTAAATGAAAGGATATACTTTAACCCCTTATTAATAAACGTGGAGTAGTCTTGAAATAGTCACGCCATGTTTTGTCTTCTTCTCTCTTTCACATTTTGAACACGATCGAAAAAGACAAAAGACGGAGTAACTATTCCAAGGCTACTCCACGTTTATTAATAAGGGGGTTTGATTGGATCCATAGAAATTTAAAAAAGAAAGTGGTTTGGCTTTGAAATCAAAATAACTGGAAAATTCTGTAATAATTTCGAATTTGACTAATTTTGATAAGTCTGTTTTTTAAATTAATTATTATAACGATAACTAAATCTTTGAAAGAGTAATCCTTTTCCAGCTATTTTACATCACGTCTAATGTGCTGTAGTGACGTGATAGGTATTGCAGTTAGTGAGACTAAGAAAGAGTCTTTCAGTTCCTTGAGCTTTCATATAATCTCAAAAGCCGCAATATGCCTTCCATATATAAATATATAACTAAAGAATACAACTAAGGGACGGATTTGATCCTCATTATTTAATTACCCGGCGGGAATCACACAAGAGTTGTAAGTCGTCCAACTCGAGGCGACCTGTCTAGGCCGGCCTGGCAGGCGATGCCGCGATTAATTAGGCATACCGCTAACTTCTCCGCCAGTGTACCTTCTACCTATATCAACTAAAAATAGGTAGGTTTCTCACATCAGGTGCATTCGGTATAATTATTAGTACTTGGAAATGCTGTGACGAAAATAACTAAACTAACGAGAAAAAATCCCTTTCCGGCTCTAATCATCATCATCATCATCAGCCAGAAGACATCCACTGCTGAACATAGGCCTCCCCCTTTAACCTCCACACTGAACGACAGTCTGCCTTTTCATCCACTGGATGCCCGCGACTCTCACAATGTTGTCGGTACATCTAGTGGGAGGCCTACCTACGCTACGTCTTCCGGTTCGTGGTCTCCACTCCAGAACCTTTCTTCCCCATCGGTTATCGGTTCTTCGAGCGATGTGGCCTGCCCATTGCCACTTCAACTTGCAAATTTTAACAGCTAGCAAATCACTTCGTACGGGTTTTCAGAATATCAACTATAAAGCAGTGTCAATTTTTCGTGCCCGCTCTGGCGGTCCGATAGAAAAATGGGGGGAGGGAATTAGATCATGCATGATTTAATGGTGTGAACAATAAAGAGTTAATCAATCAATCAATCAATCAATCATGCAGATCTGAGGCACACTCTCCGAAATGTATCCGATAAAAAACCGATAGACTAGTAACTTTGCGCTAATGCTCAAGACTAGCAAGTCTGAACTAGGAATTCGTTGCTGATGAGCCACTTTTGAAGGATTACAGTACTTAGGTAAAATAACTTGAAAACTCACGGACAACGCCCACACTAATTAATCAAAATCAATAGCAGCAGGAACCCATTGAATTTGTACGCACAGAACGCAACAAATGGACCCGAAAACACCATGCCGAATAATTTGAATACGTAACGAGAGGGTACCGTACGGCCGTGCCATTCTTTAACTTGCTCTCCCTAGGATAAAGAGCTAAACTTGTTTTTAAGGGATGACCGATCCTGGAAATTTATGTATCGCGAATAGCGCCGCCGGTCGGACATGGACAAAAAGAGGTGCGGAGGGTGATACAGGAAGACGCCAGATGGAACGAAGAATTATGCTCCCCGCAGGCTGATGAGGCGAATGTGATTGTGAACTTTCCCCTGGCATGCAAATCGGACAAGCGAGACGATATACATACACCGGACCTGTCAAACCGATACTGCGCTTTTCACAAAATCATAAACAAAACGATACCCGCGCTAAAATCGTGGGGAGAGCGGTTATACGAGAGTTTTTCGCTTCACGTAAAAATCTATATTCATAGCCAAAAGGTAAACTTCGATGAATGTTCAATGTATTTAAATTGATTCATTGACGGATGACCGATTTGGAAATTTTCCAACTGAAAACATTGGAATAACAACCCGTGTCGGTTTCCAATATTTTGATATGATTCACGTTTCAAATGAGAATGATTTTATATAGGTAGGTATAATAGTTTTGTTTAGATAGGGCTAGTGTTTTATTGAAATACAAATGAGTGCCGGAGTAACTCCGCGACCCGTGCGGCGTGTGCTTCGAATAAAAGGGCCGCATTAGAATAATTTGCGCCCCGAACGAGTCCAATTCTTCACATGGAGAGACCTTAAATTTCACTATTTTACATACTTTGGATTATCATATCTGTTCGGGCGCTCCGGCCCTTGCGAAGGCACGGTTGGCCCCTACTTTTTGTTATCCGCACCCGGCCTCTATCGGACCGTCTCCGATATATTTAGTTGTTACTTTTTGTTGTGCCGCACGTGAGAGAATTCTTAATCACAGTGAGCTCTCTGTTGAGCATTGTGAGGAAGCTTTTCGGGAAAATATCTATTTTAACACGTACATTGTTGTAGTGTTCTCGTAAAATTGAAGAGATACAAAAGTTGTAGGCACGCGCGATTTTCGTTAGCAGTGTGGGTTGAAAATTGTTAAGTTAAATAGGCTGGTTCAAAAAAGTTTGTGGTTTATTTGCAATCATCATATTTATTTATTTTTTAATATTTAGACCAGAAAAATATTGACCCTAGACTAAACTGAATTATAGGTAAGTTTTATTTTTCATCATCATCGTAATTAGCCTTTTAACAGTCCACTGCTGGACTTTTAGCCTACCCCTGAAAGGGTGATTGGGCCATATCCACCACGCTGGCCCAGTTGCGGGTTGGTGCATTCACATACGCCATTGAGTTCCTTCTCCGTACGTATGCAGGTTTCCTCACGATTTTTTCCTTCACCGAAAAGCCAGTGGTACGAAAATCCGTACACGAACTCCAAAGAGCTCATTGGTACGGGCCCGGGGTTTAAATCCGCTACCTCATGCGGTCTCCCAAATAGCTACCTCGGCAATTTTTTTAGTTTTATTTTTCCTTCATAATAATTTCTAACATTTCATCTATACAAAGCGAGATTTACCTTAATCACTTAAAACACAAACGCTCTATATAATATTATCTATCTGAGCACACATTATAACGAGGAATCACCTAATACAGAGTGTTATTTACATCAATTCTGCGTCGCGAGATGTGACATTGTGTACACACTTCCGCACTTAGCTTCGTGTTAATTTGACGATGACTGTCGCGTTCCTTCATCCGTCAGTGCCGGGGGCATGCTAATTAGGGTAACCATAAATTTAAGCGAAAATTCAAAATTACGTAAAGCAAATATCAGAAAAGTTAATTTTGCTATCGTTTTTCTAAATATAATATAAAATTGACTATTTTTCAAAAACATTTTTCATTCCATTTTCTATACATAAATATAAATTTAATTTTGTTCGCATTACTTGTGAACGGTTGGACCGATTTGGCAATTTTTTATGTTCATAATAGACCGAATAAAGTTTCAAAAGAAAGAAATTTAAAAAGTTACCCGGAAAATTCGGGAAAAAATAAGAGCGCTCACACCATAACTCAAACAAATTTATTTTAATTTGGACAGGATAAGGTCTGTTGGTTCAGCTAGTTTACAATATTATTCTATTTACAGTATAAAAAGTTACATGTAAAACAAAACAAAAAGATTTAATTACATTTTAAATAAAAACCTAAATAAATATAAAAAATTGTAAAATGTGTAAATAAATATATATAAAAACCTAAATGAAGTGTATGCTCGTGTAGAGATTTCATTTCTCTAAGTTGTGTAAAAAAAAAACTTAAGTAACACATAACGCAAGCTAAGAAAAACATATAGAGACTGGCTTGAACAAAACAGCTCATGCAATAAATAAGAATTTAAGCAACATACAGAAAACAGTACCGTATACAGAAATATTTCCTTGAAATCTTATTAAAAAACCGGACAAGTACGAGTAGGACTCGTGCTCTGAGGGTTCCGTTGGAAAGAAACCTCAGAGCGCGAGTCCAAAAAAAACTAAAGTTGAAATATTGAAAGACAAACTTAACTTTGTAGTTGACTATAAGGTTTTTCTGTACATTCCAACTACAAAATGTAAGTTTGTAATAGCAAAATAATTATTTTTAAATGATATAACTTCAAATTTGTAACTTTCAGTTTTATTCCTATATATGTGCTATAAGACCTTGCCTTTTGTCAAATTTCATGATTCTAGGTCAACGGGAAGTACCCTATAGGTTTTGATTTCCCTGTGAAATCGCAAAATATGCGACATAAACGTTCATATCTTTTGATTGCGTTGACTTACAACTTTTATTTTATTACAGCCAAAAGAAACCGTAGACCCAAGTATTTAGTATAAATTTCAACTTGATACCTTCACGCGTTCTTGAGAAAAAGGGTCTTGACAGACGGACAGACAAAAGGACAACGAAGTGATCCTATAAGGGTTCCGTTTTTTTCTTTTGAGGTACGGAACCCTAAAAAGGCAAAACTGATGGGAACTCTAGTTGTGACGGTATGACGTCTAATTTGAACATCACCCTGTAGAAGGGGGTGACTTATTGTCAGAAGATGATTAGCGATTTTTGTTCACCTTTATGGCTTAAGGCTGCTCTGTGACTGATTTACTTTCATACATTCTAAAGACGTTGGTTTGAATTGTTTACTGTTGAACCTTTTATAGATAGGTTTAAATTTACTAGTTTCACAATATTAAAGTATTTATTTGTCGACGAACACAAATGCAAAAACGAAAAATGAGCAAACATTAAAATAGATATTCGCAACTCTACCCAAATTGAAAGGTAACCAGGTAAGTTAGAATTGGAACATAATCACACAATAACGCCCCCAGTACAATGAGTCTACATTCGATGCTACATATTCTATCGAAGCTTCGAGAAACTTCGGAGTCGAATGGAAACAAAGGTTCCCGCGATAATTGGATGTGGCCGCTCTGAATGCGCTCTAGACGAGACTTAATTGAGGTTTTAGAGTTGGGCTAATTCGCCCACCTTCGATCAGGCCTGCTCCCCTGTACCCTGCCCCCTGGTACCCTGCACCCTGCCTGGAGACCCTCGCTCAGGGGCTTCGTCTGGCTAGAGGTTAGCGCCAACAATAATACTGCGGCCGAGGTTAAGTGAGCTCTGGCGTTTGGTGTTGTTTCTTGAAAGGTGAACTTTGCATAGTTAGGTACTTCATGTAGAGTCTGTTCGACTTACTGTTCTTTTTAACCGACTTCGAAAAAGGAGAAAGGTTCTCAATTCGGCCCGTATTTTTATGTATGTACGTCGATTACGCTGGCATCTGTTAACCAATTTGCGTGTTTCTTTTTTATCGTGTAGAGGAAACTCTCCAAGTGGTCCCATGTAAATGTCATTACTTTTGTCTTAGTTGTTTTTAAACTAGCTCGATTAATATGGATAATTTTTCCCAAGAGCCTACCAATTTCGCTACAATATTAAAAACTGTAACTACAATAGTTTTGATCAGGCGCAATGTTCGAGTCAAAACAAGGAAGTATTCATTCATTCATGGATGTGTAAATAGGTTGTAATGTTGTTCCACTACAAATTCTAAAATCAATTATCTGTTAGATTCGTTGATTGTTCCCGCCCATTTATAAATATTATTTTGTTCTTTGTAGTGGTACAATGTTTGTGTATTGTGATATTTCGAAATCGGTTTAAAAAAAACCGACCAACTTTTTTGCTTTTGGATTCGAATGTTACAATAAATTATGATACTACAGAGGTTTTTTAAGTAATTTAAAAGGACAAACTTTAGTTTTAAAATTTTCATGAACATAGTCACGATATCTATACTAATATTATAAAGAGGAAAGATTTGATTGTTTGTTTGTTTGTTTGCATTGAATAGGCTCCGAAACTACTGAACCGATTTGAAAAATTCTTTCACTGTTGGGAAGCTACACTTTCCCCGGTTGACATAGGCTATATATCTATACCCGTGCGAAGCCGGGGCGGCCTACTAGTCGTAAATAAACTTCGTGTAGATGCAGTCGATAATGTGATGTAGTTTTAAAGGAGTTTTCAAAATGTTTCTATAGTAGGTATAATTTTTTATAATAATATGGGTATGGTTAAAATTGGTATAATGTTACTCGAAATAAACTAGATATCTTTTTATCTTAGTAATCTTTTTAAAGCGCATCTTTCACTAAAAAAACAAGTAACATAAAATTACCACAGAAATCAGTGTAGACAGTAAGCTACAATGAGAAGCAGATACAAACAGGGTGTGCTAAATACAGGTAATCACGATATAACTCTTGTTGTAGTACTTTTACAGGAAGAACTTCAGTACTGACGTGAGTTTTACACTTTTTATTTATATGATACGGGAATTACTCAATCGGGAATCAGTGCCAAACAAGACGGAGCCGCGCGCGCGCATTCACCTTGAAAAAGGCCGCCGAATACGGTTGAAACTTACTTTAGTCGGAGTAACCAGCTTAGTCAAATAATAACAAAAAAAAAGTGAGTAATTCCCGTGTAACATAAATAAAACTTCAATACTCTCCGCTGTAAATGACTACCATTTATATGTGAGAAAGATTGTCAAGAAGAATAATAATATTAAAAAGTAAATGTTTTACCAATAAAATATAGCATTAACTTCACGAAGAATAAATCAAGTTCAGCTCGAGTCGAGACACTAATGAAATTAGCCGGATGCCTTCGCTGCAACTGAGGTAATTCTGTTGATTAGCAAAGAGTTGCGCTATAGTCAAGTGCCTTGTTTACGTCAAGACCCGTTAGGATAAATATTTAATTTCAACTCAGGGTGAAGATGATAATTTAGGCACCTCTAAAATAGTGGAAGCCAAGTGTATGTAGTGTCTGTGCGAGTATCTCGCGGTGTGAGTAACCACCTATAATTAAATTCATTTTATTTCCCGACGCCGCTGCTCCCTCGGTGCTGCCAGCGTAGAAATTCTCCCAGTAATTGGGAAATTTATTGCAAGGTGTGCACACGACTCTCTGATGTTTCACTTTCGCACCAATGATTTATGGCCTTCCGAAACAATTTTAATTGCTTTCAGTGACACAATGTAAACAACTATTCGATTAAGTTAATTCCATTATTTCGCTCTCGCGGTAATTAATTTAAAAGCAGCGTTTAACACGGTGTTGCGTCTCATTGGAGATTTTAAGGATATTAATGAGACTCGAGGAATCGAGCCATCGCGTAATTAAAGCTAAGAATCAAGCAGAGTATACAATATTTTGTGTGCTCGTTAAATTTTAACATAAACATACATCACGCGCACAAATATTAATTATGTATCTACCTAAAACACACATTGTTTTTTTTAAACAATAAGGCTGAAGTTCACTGAAACTTAAAAGGTTGTTAACAGTATTTATCTATATAATTATTTAAGACAATTCTTTCAAATGTTTAACGTTAACAAATGACAGTTAAACAAATGATCATAACGTATAATTCCAGTGAATGTGAGTTTAAATTTTGATAAACCCTTCTTAAATACAATTCTTTACCTAAAAATAATCTACACTAAACATCCCGTACCAAAACATAAACCTCAAAAACGACTTTGAGCACACAAGCATTAGTAATTATAATTAGAGCTTTCAGCGGCGACCTCCGGCGATAAGATGTTCCATGGAGCATGAAATAAGGCTCACAAACTCACACACGTCCCACATGGACGTAGTGAGAGTGACATGAGGCTGGAGCAGCGTACGATGGGGCAGAGATGCCCTTGATATATAGGTATATCTGTAAGGCTTTGCATATTTGCTCATAGTAAGATCAGAATACGAAGTAGGGAAATTCTATTAAGACGTTTCCACAGAGGTTGACCTCCTTACCTGCATATCTCTTTCCGAACAGGTACAATACGGGGCTATACAAAACAAAATTAAATAAGTACTTCCTAGGCAAGCGTGCTGCATATTTACCACATCTTTGCTTCCTATCAGGTGAGTTTATAGTCAAGCGCATGTCTAGACTATTATAAAAAAGTTTCTTTAAAATGGTGGCGACGTAGCCCCATAAGGTCGACACAGTTATGGCATGACGATATTTAAAAAAAATGTGGCAACACTTGGATGAAATTTGCACCAAACAGGGAAGATTTTCGAAAGAGGCCTCTTTTGAAAATTATTTTCGGCTTTTGTCTTAGAGCAAACTCATCATCATCATCGGTAATTTATTCAGCTGCCGATGATATTAATTAGAAGAAAAAAACATTCGAATTATGAATTTGAATGAATATTTTTTAAAGAAAAAACTTAACTACTTTAAATAAATAAACACTTCTGTCAATTCACTGTCTTCTGCCACTCTTGGAATTTTTCCAATTAGGCATGTCAAATTTATCTGCTGTACAATTATTGTGTCGCGTAATTATAAAGCCTTTTACAGAAATCTGAATTTTTCCAACATTGTTCTTAGATGAAATTTTTGTCCTAGATACGGCTCTGACACTGTAAATCAGAGCGCGCGTGCAGATATGAGGTGGACTATGTAAATCCACTCATGTGGCAGCACTGAGTTGGCTTTGCGGACGGGTTAAGTGGCTACTTAGCTATGGTTTTTGAATTCTTGGGGACGTGGGATGGCCGGATAGCCGCTTCAAATGGCACAAAACCATCGAGTAAATAAGTTTCTTTAATATTTCAAGTTTTTTTTGTTAAAAATGATTTCTATACCTTTTTCTGGTTAGGTGCGGTGCTTCTGTGACTAAAGAACTAATTCAAGGGTGAAATAATTGGTCGTCTTGGGCTTATCAATAATCCATCTTATAATTAAGATTGTATTTTTTATGGTTCCGTAGTACAATTTTCCTTATAAATTCGTTCTGTCCATCCGTTCGTCCTAATTCTTTAGAATCTTCTAACTTCTATAGTTATTATATTAAGGTAAGTGCAAGTGAATCTCAGACTATTTTAGTCTGTGTAGTAAAGTCGGCGACTCATTACACGGTTGTACACTGTACGGAATTAATTTCCGAGCTCACCACAGACGAGCGATTTCCACCCATCCAGTGTGCCCAGACTATTGTTAATCTATTGATTTATTTGAATACCTATTCTTAGAACATGTAATTTTGTCTATTGTCTCAAATAGTATTAATATTGTAAGTGCTTGGTACGTGTTTTGAAATATTGGTATAAACCAGTGTATAACATTTAGATTTTGTACTACAAGACCAAGCAAAGTTTATGTTTAATGAGACGTTACGGCCTTATAAACGTTAATCTACGGTCAATATTGCTCCGTCTCATTTCCGCGCGTGAATATAATTTCTGTCATCGTAAAATTGATTAACTTAAGAGCTCGGTTTCCATCACAGCTACCTCTATACAAATATTTGAAGATAAAATCCGATTAACCTACATCCTTATCATAACATAGCAAATGTTTTAAAGCAATTTTCTTGTTGACATCATTTATTTTAGCGAAAGAGATCCTTTTAGGAGTTACTTTTATCTTCGTTGCTAAAATAAAAATAAAAAAAACATAAAAATAGGTATACGAGTAAAACGATCGAAACGTTTTTCTAAAAATAAAGCCCAGAGTATTTTTTATTCAAGCAGTGTTTTTTTTTAAGTTTAAACGTGCGAAAGAGTTCAGTCAGATTGGTGAGGACTATTATCCAAAAAAAAAAGTAAGGCCGTAAGGTTTTTTTTAACTGACTATATTGCTAACAGAACTTTAGAATAGGTGGATGTTGTCCAATAAGCCGGAAAAATTATTGCAATCCTGTCGCTCCGTATTAGATTCTGATTTATTCGAAGCAGCAGTGTAAGGGTGGACGAGGTCTTTTCTTTTCGGCGATTGCCGACCAATGCTGTTCGGCCTTCCTATTCGCTTTATAAAAGGGTATTTTCTATGAGTGGGATAGTTCTTCAGGTGTCTATCGTAAGCGGTCGCCTTACACGGCCTTAGGAAACAAAGATTGCTCTGTTCGGCCGATTGAGCGCATTCCGTGTAGTAACTTCCCTCCCATTTAACGCGAATCCGTGCAACAAAGGATCTCTCGCGCGAAATAACAAAACTACCCAATCCGTATGAGATGAATGTTGATTTTACTACATGGCTGTATAGAGAGAATAGTGTTTGAGGCAACGCTCTACCTCATTCTACTTTTATTTGACTTGGTTTGCATTAAACTTCTCTTTTGTACAATGTATGAATTATTTGTCCAAGTTATGCTGAACACTTTGTCAAAACGAAATACCTATCCTAATGATATACCTATTAAGTTTTCGCGATCATGCATGTTGAAATTAAATGTTTTAATGATAATAATAAAAGTTTTTTTCTGGAAAAATATCAGATTTAATTATTTTCTTATAGAAATTGACGTGGTTTTCACACATTTTATCTCACGTAAGATTAAGCCGATCACTCCGACTAGATTCAAATGCATTCTTTCAAGATAAAAGTGCGCGCACAAGACAGCTTGATGCGGTTGAAACTATAGTCGGAGTAACCGGTTCAATCTTACGTGAGTAATTCCCGTGTAATATAAATAAGATTTAATTTTTGTTCTTTCAGGTTAGGTAAAATTACCTAGCATCATTGACAAATTTCTATATTATATTGTGAAACATCAAAAATGTATCCCTAATTCCTTATTGTACTTAAAGCGACGTAGAAGCAAAAATACACTGGAGATTTGTCAGAAAAACAGTGTTGAAGATGAACTTTCGCAAATTAACGCCTGATTCAATCAGCTTTGACAATGTAAAATACACGCGATTAAATCTGTTAAATGTTTTTTTTTTTTTAAATATAACTTTATAAAAAGCCGCCAGACTAAAATGGGATTGGGCGGGACATGTGGCGTGTATGCATCCCGACCGATGGGCCAGGATCGGTTCGCAGTGGATGCCCGACGGACGGCGCAGTCACGGCAGGCCCAAGAAACGCTGGCGTGACGATCTTGACTCATTCCGGGGAGGTTGGCAAGAGGTGGCGGAGGACCAAGATTTATGGAAGAAAATGGGGGAGGGAGACCTTTGCCCAGCAGTGGGACAGTACAGGTTAAAAAAAAACTTAAATTATATTTAAAAAAAAAACATGTAACTTTTCGAGATATTTTCGAGATTTGAACACATTAAGACGTCCCAAAATATTTATATGTGGTATTTTACCTTAACAGTTTTAATGTACGATAAGTTCTAGTAAGCAATTAAAAACAATTCTGATAAAATGACCTTATTTGTTGATAGAACTATACTTTTTAATTTGTGATGGATTTATTTGCAGATTCGTACTCTTGACCCATCCAATAAAATTGCCAACGTGGGGGCATTTGCAATATCTTTAATAATTACTTCTTCCGATTTGTTTGCGAGTCCCACTCGAGGGGTGAAGTGAAAGGCGAATCCGGGGTCTGCTGCGAGTCAATAAATAATAATGCTAAATGCCCATCGGGTGACCGGGGGAACGAACCAAATACATAAAAATACAGTAAGAACGTGTTTACTAAAATCGAGACAGATCTGACTTGCAGTAACAGTTACTGTCATATAAGCTTTTTACAAGAAAAATTTTTGGCCTGTTCCATCTATTCCCATACGGGTTAAAAATGTGTCGACGAGTATAAGATTGTGAGCACACACAGCGCGTAGACGTTGGTCGTAGCGCATAGCGCACTGTAGCCCGACCGTGGTGTGTAGCGCACTGTAACCCACCGTAGCACAAATATTGTTATCGCAATTGCCTTTTAGGGTTCCGTACCCAAAGGGTAAAAACGGGACCCGATTACTTAGCCTACATTGTCTGTCCGTCTGTCCGTCTGTCTGTCCGTCCGTCCGTCCATCTGTCTGTCTGTCCATCTGTTCGTCAGTCCTACCTATTAACGGCTGTATTTTTCGAACCGTAATAGATAGCCAGTTGAGATTTTCACTGAATATGTAACATTACAATTTCGGATTTGTTACCACAATAACAGTTGTTGAGTACGATGAGCTTCTTTCGTCTCAGTACCACCATTGGATTCCCGAGATTCAGTAAGCTGGGCATTTCAATGCTGCCCCTACTGTCGTTGAAGTATTTGTGTCGTGTCTGAGGGCTGCCCGCCCGGCGCCGATACGGTCCGCTCCCGACTTGGATATTTTTGTCGGTCAAACAATTTATTTCAATTTAATTCTTAATGTTAGAAGTTGCGTACGTATATCATTTTGTCTGAAAATATGGGCACCTTTTCCACAACAATACAACAACCTAATATTTGGTAGTAAACAGGCAGCATGTATGCAATATATATCTAATAACTTTAAACGAGCACTTCTTATGGAATACATCTATCTATCTACTCTTGTCCACCAACTTGTATAACAAAGTTACGAATAAAAATTTCATCCAAATCGTTAGTGCCGTTTCAGAGATACGCAAAAAAATTTTTAGGCAGGGTTACGCATATAGACTGTACTAAGCTGAAAGGAGATAATTGTACTCATCATTATGAACAACTTTTACTATGGGACTAAACCTGAAATCGCAAAAAAATATCAGCTGTTCCGTAGAAAGCGGTCATTGGAACTCGACAAAATGTACGTTTTTCGCGATTTCAGCGTTGGTCCCATAGTAAAATTTGTTCATGATGATGAGTACAATGGCCTCCTTTCAGCTTATTACAGTCAATATGCGTAACCCTACCTAAAATTTATTTCGCGTATCTCGGAAACGGCTCTAACGATTTGGATGAGATTCTGTATTTAGATAAGATTTTAAATACCGAGCAAAGCTCGGTTACCAAGGGGCAAAAAATTAAGTAAGCAATACCCATCGAGGTACAATAACAAATCGTACCAAAAAAAAAACCGAACCAAAACTCGGCGCACGCTTAGCATTGCGCAGACTTTTTAGTTAGTTACAAGGTAACCGCGATCCGACTACAACGCCGCGCGATGCCAGAGCTACGATGACATAGTGGACAACTAACGTTAAATACTATGCAAGCAGCAAACCATCTAAATTGGTGTAAATGTGGCATTTTGAACTATATAATTGATACAATGTATGTACAAATAAATTTTAAATAAATAAATAAATTTTTTATTTCCATAAAAATACATTTCCTATGTGACACAGCAGATAAGTACCTATTCGTTATTATTTCAGTTAGGAATGTTCTGTTACATAGTCAGTGCTATACCAATGGGCCCCAAACTAGGCTAGGCCTGTATCTTGGTGGCCCGGTTCAATCGGGTTACAAAAATTGTTTACGTGCGACTTCGTGATAAGTATACATTATTTAAAATACTAAACGATCAAGACGCAACAATGACGCTCGGGCATTTTTTCACTGTTTTCACTGTGAGATTGTGACTCTATAGCAATTGTATCTCGATGGCTATACCTTCTAATAAACGTTGCATTTAATACATGTTGCCTTACACTATCTAAGTGGTTGTAGATGTATATCAATGGTCAACGTTGGGGGAAGATCTAAGGGGATCTTAATAGGGTTGCATCAAGATGTTATTGTATAAGAAATTATCAATAGACGAGTGATTGCAGAGACCATGATTGATCTGTATGCGTAAACACAAACTATTCTTATCGATAGTGGGTCCAGATTTGTGAAACATTACCAGAGATTGCTGGTAAAGTGTAGAAGTTACACATAGACATGGAAATAATATATTTGTGGCAAAAAATACAATATACAATGGTAAGTCAAACAATAAATTAAAACTAAATCTGTACTAGACCTAATATATATCTATAGTAATATTATAATGAGGAAAAATTTGTATGTAAGTATGTTTGTAACGAATTGGCTCAAAAAGTACTAGACCGATTTAAAAAATTCTTTCACAGTTGGGGATAGTGTAGCTTACACTAGCCCCGGGTGACATAGCCTATAATTTATACCCGTGCGAAGCTGGGGCGGACCGCTAGTTTTATATATACAGCGTGTAACAAAAAGGTGTGATAATACTGAAGAGTATGTATGTACTCATCATTATGTAGAACTTTTACTTGTACCTAGTTAAGAGGCTGTGTCGTGATCTATGGAAGGAGTATTTTAATGAACGATCCCAGGAAAAAGGTATATGCTTAGAATAACTACTCAGAGAAGGTAAGTTTCCAAACAACGCCTTCTCAAAACGTAAGCTACAAATTCGCTTTGTAGCTTACGTTTCGATTGGTATTTTAAACGATTTAAGCAAGAAAATTAATGGATTATCTGTGGAATGTCACACCATAACTCTTATGCTGCTTTTCTGATTTGTTGTGGTACGATTTCAACGCGAAAATTGTAATAGTAAAAATTTTATATATTTTTGGAGCCACATATGACACCATTTGAATGGTTTAAATTTTGCGAATATACTTGGTTTCTTTGTGTAGTTATTCTAAGGGTATATGGTTCAAAACGATTCGCGCCGTGTATAGATGATAGCTGGTTGTGTAGGCAGGATTTAGTTTTATTGTTGCGACTTCATTCCGGATACAACCCGCTTAATATATTTGTCCACCTCATGCGCAAAGTTGAATCGCCACTTTGCGCCGACTGCTTGAGAGTGGAGGACGCCTACCATATTTTGATGGAGTGTGTTCGGAATGATGAGTACATAGTATTACATACCCTTCAGTATAATCAACCTTTTTGAAACACGTTGTATATATAAATCGATTTGTGTATTTTCCCTATGTTACTCCAAAACGACTGGACTAATTTTGACGGTACTTTCACTGGCAGTTAGCTGATGTTATAATGAGTAACTTAGGCTACTTTTATCGAGGGTATCCACGCGGGTGAAACCGCGGGGCGCAGCTAGTATATATAATATTAAAATATATATATGTATAATTATTATACAAAATAAATATATACATATATTTATTATTTATGTAATGAGTGTAATGCAATATCGACAATTTAATTAAGTTGTTCGCCAAACTGTTGATTTTGCTCATATAATATTTTTTTTTAATGAACTACTTACTTGCATAAAACTCATGAAACGGACTTCATGAAGAGTCATGTACACAAGTTATCGGCGCAAATACACAAACTTACAAACATGTATGTATATTTGTGAGTTTGTGTATTTGTACCTACCTGTTCCCGGAGACCTAGGCTTCGCTTCGCTCAGTCAATAACACACTCCTTATGTTACAAAAATCGAAGGACATTTGAGACAGCTATTTACATGAATTAGCCGACATTAATGCTTCCGTCGAGACAAGCCACAGCACCGCAGTGCCACCTGGCGGAGAATTACGCGCTCGTTACGCGCTCTACCGCCTCCGACCCCAAGACACCTCCAATTGTATTTATTTATTGAAGAAAGTAACGCGATTTGGTTATAAGGAGAAACATTCTTGCCATGGAGCTAACAATAGATGTCATTTGACTAATATCCAAAAGAAATTACTTTATTTTTTAACCAACTTCAAAAAAGGAGGGTTTTTGTTGTCTCGGATAATTTCGCCATTTATGAGCCGATTCGGAAAATTATTTTTACTAATTGAAATGTTGATTATACTTTCTGATTGATTCCATAGAAATTTCATCAAAATCGCTTTAGTAGTTTGGCTTTTATATCAATATAACGGGAAAATTACGTATTTTATTAATTTTGTGAAGTTAATATAAATTAATTAATAATCATTGTTATTGCCATCACAGAATTTGATCGTTTCTGAAGATGCAGGCCGCTTCCAACCGGCTCTTTTGGAGATCCATGGAGGAGGCCTATGTCTAGCAGTGGATGTCCTATGGCTGAAATGACGACGATGATGATGATTATAAATAACGATGGTTTTTTTAAGCATGGAAGTAGAATAAGCTCGAAAAACTACATTTCCTATGAAAACATACATTACAGTAATGTATTGTATGAAAACATACAATAAAGAAAAACTAAAATGATCACTACCATCATAACAAGAGTCTGGCCTAAATGTCTATCTAAAATGAGTCCCAGTCTTCGCTCAGTCGCACCGGAAGGTATATCTCACGAGTGCGATCCAGCGCTATCTCCAAATAGTTCCTTTGGTTCCTTTGCGGGAATCCATAACGCTATGCGCTTGCGAAGGTGTATGCTAATTTCTTGCTATACGGAAATACAGCATTTATTCGGTTACCTGCTAAGGTACATACGCGTAAATAAACTTCGTCTAAGAACTTGGTTATACTTCTTTTGTTTTCAAATTAACTATGAAGATTTTATATTTTGTTCTTATATATATGAATATAAGGCGATGTATGTTATGTATGTATGACTACACTTCCTCTGTAATGAATTGACATGTCAAATTTCAGCTTGGTAAGTCAAGTACTTAGTTTTCGAGATTTCGTGATGAGTCAGTCAGTGAATGACTAGACCCTTTTAAATATATAGATTTTCCGTAACATTGTATTTGTTGTAAGATGGTTCTTAAAATTATGACCACATTGGTATTCATTTGAAGATCCTTCTTCACCGAAAATTTTAATTTTCCCATCGTTACAGATTCCTATGTCTACAGACTCCCAATTCTACAGATTCACATGTCTACAGATTCCCATGTCTACAGATTCCCATGTGTACAAGTTCCCATGTCTACAGATTCCCATGTCTACAGATTCACATTTCTACAGATTCCCATGTCTACAGATTCCCATGTGTACAAATTCCCATGTCTACAGATTCCCATGTCTACCAATTACCATGTCTACATATTCATATGTCTACAGATTCCCATGTCTACAGATTCCTATGTGTACAGATTACCATTTCTACAGATTCCCATGTCTACAGATTCCCATGTGTAAAAATTCCCATTTCTACAGATTCCCATGTATACCAATTCCCATGTCTACATATTCATATGTCTACAGATTCCCATGTCTACAGATTTCTATGTGTACAGATTCTCATGTCTACAAATTCCCATGTCTACAGAGTCCAATTTCTACAGATTTTCGTTTCAACAGAATCCCACGATTACTGATTTTCATGTCTTCGGAGTTCCATTTCTACAGATTCTCGTTTTAACAGAATCTCATGTTTACTAATTTCTCAACAGCAGGTTCCCTGACTTTAAAGCCTTGACCATTGCTATGATATTCTAGTGGCAGCATTTCATTGTACATTAGTCCACTATGTAACAATCTTTAAATAAAACATAATTTAAATTTGCAGGTCCTGTAATTGGCTAATAGTACAACTATGGTTTGACAAGCGAAGTCATAGCCATTTACGTAGTAGTTATATTCTCTTTGATAGCTATCTGGATTTTTTTAAATCGTAATTTGGTTGCTATGCAAAATTTTTATGAAATTTTGTATTAATTTGCCAATGAATTCAATACATACGAGTATATTTTATTCAGTTTTCGTGAATATTAATGTGATGTGTCAGAAAAGTAGCACACACCTTTATGGACTATATGCTGGCCTCGGCTACGCATCGGACCTAATTTTCAAGTTGTCACTTTTTAGAAGGCGCTGCCGTAATGCACTGTAGAAAACATTACAGTACCTACTAGAAAAGCTTCAACCAAAGATTTCATACTATACTTTGGCTTCAACATACATAACTATAAAACACTACAGCTATCGAATGACAAGTTGTGCACAAATTGAAAATAACTCAATAGCTTCCCTGTTCCGGTCCGGCGCCGTTTGTCTCCGGCGCACCTCCGCGCGTCCGATTTATAGCCCAGTTTTGTGAACTCTTAACCGTTACGTGATCTGCTTCCGAATCCAATTTATGCCTTCCATGGGAAAACTTCGCCCGCGACGCCTATTCTTTACGACGGCGATGCGCGCTTTGTCAGAGATGCGATTGTTTTAGATTCTGCTCTCGATTGATTGGGAAGGACGGTTAGCAGAGGTGCTGGTTATACAAATTAATTTGAACAGTAGTTTAAAAAAAAAAGGCTGTTCTGGATGCTCGGCAGATGTGAAACATGACGGCATAAGAGAGCGTCGTGTCGTTTGCCGTCATGGCATACGAATCGTTTTTACTGCCGCGCGCAAATATAGATGTTTAACAGCAAAAGTTAATACTACTATCTGCCTGGGTGTTCCCTATAAAGCATAACATATCTCTTCAAGACAAGAGTGAATAGGCACCTCATGGGCAAGCGTGCCCTATCTTAGACCACATCATCACTTGCCATTTGGCGAGTTGAGGTCAAACGCTGGCCCATTTTATGGTAAAAAAGCTCCTTTAAAGTATTTTGTAAGTGTGAGATCTCATAATTTGCATAGAACTTAAACTCGGCCCAAGCAATTATTTAATCTGACAGCTGCACTAACATTGTTAAAAGCTGAATAAAACATTTCCTTTTAATATTTCACTAAAGTATATCTGATTCCTGCTACAGTCTTACGTTCAAAAACCTAGCGAAAGTGATCATAAAGTGGTTTTTATTAAACTTTTTGCAATCTTATTGCAGCTGTTATGAAGTGTAGATACATTTACTTGCACTGTTTGTATGTATGTATGTGAGTGATTAAGTATAATAAAATGTTATCGTCCGGTTTAAATCTAATAATTGATTTTGTGGTCACTTTCAAGTATACGACCAAGTATTTTTTTAGGTATGTTTGTTCCGATAAAATAATTTGATTGTGCTGATAAGTCCTCGTTTGACCACCAACTAGCCTGTTGGTAAGCGACGATGTGGTCGAAGATGAAGCACGCAGACTTAGAAGGTTATTCACTTATTCACTCTGGCCTTGAATATCTCAGGAAACAAGAAAGCGGGCAGGTTGCTCCAATCCTTGGCCATACCTTTAGGGCCTTACGGCTACCTAATAACGCGGGCTCGAAAAAGCGCCAAATCAGTGAAATAGGAAAATTCACGCGAACGTGAACAACAACAAGAAAAGTTCAAAGACGTATGACATTCACCAACAAGCACTGGGCAAGCATGGTCAATTTTAGGGCCCATCCTCACTCACTCTCTTTCAGAGTAGGCCTGTGTCCCAGCAATGGTAACATAAGAGACTGGTAATGAAGCAGTAGTGGACGAGTATAGATTGCCCTACTCCTCCACTACTCTGGAGTTCCTTACTATTCATCAAATATACATTTCAGCTCTTCGACCAAAATAAATGAATGGACGGGCCCAGAAGAAGTGCAGTTTTGAAGATTACAAAATGAGCGCCGACGCTCCTTTTGTTTCAGTCGCTCTCTAGCCGTAGGAAGTGCAACACGAGACTATTGTTACATGATAACGAAACATCTGACAAAATTATGCCTTTGTGTGCTTTCTCGAAGTGTAAATACACAACTAAAAACCGCTGTCTATATTTTGTAACAAATTTACTGTACATGGTTATAATTAGGCGTTGAAGTATAATTATATCCGACGGTTTTGACTCGTTTATACTGAGCAAGTTCAATGGCCCGTCTATTCATTTTATTTTGGTCGAGATTTCAGCCTAGGGAAATCCTATTTCTCCGCCTAATCCAACTCCTTGCTTGTATCTATTCCTGGAAGACAATCTAAGACGAATTCAGCCTTGGACGGTGACTTGTCCGACCCACGTAGGTTTTAGTATCCCAAGGGGCTAAACCTACGATACTAAGAGTTAAGAAAGGATGATGTGGTTTAGTATGAGCTTAGTTTGATACAAAATCTTCAAGTATTTTAGATTGCAATGCAGGACCTCCTTTTATGCCATACTAGCTGCTCCCCGCGGTTTCACCTGCGTTATATACCTCCTCGATAGCGACAGCAACCTCCTTTGTCTTAGATGACAATTTCTTTTTTAAACACAATTTTTGCCGTCGATATAAAATGTATGGGAGAATGAATTTTGTTAATATTTTTTTTTATGAATTTCCATTTATTTTAATACTTATTCTGCTATTTGGGGCGGAGAGGAATATAACAAATCAAATATCATGAAAATCAATCTAACCGTTCATGAGTTATAAATCGCGTTAGGTGTGACTAACCCGACTTTGTTTTATAGTTATTGATATAGATTTTTGTTATTTTAATCAAAGAAGACATACGTCAATTTACTTACATTAATGCAAACGTTGTATTGTATAAAAACTTTGCTTTTAAAAACATAACACAACCGTGAGTGTAACCGGTGTTGTAATAATTTAAAAAAAAATGTTACTAAATAATAGGCTTGCGTTTGGTCGCCAACTCGCCTAATTTTAAGCGATGATACGGTCTACGATGGAGCACGCTTGCCTAGAAGAAACCAATTCACTCTTGATTTGAAGACACCCAGATTTCCATTGATAGATTTTCTGATCAACCTCTGAAATTCTATTCTTTTCCCAGGCAGAATATAACAATTGTTTGGTCCGCCCACACGCCTCCTCCATCAGATATTTGTGTCCCACATCTCAAGCTCGAGGGCCGCCCTCTCATTATTTACGAAGGGCCGATGGGTGAAGTGTGTGACAACCGGCACGTTCGCCGCTAACGAGACGCTTTGTGACCATCTCCACGTCGAGTGTGGTCAATGCTTGTTGATTTTTTTAATGGACAAATTATATTTGCTCTGAAATCCCAGTGGAGTCAACTCCATTCGAGTCGCGTGGCTTGCTCCATTGTTAAAGTGGTGAGCCTTTTAAAGCCGTAGGGGACACGCAAGCCTCGCATGCGATGGAAGGTGTTTCTATCGAAGGGTTTTGTTAAAGTTTCGATATCGAACGACCGAAGTTTTAATACGTAGCTTTTGGGATTTGTGTTGCTGTAATTATTGATACCTTGGACGACGTGTGTCGAGTTTCCCATGATGTTAGTGTTGAAACCATAAACCCATAAAGTAGCAGTAACGAGCCTATTAAAGAAGCGTAAATAATAAAGCATAATATTTTTCATAAACTGATATTTCGCATCCTCTATACGTATTTCCATTTAAATCTATGTATACTATAGTAATAGGGAACTATAAAGTCTCCCAGACAGTGCGAAACCGTTTCCGATGCTCTCACAATAGCTCATTTGTTATAACCTGATAGCGTAGCGTTATTACCACCAAACAAATTGAGTCGTGCCTTCGCCACCTCAGACTAATGTAATTCCCGAGTGCGCGCGCCCAAGAATAGATATTTAGAGTGGATTGTTTTCGACAGACCGTAATGAAACTCTGATGCCGGGCCGAATCAGTTGCGGAGGTTGCGCGCCGCAGGGGAGGCCACATTGTAATAAGACGAGGAACAACCTAAAATAAACCGGAGCGCACAAAGATGGACACGGCCAGTGTTGCTACACTATATAATAAACTCTTAATAAAATAAAATAATTACAATCCGTAAAAAAAAAAAAATTCTTACCATTAGAAAAAAATCAAATTACTTCTTTTGTACATAAAAGTACATTTAAGAAATTTATAGTTTTTTATTATTAGTTTTATAAATATATTGTACCCGGTTATGTCCTAAAACTGCGACCAGAAGGTGGACAGCAACATTCTATTAGTACACGGTGAACGTACTGCCATCCTCAAGTCACCTGCCAAGCGTGGGGATTATGGCAACACTCCCCTCTAAAAGGGAGACCTTATAGTTCAGCAGTGGACGTTTACTGGCTGATGATGTATGTATACCTATAAGTACTGATAAAGAAACGTATGAAAATGTTAGTATTTTAAGCCTGATATGTTTGTAATCTGGCAACACTGAACACAAAGATGGTCACGCCGGCACGGGGAGCGGGTGTGGCCCCTTACTGCTTAATTTGCGTACCGTAATTACTGTCCTCTCGGGTCGGGAAGGACCCCGGGGCTCGACCCGCCGTCTTCCAGGTTATATTGCGTCGTGCGGGCACCGCGTGTGTGCACAGCAAATACTACTGCCTACTGCGCACTACCCCACTCGTTAAGTATGAATACGGGTGTGGACAAAATGTATTAGCTTAGGCTGAGATTCGGACCGTGTTTGCTCAGCGATGATAGATTTATAGTAATTGTGTTATTAACGTTATGGGATAAGGGTTTTACGGGACTTAAGTAATGAAAGCTTTTACCTAATGTGAGGATTTATAGTGAATTTGCACACGTGGTGCGCGTTGAGTAATCAACTCGGGACGGCAGATCGGCATTTTAGGGCGGACCACCATGCGTTGTTGAAGGCGCCTTCTATGTCTATGGAGATTAGGATTATTTCGATCGCCCATTGGTCCAGTTGGTAGTGAACATGCCTTCTGAGCTTGGGGGCGTGGGTTCGATTCCCATCTATGACAAACATTTGTGTTTGTTCTATATCTGGTTGTTAATATCTATTTAGGTATGTATTTAAAACTATATGTATGTATATCAGTCTCTGGCAGCCATATCACAAGCTTTGCTTAGTTTGGGGTCAGATGCCGTGTGTGGAAAAAAAATGTCCCGAATATATTTCATTTATTTATTATTATAATGTTTTTATAGTTCACTCCTTTTTTAATGTTCTCTACTAGGCCATAGAGGGCGTCCTCTGTTCCTCGTTGGGGCATGAAACTGTACTGTTTCTGACTGATGGTGGAGAGAAGATGCCATTGGAGTCGGGTTACCAAAAAGTTTTCGACGATTTTTCCGGGCCGGTAAGAACAATAGGACGGTAAGATTTCGGATGTGTGTAATCTGTCTTACCGGGTTTACGTAAGATGACCACATGCGCTGCTTTTCATTGCTTGGCAAAATACCTTAGCGACAAGCACTTGTTTGCCATTGCTAAGAAGGTATCCCGTTCGCATCGGATTGCAGCAGAGAGAGTTAGCTAAGAGAGTTTGGTGCCTACGAGTATTTAGTGCCCTTGCTATACTTTGTAAAGTTTATATAATGTTGGAAGCGTATTTTATCCTTGCTGCTACGAAATAAAATGTGAAACTTACGTCATTATGTAGCCTGCGTATACCTATTTTCTCCTCAGAGGACCAGTAACGAGTAAAAATGCAAAAACTTTTCCAACTCATAATGATGAGGACATACTTTCTTTTGTTTTGGCGCGAGCACCAATTGAATAAAACATTTATGTCAATGGAGTCCATTAGGATTCTACGGAGTTCGGGAGTTTTTTAATGTCCGTGTGTATTGGCCACCCCGATGTTGTTAGGGAACAAAAAGCTATTGGCACAAATTGGCGTCGAGATTTTTATGTTACCTATTACAGGGTTACCGCGTAGCCGCTAATCGCTCGAGTCAAATTCAATTTTTCGACCGCAGTTCATACGTCAAGAGTAAATAACAGCATTCTCTGGAACATAATTAACACTTTTACGGCGGCGGCGGGCCGGGATGATCCCGTAATAACCTTGTTAACCCTGACGCACCGAGTGGGCTAGCCTTTTAACGGCCTCGTACATGGGCATTAATCCGAAAGCTATCGCCTTTTGTCCTCTTCCCGCAAATGCGCGCTCGGATGTTTCGTTTCGCACGTCTCCACGGGTCAGCCTGGGGACCCGCGCCTTTTAGTGTGAGGTTTTCGCTCGCCTTAACGAAGGGAAGCAGAGCAAAGGTCGTCATTAGGGCAAGCGCGGTGTAAACAAGGTCCGAAGCGCCCATTAATGGCCAATTCGAGCGGCCTTCTCGAGGTGACCCCAGGTCTGTCTCGGGCCGCCGCCGTAAATGGGCTTTTAATTGCAATTTTGATAGAGTGCACCCGGATTAGTTTTGCTTTTGCGTTCTCGTTTGCGAACTATAAACGCGTTTGTTTATAAATTACTAGCAACATACCCCGGCTTCGCACGGTTGTAAGTCTTATTTTTTTACACCTTGGGTTACATTATTGGAGTTTTAGTACGCATCCCTATTTAAAAAAAAAAATTATAACCTACGTCACCCGGGGATAGTATAGCTTCACAACAGTGAAATAATTTTTCAAATCAGTTTAGTAGTTTCGGAGTCTATTTAATGCAAACAAACAAACAATCACATCTTTCCTCTTTATAATATTATAATATAGTATAGATTATTTGTTTGGTCCAAGGCTTTTACTAGAATTCGCAACGCGGAATATCATATAAATCTAAAAGTTTTCATTCTAGTACAATACGTATCTTTCTCGTCAAATTTCTTACTTATTATCAACACAGATCAGTTCTAACTTTCGTTTGGTAACTTCCATCGACGTATTAACAATATCTTCCTAATCAAGCTATTCCTGCAATGACGGTAGCACCGCTCGCGGCTGCGACGTCGCGCGTCACCGCAGCCTGTCGCGCGACACGTGTTTGTCGCGGCGAGTGTTCCCGCTCTTGTTCAGATGTGAAATTTAATTTCCGCTATGCGGGAATCTGTCAGCGGGGAGGCGGGGGTTACAGTGGGCGAAGAAATATGCCCCGCTCTAAACTTTGTCAATTTGTTTGTGGAGCGAAATTAACTCGATCCAATCTGCGGGCGGCGCGACTTGCGTTCTGATAGCGGTCCTACTTATATTTCCTGAATAAAGTAATACAGGAAAAGGTGAGCGAGTCTGACAAGCCTTCCGCTCCGGTCCCGCCAACGTTATAGGTAATTCTACGCGAATATAAAAACATCTGCAAACTCGCCTCGGGTAACGTGATCATAACATGTTGTTTATTCGATCAAAACTTGCATTATGTTTTTCGCACCAACAATTTTCCCGGCATTATTATCGGGAAAATATTTACCTGTGAGCAGGCATGGCGAACTTCCTTATTTACTCTTAATAAACATATTTTGCGCTTGCTAAGCTAATGTGAATTTATTTTCACATATTTACATTTTTTTCCTTTTAAATCATTCTGGTTACAATTTGTGGAGAGTAGAAAATCGTTTTTCTACTTCGTTAGCCGTATCACGGGTCAGGGCTCTGGAGACTCTGTTATTAAAATACACTGTACAATATGCATGAGCGCCTAAATTTGTGTAACATTTTTAATATAGATACACCTTAGATAACTTGCTATCACAAAACAATTTAGGATTTAAAATTTAAAAGGTATAGTTACTGATATGGATAGCTAGGTTTCCTATTATAGAATTTTGGATATACTTGTCACAGGATATATAGTTTCTAAATAAAATACAAACTTATCAAAACAAATTAAAATAAATCAAATCAAATCAAATAATTTATTTGTCATAATATGGTAGGTATAAATACATTCAAAGTATAACACAGGTTCGTACAAATAGAAACTTATCTCATGTCCATGCAGGGAGAGGCATAACTGTGAAAAAAAAATGAAAATAAAAAAAAACTGGTTCTGTTCAAGTATAAAAAAAAAAAAAACTATATATCCATGTTAAAATTATATTCATAAAACACTTAGGTATCTACTTATTTCTTCCTCATCAAACTAATATTATTAATCTGAAAGTCTGTGTGTCTATATTTTCCCGCACTCACTTCCGCAACGGATGAATCGAATTGGATGAAATTTTATACGGAGGTAGCTTGTACCTTGCATGAACACAAGGCTTTAACCCGAAATTGCATAAAGTTTTTGTAGCGGGTAAAACCACGGGGCTCTGCTAGTAATACAATACATAAGAAAATGAGATTTACAGTACAGTGACCAATAAAAAATTACTCTCTTATAAACCTCTTACAAAAAAACTGTTCTAGGACTGCACGTCAGAAATGAAAACTTAAGTAGTAATTCACCGTTTCCACAAAAGATGACGACTGTATTAAAAAATTACGGATACATATCTGAGCGTGACAGTAACGCGAGTTCAGAGCTTTTCCCCATTCCAATGAGTGCTCAATGTGCCTAAAGAAGTTTACCCAAAAAACAAATAAGAAATTTTAGGCCAGGGGCCTTACGCCCAACTCGTAACGCGGTCCCATACTAACGTGCAAACCGCGCAGTTCGGAAAATCACGCGAACGTGATTCTTAACGCACCAAGATACGGTTTGCGGTCCCTCAATTTTTTTTACACCTAAACTGGATTGCTTTAAACAGCTAGGCGTAAGGTCCCAGGTGTACAATACACGTAAACCCACATCGAAAGTTCGCGAATGTAATTACAGTGGCGTCACCTGCAAACGAGACGTCTCTATGCAAACGAGTATTTCACTTTGGGAACATTTTCTGCACCTTATTATTATAGAGAGAACGCATCGAGGAATGACCTGGTAGAGGCGCTAAATACTGGAATACACGTCAAATTATGTTGCCACTAGTTACAATAAATTTGGCACGTCGAAACATCGTCGGTCCAGTAAAAAAAAAAAAAAGAAGCTTAATTTGCATTACGCAGCGCCTAATTTTCATGCACCTTTGGAGTAACTACCAATCCACGTGAGCGAAAGCGCGTCGCGAGTTCTCGTGAGTGTAAGCCGTTTCAAATAACTTATTTAAAAAAAACACATTATGAAAACAATTTTTTTTTGTGCTTTTTTAGTCCTTGATTTTATATATGAGATTAGTAGGATGGAAATATATATATATAATAATAATAAAAAAAACAAGTAAAATACAATTTTATTCTTAAATCAGGCGCTGCCTTCCACACATTTTAAAGTATCCATGATAGTTTAAATATAACTTGATATAATTATACTCATATTTCTTCTCTATTGACTTAGTCTTCGATGCATAAAAATATTGACTATAGGGCAGATATCGGCATCTGATAAATATGGGCTGTCAATTTCCGCAAGATCATATAATATTTGAGTTCGAATAACGTAGGGTGAAATTATTGGGCATAGTTAATTTATTCGGTCTCAGGATGAAAGCATACCGCTCTGATAGAAAATTAGCAAACTCCAACATTCAATAATTTCATATTCTTTTACCTAACCGTACCATTTTCTTTCTCTCTTTATCTAAGACTAGCAGACCTGACAGACGTTGTCCTGTCTTAGAACTGTCAAACACGCAAAGTCAAAATTACAAATCTTATTTTTTTACACCCTGGGTTACATTATTGGAGTTTTAGTAAGATCCCTATTTTTTTAAATTATAATGTAGCCTATGTTAACCGGGGATAGTGTAGCTTCCCAACAGTGAAAGAATTTTTCAAATCGGTTCAGTAGTTTCTGAGCCTATTCAATGCAAACAAACAAACAAACAAACAATCAAACCTTTCCTCTTTATAATATTAGTATAGACTAGCAACGCACCCCGGCTTCGCACGGGTGTAAGTCTTATTTTATTATACCTTGGGGTACATTATTGGAGTTTTAGTAAGGATCCCTATTTTTTTTTTGAAAATATAATATAGCCGATGTCACCCTGGAATAGTGTAGCTTCCCGACAGTGAAAAAATGTTTCAAATTGGTTCAGTAGTTTCCTAGCCTATTCAATGCAAACAAATAAACAAACAATCAAATATTTGCTCTTTATAATATTAGTATAGAAAAGTATAAAAAGACACAGTAATTCGCTTTTCTTCTTCTATAATATAATACACATTTTAAAACAAACATTTACCACTGAATACATCTCAAAGGCTGCCTAATAAGCGTCTCCGATTATTAAAAGCAAATATTATGCGACAAATTAATAAATACAGAGTTTCTTTTGAGATTGAGCCGACGTCGCGGCATCCTTAATTAAGACGTATCCAAATAAAGGCGTGTTTAATCAGGGAACGTATCTTTGCATGCGTTTAAATGAAGGCTGAAGAAGTCTTAAGAATCTATGGGGTTTCTATGTTTATTTACGCGGTGGATAAATGACTTTACGTACAGAGACTTAGATTTATGGAAGTGCCTCGTATAATCATAAACGTAATAGGATAATGATTATTATACACATTGTCCGAAGAACCGATAACTGATGGGGTAGACGAGTTCTAGAGTGTAGGCCACGTTTAAGCAAATGTAGTGTAGGACACTGGAACCTGGTAGAGTGACAACCTGCAAAAACGGCGGATAAAAACTGTATGCAGAGAACTGCCGACCGAGATCAGAGGCGTGCATTAGGAGAGGCCTATGTCCAGCAGTGGACAATGAAAGTCTGATGATGATGATGATGATGATGATACAGAATAGGTCCTAAGTAGTATTACCATCATACATATCTCCTTACATATATAATACTAGCAGCACCACGGGTGCTGCTAGTATTATTCCCGCTATCTACAGAAACCATTGAGATACAATTCCTATAGAGTCATAAACACAGTGAAAACAGTCAAAAAAACGTCCGAACGTCATTATACATACATTATATCAATTATATACTTCACAATGCCAAATTTACTCCAATTTAGACGTTATGTCGGTTGCATAGTGTTCAATGTTAGTTATCCGCTATGTCATCGTAGCTTTGGCATCGCGCGGTGTTGTAGTCGGATCGCGGTTACCTTGTAACTAACCAAATAGTCTGCGCCATTCGTAGCGTGCGCCGAGTTTTGGTTCGAAGGTTTTCTTGGCACGATTGTGACTCTATTATGTATTCTATCTCAATGACAGAAACTTAGTATTTCGTTGATTATAGCCTATAAAGTTACTTATACCAAATTTCAACCAAATCCGTTCAGCCGTTACGGAGTTGAGTGGGAATTAACACAATTACATACTCATCCGCAAGCTTTCACATTTATAATATTAATGCGATGTGTGATTGTGATTAGTCCGAGCGTTATTAGAGTGTTTAAGCTGTGTGACATAGATAGATATAGAGATAGAAACTCTATTGTGTACACCAGAAATAAATATTTGGGACATTTTTGCACACACGGTCATCTGACCCCAAACTAAGCAAAGCTTGTGATATGGCTGCCAGAGACTGATATACGTACATATATAGTTTTTTAAATACATACTTAAATAGATATTAACAACCAGATATAGAACAAACACAAATGTTCATCACACAAATGTTTGTCCTACGTGGGAATCGAACCCACGCCCTCAGGCTCAGAAGGTAGGTTCACTACCAACTGGACCAACGGGCTATCAAAATTACATACAGATAGAAAACACTTACGAGCTAGTGCCACAAGCGACGGCCTTATCGCTAAAAGCGATCTCTTCCTGGTGACCATTGGATGGAAAGAATTTACGTAACAGGACACACCTAAGTAAGAAAGCACACATTATTTATACAAGTAACTAAACCATTCCCAGCGTGCATTCCCTGTCAGTTCTAGTTACTCCGGGCCAAGAGTTGCGAAGTTGGCTCGACAAAGGCTCGGGAGGAAACCATTATGGCTCTTGACGTCGTCGGCACTGCGGCCGCTTCATTAGAGCTGAGAAAGAGTAAAGAACACCCCTTCCAGAGTGGATTCTGTAACCCTTCAAGAGTTTTGGATGTATGGTGAAAGCACAGAGTGTTGTTAGAAAATCAAAACTTTACTTCAAATTGACATTCATTTAAATGCCGACGGGAGAATTTAAAATTAATACAATACACATACTATGTTACACGAGTACTTTTTGATAGAGGACCTGCCTTTTTTTAAAAATAAAATTACCACTGATATTATTAATTAAATAATTATGATTTAATGATCACACAATTTTGAATCTATTCTATACATATACGTAATAAAATCGTAGAGATTAAAATTAACTGTAATTGTGAGATATCAACAAAAAATCACACAGGGCATCTTAAAATAAGCAGCAGAGTTTCGAATTTTTGTCGGTTTGTTTGTTTGTTTGTTTGTTGTTTAGGAGATGTGCGTGCGCACATCTCCTAAACCACTGGACAGATTTAAATGCGGATTTCACGAATATGCTTAGCTATGACCAGATTGAAGTACAGGCTATGTTATGTCGCGGGCAACATCTAGTAATAAATAAAATAAATAAATATTTGGGACGTTTTTGCACAGAATGTCATCTGATCCCAAACTAAGCAAAGCTTGTACTAGGCTGCCAGAGGCTGTTATACATACATATATATTTTTAAACACATACTTAAATAGATGCTGCAAGATCTTAGCACGGCAAGCCTCAAGGTTGGACTCACGATGAATCGGTCCAAAACACAAATTATGACAAATAGCACAAAGTTTAAGGTCACGGTAGATGGGCAGGATCTACACTATGTCGATGAATACATATATTTGGGCCAGCTAGTTTCCTTCGACAACCGGCAGGATAAAGAAATTAACCGCCGCGTCGAAAATTCTTGGAGGAGCTACTGGTCCATGAAAGAGCTTATGAAGGGCGACCTTCCTTTGTCATTAAAGCGTACACTCATCGACATGTGCGTCCTGCCCGTCCTAACTTACGGTGCACAGACTTGGTCATTGACCGATTCTCAGAGGTTCAAACTTGGGGTTTGCCAAAGAGCGATGGAGCGCAGCGTCCTAAGAATCAAAAGGACAGACCGAGTCCGAAACACGACGCTGCGCTCAATTACGGGAATCGCTGATGTTGGTATCAAAGCTGCCAAATTAAAGTGGGGTTGGGCGGGACACGTGGCCAGGATGCACCCTGATAGATGGGCCCAGAGGATCACACAGTGGGTGCCTGAAAACGGACGAAGGAGCCAAGGCAGGCCTAGAAAACGCTGGCGCGATGACCTCGACACGTTCCAGATACAGTGGTTAAGTCTGGCGGGTGATCGCACTGTCTGGAAAGAATTGGGGGAGACCTTTGCCCAGGAGTGGGACAGTACAGGTTAACAAAAAAAAAAAAAAAAAACTTAAATAGATATTAACATCGAGATATAGAGACAAACACAAATGTTCATCACATAAATGTGTGTCCTAGGTGGAAATCGAACGCACGCCCTCAAGCGCAGAAGGCAGGTTCACTGCCAATAATATAGGTACAGCTGTACAGTTAATAAACACAGGTAAAAATAGATAAACAGTAAATAAGCATTTCACTTGGAATTTCCGTAAATATTTCGCTCATAACCAAGTTGTGTCGCTAATGAATGTACCTATTTCGCAAGCACTAAATAGAAAGTTATCTAAGTGGGTACCAGTTAGTGCTAGTTAGCGCAATGCGGGTACTCCGCACTCGATAATGTCGTCGTAAATTGAAATATGCAAAGCAAAAACAAAGAAAAAAATATCTCTGAGCTTTCAACATCATTCATATATGTCAAAATTTATCATACTATTTACGATATGATATGTGTGAACTATGATCCAGAAGTTCAGATAAGCCTATTACAGTTTTAACTTAAATTTTCTTTAAAAGATCTTACATTGATTCGAAACTCTAAAAGCGCAGCGTTAAAAGTAAAAACAACTAAGTCATTGGAAGAAAAAAAAAAAAACATTTAATTTTAAACTCGTTATTATATTAACCAACAAGACGTTTTAAAAATTCCATGGTAAAGCTACGCGCACACTGCACGGTGACACGCGGCGTTAATTTGCCGTTGTATGACGGCAATTAGGCCACGTATCGTCTTATTACACACGTAGCGGGCGTGCCTCCGACCACGCGTCAAATGTGACGCGACTAGTGTTGCACGGTCTGAGATAATTAAGGTACAGCAGGATGGTAGACGGGTAGCTGAAAGGAAACTTATAGAGAACATTTAGAGAAGACAGGAAGCAAACGCGTTTCTAATATAAATAGATCTTTGTCAATACGAGTATTCATGTCAAAAATTTAAGCAATCTTCAGGCTGGTTCAGTGGCAGATGTGGTGAAAAACCTCAAAAGGAGGACAATGAATTTCTCGGCGAGGGACAAATTTCTTCCATTTGGAAATCATTGGACCGTGAGGTTCAGCCGCTCGCGGTTTGGTCAAAAAATTTGTCCAGACGCGTTGTAGATGTGACGTGTGATCAAAGAGCTCCGTCATCTGGTTCCTGCGTCATCTCTTCTTCTTTCTTGGGATCTGGTCTTAAGAACCTTTTTTCTCCAACGGTTATCGGTTCTTTGAGTAATGTGGGCTGCCCATTGCCACATCAAATTGCAAGATCAAGTTAGTTATTAGTTTTCTGAAGTGATAATTTTCGCAGGTCTTTTACCGAATGTGCATTAAAAAGTTACTTCAATCTGTCTTTTATCCTATCACCCAAACCTACTTTTGTAGAGAGAAGGGTGTGCTCAAGAAAATACCCTTACATTTCAAGATGCAAGTTCTCATAGCGCGTCTGTCACGTAGTTGCTTCTGGAGGCAGATGGGAAATCGATGTCATTATGATAGATTATCCGTTAGGGTACCGACGTGTGGCTCTGATTGGCTTTGTTAGCGATGCCCGTCTTCGGCACCGGAGAGCGCACTCAGGATCGTACGCGCAACTAATTTGACAGATCGATGGTCGGCCGAATGTCTCCAACTGTGCGAGATGACCTTAATGAGTTGTTGTTTCGATGGCTGTTACGTAGACCTATCGTAGGTACTGAAGTTGTATACGTGCACGGACTAAGTTCTGTGTTTCAAGTTTCCGAAGTAGGTACGAAACGAAAGCGGGCGCTACGCAACTAGGTTACAAAGTACCCTCGAGTTTCTACTTTGTGGGTATAACAATAATAATAAAAGCTCGTTTCACTTGATTGCATGCAAATTATGACATACGGAAACGTCAAATTTGTTCCGTGTGTGAGCAAGATCACCCCAGTGGCGTTACCCTTTATTTTGTGTACAAAAGGCTGGTATTCAGTTTAATGAACTTTACCAAGGAATGGTGGTGAATATATTAAGGGGCATATAAGTCGCATAAACAGTAACCTCTTGAGAAAACAGCCAACATTAACAAACAGATCCAGATGCTAGAATTATATGTGACCATGTGTGCAAAAATGTCCGATATTATTTTTTATTTTTTTTTAATATATTTTTTCTTGTTTTTTTTTTATTTACTTTTTGATAAGAACATGAAAAGGTTTTTCGTACAGGTGGTTCAAATCTAATTCTCAATATTAATAAACCGGCCAAGTGCGAGTCGGACTCGCGCACTGAGGGTACCATCACAAAATACAATAATTATCAATTAAAAAAACCGACTTCAAAATTAGTAAAATATGGCATTTTGATTCGGTGAAAGAAATGATGAGATCATCCAAGTACCTAACCCAATTACCAGTTATAACTTGGTAATGAACAAAAATTTGTCACCGACTCATACTTGGCCATTATTTATTATTTGTTGTTATCTTAGATAAAGTATATAGTATAGTAATAAATCGTTGGTTGTTATATTTTAGAGTGTGTACTATAATCATGCAAAGTTTGACACTTTTACGTATTTCCGTTTTTGCCCTAGAGCAAATATAAATAAGCTTTATAAATAAATAAGAATATTACTTTATTAATTAAAATATGTTTTAAAAAACGTGTGTAGTATCGAGACCCTATCGTTTTAATTGAACGATTTCTTTTTTGTTAATTCGCCGTAACATTTCATGTCATATTCTGTGAACATTTCAACTGACTATCTATTACGGCTCGAAAGATACAGCCGTTAAGATGTAGGACGGACGGACGGACAGACAGTATAGGCTTAATAATAGAGTCACATTTGAGCTATATTGGATAAATTGCACTACCGTTTTCTGTATTTATTCATTCCTTTGACTAGTAAAACATCGTCATCCTTTTCCAAAGAGCTAAAGCTCTCATAGTTTGCATCAGCAGTAATGGCAGCCCGTCGGCATGTATGCCCGCATAACTCCGCATGAGCAAATTAAACGTGTTTCATCTTGGCATTTTCACGGGAGCTTGTCACTGTCAAGCGTGTACTTCTGTTTATTAACTTTTTGCTAATTAGACAGGGCCGGAGCCCGTCTGTTAGTATGTTGGCATTTTTAATTACGCACGATAATTTTGTCTGGCGCACGAGTGTGTTGCGCCCCTGGGCGGGAAACATGGCACACAATTACCATCATTGCTGTCTAATTCTCGTTTGCTCAAGTGTTTTATTGAGAATGATAACTGGGCTAAAGCAAAAAAGGAACCGGGGGAGGGGAGAGAATAAGGAATAAAAAGAATAAAGAAAAAAGAATTGTTTCTTTTTTACGAAGAATTGAATTCTCAATAGAATTTAGGCAAAATTGTCATTGACAGTTAACAATAACAATCAATAAAATAATATTTATGGTCATTGCATATTATTTTCGTGAAGTTTAAAATATTTTATTTGAAATTAATATCATTAGTATAAATTACTATAACAAAAAATTTGTTACAGATTTAATGAATTTTTATTTCAGGTTAGGTTAAAATTAGCACCACAAATATCTATAGAGAAAAATAATTTGTCCCAAAATCCTTATTGTATTACCCTAGAAATTCGTCATTTACAAAGACTTAAATTAGTAAGCGCAAAGAACAAAATTAGGTAGGTACTGATATTGCCAAATCAACAGGCGATTATTAGAGCTGGTTTAAAAACTACTGAGATAGAAAGATCGATATACAGTGGCATATCGGTGGCCTTGTCACTAAGAGCAATATTAGGATAAATTTATTTTAAAAACGTTTTTTTTTGTATGTTCTACTTCCTCTATATTATAATAAAAACCACGTAAACTGGTTTAAAATAGGCGGAGTAATCAGTGCAAATAAAATTTGGATTAAATTGAGAACATCCTTCCTAAAGTCGGTTAAAAACAAGTTAATTTTAAGTGAAAGAAACAATAAAGTTATAGGAATGTGCTGTTATGCTCAACACTCACTGGAGTCGAAGAGCCGTCGCGGCGTACAAAGTGCCGTGGAAAAATCAACTCTGCCCGATTTACCTTAAGTTCAAAATTGTTCAACCGCAATTCACGACGCGTTTTTGCCGTGTTTTCGAGTTGCCAAGTGCTCTGTAGTAAATGAAGCACAATTTTTAATCTTGTCTAAACTGACAAGAGTTGATTTTTAGGTTTGCGCACTTCAAAAGATAAAAATAAACACATAAAGGATCATTTCGTTGTCCGTCTATCTGTATGTCCAAGACTCAAGGGAATCAAAACCTATAGGATACTTCCCGTTGATCTAGAATAATGAAATTTGGCAAGATACAAGTTCTCACAGCACATCTATACTAATATTATAAAGAGGAAAGATTTGATTGTTTGTTTGTTTGTTTGCATTGAATAGGCTCCGAAACTACTGAACCGATTTGAAAAATTCTTTCACCGTTGGAAAGCTACACTATCCCCGGGTGACATAAGTTATAATCTATACCCGTGCGAAGCTGGGACGGACCGCTAGTATTATACAAATAGAAAAACATCCGAATGTTGTTAATTTAAAGATACATCTATACCAAAAAAAAAATGCTATAATGAAATTACATTTTGGCTACGTTTGTCCATCATAACTTCGTCAAGCCTCGATTCCCGGGATGGATGATCTATCTATATTATAATTATATTTATTAAGTTTGTATGGAACCCTCAGGGTGCGAGTCTTACTCACACTTCCTGTTTTTTCCCACGGTTTGACTCTCCAGCCAGCGATGAACCTTAGTATTGAGAGTATAAATAAAAGCCTGCATTCTGCATGAACATACTCGTTATCAAAACTCTTTAATTGCTCCTCCGAAAAACGTCACAAATCAAATTAAGCCAAATCAAAACAAACAAAAGGAAGGGTATGCGATGTAATCACACGCTACTGTCAAACACACTCAGGTACTGAAGCTTACGGGCGCGTTTAAGTTAAAATTTTCGCTCCCCAATAGCTTTTTACTAATTCGCCAAGTGAAAAGGGTTCGTCGAAGTAATACAGTTTACTGCTTATTCAGTATTTATACGTTTAGGGGGCTGCCACTCGTCTCTAGGCATCGGCCGATGCAAGAAACATTTTCTGCTAATTATTTTCTAATGAAGGAGAATAAAGTTATTATCGATTGAAAAATGTCATGGAATCGACTCCATTATACTAAAGCGTTTACTTAATCGTTTATACCACCGCCTGAAAGTACATCCACATATCATAGATCGGAGGAAATCGCACACGGTGCGTTTTATGCGGTCTTTTTTGTCTCACACCTGCTATTTGTAGAATGAGCCCCCTTACTGTGGCATTTCCGAGTAACTTTAACATGGGGTTCTTCAAAAGGGCTGGTGATAGAGTCTTTAAGGGACGACAACGTATCTGTGATGCCCCTGGTGTTGCAGGTATCCATAGGCGACGGTGATTGCTTACCATAAGGCGGACCGTTAGCTTGTTTGCCACCTATAGCATAAAAAAACTTTTATTGTACGAATTGCTAGTCTGCGTGAATGGTTGTTCCCCGATAATTACAATCTGGGTGTCTTCAAATCGCAAGAGAATCAGTTTAATCAGACAAGCGTGCTCCCACAGCAAGAGTTATGGTGCCGACCGGTATCATGTGCGCTTTAAAATCTGAAGGCCCGGTTTGACCCTCGGCACTATATCAATGTCTTATTTAGTACCTAAATAAATAATAATAATTAGTTTCGATACCATCGCTCGGAAAACATCGTGAGGAAACAGGTATGTCCGAACCTCAAACGTTCAAAGACATAAATGACATACACCAACATGCACTGGGCCAGTATGGTGGATTACGGCCCATCCTCTCTCTCTGACAGAAGGCCTGTGTCCCAGCAGTGGGAACTTGATATAGGCTGAAATGATGATGTTATAAGAGTGTATCATGATATACGTATCACATCTCACATATTATTATTTTTCTTATAAATGGCTTTTTCACATTCAAATTATTCTTTAACCACGGTACAAAGTGTTTGATCGAATCTTGAGCCTTCTGGAAACACGGCTGAGGTAGGACATTATTAAAATCCGGCAAAGTTAGATAGGCCATAAAGAGTTAGATTGGAAGAAGGAGCGGCTCTGTTTACGAACCGGATCACATCCTCAATAGCGCGTAATGTATTTATGATTATTGTTCGAGCCAGTAGCATCTACAGGCGTATAAGGAAAATGTTCGGAAAATTGAATGTTACAAGGCGATATTTGTATTTACGCCGCTATTTGCCTGGATTGCGGAGTTAATGCTGTGAAAATTTACATGGGCAATATATACATCAGAGGTTTGGTGGAACTATTTTGAGTTAACTACATTGTCAATTTTTGCAGGAAATCAGTAAGTTAGTACACTATGCGTTGACTTGACAATATGAAAAACAACCGGTTTCTAAAACTATACCGCTACTTAATGGATTTTAATCAGCCGCTCCACTGTTGGTATCCTGGACTTAGGGCCTAAAATAAAACCCCAGCTGCGGCTTGGTAGATTCACATACGCCATTGAATTCTTCGTACGTATGCAGGTTTACTCACGATGTTTTCCTTCACCGAAAAGCCAGTGGTATAAAAATCCTCTAACTCCAAAGAGCTAGTTGGTACGGGCCCGGGATTTGAACCTATGATCTCACGCTTTCAAGTCTAGCAGTCTTCCAAATAGGCTACCAGTGCTTCCTACATAACAACGCAAAGCCATACCCAGAAACTTCCTTCATCCATCGAATCCTGAATTACTCGGCTAAGTCTATCGACAAGCAAACATTGTATATTATCTAGCGATGCCCCAAATATACCAGCCCCGTCTTAATCCAACGGTGGTGAGAGCAAGCCTCTTCTTAATCCATCACGTAACCGAGAGCCGTCGAGAAATCGTGTTACATCAACGAAAAATGTATTATAGAGGGGGCGCCTCCCGCGATCGGACAAACTTTGCTAATACCACCCTCTAACATAATCGCAGAGCCTTTTACGAGAGGAATTTATGGGATGGTCCCGATTTCTTGCCGTATTTATGGTGGAGCGTAGCTGTTACGTGCCGCGATGGCTCGCCGGTTAATTAGGAGAAGTAAAAACTGGAACGTGCTGCCGGCAGGTTTAATAGCCTCTATTGGATGTAGTTACTGTAACCAATTATGGGCGGTGAATATGAGCACGTATTAGGTACGTTTCTTTGTGAGCTAAATCAATGGTAAACTCGGTACAAAGTTTGTATAGAAAAAGTATTCGTAGAACATCACTTCTTGTCAGGTTTCACACTCTTACTAAAAGGCTTTTCTACTTACTCGTGTGTTCAACTACAAGTATCTTTGTTAACATAGACGTAATTGTATTCAAAACTAATCGATTGAGGTGGAAGGAATTGTCAGGAATTTGAGCTTGGAAATGACGTCAAAGTTGCAAAGTCTTACCAAGTCCGGGCCCCAGGTGAGAATGCGCTGGATAGAGAGAGGCTAGACTGCCCGCGAGCCAATAATGCCATGCTAACGTGTCTGACACAATGACGGCTGGCTTGTCCGACTGGGGAAGTTGCGAGTGTGTGGTTGGCGTGTTTCAAGGAAAACGCTGATACGAGTCAAGGAGTTTACGGTTGCACCGATTTGTGGCAGCGAGCGTGGTACCTACTTGTAATAAAGTAGTGCTCATAGATGTCAGGTGTAAAGTGACGTTCACTTGAAAAAATAATGTCATGGCATTATACTGAGTTAAGGCAGCATTCCGATCTTGTCGACCGCGACCGGTGACTGCGACCTGCGGCAGCGGCCATGTCTTGTGACGAGCAAGCGACCCTAACATTGTTTAACATTGCATATTAAGTTCATGTTGAGCAGTGGGTCGCACGTCACAGCCGCTGCCACCGGTCGCGGTCACCAGTCGCGGTAGTCAAGATCAGAATGCTACCTTTACGCGGAAAGGGTGTACTAAGCTGAAATGGATCTTTATGTGCATACTTTACGACTGCAATTTTTTTTATTTGACAATTTGGATCCAGAAATTAAAAGAAAAAAAATTAATTCCGTTTTTTTTATAAGTATAGGAATTCTTTTAATTAAACATTGAGATGTTCCTACAAAATATTTACACATTGGATGTCTGTACGCAGAAACACGATGTTTTGTTTTTCATTAAAACTTCTGTTGGTTCAATATTTTTTTATTATATAATAGACCTGACATGTGATAAAGTAAATATAAATAGTAAATAAAAAATAAATAAATAATGAATAGTAGTAAATTCCGGACAAAAATTAAATGCTAGTTAAATCAAAAGGAAACTGTATGTCCCCGACGTGTAAGTGAATTCGACATTGCACGAATAGGTAGGTAGTATATGTGAAGACCGCGAGCTGCGGCTTTGTTCTCGAAACTTCACCGGTGTATTGTGATGTATCTTATTGCATATACTCACACGCCGTCTTGCAAGGAAGCCGCTTGTATTAAGTATACTTATATTTTTGAGCTCCTCACCAAATACTATGAACTATCGATACAACTATGAAGAAGAATGTACTTATCGATACGACTATGAAGAAGTATGTCTCGACTTTGAGTGAATGGAAAACTGAATGGAACTTTGTCTTATAGCAAGAAGTGATGACTTATAGTTTATATCACTTCAGCCGCCTATACGTAACCACAGTTTCGTAACTAGTTACGTCGAAGCGAAATTGTTCTGTTCGATACTAGTTACGAGTGAAGACTTATATTTCTGTATACGTAATCGTGGTTTCGATGGAAGAAAGTTATTTGTTATATATAAATTTTGTAGTGTCATTGATATATTTTGAATAATTTCATGGTTACACGCCACTGAACCTATTTTTGTAGTAGCACTAAACGTGAACGACGAAAAATAAATATGCGAACAAAAGTCGTTTTGCCTGCTCGCTCTATGATGAATTAACTTTTTAATAATTCTCGGTAACGTCAATCAATGGTAACCCAAAACCTCAGGGTTTGTATAACACAACTTTGTATAAATAACCTTTAAAAATACAACGAACGATTCAGCTGAAAATTAATTATCATTCGCAAAACTCTCTCCCGAGTCAGCCTACATGAAATCTTTACGCTTCAATTGAGCCGGTTTATGGAGAAATTAATTACTGGCTAGAGAGGATCGACTATAATAGTTTCCCTGCGAAATTATTATTGTGAGGGGTCCAACGCCGGCGAAATTGTGTCCGAACAAGAAAATTAGTGAGCGTAAAACGGGGTGTGAATTTGGAAATCAAAGAGCTGCCGTACTTGTTCTCTGTCTATTGTGACGACCCATCATTTACATGGGACGCCACCTATCCAATGGCGGACTCATTCATATTAACATTTTGGCTTTTGGTAAGTGGGAGATGGGTAATTTGGAGACTGGCTGAGTTTTAGGTTACATTGTTCGGAGTTGTACGGTAATGTTGGTTACTTCCACGCTTAGTCAAGTTTGTCGGATTGTTAACGATTTTCATTTATCTTTTCGAAGTGTTTGATGTTTTTTTGTATTTTTAGGGTTCCGTACCTCAAGAGGAAAAAACGGAAACCTTATAGGATCACTTTGTTGTCCGTCTGTCAGTCCGTCTGTCTGTCCGTCTGTCTGTCCATCTGTCTGTCCGTCTGTCTGTCCGTCTGTCTGTCCATCTGTCAAGACCCTTTTTCTCAAGAACGCGTAAAGGTATCAAGTCGAAACTTATACTAAATACTTCGGTTTACGGTTTCTTTCGGCTGTAAAAAAATAAAAGTTGTAAGTCAACGCAATCAAAAGATATGAACGTTTATGTCGCATATTTTGCGATTTCACAGGGGAATCAAAACCTATAGGGTATTTCCCGTTGACCTAGAATCATGAAATTTGGCTAAAGGTAAGTTCTCATAGCACATATATAGGAATAAATCCGAAAGCCATAAATTTGAAGTTATATAATTTAAAAATAATTAATTTTGCTATTACAAACTTACATTTTGTAGTTGGAATGTATGGAAGAACCGTATTGCCAGCTACAAAGTTAAGTTTGTCTTTTAATATTTCAACTTCAGTTTTTTTTTGGACTCGCGCTCTTTTGGTTCCGTCCAACGGAACCCTCAGAGCACGTGTCCTACTCGTACTTGTCCGGTTTTTTTTTTTGAATAGATTAGATCTATTTTTGGCCACAAACTCGCCTGATCGTAAGCGACGGTGTGGCCGAGGATGGAACACGTTGATCTAGATGAAATCTATTCACTCTAGCCCTTAAGATGCCTATTCTCTCGTGTTTCCACGTCTCAAGATGTTTCCTAAACACGGGGCTAAGACGCTATGCGTTCTCAAAGGGCGATGCCGTGATATTGCGATGTATGGCTGCCTAGGGAGAGCCGCCGTCAGACCAGCTGAGATTCACAAAACAATAGATTTATGGCCGCACCTACACGAATATTAATCAATTTTCAACGGCGTTACCGAGCAGGATATATAAATAAAACAAAAAATAATTCTGTTCGCTATTCCGATTTATTGTTTATCAGAACTCATGTTATTTAAATCATTAGGTCCACACAGAGTTTTTTTAGATCTAAGAAAAAAAAGAGAACTGTACCTATTTTACAGTATTAATTTTTTGCATATATTTGTTTCATGCCCTGTCGTAGATAAGACAAAGGTAACAATAGTAGCCATATAAAAACATTATTAGTTAACACTGCCAACTGGTAGTGGGCTTGAGCATTTGGATTGTCTTTAGACCTTCAACGGTCTATGGGCAGTCTAACTGTATGTAGTGTTAGTATTAGGTTGTATTTTGTTTAGTTAATAAAGGCACATTACTTAAAAGCAACGCTTGTTCAGGTGCATGCAACCAATCGCACGGTTAGACTGACGGCCCATAAAGCACAGGGTATTCTCAAACGGGAAAGAATTAAGTATGAAATATGCCCACCTCGGGCCTACATTGATTTATGTGACGGCTATCTCCTTTAAATATCGCTCGGAAGTTCTGAGGAATGTGGGGGACACTGGTTTCTTGCGTTAGGCGTGGAAAAGAGAAGTAAATGAAGCTTTATTAAATATCAGTATGACAGTTATTGGCGTCTCTCTCTCTTTGTAGAGATTAATAGAAGAAGTAAGATTTAATATTATGATTACGTTTTAAATGTTTATCGGGACTTATCACGTATTATTTTACGTGATACGTCCCGATAAACATTTAAAACATGTGGTAAACATTTTTTTGTGTTGGTGTGTTTTGCCAAGCGAGACGCAGCCGCGCGCGCGCATTCACCTTGAAAAAGACTGCCTAATGCGGTTGAAACTATAGTCGGAGTGACCGGCTTAATCTTACGTGAGTAATTCCCGTGTAATATTAATAAAATATTTAAAACATGTGTTCAAATGGCGAAAGTTTAAAAATTACTATTATGATTATGCTTGTAGCGACTAGGGTTAAATAAAAAAAACTTCATGTTGATGTCGTTCATGTTGATTAATTGATTGAGACACCTTCATACCATAAAATTTCATGCAGAGGATAAAAAAACTTAAAAACTAGTGTAATAATTGGCGGCATAAAAGTGATCTCTTCCAGGCAACCTTAAGATGGATAGGATTTATAGAAGACGTGAAGACAAAAGAAGATAAGAGAACGTCTGATGCCGCTGACGAAGTTTAGGAAGATCTATACTACCTATTAAGCATTCTACCTTTAATATGCACATTTTTTGTATGTTTCTTTATTATATATGGTTTATGCACAGTTCGTATATATTAATCACTAACCTCTTTCATGTCTGCTTATTTTGTTTTTATGTTTACACATATTTTTAAGTTACAGTCATCATCATCATCATCAATTACTATCTTTGAGTATACTCTTGAGCACCGATATTCTATCTAGTCTTAGGCCAGTCCCTTCCACCTGTTATTAGATTTACATATCTTTTTCATAAATTATATCACATGAAACAAATTTCCACAAATTTTCTCATTTGGTGTATATTAAAAACCGCATTGTGCTATCGCGAGCAGACGCAGGATGTCGCTGCGTGATGGAGGTCGGCCGCAAAACCCAGACGCGCCGTAGTCACAGCTGAGTCACGCTTAATATTATTAAAATGGTATTATTTAATGACTATATTCAGTTAGTATTTTTTATTCTTGGCCAATCGCTCGAAGAATCAAGACATCGTTCTGAGTATGCCTAGAGCTTATGTGAAAGGGTCGCTCCCATCTGTTCTACTCTTTGTTCTATCAATAGAACAAGTAGGAAAAATAAGTACCATTTGTTCTACGAAAAATAATTACCGTTTGTTCTAACAATAGAACAAGTAGGCACGTGTCTACAGTATGCTGGTTATGGGTCTAATTGATTATTTCTTTCAGATTTAAATTAATGCATAATTATTATCGAATTTTTGTTATGGAAACTGACATGTTTGTTTTTTACTTTCATAAATTGATTTCTAATTCCTTATTGTACTTGATGCGACGAGCAAAAATACATTAGAGATGAGACAATTTTGAAAATTTTGTTACGAAATGCTATAGAGGGAATAAAAGAATGTAGATGAATACTAGTACTCAAGTGTACATTTACTAAGTATTATAATTTTAATTATACTCAACGTAGTAATTACACGTTGGTAAGAAAAAAAATAAAGGCCAAAATGCTTAACGCCAAGTTCGCAAAACTCGATCAGCACGCTAGAGACGCTCGCGAGTGTCACCGCGACCGCCGCGCTGCCGTAGCATCACTAATGGCGTTCCGAAGAAACACAAACACCTCGCTTCCAGCTAATCGCTTAATCAAAATTTATTCCGCACTTTGATTTTAAATTTGGGACGCAACATTTATTACTGGGCCCCTCGAAGCAACCCTTCGCGGCGCTTCATTATCGCGGATTAAGGCTGCGGAATATTTTATCGATCCGAGTATTCATTTTCAATTAAGCGCCAAGTATTTTATTAAGTTCGAGCGCGGAATTGATGAGTTTCGCGAACTAATATTTACAATAGGAGGCGTGCGTGAAGCGCCGCCAGTACCTTCCGCCACCTGAGAACTTGCGGTCTATGTTATTCTGCTTGTGTTTATGCAATATCTGATATTGAAGTTCAAAATTAGTTTACGAGTCTTTGATTTCATTGGCATAAACGAGGTACGTCGATCATTATCTATGGAGTTTGGAACCTGCTTGAAAAGTATTGGTATACCATTTGACATGAATGCGACATCATAATACTAACAGTTGATTGCCCCGAACTGAGACCTCGCGACCCTTATATCTTCGTAACGCCTCGATCGACTTTGCCCATACTTGAATTTAAAAAACATATTGAAATTAAATTTAATTTATTATAATTAATCCAATAACACACAAAACAGAATGCAATTATTTCAAAATAATATTGAATTTACATTTTAATGATATGTATCACATTCTAAAACTATTGCTTACAAAAATTGACTATTTGCTTACACAATTAATGAAGATCGGATCAACGACACGCAAGTTATCGTTGAACAAATATACACACACATACATAGAAACGGTTGGACATAATATACTTAGTGTAACCATATGATGTAATTTAATATGGTTGGACCCGGGTATGCCCTAAAGCTGCGACCAGAAACACCGGAGGATAGGCAGCAGCGTACTATTAGTACACGGTGAACGTATGGCGCCTGCCAAGCGTGGTGTTTATGGCAACACCCTTATCTAAGAGGGAGGCCTTTGTTCAGCAGTGGATGTTTAAGGCTGCTGATGATGATGACAGAAAAGCCGACTTGTCCCATTAGAATCTGAGACCGCTCGTCACTCAGTCAATTATAAATGCGAAGGTGCATTTATTTGGTGGTTTATTTGTTCCTTTTTCACGTAGCAATAGAGCAACGGATTGACGTTATTTATTGCTTAGATGTAGATAGTTGAGGGCCTGTGAGTTTTTTTAGTCTTGGCATCCAGTGGATGTAAAAGGCAGGCTGTCGTTCAGTGTGGACGTTAAAGGGGGAGGCCTATGTTCAGCAGTGCACGTCTTCTGGCTGATGATGATATAAAGACGAGTTTTTTTAAATTGAATAATATGCTCGTTTTTGACCGCCAACACGAACATTGATTGATTGATTGAGTGACATTGGATAATTCGAAAAAGTTTACGATTGTTGAGAGATTTTCCACGCGGGCAAATAACGGATTGCATCCAGTAATCAAATGAAATACATTTTAGGTACTAACATCACTTGTTCTGCTATAACATCATTACCATTCATGAGTTTCCTTCAAGTAACAGAACAAATCGAAAATGTTGTACGACAACATTGTGCTATTCTAATAGTTCCGACAAAGGCACAAACCAATTCAAAACACGAAGTGAAACAAGGAATCAGACAACAAAGCGCATGATACAGGATGCTGCTAGAATCGATATTCAATTTAAATCGTTCAAAACTACTGCAGATAAATTAGATGTTCTTTCACAAAGCATTGTTTGTGAGCGCGAGGTGACTTCAATTTCCTGCTGGAGACGGAACTTTGAAGGCTCTGCTGTCATGGAATCCGATGCACCTATGCAGCTGCGGTTGTGTGCTGGCTTGCTTACAGCGTGTAAGCAAATAGGCTATCTGTGTTTGCACACGGGCTTGTTTTAGACGCTGCAACGTTCATACGGTCCAAATTTGTCAACCAAAAAAAAAATGCATTGGGTTTTCATCTCAGATCATTCAAACAAGGGAGATAATTATAGTAAGTTGGCGTAGCGGGTGCGAACGCATCCAGTCTAAATGAGTCTGGATGCTGTTAGTCAAAGTCACCCTGCAGACGACCTTGCCGCCCCTTTTGCCGTTAGTTCATTACTGTCGCTGCAAGTTGTTTAGTGTAGGTATGTGAAAAATGGAAAAAAATTAACAAATCCCTTTGTTAATCAAATCCATTTTATCCTGGCCTATATTTAGCAGTAGGTCACTCAGGGCTGATCCCGTACAAACTTCATCATCATATGATGATGTGAAAAGTTTGTACGTGAGCCGTCCTTACCGCGGTTTAGCGGTATAGTGAATTTTTTTAATGAAAAATTGAGAAATTTAACACGAACGATAATTGTAATAAGGCATATCTCCCTTGTTTTCTGATCTAATGGTTTGATAATGTAGGTGAGTCTTCGCGTTCTAAAAATATGTAAATTTTATCATGTGCTTTAAAATTAAAATAAAACAGCTAATAAAAACGATGATCACGACACGTGTTCTCACAATACGATTTTCAAGAGAACGAGAGTGCACGGAATTGATATTCACAATATTCCCTAAATATCCTTTAGTTATGTGTGGTTATAATCTAAATAACTAACCGCCAAAAAAAACACGCGACCCGTGGGCTTATCCGCGTTAAAAAACTATTATCAACAACCTCGGCGTTTTACAATCTCGTCTACCCCATCCGACACGTGGAAGGCTGGGAGTGTGGTGCATCTAGTATTTCCGCAAACTGAGTAGGATATTGTGTGTCTAAATATGTATTGTTATCAACTGTATATGTATTCGAGTCAGTTAGACCATTATAAACCACTTTAGGTTTCAACATATTCCGATTCATTTACTATAATATTATATAAGACTCAAATTATATCTCTCAGGCAACAAGGAAGACGGCAGGTTGTTCTAATCCTTGGCAGTGCAGATTAGAAACGTAGAATCAAAACATTTGGTATGTATCGAAGGAAAATCCAAAATGTATGCTGCAATAACATTGTAAAAAGCTATATTACTATAAAAACTAACTTGAGCGTGATTTTTTTGCAATCTAGTTTTTCGACAGCGATACCCGTGAGTGCAAGCCGTCTATTAGTTTAAATATTGTAAAAAGCTGAACAAAAACATTTTCACTAAATATATAATCATTAAAAATTTGCGACACCTGCTACAGTCTTACGTTCAAAAACCTAGCAAAAGTAATCATAACTTGCCTTCGCTTTTTACAATTATTGCAGCTGTCAGAGCAAGTAAATGCTGGTGTGTTTCTAGCTCAACGCATAAGCATTGCCATTCAGCGTGGTAATGCCGCCAGCATGCTGGGTACGCTGTCAACTGATAGTGGGCTTGAGCATTTGGATTGTCATTAGACCTTCAACGGTCTATGTCAACTATTTTTGTAGTGTTAGTATTAGCTTGTATTTTGTTTAGTTAATAAAGCCCTATTAAAAAAATATTGGTTGGACCGAATTTAACTCCCTTCTTTTAGCTTTGCATCGTCGGGTGATAAAAGTAGGAATTATTAGAAGCGTCCTCGCTTCAGCTCGACAAGGCTTAGCGCGGCTCATTGTCAGTGCAGTACACTATCCCACCCACATTCGCCTTCACGAAACGAAAACTTTTTGAAATGCTCCGCGCTGGGCCTTTATTAAACCACAGGCCGCATATTGCATAACTGACGGCAATAAGGCAATAAGTAAGGCGTCCTCGCCGCGGTGGATTCAATATTCTGAGTTGGAAAGTTTTATTATTGCGGCGTAAATATAATGAGTGCAGGTGAGGCTTTTGTCTGCGGGGATTCACGGCTCGCCTCTCTACTCGTACAGGGGCCTTACGGCTACCTGTTTTAAGTGATTCTGTTTCGGTGATGAGAAAAGTTGCGGGACCGCAAACCGTATCTTGGCGGCTTAAGGTACACGTTCGCGTGATATTCTGGATTCGCGAACTGCTTTTTGTAGTCATGATTTGAACTTACAAACTAATCAAGTAACGAGATTTGATATCACGTAATTTCGAAGTAGCGTAAGTACATTGGAGTGAAATACTTTTGGACAAATGACAATTTTTTGGTGTGAATAGATTTGAAGTAACGCAATTTAAAATTCCAAATCTAAAATCTTAGATATTACTTGGTGCGATGTTAGATTTAAATAACTAACACAATCTACAAAAAAATACAAAATCTAGTTGCGGTGTTGGATGCTTGAAGTTTTACCAAGACAAGTAGATAGAGAGATAAAATCTTTATTGTTCACACCACATTTTACAATTAAAACAAAAAAAGGCTTATTATCGTGCAACAATCGGCGGCCTTATCGCGAAGAGATCTCTTCCAGGCAGCCAGGCAACAAAAAAAGGTGGAGGAAGGATGCACAAATAGTGTAAATAAGCATCGAATATACATTGACTAAGCACGTTTATAATTTTTTTTAAGTCTTTTTTTCACAAATTTCACTACATGTAGCAAATCAGCATTCTCGCAAGTTCTTGGACCCATCAACGATATCTGCAGTTATTCCGAACAAAGCAGACGCAATGCATAAAACAGTCCATATCACGAGCAAGACAGTAACGTTACGCCCCGCATTCCTCGCGAGGTAAGCCCCCGAGTCACAAGGTTAATTACGCGATGTGTGTACGTGCAAATGCTGTGTGATTTATGAGCGAAAGTGTACGTTTCAGAACACAAGGCGAGGAGAAGGTGTTCAGAGTATATTTTTTTACCGTAATCTGGCAAAATTTTAATAACATCAGCTTAGAGGTTGTCATTTCTTCTAGGCAAGTGCGATCCATCGTAGACCGCATCTTCGTTTATCATCAGGCAAGATAGCGATCAAGCGCAAGCTTTTCTATATATATATAATATACTAATATTATAAAGAGGAAAGATTTGATTGTTTGTTTGTTTGTTTGCATTGCATAGGCTCAGAAGAAACTACTGAACCGATTTGAAAAATTCTTTCACTGTCGGTAAGCTACACTATCCCCGGGTGACAGGCTATATTATATTTTCAAAAATAGGGATCCTTACTAAATCTCCAATAATGTAACCCAAGGTGTAAAAAAATAAGATTTACAATTTTAACTTTGCGTGTTTGACAGTTCTAAGACAGGACAACGTCTGTCAGGTCAGGTCTTTCAATACAAATAAATGAACACTGAAAAATACTATTTACAGACTATTATTCTCCCGGCTGCTTTCTCACGGATAGTGTTGATTCACAGCAGGTTACTACACCTCGTCTAATAAGTGCCCGCACTCTCGCTAATGAGTTTGCATCGCGAAGTTTGTAAAAGTAGAAGAGTTCTGGCGCCTTGACGACCTGTTGGCAATTAAACTTCCTCCTGAGATTGCTTTAGAGTTAATTATTTTCCTACGTGATAAAAATGACTAAAACCACTTATATGTAGCTGATGTGTAGAATTTTGGGATTTTGCACTAGGTTAGGACTGTTTTTGAATACAACCTGGTACTAAGTGCAACAACGTACTCCAGCAGGTGCGTGCCGCGACAAAATCTTGTCGAGCGAGAAGTTGACAAAGCTGCGTTTATGCATACGCCTGTCTCGTTTCTTTTATATTTCAATACGTCTAGTCGAAATTGAGAACTGTCTCTTAATGCGAGGTTCCCACTTTTAAGCAACGCTTGTTACTACAGATGACCATAAGGTTTGATATATTGTATTGGTGGAGCAAAACCATGATGCTTACACACAGTCGTGTGTTTCGCAACTTCTATTTTTGAGGCTTTTCTTATATTTTTCGATAAGTATAGCTGTCCTGTAAAATGTAACTTTAAGGTCCATAATTATGAAATCCGTATATTAAGATATCATTGACATCTATTGGTAAATAGGTATTTGAATGAATCCAAAAAAACAGGAAGATAAGCGCATATCAGTGTTACTTTCATTTATTTTCTTCTTTCGAGCGGAATGTCCTTAATCTTGTTTCGGTCTTTGCGGTTACCTAGATAAAACAATCCATAATTTTAAGATAACCACGGAAGTAGGCAAACTAAAACTAGAATGACCAAAATTGCTAAAAGTGGAAAAAGAGGCTTAAGTGAGACAATCCAATCAAATTGTTAAGCGAAAAATAAAATTTATAAAATGAAACAGAAAAATATTACAAAAATGTAGCTTTCAAATCTTCCAGTTTCAACTAGCCATAACAATAAATTCTACAATGATCGACGTACAAAAACAAAACATTTTTCTTCCTTACTCTTTAATCCAGTGGCTCCGGGGAGCTGTAACGATGTTAACCGGTCCATTTCTCAATTTTCCCGGTAGAACCCCTTCAGTGGACGTACAATAGATACACTATCGGTTACCCTTCCGCCCGCGGCGTTCGGAACTCAGGAGCCGTGCTCTTTTATTGCTTCTTCAAGAAATTTGCGGGAAATTTTGGTTTGGAAATGACGGGAGATAATGGGCAGATAAAGTAAAATACTTGATTACAAAGATCAAGATAAAAACATAGCTTATAGAGCACAAAGTTGTATATAGACAACAGATATAACGAAATAGTGTTTTTGAAGTAAGTTAAGTCTGTCGAAAAAACATTAATTAATGAAACAAAGAGAGGACTCAGATTCTAATGGGACAAGTCGGCGTTTCTATTTATGTTTGTATACTTGTATGTTTATATTTATTCGACGATAGCTTGCATATACCTAGTTGATCCGTTCTTCAAGAAATTATGTGAGCATACGTGTAAGTATGTGTGTGTTTATTAAAATAAAAATATTAAATTTCAATATGAGCTAAATCGGTTGAGGGATTACGAAGATATAAGAGTCGCGAGATCTCAGTTCGGGGCGAACAATTAATTATAGAAACGCAAAAAAATCATAAAGTTGTACCCATGATATATACACAGTTATATTTATGTAGATATTATTTAGACGTGTCATAGACCAACATCACAACCCCAACAGCGTATTTGTACTGACGCTATATGTCCATCCGCGAGCCTGACTGGTGCGTGACAAAGCGAATGTCGGGCGACTGCCTTGCTACATCTATATCTATACTAATATTATAAAGAGGAAAGATTTGTTTGTTTGTTTGTTTGTTTGTTTGCATTGAATAGGCTCCGAAACAACTGAATCGATTTGAAAAAATATTTCACTGTTGAGAAGCTACACTATCCCCGGGTAACATAGGGTATTTTTTTAAATAGGGATCCTTTTTATTATTATTACTAAAACTCCAATAATATAACCCAAAGTGTAAAAAAATAAGATTTACAATTTTAACTTTGAGTGTTCGACAGTTCTAAGACAGGACAACGTCTGTTAGGTTAGCTAGTTGCTAATATAGAGCGCGGTCAACCCATTTACGTAAAAACGTTTTATCCCACGACCATTTCTATTTCATTATCATATCAATTTCATTATTTGATAACTAGGAACAGCAAATGTTAACGACATAAAATACACGATAATTTTACGTGTATAGTCAAAAACATAAAATTGAGATTCCTATTTGGCAAAGTGTTCCGTCACGGTGGTGGACCCATGCTGCTTGCCGTCTGGCATTGTGGTCGCATCCGGCCCCGGTGGCGTTATATTAAATTTTATTATCGCATGGACTAAGTAATGGCAATATCGTGTAAGGAGGCCGGCCTTAGCCCCAGGGCGACTAAGGGGCCATAGGTAACGAGATACTGTCATATTTAATTACTGTTTTGTTAGTCTATGGTTTTATATAAGATCCAATAGGCTATCGGACAGATGTTTTTTTGTTAAAAACAACTGACTGATATTTTTTTGTTAAATGTAATGCGTATACTGAAGAAATTATTTAAATCGGTTAGTAATGTTCTGAGTTATAAGCGCATAAATATGTCTGGTTGGATTAGGAACGGATGATCTGTCCTCTGATTATCTTGTACGTGCGTATAATATTACAATGTGTAAAGAGATTTGAATATTTTTTTCTAACAAAAAGAGGAGAATGTAGTGTTTAGCTTAGAATTTACAAACAAAAATAATATTCCGATGATTTCCCGATTTTCCTGTGATTGGCTCATAATATAACAAACCCATGGGCATCTCAATTTTTTTTCGAAGAGTTGTTGCTAGGCAACTTTTTAATAAAATATGATAATTACTCCAGAATACTATGTATATTTTTACGTGAATGTTAAAAAAGTAAAAACATAAATCAGACTAGATCTATATGTCACTGTCAAAGTCACCATATATACTTTATGTGTAAATGCAGAGCAACGATCACAATACGAAAACAATGCAAGATTATATTGTTATCTTTTTAATTTAAAATGTACTAAATATACAAATGTAATTATGTGTGTGAACGTGTAAGAACGTTATTGAATTTTTCTAGTATAACCCAATAAGGTTTTATGTAATATAACATCATTGGTATAACCTAAGTCTTTTGGTAACTATACTATACCTACCATTTACACCCCGACTACTTAGGGACTGAGAAGGGGGTGAAGGGGGTGATTAAAATTTCGACTACCGTTGATGACACGAGCATAGCCAAGTAGAAGGATTAATGCAGGGTTTATGAGTGGATTACATTACTCTACTGCCGGAACGGTAGCGGAATGGTGCCACTGATTTCGTTCCGTTTGGACTCTGGTCTCTGGACGCCGTTCACTAGAGATTTAGTGTGTAAGTTGGGCTGTCTGTTTAGTTTTTACCCGTTTTTAATACCTAACTTACTTTAGAAATTTAGTGTGTGGGTTGGGCTGTATGTTTAGTTTTTACCCGTTTTTAATACCTAACTTACTTTAGAGATTTAATGTGTGGGTTGGGCTGTATGTTTAGTTTTTACCCGTTTTTAATACCTAACTTACTTTAGAGATTTAATGTGTGGGTTGGGCTGTCTGTTTAGTTTTTACCCGTTTTTAATACCTAACTTACTTTAGAGATTTAATGTGTGGGTTGGGCTGTCTGTTTAGTTTTTACCCGTTTTTAATACCTAACTTACTTTAGAGATTTAATGTGTGGGTTGGGCTGTCTGTTTAGTTTTTACCCGTTTTTAATACCTAACTTACTTTAGAGATTTAGTGAGTGGGTTGGGCTGTCTGTTTAGTTTTTACCCGCTTTTAATACTTAACTCGCTTTCTAGTCAATATGATTGTATGTTCGGGACGTATTAAAAAAAAACTATTTTAATCTCACTTACAAATGAGCTAGATTATTGAAACTTTAAAAATAATTCAAAACTGGATGGCAATAAAATATTTACTTTCTTAATTTAATTTCTTTATTATTACTAACCATACTTTATAGTAGTATTAAAAATATGAAAGTATATTCTTTCACGCAGCAACAAAGCAATGAATCGGGTTTATTTTATAAATATAAATAGTTGTAAGGCCGCAGATAGAATTGTGTATCCCTAAAAGAATAAACTGTTTCTGAGGGCAAGTCTACGCGGGTGAAACCAAAGGGTGCAGCTAGTAGCAAATAAAAATTAAAACGTGTTTACATAGTTTCTGCTTGATGTTTTCCTTCACTGGCAGATAAAAAGCTTATTTTCTGAAATTGAACCCACTCTTGCGGCATGGAATTCAAACGCGCCGTCAACTGAGCTACCATCGCAACAAATACCTACTTTTAACCTTTTAGCCAACCTGTTTTAATACTAAAATTTCTGAATTTCAGAAACAGATATAACAAACACATACAATAATCATAAAAAGGAATTGCTAATAAAAACAAATATTCCAATAGAAAGACTCTTAGCGGTCATTATCGAAGAAATAACTATTCCATATTTCGATATACGATTGAGAAGAGAAACTTTCGACTATAAAAACCGTTAAGAGGCTCTAAAGAAAAGATAAACCTACAGACAAACGTATTAGCCGTTAAAATAGATAAACTCTGCTCGTAACACATAAAAAGCGAAACGAATTGGATTGAATAGTGATTTTCGTTTGTTTTTCGATATTCTAATGTACTGGTGTTAACACCGTGGTTTAGGGAATGAAAAGTAAGCACTTTTATCAACACACAGATCAATAAAATTATATTGATAAAATATTTTAGGCTAAATGTTTCATACATTTATTAAATCTAAGTCGTCTCTTCAATCTCAATAACGAACGTTATACGCTCCACTTTTTTATAGGTCACTTTCAATATTTCTTAATTCGCTCACTTTAATTACTATCCTCAAAGGTGTCGGTCCTTAATTATTTCCCAATAAATCTTGTGCGCGTCGGTTGCTACGTAGATCTTTCGAGTGTGAACGTTTATTTAAGGGCGGCAATATTTTTTCGCGCCCCAAGTTCGAGATCACTTCGTTATATTTATTAAAACATCGCCCGAGATTACAAAGAACACGATATTTTTTACACTGGAAGATGTGAAAACCAATTAAGGAGATAAAAAGGAAATCCAGAGAGGTGCCTACATTAATTTCTTTTTTGCGGGGATTATTTTAAAATTGCATTATATTCTTGTTAAGACGCCGGTCGGCCCCCGGTTAATGATACCACTACCCCTTCCTTTTTAATTGCCTTGGGCTATGGCAAAATGAGTAATCTGAAGGTGCTCGGCTGGTCTTCGAGATAAAAGTTGCGAGACGCTGAGCCGAGAGATTATTTCGGTCGATCTAGCCAAAACAAGCTTAGTCTTTGATCTAAATTAGTAATCGTGTTTCTACTACATAAGCCTTTGCTGAGATAAACTTCTGAGCAGGTAGTCCCTACAAGCCAGTACTTTCTATCTTTCCAATAATCTTACGATAAGAGAGAAAGAAGGATAGTTCTTTGCGTGTCCTTTTCCCGTGCTTCAAATACGAAAATATAATAAAATTGTTAGTCTACCACCGTAGAACCAAAATGGAAATGAAGAAATAATAATTCCCACGCAAATATAAATTGTGCGTCGATAGATACGCATATACACGATTCTGACACGGACCGCTCAATTCGGGGGCTGAACTTCTAAAGTGTTCGCTAGAAGTGGTCACGATTATAAACTCACAAACATTCAAGGTAACTTGTAAAACTGAAAAATGAGCTCAAAGTTTTTCACTATAGGGTGGTTTTCGGCAGTCTTGTTAAGTTGGTCGTGATTACCAAATCGCCAGATTACGTTCGCATTTATTTACATCAATTTCTGACTCTATACTGGTGCTTATAGAGTTGAAAATCGTTTGGTATGAAAGATCTGAGTTTATTAGTCATCGATGGTGGCGCGATAGGCCGTGCCAGGCGCGGGCGGCGCGCACGCATGCTGTCAACACTGCCCTTAATCTACGGCAGTTAGACGACGCACGTGATAGTAAATGTCGCTATACTTCCTGATGTAATTTTATAGTAATTTGTGCGTATTTATCATGTGAAGTGAAATATAGCTCTATTTACGAGGTAAATAATGGGGAAATAGATTTCTCAAATTGAATGTAAAATTAAGCATAATAAAGCTTACTCATTTTTTTACGAGTACCAGAAAATTAGCTGATTCAAATCGAAATATAGGTAATGAATAAAAATATTTCTTAAGAAAATGTTTTTTAAACTATTCCTATTCTGCCTACTGATAACAAACACGACAAGTACAAATGAATGCTAGGCTACAGCAAAAATGCTAATTGCCCTATAGTATTTATGCGACTCTTACCCCGATCGCGTTTTGCGACACCAACACCGTTCATTGCAGTGACAAAATAAATCGTGTTACAGTTACTTGTATTGTTACCAAGATATGAATGATTTAACATACTTATTAGGTACAATTGTAATTAAAGTTATAGTATGATTTTCAAATATTTTTACACAATTATTACACAATTTAATATTAGATACATGCGACACAAACTTTTTCAAATGACGTAAATTCACGACAAATCAAATAACCTGCCACGCACTGGTCGTCCTTGTTGAAAAATGCCCATAGTTTTGGCAGCATTTCCACTCTGAATGGCAATGGGCAATCTTTGCACCAAGAACGAGCCAGAGCAGGAGTCACCACCGATGTTTCATATTCTACGGCCAACTTCTGAGACCAAGTTCTTGGCCTCAACTGGTTTAACACATTGCCTATATTTTAGCCCGAAAACAAATGAAGGTACTTATAGGTTAGCGACTTAACTGCAGAGTGCAACTAATTTAAAATAAATAATTGAACTTTTTACTAAGTTATATATTTATATTTTTTACCTACACAATATTCAAAGATGTCCGCACCAACGCTTTCAACGTAACGAAGTCTGTTGTAACGAGCGAACAACACTCCATTACAAAGTTAAAAGCAGCAACGGTAATTTTATAATCAAAGCTTGCAAAACCTACAACATAAAGCTTTCAACGATGGTAGCGAGTATGGAAGTTGAGCAAGGTAGAACTGTTGCTGTTCTTACTTGCAGAGCTGCGTGTAAGAAAAAGACCGTGCATAGGTTGAGAGGTCACAACTAGCTCTATAGAAAATAATATGCTATCGGAAAGTTGTCTGTTCAATTAAAAATAACAGACTTAGTGAAAAATATAATTAAATGCTATATTTATACTCAAGAAATTATTTTAATCGGCTTATAAATTTGTAACATGTAAGCGTTTAAAGTTTTTTTTGCGGATTAGGTAGGGAAAGTGTAAACTTTCCCGCAGTGTCAGTATGGAGTTTGTATGACGTACTTACCAGTGACGTCATTTGTGAGTATCGCTCCCTGTGTAGCAAGACACTAAAATGCTTATATCTTCCTATCATACCATATATAGCATTATTACGGTGTTTTATAAATGACAGACTAGGTATTTATGCTGTTTTGCATTTATGTTAGATACCTTATCGATTATCCGTGATAATCTGTTGTATTTTTTTTGTCTCGCTTCCATGCATGGCATTTCTCATCTGCGAGAAGTTGAAATATAATTTTATGCATAGATTACCTTATCGATTTTTTAGGCATAAAGCCTATGCCAACGATCTATATAGTATAGTATGAAATCTTTGGCCTACACTTTACGAACGATTTGATAAATAAAATTTGTTCACGGCTGTATAGAGGCTTACGACGTAACGAGGCGTACGAGATCGAATCAGAAATGAGGAGATCCGTAGACGAACGAAGGTTACCGACATAGCCCACCAGATTAGCGAATTGAAGTGGCAGTGGGCAGGGCACATAGCACGCAGAACAGATGGCCTATGGGGCCGAAAGGTTCTCGAATGGAGACCACGGACCCGTAAGCGCAGTGTAGGACGTCCACCTACGACCTAAATGAGACCGCAGGGAAACGCTGGATGCAGGTCGCTTCCAACCGGCCCTTTTGGAGATCGATGAGGTCTATGGCCAGCAGTGGACGTCCTACGGCTGAATTGATGATAATGATGTATAGAGGCTCGCGCGCCGGATGCAACGCGCTCGGCCGGAAGCGCTGCCGATAGCCACATCCGGCACCGTACTACGGCCGTTATTTTAACTTTGTATCTTGTAGCTATCCATGCGTTTGTACAAGCTTTTATTTAATTTGTCCCGTTAGTATGTGTGGGACAAATCTTACAACTGAATGTTACACCAGTTATCCTCAATTGATCGGAAAATTTGCATACGTGGTTTGTTTGGATGACAAGGTAATGTTAGCGAAGTGACGTCATTTTAAATCCAAATGGCGGACTTTCAAAGATGGTGGACTAGCTGTTTTATGCACCCTCATGTTAAGGGTATCAAATGAAAGGGTTGGCCGAGAAGAATTTAAAAAATAAAATGCCGTCGCATCATTGAAACAGGCATGGCCAAGAACCTCAAAAGTTCAAAGACATATGACATTCCACATGCACTGGGCCAGCGTGGTGGATTATGGCCCATCCTCTCATTCTAGGAAGGCCTGTGTCCCAACAGTGGGAACATGATAGGCTGAAAATTATGATGATAATGCTAAATTTGAAAATGTGTTTGTTTGTTTGTTTATTTCTTCCTCTTCCATGCAGTAACAGTGCAACGGATTGACGTGATTCTTTGTATAGAGATAGTTGGAGGGCCAGTGAGTGTCATAAAATACTTTTTATCCCAGAAAATGTATGGTTCCTGAAGGAATATTGACGCAAGTGAAACCGCGGGGTGCAGTTAGTAAATATTTCACAATTATTACATTACAATTATACAAGAAATCTTCAAATAAACGATCTCGGTGACAAAAATAAACAAAAATTTTATTTTCTAGCATTGTGCTACGAAGTCTCTGAACACTACGTTATGCTACGAAGCTACATGCTACGAGTCTACGGCCTACGTCCCTTACTTCGGCTGGTACGGCCTAGCCCCTAGCATTAATTGATTCTGCAGATAAAACCGGAATGTCACCGTCGATGCTCCCCAAGAACGTGACTTGTATATTTTCACTGTGAATTTTGTGATTTAACGCTTCAGTGGATTTTATTATGTGGCGTGAGCAAGAAGCCTTTTGTTTGTCAAGGAATGCTAGGACGGCAACTTTATAATCAGCATTGTGATTAAATTTTGACTTGGGTGATAACTTTCATGCTACACGGTAACTATTGTGAAAAGTTAAGTTGTTTTTTTCTTTTAAATTATATTAATGTTAAGCTAAGATGCGGTTTAGGTCTACGAGTGAGCCCGCTTGCCTAGAAGATACCGATTTACTCGCAATTTGAAGAAACGCAGATTATAACTATCGCGGAACACTCTTCAGGCAGTGCATTCCACAGACTAGCCGTTCGCACAATAAAAGTGGAATTAAAGCGCTTTGTACCGGTTTTCGGAATATCAACCATGAAGCGGTGTTGATGAATATTTCATTGTCTATAATTTTTTTATTATTATTTTAATTTCTGCTATTACGTCTTCACTGCATCACGCCTTGTGTTTGTAGTACATATGTACTACAATTCAATGTATAGCTCATATTCATAGAATGTATAGGTATACATTCAAACATTTTTTTAAAGGCCGTAAACTGTACGCGCCTTTTGAACGCCTTTGTTATTTGAAGTTATTTATAAAGTTACGCTTTTTTAAGCGTACTAAAATTAACTATATTGCCAGTATTATGTCATCTTGGATTCTTTTGGTGGTACTAGTACACAATCCGAAACACTGAAATACGACACGTATCCGAAACACTGAAATACGACGTCGCACCAAAGCTGCAGACGTCGTAAAAAGGGTGAAGGAACTTAAGTGGAACTGGGCAGGACACATGGCCAGACGTAGCGATGGGAGGTGGTGTACAGCAGTAACTGCGTGGTGGCCGAGACTAGGTTGGCGAAACCCAGGCTGACCGAGGATGAGGTGGACTGACGACATCAGAAATACTGTCGGGAACGAGTGGATGCGAATAGCGAGAGACCGGGGAGAGTGGCATAAACAAAGGGAGGCCTATACCCAGCAGTGGGTCACTCAAGGCTGATGATGATGATGATGAGTGCGCAATTCAGATTCATCATCATCATCCAATGTTGATTATTATCTGAAACTATTAGTGTGCCCCGAACAGTGACCTCGCGAACTATATATCTTAACAACCCCGATTTTGCTCATATTCAAATTTTAACATAAAAAAATAACATTGTATTTGCATGAAATACTTGTCTACGAGATTTTATGATGATTAGATAGATGATGACGGTACGTAAGTACTAGTCGTACAAATAAACAAACATACATACACACATACATATAAACGCCGACTTGTCTTCGCTCGGTCAAAAAAATCTAATTTTTTTGTTCTATTCACTGAAATTTTATAAATTATTTTACTAAACAATCAAACCTCGTTCCATTAATCAAAGGCACGCCATTCTTTTCAGCCTAAAAGAGTCTATAACAAGTTTAATATAATATTACCATGGTTCCAGAACAATCTATGTAATGAGAGCGCATAAAACAATGCCTTCGTAATTTACGACTAGCTCCGAAGTCGGACTTCTATTAATCCTTGATTTATTAAAATCAAAGATACGTCATTGAGTTTTCTAATAGGTTCTATAAAAGAAGTTTCTTCGCCAGTGTTAAACATGCATTATAATTTACTAAGTGAGTTATAAAGTTAAATTAAAACATGAAATGTGCGACCAAGAAAGCATACAACCCATTTTATACAAATTAAACTCTTAATATTTTGAATTTATATGCACGTGACGGTTCTCCAGACGGACAAGTGTAGTACGAGTCGTAAATGTAGTGTATGTAGTTAAATAATGTTTAATAAGGTCAGTTAATAAATACCTATATTATAAATATATTATAACGAAGATAATTGTTACTGACTCATAAACAATACAGTTATCTTACTGTTATAAACTATCACGGTTGTTCACTACAGTTATATGATTATTAGCGGGATATTTACCGTCATATGTTTATGGATGGAACTCCCACCTGAGATGAATTTTCCTTGTCACGGTAAATATTCCGTTAATAATCATAATTATTCATATTTAACTGTAACACAGCTATATCTGTAGTTGAGTTATTTTGTGTATAACTCAACTGACGTAACTTCCATTTTTGTTAATCAAAGATTTCGATCTTCTGTTTGATAATGCGGAGCTTTTAAAACAGGCATTAAGATTAAGGGAAACGTTATTGGGGGGTTAAAAATCGAGAGTGGATATTTGGTTTATTAGTTCGGAGGGTCCGGATTTGTTTGGAGAAAAGCATGAAATCATTTTATTTATATTACACGGGAATTACTCACGTAAGATTAAGCCGGTCAAAAAAATCAAAAATCAAATCGGTCCGGAAATCATTGTTTACAATGAAGTGGAAATCATGAAATTTTTTGCTGTATTTTAGCCAAAGATCTCAAAAATAAGGATATGCTCATCAAAAAATTTACGTCCGGTATGTATAGCGCTAAAATTTGCACCATCTCTGTCAAAATCTCTACTGATTACGTCATATTGCTCTCAAGTACAACCTCCACTCAACAACAAAGTCGACGTCCGACTGAGTACATACTGGTGAGCAATATAATTGTGCTCACCAATAAATCAGGTTGGCTCATAATGTTATTCGTGACATAATATTTGCACTCATTATAATCATCCAGTCTACCTTATCCCACTGTTAGGGGTTAGGATCATATCGTCAGGAAAAGTCTGTGTCACTTCCTTAAAAACTTCCTGTTTAAATTTGATACCTGTACCTTTTAATAAACGATACATATTATTTACTATTATCCACAACTTCTACATGCTATCAGAAATCTACCTGCCAAGTTTCAGCTTCGTAGGTTCAGAAGTTTTCAAAATTTCGTGATGAGTCAGTAAGAGATTGTTATTTCGCATGCATATATTTTGTATTTAAAGGTTCTTTTTTATTATTGTCAGTAGCATAAGACTCAATTTAGGCTAAAAGTAACAGAAATCCCAAACATTCATTGCAGAAAATTCAATTTTCGAGTATGACTCGCTCATATAAATTAAAATTTGAATGGGAGCCGAGTAATTCGCCAATAAAACGCAGCTGAGCCGCGCCCCAATCGGACGACGATCGTGATAAACGAGCGCGCCCGTGAGACTGCACTCTTGCTTCTTCAAGCGCCGTCTCCACGCGCGATCGTAGCCATGCAGGTGTTATGATAAAATATAAAGTTTATCTTTTTGATAAGACACTTAAGCATATTGTTTATATTATACGGGGGAATTGTGGCGGCCGTGGCAAGGTAAGCGGAGCGTTGGTCGTCCAGTTGCAAGATGGGTCGACGATATAATTACTATTGTGGGTCAACCCTGGACTCAATTAGCATAGACCAAGGCAGATGGCATAGCAAGAGACAGGCCTACCCCAGCAGTGGGATAATGAAAGCTGTGGATGATGATGATGATGATACGGGAATTACAATTTATTTACCGCGATTTTTTTTAATCGTAAGTGAATCGGTTTCTTTAAGAGGTAATAAAAGTAAAGTTTTTTTTTACACAATAACCCCAAACTGACAAACCCCTCGAGTTTGGTTTACGGTTTGTTTCAACGAATCTTATAAGCGTGTTTTAGGTTTAAAAAAACCAATTAAAAAGTGTCTTGTCAAAAAATTTCTGCTTCCAACCGTCCAACCGGTCCTTTTGGAGATCAATGGAGGAGGCCTATGTCCAGAAAATGAATGGCTGAAATGATGATGATAATAAATCAAAATATTAAACTTCAAAATCTCGTTTTAAATGTTGATGTATAAAACATGTGAAAGTCTAAAGATTTCAAAACCTCATATTCAAATTCTCGTAGGTACCCAGTCTCTTCAAGCATTTTAGGCATGTTTAAAAGCAAATTTCAAATTGATTGGAGATCAATGTTTTCTTAATTTGCGTGATTATTACAAACGTCAGAAATTAAATTAATTTAAAATACACGCCATTTTTTTTTTTAATATGAGTTGAATTACCCCAAGAGTTTGGGGTACACCATTATTATAGATTTCAATTTCAAAAACAGACGATTTCGAGGTCATATAGATCACGTTTGTAGAATCAATCATATTCTGATATCAAGTTGCTAGCAATCTTATTGTTTTTTTTTTAATAATGATTTAAACTTCTTCATTACCTACAAATTTTATTTATGTTGCACTCAAAAAAAACATACTATACTACGTACATACTTTATCTAAGGTCATACTATCTAAAGTAGAAATAATAACAGTTTCTTTTCTAAAATTCCGGTCACGTATAATACATTTAGAAATTTTTTACAGTATTTTTAATATTTATAACACATGTTAATTTAGTATACAACAGAGAGACCAGAGAGCCTGTCGCAACCTACAAAATGACGACATCACATAAAAAATACACGGCAATGACAGAATAGAAATAATTACTTCGTATCCCGGGCAAGGCAGCCGTATCGCTCCGCTAAAAAGCACCTCACAAAATAAGGCTATCTCGTTTTATCGACCACACATACCTACGTAGTAGAGAGAGACAGCCAACCGTTGCCTAAATAAAACATAACGGTTGAGAACACAAGCCATATTGCCTCGCTGGAAAAGTTTTTAAAAGTTTTCTTTGCGGACCCATTACAAGTAGACTTTGTGTGTGTGCGTTGAATCGATACAAACGGTCGATGGACCTGTGATGTGTTACGGGACTAGGTAAGATAAAGCACTTGTTACAACAAACTTGAAATACTGGAGAAGCTAAAAAATACGACATACTAATGAGGTCGCCTTTTGAACAAAACAGACTTAAAATGGGTTCGCAAAGAATTGCATTCAGTTTCGTCACTCAATATTTTAATCCCCTACGCTAACAGTTACACAAACGCATCCCATCTCAAAGGGCTGAACCGATTTTGATTTAGTTTTTTTGTTTGAAAGTGACTTGATCGAGAGTATTCTTAGATTGATTGACGTTTTAAGACAATCTGTTCAGCCATTATAAATTATCTGATCTTTTATCGAGGGTTTTAAAACTATTATTTTACTCACTAACTAACTACTTGTTATAGTCAGAACTTTTTACTCATAATATTTTGATTTCAAGTTAAGGATCTACTAACCCGTAACTTCATGTGAAGTAAGTTGCAAGGGCAGAACAAAAGACGAGATGAGAAAAATAATCTTGTAGGTAGAATAACCATGCAAGTACTAAATAATCACAATAATTATATTATATCTTCTAACCCGTAGAACATATGAGCTGGAGTATTTTTATTTTTTTGCTAAAATGTGTAGTCGAATTTTCTGGTTATAAAATATATCGTATAAAATGTTCAAACACGTGCTTAGGTATTATAATACGTACATGTAATGATCTTGAAACAAATAAACAACTGAAACATCTCTTTGTTATAAACCTATATTTTTAAATGATGACTATTCCGAATATTGTTATCTATACTATATAATATAATATAATAATATTATAAAGAGGAAAGATTTGATTGATTGTTTGTTTGTTTGTTTGCATTGAATAGGCTCCGAATCTACTGATTTGAAAAATTCTTTCACTGTTGGGAAGCTACACTATCCCTGGGTAACATAGGCTGTATTTTTTTTTTTAAATAGTGATCCTTACTAAATCTCCAATAATGTAAACCAAGATGTAAAAAAATTAGATTTACAATTTTAACTTTGCGTGTTTGACAGTTCTGTGACAGGACAACGTCTGTCAGGTCAGCTAGTTATATATACAAGTGTTGCTTCGGAGTTTTGGCGCCAACGCGGAAAAAACATGTCGGCTCGTTGGATTATTTTCCTAAACTTGTGTATTTTCGAGTGTTAATGTGTACTAAATGGTGAATTATTATTCATTAAGTGCTCGTAAACGTGCCCGAGTGTGGGGAAGTGATATAACGAGGTGAAACGTGTCTTTTCGTGTTGTTTCCAAAACTCCATAGGAGCCTCTTGTAAAGTCTCCACCACTTTACAGGGGCATGAGTTCCGTCCATCCTAATCCTTCCTATATCCTAATTTTCGCGTATCGTTTCCCTACCTTTAAATTCTAAAACTAAACTCATACGACTTGAATATGGCAACTGCATCAATCATGCGGAGCCAAAAGCCCCAACTCGGGGAAGAAGAAAAAAAAAAAAAAGTGTTGCTTCATAATAACTAATTCTAAAACGTTTATCCATTGAATTGTTGTGACCTCCAACCTTAACGCTTGTGTGAGTGGCAACGTCCACGCACACTGTTTAAGCGGGGCCGCGTACACAACGAAAGTAGGTTTATTTCCATGAAAAAGTTTTGAAAATCGATGGTTTCAGCGTAGGAGCTGGGAAACTTTTGCGCCATATAACCATAAATACGAGTTGTGCGAGCCTCGTGTTTTGCTCGGTGTTGTACCAGCATACCTACCTATATCAGACTACTGGAAATTTCTGGCTATATTAAGCTATTTGGCTCTATATTGCGCAACATTTTTTCATTAAACCATTTTTGTTTTTGGGAAAAGGTATGTGTGTTTATAAAAAGCGGTTTTAGTAAAAGATTTTTTTCATACGTACTTTCTATGTTATAATAATTCCGTGATAAGAATGTCATTAAAAAAACAGGACAGTATCGCTCACTAACGTGTTTTTTTATCCTACTAATATTATAAACGCGAAAGTTTGTATGTATGGATGTATGGATGTTTGTTCCTCTGTCACGCTGCAACGGAACAACGGATCGACCTGATTTGATAGGTATAGTTCAAGAGCCAGAGAGTGACATAGGCTACTTTTAATCATCATCATCATCACCACTTTACATCACTACACGGGTGAAACCATACCTCTCTGTCTCTTTTTTCAGCTTTCTTGTACTCTTTTTTTTCTTGTACAACATCTCAATATAAACACGACGGTGCCTAAATAACTCTTGTAACCCTTTCCGTTGTGGAGCTATGACTAATTCTTTAGGCACGCAGAGTAAATTTCAAGGCTCTTTTTAAACCTCTCCACCTACTCAATGACGTAGACGCGCGATGTCCTAAGTGCACTTATAGGTTACATCCAGCGGTCTTTTTTCAGAATACATAAAACACTTGGATATAAAAACCTTGTGTCACGAGATATATTAAAAAATTTGGCGACAGCGAAAGCGTTTCATCGCTAACTCCGGCAGGACTTAGTATAGAAGCCTTTAAAAAAAAAACATGTTAAAATTAATTAATTAGTTATAATGTGTTTCATCATTATCAGCCTTTTATGTTCCCACTACTGGGACGCAGATTTCTCTCAGAGAGAGAGAGAGAGAGAGAGAGAGAGAGAGAGAGAGAGAGAGAGATTGGACCCTAATCCACCATGCTGGCCCAGTGCACGTTGGTGAATCTCGTATGTCCTTGAACTTTTTTTTAGGTTCTACGGCATACCGGTTCCTTCACTATGATTTCATTCACCGTTTTTTGAGCGATGGCGTTGAAACTGCACGTCATTTATTTGGGTACTAAATAAATCATTGGTGCAGGGCCAAGGTTTGAACCGGGTGTCGTCAGATTGTAAATCGGGCATGCTACCGCTCGGCCAACATCGGTCTTTGAAAATATTGTGCAAAATACACTATTTCACGTTAAAATAATGTGACTTAATCACATTATTTTAACGTGAAATAGTGAGGCGTGCTCAAGATAAACATAGTATGTACCTAATCAAATAATACGCTTTTTTGATTTATATTTCTACAAATTTCTAATAAAATAAACTCCATAAATAAATTAAGCCCACAGTAAAGCATTTCTAACGCGTTTTATGACGCATCGCTCGGTCTGCGGCGAGCGCCATCTTGAAGGCATCGCTTTGATATATTATTGTTTATAAATAATTACCAGAGACCCTCCCAATTTAATTGTGGCGTATCCTGGAACGGCTTATTAACTGCCCGGATAATATTTTCTTGTGAAGCCGAAAGCTGCTGGTAGATCCAATTACGAAAGGAATTTCGTTGGACTGTTACAGACTAGATAGATGACTCCAGTTTTTCCCATAAAATCAGAACTATTTTTAGGTCAGTTGCTGTCAGTTGTTAAATAGGTATTGTCAAAAATCATAATCAAGTTAGAAGCCGCAAGCACGTAAAATTTTATGTGTCCAAGCGTGCCGTATTTTTGTACGGTGCGAAATTAAACACTTTTAACGTGTTTTAACGCATTATTTTAGTCCCTGAAACATGTCTATAGAAATGTTATGCAATTAATGATATAACCACGAATTCACTTTTTAGGTTTACTAATTATTGTAGCAGATACAGATTAGTTTTTAAATCAAAATACTTTGGTTTTTTTTATATACTTAGATGACATTATAATATTTTCACCCAGTAACCGAAATCGCGAATTTTACTAATATCAATGTTAATTGATAATTTGACAAAACATTATCTAATTATCTAGAGTAATAACATTCTCCTGCTGCATCTACCTATATCGGCCTGTAATTAATTTCGTTAGTCAGGTGCGACGCAGCCCAGAGGCGGTTCTATCTCTATTGTACAATAAATGGCTATTATCTACCGCATTATGTACTCTTGGCCAATTTGGGTTGAAGCCTTTGACGGCGGGTAATGAAGGCGATGATAAGATTGATGATTTTGTTTGAGACAGATCACGATATCAAGATATAAAATAATTGTTGAGATTAAATCATGAGGTAGATGAGATTTATAGTGTTTTATAAAAAATATGGATAATATGAAGGGCGAGTACCTTTCATGACTCAACAAGCTACCACTAACACTGAACCCATAGACCGTTGAAGGTCTAAATATAATCCAAATGTCCACTATCAGTTGGTTGAGTACTCAACATGCTGGCAGCAATTACCAGCTGAATGGAAATGCTTATTGATTAGTTATATGGTTAGCTAGGGGTCGTTTTCACATGAGATGTTTTGACCACTTTTACCGCTTCCTCTACACCCTCTCTGACGGGGTTTTAAAGAAAAATTTCTTACACTTTTTTTAAAGCTGTTTAATGAAAAAAAAAATTTAATTAGAGACCACTTCGCTCGTTCGGGATTTCACGTGGCCGCACTAAACTACATTTGATTGTCACAACATCCCTCCCTCCTATCGCGATCGTTTGTGATGTTTTTTTTAACCACTCCCCCTATTTGAACCATACGTAATTAGAGAACGAACCCTAGTTAGTAACATTTCTGTAAACTTTTCACTGACGGAAATTGTCACGATTGAAACCAAACTCACTTAGTTGACGTTTTTAAGTAAAAACAAATAATATCATCTTACATAAAAATTAACTAGTAATGAATGCAATTATTTTTATACTCTACTATTGACTAAATTTTTAATTTCCTCGCTTAGCTTTAGCCTGTCAATCTATTTTAGCAACCTTATCACGATTGCGATTAGCCGGATAGGTTCTCTGTCTAAGGCGGGTACATGTTCGCGACCAATCGTTAACATCTACCCACCTATACCGAATTTAACTGTGCTTATCTGTTTAATTTGAACTGAGTATTTTTAGCGTTAGTTTGATACCGCGTAAGCAGTTGGCCGTAAGGTCCCTGTTCCGTACATACACTGTATATTAGTACACGCGACATATGTATGGGATCGATATTCGCGTCTGAGGAAATCAAGTAATAAATAAATTTCACATTTTATTTACAAGACACGGAAATTTCTCACTTATGATTAAGCCGGTTACTCCGTGTCATTTAAATAAAATGTGTGAAAACCACGTCAGTTTCTATAATAAAATAATTTTCAGTGCTCTTGTTAACTTTTTTGTCTGCATTATTGGTTTGCATTTGACCATAATCTTGAAGAAACAAATAGTGCAGGACGATGGAGCATACGTACGGCCTAAAGACCGGACCATCAATTACAAACAACAAACTATTGTTACAGAGCAGCGCAGAAGTTAGCAAGCAAGGTCAAATTAATGCCATGACCTTCCGCTGCAGCCCTCTGTCCTGAACAGCTTCACTAAACAGCATCTTGACTACAGTGGGATCTGTTACAACGTTTTATGGTTAGACAGATAATCTAAGATTGGGCAAAAAATAAAGATATGCCTTAGTACAATAGGCATGATTCCTAATGTTTAATTTATTACAAATAACCGGCTTAGCGATGAATATAAGTAAATACATTACACATACTGAAAAAATAATTTGAATTGTCTGATAAATCTCTGAGATATGAGTATTTAAAGTTTTAGGTGGGGATAGAGAGGGGTTGTTCTATCCCTTTCTCACAAAGCGTGTGTTAGTATAGCATTTGTATGGCGCTCCTGAGCCGTGACGTCACGGCTCAGTATAGTGCGCTCTCTGTCTAGCATGAAATTAAATTAAATTAAAATGCTTATATTTTATTTATTTTTGAACTAATTTTAATTTTGTTTTTGTTGATGTGCTCTATTTATGATCAGCTTTTTTATGAGGCAATAAAAAAATATTAGTCATCATGCCTTTTATCGTTCGTGTTCAAATGTCTCTATTTTTTATATTTTTTTAACTGTACCATTGAACAGATTAACGCAAATCTTTAAATAACCTTACTTACTATTTTTTTATGCACACTTAGAAACTTGTAGTGGCACCAATGAACTAACTAATAATCTACACGTAAAAAAGGACGACAAGATTATGTCCTGGGTGAGTTCGTCTAAAAGCATCAAGCGTAATTTAAGAATTCGCACTCGCCACGCCACATAACTCCATTGTTTGTCTGATCTGAGAGCTCAAATATTAAGTGACAGTGAGATCAAAAATGGTTAATACGTATAGCCTGGAATGGTAACTGGCTCTTAAGTGAGGCTGACCGGAATACACGGTGCTTGGCGACGGATTTTCAACTTGAAGATGGTAACTAGCCAGTTAGGCGCTAGAAAGTACGCTGCCAGACACGATTTTTATCTTTCTAGGCAAATAAAGCTCGTTGTTCATTAGTCAAATGCAAGCCTACTAATTAATAAAAAAAACAATAACAAAAATCTACTTATAATTAGAAAGCGGTCGAACAAAATTATTGATGTTGTTATCGGACGCAATTTTTTTTAATATAGTTAATTGGCTTGTGTTTGATCGCCAACTTCCAACATGTTTGTTTTATTATTATTTATTCATATCATTCGAGCTGCATAAAAACCACCGAGCCAAAGTCAATTAAATTTTTGTGGGACTACTTCGAAAGTTTTCTCTAAATAATAATAAAATAATCACATAACTTGATTTACAAATAGTGATCGTTGAACACACACAAAAAAATATAGACTGAACTGAGAACTTGAATTCCTGAAATCGGTCAAAAAGCGTGTTTATTCGTAAATTTTGGAATTGAATAGCATCAGTTTGCTTGTACGATGTCTTACTGTATCTCCACTGTGCCGCTGGTCCAAGTAGTTTGAGAACAAGTGCCATAACTCGACTGGCAGTACCTACTCCGAAACTGGGTGACGGTCTAAGCGAGATCGGCCGTCGACTCCGTGAAAAAGTTCCCTTTAAATATCCACAACTTTAGTTTAGCAACTCAAATTTAGTTTGGTAACAAACAGCAACAACAAGTCGCAACAAATCCCGGCGAAAAGTTGCGCGCGAGTCGTTTTCAAGTTCAGAGTTACAGACGCGCCTGTCTGGCGGTGGATACGTTACGATACAAGTATGTCATATGCAGTAGGTATGTGATTCATCAAATATAATATAATCATTGCATTTGCTATAGTAGTTCATTATAACAGTGTTCATTTGCAGGTGTTATAGGAATTCCCAGATAAAGTGATCTTATCAACTCCGTGGTATAGAAAGTTTTGTTTTATGTGACCTAGAAAAGTAAACTAAATTATATGACATATTTTGAATTTCATCTAAATTTAAATCAGTATACGACAGAAAAGCATATATCGCAGAACTTTCGCTGCGCGACGGACATCCGTAGCACTGCTACGAGATACGCGGTTACGGGCTACGCGGCTACGTCTCGTAGGCGGTGCAAAAGCTAGATGCTACTTGCTTTACCGTGGTGCAAGAAATCCGTAAAGAATGCTTTAACGTCCTCGATTATGACCTTAATATTTTCCGAAAGTCACATTTTTAATGGAGTTACGCATTGTCTTTTATATGTTCAAAAAAAATAAGAATAAAGGTATCAAACTAATATTTTCCTATAACGTAATTTTACTCTATGATATATTTATAAGCAATCATTGTAGTTAGAAATTTAAAATGCAAAGCATTGCTAAATAATACAAAAATTGAAAAATTACACCGAAACGAAAAAAACGACTTCTCGATTACGTAAGCATTTTTTGTGGCAAGTTACGGAGCCCCGGCACTGAAGGCAAAGTCCAAAGCAGGACTGTCACGTCAGCTCTGCGGCTTGGGCAGCGCGCATGCGTGCCACCCCTCCCACCCCAGCCCGCAACACGGAAAACTTTCTCCCAACATAGCTATATGTACGCTTACCCGTCGGCAACACTTTTTGCCCCCACCCCGGGTGGGGGAGGTAAAAGTTTTCCCAACCCGGCCCGGCTCGGTACTCCGTACACATCGCTCTTCCACTTTTTCCTGTATATTGAAATGGAGGTACGGAGAAAAGAGTAGAATTTAGAAGCTGTCGTACAAATTTTAATGAGGAGTGAGAAGGTGAACCTTTCCTGTAACGAGCACGAGGCCTTTGTATGGACATTTTAATATTATTAATATGCTTGGCGAAATTTATACTTGAAATTGCTTACATATTCAATTTCCTTAATAAGCAAACAGGTAAATATGCATATCTATTTGAAACGAGTACCTATTCAGTATGCTTTAAGTTTGGCGAGGGTCACGTCGAACTCTGTTAAGTTTCAATTGATGATACCTAGGTGGATAAATTATAGTTTCAATACTTTTCATTTATCCCTTAGATCAGAAAAATAAGGGAGATAAAAATGATAACGTATTTGGCCTAAATCAGGCTTGATAGTTTTAGTTGAACTCACTCTGTAGACGGCTTGCCCACCCTTTATTGGCATGTGGACTATTAGTTTATTGGTATCGCTGCAAGTCTCTTAGTGTGCGTGAAAACGTTAGTAAGTGTTCCGTACTTACAGTTTTTACATTAAGCGGTTTCTCGGTATATTAAACAGGTAGGTAACAGATAATTTTACCAAAGCATATCTCCCTTGTTTGTCTGTTCAGACATTTATCCATAGTATCTACTGTAGTTATCCACAGTAGAGTTGGTGCATTATGGATGGTCGGTGTCCGGCGGTGGTCAACACCTAGTTAGCGATGATCACAATTAGGTGAACCGCCACTTCATCACGCCGCCACTTCTCTACGATAACAAGACGCTCTGAATGATTAATAACTAGAATCGCGGTTTGTTTGCATTTGGACCGTCCGCTCCGGGGCGTAACAAACTTATGAATAATGTGCTGCATAAGTTCAAGCCTGACTTAAGGATGAATCGATTTTCTCGGGAGCCTTCGTCACACGGCCCACTATCCACCATCGCCGGTTTAATTGCATGGGTTATTCAAACATTTCTGGGAGCCGTCAACGGAGGCATATTTGAGGTCTGTTAAGGGTACATTCATCACCGGCCGGGTAGTTAGTGCAGCCTGACCCCACGTTATCTAGCGCGAGCAGTGACGCCGGTCCTACCGGTGACTGATGACTCGCCTTAATTAAATTTCCGTAACTATTAAAAAAGTTAGGAGATCGCATCATCGTTAATGGAGCGTCGGTTGCGATATGCTGAGTGCTAATTCTGAAAAGACTATTACTAATGTCGTTGCGTATTCTGTCCACCTGAAACCGCCGAGTAACTCTGACGTCGGGCGCATCTAAAATGCAAGCTATAAAGACAAGCGGCACGTCCACATGTCGGAGTAAAGCCAGTCCAGTTTCTGATATGTGCGAACCAAAGACTGGGATCCGTTCCCGAATTAGAGTTGGATTTTGCAGCAGTGGCTGTAAATAAACAACCGTTATGTATGGCACTGTTCAAATTAACTATTAAACTTTCGCTATTTGAACACTGTTTATCGGAACTTATCGCGCGTTTTTTTAATAATGGGCTCGTATTGGCTGCCAGCTCACCTGATGTTAAGCGACGATGCGGTCTATGATAGAGCAGGCAATGAAAATGGAGTAGAAGGTACCTATTTAGGTGAAAATAGATACCTTGCGCTCGTTGTCTATACTAATATTATAAAGAGCAAAGATTTGATTGTTTGTTTGTTTGTTTGCATGGAATAGGCTCCGAAACTACTCTAAAAAATACTAGGGATCCTTACTAAAACTCCAATAATGTAACCCAAAGTGTAAAAAAACAAGATTTATAATTTCAACTTTGCGTTTTTGACTGTTCTAAGACAGGACAACGTCTGTCAGGTCAGCTAGTCTATACTAATATTATAAAGAGGAAAGATTTGATTGCTTGTTTGTTTGTTTGTTTGCATGGAATAGGCTCCGAAACTACTGAACCGATTTGAAAAATTCTTTCACTGTTGGATAGCTACACTATCTCCGGATGACATAGGCTATAATCTATACCCGTGCGAAGCTGGGGCGGACCGCTAGTCCATTATAAAATGGTCGAAACGTTGAGCGAATGGTACATTTTTACCAAAACAAAGTAACGCGCGATAAGTCTCGATAAAAATTTAAAACAGGTGCTGTATACGAAAATTTAATGAAATGATTACAAAATCTGTGAGCAATTTTTTTTGGTTGAATCTGCTAATGCCTTGACAGAATGGGGTACAAGATAATTTCTTTGACAACTATTTATATGCAACAGATTATTTATTACTATACTTATTAAATTTAGTAGTCTATAATATCACTGCTAAAATAAAATAGTTCTACAGGATTAATTAGTGTAAAATACGTTAAAAAAAAATCATTCGAATCCTTTTAAACAAATATCATTTAAAAGTTACAGCAGTTGGATTTCCAAAATATAAAGCCGCGCCGAACTTTGCTTTCAATCGAATAGAGTAAAACCCATTTTAATAGATGGAATTGGAAGTTTCAATGAAATATCTCCAATTTATACCTATTTTCAATTCCATTTATTTTTAATTAATTGACTTCAAAGTCAGAACGTAAATTTTTTATGGACTGATATTTTACGTAGGTTAGTCTAGATTGTTCGAATGTAATGGAATTTTAGACGGGACGTGTTTTCGCAGAATTGAAAATGGTTATTGAAAGGTACAATGCTCAACTTTTTGATACATCAGATAGGCAATTGTTTAATAAAAAATACGGAAAACTGACTAACATCGTCTAAAATTAATTAAACAAACGAGAAGTGATCCGATTACTACATCTATCCGATGCAATAAAATTATATTTTTACGTTAAGGCTATTTTGAAACCAAAACGGTGCAAAGATTTTAGAATAGAGCCCCAAGCACAGCGAGGTATTCTAAGGTATAATCCTGAGCACAGTGAAGTAAAATAAAATAAAAAAGCGACCTACAAATCAAATCAGTTTGGGGATAACTGGTCTAAAATTCAGGTGCTAAATTTGTCCCACGCATATATGCATACTAACAGGGCAATTTTAATGAAAGTTTATTAAAAAAACTTTCTAACTATAAGAAGAATGAGTGTCACAACTTGGGTGAAATGTCAGAGCACATCATTTGTCAGTCGTCAAAAATAAATAAAACAAAAGAACATCTAACGATTCAGTGCAAGACGTGGCCATAACTCAGGCGCCGTCCAGATTTATCGGAGCCATTGACAAAGTGGCAAAATGGCCCATTAGAAATTAGGAGTTCGTAGCGAACGCGCCAAGGAAAAATGTACGGCGATATTTCCCCTGTGTAACCAAAATTGTTTGCTATAAATAATGTCCAAGTGCTCTTGAGAAAGTGCGGGAGTATTAAACAAGTTCTTTTGAAGCTTTGAATTTTAAGCGGGAGGTTTGCAAGGAAATAGATACTTTGAGGAGTTTTTTTGGTTGCATGTGTACTTTAGACCTATCTTTAGGATTCCGTACCCAAATGGTTAAAACGGGACTCTATTACTAAGCCTAAGGTGTCTGTCTGTCTGTCCGTCTGGCCGTCAGTTCTACCTTTAAATGACCATATCTTTTGAACCTTAATAAGTGCCCAGTTGAAATTTTCACAGAACATGTAATGGATGTTACGGCTGATTAACGAAGAAATAATAAAAAAGTTAAAAGGCAAAAACTATAGGGCATAAACATACGTATTTTATATGTATTTTTGTAATTACTCTAATGTAAAAATTGTAATACGTGCAAGCGTCAAACTTGGCATGATTATAGTACACACTTTAAAATATAACAACAAATAATAAATAATGGCCAAGTAAGACAAATTTCTGTTCATTACCAAGCTATAACTGGTAATTCGGTTACTTGGATTACCTTATCATTTCTTTCACTGCATCGAAAATCCATATAATATTACAAATTTTTAAATTGGTCTGTTAAATTGATAACTATTGCATTTTGTGGAACGTACGTTTTGTGTGTATTGTTTTTGTGGTACGGAACCCTCAGTACGCGAGCCCAACTCCCACTTGGCCGGTTTTATTTATTTCGCTAATATACGGAAATTTTGACAACATTGTATGATAATAAAAACCTAAGCAAATAAACAGTAAATAATAATTCAATCCACATTAGAATAATAAAAGCCCAATAAAAACTAAACTGAGCTCGATAATCGAACACAATAATCGTTATAATCGAATCGGGGAAGCTAATTCTAGGAATGTCTTTAGTAAATCTTACGACATGTTTATTGTCGAAGCAGATGCTGACGCAAATAACAACTGACCCATCATTTTCTTCAATATGTTCAAAGATCCCACTACATCATTACTGGAATGCTGGATAAGTTTTACGAGGTTATGGTACTCGTATAGCTATATATTGCAGTTTCAAAAATAAATATTATTCAATAACTTGAATGTACAAAACTATTTGCAACGTCAAATAATTGTGTTATATACGAACACACTGCGAAGTGCACCCTATTTTCGACGTCGGTAGTATTTTGAGACAAGCTCTAATAAAAACTCGTCTAATGACCCGAGAACTCGCCGGATTGGAGGCAGGATTGTCTCACTATTCATATATGGGTCAATAAAATTTTATGTAAGTTAAACTTTGTTAAACGGTTCGCATCTTGCCAAGGAATTACACGATGCAGAAGATATTATCATTCCTTTTACCGAATTCATATTACAGGAAAATAACTATGTATCAATGCAAAAATTACATATCACAAGAAAAGAAAATGAATGTGGTCGATTTTTATTTTACTAGCTTGAAAATAATAAAAAAAACGTGCTTAAATTATACTCCTTAACTTCATTGTTTTTTTTTTGTTCTATATCTGGATGTTAATATCTATTTAAGTATGTATTTAAAAATATATTATGTGTGTACGTATATCAGTCTCTGGCAGCCATATCACAAGCTTTGCTTAGTTTGGGGTCAGATAACCGAGTGTGCAAAAATGTCCCGAATATTTATTTATTTATAGTAACACTTCAAAATTTGTTGTTTACTATAAAAGCTTAAAATACATTATGATAAAAATGCAAACACATTGAACAAGGTTCTCAGTAAAAAGATTATCTGGTAAGAACGGAAAGAGTAAACAGATTATAAAAAAGACATTCAGGATCCCCATCCCATCCCTTCAGGCCAACTTGTATTCATTGAGTTGTATCGTTTGTCGGAAAATGTATTTTCTACGTTGTTTGGTTTTTAAAACCATCAAGATATGTTTAAAAAGTAAATTAAAAAAAAAAGTAAATTAAAAAAATAAAAATAAAAAAACTACAATAGTACAGTAGTAGTATAGTATATACTATATAACAGTTTGTTTTCAAAATAAAACTTTAATGCTAATAAATTATCAATATTAAAAACCGACTTAAAACTTACCACCCTTTAGTTTTTACTTTTAGACTTTATTATTATTTCTTAGTTTAACAGCTTTAACATTACATATTCTGTGAAAATTTCAATTGGCTATCTAATACGGTTCGATCATCATCATCATCATCAGCCAGAAGACGTCCACTGCTGAACATAGGCCTCCCCCTTTAACCTCCACACTGAACGACAGCCTGCCTTTTGCATCCACTGGATGCCCGCGACTCTCAAAATGTCGTCGGTCCATCTAGGTCCTACCTACGCTGCATCTTCCGGTTCGTGGTCTCCACTCAAGAACCTTTTTCCCCCATCGGTCATCGGTTCTCCGAGCGACCTGGCCTGCCCATTGCCACTTCAACTTGCAAATTTTAACAGCTATGTCGGTGACTTTGGTTCTTTGGCGAATATCCACGTTTCGGATTCTATCGCGCAAAGAAACTCCGAGCATAGCTCTCTCCATTGCCTGCTGTGTGACTCTGAGTTTTTCCAAAAGGCCAACAGTTAAGGACCACGTCTCAGTACCAAATGTACGATTATATACGGTTTGATACAACTACATTATCTTCGGCTGTATCCAGCAGTTAAAACGTAGGATGGACAGACGGACGGACAGACTGACAGACAGATGGATAGATGAACAGACAGACAGCGTAGGCTAAGTAATAGGGTCCCGTTTTCACTCTTTGGATACGGAACCCTTATAACCACAGCTAAAGTCAAAGAAATTTTTGTGGGACCACCTCGACAGCTTCCTTACAATAAAAATGATTCCGTAAATCAGTTCACAAATGCCAGAATAATCGATGTAATTTTTTTTAACTGACTGAGTCGAGAACATCCTACCCATGAAGTTGGAAAAAAACAAAAAATTATAATTTGAGTACATGGTGTTTTTTTGTAAAATACCTTGACTTTGATAGTAGTGAGTCGTTAAACATTTATAAAAAAAAAAAACACTACAACTTATAAGCTATTGCCGAAGAAGTTCAATTTTAGAAACAGCTACACATAATCGAACAGTTCGATCTGTTTTATTACATTACAAACATAATATAAACACTACTCTAAAACTGACTTTCTTTGTATCTAACGTCAAAAAATAAACAAAAACCATTGGAATTATCTTCCAACTACCTATCGCTACCTCGGAAGGTCCCTTGAAACACAGTTTTCCCTTTAAACCTTCTTTTTTGTTTCTCACTATCTGTATTCGGTCCCGCGGGTGCAATGCGTTGGTGTCTCGTTGTTCTTACTTGTCTTTCTGTATATCTATAACAATAGTAGCTAAGCTTTGACGGTTTTAATTTTTTTTTTAGAGGCGTTCAGCCTAACAAAAGCTACTTGCAATTTTACCAGCCTACTAATTAATGCAAAAGAGAGTTTGCCGTGATTGCTGAAGCATTAAGACTTATCTTAGAATGACTAATCAAATAAAATATAATTGTAATTTTAAACTTAACTAAAGACTAGCAGGAGGCGAACTGCTTATGGCAGAAATAAATTAACAAATCCCCTGAACAGGGGCTTACGGCTAACTCTTAACGCGGGCTCGAACTAGCGCTGATTGCAGTTTGGAAAATCACGCGAACGTGAACATAAATGCGCCAAGATACGATTTGCGGTCGCGAAAATTTTCCTATCACCTATACAGAATAGCTTAAAACAAGTATCCGTATGACCCCACGGCTTATCTCGACACCAAGGAAATAAACATGCAAAATTATTTCGAAGATAAAGTATTGTTAGAAATAAATCAACTTATGTACGAATATTATTCATTCGCTTTCACGCAACTTTACGTTCTTCTGAGCTTAAGCACATACCTTAAAACCAAGGTACTGTTCTACACAGGATTTGTACCGAAATTGTACCCCCTGCCCCTGTGTTCCCCCGCCTCTCCGTGCGTGTCGGTAAAAAATAATTGCTACCGTCACCCGAATTACATTACTACGATTCTTGGAACTGGTTCTATATAAATATGTTTTTTATGGTTTTAATTCTCGAATGTTTTATGAAAGAGTAATTTCACAACAGTGATTACAACAGACAGGGTTCGGTCACATACAAAGACTCCCAGATGACCATATGGTGTAGCTTGCTAGAAAAAAACAGAAAACGTACTCGTGGTCGACTACCCGCCACTTGGTGGACGATGGTTAAGAAAGACCTCAAAGAAGCTAAAATAACACCTGCCTTAGCACTAAATCGTGCTCAATGAAGGAATAGGACAAGGAAGGCCGACCTCAAGTAAATGGTCTAGTAAGAAGAAGAAGATTACAACAGACGCACAGTTTAAAAGCTTCCTAGTTTTATTCTGCAACAAGATATTCTAGTATTGTATTTCTGCGACGATACGAAGCACTGGGCTACGATATTAACATCTTCGGGCAAAGTTCTCAATAGTTAATCTTCGTTCATTCTCGATTTGCTCCGAGTACTATCGACTGCTCACAATAGATGCACTCAACTGCTCTACCGACTACGTGCATCTCTACGGTCTCTAGCCTGCTCTAGCGACACTAATATTTTATATCTCAGACACCGGACAGTATTATATAATGTCTGGGGAATGTCTTTTGATTAGATCGGTCAGTTTGAGTTGAGAGTATGGTACTTGCAGAGAATATAATATTTAAGGCCAAACTTTTTCTTTTAAACAAAGTGCCTATTAGGAAGGTTTTTTATAGTTGACAGTCTAGGCGTTTGACCATAGCTCATCTGACTTTAAGTGACGGTTTGGTCGAAGACAGTAAAGGAAATTGGAAATTCTTGGGTGATGACTTATGGACCTTATGGTTATGAGACGAGGTCCTTAAATGTTAGCCGTTTGGAAAAACTCAGAGTCACACAATGGGCAATGGAGAGAGCTATGCTAGGAGTTTCTTTGCACGATATAATCCTGAACGTACTACGTGGATATTCACCAAAGAACCAGACATAACTACCAAAATTTTTAAACGGCAATGAGCTGGCCATATCGCTCGATGAAGCAATAACCGATGGGGAAGAAAGGTTCTTGAGTGGAGACTACTTACCAGAAGATGTAGGTAGGCGTTGGTAGACCTCCCAACTAGATGAACCGACGACATAGTGAGACTCGCGGGCAGTGGATGCAGATGGCAGGCTGTCGTTCAGTGTGAAGGTAAGGGGTCTATGTTCAGTAGTGGACGTCTTCTGGCTGATGATGATGAAGATGGGTGATGAAAAATTCGCAGATAATATGCTATATGAGTTTCCCACATATGTGTCATGATTCGGAATAAGCCTAAAAATAAATCAATCAACCTGAAACAAAAATGCGTCTCCATTATCTTACAAAGTTTCCAACAAATAAGCCAAGAGCACACGTGAGGGTTCCATTCAACAAGTCAAGCCACATTGTGTGAAACTCGATCAATCATAATCACTGACGCTTTCACCTCGACTAATGGGCCACAAAATGGTGGAATGCGTTTAAAATCTGCGAATACGTTCGAGACCATTCGGAGGTAACCGTTCGGAAATGGCACAAAGCGCTGGCTGCCGGCTGATCCATCATGTGTCAGGGTTCCGTATAGCAGTAACGCAGTGGGTAACTTGTCAGTGCCGTGCCACAATATGGTTTTAGAACGGACGTGCCCCAATTTGTTTTCCATAGTGTGTGAAATGTAGTAAATTTTCTGAGCCTTTTGAACGCATAGCGATAGTGTGAGAACGCAGTTTGTGCATATTCTGGATAAGTGGATGGCTAGCACTGTTTGATCTGATCGATTGTTTCTGCTACGTGCCTGTAAGTTGTTATAAGGAATACCATTTGGTTTTTCCTCCAAAATATGATCTCAATGGTTTCAAACGAAGGGCTTCTTCTTTCTTTGAAGACTATATGTCTTCAAAGATAGGCAATACACCGCCAATGCCCCGGGTATTGTAGGTGTCCTTGTCCTGCGGTGACCACTTATCATAAGGGGTATGTCTCTTGTCTTGAATTAAATTAAAATAAAATAGTGGTTTAGGAGATGTGTATGTTCAAAGAAACAAACGTGAAATTTGTAGTGTCATAGTTTTAGCATAGTTGGCGTACTAAAACGTATATTTCAAGAAACATTTAAAATTTACTTAAACTTTAGGAATTGTGCTACTAAACTGTATTAGGTATTCTATCATTTCTAAAATAATACAGAGCATACAGAAACGATTATTTTGTGTCAATGAAATTTAAAACAATGCAATGATTATTATTATTTTTTCTTTAAGTAGGTAAATTGTCACAATAATGAGTCAGTCAATAATAATAATTAGTGTAAACGATTAGTAGACCACAAATATAAAAATGATTCTATAGATATATGATTATCGAGACTTTAGTTACCTACTTACTTGAGCAACACATGCTTATAACAAAATAACTAAAAAGAACCCACCTCCAAAGAATTTCAATATCATCATCTCTTCTCTTCATGTGCCTGCAAATCAGCGCGACCCGCCCATCCATTGTACGCTTTGTTATTTTAATTTTTTCCCGTCGAGGAATGTCTTTGAAACAGTTCAAATGACGCGTGTAATATCAAGGTTTGCTTTCGTTTGATGTAAGAGCGGAAAGATTACGGTATTTGCGGATGAGAACTCGTATTTTTCACTCAAATGAAAGGGAATGGAAGCGTCGATACTTGGATCCTTTTTGCGGTGTGCCGACTCTGTTTGCTGGTTTTTTGATGTGGCCACTTTAATGTTTATAAATAACCGAATAATGCCGAGTACTGAGTGGTTTCGTCCAATGGTTTTGTTGCTTTTGTGTTAAAAGTTTGTGCAAGGGCGACGGTAAGTTGGGTTTGAGAGTGCTTAGTGATCGTCTGGAAAGCTTGTGAAACACAACGAATAAATGTATAAAAATATTCTAGCCAATAAATATTATGAGAAAAAACGTGTATCAATCGTTTTGTATAGTAATATGTATCAATAGTTTTTATTATTTTTCTAGGGAGGATTTTGGCGTCACACATGTGCATTTGCCAATGTCAAGTATTTAAATATCTTCAAGTTTTATACCGTCTAAGTCTCATCCAGTGTCAAGCAAAGTCATGGCCAAGGCAAAGTCATGCCATAGTAAAATGGTGGCTTAACACAGTTAGAGGTTTCTATGGAATTTCAGAAATAACACGAACAGACAAGTTTTGTATCATTATATCACTTGCCTACACATAAGCACACACTAAATCCATAATTATCCAACATTATTACACACTAAGAGTCGAAAATACACAAGTTTAGGAAAATAATCCAACGAGGCGACATGTTTTTTTTCACGTCAGCGTCAAAACTCCATTTCTTCTCAATTCTATATAGCTGTAAGGAAGTATACAAATCATTATATTCATTACTCATTACATTTTAAGTAAGAAGAAATTCGGTTTACTTTGAAACTAAGCGTTTGTTTGGTTTCAACGTTAACAAATTAAAATACAACTTTCGACGTATATTTGTCACCAAATCTGAAGCAGAAGCGCCTTAAAATCAAATAACGCCAAGTTAGAAACACAATATGCGAGGCGCGTTATGTCCAAGACAGTTAGCCGCGGTCTGTCCACGCCAATACACTGGACGCTGAGCAGAAAATTCCACCCGAAGTTTTGATTGTCCGCAGCAGATGGCATTCTTGCTCAACATTCCACGGATCTGTTGAGAATACCACGTTTTATTGTGTTCATATCGTCCAAGTTTATACTGGACTCGCAAACTGTCATTTGTTAGATGCATACGCGCGCTGATGAGGTTTTTCATCAAAGTTTATAGATGTTGATGGATTTTGTGTAATACAAGTTCAACATTTTTTTTATTGTTAATCAACTATACGATTTACTAAAATATATCATCAAAAAACCACAGAAGGTTTGTCTTGGCACACAGATTCTTCCCGCACTGACATACAATACGTAGATACCTAGGCTGAAATAAAGAATAAAATAAAAATAATTGATGCAGATCTTGTACAAAGTAAATCTATAATAATTTAAATTCTACCCAGATTATTCTATTCTATTGAACATAGTAAAACAAATCTGGGTTAAATTTATAAGAAAGTTACCATTTTTAACTTTTAATTACTTATGTTTCTATCGTACTTAACTGATTTAAATCACCTGTCATGTAAATGGATAAAGATCCAACTACAAAGTTATTTTCCAAAGTAAAATTAAATATCGTTGTTGTTACGTAATATAAATATGCTACATGTTTCGTACACAACAATTACAACAATCAAGAAACGCTCTTCCAAAATTAAATTAAGCGAGAAAACTACACGCCAATTTCCATATCCTTAACGTAAACAAAAGCGGGTAATGCGACTTCCGACCCTTGGTCATTTTTATCCCTTCACTAATTGTAATTTCATTGATAACACAGTTTACAGTTTGACCGGTCCATTAGTGCGAAACAAGGTGGCGTCCGTTGGGGGCCCTCGTATTTATAACCTTTAGTATAGTTGCGGCAATAATTTCATTAGCGGGGCACAACTAGAGGCCGGACAAGACAAATGGTGGCCATTAGAGGCCTAACGACGGGCCTCGTCAGCCCCCGCAAACTTTTAACGACGAGAATCAAAGTAAATACGCGGCTATCTTGCCGATTCGGCGATCATAACTCTAGAAGGGTTGTTAATAGGACGCCAGTCGGCAGGTAGTGCTAATCAATGCGTGCGATGGGTAAGTGACCATTAGCTCGCCCCTACCTGCTGCTTTGAGGATTTGGGATTTGATGTTATCTTTGCTTAATCAGACGCATGAAATGTTATTAAAATGTATAAGCCAGTAGCTACAAAGTAGCTTTGGACGAGCCCTGGTAAGCTCGCTTAGATGTTGGTTTATATAGGTATCTATACAACATACAAATTTCAAACTTATTTAATTTAATGAACCACATTTTGTTATTTTTGAGATTGTCAATAATAAATAAAATATAAGTAGAGCGACAAACAAGCATACGGTTCGCCTGATGGTAAGCAGGAACCGCCGCCTATGGACACCTGCAACACTAGCTGTGTTGACGGTGCTTTGATTATAATTAGTTATTCCATGTCAAAAGTAATAGTTTCTGTGCAGTATATTTTATACAACACATTTGCTCAAAAAGTGCACTTACGAAGCCTGTATACATCGTTCGAAAGTTAAACATTACGGATCATACAACGGAGCGTGCGAAAATGAATTTGTCCGCACGCTCAGATGTATAGCACCGTGCGTGTACTTTACGGTATTTTTTTAATTTCCATCATAATTACATAAGAATTCCACAAAAGAGTTTCATATTACAAGAATAAATAAGCTGAATGATCAAACCTCCTTGGAAGCGCTTTTGCTCAATACGTTTGTCTCAGTTTAATACTAAAGAGAAAATGAGACGAAATATGTAGTTCTAATATTCACCACGTGATAGTGGCGCTATTTGCATGTTCGCGCCATTTTCTTATTATATTATAGAAACTATTGTTGTGACTGATATTAAGTTATAAACAAAATAATAAAATTGTTTCATTTGTAGCCTTTTTTTCTCGCAAATGTGTTGTAAAACGTTGTATGGCACACGTGCGGATTGGTTATTACAAACTCGTGACTATGGTAAGCCCTCGACTTCGTCTCGGGCTTACATTCGTCTACTCGTTTGTAATAACCAACCTACCGCACTTGTATCATAAATAACTATTAAGTTATATGATCATTTACGGGATATTTAATCTTCCCGTGAACATGGTGCATGTAACTGCGCCGAAATATCGGGAGCTCATTCCACAACTTTACCACGGTAAATATCCCGTAAATAAATCATATTACTTTAGTGAACAACCGTGATAGTTTAGAACAGTATATAGTTTTTTATTATTATTGAAGATACTATTTCCTTATTTCCACACGCGTGTAGGATGTTTTAATAAGCTTTTGTTTGATCTGCCCAACAGGCAAGCACTGTTCTGTACTGGTACTTGTTAGTGCTGTACTGTAGTAATGTATACAAGTATGTGTGGAATAAATCTAGCAACTGAATTTTAGACCAGTTATCCTCAACCGATTGAGCTGAAATTTTGTACACTTGTTTAGTTTGGATGACAATGTATAGTTAGCCAAGTGAAATCATTCTAAATCTAATATGGCGGAATCTAAATAAATAAATATTCGGGACATTTTTGCACACACGATCATCTTCTAACTAAGCAAATCTTGTGAATTGGCTGCCAGAGACTGATATACATACATATATATTTTTAAATACATACTTAAATATATATTATGTAAAAGATGGCAGACCAGTTATTTTTATGCATAATATCCATTATATGGGCATCAAATGAAAGGGTTTGCTGATTAGCTGAAAAGAATACGAAAAAGCTTGTTATTAAAAAATTTTTTTTTAAATAGAGTATTTTTTATGATTATATTTGAATACACTTCTCCCTTGATTTCACACATGTAGGTTTTTTTACAATATCATTTCAATTTAAACCACCTACACTTCGTCCACAGACAAAGCAGAAGTAAAAACATCATAACTCCACATTCTCTCAGAGCACCACTCGTCCCCGGAGATTCGACCAAGGCGAGCAAATCAGACGAGCATTCTCCGCTTATTCCGCCACACTCGTACGTTATTGTGCCCGACTCGCCGGTCATTAAGGCCCATTCGTGGTGCCCAACTTCTTCTACACCCTAATGTGGAGATAAGAATACGATGTGGCAACAAAACTAGCTGAACTTAGCAATTGCGTTCGATTTTAGCGTGCTTTTGTTTGTGTCCAGACATAATCTTCGTTTTAAGCTATCTTATTATTAAACCGTCCATATAAAACATTATGGAGTTTAGTGGTTACAAACTCCTTAACAACTGCTTAGTCATCATCAAAATCAGTCTATTTTAGTTCACTGCTGACATTGGTCTCTTCCAAGGCACGTCACTCAGCCCAATCTTCGACTTTTCACTTCCAGCCGCTGCCAGCTTTCTTATGTATATCGTTTCTTTTTACGCTAAATTTTCTGATTTGTTGGTCTTCGCTTTAGAACAAGTCTACCCAATGGTTACCTATAGGTTCTGCAACATTCATGACTGGTCCACTGCCACTTCAGCTTGCTAATACTCTGAGCTATATTGGGCTGACGGTGAATTTGGTTTTCTGCCGAATAACTTCGCTCCATATACGATCCCTCAGAGAAACCCTAAACATAGGTAGTTCTATAGCTTTGATGGTTGTCTTTTGTTAGTTGACGTGCTCTTTTTTGCCGCCAGCATTCCGGGTAAGTTGTACTGGGCTTGAGCATTTGGATTTTCTTAGACCTTCAACGTTTTATGGGCAGTCTGTTTTTTTGTGTTATTATTAGCTTGTATTTTGTTCAGTTCATAAAGTAAAAAGCCATTTAAAATATACATATATACATGCGTCTTCAAATCTTAACTGTTCATTAACAGGTTCGGCGACCCCAGAAAACTTTAATATATAAAAGCATTCTCATATCAAGAAAATAACAAGACGCTCACCCTCGTTGACTTCTGACACGTAAGATCAGCTAATACACAAAATAAGGCTTATCGAAAGGCGCGTACACACGTAATCCGTAATGTCGCGTCCGATGCGTCAGTCGGGCCTGACGGAGGCTTGATGGCGGGCCTGATGCCGGGCTCATTACGCTCATTACCTTGACGAGTGTACGGGGGGGCCTAACGTGAGCCGATCTATCGGTAGATTAGTTTATGACATGTATTGAGTCGGAGTTTATGTACATGCTTGCTGGTGTAGGCAAAAAGAAGAAACTTGAGTTTACCTATAATACAATGTTCATTTCCCATGATACTTTCGTACGAAATATCATTCGAGTGATTCGGAGACCTATACCCAAGTAGACGCCACAAGTTTACTTACCTTGCATGTCATATTTCTAACACATTTATGATTAATCGTCATAATTGAGGCCGGCTAAAATCAGTCTGCTCAATCAGTGCCGCGACAACACGCGTTTAAAACAAAAATGGGTAATTGTGCAATACTGGGTTGTAAGAATACCACAAATAGAGTTGGCCGACAGAATAAATATATTTCTTTTAACAGGTAAGTACTTTTAGGTACGAAAACTTTGACACGCTTAGTTTTTTTACCCTTGTGAAGTCTACTTAGATATAGATCTGTGGAGTGATTTAAAAATAGAGTCCCAGTTTGCTAGGTAAGTACACGAAATAAGATGAGTGGGGAATGTTCCTGAAATTACCACAAGTGTCCGCCTTGGTACGAATTATGGCAACTTGTTTGTACAGCAGCAATATTGTTGATGAGCTGTATGATACAGGGTGCGTGTAATTGGTAAGAAACAAAAAACAATTAAGCCTGTGTGTGTGTCCACACACACAGTGGGTTTGTGGTCTCCATTCAAGCTCGGCCCCATCGGCGATCTGTTCACTAAATATTCACCTATTATACTAAAAACAGTCGAAGGTCTAAAGACAATCTGAATGCCCACTACCATATTTGGTAGCGTACTCAGCATACTGGTGGCATTACCACACTGAATAGCAATGCTTACAATACATGTTGTATCAGAAATTGAAGTATCTCCATCTTAAGATCAATAGGTGTAAACAAAAAGTTATTTAACTTTTGTTTCACTATCTGAACACACGATAAAATCTTGGTGTCTAAACTATAAATGTATTTATTTCGCGTTTCTCTAACTGACTACATGATCAAATCAATGTGATGTGGTGACGAAGACTAGTTGTTGTCCCACATTCATCTATATCGAATGGAGATTGTGGAGTCTGATTCTTGATACATCCTGTATAGAAGTAATTCATATCGCACATATTACTACAAGCCGGAGCATATTAAGTTAATGAGACACGTCACTCGGTGCAGCGTTACAAAGGGAGAGATATTGGACGGATGAGTTCTACGCAACGGTTGCAGAATACGAATTTATCGTTTCATTACCACGGGATTTTGGCGATTATTTGACGCAAAACATAACATCTGCAGCCTTTTTGTTTACATAGTTCTTAAAAAGTGTTTCACAGGTTTTTTTTATGCTGATTTATTTTTGATAGGAAATTCAGTAGAGATTTGTCTATGAAACTATTTCGAAGATTAACTTACGCAGAGTAACACCCGATTCAATCAATTATAGTTCTTAAAATATATTGGGCTACTTTTTAAGCAAACAAAAGTTAATTCAAATAAGCTGCGCATAAATTGTATACTTGATTTGTTGCAGGCGAATGAATGGTGACCAGAATATACTGGCACTTGCTTTGGCGAAAAACTATGCATTGCCTTTCAGTGTGGCAACACTGCCAGCTTTCTAGCCACTTTTCCTTCGGTACTAGGTGATTTTAGATCCGTTTTTTTTTTCTAGAATTATTTTAAGTAGTTTTAGGTTTTAATTTTAGCTGTTTGTTATCCAAAATGTATATTATTAATATTAAAACAGGAATAAATTTTTTCGTGTTTTCTATCATAACATATTCACGTTCAAATATCTTATTAAAAGGTAAATTCGTTGTGATAAAAACGTAAAAATAAACGGTTTTATATCATTAACAACTCACAGTATCACCGGGCCGGAAGCAAGAGGGGGAATGGAACACACGGGGCAGCTACTTTTTATTAATTTACGAAATAAAGTTATAATCTTGTTAGCGCGCCTCCATTGTGACGCGTTACCTGGACGTTCTAATAGGATCAACTTATTAAACACTAAGTAGGTATGCAACATCAAAAGCATTTCCATTTCACTGAAAGAATGGCGCTTTGTTAAGAGGATTTCTATTTGAACAATTTTTTTCTTGTACAATGAAAATATGAAATATTTCGCTTTATTAAAACCAGTGAGGTATATCAAAGTGGAACAATAAACATGATTACATCGTTTAGCTGAAACGGCTAAGGGCAAAATATTTGAGATCCATTTACCAAGGATATTAGCCGTTAAAGAGGTGCTTGAAAGGCAATGGAGCTTTACCTTCGGACCCTTTGGGAGGCGTTTTCTCAAGGAGCCGAGGTGTTGTGCCCGTCCTAAATGCGATCTAATTACGGAATAGTTTCACTTCTTGATTTATAGAGTAAGTTTACCCGGGCCGGCTCGCACATGCGGCTCTGCGTTACACCATTCACATATTAAAATCCTTTTGCTAACGTAGTCAATAAATTATTTCGCAATTATTGCACATTGAAATTAAACACTTTTAACGGTTGTTATGTTTTATTAAACATATTTAGGTAAAACCGAGCTTTTCAGTCGATGTTTCGACCATGTTACAATGACCGTGGTCACAAGCCGACTGAAAACTGCACCAATGCGCGATGAGTCCCGATAAACATTTAAATCATATTGTGTTCAAGCCACAAAAGTTCAGTTATTTAAACTTATTTACATCCTACAAATTAAAATTTTGTACAAAATTAACTTTCTGAAATATGATTTCACTGCGTATGAGAAAAAAGTTTTTTTTTTTTTTTTTTTTTTTTTAAATATTATTATCCTTTTAGTTTATTTATGTAGACTAATTTCCAAATATGTTTGATCATGAATAAAAACATTTGCTATTACACGTTAACTCAAATAGATTCAAAACAAATTTGTAATCTGAAATCAATACATTATCAATTCAAAGCTAAGACTGTTCATACAAGGGGTGCTCGGAGGTGTTAAAGGAAAGTCGGGACAATCTCTGAAGCATTATCGGATTCCACGGGCGTCGACCCAGAATGGATGTCCTGACCGCCACCGGCTTACACTGCGGGCCCAGTGCTTTGTACCAAATCACTTCGCGTAGATTTATTGCCAAGTCCCACTTGTTTGGAGTAGCCAGAATATTGTCAGAAATAGGATATTGGTATTGGGTATAAAATATTGGTGTTGAATAAATCATTAAGTATCTCACTAATCACGCTAACATTATAAGAGCAAAAGTTTGTATATAAGTGTGCATGTTTGTTCCCACTCAACGCAGTAACAGCTGAACAGATTTGAATAAAATTTGGCATCAAAGTAGCTGGTAGCCACACTTTCTATCCCGAAAAACTTTAACTTAAAAAAGACGGAGGTTCTCAATTCAAGCCCTACTTTTTTGACAAAAAGTACAATAATTTACGATCCTTTTTTATCAGGTGGTTTGTTGGTTGGTAAACACAAACTAAATTTTATCTCAATTAAAATATCAATGATGCCAATAATTAAAACTGGGACTGTCCCACTAAAACAGGACACATGCTCGTCTTACTTACCCCACCCTCCCTCGTATAAATTGTGGAATAAGTGTTGCCATATTTACTAGTGACGTATTGCTAATCGGGGCCGCCTTCTGCGCTTGTCGCGAGTAGTAATTATGTATTAATCTGCTGTCCGGTGACGAATCTGAATAATTTATACTGGCAATTTATTGCTCCGAGGTTCTCGGGTTATATGAGAGATGAAGACATGTAATTACTAATATACAGATTACTTACAGCAAAATAGGTATTGGGACATGTAAATATGCATTGCGTTTTGAGTTATTAGGAAAACTTTTTTTGCGAGTCGTAAGATTCAGTCAGATTACAAATTTAATACATTCATGTCATATGATATGTATGTCCATTTCGATTGATTAATTTCCTCAAATGTAGTTCAAATATCAAGTTAATTAATCAGATCTTTGTATACAATATTTATGGCTCAGGTAAATAAGATGGGACATCTAAAAGCTTCATTTGCAAATCACATCCAATCAATTGACGGACCGAGTGACCGCTGGTCCGTGTGACCGGTCAGAGTGACCGCGAGTCCAAGTGACCGGCCTGTCAGACCACGTAAATCTAATTACCAACCGATCGGGACTCCAAACACCTGTTTACTATCAAAACGTAATTAGCTGAGAGGTCACATTTCACTAATGGCTCAGTATTTAGGACAGACCAAAGTGAATTTGTAATAAGGACAATCTTAAGGGTTCTATAATTTATTTACTGTGAAGATACTCTTGGATGTAGGTAAGGCTAAGTTTCGAAGTTTAGTAGGACTGTTTGTTGAATTATAAGTGATTTATGTGTCCTCCGGTGACTAATGGAATGAAGGTATCGCGAGGTAGCGAAATATGTTTGGGAGTTCATCGGTGGTTGAATCTGAAAGCAGAAATTTTCCACAAACAGGGTAGAGCCTCATATAGCTTTGCGGTAATAAGGGTGTGTTAGATTCAGTTGTAATTAATTTTCCAAAACACATGCAGAAAAATGGGCTGTTACAAAATTATGCTCAATATACTCATATCCAAATACTAGCAGGTTTTTTATTTTTTTTAAATAATTAATATGCTTGCGTTTGACCACCATCACGCCTGATGTTAAGCGATGATGCGGTCTACGTTGGAGCTGTTGCCCGCGATTCGTACGCGTAGACTTTTATATAAACTTTCAACTCCTTTTTGTCATCCTTAATTCGGCCCTTTCATAAAATCCTTTCTTAGCGGACCTCTACATCCCATAAGAAATCTAGCTGCCAAATTTCAGCTTCGTAGGTCAAGTAGTTTTCGAGATTTCGTGTTTAATGAGTGTGTGAGTGAGTGAGTAGATGAATTTCGCTTTTATATATATAGATAGTTTTCCTCGATGAGGCATGCAAATATGTCCGTCTGTTTTCTGTCTGTCTGTCCTACATATTTACGGCTGTACCTTTCGTTCTGTAATATATAGCCAGTTAAAATTTTCACAGAATATGTATTGTTACGGCAGATTAACTAAGAAATAAATAAAAATCAAAAAGTAAAAACGAAAGGGTCCTAATACAACGAACGTGTTTTTTAACGTATTTTTGTATTAGCTCTAATGGAAAAAACGGTAATACGTACAAGCGTCAAATTTGGTACGATTATAGTACACACTCTAAAATATAACAAGTAATAAATAATGGCCAAATTTGAGTCGGTGACAAGTTTCTGTTCATTACCAAGTTTTAACTGATAATTTCACTATTGAATTTTGTGGTGGTACGGAACTCTTAGTGCGCGAGCCTGACTCGCACTTGGTCAGTTTTATTTTTGCAAAGTATATCGAACAAAAATATATTCCAGTCATCAGTTACGTAGTATCATTAATACCCGTAAAATAGAAATTTAGCTAAACAAATGACAAACTTCTCAATTTTATTACTAACTCCGTCGCCCTCTGCAGCAGTACAGATGTGCACTAACTCATTCCATACACTTAGTTAATTAAAAGAGTACTCGAGCACCCGCCAACTCCAATCTCCAGTTCTTGTTTACCTGCGCAAGTAACACCGATGTTTGTTCGGCTAACGAACGACTTTTAATCACTTTAATCACTACTTACACATTAAGAAAATAGCAGGAGCTAGCAGATAACAGTGATCTTAAATTAACACACCTTAGGCTTCGATAACTTAAAAAAACAACGCAGCCAAAAGTTATCAAGAACATCATGCACATTGGTGCATGCTAAGCAACCAAAACCAAGATAAGTACTGCAATTTAAATAAAGCCCAATTAATGTTCGTACAATGCAAATTGCAGTTTTATTTTTTCAAAAGGTAGCTTTAGTCCTTATTCTGAATCTAAAGGGATTTTTTTATTAGCGACTTTTTTTTTGACTTTATTGTCATTACGATCTCTTGTGATAAGGAGAGCCATGTTCATTTCGCGCTTTGGCATCGTTTCTACACGTAGTTTGTTTCCATCTTTAAAATATTATGTCTGCACAACAACCCGCTCCACGTTAAACCAATTCAAATAATGCACGCCTAATTCCACCTTTGTCCACCATTAATCATGTTCGAGAATTCAATTTAAATAATAAAATTTGCACAAGACCCAAAATTCATTCGATTATCTGATTAAAACAGGCCGGGTATATCCGGTGGGTATTCGCCGGATAAGAAAATTGCGTTAAAAATCCTTATTAACCGGTTTAATGTGTAGGTGTTAAGTAAATTTGGATGTAATCGGAGTGAGCTTTTTTTAGGGGTTGAGAGAGAAAAATGCGAGGGATTTATTGGCTTGTTACTGGGATTTGGAAAAAGGACGGGCGCAGACGGGACGGGAAAGAATGCGCCGCCGTTTGCCGTTTGATGGTTTAAAAAGGGGCACTTGGTCTGATGTTCTTTTTTGCAATCGTTTTGATTATTTTTAATATTTGGCTTCCCTTTTGGAGAGTGAAATTTCATTCTTAATTTCAAACTGCTATGTGAGAAGAGAATGAGCAATGCGTATGCACTTAGATACCTAACTATTTAATTGTTTCATAATATTTAACAATCTAACGTCATCGCAAGCAATTTTCTAATTGCAGCATTCTAATTAAGTGAAAATTGAAAACGTTCAATTTTCCTAATAAGAGGGCGCTGTCAGTTCGGAAAAGTTTCAGGGAGTACCAGTCGTGATCGGGAATCAAGTGGCTGGAATATTTACGGAGCGCCTTTGACTCAGTCTCGAGTATCACTTAAGATCGTTGATGGCCATCGAGTTATGTGTAACTAAAGCAGGTGGAGTAGTAATTATTTAAAAACTGTGGGTTTCAAATCGTAATTATTTAGTGTAATATAAAAGCGTAATACCATTGATTGACTCATCCCGGAATCACGAAAACTGCTTGATCTACGAAGTGAAAATTTGGGTATTAGGTTTCTTATGGTATGTAAAGGTTCACTAAGAAAGAATATTGCGAAAAATTTGCAAGTTGAAGAGGCAATGTGCAGGCCACATCGCTCGAAGAACCGATAACCGATGAGGAAGAAAGGTTCTGGAGTGGAGACCACGAACCGGAAGACGCAGCGTAGGTAGGCCTCCCACTAGATGGACCGACGCCATTGTGAGAATTGCGGGCATCCAGTGGATGCAAAAGGCAGGCTGTCGTTCAGTGTGGAGGTTAAAGGGGGAGGCCTATGTTCAGCAGTGGACGTCTTCTGGCTGATGATGATGATGACTGAATTAAGGCGCGCAAAAGAAGGGTTGACAGTTTATATAAAAATCTACGCGTACGAAGTCACGGGCAACAGCTAGTTCAGTAATAAGCTGCGCACCAAGGTTAATTGTATCCTCAATTGTCGGTCGCGGTTGTTTGTTCTACAGCAACAACAGCTAAGCTGTGTCAGATGCCTTCAGGTGGCCTTAAAACTTAGACATAAAAGCTAGCCACTCGGTATTATATGAACTTTCTTACTTGTTTTATTTACTTACCCAGTCAGTCATTCACTCACTCCCTCACTCATTCACTCACTCCGTCACACACTCACAAACTCTTTCTCTTTCTCTCTCTCTCTTCCTCTCTCTCTCTCTCTCTCTCTCTTACTCACTGACCCACCAAGTTCTATAGAATCAACTAGATTTACAAACTTTTCCAATTAGTTACGCGACATAGTCACGACAAGTGAAAACGTATATTTATACCTACTTATTAATAGAAATGTTTGTGGTCATTGCTGTAAAACAATGCACAACTAACTATACGTGTTTAAATATTTAATATGTACAAAATAATATCAAACCAGTCACTAGTGTGCATCAGTATGTTCAAACACAATTTCTTGTAAATGCCTAAATAAAATGAAGCCCTAAATTTGTAATTTAGTAACGAGTAAAAACTTTTAAAATTCAAATAAACAATCTCGTATTCAGAGTTCGCGGTGGCATGAATATTTTATACTAAAGTCACCGGATTTTTACTCTTTCCACGATCAGACGTGACGTCAGGGGAGTAGGGATGGATGAGGTAAATTAATAAAAGAAAGGGGGCGGTTAGTTACAATTACGCTTTTAAATGTAAGCAAGCCGTCTCCTTGTTACGCAGATTTTTTTTCGCGACACGCCATTTGTCGCGTTTTGGGGTTAAGCTGGATAAAGGTGTATGTGAAAAATCTTAAAATTTTTGTTTGCAAGATGTGTCATTTTGCTCGCGTACATTGATAAATATATAAAACTAAAATAGATTTTTATTTAATTTCAAGACACATGATAATAACACATCCTGCAGTGTTAATTAAAAGCGAACATCAGGCGAGGTGACGATCAAGCGCAAGCTTATTATTTAATATTAACAAGAATAAAAAACATACAGAATATTCATAGTAATTATATGATTACGTATTTACATAAAACAAATAATATTGTAATATTGTGTAAGTAGATAATTAGTCAAATAAAATTACTGCAATATCTACATGCATAATATATTTTATGTTTTTCTGCGTAGGTATTTTAACGTTTGTAATAAATTTGCCTCTCCAACCCTATCCATCTCTAGCGACAATCAAGCTTTGATTTCGTAAAGCAAAGGGTTAAAAATAAAATCGCGACCCTCCCAAGAAAAATCGCCTAAAAAGGGGATAGAAAAAAGGAATACCGGTACCGTTGTTTTCTTGTAAAGACGAGGGTAACCAGGTAGCCAAATGAATTGCAAACAGCATTATTATTTCCTCAAGGAAGTCGTATATATTCCGGGGCGCCTTTATTTTAACGTTTCTTGCTTTATTCATTTTTTTCTTACCCTTTTTTACTGCCGACAAGCTCGTAATATATTGTAAACGCGTTGCAGCGCCGGTTGTAAACAACTATTACAAGTTAATGGGGGAATGGGGTGAAACAATTTTATTATTTTATTTAAAGCAATTTTCTCATTTATTTATCTGATACAGATACAGGCTCTCAAACCAGTTCCTAATTTCGGCCTGACGTGATTACCATCTGAGTTTATTAGTTCGGCCCGAACTAAGACCTCACGATATTTAAGATTTTATTCACCTACACTAAGGTACACCTGCTCTATAGTTTTTCTACCATACCAGTCATACTGACATTATACAATACAATACAATACTCTTTATTAAAATACCACAAAACAAGGATAACATAAAAATTACAACAAAAATATTATCTAGGCTTATATTATTTGTACAAAATGAGTTCATTTCGAATTCAATAGAAACTTCTTCTTTTAATAAACAGTATTTAAAAACTTTGTTAGTTTAATATGTTTATAACACCTGCATCGGATTAACTCATATACAAACTTACAAATTATATTTACTTGAACACTTGCCTACAAAGTTTCATTTCGAACATATAAACATAAATTTGTTTAAACGCTGATTTGTCCCAATGTAGACTCTTAGACCTCACTTCGTTTCGTAAAATATAAGGTGATACTAGGCCTAAGTTATTTTTGATCAAACTGTTGTTTAACTAAATTTAAAAAAAAACAGTGAACACCACAAATTCTGATCACTTTTTCTGGGATATGGACGTAAAATTGTAGCTGATAGCCGATTTATACAGTGAAACATTAAATAGAACATTTAAATAACAAAATTAACGATGCCACGATTCGAACCTGATTGCTCTAGCCACTAAGCTAAGGTGACTTTCCTGTTGGCCTTTAAACTCTTGAACTGTTTTTGCAACCAACCTGGCCAGTTAGAAATGCTGACGGTTGTAAATTTTTTTGCATGGTTTATAGCTGGAAATCCCACACCGTCAAATTTTCCGCTTCTTTTTCCGTGGACCTGCAAGTTATGGAATGTCCTTCCCCTTATTAAGATCTTCCTGCCAAGTTTCAACAAGTAGCGTTACAAAAAGGGTATCTACAACTACCTCTGCAAAGCCTCTACCTCTGGAAGAGATCGCTTATTGTGGCATAAGGCCACCAATTGTTTCACTAGTTTCTAAGTTGTTATTGTTTTTGATTAGTTGTATGTAATTCTTGGTGTGAACAATAAAGAGTTATCTACCTCTCTGCGCTGCCAAAGCACCGTCAACACCCTAGTATTGCAGTTGTCCATAGGCGGCGGTTTCTGCCTACCACAAAGCAGCCGCACGCTTCTTTGCTGCTCTTTTAAAAAAATACTAAAGTGTGGAACACTTAAATACTTTTCATACAGAACCCTTTTACAATGTTATTGTAGCTAACAGAGTCAAACTAAACTTTGATCAAGTATAAGATTTTAAGCTCACTACACAAAAACAGTAGAAAGCTGCTCAACATGCTGGTGGCATTACCACCGTAAATGGCAATATTCATTTCTGGCCATACTATACACACTTACATATTATAATTAGTCTAACTTCGACAAGATAAGAAAGTACATTTCTTGGGTGAATAGTTCGTACCATAAAATCTGCTATAAAAGGGCGATTATGGCGATTATGGCCTGTGTAACGGCACTCTAATAATGAATTGTCTTTAGTATAATGCCGCGTCGTGATTGTAATGGCCATAACGCTTTGTTCTCGGTCTATTGACGGAAAATTGTAATTGGTGTAATGGAATTTGTTTAATTTGCAGATACGACGTTGTTTCTTCGGAGGGATCCTTACTGACAAGTTAAAGCTAAATTTCAAAATAAACTTTTTTTTTTTTTTTTTGCGTCAACGTGAAAAAAACATGTGGCTTTCTGTATTTTTTCTGTATCGTGATGTTTCCAAAACTCCATAGAAGATTCCACCACTTTACTAGGGCATGACTTGGACTTGATCGTGACTTACATTGCTGGACTCTGATTTGTTTGACGATATTTGATTAAGCATAAAAATATTTCAATTCTTGACAATGACAAATACTCAAGAAGTGTGACGCCAAAACACTCTCTAGAGGAAAGAAGAAAAAAAACTACTTCTTTTATATCTGAATAGCACATCATTCTCAAAATCAGTAATTTTTTATTCACTTCTGCTGACCTTGCTGAGTAATTTACATCGATATAAATTACAAGCTTTTGCCCGCGGCTTCTCCTACGTTGTGAACAAAATGTAGTCTATATTATTCTGCAATGGTGTCGCTTTATTTTCTATTCGTTTTTTGTTACATCTCTAGTAAGAGAGATAAGCCCCTTCACAAAGTCACAAACTTAAAACTTTACTTCTTTATTATAAGTGTGGATTTGGTTTTTGCTGCACAGCTTTATTTTATCTGCATTTACTAGCAATCCATACATTACCGTCAGCTTTGGCAATCATGTTTAATAATAGCAAATAAACCAGCCAAGTTCGAGTCGGGCTCGCGCACTGAGGGTTCCGTACCACAAAATTCAATAACGAAATTACCAGTTATATCTTGGTAATGAATAGAAACTTGTCACCGACTCGCACTTGGCCATTATTTATTATTTGTTGTTATATTTTAAAGTGTGAAATATAATCATGCCGAGTTTGACGCTTGTACTTATTACCGTTTTTACATTAGAGCTAATACAAAAATACGTTTGTTGTATGGGGACCCTTCGTTTTTACTTTTAGACTTTTTTTTTGGATTTTTTAGTTAATCTGCGGTAACATTACATATTCTGTGAAAATTTCAACTGGCTATCTATTACGGTTCGAAAGATACAGCCGTTTAAAGGAAGGACAGACGGACAGACAGACAGACATCGTAGGCTTCGTAATAGGGTCCCGTTTTTACCCTTTGGGTACGGAACCCTAAAAATTTGTTTTTTCTTAACATCCCAGCACTGGCATTATTACCACATTCTACCTCCAATATGTACTCAAGGCATATATTTGAAGAGTGCAATAAACCAGCCAGGAGCCAATAAACGTAGATTATCGGGAGTTATGATGCGATTCCCGTTAATGCGACATGACAATACACCCCCGGGAAGAAACGAGCTGGAAGTAGGGAAATATTTGTTTGTTAATCCACGAGAAAGCTGGATTTGGATTCAGAATTAGACTACTAGTTAAAACTACGACACAAATAGTTTATTTTCCAAAAAAAATAAGAACTCCTTTTGGCGGATTATGTTTAGCAAACGGTACAATTGAAGAAAAAAAATCTGCCATCACCCCTCATCTGAGATTTCACTGACAGTGCAGTGAAATTTGTTTTTTATCTCCACTTCAAATGTCGTCATCATGTGCTTATGATGACGTCACCCACCAAGGGACTATCCCTAAACTTAGAGGAATGTATCGAAACCTCATTAATAAAAATAAAAACGCATTTTATACACAAGGCACGGTAAATAGTGTTTATATTAGTTAACTTTATTATAAAAACGCAGCATTCTAATTGTAGCTTGGATCTTCGTAGACTTGAGGAGCGTAGTATAGTGCTACGCAGAGCTACGTAGCCAGATACAAAAGTGTAGCAGTTCGAAGATACTGGTACTTTACTTCAAGGTTTTAAAGTTTTTCTAAATATTTAAAACTTGCTGCTGTGTTGTCGTTTTAGAACTAATGTTTGCCTTTGAATATTGTAAATAGTCAAAACTCGTTGCTACGGCGTAGTGCAAGTTTAAATCGTTAAAATACTTTTCTGGTCAAATTTTCTTCACAAAAAATATCAGTACTTATACTGCGCAAACACTTCGACATCGAGTCAATGTTGATCTTCCCTCCCCCACATATCGACAGAAACGTATAAATAAATTACCTCTCTCAATCTCGTATGATCTCGTTTGTTAGTTATGGGTAATAGAATTAGTTTACGAACATAGCTGAAAACTAATAGGTAGCTGTGATTTAAATTTGTTTTTTACTCGTAATTCCGTAAGACTAAAAGGGGGTTTTGTAATGTACAACTATAAGAAGTCACTTTAAAATATTTTTGCGAAAGTTGCTGAGAGAGCTGACTAAAGACTTTCCCTCCCTAAGTAATTTAGTTTAATATAAATGATAAGCTTTTGTCCGTGTTTTGAACAAACCGTAGCCATCGTTACTTAGTGACAGCGTAAGTTTTTTACTAGTGAAATAATTTTTGAGTAGTACAATATTTCCAGAGATAAAAAACTAAGTCTAACTAAGTCACAAACTTTACCTTATTGTTATATTACTGTAAATGTATAAGTGTAGATATTCTAAATGATATTGTCATTTACAGTTTTGTAATAATAAAATTGTAATCGAATTTGAGTTGAATCTGTCATTTGTTATTTAATTATTTAAACAATGACGAAGTCTACGATAGAACACGCTTGCCTAGAAGAAACCGATTCACTCGCGACTTGAAGATACACAAATTATAAGTATTGGTAAACACCCAATCAGCCAATGCATTCCACAGACGAACGTAAAGACTTGACTTTAGTTATGGTTAAAATTGACTCACTGTTTCTGAATTATAGCTATATTGCCTAATATCAAGTTAAAAAGTATTGATTGACATATGACTCACAACTAAGTACAAAAACGCGTAACAAAGGTCCCTACAAAAAATAGCCCCCAGAAATTCGAGGGTGCACCGGGAATACAGGAAATAAAGATACCGGCGCGGTCGCAAACAAAACGATATGTTGACCGTAGCGTCGTAAAAAACACGTTAACATCCATTCACTTTTTATGTCCCCCTATTTGCGCGCAAACCACTGGGCAGCGCGTTGGCGGCACAAAGTAACTGATTGCCTGCAACCAAGTAGCGTGTTTGCTTTTTAGAACAAAACAATATTCTTCAAAATATTATGTTTTTCTGGTTTATTCGTTGATGATGAGCAGAAGACTTTTTACTCGTTTGCCCAAAAACCGGGTTATGTTTTTCGGATGTTTACCGATAACCGACGGGGAAAAAAGGTTTTGAAGTGGAGACCACGAACCGGAAGACGCAGCGTTGGGAGGCCTCCCACTAGATGGACCGACGACATTGTGAGAGTCGCGGGTATCCAGTGGATGCAAAAGGCGGGCTGTCGTTCAGTGTGGAGGTTAAAGGGGGAGGCCTATGTTCAGCAGTGGACGTCTTCCGGCTGATGATGATGATGATGATGTTTTTCGGGTTTAAGTATGTTTTTAACAGTCCAGTGCCTTTGCTAACTACTTGCCATGTGCCCGATGGAATTTTCTATCGACAATTTCACCAAGTGTCAACTTTTTTAAATTTTACGCTGTCATCTTGGGAATAAGATTCCAAAAAAAATATGATACGATTAACTTTTATTTACAAACAGAAGTCTCAGTATAAACTTCCACGTTTATAACGCCAAAAGTGAAGAACTTTCATCCCCTATTTAGCCTATTTAGGGGTGAGTTTTCAAAAAATAATGATACGATTTACTTTTACTTATAAACAGAAGCCTAAGTACTAATTATTACGTTTCTAACTTTAAAAACGACTTCCTTGTCCTTAACGACACTTGCTTTCCCTATTTAAATCCTTTTAGGGGACGAATTAAAAAAAAAAATTTTAGAATCTTACTGCTCATTTACACGTTATATAACTAAATTTCATAGCTTAGGGCTGTGCGTTGTCTATCAGATTCTTAGAACTGGTTAAATATTTTACTACGTAGTTAAGAATACAATATACAAGCTACCCACCAGTAAATACCTAAACTTATTTGGTTAGCCTATTTTACAAAAAAAAAATATATCTAGAGTCCGCTGAAGGTCTAAAGTTAATACACACTACCAGTTTGCAGCGTACCCATTGAATGCATGTATGTTTGTCTGTCTCTATAATATTACCAACTATATCCTAAACGGTTTGATGATTTTTAGAATGGAGGTTAGATGTTGGGTTTTTTTGCTTTTCTTTTGATATTATTAAATAGTTAATTATCCATATTATAATATACGTCCGCACACAGATCTGCGCAGTGCGTATATTACTCTTTTGTTTTATTCCTTTATTTGTATGATTCTTTCAGTAGTTTCTGACCAACTTGCTTATAGCCAAGTTGTAAAATGCGTCGATGTAAACTTTTTATTTGTGTCTCCTTTCTTGTTGTTTTTTATCTTTGCGGCCAGCTTTTATGATTTATATTACGTCTAAAATAGAATCCAAGAGTTATTGTTTGACTTTTTTGTAATTTTCATTGTATTTTGCTTCCAAAAATAAATTACTCTTTGTTACATTGTGCCTCTAAGGTGCTCAAAACAAAAGTTGTACAAAGTTTTATCACTGTTTCCCCAACGGGAGGGGCCCTTTGACCTATTTTGCTGAGGTGTTGTTCCGGAGTCAGCTGAAGAAAATTTTAAGGCTTGAGAGAGAAAGTCGATAAAATGCTGAAAGCTGCAACGTTTATTTACATGATCCAAACCTGCACACGTTTTTGATAACCGATTAATGCAAAAGCGATGCTTTTAAACTCAATATGCAAATAGGTAACTTGGATCTTTGTAGACTGGTGAAGCATAGCATTAACTATCGTCCTAACGATAGCGTAGCACTTCGAGTGTATGTGGCCAAGGCCGCCGACAAAATGACGGGCTAAGTGAAAAATCATCAGTAAGCTGACGTCGTGGTAGTATTAAGTTTTTGGCAGCCATATCACAAGCTTTGTTTAGTTTGGGGTCAGATGACCGTGTGTGCAAAAATGTCCCGAATATTTATTTATTTATTTTTAATTTTTTTCTGACTAAGTATATTATTTGTGTTCTAGAAATAATAAGTACGTGTACTTCAATGAAATAGTCGAGTCAAACTTTTATTTAACTTGCAATGTTTGTATGTGTGTTCGTTTAGGTCGAATCTTGCAAGCTGAATTAGAACCACTTCCTCTTATCCTACGGAGTTGAATTTTAACATATTGGTTCAGTTCCAATGACAATGCATTATTATAGTAAGCATGACCTGAATCGACATCCAGTATTAGTTTTAGATAAAGAAACTCTTCAACGGTCTACAGCACATACATACACGACATTTTGTGTACGCATTTTATTATGATAGCCGGTTTTAAGTTCTATGACATGGTTGCTTCACTCAGGGTTGGGTCCTGATTAAGGAAATTATGATAACCCATTCTAAGCATCACCATGACATGGAGGATTAAATTTTCTTGGCTAAAGCTAAAAGTTCGTTTTCATTTTTATTTTTTTTAATAATAACTTTCAAATTTAATATTTATTTTCATTAATTTCAGTAGAACTAAATCGTAAATAACGGATAACTAATAAGTATTTGATTTAAATTACTGTTATTCTTGCTTTTAGTCAAGATTTACAATTCAAGACTGTGTCCAAGATATTAATCCTCAGTCTTACTGATAATAAAATTTCATATCTCCACGGACACATAAATCCAAGATGGCCGTCAGCCATAAATACACGTCTACGAGTGCATTCAGTCACACAGCGCTTACTTATTGAGTTATGGAACTTCCTTTCGTAGCAATATAGTGTTCACTGGTGGATCGATTGGACGATATTTTAGTGATAGAGTGACGCTTTTCATTTTGCAAAATAATAATCAAGTCTGGTATAATACGCTGTTATAATTTACTTCACAATGAGTAACAACAGCAATAAACAACACGCCATTATCTCGAAAACATGTTGAGCGAAAAGTATTAACTACCACTAATCGCAATCCCCGAAAATTTAAATCCCTTCGTTGCCTCTTCGATGCGCCAAAGATACCTAAAGTTGACTATGGCATGTCATGTTATTTTTTTTTTCTATATGTTTTTTTATGGTAAAACGATTTTTTTAAAATAAATCTTGACGAAATTTGTTGAATAGGGGCTATATTTGCATAAATACGATTAGATTATCTATAAGATGAAATCGACAAAAATTCTTCCTTCATCGAAGTGTAAAACGGGACTCGCCATTCGATCTTATTTACTTTCTCGTCTATATTTCCCCCGTTTAATGTTGATTACGTTCCACTTCCACGACGCAACTTCTGATGGATATAACTCGTTACTTCTATTAAGTAATTAGTCAGCATAAAGCGATGCTTAAGTAATGAGCCGTAATTATAAGACAGGACACGTCTAAGAGGAATAATTAAATCAATCATTCCTACCTCCTTACCCCGCGGTGTATAATCTTTTCGCTGTAATTAAGTTTGAATTAAATACTCCTAAACGAATCCGCTTTGAACTCGATAGCCTTTTGGAATAGAATTTTGAGATGTTTGTAAAGTTGACGTCTTATGAACTTATATTGGATTTCGGTGGAAAATGTCTTCGGGTAAATTGTGTTTCGCAGATATCTTAATCCTTGTCTAAAATAGAAGTATTATTTCAGCTTAAGAATTTTCAGTCCTGAGGTGCGTAAACAAAAAGAGATACACGAGTAGATCTTGTCCTTTAATAAAACCCGATGACATCACTTTCTTCGTTTATGTTGAAGCAAATCATATTTTTTCAGTCTATTATTCCTGTAATCTGGTATTCCGGCTATTCTTTAGTCTTATTAATATACATACTTACATAGGTTTGTAGACGCAGTTCAAATACTCACATATACGTTATTTTCTCCTAATAACGTTTGATTGGTAGAATAATTTAAAGAGATCGCTAGGCCCCTGGGAGCCAAGGGGCTGGGGCCGCAGCAAACTTTTAAAGATATTACCCGAGAAGGGTTGAAGCAGCCCATGCGTCCTACGTGATCTGGCGCGCCATCTGTCTTCGGCGAACTGAAATTTGTTTATCTATGCTACAGTGAACCATAAAAAGTATAATTCTCTACAGAATCCACCGATCGAGTTCTGTTGACTCAAACGTCAACTTCACTTTCTAAGGTCATTTAAGGTAAAGAAGACGTATGAATAACGCTAAAATCATGAGCACTTAATCAACTTTCTGGTAGTATAGATTTCCGAAAACCTTATTTACTATACAATCTAGCTGTGCCCTTCAGATTCACCGCGTCAACATTCACTCAGGACCCTATCTTTTAAAGACTTTCTAACCCTTTAACAATTTCTATACAAATACACAAAAACTGTTTCTGTGTGAAAAATAAATAAACATACCGTCAAATGTGTTTGTTTTTATTTTAACCCAGATTTAGAAACAAAAAAATACATAAAAAAGAAATTGTTATAGGTAGCGATAAAACTTGAAGAATCCTTCCACAGACGGCCAAAAGTATCGGCACAGGAAACTGGACGCACATAAATTTATAATTTTCCACTGCATAAAGCATAAATTCGAATCATTGGTGCTTCCTTCAAGGGGCTCTTCGATGTAAACTAACTCTCTTACAAATGTATGTGAAATATTGTGTTTTTCAGAATATTAATACATTTTCACAACAAAGAGGTTTTATTTTTTACCACTCTTTAGCACTGTGACGTTATACAACCTACTTAGACGTTTTATAAGAAAATGTAACTTTTTTTTTGTGGTCCAATTGTTCGAAGAGAAATTGAATAGGTTCACTCACACCCGTTGTCCACACATAGGTACTTTTATACAATAGCAGACCTTGCCTTCAGCTATAAAATATCTACCCCACGTTTCAAACTCCTTGTCACCCCATGGGTCCGAGGGTAAAATCTACATGAAAATATCCATATTTTTAAATTTGATTTGAGACTCGACCAAATGTTTGCTATTGAAAATTGGAGGGGATAGTGACGTGAGAGAAATTCAATGGGCTTGGAGACGGTGCACACGAGTGGTGGACTTTGAAATAATTCTGGTAGTATTCTAAAAATGTTTCTCTACTGTTTCTCTCTCTATTTCAAAAGGTTTCGTAGCTTTTTTCTTCAAGATTACGTGGTAAGACTAATTTATATGTTTTCATATCTCATGTTCGGTAAGTGAGTCCTTATCAATGTGCGTTATCATCGAGCGAAAGTAATTTTTTCATAAGAGGTTGCAAAACATTGGAGATTTGTTTTATTCAAATTACTTTTAAAAAGTATCAAAGAGATTTAGGAGTTTTGGCGCCAACGTTAAATAGCATATCACCACCCATTGATACATATACCCATTGTATTATTTTCCTTGACTCATGTTATTTCTAGTATTTGTGTATAACAATAGAGGGTTAAATTATTTTTTAACTGTTCGTGAAGGTAAAATAATTTTGGGAACTGATATAACGAAGTGAAACTTGTCTTTCGTGATGTGTCCAAACTCTATAGAAGCCTTATGTAAAATCTCCACCACTTTACTAGGACACGACTTGGACTTGACCGTGACTTACTTTGATGGGATCTGACTGCGTCTTGTTTGACGATAACTCATAAGACTTGAAAGTATTTTAATACTTGAGATTGGCAAACGCACAAGACGTGAGACGTCAAATATTTTTATGAGAAAAGAACGAAAAAATATTGAGATTTTAGGTACACTACATTTTCAGTTAGTTTTCGCGCGCTTTTTAAATCTTCGACTATAGTAACTGTAGTTTATCAGTTTTAAGAAAAATTGTAAATATTTAGTTACATCGCATTCGTTTAGTTTCTTCACAAGCAGAGTGAACTCGGGAAAACCATCTATTTCACAATCACTCTTGTTTCACTTGTTACACATCTCGTATGAAATAGATTGTTTTTATCCCTTGGTAAAAGAACTACTATTACATCTAAACTAAAATAACTTTTAGCTGCAAAAGATAACGCAACCACGTAGCTTAAAATTATGTATCTTTTTTACCGTTTTCATTATTCAGTGGAACAACAACAAAAGTCCATACATCTCCAATCACACACAATTCATCTGAGGCCTAAACCGCCACTGGGCGATACCTTACACGAACCATCAGACCTCTGTAAGTAAATAGTCATGTCTCAATGCCCGCTAATAACCGAGCGTAGGCCCGCCTGAGGCGTTTTCCCTTGGCACTGGGAAACTGGAAAACTTTAGGTACAACAGTGTGCACACATCTGCGCTGGCCGCAGACCAAGTTTTGCCCCTTCTACTTCTGCCAGTGTTGCGGCGGTGACGACTCCCAGATATGTCATATTTGAACCCCCCCTTTCCCCCGCAAGCCGCGACGCTTTCCCGGAAGTATTGGACATCTCGTGTTGCGGCTGATTGTACTTACGAAGGTTGTGATTTTTGATACTAGGTAGGTAATCCGAGATTTTTTTAACTAAGCGAAATGTTTTTACCCCCGACACAAAAAGAGAGGTGTTATATGTTTAATGTGTGTGTGTATATATGTGTGTGTGTGTGTGTGCGTTTGTGTGTGTGTGAGGGGGAATCAGGGGATTAAAATAAAAGTTTTTACTTATTTCTTTTAGGCAAGCGTGCTCCAACGTAGACCGCATCATCGCTTAACATCAGGCGAGATGGCAGTCAAATGCAAGCTTATTATTTATTTAAAAAAATTAGGAACGATTACTTCGTTATACTAACACGATATTTGTTTATACTTCTCTGGCTCTGGGTGTAAGTTTTTCCTTTTCTTTGTATGTTCTGTGGCATCTCCGACACAGGAAATCCTAGTAGGGGGGAGCTATAAGTGTGAAACGTTTTTTTTTTTGTACCACTTGGTTGTTTCACCATTTAAACACAATACACACCAAAGCCCCGACCAAGCGATATAGTTTGCCGACACAAACTGGGCGACCTATATGAAAATAATCATGTCGGCAACATGCGCCTGTGCATGATGCTCGCCGATATGTTGGCGATTGTCAGCGGCTTGCGTACGCAAGCGCTCAGTTGCCCGGCGTCACTCATGCTGTTTTCCGACTTGCAATGAGTGTCAAGCCCGCTGACATAAAGTTGCCGATATTGGTCGGCGGGTCAGCGGCTTTGGTGTGTATTGTTAGCTTACAAATAATTAGTCTGCATTAGCATAGCAAGGCACTCGCGAACCAAACCAAACTGTACCTACCCTTCATACCAAATTGTACCTAAATTCATTCAGCCATTACGGAGTTGAGTCGGAACAAAACACATACTTAACTTTCGCATTTGTAATATGTAATTTCTCATATATGTAGGTACTACTAATGTTAATATGAAAACATTTAGTTATGCGAATTTTCATATTACTGTGTCAAATAACCATACCGATTGAATCAGAGTAAACAAGTATCAAGACATTTTAAGCGGCGTTCTGCTCCGTTCTTCGATATTGGAAGTACGTAATGTAATATTATAAGCGCAGCTCGGAGTATGGACAATGTGCAAAGTTTTTAATGAACAGCCTGATTGCATCCAGAGAAAATGCTTTTCCTATTATTTTAAAGCTTTATATTAGCGTACCGTAACCTGCGTTGTTGTTAAACGTGGGTACTATTAATTATTTATACGAACTAAAGAAGTACGTAAAGGCAACACAGCGACAAATTTTAACACTTTTTCCACCCAGCAAAACTTGAAAAGTTTACCTTATGTTTTTTTTTTTACCCAGTTTGCCTAAGTATTACTTGTTTTGTATTTTTTATTCATTTTCAATTACCTAACAACAAAACAAAAAAAAGGTATATATTCTTAGTTTTTCGGGGTTAAAGTTATGTGAAAATTAAGAGTTTAGTAAAACCCTTAAATAGTGTTTTTCCATATACTAAGGAGTTGATAAATCTGTTGGACTTTTTTGCACACACTACCTGATTAAGCGAGACACGGTGTGTTCTATGATATTGCACGTTTAACCAGAAGAAACATTTGTAACATTGACCAAGTAATTTTGCAAGTAGAATATTATAGAAATATATACAAAAAAATAAATTGAGAGTTGCGGTTTCCACATCGCATACGTACTCTCAAAGGAGATTTGTTTGATTTGGACCCGCTGCGCCGGCGGGCACCAAATTGTGTTTCGAACTTCATCGGGACAGTAAAAACTGTTTGTTTTGTACTCTTTACACTGTATTAGGAAAATAAATTGGGGCGTAGTTTTATTCAAATCGTTCAAATGAAAATACATTTATTTGCAACTACTGGAAGTAAAATATATAATTATTTATTAGGAATTTGCTTATAAATTGTCAATTTCAAATAAACTTAAACTTAAAATTACCTAAAATAAATATACCCTAAACTAAATCGTTCAAATTGCTAGACTACATTAACTATATAATATCATCGCTTGTCATTTTATTTGTTTCTCTTTAGTTCTCGTGAACATTAATAAACATGAAGGAGAAACAACTTTTATTGAAAAGCGCTTCAATAAAGCGCAGACTGTAACAGCGTTTGAGTAATCAATCCTAAAAGCACTAAGTACAACTCGAAGTACGAAGTTAAGTTTGTACCAAAAGTGTTTCAAAATCTTCGTTCACGTATGCTTTAAAGCTCGGCAATGCCGGGAAATCCTGTAGAATCGGCGAAGCGATCCAGTCTCCCAAGCCTTCTGAGAGTGACCGCGTCCTGATTCCATTAAAACCTTTACTACCTCACCCCCCACCCCCCTTTCTCGAGCAAAATCATCCGAACGAAAGTATCTCTTAATCTAAGCTGGACATCGCGATAATGATATTATAAACCATTGCCGCCGACAACAATTCGCTTTTAGAAGGGCATTACTAACTTCAACGCATTTAATCTGAACCCCATTATAGTGTGAGGACCCTGGGGCAGCTGAGGCGCAGGGCTGTTAGATGTCGTATCAATGTTTTTGAGATGGTAAGATTGAACAAATCCAATCATGATGTGACTGAGAATAAAGTAATATAAACAACTACGCTCGTATGGACGTTCGTCTCCATCTTGATTTCGCTGGATTTTCATTTATAAAACCCCAAGAGGCTTACAAAATCACATTGATTTAAATTCACAGAAAAACAAGCGTGGCATCTTTTTTTTTGCATTTCCATGATCAAGTGAGGGTAGAAGAACAAAACACCCGCTCTTCTTGCTGGACTCGTTAGCAGTTTTCGGTCTGCTCGTGACCACGGCCTTTGTAACATGGTCGAAACGTCGTGTGAAAGGTACCAATTTTTACCTAAATAATAAAATTTTTAGATAATGTTATGACCAACATAGATGCAACTATTCCAGTTTGCGCAATATTTTGCGATATGACCCAAGCTTTTGATTATGTTCACCACGATATACTTTTACAAAAACTAGAAACATATGGCATTAGAGGAAATACTCTAGACCTTATAAAATCATACTTAAGTAATAGAAAACATTATACTGAGATTACAGAAATAAACCATCATAAAAAACAAGAAATAATTCATCGGTCTAAAGCACGTACTCCTAACTTCGGAGTCCCGCAAGGCAGTGTAGTGGGCCCTCTTCTATTTATAGGATATATCAATGACTTGCCTAAAGCACTAGACCATCCTACGACTCTCTTCGCAGACGACAGCACAGTTACTATTAATTGTAAAAATAAAATCACTTACGAATCGGAAATAAATAATAGTTTAAAATCAATCATTCAATGGCTAGATGACAATAACTTAAAAATAAATTTAGACAAAACGAATATCATCCACTTTCGGCAGCGTACAGTACGTGATAAAATAGTTTTGCAATATAATGGTAGAGTCATACAGGAAGTGGACTCAACTAAATTTCTTGGATTGACCATCGATAGTAAACTTAATTGGAAAGCACACATAGATACATTAACGAAAAGAATGGGCTCGACGGCATACGCACTATTTAAATTGTCATTAGTTATTAATCAAGAAGCTCTAATTACTGCATATTATGGCATGGCAGTATCTATTCTACGATACGGGATTATTTTCTGGGGGAACTCTACTGACAAAAGGATTGCTTTCAAAGCCCAAAAGAGGTGCGTCAGGGCAATGTTTCATCTTCATAAGACTGATAGCTGTAAACCGTTCTTTTTAAAACACAATATTCTGACATTACCATCTCTATACATATTAGAAATAGCTACTTTTGTAAAATTAAATCCACATCTCTTTGGTAGTTGGACTGATGCTGGTATTCGAACTCGCACACAGGCCGAGATGAAGCTGTGCCCACGTACGGCCAAAACTGCACTCATGCAAAAAAGTGTATTCTGTATGGCTCCTTTAATATATACTAAAATTCCTAAAATCATCAGAGAATTAAATGTTGGAATGTTTAAAAATAAACTAAAAACTTTATTAGCACAAAAAAGCTACTATGAAATTTCAGAATTCCTTAATGATAAAAATGTTTTGATATGTAATGTAGACATAAACAAATAAAATAATAATAATAATAATAGCTTAGATAGGTAGTAATAAACATCTAATTAAGGTATAAAATACAACTAAACCAAAATATGATTCTAACAATATTCTAACATAGACATAATTTTGTTTATTTTTTTCCTTTTTAACTTTAACAAAAACTAATAAAAGTATTAATAAAAAACTAACATTTGTACGCTGTAACAGGCAAGGACATGAGATACGTCTCCATTCTTACGACCATGTATGCTACTTTATATGTATGTGTACCTACCATGTTCTGACAAATAAATAATTTGAATTTGAATTTTGAATTTGAATTTGAGCGATAATTCCCGATAAACATTTAAAACATGAATGTGTTCAAATCACGTAAGTTTAAAAGTTACATGATAATGTTATGTAGATAGATACTCTAGAGTTTAGTACATTATAATTTCGATTATTTTAATCAAGCTAATTTTTTCTCATAGCTACTTGGTTTGTGCTAATCTTGTCTAATCTATTCTGGCGTCTATATTTATATATTTTATTAATATATTTTAAATTAAAGTAACCTTAATAAAATACTTTACTATTTAGTTAGATATTTATTGTAAATAATTATTAATTAAGAGTCGTCCTCGTCGTCAAATCGCGTCTTTTAATTTTAACACAGTAAATAATATTTGTCTAGCACGTGTAAAGCTACATATCCGAACGTCCAAGCGAGTTTCAAAAACTTTTCAGACTATAAAGTCTTGGCAACCCTACCGCAAGACAAGGGTTGGCAGGCGAAAACACGCCTCGGCCAGTGTCCACAGTACACCGGACCGCAAGGCATTTGTGTAAAGCAATTATCACGTCTAATGTGGCCGGGCCTTAAGACGCAACGGCCTTAATACGTTGGCCTTTAAGGCCTTAGAATGAGCGTCTTGGACTGCCTTTATGGAAGCAAGGAACCGAGGAATTCTTGAAATACGGACCATAGTGCATTCCACTACAAGAATTTCTTGTGTTTTAATGTAAGATTTTATAGTCGAGATGCAATGCTGTGGATAGGGTGAAATGCTTGAGAAGCCACAGAATGCTGTGATATAAATATATAAAACGTAGAGTTGCCTGCAGATTTAATATCTACTAGGTTTTTTAGGTACGTGATATATTTTGGAAAAAACTCTGAGTCGCACAGCGGGCAATGGTGACAGCTATCTATATAGCTTGGAGTTTCTTTGCGCGATATAGAATCGGAACGAGGATGTTCGCACAAAAACTACAGTCACCGACATCGCTGCCAAGATTTGTAAGTTGAAGTGGCATTGGGTAGGCCACATCGCTCAAATAACCGATAACCGATGGGGAAGAATAGTTCTTGAGTGGAGACCACGAACCGGAAGACGTAGCGTAGGTAGGCCTCCCACTAGATGGACCGACGACATCGTGAGAATCGCGGGCATCCAACGGATGCAGATGGCAGGCTGTCGTCCAGTTTTGAGTTCTGAGGGGGAGGCCTATGTTCAGCAGTGGACGTCTTCTGGCTGATGATGACCAATATTAAGACCTATTTCTGTACAGACGGTTCAGTTTATGTCAAATCCCGCACTACCAACCAATCTAAAGAGCCAATAATCCCTACACATTATTTATTATATCAGTATTGGTAAGGTCTACCCTTGCCTTAATGGTTATCGTTTAATTACCCACCATCGAGACAATGGCAGGACAATGGCTAATAAGAAACGGCGGCGTCTCAGTACTGGTGGCTTGATTTATGGAATATTTGCAAGTTTCTTAGAGATTAGATGAATAAATGGGTTATTGTGTGGGAAGGTAATTTATGTTTAGGTGGATTCTGTAGGGTTGAACGCGAGGAAAGGGCAATTTGTACTTGCAAGTGTGGCTTAGCAGAGATTAGCTTCAGTTTCCTGAGTTTAATAGACTATATTTTACGATAATAATATTAAAATTACGCCTGCTAAAAATGAAAAATCCAGATGTTTTTGTCACTGTTGCAAGTAAAACCTGGGAAGTACTCTTTACTAATATTATAACGAGAAAAGATTTGTTTGTTTGTTTGCATTGAATAGGCTCCGAAACTACTGAACCGATTTGAAAAATTCTTTCACTGTTGGGAAGCTACACTAGGGGTGACATAGGCTATAATCTATACCCTTGCGAAGCTGAGGCGGACCGCTAGTATAATATAGAGAAAAAAAAAAAAGCGTGTTTCTGGCTCAACGCATAAGAATTGCCATTCAGCGTGGTAATGCCGCCAGCATGCTGGGTACGCTGCCAACTGATAACGAGCTTGAGCATTTGGATTGTCTTTAGACCTTCAACGGTCTATGTACAGTGTCTATGTGTAACTATATTTGTAGTGGTAGTATTAGCTTGTATTTTGTTTAGTTAATAAAGGCACTTGCCATTTGATTGTAGTAAACAATATGTATATATAAAAAATATTGCGCAGGCTACATCGCTCGGAGAACCGATAACCGATGGGGAAGAAAGGTTCTTGAGTGGAGACCACGAACCGGAAGACGCAGCGTAGGTAGGCCTCCCACTAGATGGACCGACGACATAAATAAATATATTTTGGGACATTTTTGCACACACGGTCATCTGACCCCAAACTAAGCAAAGCTTGTGATATGGCTGCCAGAGACTGATATACATACATATATAGTTTTTAAATACATACTTAAATAGATATTAACAACCAGATATAGAACAAACACAAATGTTCATCACACAAATGTTTGTCCTACGTGGGAATCGAACCCACGCCCTCCGGCTCAGAAGGTAGGATCACTACCAACTGGACCAACGGGCTATCAAGAGACATAGTACATAGTAAGAGTCGCTGGCATCCAGTGGATGCAAAAGGCAGGCTGTCGTTCAGTGTGGAGGTTAAAGGGGGAGGCCTATGTTCAGCAGTGGACGTCTTCTGGCTGATGATGATGGTGACAAAATATTGAGAATGTTAAAAAAGGTATTAAGCTCGTTCAAAACATTTATTTGCTCTGACAGCTGCAATGAAATTGTTGTAAGCTGAATAAAAACATTTTTTTTTAAATATTTCACTGATGTACAGAGGTGTTTGCTATCCGTCTTAGGTTTAAAAAACCTAGCGAAAGTGATCAAAGATCAGAGTAGATAAATCCATGGACCGAGTTAAAAGGCAATTTATTTGCTTGGAGAAAATAATCTTGTCCATGTCATTAACCCTTTCTGAATGAATTTGACGGATGACAACACCATCTCTACGTCTAAATAATTGATAAGGTATTGAAGAAGGTGCAAGGTCCGCCTCCAACGTTCTCGATCTTTGTGTTATTCAAATTGAACAGACCCTTACATTTTGTACTACAAGAAAGGGTTAGATTGGGAATTAGGAACATGACAATTTGAGTAATGGCATTTGAATAAACCTGCCAGTGCAATATTTACCTTGTGCCCTGCGTGGATGTTCCCACAGCAAACTTTTACGGGATAAGTTTCCTATGAGCGTTTCTGGCCGGTTTTTAAGCAAAAAAAAAAACGCTTTAAGCTATAAGGCCACCTGTTAAAAATATAACCAATAGTTTTATTGTAATGTACCTATATATTATACCTATTGGGACCAAAGTGCTTGGGAAGACAAATCTAACGAACCCAAACTCGACGGGGTTACGTCGTTTCGTTTAGGAGTTCCTATGAACACCTTTGTCTTCATCATCAGACCAGGCCCCCGATTCTACTAAACAAATGTTTCAATTAGAATTTTTAAATAATTGCCTTAAAATTGACAGTTTAAAAAAAAAATACTAGAAAAATACCATCGGTTCCTTTCGGTTCTTTTTCGGTGGTGGTATTTAAAAAAAAAAAAAGACTTAACGGCGATTTTAACTTCGCGGGTTTGACAGTTCTAAGACAGGACAACGTCTGTCGGGTCAGCTAGTTGTTTATATTTACGTAAACTTAGTTGATAACGCCTGAGTGCCATAACTCACACACACAAATGTCATCTTCAAATCGCTTACGTGCAATCTAACGACTGTATGCCGATAACAAAACACATCCGCTATAATAACTATTATTGAATCTGTGTCGCAGGCTGCCAGTCTGCCCCCATAATCTCTGGATCTAATGAAACTACAGACAGCTGCCACGACGAACAACTTTTCTTATCTACAAAACACTTTTCATAAGAGCTCTGCTGTGCTAGGGTGAGGTGGAGATATCGAAGAAAATGTATCTGTAGACATAGTGTCATTTGTCTACACAGGTTGATATTAAAAATTTAAAATTTTCAGCACCAAGTCTTACCTTAGTGGTCAAAATACTAGTAGTAAGCATTGTATAGTATAGTAAAATAGTTATAGCCCGTTGGTCCAGTTGGCAGTGAACCTATCTTCTGAGCTTGGGTGCGTGGGTTCGATTCCCACCTAGGACAAACATTTATGTGATGAACATTTGTGTTTGTTCTATATCTGGTTGTTAATATCTATTTAAGTATGTATTTAAAACTATATATATGTATGTATGATGTATGTATATCAGTCTCTGGCAGCCATATCACAAGCTTTGCTTAGTTTGGAGTTAGATGACCGTGTGTGAAAAAAATGTCCCGAATATATATAATTATATATATATTATATTAAACTCTGCGGTATAAGTATATAAGCTCGTATAAAGTCTTAATGTCAGAGTTTTTAGGCCACTTAAGGCTTTTTATAAATACATTTAAAACATGGACCACAGAAAAGAAAAAAAAATTGTTTACCTTTTCTGTGCCATAGATAAAATCATCCCAATGCATTTGTTTGCTCGTTATAAAATATATATTCTCTTTTTTTCTCTTTGATATTACATTTACAACATTTTTACAAGACTTAAATTATATTAAAATACTAGTTGTTCATCTTTTTTTAATGATACGGTTTTTTATTATATTATGTAGAATCCTTTAAAACATGCCTTTTTTATTTTATCATTGCTCTTTTTCCGTACTTCACAACATTCTCTTAATTTAATAGTTTGAGCAAGACAAATGAACTGAGCCTAAAGCAGGCCGGCTGCCGCAAGCAACACCCGTCCACGAGTTGACGCGTGTGCCAGCCATCGTTCTCTTCACCATATTTTCCTTCTGACATGGTTAGGAAGTATTAACCATTTAAGTTTATAAAACAACTAGCTGGGTCCCGCTGTTTCACCCGCGTGGACTTTCCCTTAGGAAGCGTACATTTTCCAGGTTAAAAAGTATCCTGTCAGTTCTGGCTCTCCAATTATTTATTTGTATGTATTATGCATTTAGTATAAAGCTGTTATTTTGACATTACAAACAGACACTTTAATTTTATAAAGGAGCTGTTAAGCTGTAATTTTTAATTTGAAAGGATATACTTTCAGTTAGTAGATCATCAAACTCGGTTCAGTAGTTTGGTTTTAAATCAAAATGACTGAAAAAGTATGTCATCCAAGTAAACGAAATTGCGTATATACTCATTTTGATGATGGTTGTTATTGATAATTATCTTTTTACTGGTTGACAAGCTAGGCGTTTGACCAAAGCTTACCTGAAAAGTGATGGTGTGGTTGAAGGTGTTAAGCACGCCTAGTATAGCCTGACTTGGGAACTGGGGCTCTATTTTTGAATCGCTCGTATGATATTTCGCACAAAAATACCAAGTGATACTGTCGGAAGGAGCTTGACGACAGATTTTCAACTAGGGTAAAAGATTGAAGGTATGATGCTGAAGCTCTATTTTGAGTTGATCCTTTTAAAATATCGAATTGAAGAAAGACAATAAACAGCACCTTAATTATAAACAAAACTTTTTGGTTATTTCTTATCAGTTTTCGTAGTATTTTAATTTAGTGTCTATACTTTACATATGGTAAGAAATACAAATAAACAACAGTCAGGCCCAAAACTGTAGACAGAGTGCAACGGCCTCCCCTCGCGTATTAAATTCGGTTATTAATCCGCAAACTTTGATCAAGTTGACCCCGGACGGAGTTCATCGATCCGCCGCGACTTTCACCCGGATCATAAACTGAGCCACCCACTTTCAAAACTGAAAAAACAGTTCACGACTCACTTCAAAACTAAGTCTTCCTAATCACGCGGCGCGAACAAACTTCCACCGAGTTTTTTCCAAGTTCAGTTGAAGTTCATCGATGTGGGGATCGTTCACCCTGGACTCGGAAGGGACACTTGCATACGGCTCCGACGGCCCATTGAAACAAAATGTGGACCAAGGTTGGACGAGATTACTTTCGACCGGAACTTTTTGCGGATCGATATGGAAGTCAAAAGTTTATTACCGGCCACAGCGCGACACCGCTCGTAAAGCGAACTTTGTCTGCGGACTCGCGCCGCTCATCCCGGGCTTTAATTACCCTCACGGCTCCGCGACGGATCGAATCATCCACCGCTCCGTTGTTACTAGCTCAAAGGAACCTTTATTTACTTTACATATCAGGCCCGTAGCTAACGAGCGTAATACCTGCTCAGCATTTGTATTCACAAAAGGTTTTTCTACCTACGCCGGCGGCGGGCGTGAAATAGGAGGCGAGCCGGGAAGGAGGCATAAAGGAGAAAATAAAATCAAGACGGCGCCAGCGAACGGATGTGAGGTCCGTGAAAAAAGTACGAGGAAAGCGGGGCTTAATGGTGTGACGCAGGTGAGGTAGGCGGGGTCGGGAGGTGCGCGGGGATTGGTCGGCGCCGCCCAGCCGGGGGCACGCCCCCTCCCCCCGCGCGGGCGGGTGCCCCCCTCCCCGCGGCCACCGGCTATCGCGACCACCTACCACCCGGCGAGCTATGCCTGTGTCGTGAATTAGTTTGCCAACTCTCTGTCTATGGCGGAGCGAGGCTGTAAGTATGGACGGCGGACTGAATAATCGATAAAGGTGTTTATTGAAAACGGGTAAGGACGAAGCTCTTTATTGCTTCTTTATTATTAAAGCCAGGACTGAAATAGCTGAGCTCAGATTGTGCTGGATCGGGCTGTCCCGTGACTTTATTTTCGTTGTTCTACCTTCACTTATCGAGCAGTATTTCTCAATATCATTTTACTATCTGCATAACCTAGTTGGTACCACAGTCACCGAATACTTAACCCCATCCATCACAGCGTCGTTACTGAATACCGTCGCTATGAACTCCAAGTTGAAAATTGTTTCAAGGTCGAGTTTGAACGCCATCGTACCTCGTGCCTGCCTGGAATTTGCTTCACTATTGGGCAATTTTGATGATACTGTAGCATAAAAAAACAGAAGCAAAATTTATAACATTTCGTAAAAAATAAATACATTCCACGTTCTATAGATATCATTTGTTGCAACCGGATGGTTGACTGGTAGAAAATGTTTAGCATTAATTCCTCCATTCGTGCATTTCTACATTATCTGCAAGTGTGCAATAAAGTATTAAACAAATAAATAATAAGTAGGTAGAAATTCTTTGTTGTGCACACTATAGATATACAAGTTACAGATAAAGAAACTTATGAGCTAGTTTCACAAGAAGCGGCCTTATTGCTAAAAGCAATCTCTCCCAGCCAACTATTGGATGGAACCTTTTTTGTTTTATCTCCACTTCATGGAAAAAAAATTATATGAGTGAGTACTTAGGGTATATCTGATTTTAATTTTACCCGTCTTACAGCGCCACACCGACGTTTGAGTCCTTCCGTTGAATTAGTTTTTCATATAAAAAAGTATAGTATGTGTGTCTATATTTAACTTACTGGTAGCTCAGACTTCGGAACACAATCAAGGTTAGTCGAAAAAAAAACCGGTCAAGTACGAGTAGGACTCGTGCCGTCCAACGGAACCCTCAGAGCACGAGTCCAAAAAAAACAACTGAAGTTGAAATATTGAAAGACAAACTTAACTTCGCAGTTGACAATAAGGATCTTCCATACATAACAACTACAAAATGTAAGTTTGTAATTGTAAAACAATATTTTTTTATAATATGATATAACTTCAAATTCACTACTTTTAGATTTATCCCTTTTTATGTGCTGTAAGACCTTGTCTCTTGCCAAAATTAATGATTCTAGGTCAACGGGAAGTACCCTATAGGTTTTAATTCCCCTGTGAAATTGTAAAATATGCGACACAAACGTTCATATCTTTTGATTGCGTTGACTTACAACGCACTTTATGTTTTTTCAGCCGAAAGAAACCGTATACCCAAGTTTTTAGTTTTAATTTCAATTTGATATCTTTACGCGTTCTTGAGAAAAAGGGTCTTGACAGACGGAAAGACAGACGGACAATGAAGTGATCCTATCAGGGTTCCGTTTTTTCCTTTTGAGGTACGGAACCCTAAAAATATGAGCAATCATGTAAAAAATTACAAACACTGTTAGAAACTATAGCACTTGTTAAGTTCTCGGCACAGCCGCTTTTTCCTTTTGAGGAACCCTAAAAATATGAAAAATCATGTAAAAAATTACAAACACTGTTAGAAACTATAGCGCTTGCTAAGTTCTCGGCACAGCCGCTTTTTCCTTTTGAGGAACCCTAAAAATATGAAAAATCATGTAAAAAATTATAAACACTGTTAGAAACTATAGCGCTTGCTAAGTTCTCGGCACAGGTACTCTAAAGATGCTGGTTACGATCGCTAGGTAGGTATATAGGCTTGCAAATTTACATAAACACGTTAGACGCTGCGGTTCGCACCCTCGTCTAAGTTTATACTAAGTTATTTGTAGGTTCCTATAACGTCATGCTATGACGTTTTAGGGCTGCACAAATATTTACATACTAGCTGCGCCCCACGGTTTCACCCGCGTTATATCCGGGATAAAAGAAGACCAAAAAAATTTATGAAAAAAAGATGTGTATGTTTTAGGTGAAAGAGTTGGCTCTTTAGCTCCACCCGAGTCTCACGTTCTTTCGCATTTAAAACCACTTTAAAGTTATTGCCAATTAAGTGCTTAATTAAAAAAAAAAAAAAAAAAAATTATTAATGAAATTCTTGGAACAAAAGTTGTTTAGTATGATGTAGGGAAACTGCGTTGGAGAGGTTATTTTTATTGAAAGATAAGCTTGCGTTTGACCTCCATTTTGCCTGATGTTAAACGATGATGCGGTTTTTAATTCACTCGCGACCTCGATACGCCCATATTGTAAATATTTGTAGCTTCTAGGTCGACGTGCTCTATTTTCGGCCTCAATATCGCTTTCCATCAGGTGAGTTGGTAGTCAAAAGTAAACATTTTTTATTATAAAAAAAATACATTTAGGCAACGCATTCCGCAGTCTAACAGTTGATAGATAATTGATCAATAACCCTGTATACTAGCATATTAGCACCCTCTAAAGAATATACCTATGAGGGCCTTGGTGTCTAATAATATTATAATAGTTTCCGCGTCGTTGCTGCGGTTGTTTGCATAATTTACGGCTTCATTGTGATGGGAGTGGTAATAAAACTTAAAATGAAGGTATTACTCGTAAATTTTAGAAACAAAGTAGAAAAACTAAAGTAAATTGTAATATCATACTAATATTATAAATGCCAAAGTGTGTTTGTTTGTTGGTTTGTTTGTTGCTCTTTCAGGCAGTAACAGAGCAACGGATCTTTGAACATTTTGCATGGGCATAGTTCAAGGGTCGGAGAGTGACATAGGCCACTTTTCATCATCATCATCACCATCACAATTTTCCACACTACGCGGATGAAACCGCGGGGCGCAGCTAGTAATATATAAATAGCCCAGGGCCTTACAGACAACTGCTATTGCGGCACCAAATTAACGTTAAATCCGCTAGTTGGAAAATCAAGCGAACGTGAACCTTAACGCGCCCAGATAAGGTTTGCGGTCGCATGATTTTCCAACTGAGCGGATTTAACGTTAGTTTGGTGCCGCAATAGCAGTTGTCCGTAAAGCCCCTGATCAGACAAACAAGGCAGATATGCCTTAGTACAATTATCTTTTATGTTCGAATGGCTCCGTGTTTCTCTTACTTTTTTACTATACCGCAAAATAATTTAACACAAAACAAAACTGTAAGTATATGCCACAAACTTCGTTTCACACATAGACGAAAACATATTTTTTTTTATTATTATACAAAATAGTAATCTAATTTCGTAGATTGCAGTAAAACAAACAGAAGAGTGTGCGAGAAAAACTCATGCCACGAAAAATTATAGCGTTGTCTGAAAAGTAACATTCTCATTGGCATTAATAGTTCGGCTGGCTAATGCTAATGCATTGCATTTGCAATAAACGAAGTAAATTTGAAAGCGTTTACAATAATCTTTCAGAAGAGGCAATTCAAGAAAAAAAAATTGGTGGTCAGATGTGGACGCGATTAAAAAGTTCCTGCTTTAGGTACCTGCTGTTCCGATATATGGCGATACAGCTGCAATTTAATCTAAAGTATGGTCTAAAATGAAGGCCTAAGTTTCCATTTGGACTAACACCAGTAGCGTCATCTAATAGTAAAGTTTAAAGAAGGAAGGCTTTAATAGTAGATTGTAACATAAGGGAGCAAAATAATATTTTTACGGATTCAAAGTTCGTCGCACGAGCCAAAAAAATATTTTGCGCCCGAGTGATATACTCTACTTTTCATCACCCACTATGAGAAAATAAAAGGTGCCTCATATTTTATTGTAATATTATTATTTAATAAAACACAGAGTAACAACTAAATTGAAATTAAATAGTATCTAATAATAAAGCAACTAAAAACTTATATTTAGTTTTGACACATTTTCGCAATAATGAAAATTTATTGTTACGCAGAACCACAGAAGAGAGGTTTTTTTGTTTACTTCTCTTTTCTGTCCACAAAACCACGAATTTCTAACATTCCGTGAAAATTGACGAAAACGCGGGCTGTAGTTCGCGCGTTTTGAATTTGATTTCTTTTTTTTATTCAGCTGGCTGCACGACTATGGGCCGTCGTACCAGCCAGTCTTTATTCCACAGATCTGTGCTTTATTCAAACAATATTTGCGTTCGATTTCTTTGGCGCTGAACACTAACATGTTCCAAATTCAAAAAGTGCGCAGCAGCCCACTTATAAAGAGGATTAAAAACTCATTACTGCCCGCTTAAAGTTTCTTTTGGAAAACACCACCTTTGGGTGCACTTACACATTACATAATCCACTATTCTACTTGTAAAACAAGTACGAGTAGGACTCGTGCTCTGAGGGTTCCGTTGGACGGAACGTATCTTTTGATTGCATTGACTTACAACTTTTCTTTTTTTACAGCCGAAAGTATCCGTAGACCCAAGTATTTAATATAAATTTCAACTTGATACCTTACGCGTTCTTGAGAAAAAGGGTCTTGACAGACGGACAGACAGACGGACAGACAGACGGACAGACAGACGGACAGACAGATGGACAGACAGACGGACAGACAGACGGACAGACAGACGGACAGACAGACGGACAGACATACGGACACACAGATGGACAGACGGACAACGAAGTAATCCTATAAGGGTTCCGTTTTTTACTTTTGAGGTACGGAACCTTAAACACAAACAAACCTCGATATCTGTTTCAAAATCCATCGTGTATGATTGTATCACTTTTAAAATCGAACGCCTCGCGCACGGGGAGCGAACTAAGCCGACATCGCTCAAAAAACCCCGCATACGGCGGGACCATTGTCCATCGACACAATGCCTTCACGACACCGGGCAAATAACGCTCGGGAAAATGTAAAAAAACGCACACAGTTTGCGGGTTCCGGGTAAACAAGTCGACGTACCCCTTATTGAGTTGATCTGGCCATTTGTACCGGCCCTCGCCCTTTGCATACGAAAAAAAAAATCAGCTTGCGAATTCAATTTCCAATATCCATTTTTGACGTGCCGTGATTAGAACGCAGTTTGGTCGTTAGCGGCGTGTTTCGGGGATGGAAAGGTTTCGTTTACTTCCATTTTTGAGAGGTATCGATTGCAATGCTCCTCTCTATACCTTTTCTGTTCTTTTTGCTTTAAAAAGCTTTTGATGAAACAATCAGGAGTGTGATAGGTATATGGAAACAATAGTACTAAATATTTAACCCATAATGTTAAAAAATCTTTAAAAATACACAAAGATGGTTATTACTATAATTATACAATACTAGCTGACCTGACAGACGTTGTCCTGTCTTAGAACTGTCAAAAACGCAAAGTTAAAATTATAAATCTTGTTTTTTTACACTTTGGGTTACATTAAAGGAGTTTTAGTAAGGATCCATATTATTTTTTGAAAATATAATATAGCCCATGTTACCCGGGGATAGTGTAGCTTCCCAACAGTGAAATAATTTTTCAAATCGGTTCAGTAGTTTCGGAGCCTATTCAATGCAAACAAACAAACAAACAATCAAATCTTTCCTCTTTATAATATTAGTATAGATTTAAAAAAAAACTTTTTAGTATATTTTATATATTCAATGTTTTTCGCCATTAAGCGAAAATATTTATAGCAAAAAAAAATACATTTAAGCATAGACCGCATCATCGCTTACTATCAGGTGAGTAGGCGGCCAAGCGCAAGTCTATTTTTAATACAAACATAAAAAAGCATCTGAGAAAATGTGTTACGTAAGGCACTGGACCAGACATTAAGTTTTTAGCGTCCACGTAGAAAATAAACTCAAGCGAAAACCAATAAAACCAGCAATAAAATGTATTAGCTCGCAATAACGATAGAAACACCTCTTACAGCATCTCGCGAGTGTCTTCAAATAGTCATGTTGTAATAATAAATATATCATAGTTATCCCTCAGGGACAAATAAAAGGGAAAATAAAGCAAATCGGCCCGTTCCTGGAAGGGTCGCGAAGAAAAACGATTAATATTAACTGAAATTGTTATTGGGCCCTTTATTGCCAGGATTTAATATTTTTATGGACGTTATCGAAAGAGTTCGGCTCCGTCCGAATGAATTGTCGTAAAATTTGAAGGTGCCTGTTAAAATTAAATTATTGTCGTAGAGTTATTAAATTTTATTGCATCTATAGTTTGTGGGACAAGCTTTGGTGTGACAGTTATACATTAAATAGCGAAGTCGATGATTGCTTCCATCTTTTCTGGATCGTTTTAGTAAAATTGTAAAAGAAAAATACCATCAAATGCTTCTGATGTTATATCTCATCATAGTTTCTAGCGCACTGTCCTATGCAGCCAGAAAGTTTTTGTTTTTAATTTTTAGTTATATTCTATTACTAGCTGCGCTCCCTGGTTTTACTGCTATTCTGCAGAAACCACGAAATTTTCAGGGACATATAATAATTCAGGGTATCAGTTACCTCCATAACAAATTTCATCAAAATCCATTTAGATGTTACGGAGTTGAGCATGGGCAAACATACACACTTACCCACAATAATATTTCTGTGATTTTTACTGACTATCTTAGAATAACTACACAAAGAAACCAAGTACATTCGCAAAATTTAAGCCATTCAAATGGTGTCATATATGGCTCCAAAAAATATATAAAAAATTTACTTTGTCAATTTGCGCGGTGAAATCGTACCACAACAAATCAGAAAAGCAGCATAAGAGTTATGGTGTGACATTCCACAGGTAATCCATTAATTTTCTTGCTTAAATCGTTTAAAATACCAATCGAAACGTAAGCTACAACGCGAATTTGTAGCTTACGTTTTGAGAAGGCGTTGTTTGGAAACCTACCTTCTCTGAGTAGTTATTCTAAGCTGACTATACAATTTACTTACACTTAGACCAAAAACATATATTTTAAGATTGCCGGTAATACAGTTACGAGTACCTTGTTTCCAGAGAACTACAATCTAGGCATCTTCAAAGCTAGAGTGAATAGATTTCCTCCAGATCAACGTGTTCCATCCTCGGACACACCGTCGCTTACCATCAGGCGAGTTGGTGGCCAATCTATATAAAAAAAAGTTTGCTAAGATGCACTACACATAAACATCAACATAGACATCGACTATTTGTAAACTACACACTGTGTTGCTGTGAATAACTATACTAGTTAGTTTGCCTTACCCACATGTTGTGAAATATGCAAAAACGCTGACTTAAAATATATAAATGAAAAATATTAATAACTGTGGAGTTCATTAACGCTCGTGGTAAAAAGAACCATTTGATTAGCCGCAGCACGTGACATTGTCCTTTAAACGAGCGCGGGGCGCCGTAGAGGCATTCTTACATTAAAGCGTAAACAGAACCCTCCCCTTAAGTTACCTCGGGACTGAATCGTCATTTATCTGTGAAATTATAGTTGATGCACACGGGCGTAAAAACATCTCCAAAATTTGAGTTAGTAAATACCTACACCTACCTAACCCATGTGAGAAACGTGTAGTTAGCAAGTACATACCTACCTATCTAAAGTCAGAAGCCCATGTGAGTGACGTGTCACGTGATCTGATAAATCTCCATACAAAGCGATGGCAAGTAAAAGTGGCAATACCATACGAAATGAATGATTTTCTATTGATAGGAAGCAAATTTGAATGATTCGAACCACTTAGAAATTGCTTAAAAAATGCGACTTTTGTTATGATTTTTCTTTTTTGTTTTGATTTAAAAGTCAGTGTTAAAAAAAACGTGATTTCGCATGATATTTTCATGCGAAATATCATACGAGCGATTCAAAAATCGAGCCCCAGTTTACGCGCAAGGAAAATTTGTCGGATCACATTTGTGTCACGCCACTTAGATGGGTTTCGGACTGTGTATGTAAGGAATTAAATAAAATCAAACAAATAACTAATTTCAATGTCGTCTGGTGCAGAAATATATTTCAAGAATTAATTGGGAAACTAGTTCCAGATCGAGGATCGATTTTAAAACTTGTACTGAACACATATAAGAAAGCGTTTTAATTAAAAACGTGTTTATAAGCACGATTAAAGATTTACTTTTACATAAAACAAAACATTATCTTAAATTTTAGGTACAGAAACAGGCAGTTTGTTCAATTCTTTGATTGAATAATAAACTGCATGTTATTGCAAAAACTTTGCCGGCCCTTTTGCCACAGCGTCTTAAACGCTGCGTTATAACCTCTTGTCTACAGACTCCTCATAATAAGAGCGTCTAATCTAAGTGTCGAGTACCTTTAGAGCGGTCATCTCAGCTGAGATCACTCCCCCGGGTGTCCTAGACCCGGGGAACCCGGATTTATTCTGTGTACCCGGGTACCTTATACCCCACTATACCCCGCGTACCCCGTTCTCGCAAACGACACCACGGAGGCACTGAATATTTTATGGTACGGGATATTAGAAGATTGGATTAAACATTAAATGTGTTAAAAAGGTGTTGTAGAACAGAGGTTAAGATGCCTACGGCTCACACATACTATAATAACTGAGAACGTTTGTGCGTAAGTGTGTTTTAATCTCTCAGCTCTATGAGCAGCTCTCAGATGTATCTAAAATTCTATATTAATCATGATTTTATTTACTAAGAAAAAAATATTTATACATGTAGGTGTTGAATGTTGAATTGTTCTTGTTATTAAAGCTATTAAATACCAGATTCTGCTGTAAAAAAGATAAAAAATATATTTATGTAGCTTAATATGATAGATAGATAGGTAGAAACTCTTTATTGTGTACACCAGAAATAAAAATTACAACACGATAGAAAACACTTACGAGCTAGTGCCACAAGTGGCGGCCTTATTGCTAAAAGCGATCTGTTCCAGGCAACCATTGGATGAAAAGAATTTACGTAACAGAAACGACGGGGGATGCTAAAACACTTTTGATGATACCATTAAATGAAATACTACTGGTACTACTAAAATGGTTAGTTAACAAAAAAACCTGAAGACTTTTGATGGACTTAGGATGTTTTTCCAAAATATGTAAATGTATATCAACATGTCTCTATAGATATTCCACAGGATGTCTTCTGAAACCGTTTTCAAGTAGCTATAATTATAACTGTTCAAGTAGTTGCCTATATTGTCCTTATTAAATTGTCTACTCTGTATGCTTGCTGAGTAAAACTGTGGGATACTGATAGATATTTTACACCAAAATATTTTATATTCACCAGCTCTTCAAGAATTTCTGCTTACACTTCATTTATTTTGAAAAATGTCCATGCATATGTATCGCTGTAGCGGTATTTGCCAAAACTTCCTGCAATCTTCAACTATCAAGGGCATGCACTCAGTAAGTAGTTTTATAGAGCACTAATGAATCTTGTTTGCATGATAACGCGCTTAGTTCACGCGTCTAGACGAAATTGAAATTTACATTCATGAAGTTGGGGCACTACCTTAGAAGCAGTGAAGATAACAAGTCCCTCACTTATATTGTGGTATTTATCTAAAACCAAATATATTTTTCTGTAATTTAAGTATCCTATATATAACGTCACGTTTATTTGTTTTAGGCAAAATCAAATGCCATCTAAAAGAGTTTAAGTTCATTTGCAGAAGTACGACGGCTAGCGGCTTACGACAAAAAAGAGATAATCAAAGTTTAACATTGTTTTACCTCAGTAAATACCTCAGTGCCTTAAGACGAAAGTCTTCGACCAGTGTGTGTTACCAGTGATGACATACGGCACTGAAACGTGGTCTCTCACTATGGGCCTCATAAGCAAGCTCAAAGTCGCACAACGAGCTATGGAGAGGGCTATGCTCGGGGTTTCTCTACGAGATCGAATCCGAAATGAGGAGATCCGTAGACGAACGAAAGTCACCGACATAGCCCACCGGATTAGTAAGTTGAAATGGCAGTGGGCAGGGCACATATCAGGCAGAACAGATGGCCGATGGGGCCGAAAGGTTCTGGAATGGAGACCACGGACTGGTAAGCGCAGCGTAGGACGTCCACCCACAAGATGGACAGACGACCTAAAAGAGACCGCAGGGAAACGCTGGATGCAGGCCGCTTCCAGCCGGCCCTTTTGGAGATCGATGGGGGAGGCCTATGTCCAGCAGTGGACGTCCTACGGCTGAAATGATGATGATGATGATGATGAACATTGTTTTAACTGGATCAAGAAAAGTTTACCGTATGATTCAAATTCAAATTAAACAAACAATCTATGATTGTAACTTGACGCTGACCATCAATCGCAATTCTCGCATGTCTCGTCACTTTATTAGAGTAGTTAAAAACCACTGACCATCAAACGCAAGTCTCGATTGTCTCGTCACTTCGTACCTTTCAGTTGGCAACCCCGAGAGGTATACATTTTTGAATATTTCGACTTTGGCGAGTTGCTTTAATCTCTATGAAATTTGACACTAGACATGTAAATAAAGATAATTTTTAGAAAAAAAAAGTACCGACTTCATGATTATACCTTCATTTACAAACTAAAACTAAAAAGTAGAAAATAATATTTAAATAACTCCAAAGCAATGAGCATTAAAGGACAATCAACGAAATTATTAATATATATATTACCTACTTATATACATATTTACAATTTATAATCAGTTATTTTTGGAGTCGGTGACAGCTTAACAGCTAAGTTGGTGGCACTGTACAATGTTTACAATGTAAATTGAATTTGTAGATATTTTTGTAGATTTTTCAAAAAGCACTGAATCAATGTTGATAAAAAAATTATGGGACCACCTATGAGTTATGACCTACCAACCAAAAAAAGAATCATCAAAAACAATTCTAAATTGGCGGAGTAATCGCGTAACAAACAAACAAAAAAAAAAAAAAAACATACAGTCGAATTGATAACCGCCTCTTTTTGGAAGTCGGTTAAAAAATACGGATTTGTGGTGAATAGTTATTTGTCGAAAAATCTGCTTAACTCCGCAGTGTTTTGTTTTTAGAAACACGGTTTGTATTTCAAACTAAGCACTAGAAGATAATTCAACACCTTACGCTTGAAATGTCACGTTCACTTGACGATATTAAAAGAACTTTAAGGTTCGACGGCGCGTACCTAAATCAGAGTTACGAAGTTAAGCAAAGCGGTCTCTTAATGCCTCTAACGACTGAGAAGACGGCCGAATTCTTTAATTATTTAGCTCTAATGACAGTCGAGCTTGTCCTTTGACGTCGCTCGGTTTAATTTAGGATTCCTCCCCCAAATTAAAAATATAATGAGAGCGAAGTGAGCCGATGTTAATTGGAAACCGATCTGGAGGGCGCTTAGTTAAAAGTGTTACATCGACGGCCGGTGCCAGCCGGGTGACAGTTTGTTTAATGGTGTACAGATTGGGAGAGCGTTGGTCTGGACTGGGTGCTTCTTTTAATTAACAACTGTCTTTTTGCGCTAAAATTCCGATGTTCTTTTGTTTTATTTTTTTAAATATTACGTTTTCGATTTGAAACTTCAGAATTTTGTTTGAAACTCACCTTAACTTGAAGTTAGAAAGTCAAATTTAAAAAAAAAAATAAAAAAATTACATTTAGTGCAATTATATTGTAATTAAAAACCATCATCATTATTTCAACTGCTGAGTATTCTCTTAGAGAGAGAGAGAGAGAATGGGCCCTAATCCACCATGCTGGCCCAGTGCATGTTGGTTGGACATAGGTACCTAACGGTTTCCTCATGATATATTTCTGTATACCGTTATTTGAACGATGGCATCGAAACAGCACAGTTCAGAGTGCACTGTTTTAGGTAATAAATAAGTCATTGATGCAGGGCCAAGGTGCGAACCAGTGCCGTCAGATTGTAAAACGCACATGCTACCACTCGGCCACCAATAATAATTAATTATATAATAATTATAAGATATAATAAATATTATAAAGAGGAAAGATTTGATTGTTTGTTTGTTTGTTTGTTTGTTTGCATTGAATAGGCTTTGAAACTAGTGAACCGATTTGAAAAATTATTTCACTATTGGGAAGATACACTATCCCCGGGTGGTACATAGGCTATATTATATATTTTTTAAATAGGAATCCTTACTTAAACTCCAATAATGTAACCCAAGGTGTAAAAAAATAAGGTAGTAGGTAATAAATAAGTCATTGGTGCAGGGCCAAGGTTCGAACTGGTGCCGTCAGATTGTAAAACGAACATGCTGCCGCTCAGCCACCAATAATAATTAATTATATAAAAAAAATAAAATTTAATCTAATTAAGCTTTTACGTTTGGGCGCCAGAATAAAATAAGATGTAAACATGGTAAACATCTTTACACCTCAAGGGGTGAAATTCCCGGTTTTCCCACCCATTGACACATTCACAAACTGACGTAAGACTATGTAAGTAATGGCGTTCATTTATCAGCCGCCAGATGGCGTGCCGTAGACGTGAGATTATCGGCGCTTTTAAATTTTTTATCTCTCTTTAGGAGAAAATGGTGCCGATTTGTCACGAGGTGAAAAGAGTCATGAATAAAATTATTGAAATAAAACGTGATCTTTTTATTTCAAGAACATCAAGAACAGCAACGTTCAAAGTCACAGTTTGGATATAGTTTTTATGCTACGAGTATATAGGGTTACGCATATAGACTACTAAGCCGAAAAGAGGTCATTGTACTCATCATTATAAACACCTTTTAATATGGGACCAAAACTGAATCTGCTGTTCCATAGAAAACGGTCATTGACACTCGACAAAATGTATGGAACAGCTGATATTTTTTATGGCCAATTCAGTTATGGTCCAAATAAAACTAAAAATAAATTTATGAGTACAATGATCTCCTTTCGGCTTAGTAGGTACGTCTATATACGTCACCCTGTAAAATATATTTTAATGCACAATGTTCGATTGTCTGTCTGTCACATTCATATTCATAGATCGGCAATATTTTCAGGCTCACTGGCGACCAAAGAATAAAAAACAGTAATCGAATCAGAGAACCAAATCCATCAGAGTGACGTGCGGTGACGTAGACACAAATACGTAGTCATAGCTTTATACAGAGTGTTGTGAAAGAAGAGAGTTTGAGAATGAAAAGTTTTCGTATAAATTTTAATTGTTTATGGATGTTGGTAGTATTTAAATAGTGAGTAGTAAATATAACTACTGTGCTATAAGCCAATGTAGCTTTATATTTTTTAAGATTATATTAACCTTAATAACTTTTGGATTACAAGCATAAATTGTATTTTTTTTATCGTCTAATAAAAGAGCTTGTAATCTACAAAAAAAAAATCTTCAAAAGATTTTCTTATCTCATAGCTAATAATCTGGATTGTCTCCTTTCAAAAAAATATTAAATCGAAATCGGTTCCGCCATTTCAGAGCTATGGATGCCACAGACAGATATACAGATACACGTTAAACTTGTAACAGCCCTTTTTTGCGTCGGGGGTTAAACCGATAAAATTTTAACAGCGTATTTCATCCTCTCATTATCAAGCACGCTGTACATCCTTTACGTCTACCCACTGCAATATTTTGCTCACCTTCGGGGTCTCAACATTATGCATAACTGATTAGGTAGATTTCGTATGCATGCGATCCTTGGTCGCCTCTGCGTGTGTAATGACGACGGCACCCTGGAGACTAGTGACGCAGTTTTTACAATGTGTTTGTGCCTTAAGCTATGACGTGAAAAGATGTCTGTAGTGATATTTAGTACATAAGCACTTATAAGCATAAGCTTTACTTTATTTCTAGCTTATAGTTCGTTTGTTGTACCTAACTTATATAAGCTTATGTAATTTTTTTTGCTTATATGTTTACGTAATTTTTCGCATATAAGATTGGTTTAAGAGCCCGCTGGATGGCATCGCAAGAGAGATGCCTATAACCAGCAGTGGGATAAAGAAGTATGTGGATCATGATGATGAGTGAATAGTTATATTTTAAGTCTGCATGCTTTATCTTCGACCACATCGTCGCTTACAAACAGGTGAGTTGGCGGTCAAACGCAGACTAATTAGTGATAAAAATAAATACAGAGCCCACTGTATTTATTTTTCACAAAGCTATCTCGCTCGTACATTTTTGTAATAAAAACAATCACTAAATGGGAATTTTAGAAAATCAAATGGGCATTATCGTAAAAATAACACTGAATTTTTTAAATCACGCTTTAGTTTAAATTTTTAACCTTAAAGATAAATTCTCTGCGCAAGAAGTGATGATATTTTTTTTGCCCAAAACAATTCGAAAGCTATTTTCATGGTGATAATTTTTATTATAATAATAACACTTGTTGCTCCCGTACCCGTGCTACTTCAATACCCGTGAGTGCTAGCCGTTTTTTTGCATAACTATAAACTCGATAATAATAAAAAAGTTAAATATATATTGCACTTTGCACTTACAGTAGTTCCAGTTATTGTCGCGTTCTCTCGTGAGATAGAATCTAGCTAATATATAAGAATCTCTTACTCTACTACGTATATGACTAAGGTTACCGAACATTTATCAAAGTCAAAAGAGCCGACCACAAAAACAAATATATCACAAAACACACTAAAACAACTGAATTTAGCATTCCGTACCCATGCCAATCACAAACCCGTCCGGATATTCAATTCTTGGACATGTCCGAACAACGAAACAAATATTTATCAAAACCTGTGAGGAATACGTAAAATGACATAAAACACGGCCGGGTCAGTCCGAGGAACAAATAGCGGACGCCAGTGATGGATTATTGCCGCTGACCGCCTCTATTTCCTATTGGAATAAGGAATTACCATATGCGACTCGGAGACTGCGCGGCTGGTGGGATAGTGTGGAGATGGACAAGTTTAAACAGAAATCATATTTCAGTAGGTATACAACGAATTAATTGAATTTAACAGTTAGAAAAATAATCTGGACTTACAATTTAACATGTCATCCGACCTACGGCTGCGTTAATTTGTAAATGTTACTCACCCATTTAACAACTTACCGGATCGTACGTTGCATAACTTCGACAATTATTCGAGCTGCGCCACGAGCGCTATGTGTATAACACACATACAATTCAAATACTGGGTACGCCACCAACTTATAGTGAGTTTGAGCATTTGGATTGTCTTCAGAATTTCAATGATCTATGGACAGTTCAGCTGTTTTTGTATATTAGGTCAAGTAGTTTAGGTTTTTAGTGTTTGTTAGCTTGTATTTTGTTTGATATTTATACACATTCAAATGCAAAACTCAAAAGCCCTTTCCGCATTCCAAATAATATAGGGCTTGAGCATTTGGATTGCCAACTGCTTTTTGTATAATAAGTTTTTAATTTAGTGTTTTTGTGTTCGTTACCTTGTATTGTGTTAAATAAATTTAAATTTGAAATTCAGAAAGTCCTGTCCACATTTAGCCAGCTTCCATCACACCGCATTCGGGTCGGCGTCTCTCCGTCGACCGGGGGACCCTTCAAAAAGTTTCATAATAACAGCAGCGCGGCGGTAATGTGACAGCCGATACGTCGCCGCAGCAGAGCCTTAACGAGCCCGCCTCCGGACAAACAAAACCACCATACGAAAACTAGTGTAGGAATAATATATACACAACAGTTACAAGCACACTAGGCGGAAGTGATGTTGGCCGAGCGGTAGCATATATAAGATCATTGGGTAGCATGTGCGCTTTACAATCTGCCGGCACCTGGTTTGATCCTCGGTCCTGCACCAATAACTTAATGAGTAAAGTAAAAGTAAATAAGACTTTATTTCAAATACACATTTCATTAAATTACACATTAATTTAATTTTAAATTTTAATAGCATTATTATACTTCTCCATTATATCATCACATAATTGTCAATGTCACTTTTTTCGATGTTCAAAGTTTTTACTGTGTATTTATGTCAGATATTATTCTTTGGTCAATTAATTTTAAACATTATTATGTTTGTCATGCAGTATTAATTTGTTATTTTAGTCCTGTGTAGATATCGCCTCATTGGCGTAGGCCTTCCCCATTTTTGTCCATAGTTTCCTGAGTTAACTAAATAGGTACTAAAATAAGTTATGTACAGTTTCGACGCAATCGCTCAAAAACGGTGAAGGAAAACATTGTGAGGAAACTTTAAAACCATTAATTTTTTTCCATACTGTGATTTTAGTCTTGTTCTGAAAATATGTACTCGCATTGTACATAGGATGACTTTCAACTTTACCTCATACAACTGATAAATAAACCAACAAACATAACGAGTAATAAATTCTAAAGAAAAACTATGACAATGCTCATAAGGTGCTTGGGATGATAAATGACAAATTCATGAGCCGCTGCTGTTATAATAGAAGCGTAGATGCTAAATACAATATACTTGGGAAACAGATGTTAGGTTTCCTACAAAACACGCGAATAACAATATTCTTTACTGACTTATGATAGAGCACTTTACTAATCATTATAGTGAGAAATATTTTAAGTTTCTGTTTTTTTAACGTGATCTAAAATATTTTGTATCGACACAAGGAATATACTAAACTTCTTGTTTTTTGTAAAACTACTTATTAAATTGTATTAATATTATACCTTGTACCCGTGACATTTATCGAGCTACTTCAAAAAAGGTGGCTATCAATTCGACTTATTTTAGGATTCTGTAGTATTACAAGGAACCCTTATAAGTTCGTTCTGTCCGTCAGTCCGTCCTAATTCTATTATTGAATAGGCTTGGGTCGCATTTAAGGTTGAAGAAAATTTACCACCCATAAAGGTGAAAAATAATGTTTGTTTCAGTGTTAGTCTCTGTCACCTTGTATAGAATTCTTTTGCGCAAACCGTGTAGGATTACATGTGTCGTCACCGAGGTAATGCTCCGGAAACCTGGGGCCCTCGGCGACGTGATGGCTCGGAAAACGAAGGTCAAATGGGTGTAGAGGTGACGGCAGTTCTCATTGTTTGAAGACGAAAAATAGTTTTCTCGATTTTTTTGGATATTAGTATCATTCTTTCTTGTTTTTTTTTAGTAAAAAGAGCGGAAAACAAGCATGCTTTCCGCCTGATGGTAAGCAGAATCCGCCGCGTATGGACACCTGCAACACTAGCGGTGTTGACGGTGCTTTGCACAGACCTATATGTAAGTAGAGTTCACAAGCGGTCAACTATATGAAAACTAAGCGTGTCACATTTTTCGTACCTACAAGTGAAAATAAATATATTTTTTTCTGCCGGCCAACTCTATTTGCGGTATTCTAACAACTCAGTATTGCACAATTACCCATTTTCTTTTCACGTCGTCGCAAAAGTTGTTGCTGCACCGATTGAGCAGACTGATTTTAGCCCAACTCAATTATGACGATTAATCATAATTGTTTTGAACGTTTATCGGGACTTATCACGTATTATTTAATTTAGGTAAAAAATATGTACCTTTCGCTCGACGTTTCGACCATGTTACAATGGCCGTGGTCACGAGCTGACTGAAAACTGCGGGTGGTTCAAATCGCGAAAGTTTAAAAATTACTAATCATAATTGTATTAGAAATATGACATAAGTCAACTTGTGGCGTCTACTTGGATAGGTCTGTGATGCTTTGCAGACACCCTTTTTGAAACGCTCCATGTTAAAGCTTGGCGGGAAGATCTTAGAGGGAAAGACATTCCACACCTTGCAGATCCGCGGAATAAAGGAGCAGAAAGTGTTGGATAGCATCTTTGCTTAAAACTTTCTATAATACCATTTTAGAAATACGTTAATGAGTGTATTGATGTTTGTTCCAAACAAAATAAATATTTAAAAAAAATGACAAATAGGTGTCGGTAACAAATTTTTGTTCATCACCAAGTTAAGCAACTCCGGGCGTGGTCGGTACTTCAATGGTTGACCGCCTGGGAGTGATGTAGTCTTTTTTCACTACTTTTTGTACTTTAGTAGTTAACAATTTATGTGGTGGTATGGAATCCTTAGTGCGCGAGCCCGACTCGCACTTGGCTGGTTTATTTTAAATTAGTCTCAATGAAAGTAATATTATCACAGTCTTCAATCATTCAATTTCACACCCAAACAACCACAAATAGAAACTAATAGAAGCCAACTCGAAGTCAGTCGTCAGCGACAAAGGTCGACGCGATGTGACAACTCAGATGCTAATCAACCCTTTAAGGTCGACAAATCGGAAATTACGGACGCATGAGTGCTCGCGGGTTACCCCGGCTACCCTCGACTTCTGGGTCTTTTCGACCCGAGAGAGTCGACCCGTCTTGTTCTTTGAATATTTAACGCGGGAAATGCCGTTTCCAGTCCCTGATGCTAACTGACAGGTAATGTTAAACGTTGGAAGTGAGTTATATGCTTACCTATTTATTTGAGCACATTCAATATATTCGTGCGTTTACTACACAAGTAATATAGATAACAAAATATATGCACTCTCAACTAACGCGTAATAGTTAAAACGTGCAGCTTAGGAAACATCGCAAAAAATAAATGGAAGTATTAAACATACAGTTAGAATACAAAAGTTTTTTCCGTATTCTGAGCCCCCATGTTACCCCTTTAGAGCTTACAATTGGTCATCCTATAATAACTCTTACAATAACTCACTTTTGGCACCTGTAGCACAGTTTAATCACTAGTATGGGTGCCAGCCAGTTCCACAGTTCAAAATAACAATCATCTCATTGTATGTCCTATGCCTAGCTTTACAATATTATTGTTACTGTCTATTTTTAAAAACTTTTGGTCAATAAATATTTTATTATTATTATTATTATTCACACATTTATTTTTCTTCTTAAATTAAAGTTTTTTTACAATATCTATACAAAAACAAAATATTATAAAAAAACTTAAATCTAGGGTGCCGCCGGCAGCGGGGCAGGGCCCAAGCTACCGGTGGTTAGGGCTGCAGAGTGAGGAACCTCCTGACAATACGTGCCGTGTCAAGGATTACCGCCTTCTGCATCTGACCCTTGATCCAACCATCTAGCGAGAGCCTCTTAAGGTGTTGGTCGAGGCTCTTCGCTATAAGACCGTTCACCGATACGACTATCGGGACAATGATCGTCGAGTCAACATCCCACATGGCGGTAACCTCGTGAGCCAAGTCAAGGTACTTGCTGAGTTTGTCCTTCTCGGCCTTCACGAGGTTCTCGTCATGTGGGATGGTGATGTCAACGAGCACTGCCCGGCGCTGGGATCGGTCGACCAACACGATATCAGGTTTATTGGCGACAATAGTCCTGTCCGTGATGATAGAGCGGTCCCAATAGAGCAAAGCACGACCATTTTCAAGAACTGGCGCTGGTGCGTACTTATAGTACGGCACCTCAGACTCGGCAAGGCCGTATCGAAGGGCAAGTTGCTGGTGGATGATCCTGGCCACCTGGTTGTGCCTGTGCAAGTACTCGCCGTTAGCAAGATGCGAACAACCGGAAATTATATGTCGGAGAGACTCTCCAGGACGGTGGCATGCCCGACAGATGTCGACCGTACCGTCCTTCATGATATATTTCCGATAGTTGTTCGTCTTGATAACTTCGTCCGCAATCGCACAGGCAAAACCCTCGGTTTCCCCAAAGAGGTCTCCGAATCGTAACCAGTTCACCGACGAAAGCAGGTCCACATCGGGCCCTGTTAAGGCCCGATAGAACCGCCCGTGCAGCTCCTTGCCCTTCCATACGTCCCTGCGGTCTTCGATGCTCAGCACCGATGGTTTGCGCCAATTCTCGTTTGCCAAGGAGAGCGGCGTGAGGCCCCTGTCAACTGCCACAACATCACGATGCATCCCACTCTCGCTGTTACGGAAAAAATCCCTGAGACTGCACACTTCGCGGTTGTGTAGGTTCTTGGCATTTAAAAAGCCTCGACCCCCCCACTTCCGCGGAATGTACAGTCTCATAACAGACGAGCGTGGGTGTAGCATGCGATGTGATGTGAGCAGTTGACGGACCCTCCTGTCCAGGGCGTCCAGCTCAGTTTGAGTCCACCTCAATATGCCAAAGGAGTATATCAATAAAGGCATCACCCAACCGTTGAAGGCACGCACCTTATTGCCGCCAGACAAAAAACTGTTAAGTACTTTTGTAAGGCGACAAAAGAAGCGTTCCTTCACCGATTTTTTGATGTTCTCTACTGATATACCCAATGACTCTGACATACCGAGGTACTTATAGGTCTCGGCCTCGGAGAGAGATCTGAGAGTCATCACCTCAGAGAGCTGTAAATTCGGAGAATTCACAACTTTCCCTCGCTGTACATGCATGACCGCACACTTGTCTACACCGAACTCCATCCTGATGGCGCTGCTAAAAACCTCTGTGATTTTTAGCAGCTCCACCAAGTCTTGGCGTTTCGGTGTGAACAGCTTGAGATCGTCCATGTACAGCAGGTGGGAGATGACTTGACCATCTCTTCGAAGTCGATAGCCTAGTCCTGAATCCCTCAGCAGAGTGCTGAGAGGGTTCAGAGCCAGACAAAACCACAATGGACTAAAACTGTCACCCTGGAATATGCCTCGCTCAATCCTTATCAAGTCCTGCGGGCCAGAGGTGCCGTCCCCACCACCTGGTTGACGAAGGACTGTGGTCCATTGCCTCATACATGCGCCTAAGAATGATTTTAGAGTTGTATCAATTTTATACAACTCTAAAACCCTCTCTAGCCATGAATGAGGCACTGAATCATAGGCCTTCTTATAGTCAATCCAGGCAGCGGAGAGGGCTCCTTTGTTACGCCGGACTTGCTGGCTAATGGCCGTGTCGATGAGGAGGAGCTCCTTAGTACCACGGGACCCAACCCTACATCCATTTTGAGCATGGGCCAAAACGTTGTTCGCAACAATGTGCGCGTTAATTTTATTTCTCAAAATGGATGTAAGGAGCTTGTAGATGGTAGGCAAGCACGTGATGGGTCTGTAGTTTTTGGCTTCCGTGGTACTACCGGACTTGTGGAGCAGGAAGGTGACACCGGTGGTCATGAAGCTGGGAAGGGAACCGAGCTCAAGGGCTTCTTGGAATTGCGTCGCCAAGCGGTCATGCGAGCATCGAATCCATTTTATCCAGAAGTTGTGCAACCCGTCCGGCCCAGGACTTTTCCAGTTCTGCGCCGTACGGATCGCACAACTAACGTCTACGGAGTCTATTAAAATAGACCCCATGGGTTCGATGGACTCGCATTCCCGCTCGACAACACGCATCCAATCACCCTCGGTGTGCTCGACGGGCACCGACCAGATACCGCGCCAGAAATTAATCATGGCGTTTGCATCTGGTAGCTGCCCGTCACTCACACGTTGGTCAGTTTCTTCCCAGCCTCGGTACACCTTCCTCTGGTCACTTTGGAAAAGGCGATTTTGCCAGTATCTATTCACACGCTCTCTGTAGCGGCGAATACGACTTACCCATGCATAGACCTTCTGCTTCAGATAGTCGATGCGTTCCATGACATTGGCTAGATAGTGCTGGGGCCTAATTTCGGTCCCAGCGAAAGCCTGGGTCACGAAACGCATGACTCGGGGGCGATTATTCCCCCGGCTGAAGCAGATTAGCTTTGCAATGAGAGTCCTGAACGTGCTAATACGCCGCTCGATCCGCACTTGCCATGCGGGTACCCCCCCGGCGGTTTGCGGTGCACGGTTAGTGTCCGGGAACTTAACACGTGCAACGCGACACGCCGCGATGGCACCGCAGTACAGAATCGAGTGGGTATCAACTAAATCTTCGCTAGCCCTCAAATAGGGAGCTAGCAAAGCGTTCAGGGCTCCCATTAACGCTAGATTGCGTCTATGGGTGGGCAAACGTGGTAGACGCGGCCTAGAGTCGGGTGCGAACCGATACTGGGAGATTGCGTCTTCCAAAGCCCCCCTCAATTGCTCTCTCACCTGGTCAGAGACACTATTACTCGTCAAATCTCCCTCGTCGACAACGGGATCAGCCGGTGCCGCTAGTGTCGCCACCGACGCCGGCAGTGACGCCAAAGTCGGGGCAGACGACGCGACGGGCGGGTCCCGCATCAAAGCAGGAGTCGGACGAGCACGTAGTTCCTCCAGGCGGAGCCGATCAAGCACAGAGTCATCCAGCAGTTTACACCGGTGGATAGCCCGCACTTGATCCGATAGTCGCTGGGCGGATACGGTGACGGTCGGTTCAAGGTCCTGAAACAAAGGCAGCATCCTGGCACAGTACGCACTCAAGTTGGTTCCTCCCTCTGTAGCCCTGTAATAGGCGCGCATGCAGTTCTCATTCATGGTTGGAGACCATCGCATGCGACGCACTACACCACCGGTAGCGGGGGCCGGGCGTGTGGCAGAATGCCCCACAAGCCCCAAGCGTGCCGGCAGCGGGGGACGTCCCCGTCGCGCAGGTGGAGGTGGCGGCGGTGTCCCAGGCCCGCTCGTGTCGCTCGACGAGCCGCTTGCCTCGCGGGTGGTGTGGTACTCATCTTCACCCGACGAGGAGCTCGGAGACGACGACGAGGCGGGCGGTGGTGGAGGTTGTGCGTTTGTGAGTCGTGCCGCTGCAGACGTTTTTGACCGTGTTATCATTTCACAAATTATTTTACCATTTCGATATTGTATTTAATTTTCCATGTTTGACAATAGCTGTCAGTTTGGTATTTTGTCGTAGAACTATTGAACACATTTTTATCCTGTTTTCGGCATTTATACATATTGATTTTCGATGTGTAGGACTATTATGAAACTTTATTGCTTGTAATATTATGTTATAAAAGGTAAAAACAATTAATATGAAATAAAAAAATGTTAACGGAAAAATAAACGTCAGGTCGTGACAGCGGTTTTTTTTTTTTTTTTTTTTATTATTATTCAGATATTTATTTTACTTCTTAAATTTACGTTTTTTTACAATATTTCCTATAAAAACAAAATATTATAAAAAAACCTAAACCTAGAGTGCCGCCGGCAGCGGGGCAGGGCCCAAGCTACCGGTGGTTAGGGCTGCAGAGTGAGGAACCTCCTGACAATACGTGCCGTGTCCAGGATTACCGCCTTCTGCATCTGACCCTTGACCCAACCATCTAGCGAGAGCCTCTTAAGATGTTGGTCGAGGCTCTTCGCTATAAGACCGTTCACCGATACTACTATCGGGACAATGATCGTCGAGTCAACATCCCACATGGCGGTAACCTCGTGAGCTAAGTCAAGGTACTTGCTGAGTTTGTCCTTCTCGGCCTTCACGAGGTTCTCGTCATGTGGGATGGTGATGTCGACGAGCACTGCCCGGCGCTGGGATCGGTCGACCAACACGATATCAGGCTTATTGGCGACAATAGTCCTGTCCGTGATGATAGAGCGGTCCCAATAGAGCAAAGCACGACCATTTTCGAGAACTGGCGCTGGTGCGTACTTGTAGTACGGCACCTCAGACTCGACAAGGCTATATCGAAGGGCAAGTTGCTGGTGGATGATCCTGGCCACTAGGTTGTGCCTGTGCAAGTACTCGCCGTTAGCAAGATGCGAACAACCGGAAATGATATGACGGAGAGATTCTCCGGGACGGTGGCATGCCCGACAGATGTCGACCGTACCGTCCTTCATGATATATTTCCGGTAGTTGTTCGTCTTGATAACTTCGTCCGCAATTGCACAGGCAAAACCCTCGGTTTCCCCAAAGAGATCACCGAATCGTAGCCAGTTCACCGACGCAAGCAAGTCCACATCGGGCCCTGTTAAGGCCCGATAGAACCGCCCGTGCAGCTCCTTGCCCTTCCATACATCCCTGCGATCTTCGATGCTCAGCACCGATGGTTTACGCCAATTCTCGTTTGCCAAGGAGAGCGCCGTGAGGCCCCTGTCAACAGCCACAACATCACGATGCATCCCACTCTCGCTGTTACGGAAAAAATCCCTGAGACTGCACACTTCGCGGTTGTGTAGGTTCTTGGCATTTAAAAAGCCTCGACCCCCCCACTTCCGCGGAATGTACAGTCTCATAACAGACGAGCGTGGGTGTAGCATGCGATGTGATGTGAGCAGTTGACGGACCCTCCTGTCCAGGGCGTCCAGCTCAGTTTGAGTCCACCTCAATATGCCAAAGGAGTATATCAGCAAAGGCATCACCCAACCGTTGAAGGCACGCACCTTGTTGCCGCCAGACAAAAGACTGTTAAGTACTTTTGTAAGGCGACAAAAGAAGCGTTCCTTCACCGATTTCTTGATGTTCTCTACCGATATACCCAACGACTCTGACATACCGAGGTACTTATAGGTCTCGGCCTCGGAGAGAGATCTGAGAGTCATCACCTCAGAAAGCTGTAAATTTGGAGAATTCACAACTTTTCCTCGCTGTACATGCATGACCGCACACTTGTCTACACCGAACTCCATCCTGATGGCGCTGCTAAAACCCTCTGTGATTTTTAGCAGCTCCACCAAGTCTTGGCGTTTCGGTGTGAACAGCTTGAGATCGTCCATGTACAGCAGGTGAGAGATGACTTGACCATCTCTTCGAAGTCGATAGCCTAGTCCTGAATCCCTCAGCAGAGTGCTGAGAGGGTTCAGAGCTAGGCAAAACCACAATGGACTAAAACTGTCACCCTGGAATATGCCCCGCTCAATCCTTAACAAGTCCTGCGGGCCAAAGGCGCCATCCCCACCACCTGGTTGACGAAGGACTGTGGTCCATTGCCTCATACATGCGCCTAAGAATGATTTTAGAGTTGTATCAATTTTATACAACTCTAAAACCCTCTCTAGCCATGAATGAGGCACTGAATCATAGGCCTTCTTATAGTCAATCCAGGCAGCGGAAAGGGCTCCCTTGTTACGCCGGACTTGCTGACTAATGGCGGTGTCGATGAGGAGGAGCTCCTTAGTACCACGGGACCCAACCCTACATCCATTTTGAGCATGGGCCAAAACGTTGTTCGCAACAATGTGCGCGTTAATTTTATTTCTCAAAATGGATGTAAGGAGCTTGTAGATGGTAGGCAAGCACGTGATGGGTCTGTAGTTTTTGGCTTCCGTGGTACTACCGGACTTATGGAGCAGGAAGGTGACACCGGTGGTCATGAAGCTGGGAAGGGAACCGAGCTCAAGGGCTTCTTGGAATTGTGTCGCCAAGCGGTCATGCGAGCATCGAATCCATTTTATCCAGAAGTTGTGCAACCCGTCCGGCCCAGGACTTTTCCAGTTCTGTGCCGTACGGATCGCACAACTAACGTCTATAGAGTCTATTAAAATAGACCCCATGGGTTCGATGGACTCGCATTCCCGCTCGACAACTTTTTTTATTATTATTATTATTATCCGTTTGATCATCTCGTTTGCAGTTGTGTGCCGCTCAATACTGAAGTGTGCATTTGTAGAACTAGTAAAAAAAACAGTGTGTGCAATACGTGTTTATCTCGCCACCTTCAGTTTTTGGTAAACGTAACGTCCTTGGAGTTTTAAGTGTATTCTCTTTGTTTTAAGCCGTAGCCAGCCATACCAGATCGGCAATATATTTTAGTGAAAGAGACAACTTGATATGGCTCAGCACAAGTACGAAAAGGACATAAATAGATTTTGTTGTCCTTATCGGCGTGACCTGTTTTTGGTACCTCAAGTGTCAAAATCTGTAATAATCAGTGACAAACAAAACGGGTCTGAATTATATTTATTGCCTTTTTTTGGTGATTTAATGTGATAAATGCGTGTTTCCTCTGAGAAATAATTGTAAAAGATATTTTACAATGGTTGGTTGTAGCATTTTGGGCTGCAAGAAGCGCAGTGAGCGAAAATACGATGATGAGCGAGAGGCACTGAGCTAGCCACGCTCATTGAAAATCTATAGGTAGTAGATCTGTGAGCCATACCGGTCTGGAGTTGTCAATATTTTTTTGACTGTCATTTCTAACATAACCTCTGTACCTTCGCCTTTTTTGTGGAAAAATATTATGACACCTCTTTGCAGATTGAAATATTGTACCTACCTTACGAGATTTTAAAGTAAACAATAGTGGTATATTTTTTGGATTTTTCATAAAAATAAACACGATTTGAACAAAACAAGTTAAAAATTACAATATTTTACAAGGTAACTAATATCCTTACTTGTGTCATTAAATATTGCACAAAAGGTATTCCAAGTAAGGAAGTTCCCGCAGATAAAGTTCGGCTGTCAATTACAGGCTCGCAATGCTTTGATCATGTTTTGGTCTGACGTACTCAACTTTGTCTAATCTACTTTGAGTATCGTCTTGCTAAAACCTTACAGTCCAACCGTAATCTGAACGGTTTGCGTCTTGTTTCATTCAAAATAAGTGTAGTAAATAATTATAATAATATATCTGAGGTGAGATGATGATATTATTTTATTTTTTGATGCCATGGCATAGCAAGTTGACGGGCCGCCTGATGGTAAGCGATTACCGTCGCCTATGGATACCTGCAACACCAGTGACATCACAGATACGTTGCCGACCCTTAAAGACTCTAACAGCCCTTTTGAAGAACCCCATATTATAGTTATATTAGTGATAGTTCGTTTTTTCTTTTGATATTGTCGCAATTACGAAGTATAATAGCATGAGGTCTGTGGTCTTTGGTTGTTTTTATGGTGGCACTTCACATTGCTTAATTTTGCTAAATAAACAAAAAATATTCCGCAAACAAAGGCGGGTGAAGTGCTAAGTGGGAACAAATCGGTTTTTTTTTTATTGATAATTATTGTATTTATGGTGGTACGGAACCCTCAGTGCGTGAGATCGACTCACACTTGGCAGGTTTATTTAATTTTTTTCCTCTGTAAGGAGTTTGACGTCGTACTCTTGTGAATTAATTACTATCAAATTTGATGAAATGTAGTCAAACAAGTCACTCACAGTCATCAAGCAAAGTAATTCACAGTAACATTCGAGCATCAAGTTTAGGAAAATAATACAATGAGGTGACATGACATTTCAAGATGGCGGCAAAAAAAACTAGAAGTATTCACGCTGCTTTGCTCTACACATCACATAAAACATGTTCACAACAGCAACAAACAATAGTAGGTACCTACATTAACAGATTGCAAACTTAGTCCCATATGTTACACGCATTATTTTACAGCTATAAATTATTTAGCCGCCTACATTCCTTGGTGGCCAGATGAAGGCGACATCTTAAAATATGGCTACCCTTTCTTCAGCTGTTGACTTCTTCCCCCGGCCCCACATGAGGGGTAATAATTAATAAATGACCCGAGAGGGCCCCGCGGCTGTCGACGAGTTAGTGTGATATTAGTGGAAAACTAGACACAATAATAATTATCTTAAATAAACCGGCCAAGTGCGAGTCAGGCTTGCGATCTAAGGGTTCCATACCACCACAAAATACAATAATTATCACTTTAAAAAACTATTTGGTCCGTCCGACTTAACGACTACCAAAATAGCCAAGCAATTGCTACGCCGTCACATACTTAATATTTTGCAAGTGACGCTCGGTATAACTTTTAATGAACAGAAATTTGTCACCGACTAGCACTTGGCCATTATTTATTTATTTGTTGTTATACTTTAGAGTGTATACTATAATCATGCCAAGTTTGACGCTTGTACGTACTACCGTTTTTACATTAGAGCTAATACAAAAACAGGTAAAAAAAATAGGTTTGTTGCATGGGGACCCTTCCTTTCGTTTTTACTTTTTGACTTTTTTATTATTAGTTAGTTAATCAGCTATAACATTACATATTCTGTGAAAATTTCAACTAGTTATCTATTACGGTTCGAAAGATACAACCGTTAATAGGTAGGACAGACATCGTAGGCTTTGTAATAGTCTCGTTTTTACCCTTTGGGTACGGAACTCTAAAAACGATTTCAAAATGAGTAGGCGTTCGAACATAATAGCGTACCATAATGAACATACGTAGTATAGTATGAAAAATCTTTAGAACGGAAATTTACTCTCGGAGAAAATGTATGGAACATCTGATATTTTTTCGCGATAACAGGGTTGGTATGGTAGCAATTCTTCGTTTGATGAGTGTAACGGACCCCTTACAACTTCGTACACCCTTTCCACGTAACCTCGTAATAAAAAAATAAGCACATAGGTAAATAGGATCACACATGTCATATCGGAGTAATCAGCGTACATATCACTTCACTTTTTAATATGGATTGAATTGAGAACGTCTCTCCTTTTTGATGTCGGTTAGAAAAAAATCATAACAAAAATAGTTTTTTTTGAATTTTTTTGTATTACACGATGTACATAAATATTCATAACAAGGTACCTATAAATTAATAGATAATGTTAATAGATTTAACACTTTATAGTGTGTTTAGTCACAGAATACATATTAGTACGTCAGTATCAAAAGAAAGGGCTTAATGAGTACATTAAATTTCAAATACATACATAATTCATATTTTATTCTGTTACGTAAATTCTTTCAATCCAATGGTTGCCTGGAAGAGATCGATTTTAGCGATAAAGCCGCCACTTGTGGCACTAGCTCGTAAGTGTTTTCTATCGTGTTGTAATTTTTATTTCTGGTGTACACAATAAAGAGTTTCTATCTATCTATAATTTACCTAGGCTATATTTTTTATAACTACCACATATTGTAATTTACAACTATTATAATGATTACCATTTTCGTGTTTAATATAAATACATACAAGTGAAGATTGATTTTTATAGAAAATACAGTCCACTGATGCGATCTTATACACAAACTATAAATAAAAAACTGCATTAAGGTCTCTGTCTTCGGGTAAGGTGGCCAAAAAGCTGGCGACATTACCACGTTGGATGGCCAAATTTTTGGCGCCAACGTGGAATAAAACATGTCGGCTCGTTGGATTATTTTCCTAAACTTGTGTATTTTCGAGTGTTAATGTGTAGTAAATGGTGAATTATTATTCATTAAGTGCTCGTAAACGTGCTCGAGTGTGGGAAAGTGATATGACGAGGTGAATCGTGTCTTTTCGTGTTGTTTCCAAAACTCCATAGGAGCCTCTTGTAAAGTCTCCACCACTTTACAGGAGCATGAGTTCGAGTTGACCGTGACTTACTTAGATTGACTCTGACTGTGACTATGACTTGTTTGACGCTAATAAGACAAAATGAACTGTTTAATATTACGAGTAAAGGACATTGAATCCACGCTCATGAAGATTTTAACAAAAAAAAAAAAAAAAAGGATGGCCAAATTTTTGGCGCCAACGTGGAATAAAACATGTCGGCTCGTTGGATTATTTTCCTAAACTTGTGTATTTTCGAGTGTTAATGTGTAGTAAATGGTGAATTATTATTCATTAAGTGCTCGTAAACGTGCTCGAGTGTGGGAAAGTGATATAACGAGGTGAAACGTGTCTTTTCGTGATGTTTCCAAAACTCCATAGGAGCCTCATGTAAAGTCTCCACCACTTTACAGGGGCATGAGTTTGACTTGACCGTGACTGACTTAGCGTGACTCTGACTTAGACTATGACTTGTTTGACGCTATTAAGACTAAGTAAACTGTTTAAGATTACGACTAAAGGACATTGAATCCGCGGTCATGAAAATTTTAACAAAAAAAAAAGGATGGCCAAATTTATTCTTTGGCCAAGGTAAGTGCCAGCTCTTTGGTCACCTGTCACATCTACGAGGCGTCTGGATAACTCTCCGAGCATCCGGACCCCACGATCCCATGGTTTCAACACCAAACGGATAGGCAATTCTTATACTATAATTTTTCGTAATTATTAGTTTAAAAAATTCTGATTTCTAGGTAACACTTGCTGCCAAAGGGTTTGTTTTACCCACATTACATGTCACCATGTTGTATTGTTGTATTTGTGGTGCTACTACCTATCCAGTAATTAATCCAGAACCACGAATCCACCGAAAACTCATTTATCAAAATCGATTCATCCAATTAGGGTGAAGGTGGGGAACATACAAACATACACGTTAAACACTATACCATTTTTGCCCCCTATTTGCTCTAAATTAAAAAAAAAAAAAAAAAAAAAAAAACAGGAATATAAATCATTTAACCTAAGTAACGAGTAGGCATACGTGTGCACCTCAAGGCGAGCCTGTAATAATCGCAATCAAACTAAACAGCCGATACTATCTAAATCGCAAAGGGAGTCTGTCGGACGTCTTAGCCCATTAATTACTTAAATTTAATTCATACGAGACCCTACCACTATTTACATTCAAAAACGTACCCTTACACCCTTGCCCGCATCTCCAACCCTTGCCAAGAAACTTGCCGTCCCTAAGACGCTAACTCTCTGAGAAGACTTCTTTGATAGTGCGCTCGGCTGACTTCGAATAAAGGCCACGGGGTCGATAGAGTTTTGATCTGTAATTTTATAGCTTTGAGTATGCCCCCAGCCTTGCTCACGCTTCGTGGATTGTGGCCTATTGATCTCTTCTTGGCGGTTTTTGTTCGAGTTGCGGGAACTAGAACAAAGCGATGTCTAATCCGGCTTCTACAAATGGCATTAGTAATTATAGTTCTACTATTTAGTGGAAAAAATATATAATTCGATGACCTTTGAATAAAATAGTAGTTAAAATGGAAATTAAGAAAAATAAAGCTGAGACAAAATAAATAAAAATGAAACAGCCAGTTTAAGAAAGTAAACTTGTTAATGACACGTCCAATGACGATAACGTCGAAGCTCTATTCAGGTTTTTGTAATGACATTCTAACAACGAATTTTGATTGATTTGTTATACCAAAGTAAAAAGTCCGTGGGATTCACATTCATCATCGCTACGAAAAATTTAATCATTGAATATTCCTATTAAAAAATACACTTAAACTAGCTCATTCAATAAAGCCACCACATCTTAGAAAACAGCCTGCTTGAATAAAGCTAAATGATAAGAAAATCTAATAAATAAAGATCAGTGCACACACGAGCAGAAGGATTAGCCTTTATCACGGTGCACGTAAAGCGGTGATACTTATATGAGTGCCCCTTTATTGCATTAAAAGGGGAAAGGGTTACCCCAGACTCCGCAGCGTCTTCGGCAAGAATTTATAAATAAGTTAAACCGAGGGCGCCTTATTCTTCGACTCAGCGTCTTACTTTGTTTTATCATATTTAAATTATTAGAGTCAGATGTGGAACGTGTACCTAATTGCTGTACTTTGTTAAGATAATGTACCTTTGGCGCGACTCCACTTTTGTTTTCTTGTTTTGGAGCGATATAAATTCACGGCAGGACGGCGGTAACGCCCAACTTTCCTGTTCCGTTTTTGTTCGGACAAACATTTTGTAAGGAGTGAAATTTGTTATGCAGCCGCCTGCGAGGCCGTAGGTGCTTTATTATACAAGATTTCGCTAATTACGATTCTTCCTTAAACTTAATAATTTGTGGGAGGTAAATTTGGTACGGCTTGCTGTTCGGCTAATTAAGTATTTAGGTACAACGAATTTTCTGAAATTCTGCTTTAAATTTGCTAGCTATTAATTTATGCTACAGGAAATATATATTTACAAGCATAGTCATTGTACTAAAAGTAACATATATCTTTAAATGGAATGTCTCAAAAAGTCCATAAATTAATTAAAATTCTATTCCACCACTGCAATAGATCAAGACGCGAACACGTGCATACAAACTCCTTAATTCAAGCTAAGAAAACAATGTCTCATTCATATTATAATACATTTTCTACCGTAAATCACGTTTAAGTGTTGTTTCATTTCCTACGGGACCCCAGAGTGGGGCACACGTATCGAACGAATAAGTAATTGAAATATGAAACGAACTTTTGATTTTCGAAAATGATTTCTCCCTCCTCGTGAAATTATTATAAATTTCCTTAAAGGACTGGGCATGTCTTCGTATAAATAGGCCTTTTCATGTGCACGCCGGAAAATTTTCCTTTCGAATGTTTACATTGTGTCTACCAACGTAAAGGGTTAGACTAATACGATTTGAAAGTGGATCTCTGAAGGTAATTTGTGTTAAAAGTCGGGGTTTTAATGTGAGAGTAAATGACCTTTTAATTTGACTGTAGCTTTAAGTATGCAAATGATATTGCTGCAATGATCTGTCGTCTTACGCGACAGATTGCAGTTTTGCGGTATGGCATTTCTAAACAAAGAAAATAAAAATAAAGTTCAGAACGGCTGTCAAGGCATTTTTGTAAGGTTGTAGCCAGTTGCACATATATAATCGAAGCTTCAGTCATTTGAAATCAGTTAGCAAGTGTGATGCGGAGTGCAACGTGTTGATCCTAATAAGAATGTTCAATCAAGGTTCACTCATTATGCCTGGTAATAGATCTTCCTTTTCATTTCCATTCTATTCTACTTCTCTTTTCTGTAGTTCCAACTGATACTTTTAAACGGTGGCCACTACTGAATCCTACAAAGAAACGCAAATTGTTTCTCGTAAATCAATGTAAATATCCTCGCCGTGTTACACAACAAGTGGTTTCAGTTGACATTTGGTGGTATTATGAATGTTATTCCCTCAACTATGATAGCCTCAGGCCCGGGGTACGACAGCGTTGTTAACGGAACCCTTGCCTTGTTTACAACTGTTTGACAGTCGCTAACTTGTCACTTAACAAGAAATATTACAATGGAAATAAATTTTCCATAACAATAACACAACAACAAACATCAACATGTTGAAGAAAACAACATTTTAGTAGTTTTCTTCTCTTTACAAGCAATTTCAAAAAGAGGTTCTTAAGTCGACTGTATTTTTAACCGATGGTAAAATAGGAGGAAGGTTCTCAATTCAGCCCGTATTTTTTGTCTTTATGTTACAGGATATCTTCGCCTGTTTTAAAACGATTTAATTTAATATTGAATTATCTATTTATACAAGTCCAGTCCCATTTAAATTTGAATAAAATATTTCACTTCTAGCGTAGAAAATTAGGGCATAAATCCCGTTTAGTAAACTTGCCGTAAAGTAGGTTGTATTTTTTGTAATGATGTGTTAAGTTTTATGATCATCCATGTCAAATATCCATGTTGTGCCCACCCCAGTATCAGTTGGGAACTCAGTTCTTGAAGCTGTTGACGCGTACGTCTACCTAGGACAAACAGTCGAACTGGGTAGGTCCAACTTCAAGAAAGAGGTCAATCGGCGAATCCAACTCGGCTGGGCAGCGTTCGGTAAACTACGCAAAGTCTTCTCGTCCAAAATACCTCAGTGCCTTAAGACGAAAGTCTTCGACCAGTGTGTGTTACCAGTGATGACATACGGCACTGAAACGTGGTCTCTCACTATGGGCCTCATAAGCAAGCTCAAAGTCGCACAACGAGCTATGGAGAGGGCTATGCTCGGGGTTTCTCTACGAGATCGAATCCGAAATGAGGAGATCCGTAGACGAACGAAAGTCACCGACATAGCCCACCGGATTAGTAAGTTGAAATGGCAGTGGGCAGGGCACATATCACGCAGAACAGATGGCCGATGGGGCCGAAAGGTTCTGGAATGGAGACCATGGACTGGTAAGCGCAGCGTAGGACGTCAACCCACAAGATGGACAGACGACCTAAAAGAGACCGCAGGGAAACGCTGGATGCATGCCGCTTCCAACCGGCCCTTTTGGAGATCGATGGGGGAGGCCTATGTCCAGCAGTGGACGTCCTACGGCTGAAATGATGATGATGATGAAGTTTTATGACGTTATTTTTGTACAGATAACTTTCTATATAAAAAAATATGATTGACATATTTGTCATTGTTCACAGTGGAATTAGAATTTTACCAAAATGTTAAAATTTAACTCAAGTACTAGTTGGTACTAAGAGTACTATTTCAAGAGTCTAGTGAGAATAAATAGTGATTTCTTATGGAGATGAGAAGACTATGGGTTATATTTCCTTTTGATAATGTTTATGGAAATCACAAACCCACTTTTTAACATTCTATGCTTGCACTATTTATCTTTGTGTGAGGCGATAAGATCGTCCTTGTAGGCATCGTCGTCCTTGTTTGCCGACCATCGTGGCAGATGTCAATGTAACCATAAGTAAATCATGGAAGTTTTAGGGTATATACAAGATCTTTGAAGTAAATTAATTTGAACACCACGCTTCTGACTAGTAAATAATAATAATAAATATTCGGGACATTTAGTTCACACACGGTCATCTGACCCCAAACTAAGCAAAGCTTGTGATATGGCTGCCAGAGACTGATATACATACATATATAGTTTTAAATACATACTTAAATAGATATTAACAACCAGATATAGAACAAACACAAATGTTCATCGCACAAATGTTTGTCCTAGATGGGAATCGAACCCACGCCCCCAAGCTCAGAAAGCAGGTTCACTACCAACTGGACCAACGGGCTATCTAATTTTGGAGTATATTTGATACACTACTGGGACTTAGAAAATTTTGATACTATACATTCATATCAAAGAATTAGACGTTAATGGGAATGGTAACAATAAATTCAGAGAATTGGACGTGGTAAATCTGAACTTAGTAATCCTATAGTCAGTTTCTGAGTAAAATAAATTTCGATACTTTTCGGAAAGGTTTATACTTTACCAGTAAATGAATATTCTAACCACAATCTCACCGGATTGCTAGTGACAAAGTAAAATAAATTACCACAACCTCTGTAACAGCACCGCCACGAACGTTTAGAACATTCTTAATTCGACTATTAAAACCCGGTAGAAGCCACCAGACGCTGGCAACACCGATAAACAACAAGGAACGCGAGCGCGAACGTCTAAAGTTGGCGGCGCGCGGTGAGTGCAGAGGACTCGTAATGAGGGTTAGAAATTTCGGCACATTGCGGCCCAAACCGCACCCGGTTTGGCTTATTATTAATTCCGTAAGACGTGTCCCCGATGTCCAAGACGTGCGCCGAGATTCGAGACAAAAGTCACGAGGGCGGAAGGGACGCCCGTCCCCCTCCCTACGTGTGGAGCCTCGACAAGTCTTAGAGTGTGGGATTTACAGGTGGTTTTAATAACGGCAGCCACTAATGTCGCGAGATGAATACTTAATGGAAGGATCATCGCAGGATCTCGACGGATCCTCGAAGACGGTTGACTTGACTAATAATGCATGTATTGTTCCTGGTTTGTTGTTTTATGTGTGCGTGCGGGTAAGCCGGTGAGCTGGCCTGCGATATTGCCATCATGACGCGGGGGGGGATATTACCTGGCAAGTTTCGTTGGACATTATTTAGAATCGAGGATTATGGATTAGACGATAGACAGTGAAACAAGAGTGATACGAGTTCACTACGATTTAAAGAGAAAGAGGATCTATTATTGGTGCAGTAAAAATGTAACTTTCTAATGACTACGCTCCATCCAATACCTTTATTAAGTCAGATATCAGATATTATTTTTTAACTATATAAGTGATTTTCAGGACTCTCATATCGGAAAGCTTTACTAAGCTTTGATTTTTAAGCGACTTCTGGAGCAGTTCTCAATTCGGTCCATGTTTTTATTTTTTATGTATGTACCTACAGGTACACCTTCCCTTTTATTTTCTCCTTTCCTTTATTAATCCTACATTTAATTTTATAAGCCAATTTCCGTGGTTATTTTATTATGTAGAGGAAGCTCTCGTGGTGGTAGAGTATTCAGCGGCCAGCCTTATCTTACGTAGGTAAGTAATAAAGGACGGACTGATAAAGTGGGCACGAAATAGTAACACCCCTTTATGGTTGATATTTCGAAAACCCGTACGAAGCGCTTTGATTCTACTTTTTATCGTGCGAACTGCTACTCTGTGGAATGTGCTACCTGGATGGATATTTACATCTGAGTGTCTTCAAATCGCGAGTGAATCAGTTTCTTCTAAATAAGCATGGTCCATCGTAGACCGCATCATATCATCAGGCGAGTCGGTGCTCAAACGTAAGCCTTGTTCCATAGATTCAGTATCCTTGTTCTTATTTTCTTCTTATATATAGAAGGTGATATGTGTATGGATGTATGTAGGTTCCCTATGGAATGCAAAACGGCTAGATTGATTTTGACAGAATTTTCACTGGCTGGTAGCTGATGATTTTATATCATCAGCTACCAGCCAGTGAAAATTCTGTCAATAATCAATAAATAATCAACAACAATAATCCACGTGAGTGAAACCACGGAGCTAGTTATTTAATAATAGTATTAAAGACCCCGTATACTTAATAAAAATATAGAAAAGTTTATAAAACAAAACATCTTTTTTTTTATATGGTAAAAAAGTACCTGGTTTGGAATTGAGCAGAAAAAGTAAACGTGTTCGTTTTTTTTAGATATCACCAAATACTAATGCTTTGCCAATAATTTAAAAAAATACGAACTCTAGTCTTAAGGTCTAATTCAGAGCATCCAATAAATAGAAAGACTCAAATTGCCAAATCTCTCTAAACAATCAATTCCACCGCGTTCCCATCGCAATACTTCACGGTCGCGCCATCGAATGCGCTATACGGTTCCCGCGCGGCCACTTGTCGAGGCTAAACGCCACTAAAGCTTGCGAGGCACGCGACTTCCGCAGGCTGTTGCCAATTTCTGAAACATTTTCGATTGTAATGGATAGGCAAGTTGATTTGTGCAGCATTTTAAGCGCAGTATTCGTAGCTCATTTCTTTTAAAGATCAATTGGTTGTCTCTTCAGGGGCGCTTACTTTATTAACTCTTCGACTCAAAAAGAGGGCTGTTTTAAGTTTAACGTGTGTATGTGTGTGTCGTAGCTCCCAATTGGCTTAACCGAATTTGATTTAGTTTATATTGTTTGAAAGGTGACTTGATCGAGAGTGTTCTTAGATTATCTATTCAGCCGTTTGAAGATTATCAGAATTTTTGTCTGGGGTAAAAAAAAAACGATTTATACTTGTCAATAATTTTCAGCGTCGTAAAAGCTGATTATAAATAGATTTGTATAAAATTCGGCATGGACCTCCATATTTCCAAATTTGATGATATTCTGCCATTTTATATTAGTAAATTGCCAATTTTTTTTTATCACTGAGTTTGTCCTTATATATTCTGTGCAATCGGACGCACCATTTTCACGGGCAGACCAGAAGAAACAGATGGAAGCAAAAAAAAACTACCAAGGAAAATATCTCGGAAAATATTAAGTAATTATAAGTACGTACGGTAATCGGCAAATATCCTGAAAAATCTATTATACCTGCTAGTGACTGCGCAATAGTCGATTTTTTATTAGCGGACCGAACGAAGGTGGGGATTTTGTCCACGTGAGTCTGCGTAGTATGACATACGTACCAAACGTTTCTAATCCGTACGGCCAAAGATTGGAACAACCTGTCCACTTCCTTGTTTCCTGAGAGATATAACCTGGGCCTTTTCAAGGCCAGAGTGAACAGGTATCTTCTTAGTCTGCATGCTTCATCTTCGACCACATCGTCGGTTACCAACAGGCGAGTTGGTGGTCAAAAGCGGACTTATCAACGTTAAAAAAAATGTGCTTGTGCCAACTTTTCCTCAGTACGCCGCTTATTGCTGCCGGTCTCCATATATTTATTTATAGTCTTATATTTTAGTGTTAGTGTGACCATGAGTCGTTGATTTCATACTAAAAGTACTTATTAATCTCGAAAACACGAAGCACCGGAAAATTACGTTTAACAATACAATTTATAAATTATGTCAATGTCTATGTCAATAAAGCACGTGTTTTACAATAGAAACATAAATGAACCTCTCAGACGATGTGTATTCCGTCCGCAGTGGTCATATCCATTTCAAGCAGACAATTTAGTTACAAAGTGCAAATCCCTTTAAGATGGGTGTCGGGTTCCTTTCAAAAACTCGTTAGGAGCTCTGCGGCGGTAGGTCACGTGCCGCGAGACAAAATGTCGCATGAAACTTTGTTGCGACGCACGGGTTGGAAACTTGAGGAGTTATAGTCGAGTTAGGTATAGATAATGATATTCTTTTTTAATATACTATTTCTTATACCTAAACTAAACTTTAAACAAAAATAAAGTTTTGAAGTTTTTTTTTCGATAAACAATAGTTATTGATATGATAAAAAATGCAATTAGTGTGCTTACTTGCAAAAAATACCCATGAGTGATTAAATCCCAATCTGATCTGTACGTCAGCAGCTTTGTAGTAAATTACAGGAAGGCAAGAGGTGAGGAAGCTGCTATGGGTTGAGCTAAAAGAAATATTGCCGTCGACGGTTTTGTGTTAGCACAGTAGGTTTGGGAACAATTTGTTATAAAATATCGATAAAATAACATTCTTATTTCACAATAGTTTTATTTAATTAACTTATAACGTAACAGTTACTTTTGAAAACTAAAAAGAAGTTAATTACTATGTGGCGTGTGTCTGATCCAGTTCTGATGAGTCGTTCATTGAGAACGACCGAGATAATCTCAATTGTACCAGAATCCTCTAATTTTAAGCCGTAACAGAGAGTTAGTAGTTATTGCGTCGTAGTCTTTTCGTAGTCCCGTCTTCGAAAGACAAATCAGTTTTTTTTTATATTATCGTTAAGAGTTGCTTTTTATCGGTATTTTGTCAATCATCGTCACGCTAGACGTAAATTCCAGAGCACATTGTGATGTAGATAAATGACAAAAGTATGACAAAACGGCATACATTTGGCATGTTTCCTCATACGAGTTTTGATGTAGTGAATTCTTAATTTTATTTTCCGGTTATTAATTGCTATCTGTATACGTCACACTATTGAGCCACAGGGCACCCTACACTACATACTAGTCCATGGTTTTTACTTTTTAACAAGTATATCTACCCCAACGGGACTAATTTCACCAGATTTAGGCAGCCCAATTTTATCGATACTATTTCATTAAAAGTATCGATAATAGTACTGCCCAAATATACGAGGTATTTACAGCCATTAAACAAATCGGCGTGTAAGAGACCGTTCGGCCGCCCGCTGAGTGCTTAATCACTTAACACTCGCCAGATTAACGGGAAATTTACTGCACAAAAATAACCCCAGAGCTTAGGATTTATATACAAGTAAGTTGTTGTATATTTTCTGGTTATATGATGTTCATTGGAAGTCTCAACGATAAATAAATTAAATATACTTACATATTAGTGTTAAATTTAGTTCAATGGATCCGAGTGTACTTAAGAAAGTATGACCGCTGTATCACTTTTCAAGATATGTCATCGTAAGATTTTATTTGAAACTAGCTGACCTGACAGACGTTGTCCTGTCTTAGAACTGTCAAACACGCAAAGTCAAAATTACAAATCTTATTTTTTACACCTTGGGTTTCATTATTGGAGTTTTAGTAAGGATCCCTATTTTTTTTAAATATAATATAGCCTATGTTAACCGGGGATAGTGTAGCTTCCCAACAGTGAAATAATTTTTCAAATCGGTTCATTAGTTTCGGAGCCTATTCAATGCAAACAAACAAACAATCAAATCTTTCCTCTTTATAATATTAGTATAGACAACAGCCGTGCAAGTACCGACAGTTGAGATCGTCAATTTCGATGTAATGCCATTTGATCAGTACTCGCTATGATCGATTCTCAGGTATTTTATCAAATTTGACGATCGATAAAGAACGGTACTTGCACTGCTGATCTAAAAAACGTTGTCCTTGCCAAATTTTAACTGAAAATTACAACAAAATAATTTATTTATTTAAAATATATTTATTTCTTAATATTTTCAATATTCTGAGCAAAAATTCCATTTTCGTTTTTCTTTTAAACCCCCTTGTATTTAATCAAACAAAACAAAAAAATAACGGTCAAGTCGCTTTTGAGTTTTAGCGAGACTAACGAACAGCAATTGATTTTTTTATCACATCACACATCATAATCCCCACGCTTGGCAGGTAGCTCGGGGATAGCAGGGATCGGGAGGGATCGGGTGTATCTTGGTGGGTTCAACTGCAATATTAAGTCATGATTGTAAATCGCGGCAACGATCAAGAGTGAAAAGGAACGGTTTGGCTAATATCACAGGCACCATGCTACACCGCACAGACTGTAACAAAATAGAAAATTGCCCCACAATTGTAAATATAAAAAATAAAGAAAACGTGTCAAGGTTTTTTTTTATTATTATTTTTATAAATTTCGATTTTTAACAAACTTCAAAAAATTTGGGAGTTTCTCAATATTTTTTAACATTCGCCAATTACTCCGATATCAGTAAACTGATTTGACGTGCTTCTTTTATATTATTTGTAGAAAAAACTCTCGGCTTAGTAGTTTTATAACTAGTTCTAATAATTTAAAAATATGTAGTGTTCGAAGGCCTAATCATTTTGAACTTGGTTTAAAAAAAGATAATTAATTACCTTATTATTTATCTTATAATATTATTAATATATCTTATTAATGATCAAGAACCTTCTATCGACAAATGTGTAGACTACATTCACAGATAAGGGAATATTTGGTATTCACTAATAACTAAACTAATATCTATTCAAATAACCCACCCCTGACCGTTCCCGGCGCAAAGGTACCCAAAACACTCGCTGCGTTACCGCGTTGGATGGCAATGGCCAACCTTTGCACCAGGAAAGAGCCGGAGCGGGAGTCACCACACTTTTCTTTGAGCCTATGCCCTATCTTCGAAATGAGCTTCCTGGCCTCAGTCCCCCAACAACCCATGATCTTCACGGCAACGGGCACAAAATTGTAACGCGGCTCCAACGCCGCGTACTTTTCCCTTTTTTTATCAGCATGTTCCGCCGCTGCTGACGGTGAGTGGACGTTGCGACTCAGGTGGCTGGCGGCGACAGTGCTGACGCAAGTAGCATCCCATATCAGGCACTTCCCGTTCTTCCAAGGTACGAGAGTCAGCCCGTCCGGCCTCTTCCCGTCAGACCTACAGAGCCCCGGAGGCTCCAGCACGCAGGGAACGTTTGCCGACACAAAGGCTCTCCGGACTATGTCAAGGAACCGGACTATGTATGTAAGGCGTCTTATTAATTAAGATAATTAGCATCCCCGTTTAGAAAATGGTGCACAGAATAGAAAAAAAATGTGTTTATATCGCAACTAAACCAAATGTCTTAGAATAACAAACGAATCCTATCAATCTCACACACAAGAGAGCTACCCTCAAAAAGACATTAATTCTTACAAGAATAAGGCTCGAGACAAACGAGGGCTGGACACAGGGGGTGACTCACAACCTTTGCCGTAACCGGCCCGTGAAAAGAAACCCTTTTACTGACGTTGGCATGTGTTGATACGCCAACGAACCTATAGACTCTACAAGATAAAATGGCATTTAAAATTCTATACTATAGAGTATTGTCCAATAGGTCCAGCAAACAGAAAATTAAGAAAAAAAAGGTCAATTTTTTTTTCATTTGTATCCATGTTGCTTTATGCTACGCACAGAACTGTGATACTTTATTTTTATATTTCTTTTTTTCTTTGTATCAATTTAAGTTACATGTTTTTGTAACATGCCTAATATCGTCAAATATGTCTGTTGTCTATCCGAACAACCGGTATTCATTTAATGATGGGATGTGATAATAATTATGACAATATGTATCTCAAGGAGATCCGTTGACAAATGAAAGTTACCGACATAGCCCACCGGATTACCAAGTTGAGGTGGCATTGGGCAGGGCACATAGCACGCAGAACAGATGGCCGATGTGGCTGAAGGGTTCTCCAATGGAGACCACGGACCAGTAAGCGCAACGTAGTACGTCCAACCACAAGATGGACAGATGACCTAAAATAGACCGCAGGGATACGCTGGATGCACCAACCGGCCCTTTTGGAGATCGATGGGGGAGGGATGCACCAACCGGCCCTTTTGGAGATCGATGGGGGAGGCCTGTGTGCAACAGTGGACGTAGAACTGAAATGATAATGATGATGTATCTCTAAAAATACCACTTCCTAATAAATCTCGAGAAAACATGGTGAAATATTTTCTAGTTTTAGATGCTTGGAAGAGATTGCTTTAATCGATAAGGCCGCCCATTAAAAGCCTATATAATAGTTTCATTGTAATATAAATGTTATTCTTATTTAATTTAAGTAACATTTTATTTATAGAAGTTCCTATTTAAATATATTTCAAAGTAGTAAAATAGAGTATATCCACACTATTCCGTCACCACCCTTTTACAAAAACGACAATCGTACAGGGTCATTCCTCGATCAAAGCGATCGTCCAATAAATAAATAGTTTATTTGCTTTGTAAATAAATACTGGGGCTTATTCTTACTGCTCACTGACATATTCTATCCTTTTCACTCTAGTAAATTTCCATGTAACAACGAAAGAGACAATAAATGTTTAACCCTGAAAGCCTTGAAATAGTTCCCGTGGAATGCGACAGAGGGAACTGGCTAACTAACGAGAACTAAATAGGTTTGTTTTGGATAAGAAATTCTGTTTACCCGTTTGTTAGCGTTCCATGAATGATAAAACTACTTAAAAGCTAAGCGGCCCATGTAATTTTTTTAATAAATGTCGAAACTAAGTTTAGCTTATTGTTTTTAGAATGAAAGAAAGAAATCCGTTATTTAAATTATGAACACTGGTAAAAAAAAAATATTTGAATGTTCTTTTGCAATGAAGTTAAGGTTTCATACATCGCTTTTTTATCAAGTGTATCGCCAACACTTAAATAATACAAGTGTAGGAAAATAATATAAAGAGGCGACTGGTTTTTTCACGTTGGCGCCAAAACATTTCTATTTGCAGTTTATTTTTTTATTAAAATTACAAAACGGCGCCATCTGTACGCCGTAGCTTGAACTTCTGACTGTTACAGTACACAGCCTACGCATTCTCGTAGCGCCCTCTACGGGAAACGTAGACAACAGCTACGGAAAGGGAGAGTATCGTAGTTCTATGGAATGGTAAGCTAGCAACCTCTTTACGTGGTGGTGTACTATTTAAAAACAATTTTAGTAAAAATATTACTCTGAAATACGTACCATAGAAAGTTTATTTTTAGTAAATTTATCACTTTAGGAAATTCAATCAGTGGTATAAAGCATACATTTATATCTTGGTACAATTATGCTAGATAGGTACAGTATCATATAAAGTAGGCTTACAATGTCCACCGCATGAGGCGCCACTGATAGGCTCTTGTACATTTTCATATTTCGAGATGTATGCTTTGCCGTTGTCGGCTAAAAAGAGATGACTTCGATGCAAATAGGTAAATTAAATACGGTGAATATCAATAACCGTGGTTTCAACCACTACTCTACTGGAATATTTAACTTTTTGGGATACAATACATAGCATATGTGTCAATTCAGGGTATAGGGTATCTTTGTACCAAATTTTTGTGCGAAAAAACATATACACAAACTTTCGCCTTTTAAAAGCTATTATTAACTTGCCCTGTTAGTTTGTATGTGTGGGATAAATCTTGAAACTGAATTGAAGACCAGTCATCCTTAAAAGATTGAGCTGAAATTTTGCCTACACGTTTAGTTTAGATGAAAATAATATAGTTAGCTATGACGTCATTCAAAATTCAATATGGTGGACTCCCAAAGATGGCGGACCAGCAATTTTATATGCATCTTCATGTTATGGGTAAAATTAATAATATTCGCAGTAAACTGAAAGGGTTTGCTGCGAATACGAAAAATTTAATGCCGTCATACTAAATTCAATATGGCGGACACCCCATGATGGCAGACACAACTTTACTATCTACCATCATGATATGGGTATTAAATAAAAATGGGTTTGCTGAGAAGAATCCGGAAAGTTTGTTATCAAAAGGTAGGTATCTTTTTTAAAATTAATAATTGTGTTGTGTGACGTTACGGTGAGCGCATATTGTAAAAAGTGGATTGACAACGATGCTGGGGGCAGTCAGGGGTGCCATGCGTTTGGAAACTGGAGAGATGCTTGATGCTGTCAGCCGTACCCTTGAGCTTGCTTATGGGACACTCATGTTACGTTTTCACTGACCTTGATGCCGGGGGCGGGCGGGTGAGGTACGGCGGGCGGGCTGCGTGCGTTCGGCAGTTGGAGAAGATGTCTGATGCTGTACCCTTGCCGGGACTTGCGGGACATCCTGAGACAATAGATATATAGCAGATTAACGTATCACACTTACAGCTGTGTCAGAAAAAAACAGATAAGACATGGAACATAAGAGAAAAATTAACATACACCACTAACATAACAACACTAACCCACAACAGATATGTATTTATTATACAGGGTTACTGGTAATCAGTTAAATTCCTAGAGTGGCCTCGGTACATCAAACCAAACAAATTTTGTTCTACAAATTTTCGAAATGAGCGAAAATAATCAGTAGTTCCATACAAAAAAAAACATTTACTCCCGACAAAATATATTATGAACAGCTGATTTTGATAAGTCGTAGAACAAAATTTTTTGTTTAGACGTATTGATGCCACTCTCAGAAGGATATAACTGATTAAAAGTAACCCTGTATACACAGTGCCTTATTTTAAACCAACTTTTAAAAGGGAGGTTCCTTAGTTCGATTGAATTTGTGTGTGTGTGTTACGCGATATCTTCAGCGATTGTGAATTTATTGCATCTATAGGCTAATATCTCGAGGGTGGGATTTGAAATAAGAAACGTCGCAATTTCAACCGGATAGATGAATTTACTTTTTATTTTATTTTTATTTTATATTCCAATAGTTTTACAAAAAAAGAAATGCCACCAACTCGCAAAAAAGTATTTCAAAATAATAATATAAACGAGTAATCTATGAAACTACTTTAAAATACAACTTGTTGATAAAAAATAAAAGCCTGGTGGTAGCCTGAAAGCCGTGGTAGCCTATTTGAGAGACCGCTAGACTTGAAAGCGTGAGGTCGCGGGTTCAAATCGTGGGCCCGTACCAATGAGCTCTTTGGAGTTTATGTACGGATTTTCATATATGCCACTGGCTTTGCGGTGAATTAAAACATCGAGAGAAAACTTGCATACGCACGGAGAAGAAATTCAATGGCTTATGTGAATCCACCAACCCGCAACTGGGCCAGCGTGGTGGATATGGCCCAATCGCTTTTTCAGGGAAAGGCCTAGGTCTAGGAGCGGACTATTAAAAGGCTGATTATGATCAAAAATAAACTCGAACTCGAACCAACAGTTCCAGTGATAACCGTAGCAAAATACTAAGGAAGAGGATAGATCGTTATGTCTGCACCTAACTTTTTAACTGTTCTCCAACCACCCGCATTCTTCAGTCTTCCCGTGAACATGGTGCATGTAACTGCGCCGAAATATAGGCAGCTCATTCCACAACCTTACCACGGTAAATATCCCGTAAATAATCATATAACTTTAATAAAATCTATGTCGAGAAATCTATGAATATTTAAGGAAACAACTAAGCTTATTCTACTCCTATAATAATTAAGCCGTAGAAGCTTATACAAAGAATCTGTTGAAAGCTCTCACAGGAAATTCAGTCAGCATCTGTATTTGATTCGTAACTACCTGACTTGAATTCACATACATCAAAGTAACTTGAGCTTTATGCCTATGTTTATAGAGCTAAATTTCAAATTTTATGTAGTTCTTTGTACCGTAGATATAATAAAAGGTGGATATACCACTATTGAAATACGAAAATGTTATTTGTAGTCATTCCTCGTTAGTGAAGTAAAAGCTGATTTATTTTATTTATAGTTTTACTAGTTTTTTATGACACAAGCTTAAAGCCAGAAGAGTCAAACATTTTTCATATGACATTAGTCTGAAACTTTTTTAGGATTCCGTAGTACTACGAGGAACCCATATACGAGTAAGTTTTTTTCTGGCTGTCTATCTGTCTGTCTGTCCATCCGTTCCAATCCATTAGAACCTTCTAACTTCCATAGTTATTAAGATAAGTGTAAGAAACTTTGCAAAATTAGAGTTTTAATATAGATGACAAATTTAAAAGTATACTAAAAACATAATTTTGTATTTTAAGTGTGGCTTTGTGCATGTGAAATGGGGATGATTTGTTCTAACGGCACCCCCTCTATTGTGGTTTCGTTAAATAGATCTTTTGAAATGAAGGTAAGTGACATAACTTTTTTATCAAGTTGTATCCTTTGCGAAATATGGCCCGCTAAAGTGGCAAAAAGTTGATCGCGCCCTGCATGTGTGTTATGCCGAAATGATGCATCTTTGAAATTAGGCTAAATTCACAGTAATTCTAAACGCTTTTGCAAAAAATCTTATTCTAATTCTATAACATTTGTACCTTATTTTTAAATACTGTCTATTATAACGGAACTCTATCGTGCGTGTCTTGACACCTATTTCGTTTCCCGCCATTTATTTTTACCAAAACATAATAATGGAACTATTTAGTAAAACTATTATGTTTTACGCGCCTTTATAAGGTCAGACGCTGAAAAGACAAGGAACAACAACGAACGGGATGACAAGGAACGTCGCGTCGCGCGTTCAGAAGACCGTGGAAAAGTCAACTCTCTTCAATATACGCTAGGTTCAAAATTATAACTTATGCTAAAGCTTACAGATAAACCTATACATATAAAAGCGAAATTTACTCACACACTCGTCACGAAATCTCGAAAACTACTTCATCTATGAAGCTGAAATTTGGCAAGTAGATTCCTTATGGGGTGTAGAGATATGTTAAGAAAGTATTTCGCGAAAGAGCTGAATTAAGGCTAGCAAATGGGGATTGAAAGTTTATATGAAAGTTTACGCGTACAAAGTCGCGGGCAACAGCTAGTATTTTATATAATGAGAATTAAGCTTTACTGTGTTCATATTTGAAAGTTATATATAGTGTCAATAAATAAGAAATACTTACTACCTTCAACTTCTCTAATATAGCAATAAAAGCTTCATTATATAGCGATGGTGGCCGAGACGTAGCATGTACGCTTCAGGAGTGGATCCAGGATTTCATTTGGAGGGGGGGGGGGGGGGCATTCTGGATTTCATTTTGGGGGAGCCATTCTGACAAGGTTCGAAGGAATCAAATCGAAATTGAGTCGAATGTATGGAATTGCTAGGTATTTTGGGGGGGCCATGGCCCCCCTGGATCCGTCAATGGTGCGCTTTACAATCTGACGGCACCTGGTTCCATACTCGACCCTGCACCAACAACTTATTTAGTTCTTAAATAAATTATGTGCAGTTTCGATGCCATCGCACAAAAACGGTGTAAGTAAACATTGTGAGGAAACCGGTATGTCCAAGAACCTCAAAAATTTCAAAAACATATTATTTTTATGACATTCACCAACATGTACTGACACAGGGTGGTGGATTAGGACCCATCATCTCACTCTCTCTGAGAGAAGGCCTGTGCTGAGGCAACAGTGGGAATATAATAAGCTGATAATGATGATGATGACCTTCATTAAAATATTGTAAAATAACTGCACAAATTGTAAAAAAAAATTGCTTATTTCCTTTTATGTTTTCTTTAATGCTTGTTAGCATCATAAATATAACAAGATTTCCGATCGTCCCTACATTATTCATAGATTTTTTAGGAAAATCCACTGTACCTATCGGGTTGATCATAAATAATTGAATTTATACCGAGAAAGGTAAGAGTAATATTTACCTTCATTTATATTCATTAAACACACTAATAGACTGCTGGTCTATGTTGAAGTGCTTTTAAGTTTAAGGAAAAGTAAACTTTATTCATAAGTACACAAAACAAATTTCAGAACAAGCCCTCAGCGTCAAGCTACAGACTTTGCCAAGTTATCCAGCGTTACAGTAAATTGGATTTAAACGTGTGAGTTATTAGGTTGAATTTAATTGTGTAACGCTGGCGAATAATAAAACCGTGATTCGGTTGAAGTTAGAAAGTATCAACTATCGAACTATCTCACCCTTATCAAATTAAACAAAGTGCTCTTGTAATGTTAATTCAACAGAGTTACTAAGTAGCTTATAGATAGCCTACTGTTACTGACAAGTACAGTGTAAACTTTATATAGCGACACTTAAGGGACTGCTTATTTTATGACGTTATTGAGAGTTGTCGTTAAATGGAGCCAAGAAAATCTATATTATTTTACTAATATAATATGTATTTAATAGTAAAGTATAAAATTTACAAACAACAAACATTAATATTGATACTAATAAAAATGCTTATTAAGTAGAGTCTGTAAAACACTGTTTTAAACTATCACGGTTGTTCACTAAAATTATATGATTATTTACGGGATAACCACCACGGTACTACTTACCACGGTAAATATCCCGTAAATAATCATATAACTTAAGTAGAGTCTGTTATCGTCGACTGACGTTTTTTTCTGTCCTAGTATTTTATTTTAAATACGAGGTGTTAGTTAAAGTACTGTTTAAAGCTTAATAATGACTTATTGTTGTCGTTATTTAGAGTGGGTGTGATGCTACATAGTGATCATTGTCAAGTAAAGTCAAGTAATTTCGACGTTTTAGGTAGTTTGGCGTTAATTCGAGTGTCGTTATAGAGAGTTTACACTGTATTTTCATTTCAAAACACACGCTTCTTATGTCATCTCTCTCTCTCTCTCTCTCTCTCTCTCTCTTTTTCTATCTCGCGTACATATGTATCAAACGCAAAAACTTTTTTTTACTTTAATTAATTTTTATATATGAATACGTGTTTGTATCGTAAATACGTGGTAGCATGCATTGTTTAGCACTCCATGTAAACTCATACTGAGCAGAGGGTCGCGTGTCGTGGTCGCTGCCGCTGGTCGCGGTCGCTGGTCACGGTCGCCAAGATCGGAATGCTACCTTTAGTGTTGACATTGATAAAAGCATGATCCAAAACAAGGTCTGCTAATCTGGCAGTTGTCCCAAAATTACGTCACTGTCTAGTTGCCACTTTATTGCAACAAACACAGATATTGGGAAACATTTTTTAAACAATCTATTAAATAAAATACAAAAAGCATTTCAATTGTCATTTGGTGTGTCCGCTCAAGCAAGTTAAGCACGAATTGAATATATTATACACAATTTTATCAAAACCACATTGATTTATTGGATTCCCACAGGTAATATACGGATATTGGGGAATTATAATTTCACGCTACTGTTAACACAGAAAATCATAGAGAGTCTGCCATTGTTTCGTGTATCGTGTAACTTGTTGTAAATTACTTATTCTGCTCTTGCTTATGCACGTGTACGTGTATCCATGACATTGATGACATCATTGCGGGACGCCCACGTGACATTATTTCTCGGAGTGCTATACCTGGCGGAGTATATCATTATACCATGGATAAGAACATTCAATTTTTTTTTTTTTAAATGGGCGTGCAATATAGAAGACGCACGAACCATTAGCTCTTAACGTTCCAATTGATGTTAACTTGGATTTTATTACTCTATCTTCAGGTTTCCATCGCTTCTTTGACCTTAACATTATTTGAAACCGCAATTTTATGTGAAACTCATAAATTATCCAATAAAATCGACGTTGCCCTGTTTACATTCGCATGACATCGCAAACGTATAAGACAGTTGTTTAGCTGAGACCCATTTATTGTTCAAAGCAAATAAAAAGGAACGGAGCAAACGGAGATTTTGAACTGAAAAGTTTTAACTAAGCTTTATGTTAAGGAAAAATCCATTCAATTTTCTGGAGGTTAAGACAACTTTTGCTGTGATTCAAAACAAAGAACTTAGGACGTTTTATGTAGATTAAGTTATTAGGGTTTAATTCAGGAGCTAGTAGTAAATTCTGTATGTGCTTGAATGTATAATATAATCTACTACACAGTGAAATTGCTATGTTTCTTATTGGGCTTTCAGCTTTCGTGAATTGTATTCTCTCTATATTTGTATAATTAAGAATATAAGTAACTAGCGGTTCACCCTGGCTTCGCACGGGTATAGATATATAGTCTATGACCCAATGTCACCCGGGGATAACACTATCCTACAGCTACACAGCTACACAGCTTCCCAACAGTGAAAGAATTTTTCAAATCGATTCAGTAGTTTCAGAGCCTATTCAATGCAAACAAACAAACAAACAATCAAATCTTTCCTCTTTATAATATTAGTATTTTTACAGGCATTTTAGAAGGTACTAAATATTTTGCGTGATAGGCTGGACTTTAAGTATTAGCTTCTAGAATACGAAAGTAGTTCACGTTTGTAACATAACGGCCAAATACGAGTAAAGTTGGACTGGTTGACCTTGTCTGTGTTAAATTGAGGAAAAGCAGAGACATTTTATTTTCATTAATGTAGGCAGAATATTCAATGTAGAGCATTGAGATAAATAGATAATAAGCTATCGGACGAGTGTTTGATTTGTTAAAAATAACTACGCTTACGGATATAAAGAAGTTATTTAAATCGGCAAGTAAAGTTCTAAGGTATAAGAGTTTAAAGTTTTTATTCGGATTAGGAAGGGATACACTGAGTATTTTTTTTTATTTTTTTTAAATAGGCTTGCGCTTGGCTGCCAACTCGCCTGATGTTAGGCGATGATGCGGCCTACGATGGAGCACGCTTGCCGAGTAGAAACCTATTCACTCTCGACTTGAAGACACCCATATTGTAACTATCGGGGAACACCCACTCAGCCAGCGAATTCCACAGACTAGCAGTTCGCATAATAAATGTGGAATCAAAGCGCTTCGTACGGGTTCTCGGAATATCAACCATAAAGCGGTGTCAATTCTTCGTACCCACTCTGGCAGTCCGATAGAAAAATGGGCAGGAGGGAATCAAATCATGCAGATCTGTAGCACACTCTCCGAAATGTATCCGATAAAAAACCGATAGACTAGCAACCTTGCGCCGATGCTCAAGACTAAGAAGCTTAGTCTGAACCAGGGATTCGTTGCCGATGAGCCTCTTGGCACGTTTCTCAATAGACTTCAACGCCCCAAGCTGGTACTTAGCTGATCCATCCCAAAGGTGAGAGCAGTACTCCATGCACGACCGAACTTGTGCTTGGTAGAGTGAAAGCAACTGTTCCGACGTGAAATACCGTCGCACCTTCGATAGGATACCCAGCTTTTTATCAGCCAATTGAGCTTTGTTTTCAATATAGGAGCCAAAGTTGAGGGTAGGAGACAGAGCAACGCCCAAAAGCTCAAGCTGGTCAGTTATCGGAATGGATACATCCCGAAAAGTAGGAGCCATTTGGAACGGCGTCCTTTTTGCGAATTCTTGCAAGGTGAGTGTCAGTATGGAGTTTGTATGGCGTAATTACATGTGACGTCATATGTAAGAATAGTGCGCTCTCTGACTAGCAAGAATGCTTATATCTTCCTTTATTTGCACACATTTCAATTTTGTTTTCTGTGTTCCGCTCTAATTATGGTCAGCTTTTAATAAGATAAACAAAAAAAGAGTCCGCCAGCCTATATAAAGGTTAAAAAAAAACACGCTAGGCTATTGTTGAGTTCCACTATTCACCTTCCGTCTCCATCATCGGAACCCAGACACCAAGTGTTATGCATGGGAATCGTTAAAATAAACCAAAGGAGCCTTAACTCGAATGGTTTACTTGTAGCTATTAGATTTTTTTAAAGTTAAATTTAGATAATGTACCATTATCCACCTCCACCTCCTAGCTACATCATCAGATCAGTTTGATCGTACCAAATTATTATATTGTCATCCGCATTACATATACCGGCAAAGTTTCAAATCAACACGACCATTAGAAATAGGTTAAAATGGATTTCCAAGATTAGTTAAGATATATAACAAGACTAACTGCGCCCCGCGGTTTCACCCGTGTAGTGATGAAAAATGGTGATGATGCTGATGAAAATATATCTATGTCCGTCTCCTGGTTCTAAGCTACCTCCCCACCAATTTTCAGCCAAATCGGTTCACCCGTTCTTTTGGTTATAAATAGTGTAACTAACACGACTTTCTTTTATATATATATATATATATATATATATATACAAAGATAAAAAAGATTAAAGATAAAGATTAGATTAAGATTTAGATTAGATTATGATTTTATTATAGATTTAATTATAAGTAAAGCTAATATAAATCCGAGTTAAAAATAAAACCTATCACAATAAGCAAGTATAAATAAATAAAAAATAAATAAAATCTTCAAACGGCTATACTGATTTCCGGAATCATAGCTAAGAACACTCTCGCCCAGTCACCTTTCAAACAAACAAACGAACTAAATCAAAACCGGTTCAGAAGATGCCACAGAAATACATACAGATACACATATATACACACGTTAAACTTATAACGCCCCTCTTTTTACGTCGAGGGTTAAAAGTAGTTTCCCACACTAACATAGTGAGTATAGCCAAAACCTGTATCAAAATAAACCGTCTCATAACACATGATTCCCATAAACACCAGATCGTTTTCCCTGTCAGACGGAAGGGTATTGATGAAACGTTCCCGGAAAATCATATACAACGCCAGCAAAAATAAGAGAAAATCTCATTAATCCGTTTGTCAAAATGTTATTACATTCATCAAACAAAACATCCGGGAATCGATACAAACACACCTACCTATACCAGGCAGCTGCAGACGACGCCATTTTGAAGTGCTTATTTCCATTATAACATTGTACTAACTACACTGAAATGTTCTACAAAAGTTCACGTTTTGCTTCGTGAAGTCCAGAACTTTCAACTCAACTGACTAAACTAACTCCGCAATTGGCATTACGCAAAAACAACGTTTATTACAAGCGGGGTACAGATTGAATTAGCCCGCGGTGGAATTCCGCTTACAACTTTGCGCAAATACGCCAAGTTCAAGTTATCTGAAAAGTTATTTAACAAAGTTTCATAGCTTTCTTGGCTGCTGTGCGAGATTGCGCCTTCAGATGTTTGCTTTTAGGTCAATTGTTAATCGGATGCGGGATTTGTTGGGACGTTTCACGATGGCGGGAAGTTTGCGTTATCCCATCGAGAGCCGTGACTGTAGAAAGATTTTCCTTCTACAATGGACTGAGACTGGGACCGGTCTCTGAAATGACTTTGTAATAGCGTCCTCAATAAAACGACCCAATATCGTGGGCTTTTTACTTTATTGATGAGATAGTTTGATAGAACTTCGCTGAACAAATGTTTACCTTGAACTAAGCCGGAATGTTTTTCTCGAAAAATGTATCATTTTCGTAGTCGTGTTTACGACAAGCAATATTCCTATGTTCTAAAGAATAATTAGGAAGTATTTTCATTGATTTAAACTCGGTCCATGACAAAGACGTTAATTTCGGGACTATTGTGGAACGGGTGAACTTCCATCTTCGTGATTTAACAGTAACTTAAAGTTTTAACGAGCTAAACTTCGTATAATTAACGAAGTTGGAACTTACATAGAGACGGTTATTCATAATCAATAATTGTAACAATGAATTGCGTAAGCGAGATAAGATGCCATTTAGAATGGAATATGATATTAATAAGTATAATGGAATACTAAATAAAATATGAAAGCAAAATACCGCTAATGACTGATTGACTCTTCACGAAATCTCGGAATCCACTTGACCTTCAGAGCTGAAAGTAGATTTTTTATGGAGTGAAGAGTGTAGAGGATCACTAAGAAACAATTTTGGAAAAGGCAAACGGCCTTACTTATAAACGTTACTTAAAAGTTAAGCAATGCTTAAAACTGCTGTCTACTTCTCGTTGACGGAAATTGTCACAGGTGAAAACAAGACAGCAATTTTAAGCTTTGCTTAACTTAAGTAACGTTTATAAGTAAGGCTATAAATTATCAAGGGCTAATATAGAGGTTAGAAGTTCTAGAATTAGAATAGGAATACATTCGGAATAGTTTTATTATATGTGATATGCTACATTTTTATAATTTTCCCTTGGGGTAGGTTGCATATTGGCAGGCAAATAAAAGTCCATCCATCCATCTATTAAAATACATCAATCACAAATTATCTTTCCAACAAAATATACTATGTCAATACCTCTACTATAAAATTTAGATTATTATTAGTCTACCTACACGATTTAATTTTACCTAAAGATCACAATGAACTCCAGATCAAATACATTTCATAGAAATGAAACGACTCGTTCGCTGTTTTGAGATAATTTTGCGACCGCAAAATCACGAATGTGTCGGAAACATATTTTTTCAAGTTAGTGGTAGTTGGGTAACCTCGTAACACTTTTGGTCAAAACTTTTTATCAAGTCAACTTTTTGCACTGTGAGTAAAGTATATCAACTTAGTTTTTAGAGTCTTACCTGCTGGATTATCTCACTCTTCCGTCCATCCAACGTCAAAAAGTATTAGGAGCGTCCTCTACACTGTTCCAAGAAGTAAACACAAATCACAAGAGCATCCCAGGTACTACGCTCGAGTTTCACTTCAAAACAATATTTGAATCCGATATAAACATTCGTTTCGAACACTTCCACAGTCACATTAATACACTAAGTCCAATTTCCAGTCACAAAAACGTAATTCGTCTCTCAGCATAACCTCAAAACATCTTACTGACACTCCGCGGCCCACAGGAATTAATAAAAAGTTTCTTTATAAAACAAGTGGGTTGTGAGCATGTTCCAAAATGGCGGAACTTTGCGTTAACTTCGGAACGTAGAGCGACGTGAAGTTGTAGGGTGCGCGACTCGCGCCGCTCGCAGTAAGGTCGCGCAGCCACCCCTAACTTTTCACATCTCAACTTTTTCCACAAACTTGATCACGTCATAATTTCGATTGGAAACTTCACCAAATACCACAAAAAGTAAAATTCTGTCACTATTGTTTACAAAAACTCTTCTTACAAACGTTTAAAAAGTATTCACAGGAGTTAGATCGGCGTAGCGCTGCGGAACCGCACAGCGAGCCGTGTAGCCGACAGGGGTTCGGCGGGGAAAATCAATAACTTACGGCCGACTCTCTCAGCCGCTCTCCGCGTTTAATCATACACTTTGTGAGCAAAACATTAAAACTTGTCCGTTTGTTTGTCGGAGGCGGATCGTTGTCGATTGAGGTGCGGGGGGGAGGGTTTCGGAGCGAGCCAGCGGAGCGGGCGGCAGCGGCGGCGACTACCGGCAGACTTGGCCACTTGGCGGAGTTTACTTGCTACAAAGTTTTACAAGGTGTTCTTACAAAGAAGTACGGCTTAGTACTGCATGGCGAGAAAGATTGGCGCCATCCCTCCCCCCGTGTCAACTTGGCTGCATTGTTATCGGTCACAGAGGTCTAGTAAAAAGTTTCTTTTAAAGTAAGTTTATTAAGTAGTTTTCTACGTTCAAAGTGTTTAACTTTAAAATTGTGTTGGTCTATTAAAACTTCAACTAAAGCAATTTATTTTCATGGATTAAAGTTTGTTAACATTGAAAATTTTTGTCCAATTATATTTTTGGAAAATATTATTATGCTAACATTTTATATTACCTACTTAGGTATTTACACTTTTACTCAACAATTTGTGGAAATAATCTTTAGAAAAATCATCTTTTCGCAGGCGATTTTTTTTTAAACCCCATAATTTAAAAGCTGTTTACCTTCAAACGGCTGAGCAGATTTTCGTGAATCATAACTAAGAACACTGTCGACAAGGCATATTACAAAAAAAACTAAATCAAAGTCGGTTCAGCCGTTTGGGAGCTAAGCTGCCACAGACAGACACACAAATATGCACGATAAACTTACAACACCCCTTTTTTGCGTCGGGGGTTAAAAAAGGAATATTGAGCGTATAAAAATGAAGGAACTCTTTAACAGCTTTCATCTTAAAGCAGAGTCTTATAAATGCTAAAAGCATAGCTAATATGCACATATTTAATACTACAAATGCCTTAAGAAATACGTATACTTGCCTATTAATAGTCAGTAAGTAGCTGGAAGAGCCAATTATACTACCTGAACAAACTGTATACTTTAAGTCAGTGACACACTCCTACATATTCAAGTACTTCCTCGAAAGTGAAAGTAAAGTACATATATTTTTAAAATTTACTTTATGGTTACAGTAGTTTTATAGACAAGTTGTTTGGGCACAGCTCATTTAATGGTATTTTTTGGCTGTTGGTCTAAGATGGCCTCTACAGCGTGACCGGACTGTTGGCAAACACCAAACCTTTTTTTGTATCGCGTACGGGGGGGGGGGGGGGATTAATGGATGGAATAATAAGGGGGGGGGGGGGCAGTTAATGGATATTTTATATTCATATTTTAAAACTTTGTATTATGGCAAGCAAATAAAAAAACTTTGACTTTGACTTGAACTTGGTTTATAACGGGGGAGAGCGTCTAAACAAATGTCACGTGATATTTCACGACTGTTCACGACTCACGTATTTATATAAGTTTGACCTAGCTACGGGTGTAATTTCATGTGAATTTTATAAAAAAAAAATAGCACCGCCTATGCCTATACTATTATTAAAGTGATACAAACAACATTTTGCATAACTAAAAAGAAACACACCATATATAATTTTCCACAAACTAGTTTTTTATAAACATCCTAACTATAGTTATCTACGTAACTTTCACGTAACACGGGATGTGGGGAAAGGAGGTCACTAAAATGTCATTAAGGGGGTGTAAGTTAAAAATTCAGCCAAATCGTTGTCACGTGATTTAAAACGACCCCTAACTGGATCTCAAGTAAAGCTGCCAAAACACACCGTTGCTTCTTGCCAGATTTCCAACTTGAGAATGGTAGCTTTATCCAGCCAAATATTAGCTCCTAGCACAATGTTTTTGTTTTTCGCTGTGTTTACCTTTACCGGATTTACTCCATAGTTTATTGCATGCACGAACAATTGTGGTATCGGGTATACAATATGATAAGTCTTAAATTTTAAATTTCTTGTTGTTTATCAGTCATGCGCATTTGTTTTACTTTTGTATGGTACTATGCTAGGTACATTATTATTAACTCGCTGCGCCTCCCAGTTTCACCCACGTGGACTACCTAAAACTATATCCAAAAAAACAGATCGATCCATAGCGCTATTCCTGCGTGAAATAAATAAACGCATATTTGCTTAAATTATAATAACAATGTAATAATTTCGCAAACATAAAAAATGCGGTGTTTGGTGTGCAGAATAAAGATTTTTTATTATTATTAAGGTATAGGACTGCATTTGACCGCCAACTCGCCTGATGTTAAGCGATGATGCGGTCTACGGTGGAGCACGTTTGCCTAGAAGAAAACAATTCACACGTGATTTGAAGACACCCAGATTGTAACTATCGGGGAAAACCCATTCAGGCAGTTTCTATCTATTGATAATATTAGAATATAGGTTTAATAAAGGATTTAGAAAAAAAAAAATAGGTATTTTATCAAGACTTGTCACAGCTTCTATTCTCATTGACAACTGATGTTTGCGCCTTTAAAAAAACTAGAGTTAACAAGCCTCCTAAACTGATATAGGCTTGAGTTTATTCACTGACTTACGCCAAAACTGCTCGCGAACGCAAAGGAAGCCGCAAATAGATTGAATGCGATTGTTAATAAACTATTCATGAGTACTGTAGAGTGCCTTGAACTCTTTGTATTAGCTGTGCTCTTAATAAATATTAACAAGGGAGACACGAAATTGGGCAGGCGGCTTCGATTTGGAGAATTCAATCAATTTATACATAGGCATGTTTGTTTGATTGGAATTTTTTCATTGATAGTAGAAAAAAAATTAATCTTGGTTTGAAGAGGTGCGTATTATGGTTTCACTCACGGTTTTATGGTGTTATCGTTTTTTTAAGTCTATTAGCGATAAGTTCACCTTAATTTACCTATTTCTTAAGTATGCATACTAAACTTGTACTGATATATTTTTGCGGTGGTGTCAATAAAGTGTTTATTGTATTGTAAATAAATTAAGATTAAATAATATTTTTTTAGAATGTGTTACCATAATTTGAATGAGTATAAATTTTATGTCTGTGCTGCTAACCATTGAGGAGTTCCCTAGTCAGGACCAAACCTTAAGTGCAGCAACCATGTTATGGCAAACTTAAAACCGGCTATCAAAAGTAAATGCGTACACAAAATTTCGTGTCTGTGCTGTTGACCGTTGAAGATATCCTTTAGCTAATCCTGGATATCGATTCATGTCATACTTACATTAAAATGCAAAGTCATTGGTACTGGACCACCATGTAAAAACTCAACTCCGTATGGGAAAAGAAAACGTGGTTCTATTCAGCTTGCAAGATTTGACCTAAGCAAACAAAATAACACAAACATTGCAATTTAATAAAAATATTGTAATAATTTAAAGGACATGCACTAAAACCAGTTAAAAGTGTTTAATTTTAATGTGTCATCTTTCTTGTATAACTATTTGGACATGAAAACATTTTCAGTGTCAAACGGTTAAATAGAGAAACGGGCACAAAGTAAATATTAGTGTGTATATGTTTTATCAATACTTGAAGTAGAGAAATATAACAAATACCTTTTACCTAGTATATTTTAGTAGATCCTAAATAGACGGAACTTCAAGGTGATTCGCACGTAAGTTATTTATAAGTAGAAGTCCAGTTTTTCTGTATAAATAATTATAAAAAAATACATTGCAGAATAAGGACGAGCTGATGAATAAAAGTATTTAATTTGTTTGGATTAGAGATAGTTTTTTAATCATAGATCAAAAAGTCATTGAAAAAGACGTTCTGAACATAGCATTTCAATATGTTTACTAGGTACATAATAAGTATGCGCCGTCCGTCGAAACCTCCTCTACCCTTATCTATGTCTCAACAGTGTGCCTATGGGTACGTATTTAACACACTGATATTACAAGTGTGAAAGTTGTGCCAGTGTGTAAATGCGTGTGTTTGACTAAAATCAACTTCTGTGACAATTAATCGTATTTGAATGAAATTTGGTATGGTGAATTTTTATTCCAAAAAACAACACAATTTCTGTAGGATAGTGGGTTAAAGCACGCTGCTAGTATATTATTAATTGTGCTCATTTATATTTGCGATCAAGAATGGCGCGACACGCAACGACCACGCACCAACGAAGTCAGCAAGCGTCTGACAAAATACTGGTGCGCAGTATACTTATTAGCACCATGAGTTGGTACCATTGGAAAAGTTCATTCAACCTATCTTTACTACAGTACAGGAATACTGAGTTATTAATAACTAGGTAACAACCTCTCACAGGCAGTTTCCCTTCTTAACAATTAACATGACTTTTTATAAAATAAAAATATACAAAAAAGTTTTTGTGTGAAAATTTTATAGTTGTGGATTCTGCACCAGTGACTTATTTGATGCCTAAAATAAAAAATGTGCCGTTTTTACACCATCGTTTAAAAACGGCGAAGGAATTAATCGTGAGGAAACCGATATGTCCAAAAACATCAAAGCTCAAAGGTATTATGACATTCACCAACATGCACTGGGCCAGCATGGTGGAATAGGGCCCATCTTCTCTCTCTGAGAGATGGCCTAAGTCCCAGCAGTGGAACAATTAATAGATAGGCTGAAATTATGACGTTTGAACGTCCGTTCGCGTTCTCATTTGAAACCGCGTAAATTGTTAGTCAAAGAGAACCCTAAGTAAAATAATTTTGTTTTTGTATGAATAAAAAAAAGAAAAATTATTAAAAATCACGGAACAAAAGTTGTTAAGAATAAGAATAAGAATAAGAATAAAATATATTTATTGCCAAAAAACAAAAACAATGGACATACACTATAAGAAACATAATAAGATACAATGTTTGGCAATAGGGGTACGCTCAGCGCTGTACTGCGAGGTCCCGAAGGGTCACGCAGGGCTGGTTTTCAGCATACCCCTTTGCTCAGAAATAGATGGTAGGTGAGCATTAGGCGACGGCGGGTATTACTATATCAACTAATAAAATCTTTCGTTAATCGTAAATGCACTATAATTACTATTTTCATTACCTGTTAAATATTAGAGCACTTAGGTTTGTGTATGGTGTGTGAGTGTGAGTGTGTGTGTGTGTGTGTGTGTGTACTGTGTGTGAGTGTATGTGTGAGTGTGTGTGGTGTTAACGCGTAATTTTAAAAGTTGCTTCAAAGTTCTTCTTTTGTATTTCGTATAACAGACCCTTGTAAGTGTGATGTGAAGCTATATGCGAGAGGCTGTTAGCTAGTTACCAATAACCCTGTATAAGTCAATGCTTGCATTATTGCAGAAAAATATTATCTTTTACTTGGAAACTAACAAATAAACTACTACGTCACAAGTGGCTCTTAAGAACAGTGTCGTTATAGAAAAATCTTACTTACGTTGTGAAAATAAGACACAGATTTCCACGAAACGGTTAGCTTCTTGGCCGAACTCTTCATACCATTCTAATAAATCAAGAATATTTGTGATCATAAGAAATACTTTTAGTAGGCCTAGACGATACTTGAAACGAGGAAACCCTGGCAACATTCTATTTTGAGCTCTATTGAGTCACGTTAAAGAATGTTTTGCAGAACAAGAAGCCCTTCAAATTAACTCAGTTAAAAACTTTGAAACAAGACGGAACTTTTATTAAAGTTCGAATCACTTTAAGAATTTGGGCTTGCCGAGGAATCCGAAATGGAATGGGATAATTATTTGAAAGAGGACTTATCAAAAACAATCCAAAGCTGTTCGTGAAAAACTTGAGGCTTTAAACGGAGTGAGAAAGGAACCAATAATAAGTTATATCTTATATAATCTAACCTAACACCAAAAACTATGGATTTTAACAAAATATTTTACAAATACATACACATAATAAAGATTTTAAGTGTCCAAAAGAAGTTGTACTGAGTTTTAAGGCCCATCAGTTGTTTACTTAAGGGTATTTTAAATGTTAATCGGGACTTATCACGTATTATTTAAAAAAAAAAAAAAAATGTTTATTTTTAACCGACTTCGAAAAGGAGGAGGTTATAAATTCGACTGTATGTTTTTTTTTTATATGTGTTCAAATCGCGAAAGTTTAAAAATTACTACTTTTAAGGGTATCTCACCCAAAGTGAAACGGAGGCCTATTACCAAGCCTATGCTATCTGTCTGTCTGTCTGTCCTACTGGCACCACCTTTGAAGTAGCTGTATCTTTTGAACCTTGATAGATAGCCGGTTGAAATTTTCACAGAATAAAATATGTAATGTTACGGCGGATTAACTAAGAAATAATAATAAAGTCAAAATTTAAAACACCAAATGCGGGTTATTTAATAGTACATTGTTACCCCAGGGGTGAAAATAAGTCTTTAACCCCGAGGTAAACAATGTGCTTTTCATTACGATTACAAGGAAACTAAAAATAAAAACATGAACTGATTGTGTTAATACAAATCTGCTATACGGAAGTATAAATAAAACTCTAAAATGAAGATCGGATTCGCGCCAATATTTTTTTTTGGAACATCTTGACACTGGCAAATGCACGAGAAGTGTGGGACCATAGTCCTCTGAGAAAAAAAATTTTGAACATGGTTCAATACAAATGTGAAAATAGAACTAGTTTTTTTTATAATTTGAGTGTCTGTCAGGAGAAAGTGATTTTCAATAGGGCTGAAATGTATTACTTTCAACCCGCTCCTCAGGCAACTTCAGACCTTTCCGAGTATGAGTAATGAAAAGTATTTTTGTCGTTGCTAGTGCTAAAACGGTAATAAGTGCAAAGAACAACCTTGCCACTAGTGTATAGTAAACACTAGAAAGTAAAACAACAAATAATAAATACCGGCCACGTGCGAGTCAGTTTCGCGCTAAAGATCCTAAATGCTGGTACCAACCTTACTTTCATTTAAAAAACCTATTAAATGATACCCCAAAATGAAGTGGCGCAGTTAAATTTATTTTTAGGGTTCCGTACCTCAAAAGGAAAAAACGGAACCCTTATAGTATCACATATCATATTAAAAAAATGGTTTTGCAATTACAAACTTACATTTTGTAGTTGTTATGTATGGTTATGTATGTTATACCTTATTGTGAACTACAAAATTAAGTTTGTCTTTCAATATTTAAATTTTAGATATTTGTTTTTTTTTGGACTTGCGCTCTGAGGATTCCATCCAGCGGAACCCTCAGAGCACGAGTCTTACTCGTACTTGTCCGTTTTTTACCACAAATTCACATGTCGTCATCCTGTATTTATGATGACTTCACAGAGGTATCTATCCTCATTTATCAAAATTGGTTAAGGCGGTTTAGACTGTATACCTACAATCTACATAGACACAATACACTTTTTATTACTTTTTTCTTTTTGATTCAAGTTTGGGTAAAATCCTTTATAAAGTCACAAAGTAGTATCAATAAAAGTTAAAACAAACAAGTGAAATAAATCGAATACCGGCCAGACTACTCATAGCAAACATTATGTAGCGCACCGATTTAATACGACAAGTACCTAGTGTAAACAAGTAACGTCCTTTGGTAGCTTATTCCCACCCTCTCCCCAGCACAAACAAATCAACATAAGTATAACCAGCTTAATATGACCTCTCTATTCAGCAAATTGAAGAGTATATTCGATGCACTTAATAAAGTGGACAAACTTAATTTAAATATAATACTCAAAAATTATAAAAAAAGCAGCGTCCAGCCAGTTTTAAGTGGACGATTATTATTCAAAGAAAATACATAAAATGATTACTTACTTAAGTAAGACTTACTTAGTCACATATTCTAGAGCTCGAGTATAATTTATTACCAAGTGTTTCGCGTAAATAAGTTATTACTGGCGTTTGATTTCAAATCTGTATCAAAATCGATATAAATGAAGGTCACTACCTATCTTTATTGATGCTCGATTGATAAATTATACTTCGCAAAATAATTCATCATTCATCATCATTTCAGCCATAGGACGTCCACTGATGGACATAAGCCTCCCCCATCGATCTCCAAAAGGGCCGGAAGCGGCCTGCATCCAGCGTTTCCCTGCGGTCTCTTTTAGGTCGTCTGTCCATCTTGTGAATGGACGTCCTATACGCTGCACTTACCGGGCCGTCTCTATTCGAGAACCTTTCGGCCCCATCGGCCATCTGTTCTGCGTGATATATGCCCTGCCCACAGCCACTTCAACTTGCTAATCTGGTGGGCTATGTCGATAAGTTTGGTTCGTCTACGGATCTCATCATTTATGATTCAATCTCGTAGAGAAACCCCAAACATAGCCCTCTCCATAGCTCGTTGTGTGACTTTGAGCTTACTTATGAGGCCCATAGTGAGAGACTATGTTTCACTGCTGTATGTCATCACTGGCAACACACACTGGTTTAAGACGTCCACTGATGGACATAAGCCTCCCCCATCTATCTCCAAAAGGGCCGGAAGCGGCCTGCATCCAGCGTTTCCCTGCGGTCTCTTTTAGGTCGTCTGTCCATCTTGTGAATGGACGTCCTACGCTGCACTTACCGGGCCGTGGTCTCTATTCGAGAACCTTTCGGTCCCATCGGCCATCTGTTCTGCGTGATATATGCCCTGCCCACAGCCACTTCAACTTGCTAATCTGGTGGGCTATGTCGATAAGTTTGGTTCGTCATTTCGTTCTCCTCATTTATGATTCGATCTCGTAGAGAAACCCCAAACATAGCCCTCTCCATAGCTCGTTGTGTGACTTTGAGCTTACTTATGAGGCCCATAGTGAGAGACTATGTTTCACTGCTGTATGTCATCACTGGCAACACACACTGGTTTAAGACGTCCACTGATGGACATAAGCCTCCCCCATCTATCTCCAAAAGGGCCGGAAGCGGCCTGCATCCAGCGTTTCCCTGCGGTCTCTTTTAGGTCGTCTGTCCATCTTGTGAATGGACGTCCTACGCTGCACTTACCGGGCCGTGGTCTCTATTCGAGAACCTTTCGGTCCCATCGGCCATCTGTTCTGCGTGATATATGCCCTGCCCACAGCCACTTCAACTTGCTAATCTGGTGGGCTATGTCGATAAGTTTGGTTCGTCATTTCGTTCTCCTCATTTATGATTCGATCTCGTAGAGAAACCCCAAACATAGCCCTCTCCATAGCTCGTTGTGTGACTTTGAGCTTACTTATGAGGCCCATAGTGAGAGACTATGTTTCACTGCTGTATGTCATCACTGGCAACACACACTAGTTTAAGACCTTCGTGAGTTTTGGCGCAAACGCGGAAAAAACATGTCGGCTCGTTGGATTATTTTCCTAAACTTGTGTATTTTCGAGTTTTAATGTGTACTAAATGGTGAATTATTATTCATTAAGTGCTCGTAAACGTGCTCGAGTGTGGGCAAGTGATATAACGAGGTTAAACGTGTCTTTTCGTGTTGTTTCCAAAACTCCATAGGAGCCTCTTGTAAAGTCTCCACCACTTTACAGGGGCATGAGTTCGACTTGACCGTGACTTACTTAGCTTGACTCTGACTGTGACTTTGACTTGTTTGACGCTATTAAGACAAAGTAAACTGTTTAATATTACGAGTAAACACAGATCTAATATATCTGTGCGAGTAAAGGACATTGAATCCACGCTCATGAAGATTTTAACAAAAAAAAAAAAATAAGACTTTCGTCAGAAGGCACTGAGGTATTTACGCAAAATAGTTATGCGTAGGTATTTTACTGATGAACTTCTTTGAGAATTATTATGATGAAAAGAAAAAGTTATTAAACTTAGAATTTATCTTTATTTTGCGTCGAGAATCAGTCAGAGTAATCTGAATATACCACCTTGTTTCGAGCGGCTTCACGTAGAAAAGTTACTAAAATTGTGAAGTAAAATAACGTAAAATTGTATGCATTGCCGTATACAATGACGGAACAAATGTGTCTTATCAGTTTGTTTTAGCAGACGTGCATTTTAGTATTAAAAAATAGATAAATAGATACATATCATAACTATTTAAACTATTTTGCTTTCTCAAATTATCGCTGACATTCACGCGCAAATCTATACTAATATTATAAACAGGAAAGATTTGATTGTTTGTTTGTTTGTTTGCATTGCTCCGAAACTACTGAACCGATTTGAAAAATTCTTTCACTGTTGGGAAGCGACACTATCCCCGGGTGACATAGGCTATAATCTATACCCGTGCGAAGCAAGCGGACCGCTAGTACTAGATAAAGCAATTTTAAGTGTTTTTTAACTTAAGTAATATATTTAAGTAAGGCCTTAGATGTGCTACACATTTAAATATTATATGACAAAAATATCTATGTATACTAATATTATAAAGAGGAAAGATTTGATTGTTTGTTTGCATTGAATAGGCACCGAAACTACTGAACTGATTTGAAAAATTATTTCACTGTTGGGAAGCTACACTATCCCCGGTTGACATAGGCTATATATCTATACCCGTACGAAGCCGGGGCGGCCTACTAGTATATTTATAAGACACATAATTATGAAATAGCAATCATGCTGCATGATTTTGTAGTTCTTCCGCTTTTTGGCGGAAAGTCGATTCTTGGAGGTACATGATTTTCCTTGCAAATTTTATTAAGATCAATGCAGCCCTTTTGTTATAAACTGGTAGCAAAGAGAAAGTATTTTACTTACGAGTACTTCTTGCTACTATTTACTTCAGAGTATTAGCTATCCCACTGTTAAGCCATGTCACTGACTTCCGCGGGCGGCTTAAAAACTCTGGCACCAGGACTAGTTCTAGACCTACTATTCTAAACTAAAGACAGCTTTAAGTTATTTCCTTGTCTTTTTATTATAGCCTTTTACACAAAGGCAAAATGTGTGAATGTCATTAAAATTGTAGTCCTTCATGACAGCTTCGACTCTAGTTTTCTCATCATCCTCTAAATTAAATGCTAAACCACTATGCAAATATGACGTGTCGCGTTCTATCGCCTTATTAAGAAGCTCATTTATCGCTCCATGCGTCAGACGAGTCCGTCGGAATCTATTTAGAGGATTAGCTGTGCAGCCAGAAGACGAGGGTCGTATCCATGTCTCGTAGAAATTATGGATGACTATTACACGGTAATAGAATACGACAGTCCGTGGTCTCCATTCGAGAAACTTTCGGCACCATCGGCCATCTGTTCTGCCTGCTATGTGCCCTGCCCACTGCCACTTCAACTTGCTAATCCAGACTGGTAAGCGTCCACCCACAAGATGGACAGACGACCTAAAAGAGACCGCAGGGAAACGCTGGATGCATGCCGATTCCAACCGGCCCTTTTGGAGATCGATGGTGGAGGCCTATGTCCAGCAGTGGACGTCCTACGGCTGAATCGATGATGATGATAATGGGATACGACATATCTTTTTTTATGACAGCATGAAAATATCATACTTACCAGTTGTGTTTCTTGTAGTTCTTAAAAGCCCGCTATCCTCTGCGACTAAAGTGGCAGGCGCGGGGCTACATATTTGACCTATCGCACGGTGACCAAGGGCATGGGGCTGTCTGGCGCCCACACGCAAAGCCTGGTCCCAGAGGTGGAGGATGTATGATGTGTCTGATGTCCCGGAAGCTAGCGCTATCGAGGCCGCAGTGGAGCGGCGTGGCCCTTTTCCCCGACACCGAGGTGGAACAATCTAAGGTTTTAAGTGGGTAGGTCCCCCTTCTGGCGGTGAGTCCCACATAACCACCCTGCCGAGACCGGTGGTAACCTTTGAGGATTTCCCTGGGTTAAAAAAAAACTTGTGTCACGTCAGACCATCGTCAGAGTCATGCTACAAGTCACGTCAAATCATGCATTATTGGTGGGCGCTGTGCCTAAGCCAATGATTTAACTTAGGTCTGATATTATTATGTAATCTGTGGTTAGGATATAATTGGATATTGTCGAGCAGGTGGTGTAAAAATACTATTTGGGGCACTGACCTTTTTTTAGCCTTAACTTTGCGTTCCATTTTAATTACCTATTTAGTGAGGTGGTGTTACACCGCTGTATATTCGCAACCTTCTCTAATCTCCCGTCAGCTAAATTATGAATGCATTTAAAAGGATTTGCTGTTAATATGAGGTGTAGCGGGTCGGGCACGACTTCACGCTGGCGACGTCGACGCGGAAAAGTTAATTAGCTAGTCTTATTAATGGTTATTCGTAGGATAAAGTCTTAATGTTACTACGTAAACTGAAAAACTACGAGTACCTATATAAGTTGACGAGCAGTTAATATTTATCAAAAAATGTTTTACTTTTTGCTTTGGGTGATAGGTTAGATAAATACATTTTTGGTTTGTTAATTAGGGGAAGCTTAGTATTCGGGACAAATGAATATTCGGGACATTTTTGCACACACGGTCCGTCTGCTCGTTGCTTACCTAAAACGTACTAAAGACTTCGTTGAAACAAACACAAATTGCCACAATACTATCAATCGGTTGGAGATAACATTTATGTATTTTTTTTCTAGATGGACCGACGACATTGTGAGTGTCGCGGGCATATGCAGATAGCAGGCTTTCGTTCAGTGTGGAGGTTATAGGGGGAGGCCTATGTTCAGCAGTGGACGTCTTCTGGCTGTTGCTGATGATGATGATTTTGAACTATATAATTGATATACAATGTATGTACAATGAGGCTCAGACCTTTTTTGCCTGTTTTTACTGAGACATACACATATATGTATACATATTATGTTACATATATGTTAAGTTTGAACATGAACGATTATTGCACTTATCTACCTTGTTTGTCTGATCTGAGAGGAGGAGAAGGAATATTAAATTAAAAACAATCATTAAAGTAGGTTCATAATAACCAAATAAATCGTATTAAAAAGACAAAAACGTTAAAAATAAACAAAAATGAACACAGTTGAATTAGGCCTTTCTTTTTTGAAGTCGGGTTTTTCAGTGCAGTCATTAGCCGTCCACATTCACAAAGAATGTTTAACGCCCACAAAATTTAGTGAGCCGATTAACTTTAGCCGTCGTTTAGTACGGTTCAAGGAGCCCAAGGTTTACTTTGTAAAGGGTGACAGTATTTTTGATGCGGCGTAGAAACCGCGACTTAGCCGAGTTTCAAGCCCGGGAGTCGCCCTCTAACGAATAACTTAAATGTTTCCTCGTCTTAATTTCCCCTCACGTTTCAAGTACGTGGCCAGCTTTATTTTTGTTAGGAAGAGTTATTTAGCGTATTTTCGCGGTTACCTGGACAGCGATTCAGAAGGGTTTTTGATTTGTGTGTTTATTTTGGTAATGAGGCCGAGATAAGTTTGGTGTACCTTGCTGTTTACAAGCGTTGTACCAAGTTACGTATAGATAGAAAAGTGCACTATGGAAATAGGAATTATTATGGGACCCGTACTAGGAGGTGGATAGTGCCAAGATTGTGTAATGACCTGCCGGAGGAGTTTGAAGAAGAGTTTAGGACCAGGATTGGATATAAGGTTGCCTTGAAGAAGTTGCTGTTGGATAGAATGGTTTAGTAGAGAAATTATTACAGTAGTCGATAATTGCTTTGTTCCAACGGTAATTTTTAGTTCAATTTTGGTGTTAAATTGTTGTTTATATTCTTTCTTTGTTGCGGGGTCTTGGCGCTGTCCATTCCTGGTGTTCCCATGATAACTCTTTGTTGCCACATATATTTATATACAACATTATAATTAGGTATATAATTAGTATGTCCAAAATGTTGTGTTCCTACTCGTTGATGATGAAGTTTTGTAAAGATAGTAGATGTCTGCCTACACACTGCTATGCAGTTTGGCAGAGTTGTGTTATAATAACATGTATGTTAATCAATAAGATAAAGAAATAAAAATAAAAAACCAATGCACGTACCTTGGTACGCGGAAAGGGTGTACTAAGCCGAAAGGCTAAAGGCCAGAGTGAATAGATTTCTTCTAGATCAACGTGTTCCATCCTCGGCCACACCGTCGCTTACCATCAGGCGAGTTGGTGGCCAAATGTAGATTTATTATAAATTTTTACTATAAAAAGTGTTTCATAGTACAGTCGTTAGTAATGTCAGTAATAGTTTTTAAAGGCGCTTGCCGAATATTTAGAGGGTAAGTTATCATTCCACAGGCGCACCGGTACAACTCTAAAATAGTCAATTACTAACTTTATAACTAAAAACAATAAGAACAAAAAAATATGATAAAAAAAACTAAAAACAAAATTTAAAACTATACGTAGGTAGTGATAAGATTATTTATTTAAACGTTTTATGCAAGCAAGTCCATACTCTTTCATTGCCTGTAAAGTGGAGATGAAATAAATTATTATTAAAAAACCGACTTCAAAAAACCACAAAACACAAACATTCTACGTTAGTAGCCACTACATAGAACAAAATAATACTTTTACATGGATTTTGAACTATATCTTATTATCAAACTTAGATTTAAATTTAAATTTAGATTTAAATTTATCAAAATTTATTTTGTAGTTGTTCCCACCCGACTTCAAAATCCGTGTAAAAATATTATTTTGTTCTTTGTAGTGGCATATTACGTAAACTATTTCAATACACTATCAACACAATATTATTGTCACTCAAAATACCTCCAAGTTAAAAGTCAAATCACGAACTCGCACCAATAAACCGATCACATTTTTTAACCCGTGACTTCGACCCCAATCGTCTTGAATTTCCCCACAGAGCCATTGTCTCGGTATTTCCCTTATATTGATACACTAGTTAGGTCCATCGGTTTTACCCGATATCCTAAAGGAACCATAAAATTTGCCAATGCATTTAGTCCTGTGTCCAAAAAAAAGAAACTATTCTTCCAACATAGTTGAAAGAATAGTTTTTTTTTTTTTATGAATCTACCATTTATTTATGAAACATAAGATTTGATTATACACTAATAAAATTATCTTGAAAAAAATAACTTCCAAAAAACAACAAAACACATACATTGCAATAACAAAAAAATAAATTATACATGGATTTTGAAGTCGGGCGGGGACTATTAACAAAAGATTATAATTTTTCAAAATTTATTTTGTAGTTGACCCCGACTTCAAAATCCATGTATTTGTTCTTTGCGGTGGCACAATGTTTATGTTTTGTGGTTTTTTCAAGTCGGTTTTATAAAAGATAATTTATTTTAGAATTTGTAATGAAACAACATTACGACCTATTTACACATCCATGCATGAATACCTACTTGTTTTTACTCGAATAAAGCGCCTGAACAAAACAGTTTGTAATATTGTAGCAAAATTGGTAGGCACTCGAGCAAAATTATCCGTATTATTCTAGCTGGTTTAAAAACTACTGAGCCGGAAGTAATGACATTTTTGTGGAACCACCTCGATTGAGTTCTTCTACACGATAAAAAAATAAACACGCAAATTGGTTTACAGATGCCGGCGTAATCTAGGTACATACATAAAAAAACGGGCTGAATTGAGATATCTTCCTCCATTTTCGATGTAGGTTAAAAAGCATTAATAGCTAAAATATAGAGATCGCAAGGTTTCGCTTCGAACTGAAACCTTGCGATGTTATCTCTATATTTTTGCAACCCCTCAACCAATTTTTAGAACTTGGATTCAAATAAAAAATAAAATAAATAAAAACAAAATTTCATGAAGATTGGAACCTTTGGCCGTCAACTCGCCTGAATATATAATACTAGCGACCCGCCCGCCGCCCGGCTTCGCACGGGCGTAATTTACATGCAAAGCCGGGGCGGGTCGCTAATTATATATATATATATATAAACCTTCCGTAAAAATGTATCTAACTGATGGTGAAAACCGCATCAAAATCCGTTGCGTGGTTTAGGAGGAGTTAGCGGCCATACAGACAGACAGACGCGGAAAGCGACTTTAATTCATACTATGTAGAGATAGATAGATATAGAGATATCTGAGACCTCTGTTCGCTTGGTCAATAAATACTACTAACACCCTGTATACACTTAGACTTTTACGCACTTGCACACAAACTTTGGCCTGTACATTGTACAGTATTAGTGTGATACAAGGGTACATTATTCCCTGCTCCCCGGTCGGTCACTCCGATCATACGTGTAATTGCTACTGTGAGATTTATTAGTCTTGTCTCCTTGTATTTACTTGGGAAAACGCTTTATCTAATCTGTTCGCTCATTATTCCTTGATTGAGTGCCTTCCTTTTGTTCCGTTATTATTTGTTATTAGATTACGGGAGGGTGAATTAGTTGTTTGTTTGGACGATATCTTTATTAAGTACGGTACGTTGCTAATAAAAAAGGCAGGTCAATGTCATGATTAGAATGCAATAACGACGTGTGTTTTTAATAAGTTCCAGTAAAAACCATAATGGTGACGATTTTGTCATATCAAGGCTGATTTCACAGCTTTACGGGAGCAGAACCCGCGCGGGTCCCTTGTACGGGCTCCCGGAGCGGAGACATACATGAGGCGCTAGAACATCGTTTCACAGCGACGCGGATTGTTCCGTACCAGACTTGCCTCCACGTAGATCCTGTCTTCCGTAGTATGGGCAACCCGCACGGGTCTCCCGCACATCTGTGAATTCATCGTTAGAGCACTAAAATTATCTGAGTCTCTTTTCATTTCAATATGTGAGAAAAGGATGGCAACAATTATCTGAGTCTCTTTTCATTTCAATATGTGAGAAAAGGATGGCAACAATTTTAGAGCTGTAAAATTTAGTTTAGTTTAGCTAATGGTACAAAATCAACAACAATGTCAAACTCAAACTAATATAAAAAAAAAAACCGGACAAGTACGAGTAGGACTCGTGCTCTGAGGGTTCCGTTAGACGGAACCCTCAGAGCGCGAGACCAAAAAAAAACTAACTGAAGTTAAAATATTGAAAGACAAACTTAAGTTTGTAGTTTTTTTTTACTGGGCAAGTGCCTTTAATAACTAAACAAAATACAAGCTAAAACTAACACTACAAATACAGTTAGACTGCCCATAGACCGTTGAAGGTCTAAAGACAATCCAAATGCTCAAGCCCACTACCAGTTGGCAGCGTACCCAACATGCTGGCGGCATTACCACGTTGAATGGCAATGCTAATGCGTTGAGCCAGAAACACGCCAGCATTTTGGTCACGCGTCGCATTAACCAGGCGCTCTGAAAGATTTTTGAAAATGAGGTGAGCTCCCGGTCCCCAAGGGACCAATGTCTCGACCCCAAACGCCTCAAATATGTAACCACTGCCGAGGTTAGCATATTTGCGACGCTTGTGCTGCTCTGCCGAATTAGCAGCCGCGCCAGCCCTACCCTGTGCCTCAGGAAGATGTGACGGCGCCAAAGTATCGACACAAGTTGCGTCCCATACAAGGAGCCGCCCCAACCTCCAGGGCACAAGTGTCATACCGTCAGGCCTCTTTCCATCGTCACGCGCAAGACCACTCGGTTTGAGCACAGCTGCGACATTGGCGGTGGAAAGTGCCCTGCGTATGATGTCGTTCAGGCTAGCGTGTCGGCCAATAAGACCAGCGCTTCTCGAGCAAGAGAGACCATGGTGACCGAGCTGGTCAACAGCAGTACCACACTGACAGCGATGGGCCTCACAGCACCTTGCACCCAAGCGTAAGCTGACAGCTAGACGAAATGTGGTTGGATCTAAAAGGCTACCTGTGTTAAAAGAGGGCATGGCTTGCAACCAAAGTCCCGATTCCCAAACAGAGACAGCAAGAATACGAGCGCGATCTGCAATACTAGGACACGTATCTAGTAGCGATTTCCATGCTAGTTCGCAGATCGGCCGATCCCACAGTCTCTGGGAAGACAACTTTGAAGTTTGTAGTTGACAATAAGGTTCTTCCATACATCCCAACTACAAAATGTAAGTTTGTAATAGCAAAATAATTATTTTTAAATACCTTCAAATTTATAACTTTCGGATTTATTCCTATATATGTACTATGAGACCTTGCCTCTTGCCAAATTTCATGATTCTAGGTCAACGGGAAGTACCCTATAGGTTTTGATTCCCCTGTGAAATCGCAAAATATACGACATAAAGGAACCCTAAAAGCGCGAGACCAAAAAAAAAACTAACTGAAGTTAAAATATTGAAAGACAAACTTAAGTTTGTAGTTGACAATAAGGTTCTTCCATACATTCCAACTACAAAATGTAAGTTTGTAATAGCAAAATAATCATTTTTAAATGATATACCTTCATATTTATAACTTTCGGATTTATTCCTATATATGTGCTATGAGACCTTGCTTTTTGCCAAATTTCATGATTCTAGGTCAACGGGAAGTACCCTATAGGTTTTGGTTCCCCTGTGAAATCGCAAAATATGCGACATAAACGTTCATATCTTTTGATTGCGTTGACTTACAACTTTTATTTTTTTACAGCCGAAAGAAACCGTAGACCCAAGTATTTAGTATAAATTTCAACTTGCTACCTTTACGCGTTCTTGAGAAAAAGGGTCTTGACAGACGGACAGACAGACAGACAGACAGACGGACAACGAAGTGATCCTATAAGGGTTCCGTTTTTTTCCTTTTGAGGTACGGAACCCTAAAAACGTGAAAGGGTGTGTGTATGTGTGAGCTGAACACACATAACTAATTTAGGCAATATTTTCCATGGATATGGGTAGTCTTACCCTGGACTACCAGTGGCACATGGTTTCTCCCGCAATTGTACAGGAACCGTATAATATATTTCCCGGAATAAAACGTAGCCTATATTATATAAATCTAATAGGTCTAAAACTCCTATAATTATGAACAACTTTTACGATACGACCAACCATAAAATTGCGGAAAAATATGGAATGATCCATAAATTTTGAGTGTGAATAGTCATTCACACTAGACACGACTTTTTTTCTAGGGAATAACTGATATTTGTACGTGCTTTCAGGATTAGACCCAAACCAAAAGTTGTACGCGCACCTGCGCGGTGCGTGACGTCACCTGCCGGCCTCATCGGAAGACCAGCGCCGTTTGACAACAAACGGCATTATGCTGAGCTGGGGCCGGTTTATGGCAAAGGTCCAACTTTTTTACTTTACTTTTAAATTTGTGTGTAGCTCTAAGTGTGTATGGATTTTGTTACAAATAAAATATTTTGTCTATTTTCATAATAATGGGTATTATATATTTCTTTCAGCCTTTTATATATTATATTCTTTCCGCGTAACCCTAAATACAACCTTTATAAAGATTATCTGAATCCATTCAGCCGTTTTGGATTTGAGCGGGAAATATATATGATATATGATATATTTCCCGCACAAACTTCCACAAACTCTAGCAAATATTCCCAAATATTACTGTGAATAACATAATTATGTTTTCATCCCAGAATAACCTACGTACGTTCCTGTCTTTTTGTTCATTAATATGTCTCATTAAAGAATATGTAACAGAGATATTATTGAATTACTGATGTTTAATAATGATTTTATTATTTATCTAACGTAAAATACAGCAAAATTGCTGTCTTTCATAAGATTCACAATGTAAACTCGTCGAGTACGGGGTAGCTCGGAGCGCCCCTTGTTTGTCTAATTAGGTTTTTAACGTTCCCAGTACTTGTTAACGGTTACTTGACTCCGACGTCGAAATGATCAAAATAATGATTCTAAGCCAATTTCAACTTGGGGATAAAACCTCATAATGTGTGATTCTGTGCTCTAAAAAAATATGCTCAACTTGTAAAATATCTGTTCAAATATTTGTTTTTTAACAGACTTCGAAAAAGGAGGAAGGTTTTCAATTCATACGCTCTGGCCATCTGTTAACCAATTTGTGTGTTTCTTTTGTAGGTCTCACAAAATTTTCATTAATTATTAGTAGTTTTTTAATCAGTCGAATTATGGATTATGGATAATTTTGCTCGAGTGCCTAAGTGTTAGGAAATAGTAATTTAGCAATGCATAACAATAGATATTTTTTAATTTTTTTTGATAGTAGTTTTTTTGTGCTTTGTTCGAGTCAAAACAAAGAGGTATTCATGCATGGATGTATAATCGTATCTTTAAATTAGTTTGCCCTGAACAGGGCATTCCACTATCATGGTCGTTGATTAACTACAAATTCAAAAATAAACTATCTTAAAAAATACGACTTCAAAAAATCACAGATTTCGAAGACGGGCAGGAACAACTACAAAATAAATTTTGATATTTTTTAACCTAAGTTTGATAATAAATTATAGTTCCCGCCCGACTTCAAAATCCATGTAAAAATATTATTTTGTTCTTTGTAGTGGCATATTAACTTAGAATGTTTGTGTTTTATGATTCTTTGTAGTCGGTTTCATAAATAGATAATTTATTCACAAAAAAAATTGGCAACTTTCGGAATGTCAATTTACTCCATCTGATTAGCAATTCAAGTGTAGTCACAAGTCACATAGACAACACACTATTTTTGTTTATCAATTATTTCATTGAGTGTGCATGAATGAAATTTTACTATGGAATAGCAGACATTTTTTCGGGATTTCAGGGTTGATCTCATAGTAAAAGTTGTTCATAATGATGAATAACTTGTTTTCAGTTTGGTGCCACTGTTCTGCTTAACGGTGTATTTATCTTTTAAATTAGGCAAAACCAATAAAAAAGTCCATCAGCACGGAAATAAACATAAAAGAAATCATAATAAATCTCCCCCAAATAAACGAACTAATCAGTGTGGAGAGCGAAATAGCAAGAATTTCCCTGTCCAATAAAAACAACACTTTTCTCTTCGTAAAAAAAAACTCATTTTCCTTTATTGCAGATGGCTAATTTGAATTGAGTGTTATGCAGTTATGATTCAAGAGAGTGGATAATTTTAAGTAACTCCGAGATGTAAACAGGAAAGTTATTTTTCTTGAAACGAATTTTGTTTATCTGAAATGCGGCAATCCTTTATGTTACGGAATTAAGTAAAAACTAAAACCAAGTTTCCTAAAATGCAACTTAGTAATTACAACCACACTCACTATAATAATATGATAAATTAGCTTTTAGAGTCAGTGTACGTACTTAAGTGTCATAAGATTGATGATAAAGATGGGGTTTGTCTTCCCGTGAACATGGTGCATGTAACTGCGCCGAAATATCAGGAGCTCATTCCACAACCTTACCACGGTAAATATCTCGTAAATAATCATATAACTTTTGTTTGTACTAAGGTCATCAGGTGGCAGGAAATGTGAAGAAAACAACAGGTGTAGTTTTCAGGTTTCCTATTAAAAAACTGTTTAGCTAAAAATATGAACCTTAATGTTCATATTTTTATATTTTTACTGCTTTATCTATTATAGGTCATAAAGTTCAGAAGAAAACAGTTGAACTGATAGTATCTGTCCAAACTGGTCCAAAATATAGGTACAAAAGATAGTCTATCTTATGAACTAAGTAAAACAAAATACGTTAGATTAACAAGTTTCCATGACATATTTTTTTTTACAAAGTAGTAAACTCTGCAAATTTTTATTTAGATGGGTGCTCTTTAGAATTCTCTGACACTGGAAATTATGCGAAAATAGATAAATTATAAGATACGCCATTACAATTACTATAAGAATATATTGTGAAGTAAGTACGTACTCGTAAACACCTCGATAAACTTTATGCAAATATTCGAAGAGAATTTTCAAAACGTAAAACACCTCAAGGCGACAGTACCCACTCTTGTCCCGTTTCTAATTTATGCGTGCTAAGATAAGGAGTAATAAATAGGCAGAAGGAATACCGTTTTAAAATAATCACCCTTAAATTGCTGTTTGACTGAACAGAAATGGAATAGAGACGAAATATGTATTATAAGATTTGATTCTAGCTCATTTAGGACAGATTTTTCTCTTTATAGGTACCCACCTAAATCAAGATAGACATCGTTCATCAAGATGTGAGGTGTTTAATCGACATCTACACGGGGAATTATGGCGAATTCGACATTGTTTCTATCTACTTCAGCAGCCAGCGTTCTCGGTACTTTACCACACGGGCAACTACTTCATTTGATTTTTAGGGTTCCGTACCCAGAGGGTAAAAACAGGACCCTATTACTAAGCCTACGATGGCTGTCTGTCTGACTGTTTGTCCGTCTGTTCTATCTATTAACGGCTATATCTTTCGAAACGTAATAGATAGCCACGCTTTTTATTCAAAAATGAAAGAAATTTTTCGTTTCCTTTGGGATTATCAATGCGAATGTAACCGCAGGGCAAATATTTAAAAGTGCAGGTATTGCTAAATTTTTTGCCAACTCTATTCCTTTATCTGTTAAAATTTTCCCAGTTTTAAGAAAAGAGAGTGTACCGCTACCGCCCGCGGCGCAATGCTATGTAGGGTGCTATACTTTGAATTATGCTACGGTTTTTGATAAATATTTATTAAAAATTACAAAACAAAGTTATATTATGTATTTATAAAAGTAAATTATATAGTTTATAGAACTTAATTCGAGTATACAGAAAACGAAAACGTGGCTCTTATGTAAGAATAGAGAATAGATGACTTTTCATATATGTCTGGTGTACCTACCTATACTTATGAAGCATTTGGGCTTGTGATGGTCAGATTTGGGGATCTGACTTAATTCAAGCAAGCCCAGGGAAGACAAAGGCGCGGTGTGGTCCGCAACGCTGTAAAGAAAAGGAGCGAAAATGCTATGTGCATTTCCCGGGAGTGTTCTGCACTTCAGGCAGCGTGCTAGGAGGGTACTGGTGAGTTGCTATGGAGATCCCGGTGCTCTTTGTGTGGCACAGAGGCCGGTCACCGAGGGGCTACAATCTCACATAACCCGGTTACACCAATGCAGCTGCAGAGTATCTTTCGATAATTTCACCAAAAAAGTACCTATAATAAACAGAACTCTGATAATACGCCGAAAAGAAATCCTTGTAATCTTCGTTATGAAAAACTTTTACCATGGGGTCATCCATAATATCACGCAAAAGACAGCTGTTCCATAGAATTCTTTTATTCACAATCAACGGAATGTATGGTCAGCTGCTATTTTTCGGGGTATTAGGTTTGGTTCCATTGTAAAAGTTTTTCATAATTATGATACCTTTGACAATGAGTATCTTTTGGCTTAGTACAGCCCTCAGATCAGACAAACAGCCTATTACTAATAAAATAAAAACAAAATAAAAACTAGTGAGATATGGCAAGGTGGTCTGGCTAGTACGAACGCATCCAGCTGTTCATTGTTGGCGCTGCAAGTTTCTGAGTGTGCGTAAAAATATGTAGATAAGTGTGCTGTACTAACTAATGTAATTAGCGGTATAGTAAAAAAAAAGTGGGCGAAACACGGACATTTGGACACGAACGATAATTGTACTAAGGTATATCTCACTTGTTTGTCTGATCTGAGGTACCACCGTTCCGTATATCCCTGTTGCACAACACGTGTTTTACCGAAACGCTTTTCCGTATAGAATGAACCTATTTCTTCGTTTCCCAAGTGATGTATTAAAAATAAAAATAGCAATTACGCAGTTTTCACGTTTGTAAACATCGTTGTAAAAACAACCTCAACAAAACAAGAATCTAATCAAAGAAAAAGGATATCGATAGAGGAGCGGAATAGGAAAAGTTTCTTCCATCTTTCGCTTGCTGAATTTAATTAACATTCCGAAGGGCCAATTTTTAAAAAGACGGGCGATTTTGCTTACAAAACGATGATCATGCTTTTCTTTAACCTAGAGTACCATCATTATAATCATAGTGGTTATTACAATCGTATTCTTTTGTTTCACATTATTTAACCTAGAGTACCATCATTATAATTATAGTGGTTATTACAATCGTATTCTTTTGTTTCACATTATTTAACCTAGAGTACCATGCATTAAGTCGTTATTACAACCTTTTTCTTTAGGTTAACATTCTTTAACCTAGAGTACTATGCATTATAAATTTATTATAGTGGTTATTACAATCTTATTCTTTTGTTTCACATTATTTAACCTAGAGTACCATGCATTATAATTGTACTATAGTGGTTATTACAATCTTATTGTTTTTATTTCACATTATTTAACCTAGAGTACCATGCATTATAATTATGGTGGTTATTACAATCTTATTTTTCAGTTTCATATTCTTTAACCTGGATTACCATGCAGTATAATTATAGTCGTTATTACAACCTTTTTCTTTAATTTCACATTATTTAACCTAGAGTGCCATGCATTATAATTGTACTATAGTGGTTATTACAATCTTATTCTTTTTATTTCACATTATTTAACCTAGAGTATCATGCATTATAATTATGGTGGTTATTACAATCTTATTCTTTTGTTTCACATTATTTAACCTAGAGTACCATGCATTATAATTATGGTAGTTATTACAATCTTATTTTTTAGTTTCATATTCTTTAACCTGGATTACCATGCATTATAGTTATAGTGGTTATTACAACCTTTTTCTTTTTATTTCACATTATTTAACCTAGAGTACCATGCATTATAATTATGGTAGTTATTACAATCTTATTTTTTAGTTTCATATTCTTTAACCTGGATTACCATGCATTATAGTTATAGTGGTTATTACAACCTTTTTCTTTGGTTTCACTTATTTTTACCTAGAGTACCATGTAGTATAATTATAGTGGTTATTACAACATTTTTGTTTGGTTTCCTATTGGTTTATATCCCCATCCACAGTGTAATGCAAATTGAAATCACTTTCGTAAATCAAGTATTCTTCATTTTGTGTGTTCTAGCAGCGTCTTTTGAGAGGCATTTCCCATTGCAGCTGTAGATAGAGAAACAGAATAGGCTTAGAAATAAGGTCCGATTGACACCCTTAGATACGGAATCCTAAAACTAAAAACGTTAATATTGTAGAGGAAAGGTACCAACAAACTCTTCAACAACTTAACCAACTCCAAATAAAACTGCAATTAAATACCGTAGAATTCGTGTAAAATGTTTTGACATTCGCCCGGCGTCCTAGGAGGGGGTGACCGCTGGTGACCGTTTGCTGTTGTTGACAGCCCTCAATTAAGGCCCGGCCGGTGGTGGCCGGTTCAACACTTCGAGAGATTGGGCCGAGTTGGCACCATGTCAGTATATCCGCGTGTGGCTAGGTCAGTGGAAATCGCACACTGTCCGATTCACTCGATCTTTCTTGCCTCATACTTGCAAAATGTGGAATGAGCTACCTTCCACGGTGTTTCCGAGAAGCTACAACATGGAGTTCTTCAAAAGGTGAGTTGATCGAGTCCTAAAGGGTCGGCAACGTATTTGTGATGCCTCTGGTGTTACAAGTATCCAAAAGCGACGGTGACTGCTTACCATCAGGCAGCCCGTGTGCTTGTTTGCCACCTATGGCATTAAAAAAGTAAGAAACTAGGAGTAACTCGATCTGTCACTGAGGCAGATGCAGAACCATGTCTAGATACTGATGCAGCGCGTGTTTTATGATACAATAATACACGGCCTAGTACGAGTCGGGCTCCCGCACTCAGGGGTTCCTTACCACCACATAAATTGTTAACTACTAAAGCACATTTTTTTTTACAAAAAGATAACACCACCCACACAGGTGGTCATCCATCCAAGTTTCGACCGCGCCCGACGATGCCTAATTTTGGTGAACAGAATTTTGTCATCAACTTACATTTGGCCAGTATTTATTATTTGTATTTTACTTTAGAATGTGTACTATAATCATGCCAAGTTTGACGCTTGTATTTATTACCGTTTTTATACTAGAGCAAAAACAAAAATACGTTTAAAAAAAGTTGTTGTATAGGTTTGTCCCTTTAGGTTTTACTTTTTTTTACTTTATTATTATTTCTTAATTAATCCGCCGTAACACTAAATATTCTGTGAAAATTTCAACTGGATATCTATTTTGGTTCAAAAGATACAGCCGTTAAAAGGTAGGACAGATGAATAGACAGACAGACAGCGTAGGTTAGGTTAGGTTAGTTGATGTAAATTTTAGGGGACAAATGCCTTCATTAAATAATCCAAATACAATCTAACACTAAATACTTAGACTAAAATACAAACTAAACCACTAAATACCTAAACTACCAAGCTTATTGTACAGATCAGGATTATTCATAGACCATTGAAGTTTTACAGATAATCCAACGCTTAAAGTGATGTACTTGCTTTCTAGATTTAATCATAAAAAGAGGTAGGTAAATTACTTATCAGGGTTTTACAATAGGCGAGTTTAATCTCGTAGTAATTTTTTATTTTTTTTATTACTGTTTTAAAAGTCAGTAACCTATTTGTGATGCCTCTGATGATCCTTACAGGTATACATAGGTAACTGTTTACCTTTACCTACGCCATTAGTACCAACAATGTTAATTTAAAATTAAAACACAAAATATGTAAGCACAGCGCCGTAAAACCCAAGATAATATCCGAGAACATAAACCGGCAGATACCAAGCACGGCTTTTAAAAAGTAGTAAAAACTCTCCAACATTAATCCGGTAACAGTTGGCGGAGCGCAGATCAATGCCTTACCTTATTAAAATAATTAAGAAACTTTCCAACTTCGTGTATTTAAATTGCTTGGATACTTTGTTCGTAGGTGAGGCAAGGAGGTCTTATGGTAGACGTATCGTAGATACGTTTTGCAAGGTTTTATTTAGCTTGCAATGTTTGCGTTAGATCAAATCTTGCAAGTGAATTAGAAACAGTTCCTTCTAACCGATTGTCATGATTTCTAACTTATTTCAATTGTTTCATTGTGATTTCTTGGTTTTACAGTATTTGGTATCTAATTTGACTAACAGTCTTTTTTATATAAAATGGCGGTTGGAAACGTGTTGACTCGGGAGTCTCGGCAATAGTGCGAATAGTGGGGGGTAGGAAAAAGATAATGCGGTAGAGTTTAGCATAGAGTAAGAGTTTAGTCTGGCTTGAGCGCTCATAGCGAAAGCATATTGGTCTGAAAACTGTAATAAGTATGAATAAAGAATAAGAATATGAATAAAGTTATATAAAATGAGAACTGGATTATGATTTACCACACGATTTTGCTGAAGTTTTGCTATAAAGTCCTTTTCATGAAAGAAGTCCCACGGCAAACAGCGGAACTAAATTTCCATGTTGTAGTTGTCAGGTGTTGTTACTGTGTTTGGACGCTAGTGAGATTTTTATTAATTTTCCATCGTTAAAGAGTCGTGTACGATGCCAAAAGTTGTTAAAGTTCTACTCGAGAAATGATACTGATAGTGATTGATACGCGATGACAGCGCCGCGTCTGGGGGACTTCAAACATGAAAAGCACTCTAACTTTAGTTCTAGAGGTATGGAATGTCCTTCCCCGAAGATCTTCTCACAGAGCTTCAACATGGACCCTTTTAAAAAGGGTAACTATAAACATAATAATTATCTCACCGGGCCGGTAAAGCATCGACAACACTGCTCGTGATGCAAGTACCATAGGCAGCGATTACCTCTTACCAGCAGGATAGTTTGCTTATTTTTTATTTTTAAATATACTAGAAAATATGACGTGCTGAAGAAGAGACGGGTCGTTCCTCTCGGTTGTATTCCTTGTTCTACCAATGGAACAAGTAGGAAAAATAATTACCGTTTGTTCTACTAATAGAACAAGTAGGAACAATTATTACCATTTGTTCTACCAATAGAACAAGAGACTCAAGAGAGCAAGAGACCATTTGCCACTCAGCAGTGGCAAATGGTTGATGAAGATGATTTGCTAAAATGTATTAGCTAAAGATAAATAAAAAAAAAAATGGGACATTTTTGCACACACGGTCATCTGACCCCAAACTAAGCAAAGCTTGTGATATGGCTGCCAGAGACTGATATACATACATAATATAGTTTTTAAATACATACTTAAATAGATATATTAACAACCAGATATAGAACAAACACAAATGTTCATCACACAAATGTTTGTCCTACGTGGGAATCAAAGCCACGCCCTCAGGCTCAGAAGGTAGGTTCACTACCAACTGGACAAACAGGCTATCTAAAGATGTTTATAATATAGAATTCACGTAGGTAAGTATCATCGGATAGATCTAAAAATAACCTTTTAATGCAAACATGTAGCCAAGCTAGATAACATTCTCTCCTTGATCACCCTTCTCGTAAAGTACCGGGCAGATGTGGTTTACATTTACCATTAAACCCGTATTATCTACCCTCCACTCGCAAAAACCGAGGTTTATTAAACAATCGTAAACCGCCACTGCAGGGCGGTGCAACCAATAATGATGCTCGTAAAAGGAATTAGCTGTAAATACTCAAAAACTCTATACTTTTATGAGTAATTATTGTTATTTATACTTAAAAAGCAGGCGTTGACCAGAATAGCTAACAATGTTGACCAGATCATTTTTATAGAGCGGTAAAGTACTACGATTTTTGTAGCTGGGCTACGATTTTTTGTAGCATGGCTACGGTTTTTTTGTAGCAAGGCTACGATTTCTCGTAGCAATATCTACGATTTGAGTTGTGGGCATTAATACAAAAATACAAGTTAAAATCGTTGTTAAGTTTTCAAAGTATTAGAAAACTAAAAAAAAAAAACAGAATGAAATCGGTAAAGTCGATCTCAAGTTATGGCGTGACCAAGGTGAATAGGGGTTCATTTTTATAGATAGATTTTAACGGTTCCCAAAACCAATGTCTACAGAGGGGGCGTGCAAAAGGCACGTGGTTAACTCTGTCACAGAAACTTTTTTCATTACTCGTAGCCGTTAACAATTCCTTTTCCTACTAGACTGGTTTATTTATATCGGATTTATTCATGGAATTCTTATATCCTTGTAACTTTTAAAAGGTCTACAAAAAGAAGTGGCCGCATGTTGGTAACTTAATTCACAACTTATTTACGTAGTTAATTTATATTCAACTTGAACTTAGTGTTATTGTTGTAAACCTCAGATCAGAAAAATACGGGAGATATTTATGGAGGTATCATCATAATCAGCCTATCATGTTCCCACTGCTGGGACACAGAACTTCTCTCAGAAAGAGAGGATGGCGTTGGATTGAATCCACCATGCTGGTGCATGTAGGAAAATGTCAAAGGTATAAATATCTTTGAACGTTTTTTAAGGAGATATGTCTTAGTACAAATATCTCCGTGTTTCACTCACTTTTTAGGGTTCCGTACACCAAAAGGAAAAAACGGAACCTTTATAGGATTACTTCGTTGTCCGTCTGTCTGTCCGTCTGTCAAGACCCTTTTTCTCAAGAACGCGTAAAGGTATCAAGTTGAAATTTATACTAAATACTTGGGTCTACGGTTTCTTTTGGCTGTAAAAAAATAAAAGTTGTAAGTTAACGCAATCAAAAGATTTGAACGTTTATGTCGCATATTTTGCGATTTCACAGGGGAATCAAAACCTATACACCCCTATTAATAAACTTGGAGTAGCCTTGGAATAGTTACTCCATCTTTTGTCTTTTTCGATCGAGTTCAAATTTTGAAAGAGAGAAATAGACAAAACACTGCGTAACTATTCCAAGACTACTCCACGTTTATTAATAAGGGGGATAGGGTACTTCCCGTTGACCTAGAATCATGAAATTTGGCAAAAGGCAAGCTCTCATAGCACATATATATATATAGGAAGAAATCCGAAAGTCACAAAGAAGTTATATCATTTAAAAATAATTATTTTGCTATTACAAACTTAAATTTTGTAGTTGGAATGTATCGAAGAACCTTATTGTCAACTACAAAGTTAAGTTTGTCTTTTAATATTTCAACTTCAGTTAGTTTTTTTTTTGTACTCGTGCTGTGAGTGTTCCGTTGGACGGAACCCTCAGAGCACGAGTCCTAGTCGTACTTGTCCGGTTTTTGTTTTACTACACCGCATAAATCTCTTCACGTAAAAATAATAATTGACACTTACAAATTTTTCACGCACTCCGGAGCGACACCAATGAATTAGTCCACATGCAAAAAAATCGGCAATGACAACTACAAGGGTGAGTTCAAAAAGGCATCAAGACTGATGCGTTCGCACCCGCCACCTTACCATAATATCTCCCTCGTTTGTCTGATCTGAGTTATGAACATGTATAATTACAAACTACCCCATAATTTTCAAATTCCCAATACACACGAATTCGTCGGTATAGATATCCCTATATTTAAAGACACGAACGATAATTATATCGACAACACTTCACTCCTCAGTAATTGCCATGTAAAGGCTAAATTAATATACTATTTTAGGCCTTATTACTATGCTTATAAACTAAGATAGCAATATTGTAGTCTGAGAACTTACCGTTAAGTCGAATGCTTTTAAATACTGCCCTAGAAATTTGGAGATGTATTTAGTGGTATATATTTATCTAAACTGTGCACTCAGTGCTCTTTGCACAATCCGCCTGCGGACGCTCCACACCTTTACCAGTTAATCAACCACCAAGCAGTAGTGTGCAAACATTACTGTGTTCCAGATTGAAGGGCAATGTTTCATGTGAAATTACTGAACAATATCTAAAACTAGGGAGCGCAGTTTAAAGTTCTCATTAGCACTGAACTGTAATGAACAAGCGTGACGCTTACCATCAGCGAATGAAACGCTCGTCTCATCACCTAGTTACATAAAAAACTACCCTAGATTATATACCATTGTATGTGCACAGAAAAATTAAAAACAGCAAAAAATTATACTCTTAAAAAATTATAATCTTAATAAAATTATGCTCTTCTTAACCACCATCCATCACCATGTCACCATCCTATCTTCACCATGTCATCTCCTAGACTCCTACGATGACCATCTCAGTTCTAGCCTAATCCAAAAGTGTCAGATTTAGTCGGCAAGGATCTTAACGTCGGTTTCGGACTGCTGGTTCTATTGCTTGGTTCTTGGTAGGTCCAGTAGGAGTTACAAGTACTCGTGTCTCCACTGTTTAAAATGAGGAGCTATCAGATTATAAATATTTTGTCTCCACAAAAATACTGGGCGTACTAGAACAGAGTACTGAATTAAGGGCGCTTGTAGACGGTGCGTAGTACAAGTAGAAGTGGCAAGTACAAGTAAGCGTTCAAACGATAAGTAGCCAGTCATTCGTGCGGTGACCCACAACTCGCGTGCGAGTACGTACTCGCACGAGTGTTCGAACGAAACGAACGATGCGTAGTACCGTGGGCGTCGCGCGAGCAGGGCGGGAAAACGAAGCTTCACTTGGCGCCAAAGACCAGCGTGAAGTGCCACTAAGCACTTTCACTGTCACGTTCACTAAGCACACCGTTGCATAATGTGATGCGTAGAGGCACTTGCTACTTCTAGGTACTTGTTACTTCACTAGGCATCGTCTGCAAGCGCATTTAATTTCAAACGCCAACGTGGGTTGGCATCGCGTCACTGACTCCCAAACTTACCACTAATTACTGGTTACCTCTCGTCCTGTGGGAAAAGATCAAAAACCGTTTACTCGGCATTAAACATACACGAGCAAGTCGATAATTGAAGGTTTGAACTGATTCGGAAACCCCCAGTGAATAATTCATACCTTTGACCTGTAAGTTTTGATTTGGATGGATGGTGGGCGGTGCTCGGGTAACTGTAGGTGCAATTACATTTTAGTATAATTGCTGTGGAGCTAGCGTTCCGGACGAATGCATCGATTGGATTTATATATTATACTGGTTTACGCGGAAAGGGTGTACTAAGCCGAAAGGCACCCATCATTATGAACAACTTTTACTATGGAACCCATATGGAATAAAACCAGAAATCGCATAAAATATCAGCTGTTCCATAGAAAAGGGACATTCACATTCGTCTAAATGTATGGAGCAGCTGTTTTTTGGCGATTTCAGTGTTGGTCCCATAGTAAACGTTCATAATAATGAATACAACGCTAATAAACGTCGCACATTATTAACTATCGACGAAAGATGTCTCTACTTGCTCGCAAATAACTGACGTGCGAGGCGCGCCCACAGACCGTAAGACGTACCTAAGTAGTTACCTACCTAACAGCCGCACTCAGAGACGTTACTTAAGCTAAGGAATACTTAAAATTGCTCTGTCTCGTTTTCATGTGTGACAATTTCCGTCAACGAGAAGTTGACAGAGCAATTTAGTCTTCCTTAGCAACGTCTCTGAGTGCGGCTGTTAGTTGCATATTATTATTATGCCCTGTCTAGTAGGGTCACCATACTACTAGTGTTTTTTTTTTAGAAATTTAGGTACTTAATATACATACTTTACAAGTATTTATAATGGTGATTCTATACGTCTACAGAAATTTGTCTTCTGGTCTTCTGCACTAGGGCGTACTGTAGTGGTATTTATCTTTGAATAATGTTTTCGTTTTCCTAGGTAAACCCTTCGGCCAAAATAAAATGAATGGACGGGCCCCTATTAACCATTGAACTTGCTCAGTAAAAACGAGTCAAAACTGTCGGACATATACTTCAACACCTAATTATAAAAATGTAGGTACAGTATATATGTTACAAAAAAAATAGACACCGGTTTTATTTGTGTACTTACACTTCGGGAAAGTTCACTTACACTTCATTTTATTTTGGTCGAAGACTAAACCTTAACAAAACCTGTCAAATTGACGCCTTTCCAAGTTGAGGTTTTTCCCTCGTCGGTTTTGTCCCACCGAGTCTCGCATCTCGCCATTATAGATGCTTACCTACATAATTTGGTAGTAGATCTGTGTACATAATTCTCCAATGAGTAGCCACAGAAAATAAATAATTTTTTGTTTACTTACCTTTGCTGTGAGTCGTGCAGTCAGCATCAGTGTTGCATAATTAACAGAACGATATCGATGAAAAGATCAGACTTAAAAAAGAGGGGGATATCAATTCGGTTGTATTTTTTAATTATTGTTACCTCAGAGTAATTTTAAAACCGAATCGGAAAATTCTTAGAATATTCTTTAATTCATTCTTCGAATTTAAAAGTTTATATACCTACTTCCAGATTGGTCACATAGAAATTTCATCCAAAGCGGTTTAGTATGGTTTTTATACCAAAATTACTGGAAAAAATGTCATCTAAGTAAATAGTTTTTTTACAAATTTTAAAGTCGATTTTGGTAATTATCAAAGAAATGTTAATCTACTACCCCCTTATTAATAAACGTGGAGTAGTCTTGGAATAGTTACGCAGTGTTTTGTTTATTTCTCTCTTTCAAAATTTGAACTCGATCGAAAAAGACAAAAGACGGAGTAACTATTCCAAGTTTATTAATAGTTTATTATAGTGTTAGAGTCTGGCTAATGAAAGTAGAGAATGAAAACGCCCGCCAAATTTAAAAAAGCCGCATTGCAACCTCAAACTTAATATGAAATGCAAACATTACAGTATTATGACTGTGTTACAATAAAAATTAATAACTTACAAGTACCATGTGAGATTATTCCAGGCATTTCATACTAATTTTTGGGGTTTCAATGCTGATATTTTTAAATTTGCCGCGCTTTTTTAGTCTCTACTTTCATTAGCCAGACTATATTACTTGACTTGTACTAACAATAATGGTGACTACTCTCAAGTCTCAAGGTCTCAAGTTTAGTTATTATGCACAATTAGGACCTAAACCGAGACATGCGGCTCCTATGCACCAACTTCAACTTCGCCGAGGTAAGCGTCCACATAATACAAAATAGTTGGCCCTCGTAATAATTTTTGCTAAATTGCGGCCGCTATAAGAATGCGTCTGACAGTTGCCATAACATTCGAAAAAGCTGAACGAAAACAGTAAATTCTGATGACTTTTACTAGTTTTTTGATCGTAAGAGTGTAGCAAATATAATTTTAGATACATAAACTCTATCGTTCCAACCACAAATTACACAGACTAAAAAACAGCTTAAAAACTGTACAATAATCGGCGGCGTTATCGCTAAGAGCGACCTTATTGCATACTACAGTAATTTTTTTGTAAAGTTTTTTTTTTATACTAATTTTTTTTATATATGTAATTATTTTTACAATGTAACAGCATTGTGCAATCCTGTTAAATTGTTGCATACAATGTATGCAACTGTCAGACGCATTCTTTTAGCAGCGGGACTATAGGTTCGGGTTACTACATCTACATGATAGTTCTGTAATAGTTAAGTTGGAATAGTTGTCTGTAACCTTACCTACTACTTCCTATTGGAAATTCCACATTATCTAAAGGGTTCTGGGGTTGGCAGCTGTCAAAATAGAGCGGCGCTAGTATAGCTTTCAAACGAGTTTAGACCTTTCTAACGTGTGGTGAATAGTCCTCAAAGGTAGGCAACGCACTGACAATGCCCCGGGTATTGTAGGCGGCGGTGACCACTTACCATGAGGCGGCCCGTCGCTTGTTTGTCAGTTATCCTATTTTAAAAAACTTGTCCACACGCAATTTCCAAATAAATAAATAAACTTTAAAAAACGGCAGAAGCTATGTTAACGCCATCAGTAAAAAATTACGACCGGCCCCATTGAAATAAAAACGCAAAATATTGAATTACATTTACTATATTACTTGAAATCCATACATTAATGGACACATATCCTACTCTAACAATGTTCCCATAACAGCACAAAAAACATTGTTAAAATCGGAATAAATATCAAATAGAAAAATTAATATAGGAAAAACCTAAATAAAATTACGTAAAACATTACTTAATCACTAAAAGATTACATTATTCTAAACGTTACATTCTTCTAGACGGGTAAGTCACTATATAGTGCATCTATTCAACGGCCTGTATCAATAAGTGCATAGATAAACGCATTGATAAAACAGGATAAGTACTATTTCATTCTATTGAAATTGTTTCGAGTATACTTGAATAAAAAACATCATTACTTTTAAATATAAACTACTTATGTCTACGTCAAGTGAAATACAATTCTCATCAACAAATACTAACTTAAAAACTAAAGGCCTATTTAAATAGAAGTTGTATTCGCTGCCAATGCAAAACTTTAGATGCTTGTGCAAAACTAGAATCCTCACTTTCTACGCTTACAATGGCAGCAAACATCGCTTTTAATCTGAACAGACCTCAATACACATGTAATGGCTAATTCCGATACACAAACCTACAATTTGTCAACTATTGAAATGTTTCGCAAATAATGGCAGTCAATCGTTAAAATAAATACATGCCTCACTCAATCGAACAGTCTTATTCATTGTCAAAATTATCGAATTCAAAACACATAAACTATCGATACCGATCATCCCTATATTTAAAAAAAAGAATACTATAAATGCTCGTGCGTTAATTTCAATAACACATGGTTATTACTATATCATACGAAGTTAAATCCTATAAAAAAAACTTAGAATATTTACCCTATAATCCAATTATACGTACTTCACACGCGTTACATGCCCATATAATCAATGCAGGGCGTTTACAATCTCGATTTCAGGAACAAAGAAGTTTGCATAGAAATAGGCTTTTGTCCTGTTTCATTTATTACATATAACAGACTTAACAAACGATATAATTAAATACGTTGTACATAATGAAAAAAATATTTTTATACGCTGATGAATATCGCTTATATATAAATATATATATATATAAGCGTTTAAAGTTTTTGGTGGGGATGGAGAGCGGATGCGCTGTCCTCCTCCCGTAACGCATGTGTTAGCATAGCATTTGTATGGCGCTCGCACGGCTTGACGTCATCACGTGATACAGTGCGCTCTCTGTCTAGTATGAAATTAAAATACTCAAAACTTATTTATTTGTGAACAATATTTTAATTTTGTTTACGTATATAGTCTCCATTTATGATAAGCCTTGATAATAAAAAAAAATTGGACTCAAGCCTATTCTAGTTATCAGAAAAAAGATTAGCACCAATGTTAGAAAAATAAGCTCATGCTTGCAATAAATAGCTGCTTTTGTATCACATGTTTTTTTCGTGTACCATTCCTATGGCACATTTATTTCAGATTGGTCTCCTTCACTGTACTAAGGCAAGCTTAGCGTAGTTTGGAAACGCGAGGAAATAAAAGCATTTTATAAAGTTCACATTATTCTTCGAATGCTTTAAAAATGCTCCGTGACTTTATTGTAAGATGGACTATGGGAATTATATTAAAAAATATGAAAAGCATGCACAATCAGTGTAACATGAGTGTAGGAAATAAAAACATTAAAAAAAAAAAAAAAAAGTTAAATTCGGCATCAACACGCATATAAATAACATTTAGATTTGAGTAAAAAATTATCAGAGTTTCATCAAGCCTCAAGCCGAGTGGTACATTTCTATATCATGGCATGACCATACACCGCCATGGTACATCACTACTATCTGTATACCATACATTATATATCGCGTCAGTTCACAATATTGTGGTATAAAAACAGTAGTTTCGTGTATTTTTTTCCCCACAATTATAAATCATTATCGTGATAGTATATTTCTATTCCACGACAATACATTATACTGCGTACATACATGTATTGTGGTGTAGAAATGTGTAGTTTAAGGTACATTCTTTATACACCGTAATTCTACTACTTTATACCACAAGCGTTTTAAAATACTGCATACCTACATTATAATTTGACGACATGTCATATACATACCGTGACAGTACATACTATGCGCAATATATTGTATTAAATAATTGTAGAATTTTGGTACAGAGAAATTATGTACCAAAATAAAATATACTTTTTTTATACAATTAAATTTTTTCATGCTGCACAATACATTTCTCTACTACCATGGTATGTATAAGCCTACTGTTGTTTTATCTCACGGAGACAAGGTCTTAGACGTGCACATTGTTTTTTTTTGTGTGCGTTTGTCTGTATGACTTCTATGTTAGACTCACCCACCCTTGTAAGATAAATAAAACAGCCATGTCGTCTTTAGGCCGGTATCATAAAATGTAGAGTATATCCAATTGTCGCCCATAGGTCAGTGTCATGTCTATATGTAATTTATAGGTCGGTGTCGTACCAAGCGGCTACATTGTTGTTATCGTGGGGCGGCGGCTCCGGGAAGGCGAGCTCGGCGGAAGCGGCGCCGGCGCCTTCGGTCTCGCCAATGTCCATGTCCATACCGAAACCGCTGCCGATCTCCAAGCCCTGCATCGAGTCTATCGGTATTTGATCGTATCCTGGAAAACAAACAGCGAATATTAATTAAATTGATAACACGTTTATATATACTTACAGGGGGGGCTAACGACAACCTCAAAAACATTCTTATACAAATCTTACATTGAGCTTTGTCTCGCTCTCTCGGCTAATGAGAGAACAAGACAAAATTCCATGTAAGGTTATTATAAGAATGTTTTTTTTAAACTGTGGTAGCCCACCAGGTCTTCCAGACAGTGCGACGCGTTTGAAACTGGCTTCAGATATAGTTGCCAGCGCAATTAAGGTTTGTTCAAAAAGAGAAGGCGGTCTAACAAAATTATAATAAAATAAAAAAAGTAAACAAAAAACAAAAATTGTCAGAACATGGTAGGTACACATACATATAAAATTGATTAATTAAATTATTATTGGAGCAGATTAAAAAACTACTGAGCCAAATTTAATGGTTGTGGAACCACCTCGAGAGGTTCCTCTATAGTAAAAAAAATAAGTTGGTTTAAAAATTTCGGAGAAATCAGCGTATATAGATAGATATTTTTTACATGGATCGATTTGAGAATCCCCTCCGATATCGATTAAAAAGTTACATCTGACAGGACAATAATTATCTGCCTCTCTTTTCATTTTAATATGTGAGAGAAGGATGGTAACAATTTTAGAGTTGTCAAATTTAGTTTAGTTTAGAGTGCATCCTAATAGATGCCAATGTCTAATCAGTTTGTCTGCAATTTCATGTGTGAAGAACCATGAGCAGAAAACCATAAAATGATCTTTTACAACATAGTAAAGATTATTTCTGTGGTTTTGATTTGCACACTGTATTAAAAAGCTTTATAAAAATCGAAACCACGTAAAATATCCAATCGTACAATAGCTATAGAATAATTTTTATGACAACATAATCACAATGAATATAAATCGCTATGCGTATAAATCTATGAACAAGGTATCTATTGAATTATTATAACTCAGTCCATTAACACTATTGGGCAGTCGTGTAAAAATGGCTCAACCCAAAAGTCTAGCGATCCCCATTGGCTTCTGACAGACTGACCAACTTCCTTGTAGAGGTGATGGAATTAACGATTTTCTACAGATTACTGTCATTTGTTTGTCGGAAGACGCAGCGTAGGTTGGCCTCCCACTAGATGGACCGACGACATAGTAAGAGTCGCTGGCATCCAGTGGATGCAAAAGGCTGGCTGTCGTTCAGTGTGGAGGTTAAAGGGGGAGGCCTATGTTCAGCAGTGGACGTCTTCTGGCTGATGATGATGACTGTAATTTGTTCAGTGACTATGATAGATGGTTCCTAATCGTGGCAAGGGCCTTTATTAACTAAACAAAATACAAGCTAACACTAACACTACAAATACAACAACACCGTGAACAACCGTGATAGTCTAAAACAGTGTACTACAAATACAGATAGACTGCCCATAGACCGTTGAAGGTCTAAAGACAATCCAAATGCTCAAGCCCACTATCAGTTGGCAGCGTACCCAGAATGCTGGCGGCATTACCACGCTGAATGGCAATGCTTATGCGTTGGGCCAGAAACACGCCAGCATTTTGATGACGCGTCGCTAGTTAATGCGACAGTCTGAAAGATTTTTGAAAATGAGGTGAGCTCCCGGTCCCTTAGGGCCTAATGTCTCGACCCCATGCGCCTGGTGGTTCCTTCATTTGATTTTATGATAAGTTGGTCGCACTGTTTTCAGTATGAGGCAACTGGAGACAAAAAGAAACCCATGACAGCGAGACAAAGAAATATTATATATAATTAAAACAACAATTATATTATTATATTATAAAGAGGATATTTTGCTTACGAGGGGTCACTTTGTGAAGAGCTTTCTATGAGTTATTTTTCCTTATATACCTTGTTCATAGAATAAAATGCATGACACATGAATGTGATTTTTGCATCAATATACAATTCAAATATAAATTGAGTCGAAGAAGCGAAATTGCAATGCAATGGTGTCTATAGACCATTTGGCAAACTAATATTACATTTTGTTTAGCAAAAGCCTAAATACTTTAAATATATAACCATAATTAGTATTCAAAGTAAACCCAAACCTGTTAGGAGACAGCACATAAGTAAATAAATATATATTAAGAACACAAACATAGTAATAATAATTCCCATCACCTGTTGTTTAGTGATATATAGGTCCCGGATTAAGCTGCATGTAAAGAAGAGAGAAAACACGGTATTTATAAAGAGACTCGTCAACATTCATAAGATAGGAACATAAAAGTGCTAGCTAACATGAAACATAGTGTAGGTAAACATTTATATGTAAAAGTAAGATTAAATTTAAAAAAAGTGATTCCCATTAACAACAGGTATTACATACCAATAACTAAAATTGACATCTGGGTATTTTTTTTAAATATTCATGTCGATTTTTAGGTTTTACTTCAATCAATCAATATCACAGAAAAGAGAAGTATATAGAACGGAAATGAGAAGAAAAATCTGTTACCAGGTATTATGAGTTAGCCTTGATTGAACATTCTTATTTAGATCAACGCGTCGAACTCCGCAGCTCCGCGCAACTGATTTCGAATGACTGACGTTTCGTTTATATGGGTGCAACTGTCTACAACAATTTTATTACAAAAATGCCTCGACAGCCGTTCAAATTTTAACAAAGAAAAAAATTGGATTTTTTTTACTATTTAGTTCCATTGTTTAGGTTAGGTGTTTAGGTTCCATTTAGTACAATAGGTACTTGCAAAGCGAGTTTTTGATAACGATGGTTATCTCAGATCAGATAAACAAGGGAGAAATGCCTCAGTACAATTATCGTTCGTGTTCAAATGTCTCCGTTTTTCACCCATTTTTTTCACTATACCACTAAACCCTTTACGCAAAAACTAAGTACAGCACACTTACTAATTTTTCACGCACACGTAAGCTTTCAGCAACACCACTGAACGAATAGTCCACATGCAAAAAAGGCAGCTATACTCCGTTCACAAATCTTAGATATTTTATGTAAACAAAGAAATGACACGATAAGTCACTGTCAAAGTGACATGCCAGTTGCTCAAAACATTTTTCACTTATGAAAAATATTTTACTTTCTATTTTCCTCAGCTTTGCTCTCGCGCGGTACAATGGGGGATCTTCTGATAGTTCAAAAAGTTGATAAAAAACATTATTAAAAGATTGTAATGGATGGCGTTGATTATGGTGGCGTTGACTATTATGATAGAGGAAATAAAGGTCAAATCAAATGTTGGCCAGAAATGTTTAGCACCCATACTGTACTACCAGTATAATTTTTTTTTTTTTTTTAAATCATAACCTTGTTTCGAACAAATATTACGTTAAAGTAAATAGTACAAAAAGATTTTTATTTCAAAATTGTTCATATTACGACTAGAAAAATATAATAAAGTATTATTTTGGTCAAATATTGTAAACTACCATTTTGAACGATATTTTTTTTTGCACTGGTAACCCCTTTGTTTATATAAAATATCTATGATTAGTAAACGGAGTATAGGTCGTCTGCTGGCTAGTTCGACTGAACGTGTCAAGCCGGATTTAGGCCTAATGCTTTCGCACTCGCCACCTTATCATTTTTCCATTGTGCCGGATCATAAAAAAAATAGTACGTCACTACCGGTAGTGTAACATGGTAGTGCCGTGAGGATTAGATAGATAAACAACTCTTTTAAAAAAACGGAGATTCTTTCCTCTTCTGCATTACGGGCCGTTGGTTATTTTAAACAGACTCCTATCTTCTTTCTACTCAACACTAGCAACATTATTTTTATACCCGACTTTACTTTGTTTCCCCTATGGTCAGGTTAGTTTAGTTTTGTTACCAAAAACCTTAATAATCAACATGAATAGGCAAGTAAGTCACATTTTGATATCTATTTTACCTTCTAATACATGCAACTATATACAAAATACGTAGCCAAAGAAGTATGTAATACCTGTACAATAATTTCTCAACTTTTCCCCTGTTAGTTGACCAAATTCACTACAAAATTGGTCATATCTTACCTTGCTGGTGAAATGGCGGTCGGGTCCCGTACAGCCCTTCGTAGCCCTGCTCAGGTCCTAGCATGTCCTAATAAAGGGGGATTAAGCAAAATTAAATAAACATAACACAAAAACAGAATTGTCAACTCAAAAATTATGATAGCTACTTATTAACGAGACACCAATTAGCACAGTACAACATTTAACATTTATTGAGTACAAAGAACGTCTTCTAAATAATAGGGTATTTGACTACTTTTGGGAAACTATTGCACATTATTGTCTGATATAAAATAATGTATACTGCATTTATATTTTCTGGATATCAGTCGTATTTGCGATATAAATCGATGTTAAAGTTTGAATAAAAAAATATCGCGCCAAAACGCAGACCTGCGTCATAGCTCCGGTCGAGTGACGATTGACGTCACACAAAACAAAACAGCTGCAGCCAGGCAGCAACAGTTTGATAATCACTAATTTTCTAATAGAAGTAATGGTTTATAAATGTTGTGTAGTGCCACAATGTACAAATACTTTCATAAAACACCGGAAAAACTATTCGTTTCTGTTCCAATGGACCCCAAAACTCGCAAAAAGTGGTTGGAACTAAGTAGCTCGTAGAGAACCCAAAAGTATTGGAGCTAATTCAAGTGTTTCTATGTGCGAAGATCATTTTGAGGTACATATTTGAGTCTATATATTTCTATTATAATTTGTGTTTTTATTGCATTACTATTTTATGTACTGTTACTTTCTTTTTAAACATTGTAAAGCTCGACATAACCTAACAAAATAGTTATATCCACTTACTACAACATACTTTTTGTACAACTTGATTGAATGTTTTGCTTGGAGAACACTTAAAAATTAATACTGACATTGTAGTTTTTACGTTTTGAGTTCTGCAGCGTAGAAACAATGACGTGGATTATTATTAAAGAAATATGCAACCATAAAAACATTAATTTTGGGTAAGTTACTGCTGTCTGCTTGCACAAAATGTTTCTCCATTCTTCTCACATTTAACCTCCGGAATGTTTTTGGTGAAAATTTCTGGATAAATCGCTCTCAAAATAGCTTTACAACATTAAATTCGCAAATATCAATACAAAATCTGTTTGTTTAGATTTGTGTGACGTCACTAGGGATGAAGCCAGTTACAGACCGTTTTCGATCACGTGATCAAATGTCGAAAATACAGTTATTTTATTCGCGTTTTTTACAAAAAATAAGCATATTTTTATCAAAAAATCAATGAAATATGCTTTTTCATTATGTCATGTTTATGGATGGCGTCAATTGGCATAATATTTTTAATACAGTCAAGTACCCTATTATACTTCATCTTTTTATTTTATTCGAAATGTGCTAGCAAATATTTTCATATACGTAAAATGAATAACCAATAACTCGCTTAACTTCAGGCGAGTTGGTGGCCAAAATTAAATGTAGATCTATTCCACATTTTTTTTTTTTTAAACGACTTGTCATCTAACCTCTTTTTTTCTTATCCAAGGAACTATGAGAACCATTGTTCCATAACATCCAGAATAGTTTACAGCATGTCAGATGAGACAATGGCGTAGAGTTTTTGCAGCATAGCTTTTATCCATAAAATTGATTTCTTGTTTATTATTTGTTAGGGTTTCGCGATTGTTACACATTTTACAGATTGAAATTAAACACTTAACGGAATAAACTTTAAAGTGCTTAATTACAATGATCTCTTGTTTTTTGTTTTTTTATTCAATAGGGAATCTTATTTTAGCTGAATATAAGGCTTTCCCTCGTTTTTTCGCATACTTGTGTGCGAAACTACGATGTTAGTGAAGGTGGTAGGGTTGCCATTTTCCGGGTTTTCCTTGTCCTAATTTGGGTGGATATCCAGGGCCAGAGGTTTATCAACAAGCATCCGGGTTAAACCCATTCATCCACCTCAAGCCCGTCGCGTTGGCAGGCTCGTTCGTTTTCCACCAAAAAAATACACTAGCCACTAATACGAAATTATCGACCAAGTGACCGGGGTTTTTGTAACCCTTTACCGGTGTCGGCCATTTAGATAATGGTATCCCCAATAAGGATACAGGGGTGTCCAACAAAATTTTGTGGCGGGCCGGATTTATTTAACTTTGTAACTATGGCAGGCCAAGAGATGTTACTTATTAACTAAGCAAATCAAGACTAATATAAGCAAAATGGTAGAAAGGGTATAATTATAACCTTTTGGCGGAATTCACAACAGGTTTCATTTGTAACTGCATGCACAGGCACACTGATAGAGATGATATATAGCTATGAATGTCCGTTCTTTACAAAATTACGTCTAAAAAAAGTTAAAAGCTACCTAACTTTTGACTCATTCGCGGGCCGGATTAGGAACCTTGGCGGGCCGCATTGTGGCCCGCGGGCCGTATGTTGGACACCCCTGGGATAGAATATATAAACTCACTCACAATGATTTACACTAATTTGATTTAGACTAGTTGTTTACGTCGTGAGGAAACCGGTATGTCCAAGAACGTCAAAAGTTCAAAGAATGCACCAACTTGCACTAGGCCAGCATGGTGGATTCCCAGCGAGTCCCAGCAATGGGAACATATAGACAGAAATGATGATGATGATTACCTGTAAATCGGACTGCATGGCGAGATCATTGGACCACATCTGGTGGTCGTCGCGGAACAGCGAGTTGGTCAACTCCATCGACAGCCGTTTCTTGTAGTCATGAGGCTTGTCCTCAGACATACGGAAGAGTACTGCGGCGGCGTAAGTCGCGACTCCTGGAGAAGTAATAGTATTAGAGGAATTGTACCAAGGTCAAATAAATCAACTACTACAAAAGGACAGGCTTACAGGGCAACATCGTACGAAATAAACAACCCAATAATCTACACAAATTGCAAATGTCAGAGTCAAACGGGTCATGATTGAAATATGAGCCCTATAAGCAGAATTTCAAATGATAAAGCAATGAAAACCAACACGGTGGTAAGAAATTTTTCATTAGCGCTGATTCAGATGGCAGGAACAGTTGTGAGACAATATAGGGCTCAAAATTCAATGTCAAGCCTGCAGGCCTACATGGGCCGTGGACAAATTGTCTTTCCACTGTTTATGTAGCACGTAGACGTGACAAAACTAGAATATGGATACGTTTGTCTCTTTCTCGCAAGATAAAAACAGTGGAAATACAATTTGTCCACAGCTTATGCTAGGCCTGCTGGTATTATGTGATATGAATCATTCTACACGTGAAACGGGTGGGGTTTTCTTGAAAAGATTTTGTAATGATTGGCCCCATAAGACTGCCCTTTACACCAACCCACTGTGATGAGGTCAGTGATCACAATACGTTGCACTAACTATCAAAACAACAACACCGAGAAATAAGATTTGAGTAAACAAATAATAAACAATCATCGCTCACTCGAATCCTCTCCCGATACACCTAGCAGTGCTGCAATGAAATTACAATACTTTGAATGCTTTGCTGACCAAAAATTACTAGATACCTACTAGCTTGTATATGTTTACTAAGTAGTGGCTTGCTGATGCTAGTTGGTGGCTTGTTACAGATAGTTTAACCCACGATGCTGTACCTGCTCTTTCTCCCTATCATTGTTAGTGTGTTTGAGTTAGCGCTCTGCGTTTTGTTTGTGATTAGGTGTCTTATATTAGTTTTGTCATGCTCACTCTCATTAGAAGTAACATAAATGCGACGGGGATAGAAATATCGCATGCACAAGAATAGACAGCCAAGTGAATTATTCTGGGGCCTGTGATATTAGTTTTTTTCAGTTGCTTTTTATTTAGATTGACATTGGTGTGACAGGGAACGAAACAATACCGCATGCACAAGAATAGCTGGTCAGGTGGATTATTCCTGGACCTGCGATATTAGTTGTCACAGTCGCTTTTATTCAGACTGACATTAGTGTGACGGAAAAAAAAACACATGCACAAGAATAGCTGCCTAGGTAGGTTATTCTTGGACAAGCGATATCAGTGTCACAGTCACTCCCATTTAGGGTTACCATATCAAAAAAATTAAAGTCCTGACCTAAAGCAAGATATTTCTACAAAGTCTGGACATTTTAGTATGTAAGCTAATTTTCAAAAGATTTTTGTTAATCAAGATTAAACACTGATTTTATCTAATTATGTATGTTTTATTACTCAGTTTACATCATCCCAGCTAAAAAATCCATACATATCTATACAAATGCGGGTGGATGGTACTCTCATTTGGTTTGGCATTAGTATGAGGGGGAATGAAACAATATCGCATACCAAGATGTAGCCTAGTTATCAGTGTGTGCTTGCATAGATAAATTTGTGTGTAAAGATATTAACGCTCTAGCAATGCACTGCACACTTGCACGGTATGTTACATTAGGAGAAAGGAGGTGCTTCACCGTGGATTGAACTAATTATACAGGGTTACACGAAACGGTGGTACTAAGAAGAAAGGAGGTCATTGTTCTCATCACAACACTATGGAATCTAACCTGATATCACAAAAAATCAGATGTTCTATCATACCTATAGACTCACAATCTCTAAGTGAAAACAGTCAAAAAACGTCAGTTTCGTTGTACATACCTATACATCAATTATACAGTCTACAATGCCACATTTATTCCAATTTAGACGTTATGTGGCTTGCATAATGTTCAACGTCGCTTGTCCGCTTTGTCATCGTAGCACAAATATCGCGCGGCGTTGTAGTCGGAACGCGGTTGCTTTAAAACTAACCAAAAAGTCTGCACAACGCGTAGCGTGCGCAGTTTTAGTTCAGACATTTTGTTAGCACGTTTGTGACTCTATAGGTTTTGTATCTCGATGTGTTCTATGAAAAATTTCATTCGCACTTAACATAACGTATGGAACAGTAGATACACTATTTGCAGTTTTTTGGATTGGTTTCATTGTAAAAGTTGATCATTCGCTAAGTACAATGATTTCCTTTCGGTTTAGTACCACGGTTCCTTGTAACCAACTATCTATGTACAAATTTCATCAACTGCTGATTATCAAAATATATTAAAACTTGGGTAGGTAGGTACTTGTAATGTCTAATAGGTAATACAAAAATTCTGCTATCGTCTTGTGCACTGAAGCGAAACACTCACACGCAATCACACGTTAGACAAAGAAACCAACCTTCATTTCGCGAATGGAGTAGTTCTGTGAGCGGAGCGGTGGCGCCTTCAGCCTCTATCATCTCAGCGCCTTCTTTCTCGACGGCCAACTCGCACAGAACGCCGGCGGCCACGCGCTGTAGGCATTATTGTGGTACATATAAGGCTCATTGCATTAACTTTGATGGAGAAGCTCTTGGCTTAGACTTTCCAAAGAAAAAATACATCTTATAATTACGTAGTTTAATTTGCATATTCCAACCTTGATCATGCCTTTTAATTTGCATCATCATCATCACCAGAAGACGTCCACTGCTGAACTAGGCTTCCCCGTATAGCATATTCTATTAATTAATTTGCGTATTCTAACCTAAATTGTGATGCTTTACCTTGCATGGTTAGTGGTCAATCAAATTCGAAGGGCTAGCTTAACTCATTCTGTCAACCTATCAGCTGATAGGCCTTGCGTTGACATCCCGTCTGGGTATTTTGCAGTTGGTACACTTTTAGGGCACCACACAAGCGGGCTTACTCAGCCGGCTTACCCTTTTACCTGCTCTATGGGTTAGTTCACCCAAGGTTTATGAAGCTAAGCTCTAACATCTACTAGGGAGTAGAGGCGGCATTGTAGCATACATCAAATACAGATAAGGTTGGGTGTTATAATAGATTTATCAATTACTAGCGACCCGCCCCAGCTTCGCACGGGTGTAATATACGTGTGAAGCCGGAGCGGGTCGCTAGTTATACATAGTATAAACCTTCCGTGAAAATTTATCTAACTGATGGTGAAAACCGCATCAAAATCCGTTGCGTGGTTTAAGAGTTAGCGGTTAAACAGACAGACGCGGAAAGAGACTTTATATGTACTGGGTGTATGTTTTATGTTATTAAATTTCTAGTAAATAAACTATGGTATAGCATATCTTCAACACCGATGCTTTTTGTGTTATTCTTCATTTAGAATTTTATACAACTGCAGACAGGAACTCTCATATTTGGCCCTATGATTGAATTAATCTTACGAGCCACCCGCTGCCCTAGGGGACACTTTAAAATCAAGCGTGCGATGCGCCCACTCGACGAAATTAATGTTCAAATATTATTACGATTTTTATTGATTGATCTTGATTGATTTTAAAAATTCTTTATTTGACATAAAACAATTACAAAAAACATACAAACTAGACACAGTCCAATATTGTTTAAATGACTTCATCAGGCTAGCAACACCTCTGTTAGTCTTTTAAAAACCTAGGTTTAATTATAAATCATTTAATACCATAAAGTAAAATACATCACATATAAAATACGTTAAATCACTTACGGGTAATGAACTTATTGCACCAGGCTCATTTTTGAGCAACAAAGCATAAATGCTGTATACTCGTAAGTATTAGTATAGGTATTTAATTTACAAGCAAAATTCACAGCAAGCACGTCAGTTTAATAACTGTTTGCATATATGAGCAAGCTGCTATTCTATATTCAGTTTTTAAAACAGAAATATTGTGAACGGCATTCGCAAGAAACCAATAAAGACTGTATAAACGGGTGTATCTACCCTCGTCTTTAAGTTAAAATGCGGCTGACAGCGACGTGTCATCAGTCGTCGAGCATGTAGTGATGGGGTAAGCAATATCTCTATAAGTATCGACATACGGAAGTTGGGGTAGTCGAGTTTTGCCAATCGCAGAAATCAGGAAGTTATTATGATTGATATTGGTATGTTTATAAAATTTAACCGTCTTACTACAAAAGATTTAAGCACGTATTAGACAGGTGTTTGACATATTTTTCACAGGGAAACAACTGCTAAACACATGTTTAAAGCGTTCTTAAATCTTTTGTAGTAAGACGGTAATAGTTATTTACAACACATTTGTTCAAAAAGTGCACTTACGATAACTGAATACATCTTTCGAAAGTTAAACATTACGGATCATACAACGGAGCGTGCTATAATGAAACGCATCATACAACGGAGCGTGCTGTAATGAATTTGTCCGCGAGCTCCGTTGTATAGCACCGTGCGTGTACGTTACGGTATTTTTTTAATTTCCATTTTTTGTTTTTTTCTCGCAAATGTGTTGTAAAACGTTGTATGGCACCGCACTTGTATCATAATAGTTATTTATGATACAAGTGCGGAAAGTTGGTTATTACAAACGAGTAGACGAATGTAAGCCCGAGACGAAGTCGAGGGCTTACCATAGTCACGAGTTTGTAAAAACTAATCCGCACGTGTGCCATACAACGTTTTACAACACATTTGCGAGCAAAAAAAGGCTACAAATGAAACAATTTTTAAGGAAATGGAAATTAAAAAAATACCGTAAAGTACACGCACAGTGCTATACATCGGAGCGTGCGGTAAAATTCAGTACCGCACGCTCCGTTGTATGATGCGTTTCATTACCGCACGCTCCGTTGTATGATGCGTAATGTTTAACTTTCGAACGATGTATACAGGCTTCGTAAGTGCACTTTTTGAGCAAATGTGTTGTAAATGTTTGTTTTAGCAAAAATTAATTTATTGTAGGAAATTTAGTTTGGCTATGTAGATTTTTAATATTAGTTCGGAATTTGGTTTTAAACGCAATTTTGAAAGCTTTGTTTTGCACTATTTGTAGCTGTCTACAATTGATTTTCTTTGATTCTTTGAGTTAGTATGTATTTACCTGTATGTTTTCGATCTCGTTGAAGAGCAGTTGTACGAATATCGGTATGACGTTCTGCTGTCGGATCAGCTGCCGGTTGAGGCTCTCGCGGGCCAGGATGTGGAGCGCTCCCACCGCGCCTTCCACTATCTCCTCCATTCTAACTCCGTCCGCGTAGGCTCCGCCCGTGCCGCCGCCGCCGGACGATGTGCGTTGCTGCGGACGAACGATTACTTTATTGATAGAACTAATTAGGTTATAACATGGATAACATCATGATAACTAGCTTAACATCAGGCGAGTTGGCGGTCAAACGTAAGCCTATATTATTTTTTATTTTTTTAATGGGGGACATATGGTGTACTACAACATGGGGTTCTTCAAAAGAGCTGTTAATAGAGACTTTAAGGGTCGGCAACGTATCTGTGATGCCCCTGGTGTTGCAGGTATCCATAGGCGACTGTGATCGCTTACCATCAGGCGGCCCGTCAGCTTGTTTGCCAACTATGGCATTAAAAAAAAAACATAGAATCATAGTGGTTTTCACACATTTATGATTGTGCTTTTTTTTTTTTCTTCAAAAAGACCACCTAATGCAGTTGAATCTATAGTCGGAGTAACCTGCTTAAACTTACGTGAGTAATTCCCGTGTAATATAAATAAAATATTATGATTAACATCCAATCTATATATAGGGTTACGCGGTGTGGGTGTACTAAGCCGAAAGGGGTCCGTTATATTCATCAATATGTACAACTTTTACTATAGAACCAACACTGATATCGTGATAAATCAGATGGTCCAGACATTTTGTAGTGTCAATGTCCATTTTTAACCACCGAACAGTCCGGCACCACGGAACAGTAGTCTGTAGTAGTTTTTCGTAAAACTCTTGGAGGGAACGTTTAAGAGGGGATGTCGTTAAAATACTGACATAAAATAAATAATATTAATGTTATGGTTTACTTGTTTTATCTTTGTTTTGACAGTTATGACTTTAAATTTATATACAACTAGTTGCAAACGCGAGTCGATGAGTTTTCTGAAATTTTTCAATTTTTTTGATTTTTCTTTCCTTAAGAACCTTCTAAAAGCATTAGAAAGCTTTAAAAGAAAAGATGAATGAAATCGGTATAGTCATTATCAAGTTATGGCGTGACCAAGGTAAATAGGGATTAATTTTTATATATATAGATAAATCTACATTTTGCCACCAAATCGCCAGATGGTAAGCGACAGTGTGGCCGAGGACGGAACACGCTGATCAAGAAGAAATCTATTCACTGTATCTATCTATTTTCCGGTTTTATGCCTGAAAATCCAGGAACTTAAAATTGAACCAGGCATTTTGTGTAATACAACTTTTAAAGCCTCATCTATCTATCTATGAATATTGGTACTTACTCGCTGAGTATCGTTGAAGGCGCGCATCAGGAGTCTAACGAGGTGATGCACGGCGCCGTGTTCGCGGAGAGGCGCGTAGTTGGCGGGGCAGAGAGCCAAGTTCCGGACCAGCCCTACTACTGCCTTCACTAGCGGCCAGCGGGACGGAGGCTGCAGCAGCTTCACTATCACCTGGAATTAGATGGTGGAAGTGATCAGTAAACTGGAAATAATCTTTAAAAATACGTAAAAATATTATACATTTTACTAACATTATAAAAATCTTATAATGTTTCTAGGACTAATGAAAAATAACGTAAGAATCTTACTCATAAAAACCTTACATATATATTACGAACATCATAAAAATCTTATATTGTATCTGGGACTAATGAATAAAATAAGTAAGAAAAGTATGAAAATTTTATACTTTTTACGAACATGATAAAAATCTTATTGTTTTTACGAACATAGTGGCTATTAAAATCTCAGAATCCCATACAAATCGAACATCATTAACAATCCACAATCATAAGTATAGAAAAAGTTTTTATTTTATTATTATTAAATAATAGGGTTGCGTTTCACCGCCAATTAGCCTGATGTTAAGCGATGATGCGGTCTACGTTGGAGCACGCTTGCTTAGAAGAAACTGATTCACTCGTGATTTGAAGACACCCAGATTGTAACTATCGGGGAACACCCATTCATGCAGCGCATTCGACAGACTAGCAGTTCGCATAATAAAAATGAAATCAAAGCGCTACGTACGGGTTTTCGGAATATAAAGCGGTGTCGTTTTTTTTTGCCCGTTCTGGCAGTCCAATAGAAAAATGGGCAGGAGCGAATTAGATCATGCAGATCACGGAATACTCTCGAAGTATACCTGGATACGCGACGCGCTAAATACATTACACATACTGAAAAAATAATTTGAATTGGCTGATAAATCTTTTTTTTTTTATGAGTGACTTTTACTGTTGGCCTTTTGGCCTCTACAGCTTGACCGGACTAGTTAGCGAACGCAGAGTGCGTTCGGCATAACTTGGTGGTTAAGTTTATAGGCGACTAGCACAAGGGCACCTCGAAGGTACGAACCTCGGCTTGGGCCGTCGCCGGGAGTGGGAATCAGACTTGCCCAGGCACCCCAGAGGGGGTGTGCCCTGGAGCCCTAACGGTTTGTTGAACTGAATGATTATTTGGAGAGAATCTAACCGATCTTCTAACAGATCCTGGGCTGATAAATCTCTGAGATATGAGTATTTAAAGTTTTAGGTGGGGATGGAGAGGGGATGTTCTATCTCTTTCTCGCAAAGCGTGTGTTAGTATAGCATTTGTATGGCGCTCCTGAGCCGTGACGTCACGGCTCAGTATAGGGCGCTCTCTGTCTAGCATGAAATTAAATTAAAATGCTTATATCTTATTTATTTTTGAACTAATTTTAATTATGTTTTCGTTGATGGGCTCTATTTATGATCAGCTTTTTTATGAGGTAATAAAAAAAAAAATCATCATGCCTATTGTCAAGGTATTCTTAGCAAATTTGCAGGAAAATTGTATGAGTAACAATACTTTATTGATTTGATGATTGTTACTATGCAATGTTTGTGCTTAGGAGGCAGTAAGGTCGAAAGCTTTTAGTTTTTCTTTGATGGTGATGATAGTTATTCCTGCATGAGGCTCCGGCAAGGATGCTCCGGAAGGCAAGCGCTAGCATCAGCTAGCTGATGGCCTTCTTCAAACATATGGAGTGGCTGAACTAGCTGCAGCCGGTTCACGGAAAACGGGCTAATGGATGACAAATACAAAAAAATACAATAAACAAAAAGTACAATAGTTACAAATAACTGCCTACTTCATACTGTTAGAAATTGATAATCTGTGCGATCAATTATTTATGTAAACGCAATATGCAATCCGTTAATCCGTAGTAAAAAAGTTTTGTTCTTCCTCTTCATTCCTGATCGCTATCGAGCTAGGACGTCGATTTTGTGTGCTCGTCAAATACAACTTAAATACTTGAATAAATCTGCAATAATCCATCAAAGCTGATATTATTTATGTCCACAGACATCACATACAACTTACCGGCAAGCCATAATGCAGTCGGACAGCATTCTGCGCCATCTCGCTCTCGACATGCCTCGAGGTGAGGTGGCGGAGCGCGCACACGGCGGGCTCGGTGATTTCCTCGCGGTCGCCCGCCGACACCACAGTGCGGACCAGAGCGTCCACGCCGCCAGCTTGGCACACCGTCACCTGGACGTGAATTGAGGCGGGATAAAATAGTGGTAGCTAGTTTTTGTTTGATAGTGATTGGAAACATATAAGAACGAGTAGACACAGCTAAAAGTTTATTCAGTCTCAAGAAACTATCTGTGTTCAACCAGTATTGTGGTCTAAACATGTTCTAATCTTCAAGAATTATGCATGATAATTGCATCCCATGACTTGCGAACAATCCTATAAGAACCACGGGATAATTAAACAAATTAAGTTGTTTAAATCTGCCACAGCAGGTATAATGGGGCTGTTCAGGTGTAACGATTTATTTTTGTTTCATGTTAGGTTAAATTATTAAATAGGGTGATAAATTTCTGAGATATGAGCGCTTAAATTTTTTGGTGCGGATGGATGCTGTCTCTTTCTCGCAAGTGTGTGTTAGTATAGCAGTTGCGTGACGCGCGCACGGTTTGACGTCATCACGTGCTATAGTGCGATCTCTGTCTAGCATAAAATTAAAATACTTATAATATATTTATTTTTGAACAAATTATTATTTTGTCTCCGTTGATGGGCTCTATTTATGTTCATTTTTTTACGAGATATGAAATAAAAATTAGGAGAATAGCCTGTTGGCTTATGAATGTGTGGTAAGTAGAAAAATAAACCATACCTTGTTGCGTTGGTTGTTGCAAGTCAAGTTAGACAAGATGCCGGCGGCGCAAGTGACTATGTTGACGTCAGTCGATGCCAACACTTGCACCAAAGAAGACAGGAGGCCTTCCAAGCCCTCAACCTGCAATATAATTATCATAACAAATAAAAAATATAGTTGCACTACATATTGCTAGGACCTGAAGCCGGCTGGACACCGTCGCAGAGACAAGACGAACTATTCTAGATGAGCCTCGTGCGGTCTTGTTTGCTTGTCGGAATTTTTGAGTGCATCTTCATTCGTCCCTAGTTTTTTAACCCAATTTATTTTTACAACACATTTGCTCAAAAAGTGCACTTACGAAGCCTGTATACATCGTTCGAAAGTTAAACATTACGGATCATACAACGGAGCGTGCGGTAATGAATTTTACCGCACGCTCAGATGTATAGCACCGTTCCGGAGCGTGCGGTAATGAATTTTACCGCACGCTCAGATGTATAGCACCGTGCGTGTACTTTACGGTATTTTTTCCATTTCCAATATTTAAAAAAATAAATATTTGTAGCCTTTTTTTCGCGCAAATGTGTTGTAAAACGTTGTATGGCACACGTGCGGATTGGTTATTACAAACTCGTGACTATGGTAAGCCCTCGACTTCGTCTCGGGCTTACATTCGTCTACTCGTTTGTAATAACCAACTTACCGCACTTGTATCATAAATAACTATTATCATTGTACATCCCAACTACTCGCCAATAAAATTATATTGTTTTGATCGAGTGGTTGCCACAGTGTATAGAAGAGCAGAAGATTCACAGAGAAATAACTTCTATTACTATTTACTGCCCATGAAGAAGTGTAATGTTTTTTACATAATTATGTAAGTATGTTTCTATACAACAAACCACTTGACACATTTTATAGGGAAAGGTACTGTTAGAATTTTGCCATCTCTCGAATGTCATATAATTATGCTAAATTTAATTTTTATTCAAAAGTACGCCGAAGCCCACGAAAACAAAACTTCATCATGTTAATTGTAGAGGCCATCCAGCTCTTTGAACACAATAACTTTGTAAGAAGACTTAAGAGAACAAAACTGTTCAAGTTTATGTACTGAAAAATAAGGTTTATTGTCAGTGTTAAGTAGTGTAGTGCTACCTATAAAGAACATGTGAACTAAGTGCCTTCTCTATAATCGAGACAATAAAAAAAACTTATTATTGGACACATTCTTAGCTTTTATAAGAAAATATGTAGAATTAAATTACTTATTAGCGTATCATTAGACAAGATTGTAATTAAAGAGCAATTTATACTAGCGCAAATTATGGAAAACAAAATGCTACATTTTGCACGTATTTTAATAAAGATAAAGATTATTTATTTGCACAAAACACGAGTAAATCATACACACATTTAAAACGCATGCACAATAGGTGGTTTAAAATATTTATCACTTTATATCATGTTTTGTCTAGTTTTGTAACCGTACAAATCTAGAGATGGTATAAAAATACCGTAAATATTATTTATATAAAAAAGTACTAATTAAATTAACTGTCGAAACAATTTCAAAAGTTAAGATATGATGTTATTAATTTAAATAGTTAACAGATTGACATTACTATAATTGTATGATAAACAAATTGACCTACTGCAGTATTTACAAAAATTTATCATTTATAAAATCACTAACTTTGTAATAACATTTCTCAACTAAAAGTTTTTTTAGTTTTATTTTAATTGACTTGATTTTAGATCCGTTATTGAAATCGGTATAGTGTTGTAGATAATCGGTCCCATACACTTTAAACTGTAGTTCATTAAGGTGGTTTTAGATGGGCGATTACGACATCTGTTTTGGTCTCTACGATTTCTTACTGCTAATAGTGAGATGATCTAGTAGTACGGGCTGGGCAAACAGTGGACTCTCTTTTGGTGGGTTAAGTTTTGTGGGATGGACGGTGATGCACTCAAATTTCGTCCCTAAATCACAGGGAGACGTCAGTTTTCGCGAGAAGTATGAGGTGTCTCAGCGACAGTGTACAGCCAGGCTGAATAAGTACTTTTATTATATTTACCTTAGTGGCAGCATCAGAAAGATTCCTCAAAGTCCAGAGGCAGTTTTGAACGAGGCGGCCACTAGGGTTGCCGAGATGCATGGCCAGAGCTTGCATACCGCCTGCTTCAACGATCGCTGGCTTGTTGCTGGAGCATACTGACAAAACCTAAACAAAATGCAGAATTATCGATATATATTATTTTGATAACCATATGACGGTCCTCTTATTCATAAACCTTTGATAAGTTTTTCCTTCTATAGTCACTGCTTAATTATCTCGACCAGTTATTTCAAGGAAGGCTTCAAATATTTAAAACTTTTTTGTTATAACTTACCTTCAAAACTCTAGAGGTGGTCCACAACAACTTTTCATAATCGTAAGAACGCATAATGCGAACCAACTCGATCGGACCCTGAGAGGCCAGGATAATCAGCTTCGACTCTTGATTGCCATACGCCAATATTTGCAGACAATCTGTTACAATCGCCAGGAACTTGACATTGTTCCTTTGAAGCAGTGCAACCATCTTTTGAAGACCCCCGGCGAGACGTACGGCCATTTTGGACCCATCTTGGTGTAAAAGCAGATTGTGGAGGGTCGTTATAGCGTAGAATAAAACAGCTTCAACTGGAGAGCTCAGCAACTTCACAAGGGCGGGAATACCACCGCTCTTGAATATCGCAAGTAGACCTTGTCGGTGGTGCGACAAATTGTGCAAGGTTCCGACCGCGCCCTTAGTAGTTTCCAAATCGTTGCTGTTGGAGATAGCGCGGACCAAAGCGGCAACCATTTGAGGAGAGTTCATGATGGCATGACGAGAGGCCTCCTTCTTGGAGAGCTGGTGGACCATCATGGCAGCCTGAGATACTACCACTTGGTCTTCATCGTTGAGCAGCTTGATCAGCTCTGGTATGGCCCTGGGAAGAAATTCTCATCATTAGAAAGCAGCAGAACATTCTGAGGTAAAGAAATAATGAAGTTTAAGAGTATTTCATGGTTTATAAATTCCAAACTGAGATCAAATTTTGATTGGCGAGTCATACACCAAGGAAAAACAATTTCATTGCATTGTACCTTCCATAGAGGAGGAATGTCTTTTCACTATTTTCCTATCAACTCATTGACTAGTTGCAGAGGATAACATATCATACCTTTCTCTTTATCCTGATCGCTTATCGTTATTGAGTTTAGGAAACAGATTACTACGATTCCTAATCGGGCCAGTGTCTAATTTTTGCAGGTCTTTGCAATTTCTTCTTCAACTTTGCATATTGCCTGATTACAGAGTGCTTTTATTGTGTAAGTGTGTGTTGTGTGTGTGTGAGTGTACCTGTTTTGGTAGTACCCCAGTAGAACTCACCCAGTAAATCAAAATAGCAAAGATAAAACAACTGTTAGCCAAATCAGCATCATCCTGGCAGTTGATAGTTTCATAAAAGCATGCTTGAACATTTGCGATGGCTCAGTGAGTCATTAAAAATAAGTAGAATAGGCCAGGGCCTAACAGGAGGGGATCTCGATGCCTTTCTTACGAGCTTGGAATACCATTCACTTATTCAGATATAAATACACACCTGGTAGCCAAATCAGCGTCATCCTGATAGTTGATAAGGTTCACAACAGCGTGCTTCAGCATCTGAGAGGGCTCGGAGAGACGTTGGACAGCGGTGGGCTGGGCTGGGTCCAGCTGAGTAGAGGGGATCTCAATGCCTTCCTCCAGAGTTTCAGGAAACATGGCTGCTCGAACACGTTGTGATCGTGTCTGGGAGAGCTGTTGGTTCATGTCTGTAGGAGGAAATAATTGTTAATTCTTTCATTTATGAAAAGATAGTCACATTCCAATTTAAATACAACAATTCTTACCATCAACCTGCTCCTGAGTGAAGCCCTGAGCAAATCCCTGATCCAAGTCGAACATGAGCTGGTCTCCTTCCATCTCGTCATCTTCCTTGCCAGTGAGTGATGGCACCTGAAAATTAAAATAATAATGTATTAATGTATAATAATCTACGATGGTTGAGATGACAAAACCCTTTTGAACAACGCTTGCTGGTTTTAATTTCAAATTTTTCTATTAAATCTAGATGTATAAAATCAAAATAGAACTCGCTGCTTCACTGACTAATCACTACTCAATAATTACTTGACCAATGAAGCTGAAGTTTGGCATGTAGATTTCTTATAGGGTTTAGAGAGCCACTAAGAAAGGATTTTGCAAGTTACGTACCTTACCCTTCTTTCTCATTTAATTTAATGGACACAGTTTAGCTGTTCAGTTGTAAAAAAGTTACAAACATTTGAGTTTTCTTTTACATTAAGCAAATTTGTATAGGCTCCCAGACCGAATTTCAGAGTTTTTAGGGTCACTGAAATGCTTTTAATATGACTTTAAACTTCACTGTTATAAGTATGATGTGATAGTTAACACAATTTGGACTAACCTGGGTAGCAGCTCCGGAGTTGATACCAGAGTCAACCAGGTACGAGTTCTGCTGCCACATGAGGGTCTGCTGTTCTTTGCTCGGCGCCATCGGCACATCGGACCCACCATAGTTGCTGTGAGACACTAAAAATAACCAAAAACATATAAACAGTAAACAAAAAGACTATGCGACTTGTCTAATCCAACAGTACATGCATTACAAAAAAAAATACCTTAGCGCAAGGTACATACACTGGCCTTACTGCTGAAAGCATCTTCCAGGCAAGTTTTGGATGAGACATCATAATCAGCTCACCAAAGTCCACTACTGGACATAGGCCTCTCACAAATGCCACTCAACCAAATCTTTGGTTTTTCCTTTCTTTTACGTTAATCGTCAATCCATTGAGTCACAAGGTTCGCTAAGTTCTTCGCTACGTTTGCCGATTTGTGGTCTCCACTCTAGAAAACGTCTACCCCAGCCGCTATCTGTTCCGTAATACATGACCGGCCTACTACCTCCTCAGGTTGATGATAAGTTAAAATATGTTGGTGATTTTGGTTTTGTGATGAATTACTTTGTGATTTGAAACACCAAGCAAATCTTTTTCTCTTTCCATAGCTCTTTGAGCCACTTCAAACTTCGTTTTCAGCATCGTAAGTCACGACATGTAGAATACACTGGTTAAAGACTTCACAGGGTGACGAGAAAACTACCACGTATATGGAGTTACCAGAATGCAGTCTACGATTGAACTCTTGCCTAGAAGAAACCGATTCACTTGCGACTTGAAGACTCCCAGATCGTAACTATCAGGGATAACCCATTCAAGCAGCAAATTTTGCTTATTTCTGCAAATGTGCAGTTTCACGGTCACATTGCAAGGCCAAGCTTGCATCCAAGAAATTTGGTGTGTAGGTAGATAGGTTTAATTATGTAACTAGTAATTCCCATGTCTAAATAAAATGGGATCTGATATACTTCGGTCTTTCTTGTCTGTCTTTTTACAATCTTATTACAGCTTTCAGAGAAAATAAACGAATGCAAATGGTGTAAGCTTATCAAACATGCATAGGGGGATATATAATGTCTATATAATTATAATCTATAACGTCATGGTTTTATAACTGCACTAGCAGCCACCACTAGAACGTTCATCCACATAATACCTATAATTGATTTATGAAAATCACATACTGTGCGATTCACATGATCATTCTTGCCTCACACCTGCAAAATGTGGAATGAGCTACCATGTGCAGTGTTTCGACAACAAGACGAATTAATAGTTAAAAGGTCCACATTGTATCTGTGATGCCTATGGTGTTACAGTTATCCATAGGCGACAGTGACTGCTCAGCATCAGGCACTCCATCTGTTTGTTTGCCAACTTCGCTTAAAAAATATGGCCTACCAGCTTAGATTAACTACACAGAGATGGTAAGTTTCCAAACAACGCCTTCTCAAAACGTAAGCTACAAATTCGCTGTGTGCTGTGTTTACTTGCCTCGTCACGCACACAGACGCAAAAATTATGCGGCAATAATTAAGTAAATTTTTTTGGGCGCTCACTTTTACACTATCACCTGACTAAGAGCACTGACCGCGGAACACTATTACAGCGAGCACTGACCGCGCGAGCGTCGTTTGGTGTCATATATGGCTCCATCTGAACAGCTTAAATTTTACGAATGTACTTGGTTTCTGTATATAGTTATTCTAAGCCTACCAGACTGCATGTTATTTACAGTCTGTTTCGTGATTTGTCTTGCTGATGTCAATTGATTCAGAGAAGACTTAATTAGTTCTAGGCATGAAAGTAAGAGCATGTTAACATCATGGGTGTCGATAGGTTCCATTAGTATGAGTCACGTACATAACGATCTCCGGTCAAGAGAGCTTTGGTAAGTACTTACCCACTCAGAAGGTACTTGTCTCAGTTATATGAAAGGATTGTAATGCGCAATACTCACTCGTGCGGCTTTGTGACGATGGTATCTGATAGCTCATGGTTCAGCCGATGCAGAAATGCACCCTGCGCCTGCCAAAAAAACAACACGATGCGCTTGAATGGTACGCAGTCCTATCGATTTTTAAACAAGCATTCCTACACATTCTATACAAGACTATAATCAAAGGGAATACTTTGTTATTCTGAATAAACACCAATTGTTTCATGTTTGGACATTGTAACAGTTGTAACTACTATAGATTGAAGCAAAAACAAACAATACTTCGTGAACTGTGAACTAGATTCCACACCACACCCGACCCCAGTCGAATTATTATTTCGAGTCAGTTATTACTATTTACACAGTTATGGTGCCCTTTTTTTATATTTCAGTCATTAATAGAATTGTACCTTAGCTGAGTAAGCCGCAAGGGATTTACAGTTTCACAATTTCACTTTGATTTTTGGTAAATAAATTTGTGAACAATCCATCAACCACCGAAACAAAATTGACAATACAATATGGCGTCGTTTCGAAGAATTTCTATTCGAAAAGCTAGTGAAACATATAACTATTTCTGTCTTTCTAACATCAATTGAATGCTATTTTCTCTGTCGCACACACGCCTCAAAACAACAGGAGGGCCAACCTAACAGATTAGAAACACGTTTCATTTTACGCAAATAAGTTATAGATTTTATGTAATTGTTAAAAAAAAAATGTCTTGAGAGGATTTTGGCATAGCACGTCTTGTGAATAATATTTTTTTTTCCAATATCAAAATAGAAATTTATTGAGGTTATATCGATGGGTTACATACTGAACTGATGGAGTATGGGGTGCTTTCTAGTGTCACCATGGCAAGGTTTGTCTGGACAAAAAAAAGATTAAAAAAAACACTTAGGTATATCCGTGGAATTTCCCGCGAAATTTAAAATGTCAATCCTAAAAGCGCTAATGTCAAGCAGAAAGCAACACGTATAATTAATATTGTATTCATTGTTTTCCTTCTACATTTATTTACTATTGTGATTCCCAGATAACTTATTCACTAGTTGTGATTATAATAATTGTATCCTTGAAAATAATAACTGAGTCAAACGTAAAAATGACGACAAGCTTCCACGATTTTGTTCCGTACAGCCGCTTCAATCTATCCGAAAGCGAGTCTGATATCCATTATTTAATTCGCGATTATCGAGAGCGTCTTATAACTCAGATGAAAGAACGAACCACCAAGAGTCCTTTTTATTCATTTGCTGAAAGGAAAATAAGCCTTGTCCAGGTGCCGTGGCTGCAAGACAACGACGAGAGATTCTTTAAGGACACTGCTAATGTTAATCTGAACAAACACAACTATTTGGCGGCCTTCGGTTTTATTACTTGCATGGCTTATTCGGCAAGTGGGGAATACATTATTGCAGGCCATTCCTCTGGATTAATACAGGTAAATATAGGTATAAACTAATAAATACCTCTTTATGTAGGTAGGTAAGTACACGTCTGGAATAAGTTTCAATCAACCGTGGCTCTTGTGGTGGGAAATAAATACCTAAGTACCTACCTACTTACGGCATCGGTATCCCCCTGCCTGTAATAAGATCCTACTAAAAAGAGACCTCTAGCTAGGCTATGAGAGTCGCTGGAAGTGGAGTTTCGACCATCCACCCAATGGAAACGAGCTTGTGGATAAATTGTGGGTTACGCATCGAGCTAAGGGATTACTGGGTGGTGGTGCTGGTGCTGGTGTTGGTGGTCGGCAATTTTTTTTTTTTTTTTCTAATTTTTATGAAAAATTCGCTTGAATATGTAGATAATATTCAATTTCATAACTAATTATTATACAGGGTGTATAACTAATTATTATACAGACAATGACACACTTGATAAACTGTGCAGCGTGTCCTACAACTTGCACACAAGACGACCTGAATGAAGCCACGCAAAATGCCATTGAGGTGGCAAAGTTTTGGTCTAGAAACTTGATTTGAAAATAGAATTGTATTTTGCGGAACATCGACTCGAAAGAAGAAGAGAAGGCTTCGAGAGTGTTCCCTTTACACCCTGTATACAAATAAAAATAATTGAAAACACTAAGTAATCTAAAAGCCCCTCGGTTGAGGGAAAAGTTGCTAGAATGTTGGCAGCATTGCCACGCTGGATGGCAATGCTAATTTTTTGGCCAAAGTAGGCGCCAGCATTCCGGTCACATTTCGCCTCCACCAAGCGTTTGGCCAATTCCCTATATATAATAATTAGGTAGTGATAGTTTTAGTTATTAAATACTGTGTTTTAAATATTTTTCGTGGCCTCTATCTTTTTTATGCCATAAGTGGCAAACAAGCTAACGGGCCGCCTGATGGTAAGCGATCACCGTCGCCTATCTATGGATACCTGTAGCACCACATTACAGATCACCAGAGGCAGAAGGGCATTACAGATCGACACGACACGACATGCTGGCGACACGTTATCTTGGGTTTTGATTTTGAGGCAGCAAGTAGCAGTCTCGGTAGAAGTTGAAGTGCAGTACCCATTGGCGGATCCAGGGCCATGGGGGCAATGCCCCCCCCCAAAACACCTAGCGATTCCATACATTCGACCAAGGATCATGGATAGAATCAACTTTTCGATTTGATTCAGGTGCACCTTGTCTGAATGCCCCCCCCCCCCCCCCCCAAATGAAATACTGGATCCGCCCCTGACAGTACCTATTTAGGCTTGGGCCTAGAATGTTAGCCTGGTGTGTTTCTCTGGTGAGTCTAATTATTCCGGAACCCTTCGTCAAACACAGAGGAAGGCCACCAGGGTGGTTGGTAAGTATAAACGCCATCGCAGTTAAACCTATCTTCGTACTTGCAGATAAATAAGTAGCTATACATGCCTAGGCTGGTCTATCATTATCTATAAATAAATAGCTACCTCTACGTACTATTTATAATTATAGATAAAGCAGTGATGGGTGAGTGCACAATACCTACCAGTGTAATGTAAGGTATACAGGGTTATATATAACGGTGGTACTAAGCCGAAAAGAGGGTCTCTAGGTAGGTCGGCGTTCCCTATAAAGTACAACCTGGGTTTCTTCAAGACAAGAGTGAATAGGCACCTCATGGGCAAGCGTGCCCCACCTTAGACCGCATCGTCGCTTACCATCAGGTGAGTTGTGGTCAAACGCTAGCCCATTTGATCATAAAAAAAGGTATAGGTAATAAGTACATAGTTACCTACTCATTATTATGAACAACTTTTACTATGAGACCAGCCCCAAAATTGCGGGAATATCAGCCGACCCATAACTTTCGTTGAGTGGCATTTTTCCATGCAACGATTGAACTATTTTGCGATTTCGGGGTTGATCCCTTAAAAGTTTATCTTACAATGACCTCCTTTCGTGTTAGAACCCCGTTCAGTGTAACCTTTTATGAAGATAGGTGGATAGATAGATAATTATTGTTTGTTATAGTATATTATATATACCTCTGAAATTCGGCCAAGTCCAGCAAGCTTATCGTTCGGTTGAATTTTCTATAACCACCAATTTCTGAATTAGGTACCTAAGAATGTGATCACAATAAAATTATATGGCTTTCAAATTCAAATTCAAATTATTTATTGAGAATAAAAACGGACAAATTCCACTAACATTTATCTCACATACTATTAAAACTAAAATAGATTTCCTAGTAAAAATAGGAATAATATTATAAAATTACTAATATAATAAATACAACAAATTGCTGTAAAAATATGTCAACATAAAATTAGTATGTCATACAAATTGTCATTATAGTCATCGGCCTTTTTGCCCCTGTCCCATTGGTCAGTTAAATTTGCTTTGGCTTTGGCTACGGAACCCTACCATACGCTCTCGACACGCTCTTGACCAGTTATTATTATCTCACCAACCCATCCACCCACTACACCCACTCATATAAACCAAAGCTCAAATCAAGATGGCTTCGACATGGACGAGCAAAAAGAAATCATCCGCGAATACATAAATTCAATTACCGACGCCTATGAAGACGAGCATAATCCCAAATTATGGTATCCCATGTTTTACTCCGGCAAAACGGCAAAACGGGACGAAATAATTTGGGTCCGGAAAAATTACGACAAGTTCCTAAAGGGCACCCCGAACGAGGTCTTGTATAATAGATGGTACTTCTCAGAAATGGGCTTTATTACCGCCCTAGAGTTCGCGCCTAATGGATCCCATATTATTGTGGCCCATTCGTCTGGCCTGATTCAGGTAAATGAGCGTTCGGGAACTTGTTACTTTTGGGTGCAGGTGGTTCGTCCATTCAACCTTATCTAATATTAGGAAAGTGTTTTTTCGTAGAAACGTACCAACCCACGTTTGTACGGTAGAACCATTATGCTATTATGGCTTGCAGACCATGCATAGTACAAGTAGCAAGTATCTGCTACCAAGAGCGTCGCCAAAGGGGGGCAGGGAGGGGTAGCTGCCCGCCCCCCTAGAGATTAAAAAAATGTAGCCAACTGCAAAGAAACCAAAGTCCTAAGGCCGTGCAATTGTCTTGCTTTAGGCATGCTGACAGAGCTGACTCCCGCCGACCTATAGAAATATAGATTATGATACTCATTTTAGGCGCAGACCAAAGACTATGTCTGGAGCACTAAAATACTGACTGACTGACTGGTGACTTGAGCGTAAAAAAGACATCCCAATTTTTCACTTCTAGATGCGTCACGGCTCAACTGGTTCGGTGATGTGTACACTACGCACTATTCAGTTCCCACCGAAGCCTATCTATGCGCTGGAGTTCAGTAAGACCAATGACAAACTCTGCTACGCCTCTTGTATGGACGGTGTTGTTTACAGGATCGAAGTTCCACCGGTGGGTATACTTTGTTTCATTATTAGTCTACACGCTTATTATGATTTAAGAAATTTGCTGCCTCACAGCACAGCAGCTATATAGACTCACTTTGCTGAACTTGACATTTTATAAATATCAATTCGATGAAGGTACCTAATTAACTACCTACGTATTTAAAATAATTCTGCATTGAAAAGGTTATCTTACATTTTAGACCTCAAACAGCCATTATCATACTAAACGCGTACCTAAGTGCATACATAATCACGACAACGATTGGCTGACGGTCTATAATTTTTCCAACATTATCAATGTTGGGATAATGCAAAAAACTAGAATGCCGCTGCTAAGTTGTGGGCTATTAGGTAAAGATGGAACATGAATATGTGTCTACTTACTCACCTGAGTAGACTTGGGATTAGGTTCCTATTCTATTTTGTAAAGTTAGCTATACAAAGCCATTCAAAATGTATCATGCTGACTGCAGACAAAGGCCTGTTGGAGATTCGGTTCTTCAATGGCCCCATATTTTTGTCGTCCAGTCCCAATAATATAACTGCCTGCTCGGCTCAATTCGACTCGCTGAATTATTGAACGCAGCAGAGACGGCGCGATCTGTTTCATTTTCTACGATTCTAAGAATATTTTGAATGTCTAACACCCGGCTTGAATATGTAGTTAAAGGAGGTAGTTTTATGTAAAACTAGCGGTCCGCCCCAGCTTCGCACGGGTATAGATTATTATAGCCTATGTCACCCGGGGATAGTGTAGCTTCCCAACAGTGAAAGAATTTTTCAAATCGGTTCAGTAGTTTCGGAGCCTATTCAATGCAAACAAACAATCAAATCTTTCCTCTTTATAATATTAGTATAGATAACAACTCAATGGGTAGGTGGTAGACAATAGAATTGCTTAATTAGCAATTCAATTCAAGTAATTCATTGTGACATTATTTTACACAAAAGCCTAGGGTTTGTACCCGTTTTTTTTGTTTGTTATTTATGGTAAGTTTGCGTTTCTCAACTTCACGCCTGATGAAAGCAAAGAAGCGGACTAGTATGGGGAACTGGTTTACTCTGGATTTAAAGACACATAATGTACTTTTCGGGAACACAGACACCGGCAGAGAGTTACACATTCTCGCTATGCTTATAAAAAATTTAGGGTCAAAGCGCTTTTGTACGTATACGTGTACCGTCCCCTTCCTGTACTCTTTTTATTGTTTAAAGCTTTATCTTAATTGATGTTGCACTTAACAAAATTCCTATCCTATTTATATTACTGAGTAAATGAGCTTAAACTAAATTAACTTAACTTAAACTAAATTGGCCAAGTGATCGTCTAAGTAGTTAGAACCTTATTTTGTGAACCGCAATAACCCAATATAAATATGAGATGATCACCTACGTTATTTAGGACCTAGTTATCGTACAAGTTTAAAGACTAGCCTAACTTCTACTCCGTACAACCTGCCTAGGTGTGAATTGAAACAGAATTAAACCTAGATCTAATAATTAGCTCTTATACTAGGTGGAACTTCATGTACCTATTAGCAAACTAACTCTTACAACTATTTAGCATATTATTAAGTGTGTGCGTTAACCGTGCCAGGTTATGACAGTAAAGTTTATGTTATTTTCATTAGGGAGTGACATGATTGGTTTGTAGATCGGTATGTGGTATGATAGATCTTGAAACACTTTCTAGATAGATTAAATGATATTTCTTTGCTTTAGTTTGTAGAATCTTACAAGACATTGATAGTATTAATTCCATACAGGTGAAAAGTATACAAGGTGAACTTAAAGTGAATTGAATCAAAGTTAACGTAGAAAGCTAGCTTTTGCTATTTGAAATATAATTGTTTTGTGGCTAGAACAAGAGCTCCATTCCCGCCCATGCTAGTAGAATCCAACCAATATAAAATAGGGATTCCCCCTCCACGAATCTTTTAAGGGAAAATCGTGCCTTGAACACGAATGAACTTTCTTTACAGTCAGTTTGTGTGTTTGTAAGTCAAATGTAACAAAATAAGTTAACAGAGATTATAAAAAGGGAACATTCTCTTTTGCCCAATGTTTGTAAGTAAGTTTGTGACTCATGTCCAATCTATGAGTGAGATTCTCCCATCCTTATTGTAGGATCAGAAAACCCCTATGAATTTACAGTGATAGTCAAGATCAACCAAACCTTGTACGATCATTAGATAAGTTCTGATTGCGGTTAGATGATGAAACTTGCAATGAACTTTGTAGAATCTAGTAAGTAATCTTTAGTTTGTCAGAATCTCCCTCGTTTAGTTAAGAGAAACTAACTGGCACGGCTACGCTTGGCCATAAAGAGTTTACTAGAGAATTAGGCTCGTAATTCGCCAAACTTGAAAGTATGTAGGTACTTAGGTACTTTATAAACCACAATAAGATTTTATCTAAGAACTCCATATTGATGATGTTAGCTGGAACAATTGATTGCTAGATTTAACAAGCGAGGATACTTCTGGAACAACCTGAAAATAGAAACTTAAGTAATTTCCCTATATCCCGGCGACCTGATACAATCGCATTCTGTTGAGTATATTAGATCGGCGGGATCGCCCTATTCCCTATCCTATACCTACACCTTTTACGTCCCTACACTTATTCTTGGAGAGACACCAAAACTATGCAAGGACTCGCGGGTCCTGTATTTAACTAAACATCCAAAATCCCATACTAACACAGAGTTTATTGGAAGATAGGTTATCCAATGTGCAAAACTCTTCTACACTAGCTGAGGCCTACATGGGTGACTAGTCCAACTATCCTAAAGTCCACTACCTATAATCCCTACGGGAGTCTGTTTCAACAGGCCGAAGCCTAGGGTGTACCTCTAACACAAGGATCCACCCCTGGGGACTGAAACGGAACATCCACCTAACGTACAAGACAGTTCACATGGAGCCTGAGGTCCGGTCATCAGCGGTCGGTCAAGAGCCAACAGTTCCGCCAAGGAGCAACTTTGCGTTTGCAAAGACCTAGAGAGCTTCTGATGACCGTATTCCAGAAACCATGCACCCTGGTGACTTGATCGACCTCAATTTAATGAGAATAATCGACCCTTGGGTTCGTCACAAAATCCCAAGCCTGACTATCGGGAACTTTAAGATGGTAACTCCTTTACGTTCTCACAAATATTTTGTTTCCGGGAATTACCATTGACTAAAACCGTGTCTAGTCGTACGCAATTGTCCAATATTTCAGTTTAATAACTTGACTCTACAAATAATTGTATCTCGAACACTTTATGCTCAAAAACTTAGAGAGAAACTCTCAATATCAACCCTAAGTTGAGCTGTGATAATCTCACACTGGAATTAGTAAACACTGTCGACGTTATTTGAATGTATATTCAGTCGGGCAGAGTTTCTACGTAAAACTTTAAAATAATTCATAGTAAAATTATATTGGACAACCACGGAACAAAAATACTAAAATCTCCACCTGCGCGCTACGAACGCCAAGGCAAGAATGAATCCCGAAGCCCGCCTGCACGATCCCTTATATAACTTTCTCCCGCCCCAACATGATACCTAAAGTGTTTCGCGTCGTTCGAGTGCCCCGAGTGTTTGGCGTTGTTCGCGACCCATAGAGTACATTGAAGATATTGTTTTTCGTGACGCATCTAAAGTGTTTCGCGTGCTCCAAGTGTTTCACGACCTATAGAGTACCTACATTGAAGACATCGTTTTTCGTGACGCATCTAAAGTGTTTCGCGTGCTTCAAGTTGTTCGCGACCTATAGAGTACCTACCTACATTGAAGACATCGTTTTTCGTGACGCATCTAAAGTGGTTCGCGTGCTTCAAGTTGTTCGCGACCTATAGAGTACCTACATTGAAGACATCGTTTTTCGTGAAGCATTACTTTAAATACGAATAGTGGCCGGCAAGTCAATGTAGATAGTAAGCTAAACCTAACAAGGCAACCTTTTTCCAAATATAGTACTATTCAAACAGTGCCTTTGCAGGGTTAGGCACTCATACATTCAGAAACAAGCTGAATTACGTAATTATAAGAATCAGTCCCACCACTTTTCTACAATAAAGTACAAGGCAATATCTCTGCAAAGGCAAAACTATTTATATGTTAATTCTCAATCATTTATTTGTTATAATATTCCTATACAAACTATACAGTTTTGAGAATCCAACCTTAAGTATCGGTACTCCAAGTAGTAGGCAATCTAAACTTTAGTTTTCTAATATTTGTGAATGTTAACGAGGGCTAATCTGAACCGTTACAGCAACCCCCAAAATTTTAATAGATTATAATTTGTTAATCGGAGAAAATTTTCCCATCCAAATAAACATTGGAGAGATTCACAAATATTCCCGTTCAAACGACTCAATTTGCAAGTGCAAAATCAAATTTTTCAAAATCCAAGTTCCAGCAATATAATTATGTGTGAACGAATGTGTGTGTATCCCTAACACAATATGTGTAAGTGTTTTTAAACCGAGATAAAAATAATCATCATAAAACCCCAGACTCAAAGTTTGTTGATATATCAACTATAAGAAAAATTGTCCCTTCACAGGATCTCTGTCATCTGCAAGGAAATTCTGGTTGTGAGGCAGAACCAACCCTAAACGGTTGCACATAACTTCCCTTTCCTTCGCAAATATCTTTTCATTCGCTGAAAAGCAAAGTTTACGCACTCCCTCCAAAATTCTAGTAGACCCAAAGGCAAATAGGAAAAAATTCCGTACAGTCTTTATATCCCACTAAGAGTACAAGTGTTAAAGTCCAATGATTTCCATTCGGAAAATGTAGAGTGTGCTTGTCGATAGTTTCCTCATTGTAGAGTAGGATCTTTTCGAAATCAACTTTGTTGATGAAATTATGAACTAAGCCTAACACCAAAATTTCTCCTTCGAAAAGATCAATTGTACTCGTGTTTGCTGAAAATTAGATTCCGAAAAACTGTCTCAAATCTAAGCAATGATAAGACCTTGAATCCCTTCAAAAGAATCTAGCTCGTGCATATATTCATTAAATCTCTGCCAGTCATCATTCTATCATTTAAAAATTTATGGAGTTTATCATTTATCTTTCATAACATAACTTTCGCTGTCTTACTCGCTGATTCAAGACGCCATCACTACCCTTTAATTCGACACAAAATATTTTGCGCACTCCCCCCATCCTTTGAAAAGTTAAAACCCCTATGTAGACTCACAGACTTTAAAATAACTAAAGAACCCGCTCACATTCACAAATCTTATTATTTTTTATTTATTTTTGTATTCAAATTAAATCTTATTCAAAACATCAAGATAACCAATAATCCACTATAATAATTGAGAGAAATTACGTCATTAATAATCCAATAGGTTTTTTTTTTTTTTTTTTTTTTTTTTAAATATAAAAATAAAATTATAGCACCCTCAAATATCTATTTTAGTTGATATACATACATACAATAGGATCAACGACATTAAAAAGCTTTTGAATTGAAATGCGTAATGATACGCTGGACAAACATATTAACATAATTTCAAAAATATAGGTAGATACAATGTCGAGTTTTTTTTTTTTTTTTTTTTAGGCTCTAGCGTAAGTGAAGCGAAGCATTCGATTATTAATACATTAAATTATATATTTTATTATCTATCGAAATTGAATTTGTCTAGGACACAAACCAACAAAAATTTAATGCAAGAATCTAACTCGCCACATTATAAAATAATTTAACATTTTATCTGCTTAGACTATCTATGATACTTTCAATTAGTTCATATCTAATTAATCGGCATATTATTATAAGTTAATATTCATAAAAAAATAATAATTTAATGTTCATAAAAATAAAATAAAACGGCCTTAGTTTACAAATTACCACGATTGCTCACCTGTAATCTACGTACGAAGAAAACATACGTACAAGTGGACATAGCACATAGGTACTGTTCTGCACTACACGCCAACTCTAGTCTCCATGCTATAATCTGCTATTTATTTATTACTAGGAGGTAAAACCGTCTATTGTTCCTGAAAACAACTGAATAACCACAATACCTGACCAAAGTGAAATCAGATACTTACTAGCAATGTGGTCCTTGTAAACGTGAATCCCTAAATGTGAAATGCTAGTTAACGACACAACCTATAATAAAGCACAGAGCTCAGATCAAACAAACGTGAAGATATGACAAAGCAATGTGATGAATGTGAACGCATCAGTATATCGCTGATCCATAATTAAAGAGTTTATGTTAAACGGTCTATTTGTTGTTATTAATAGGTGAATAAAAACGAAGACATTTGAACACACGCAATAACTAACCCACGGCATATCTCATTCGTTTATCCGATCCGAGGCATGGAGCCACCAACCTCATCTATAAGATAAAAACTCTCTAATATATCAAGCATAACTATCCGTGTTTTAACAGATTACACCTAAGTTTTACAATATCTATTCTAGTCGGTATCAACACATAACATATAGATTTACCTGAAATTTTCAGAAGAAAAGAACGCCTTCGCCGTCCTCACTACTGTTTCTCCCTTTCTGGCATTAATTATAATTCGCTAAAGCATGTTAACAATTTGTAATGAAATAAAAATAATTAGGTACCTGTAATCCTGTGTTATTCACCTGAGCTGGTCCGTCTTAACTATTAAACATACAAGATACATCCTCCGGCTCCACCTGCTAACACTCTGAAATCCGGAACTAGCTAAATTAAAAAGCCTAAATATTTGTGTTGTGAAATTAATCTAGGATACCAGTACCTTTTCAACATTCATTTGAACCTGCTCTACCACCACGAAGTTGAATATACAAACATAAATAAGTACCTGTAAAACTTCCGCATTACATTTTTAGTATAATTCCCAATGTCAACTGTTACATGTACAATGTACATAGATAACATACTAAGTACTAGCTAAATGTTATTAGATTATAATTTTGTAACTATGCCTTAAGTTTTCACGTACCCATATAATACTAGCCGAATACCGCAGCGCCACCCGAGAATCTCCAGTCTTCTTTCTTCCACTCTTCTTTTTATCATTGGTAACCTAGTCCGTGATCTAAATATGTTTTGTGAAAATAAATAATTAAAACTAAGGAAGACACTTAGGACGCCTAAAATACTGAAAGTACAATAAATAATACTATCTAATTAATTACATAATTATATCCTAAGTGTAGATTACAAATCCTATACATACATAATACATCAATTTAAATAGTTCCCGCATTATTCTCATGTAAAATGAAACGTTACAAAACCTCACTTCATGCGTCATGCTAAACATTTTTAACTCTCTTTACGTGATTTGGAACAAATCTATTTATATTTTTATTTTTCTTTCTTTGTCCGACAGGCTAAAGTCTTTAAGGCCACACCGCCTCCGGAAAACTTTTAACAATAAGTTTGTATTCTATGTCTGGCAAATAATTATAGTGATTAACATCTTAGAAAATTCACGGATACTCGACTACGAACTACCTATATTACAAAAACGATTTCTAAGCCAATCATAGAATATTATTCTGCCGTGTTCATGCGAGTTAATATAATTATAATATAATATTTAAAATGTGCTTAATATCTGACTTTTTCAATAATACTAGAAAACCTCGCTGTCTGCTGCATCATCATCTAATATTCATAATTACATAAAACCTAGTACGTGGCGTCGCGTCGCGTGATAAACTACAAACATCTATTTTACGTACGTCGAAACGGGATAAATAACCTTAGGCGCAATGGTCAACTAATTATTGCATAAATTGCCTATGACACTTCTGTCACCGTCAACTCCGTCAAGTGTCATTTCCGTCAAACTGATAACTGATTCTCACAATTCACAAAAATACCATGCATTTGTATTGCTAATGTTTATTGCTAAAAGTTAACTGAAAAACTCAAGAATATACGTAAATATCGCTTTACAAGCTGATTTCAAGAAACGCTACAGGCGAGATTTACCGTCATGCATAGGAATATCCTCGCACTTACAAAATTTTTAACTCAAGGTATGTGATCGAATATTTACTTGTTTACAAACATAAATGCCTCATAAAGATACTAAATTCGTTTCAAGATAGTTTCGTATGAACCCTCAGACTTGTGCTCACGTTTATGGACGTGTCTTGAATGTGGAAACAGCATAATTCTTAAAGCCGTGTTGTTATCCTCCCACAACTTAATAATTTACCTAATGATATTAACGAACCTAACATACACTTTCAGGAACGCATGAATAACTGTCTACACACTCAAAACAAGTCCGGCATCAATTACAGTACCTACATGGAAACATTAAAGCGGAAGCATCAAAGAATGATCCCTGGCCATGCTCAATAATGGGCTTACACTAGCAGGTAACTAAACCCTTCTTTTATTCCCTTGAAGTCGCATGACCTGACCATTTAACATCCCCATGCAGGAAGACTAATGTTTAACAATCAATGTACTCGACCAAACACTAAAATTGTTGATTGTTGTATACAATGAATTACAAACTACCATCTAACTAGCTTAACCATGAGTAGAAAGTAAATAGGTCTAGATTTATTTCTAAATACCTAGTAAATACCAAGTACTTCCCGATCTTAACCTAGAGAAAAGAGTCAAGTGAAAAGTGTCCTGTATTATTTAAATTTTAATGAAATTTCTTACTTTTTGGTTTCGTTAGAACTGTAGTTCGCAGCGACGTAACCCTAACCTCTTGTCCGTTTAGAAAGTTACACACCTTAGATTTAGACGTATTTTATGATTTCAGATAATCTCCTACAAACATCTAACACAATACCTGTTTGGAGATGTTACTGCCATACCATCCACTCTGAAACTGGAAAGGTCTTCACGTTCTCAAGCTGCCAGCAATCAATCTCTAACTTTTCTAAATGCCGTTCAACCATTACTAATTCAGCCGGAAACCTGAGATGCTGTCGCTGCACCTATTTAGAACTCAAATTCTACAAAAATGTTTCCTAATGTACTGATGTGTAATCCCTGTGTGTACCTAAATACGTGTATGTGTGTGTGTGTAATGAAATAAATACTTATTTTGTTTTAGTTGTCAAGACACTAGATCATTCTAGATTTAGGTAATAATAATTCAAATTAGTCTCAACAATTCTACTAATAATTACAAAATAGCATAACTGTATTCTAAACATGAACTACAGTAACGTGTGGATGTGTGATAATGATAATTATGTCCTAACCTTCTGGGCAGCTGGATAAAATATAACCTGATGTGAAGCAAGAATAACTTACAAAATTTCGCTTTCGGTGATAGATCAGTCTTTCTCAAAGTAAGTGATGGTATTAGAAGTTGAAACACTTTGAACTAGATTCCAGATTTTGATTTTATTTTACTATAAATTTAACAGATAATTTATGTAATTTAAGTTATTTAATCTATGTACTTTATCAACCCCCGAGCCTTTCATCTTTTAACATCCTAATCTATCTGTTTGTCGTTTTACTAATTATATCTACCTAAGGTGATCATCTCAATTCCTCGATCGACTCCACGGCAAAAGATTGTGTCCAGGAGACCCCGGACCACATAATATATACATAAATTTTCCCTACGTTATCGATAAAAGACTAGGTTTAACACTATTCATATCTATATGGTTCTGAAATCCTGGTTCACGGCGCCCTCAGATTGTACCGTCCCCTTCCTGTACTCTTTTTATTGTTTAAAGCTTTATCTTAATTGATGTTGCACTTAACAAAATTCCTATCCTATTTATATTACTGAGTAAATGAGCTTAAACTAAATTAACTTAACTTAAACTAAATTGGCCAAGTGATCGTCTAAGTAGTTAGAACCTTATTTTGTGAACCGCAATAACCCAATATAAATATGAGATGATCACCTACGTTATTTAGGACCTAGTTATCGTACAAGTTTAAAGACTAGCCTAACTTCTACTCCGTACAACCTGCCTAGGTGTGAATTGAAACAGAATTAAACCTAGATCTAATAATTAGCTCTTATACTAGGTGGAACTTCATGTACCTATTAGCAAACTAACTCTTACAACTATTTAGCATATTATTAAGTGTGTGCGTTAACCGTGCCAGGTTATGACAGTAAAGTTTATGTTATTTTCATTAGGGAGTGACATGATTGGTTTGTAGATCGGTATGTGGTATGATAGATCTTGAAACACTTTCTAGATAGATTAAATGATATTTCTTTGCTTTAGTTTGTAGAATCTTACAAGACATTGATAGTATTAATTCCATACAGGTGAAAAGTATACAAGGTGAACTTAAAGTGAATTGAATCAAAGTTAACGTAGAAAGCTAGCTTTTGCTATTTGAAATATAATTGTTTTGTGGCTAGAACAAGAGCTCCATTCCCGCCCATGCTAGTAGAATCCAACCAATATAAAATAGGGATTCCCCCTCCACGAATCTTTTAAGGGAAAATCGTGCCTTGAACACGAATGAACTTTCTTTACAGTCAGTTTGTGTGTTTGTAAGTCAAATGTAACAAAATAAGTTAACAGAGATTATAAAAAGGGAACATTCTCTTTTGCCCAATGTTTGTAAGTAAGTTTGTGACTCATGTCCAATCTATGAGTGAGATTCTCCCATCCTTATTGTAGGATCAGAAAACCCCTATGAATTTACAGTGATAGTCAAGATCAACCAAACCTTGTACGATCATTAGATAAGTTCTGATTGCGGTTAGATGATGAAACTTGCAATGAACTTTGTAGAATCTAGTAAGTAATCTTTAGTTTGTCAGAATCTCCCTCGTTTAGTTAAGAGAAACTAACTGGCACGGCTACGCTTGGCCATAAAGAGTTTACTAGAGAATTAGGCTCGTAATTCGCCAAACTTGAAAGTATGTAGGTACTTAGGTACTTTATAAACCACAATAAGATTTTATCTAAGAACTCCATATTGATGATGTTAGCTGGAACAATTGATTGCTAGATTTAACAAGCGAGGATACTTCTGGAACAACCTGAAAATAGAAACTTAAGTAATTTCCCTATATCCCGGCGACCTGATACAATCGCATTCTGTTGAGTATATTAGATCGGCGGGATCGCCCTATTCCCTATCCTATACCTACACCTTTTACGTCCCTACACTTATTCTTGGAGAGACACCAAAACTATGCAAGGACTCGCGGGTCCTGTATTTAACTAAACATCCAAAATCCCATACTAACACAGAGTTTATTGGAAGATAGGTTATCCAATGTGCAAAACTCTTCTACACTAGCTGAGGCCTACATGGGTGACTAGTCCAACTATCCTAAAGTCCACTACCTATAATCCCTACGGGAGTCTGTTTCAACAGGCCGAAGCCTAGGGTGTACCTCTAACACAAGGATCCACCCCTGGGGACTGAAACGGAACATCCACCTAACGTACAAGACAGTTCACATGGAGCCTGAGGTCCGGTCATCAGCGGTCGGTCAAGAGCCAACAGTTCCGCCAAGGAGCAACTTTGCGTTTGCAAAGACCTAGAGAGCTTCTGATGACCGTATTCCAGAAACCATGCACCCTGGTGACTTGATCGACCTCAATTTAATGAGAATAATCGACCCTTGGGTTCGTCACAAAATCCCAAGCCTGACTATCGGGAACTTTAAGATGGTAACTCCTTTACGTTCTCACAAATATTTTGTTTCCGGGAATTACCATTGACTAAAACCGTGTCTAGTCGTACGCAATTGTCCAATATTTCAGTTTAATAACTTGACTCTACAAATAATTGTATCTCGAACACTTTATGCTCAAAAACTTAGAGAGAAACTCTCAATATCAACCCTAAGTTGAGCTGTGATAATCTCACACTGGAATTAGTAAACACTGTCGACGTTATTTGAATGTATATTCAGTCGGGCAGAGTTTCTACGTAAAACTTTAAAATAATTCATAGTAAAATTATATTGGACAACCACGGAACAAAAATACTAAAATCTCCACCTGCGCGCTACGAACGCCAAGGCAAGAATGAATCCCGAAGCCCGCCTGCACGATCCCTTATATAACTTTCTCCCGCCCCAACATGATACCTAAAGTGTTTCGCGTCGTTCGAGTGCCCCGAGTGTTTGGCGTTGTTCGCGACCCATAGAGTACATTGAAGATATTGTTTTTCGTGACGCATCTAAAGTGTTTCGCGTGCTCCAAGTGTTTCACGACCTATAGAGTACCTACATTGAAGACATCGTTTTTCGTGACGCATCTAAAGTGTTTCGCGTGCTTCAAGTTGTTCGCGACCTATAGAGTACCTACCTACATTGAAGACATCGTTTTTCGTGACGCATCTAAAGTGGTTCGCGTGCTTCAAGTTGTTCGCGACCTATAGAGTACCTACATTGAAGACATCGTTTTTCGTGAAGCATTACTTTAAATACGAATAGTGGCCGGCAAGTCAATGTAGATAGTAAGCTAAACCTAACAAGGCAACCTTTTTCCAAATATAGTACTATTCAAACAGTGCCTTTGCAGGGTTAGGCACTCATACATTCAGAAACAAGCTGAATTACGTAATTATAAGAATCAGTCCCACCACTTTTCTACAATAAAGTACAAGGCAATATCTCTGCAAAGGCAAAACTATTTATATGTTAATTCTCAATCATTTATTTGTTATAATATTCCTATACAAACTATACAGTTTTGAGAATCCAACCTTAAGTATCGGTACTCCAAGTAGTAGGCAATCTAAACTTTAGTTTTCTAATATTTGTGAATGTTAACGAGGGCTAATCTGAACCGTTACATACGTGAGAAACGTCTACCACGTACCGATGGCAAGATAAAAGAAAGCCGCTCGCGGAATCAACTTGTACATTCCAAGGCTCACTCTCAATATACATTCGTACTTTTAGACATTTTAAGTAAGCCTTAACCGCTTAAATATAAAAAAATTCCCATATCAATATCTGAGTAAGCCGTGGTAGCCCATTTGGGAGACTGCTATAGGCTTGAAAAGCGTGAGGTCGTGGGTTCAAGCCCCGGGCCCGTACCAATGAGCTCTTTGGAGCTTATATACGGATTTTCATACCACTGGCTATTTGGTGAAGGAAAACATCGTGAGGAAACCTGCATACGTACGTAAGGAGAAGGAATTCAATGGCGTATGTGAATCCACCAACCCGCACTGGGCCAGCGTAGTGGATATGGCCCAATCACCCTTTCGGGGGTAGGCTAAAAGTCCAGCAATGGACTGTTAAAAAGGCTGATTATGATGATTAGGATGATGATCAATATCTGATAGTATACTATGTACACTACTACAATATTAAAAGGAAATTGCTTTGTAGGGCGCGCCCGCTTCTGTATCGCTGTCTTCGCGATCTTGCGCGGAGATTAAAAAAAGGGGTATACATGATTGGGGGATGGGGGGGGGGGGGGGGGGCACGCCTTTGCTTTGACTATATTCTAAGAAACTAGATGTTTTACCAGATAGCGGCGTCGGTAACTGATCCTCCGCAGTATTGCATCAGAGTGGACCCAGCCCTGGAATGCCTGACCATGCAGTTCTACGGAGCACCCGGTATCTCATCTCACACCACACCTTTCCTAACACGTGAGTACTTGAATAAAACTGAGTATCTTGAATTGATGTACCTATTCTATTTACTTATCTGAGTATTTACCTACTTAACGCATCTGAGACATTAAGAGCATCTGCGCAAAGTTGCTAGTCTATGGGTTTTTATCGGATACATTTCGGAGAGTGTGCGTCGGATCTGCATGATCTAATTCCCCTACTGCCCATTTTTTTATTGGACTGCCAGAGTGTGCACAAAAACAGATACCGCTTTATGGTTTATATTGCGAAAATCCGTACGAAGCGTGGAATCAAATTCCACGATTCCAATCACGATTTATTTTAGGCAAGCGCGTGCTCGATCGTAGACCGCACCATCGCTTAACATCATGCAAGTTGGCGGTCAAACGCAAGCCTATTATTGAATTTAAACGTCTTACCTATGTTTTAAACGTTTATCGGGACTTATCACGTATATACCTATGACGGAAATTCAATTTTCAAACAATTTTTTGTCCTTGTAGCTAGGCCGTATTTAATTATTGTAAATGATCACGGAGTGTAATATGTAAATAAACATTCTTTAAATTATTATGTAAAGCTATTTATCAGTAACGCACTATTACATTTATCAATAAACCGTTTCAAAAAGTAAAAGAAGTACGTAAGTTAGTCAAAATCTGTTTATTAATTTCGATTATTTTAAGTATTTAAAAAAAAAAAAATGCACGAGCGGGATATAGGGCGTATGAAACATTGGCTCTTAGTGGAAAGTATTTACAAGAAGTAGCGCTCATTGCTAATATTGATTTACTACTGTATTCAAATTCAAATTCAAAATCATTTATTTCGGGCTACGCCACCCATACCATAATTAACAAAATCATACAAAATATTAAATAAAATAAAATATAGTCAGAATAATCAAATTAAATTAAACAAAAAAATTTCAAATTCTAATATTAATAATGTCAGGTACTGACAATCTCTAGTACTTTCTCTCCGGCATTGGTACCGGTACATGTCTCTCACAATAATGCCGGAGGAAAGTACAGTCCAACCTGGCCGCATTCATTTTGAGGACGGTGTTAGAGCTGGCCCCAACTCTGCGGACCAAGGACGCGGCCCGCGAGCGCATGACTGTGTGAAAACAGGCAGTGTGTGCGTCCGCAAACATGCCTGAGGCGCTGCAGAATTGGAGCAGCCCCAACAACCTCCTGAATGCGTTGTTATAAAGGACGCGGAGGTCACTGTATCGCCTTTTAGTGTAGTCAGCCCACAGGCTGCACGTGCAGGGGGATGTACAGAATGCTCTGAAGAGCGTTACTTTGACCTCTGCTGAACAACGTGCAAACCTGCGGGCTATCATGTTCGCTCTGACCGACAGAGACCTCTGCTCCCTCTCAATGTCCATGTTGTCTTTGAGATCGGCAGTGACCACATGCCCTAAGTACTTAAACTATTCAACCCTTTGCAGGGGAACACTGTTAAGCAGAACAGGAGGGATGTCTATAGGGCATTTACCACCGGACTCAAAGACCATCCACTGGCTCTTCTTTACATTGTACTGCAATCCGTGGCCACAGGCGTACTCCTCGCATATCCGTATCAGCCTCCTCAGACCACAAACAGAAGCACTCAGCAGCACCATGTCGTCTGCGTAACTTAAATTGTTGACACAAACACCGTCAATGTGGCAGCCGACATGCCGACTGCTGAGCGCCACGATCAATCCATTTACGTAGAGGTTAAACAGGGTTGGAGAGGATAACCCGCCCTGCCTGACCCCACACTCGAGCTGATATGGTCCCGACATTGCTCCCGCGCCCACCTAACACTGTTGAACTGGTGCGCATACCAGTACTGGAACATGCTGACAAGTTCCTGTGGCAAGCTGATGTCACTGAGTTTCTTCCACAGCAGGTCATATGACACCAAATCAAAAGCTTTTGACAGGTCGAGGAAGCAAGCATACACCGGAGTTCTACGTTTTGTATTGTATTTGACGGTATGCTTAAGACACAGTATGGCACTTTCCGTAGACAGCCGGGGCCGAAACCCGAACTGATTATCATGTAGTGCTACATACCTGTTTAACTGTGTGTTAAGCAACCCATCAAACACCTTAGCTATAACCGTAGCTAGAGATATTGGCCTGTTTGTGTGTATTGATAACATCTACAGATCTTTGATCTCGAAGTCTACGCCGTAGCTCCGTAGACGCTCCTACGCATTATTCGTAATTTGATGCTTCGCTTTCTTCGCCAGCAATATAATTATTTATTATTATGCAAAAACAAATAATAAATACTGGCCAAGTGCGAGTCAGTGACAAATTTCTGTTCACCGAAGTCAAGCAACCTCGGGCGCCTGGGCGTGATGTTGTCTTTTCGCACAACTTTTTTGTAGGTACTTTAGTAATTAACAATTTATGTAGTGGTAGGGAACCCTCAGTGCACGAACCTGACTCGCACAGTGCTGGTTTATTTATTATACAGGGGAAGAGCGCTTTCGAAGTAGCCCCACAAAAATGTCATTGACTTTGGATCCGTCGTTTTTAAGAGGCCTCACATACGATGTCGTTTCACGCGAAAATTGGTATTCAAGCTCAAGCTCAAGCACACCGCTACTTTCATATGGAATTTAACTTTTGCAATAATACGAATAATAGTGTTCGAGTGCCTGTTGATTTAGCAATAGCAATAATTTTGTTAGAGCGCTGACTAATTTGGATGAAGGTTTTTTAATTTTGAATTATTGAAATCAAAATTTAATCATAATTAAAACCCACCGACCTGAACATTTTGTAATGTTATTTTGTTTATTCGTACAGCTTAGATTTTACAAAAGTAAAAAGTCAATATTATTATATCTTCAACAAGTATACATGTTGTTTTTTTGATAAAACTCCTTTTAAAGTAATTGATAATTTTTAAATAGCTGAACAGATTTTCATGACGCTTAGCTAAGAACAAAGAAAAAAAAAACACAAAATCAGTTTGGGAGTTGCGATGCAACTGACAGACAGACAAAGATACACAATTACACTGATACACATACACATATACACACGGATACACACGTTAAACTTATAACACCCCTTTTTGCGTTGAGGGCATCGAGATATAATAAATATAGAGTCGCAATCGTGCCAAAAAAAACCGTTTAGTTGGTTAGTTACAAGTTAACCGCGATCCGACTAAAAAACTATTACGCACTGTCGCTGACATCCAGTGGATGCAAAAGGCAGGCTGTCGTTCAGTGTGGGGGTTAAAGGAGGAAGTCTATGTTCAACAGTGGACGTCTTCTGGCTGTTGCTGATGATGATGATTTTGAACTATATAATTGATATACAATGTATATACAATGAGGCTCAGACGTTTTTTTGCCTGTTTTTGCTGAGAGATTGTGACTCTATAGGAATTGTATCTCGATGGTTAGGGGTCAAAAATGTTGGAAAGGACGCACGAAGTGTGGAGAATTGAGGACAAATTATTAGAAAGCTAGTTTTTCAGCAAATATTATCTTACAGAGAGATCACCAGCCCTGTCCCTCAGCCAGTCCGCCGACCAAAGGAAAATGGTGGTCGGTCATGCCGACACCTCGATAAAAGTTTACGACATGGAAACTCAAGAGGTTAGTTTCTGCTCTATGGACCGATTTTATTATTATTCCCATTCTTTCCCTACACATTTACGGTCAGAATGTACGTAAATGATACGCTTTAGCAGGTCCTAAAGATTGTTATCTGTACTCGTAGTACCTTATATAAGGGTTATTTCTCTCTATGTTGAGCTCTACCTCAGATCAGATATACAAAAGAGATATGCCTTAGTGCAATTTTCGTTCGAGTTCAAATGTCTCAATTTTATACCGACTTCAAAAAAGGAGGAAGGTTTTCAATTTGGCGCGTATTTTTCACGTTCCGTACCTAAAGGGTAAAAATGGGACCCTATTGTATGTCTGCTGTCTGCTGTCTATCTGTCTGTCTGTCTGTCTGTCTGTCTGTCTGTCCGTCTGTCCTACCTATTAACGGCTGTATCATCCGAACTGTAATAGATAGTCCGTCCATCTGTCCGTCTGTCCGGCCGCATCTTTTGAACCGTAATAGATATCCAGTTCAATATGTCATAATAACATCCTCGAATAGCCTCAGTAATACTTTCTAAAATGAAGGTCCTAAGGTGGGAAATTTCCTGCTAAACTTTGAATTACTAATTAGACTTTTGCGATCAAAATATTGGAACTGGCTAAATAATAATTAATCATTTATAGGTTGTCACTTTTGTCATCATCAGCATCATCATCATTTCAGCCATAGGACGTCCACTGCTGGACATAGGCCTCCCCCATCGATCTCCAAAAGGGCCGGTTACTAGCGGTCTGCATCCAGCGTTTTCCTGCGGTCTCTTGTCCATCTTGTATATCATTGTCATCTTGTCCATCTCTATTCCACCTCTAAGGTTGGAAAATTAGAGGATGAATCCCGTTTATTGCACTTCCCGTGAATTAAGTTTTAATTTTGTCGTAAAAATGTTTTTTTTTTTTTGTTAACCTATACTGTCCCACTCCTGGGCAAAGGTCTCCCCCAATTCTTTCCAGACAGTGCGATCACCCGCCAGACTTAACCACTGTATCTGGAACGTGTCGAGGTCATCGCGCCAGCGTTTTCTAGGCCTGCCTTGGCTCCTTCGTCCGTTTTCAGGCACCCACTGTGTGATCCTCTGGGCCCATCTATCAGGGTGCATCCTGGCCACGTGTCCCGCCCAACCCCACTTTAATTTGGCAGCTTTGATACCAACATCAGCGATTCCCGTAATTGAGCGCAGCGTCGTGTTTCGGACTCGGTCTGTCCTTTTGATTTTTAGGACGCTGCGCTCCAAAAAATGTATTAACTATTATATTTCTTGAAATATCTAGAAACCACTAAACTATTAATAAGTATGTGTTACCTACTTTAAAAAAAGGCTTTTTTAAGACATACATTTACAGGCACATACATTTACATTTTTTCTCAAGTTTGTTCTCGTAGAATTTATGCCCGCTGAATATTACTACATTTAGACTCGTTGTTTATGAGCTAGTTAAAAAGGTGGTGCTCTGGGCAGGTGTTTTATTGTTATTAGCTTTTAGTATTAGGTTGTGGTTATCTAGTTAGTTTGTCTAGGGTTTTTCTTTAAAGCCTTCGAAGTAAATTGTTTTAGGCCAATTTGTACAAATTTATTTGATATTGTATTTGTTTTCTTTTATATTTTTAGCTTATAGTAAATTACTCATGCTGTATTCAATATGCTGTACATTAAGATATTCTCATCCAGATCTTAGGTTTAAGGTAGATATTACATATTAATGGCCCTGCAGTGCAAGTACCGTTCGTCATTCATCATCAAATTCGATAAAATGCCATAGAATAATCGAGATACAATTCCTATATTTGATAGCTCGTTGGTCCAGTTGGTAGTGAACCTACCTTCTGAGCCTGAGGGCGTGGGTTCGATTCCCACGTAGGACAAACATTTGTGTGATGAACATTTGTGTTTGTTCTATATCTCAAATTCAAATTCAAATTCAAATTCAAAATTCTTTATCAACAAATTTTCATAAAACATTTATAACACTATTTATATATATATATATTTTATCTGGTTGTTAATATCTATTTAAGTATGTATTTAAAAACTACATATGTATGTATATCAGTCTCTGGCAGCAAATGACCGTGTGTGCAAAAATGTCCCGAATATTTATTTATTATTATTTATTTATAGAGTTACAATCTCTCAGTGGAAACAATCAAAAAACGCCCGAACGTCATTGTACATACATTATATCAATTATATACTTCACAATGCCACATTTACTCCAATTTAGACGTTATGTCGCTTGCATAGTGTTCAACGTAAGTTGTCCGCTATGTCATCGTAGCTCTGGCATCAGCGCAATTCGTAGCGTGCGCCGAGTTTTGGTTCGGACATTTTTTTGGCACGATTGTGACTCTATATGAATTGTATCTCGATGCATAGAATCGATCATAACGTGTACTAATCAAATTACATTTTATCCAATTTGACGATCTCAACTGTCAAATTTGACGATCGATAAAGAACGGTAGTTGCACTGCTGATTAGGTAGGGCAACAAAGTGCGGAGCGGGTTGATTTATTCCATACCTAACTGATTGGTCTCTAATTTACTGGACTAAGCGGCCTATGCCATAGTAACATTTCAAAAACATTATGTCGTTAAGGGTTTTCGCTAATTTATTCCCATTTCCTATTTCTTTTATCTGTACTGATACTTTATTATTCATAATCAGCCTTTTAACAGTCCACTGCTGGAATTTTAGCCTACCCCCGAAAGGGTGATTGGGCCATATCCACCACGCTGGCCCAGTGCGGGTTGGTGGATTCACATACGCCATTGAATTCCTTCTCCGTACGTATGCAGGTTTCCTCACGATGTTTTCCTTCACCGAAAAGCCAGTGGTATGAAAATCCGTACATAAGCTCCGAAGAGCTCATTGGTGCGGGCCCGGGGTTTGAACCCGCGACCTCACGCTTTCAAGTCTAGCGGTCTACCAAATGGGCTACCACGGCTTCTTATTACTATGTATATGTACTTTATTATTATGTATATTATATTGTTTGGTGGACATTGACAATAAGATAGTGTTAGACTTGTACCGACGGACAAAACGATCTTAAAAGAATTCCATATGCTAGGAACCCTAAAATATATAAACATATTATAGACATAATTTATTTGATACATAAAAAGCAATATAAAAATGGAAAGTAGAACATTAAATTAAAAATAAAACTTAAGTGCAGCTTATTATATTAAATGACTAAAAGCTATCTAATTTCGAAAGCATAAAGAAATTTTATCCTTTTTTCAGAATTTCTTGTCTGTCACGCTATCTGCTTTTATGAATCTCGCTTTTGCAAAATATTTCGCTCTACATTTTAATTTTATGACGATCGTAAAAGAACCGCCTGAAGCTCGTCAAAATATCAACACGAATTGGCCTAAATCTGTATACATCGTGCGTAACAAAGTAAACAGTTTAATTTTTTGAAATAGGTTATAAAATATAACAACGAATATAAAATATTTAACATCATGTCTGGGCCCCGATTCTACTAAACAAATTGTCTTTAAATTGTATTTGTTGCGATTTTAATTTTTTAAATAATTGCCTCAAAATTGACAGTTTTTAATCATTTTTAGGGTTCCGTACCTCAAAAGGAAAAAACGGAACCCTTATAGGATCACTTCGTTGTCCGTCTGTCTGTCTGTCTGTCTGTCCGTCTGTCAAGACCCTTTTTCTCAAGAACGCGTAAAGGTAGCAAGTTGAAATTTATACTAAATACTTGGGTCTACGGTTTCTTTCGGCTGTAAAAAAATAAAAGTTGTAAGTCAACGCAATCAAAAGATATGAACGTTTATGTCGCATATTTTGCGATTTCACAGGGGAACCAAAACCTATAGGGTACTTCCCGTTGACCTAGAATCATGAAATTTGGCAAAAAGCGAGGTCTCATAGCACATATATAGGAATAAATCCGAAAGTTATAAATATGAAGGTATATCATTTAAAAATGATTATTTTGCTATTACAAACTTACATTTTGTAGTTGGAATGTATGGAAGAACCTTATTGTCAACTACAAACTTAAGTTTGTCTTTCAATATTTTAACTTCAGTTAGTTTTTTTTTTTGGTCTCGCGCTCTTAGGGTTCCTTTATGTAGGATATTTTGCGATTTCACAGGGGAATCAAAACCTATAGGGTACTTCCCGTTGACCTAGAATCATGAAATTTGGCAAGAGGCAAGGTCTCATAGTACATATATAGGAATAAATCCGAAAGTTATAAATTTGAAGGTATTTAAAAATAATTATTTTGCTATTACAAACTTACATTTTGTAGTTGGGATGTATGGAAGAACCTTATTGTCAACTACAAACTTCAAAGTTGTCTTCCCAGAGACTGTGGGATCGGCCGATCTGCGAACTAGCATGGAAATCGCTACTAGATACGTGTCCTAGTATTGCAGATCGCGCTCGTATTCTTGCTGTCTCTGTTTGGGAATCGGGACTTTGGTTGCAAGCCATGCCCTCTTTTAACACAGGTAGCCTTTTAGATCCAACCACATTTCGTCTAGCTGTCAGCTTACGCTTGGGTGCAAGGTGCTGTGAGGCCCATCGCTGTCAGTGTGGTACTGCTGTTGACCAGCTCGGTCACCATGGTCTCTCTTGCTCGAGAAGCGCTGGTCTTATTGGCCGACACGCTAGCCTGAACAACATCATACGCAGGGCACTTTCCACCGCCAATGTCGCAGCTGTGCTCAAACCGAGTGGTCTTGCGCGTGACGATGGAAAGAGGCCTGACGGTATGACACTTGTGCTCTGGAGGTTGGGGCGGCCCCTTGTATGGGACGCAACTTGTGTCGATACTTTGGCGCCGTCACATCTTCCTGAGGCACAGGGTAGGGCTGGCGCGGCTGCTAATTCGGCAGAGCAGCACAAGCGTCGCAAATATGCTAACCTCGGCAGTGGTTACATATTTGAGGCGTTTGGGGTCGAGACATTGGGCCCTTGGGGACCGGGAGCTCACCTCATTTTCAAAAATCTTTCAGAGCGCCTGGTTAATGCGACGCGTGACCAAAATGCTGGCGTGTTTCTGGCTCAACGCATTAGCATTGCCATTCAACGTGGTAATGCCGCCAGCATGTTGGGTACGCTGCCAACTGGTAGTGGGCTTGAGCATTTGGATTGTCTTTAGACCTTCAACGGTCTATGGGCAGTCTAACTGTATTTGTAGTGTTAGTTTTAGCTTGTATTTTGTTTAGTTATTAAAGGCACTTGCCCAGTAAAAAAAAACTACAAACTTAAGTTTGTCTTTCAATATTTTAACTTCAGTTAGTTTTTTTTTTTGGTCTCGCGCTCTGAGGGTTCCGTCTAACGGAACCCTCAGAGCACGAGTCCTACTCGTACTTGTCCGGTTTTTTTATACTAAGTTATAATATTAGGTGGTTGTATTTTTCTAGTATAAAAAATATATTTTTAACTGTAAATTTTGAGGCAACTATTTAACAATTAAAATCGCAACAATTACAATTTAAAAACAATTTCTTTAGTAGAATCGGGGCCCTGAGATGTTAACAGATACCTATATTGTATTGCAAATTATAATGCGTAACAATTCCTTCAAAATAGAGTTACCTAATTGAAACAACAAATAATATATTAGAATAGTCAATTGTTCAGTATCTTTAGATAATTAATTCTAAGGGCCAACGCTCACTGTATAGCCAAACACATAAACAACATACAACATAGACCAATGGCCGTAGGAAAGTCAACTCTAGGTATTTAGTTTTTTCTAGGTTAAAAATTACGCTGTGAGTTAAGCCAGTTAACTCTCCGATCGACGTGGGGGTAAAAATGTTTGTAGGCATTTATCCCATATTCATAGACGTTACATCTCCCTATCCTCTTCCTTAAGGTTTGAGTCGTGATTTGGCAAGTTTGGTCAATAAAATTAAATATCACTTATTACCGATATTGCCATTATGCTTTGGGTGTTCCGCGATACGCAATGGAATATACCCTAAAAATTAAAAATAAAAACGATATTACTGATAAAACTTTTTGCGATCTTTATGTACCTTAGTTAAGGAAAATATATGAATTTCTCACTTAGGTTAGTGTCATTATTTAAGAAAATAAATTATTAAACTTTAAAACAAGGTATAACCTTAGATACCCCATAGTAAAGTTTTTTATATATTTAGTAATAGGTTTGCGTTTGACCGCTTACTTGCCTGATGTTAAGCGATGATGCGGTATACGATGGAACACGCTCGCGTAGAAGAAACCGATGCTTCAATAAAGGATGTCTACAGGCAGATGTCTGATGACGTCTATGATGTAATGTCTCACTTTGTCCTTATTTGAGGTGGACTTAGAGAACCTTGAGAGGCGGCTAATAATGCTAAATATGATAGGGCCTGGAGGACCAACAAAGGGAACCTTAGCAAAGTGAGCACCTAAGTTGAGAATACGAGGTTCCTTCATCTATACTAATATTATAAAGAGGAAAGATTTGATTGTTTGTTTGTTTGTTTGTTTGTTTGCATTGAATAGGCTCCGAAACTACTGAAACGATTTGAAAAATTCTTTCACTATTGGGAAGCTACACTATTCCCGGTTAACATAGGCTATATTATATTTTCAAAAAAAATAGGGATCCTTACTAAAACTCCAATAATGTAACCCAAGGTTACATTATTGGAGAGTTTTAGTAAGATCTCTATATTTTTTTTTTAAATATGTTATCCGGAGATAGTGTAGCTTCCCAATAGTGAAAGAATTTTTCAAATCGGTTCAGTAGTTTCGGAGCCTATTCAATGCAAACAAACAAACAAACAAACAATCAAATCTTTCCTCTTTATAATATTAGTATAGATAATATGAGGATTAGTCTAAGGCCTAAATCAGCACAACACAGATCATTTGGACAAAATTGTAACAAATTGTCCACAGCTGTCAAGACCTATTATTTCTTGTGGAGACTAATATTGACAAATGAGTTTTTGTCCAGCTAGTGCTATTTCTATTTGCTAGAACATCAAAGTTAGATAAATATCCACATAACAGATTACTTTAAGTTTAGTGTCTTTTTTGGTTTATTCTGTTTGAGTCTACAGCTGCATAAAATATGTGTCTAACCACCGCCGGCAGATTTTATTATAAGGTCAGTTTACGGTTGGGGTAAGAGAAATAGTAGTGGGAAGAAAAATTTGAGAATAAATAAATAATACTGATAATTAATAAATGCGAATGTTTATGCGATTTTTTTAACGGCTCTATAGATTTGAATGGAATTTGGTATGATAGAAGCTTATAAGCACGAATTGACACATAGGCCTTTTTTATACCTAAATATTAAACCGTTCTTGTAGATTAACGGGTAAAATGAAGTTTTTTTTTTTTATTTTTTTTTTATTAGTTATATAGCTGGCGTTCTACTGCCAACTCGTTAGAGTTAACACCTGTCGATAAAATAGGCTAGGGAAGTTACTATAAACAGCTCAGTGAACATAGTGTTAATAGTATATAGGGGTATATAGTACATGTCCGGTCGTCTCTTGTTTTTCTTACTTCACTTAATTTTACACGTCTCTTTCAACCACATATAGATTTAAACTGCAGCTGTCCGTTTCTTGAGCTAGAAAATAACATACAGCCCATAGCTTTTCAGTGGTGGGGCAACTGCTTTATACGCTCTAAAAAGGCCAAGAAATATTTTCACTGTCTCACACTTAAGTATTATTGAAACGCTTGGAGTAACAAAGGGTTGGCCTAAAAGATAAGTTCTAATAATTTAATCTGACACCGCACTTCGCATTACGAGTATGCGTAAAATGAAACCTCGAATAAAGTATTACAGCGTAATCTTGCTTTACGATGGTATAAATTCAACATTGCAGCAGTGGCTTTACGGCACTTACGTACTTACATAACAATTTACGCGTAGAGTTGACACGAAGAGCCACCGTCGTAATCTTCTGAACAAATCTGGTAGCCTCCAACTAAAAAGGATAGTTCTTACTTTTCACCACCTCTTTTGATGAGTTGGTCGGACTGTACTGTCCTTCGTTCAGTTTGCGACCTACGAGAATTGGGTCGGTGGTCAAGGGTTCCATCAAAAGTTGAAGATCTTATAGCAGCGGTAACTCGGTTTAAGAACTACAAATTACAAGCTTGAATTATGGTTAACGTCGAGGCTAGTTTAATGGTGTTTTAACAGTTTTCACCTTGTTACGTGTAAGGTGTTGATGTTTATGACTCGTTATGGACTATGTTATGATGTACATTTTAGGCTAGGTCGAAGCTAAGGTATCAAAAACCTACGATAACACTAAAGGGCTTAACTCATTGCCTAATTTGCATACAATCTTGAACCGCAAAACTTAGAAAGCATACCCTTAGTGGCTTATTTTTTATCCTTTAAGTGATAAGGTTAATAGAAAATATATTTTTTTGGATTATACCTACGCCTTATTGAGAATCCGTGCGTAGGGTTTAGATTTTTTAAACTCTCCGTTTTTGGTGGCCTAAATGTAACACAACTTTGATCCAAGTTGTGTTAACTTTTTGCGCATTTGTGACTAGGTATTGTATCTCGATGGTATTTCCGCTTTAACGTCAGATAAGGTGTTTAAGGTGAAATTTCTTCGTTTACATGTTTGTCTATAATAGGATGATAATTTTGACAGCTCACAGTAAGGGTGAGATAGTGTATAATCGTTAATGAACCTATTCGATCATAGATATTATTCTCATAGTACCTACTTGGAATCGATAGTTGAATTATGGTGAAAAAATTTAATCATTTATAAGTAATAGTTTTTTTGTACAAATAATTAATTGCGCGATAGATAACTTTAATATTTACAAAAATAATATAGTTACCATGTTTAACTTCGTAACATAAAAAAGCTGACTAAATAATATAAAGCTGAATAAATAAAAAATAATAAAAAAAAAAAAAAAATAATATAAAATAATAAATAGGTAATCATAATTTTATATCATAGATTTACATAGTAACCAATATTAATTTTTATTTGTTTGATTTGTTTTATTTCAAAACCGAGTTTCAATAGTCTGTGGTTGTTCATTGTGTGTGACACTTCACTTAGTGGGTGGTACCCATCAATGAAGGACAATATTATTTTTGTAGTACATTTTACCGGAAAAAAACGTAACTTCTTGGGCGTGACCTGTCAAAATTATCATCCTAAATTTGACGGACCATAAGAATTTATGATTTGATAGATATATTCTCATTCCAGGTGGATATCACATATAAAGTTCACAAGCTGCGACTCCAATTTATACCAAAAAAGTTGCAGCGAATGCATTTCGGTCAAGTTTGCGCACTGCAGTGTCATCCAATGTACCCTTATATGTTCGCCAGCGGATCCTGGGATAAGACGTTGAGAGTAACAATTATTTTTATTTATACAAAATATTTTACAGGCAAGACAGAAACAACTGGAAGGAATCCAGACACGTACCAAACGTATTGATTCTACGTTTCTAATCCGTACGGCCAAGGATTGGAACAACCTGCCGGCTTCCTTGTTTCCTGAGATATATAATTAAAGTCAAAGTAATTTATTAATACCTACTTTGATGACATACGGCAGTGAAACGTGGTCTCTCACTATGGGCCTCATAAACAAGCTCAAAGTCGCACAACGAGCTATGGAGAGGGCTATGTTCGGGGTTTCTCAACGAAATCGAATCAGAAATGAGGAGATCCGTAGACGGACGAAGGTTACCGACATAGCCCACCGGATTAGCAAGTTGAAGTGGCAGTGGGCAGGGCACATAGCACGCAGAACAGATGGCCGATGAGGCCGAAAGGTTTTCGAATGGAGACCACGGACCGGTAAGCGCAGCGTAGGACGTCCACCCACGAGATGGACAGACGATCTAAAAGAGACCGCAAGGAAACGCCGGATGCAGGCCGCTTTCAACCGGCCTTTTTGGAGATCGATGGGGGAGGCTTATGTCCAGCAGTGGACGTCCTACGGCTGAAATGATGATGATGATGAATTTATTAATAAACATGTTTACAGGCAGGCAATTGTAACATAATTATGTAAGAAAAGTCTTCGAAGTCTGCCTGCTTCATCTTCGACCACATCGTCGCTTACAAACAGGCGAGTCGGTGCCCAAACACGGACTTTATATTGGTATTGGTATTGGGTATTCGCGATAAAAATTGAAAAGATAAAGTAGAGGAATCTTTGTCCACCAATGAAACATAACAGCTTTAATAAAATAAATTTCAGATTAGGCGTTTGGCAAAACTCGTCAATGCTGTTACTTTTGGTGTATGTTTGTTAGCTTTAGTCTGTAGAATGCGCTGCCTGAATGGGTGTTCCCCGATTGTTAAAATCTGGATGACTTCAAATCACGAGTGAATCGGTTTCTTCTAGGCAAGCGTGCTCCACCGTAGACCTCATCATCGCTTTACATCAGGCGAGTTGGCGGTCAAACGCAAGCCTATTATTAAATTAAAAATAAAATACAAAAGAAATACGTATTCATTGAAAAAGTGTTTGTTTCAAAAAGGTCTTTATTTATATCTAGCTTTTGCCCACGGCTTTGCCCGAATTGTGAACAAAACATAGCCCAATCAAACGGTATCCCCGTTTGATCACCGTAGCTCTACGTAGCGTATCAGCGCTAGCACGTTCAATAGTCACAGAGATTATCCCTTCCTACAAACATACGGAGTCACAAATTTTACCTCTATAACCTAAACCTTTTTCTTTTTTTTTAAATAAAGTACACTGCAATGCAATGCAATCCAATAAAACGCTACGCTAGACAACGCAAAACAATACAATACAATAAAACTTTATTACACACCGCATATACAAATTACCACTTTTTTAACTCCTTTATCTTGTTAAACTTTATCTTTATATCAGTGAATAAGTTATATACTGAAGAAGTATAAATGACATACAGAATAGATGTCGAAGAAAGAGTTTTTTTTATTATTATTTTTTTATGAAGGCTTCACATTGATAACTACATTATTACATACACTGAAATCTTATAAATGAACTTAGCTAACTGTGTTACCTTTTAAAGGAAGCACAGCATGCATTACTTGTTTCTTAATAACTATATAGGTACATATTAATATGAAATAAAAATAATGAAAAAAGTTAATCTAACAATAATAAAATAAATTAACTAAACGTGATAAGTGGAGTTGGCCATTTCGGCCATGGATAAGTTTAATTTAATTTTGCATTTTGATAATGTGTCTCCCAAAATATCTAAATCATTACTATGATATGTATTGACGAGTCTACTTATTCTTGGGACTGGTGAGTTGGCCCCCAACACAGTTCTGCGGTATATAGGAGCAAACGGAGTTATGGCTTTACGCGGATATTTAAATGGTACTCTAAATTTAAATTTGTAGTAGATGTACAAGTGTGGATAACATACAGTCGTTTTATATACGACTTAAACTTGTCTACAGCTTGTTTATATTAAAAATAACGATTATTATAAATCTCAACTCAATTACTTAATGGAAAGTGTCAATGTCTCTACAGATTTCTATTTCCACTTCATTTTATTTCATTTACTAAATGGAAGTAAAGTCCCTTAACAAATACACCACTAGACAATTCTAACTAACAACTTTCTTTACAAGCGAAACACTGCACAAGATTGGCGTGGGTGAATAAACTATGTCCCTTCACTCGTAATCCGCTGTCGTCGACCTACAAACGTCCACATATCTCCAACTCTAACCTAACAGTACGAAGCCAGTAACTTGTAAACACGTCCTGAATAAAACATGGCTATATACCGACCACACACCTAACTCAAAGCAACTCTGTCGAGATTAAAATATTTCACTCGACGGTTAAACGCTCAAATTATTTATTCATTAAACTCTTTAAAAACACGGGAATTTATCTCTTATGCAATTAATAATACGATTTACAGTCCTTTCAATTTATCATGCCTGTGTAACAGAGTGCTTTGTAAAAAACATCCCTCTTTATTTGTAAAATTACTGCATATCACTTTGTTGTACGGCTGCGTCTGAATTTTGAAATACAGAATTACGAGTAAGTCTCTTTGTACACGAAAAAGGACTGCATATTAATTTACCTGTACCTGATATTTAATATCATTGAACTTTGCTTGTGATTCAGTTATTTCTCAAAAATTGATTTATTTATTTTGTTGTAGATATACTTATATGTTTGTTTGGTCGGAATTACTTTACCAAAGTTTATCACGGTTTTATTTTGAGACTATAACAGTTTAGCTTAGCGATGTGGTAGGACGCCATACCGTAAAGTGTCTGTCCAAATACAAACAATAAGCCAATGTGTTGATGATGTCTTATTTTGATCTTGATTTTGTAGTATCAATAAAGTGTTATTATAATATCGAATCGCGTCAGAGTCACCGACATATCTCACAAAAATTTGCATTTGAAGTGCCAATGGGCAGGCCACATCGCTCGAAGAACCGATAACCGATGGGGAAGAAAGGTTCTTAAGAGACCACGAACTGGAAGACGCAGCGTAGGTAGGCCTCCCACTAGCTGGACCGACGACATTGTGTGAGTTACTGGCATCCAGTGGATGCAAAAGGCAGGCTGTCGTTCAGTGTGGAGGTTAAAGGGGAGGCCTATGTTCGGCACTGGACGTCTTCTAGCTGATGATGATGATGATGATGATGATATCGTATCGCGTTGCATATCATTGCATTGTTATGTGCTCGAACTTCCACTGACTGGTGACCTTGTGTACAAACCATAGTGCAGTGATGAGATACCTTATAGTTAAAGTTCGGCTGCAAACAGAATTATAACCGCTAACGCCGAAGAGGTGGGACTTCCATAGCGATAAATATTTACAAAACGGGTGAGACTCCTATAATAAAGTGAGACGCCTATAGAGACAAGGTTATACGTTAGAGTAGGATAGAAAACGTAGACGTTTGATTTCGCACCCGTTGCATAAATAGATAGCCCGTTGGTCCAGTTGGTAGTGAACCTGCCTTCTGAGCTTGGGGGCGTGAGTTCGATACCCACGTAGAACATACATTTGTGTGATGAACATTTGTGTTTGTTCTATATCTGGTTGTTAATATCTATTTAAGTATGTATTTAAAACTATATATGTATGTATATCAGTCTCTGGCAGCCATATCACAAGCTTTGCTTAGTTTGGGGTCAGATGACCGTGTGTGAATAAATGTCCCGAATATTTATTTATTATTTATTTATTTACGTAAAGTATATAAAAAATCGTCATGTCTGCCTAACACTTGTCGTTTTCACACATTTTATTTATATGACCGTTTTAATCGTGCTTGTCATATAAATAAAAAGGGGCTTACGTTTGATCGTCAGCTCGCCTGATGTTAAGCGATGATGCGGTCTACGATAGAGCACGCTTGGCTAGAAGAAACCGATTCAGCCGTGATTTGAAGACACCCAGATTGTAACTACCGGGGAACACCCATTCAGGCAGGCTATTCCACAGACTAGCAGTTTGCACAGTAAAAGTGAAATCAAAGTGCTTCGTACGGGTTTTTTGGTATATCAACCATGAAACGGTGTTGATATTTCGTGACCACTCAGCAGTCCGGTCGTAATTGTTATAATACAATTTTCTTTCAGATTTGGGACTTGCGATGCAAAGTTGGTTGCGTCATGACTTTCGAAGGGGTCGACATTTGCAGCAACAGTATCGACCTCAATGTAAGTATCGATCACTTCATCTAATATCCACACAACTGTAACCCACCGTAGCAAGTGCAAGCTATACCCAGCAGTGGGATAAAGAAGACTGTGGATGATGATGATGATGATGTAACACACCAAAACTGGAGAGCTTATTTTGTTTTGTTTATTTTCACATAGTTAAGAAAATGGCGTTATCTATAGGTATATACAGGGTTACGCATAAACCATATACTGAACCGAAAGGAGGTCATTGTATCTACTCATCATTATGAACAGCTTTTCATTCAGCTTTTTACAATATATTGCAACGTCTAGATCAGGGGTGCCAACATACGGCCCGCGGGCCACAATGCGGCCCGCCAAGGTTCCTAATCCGGCCCGCGAACGAGTCAAAAGTTGGAAAACTTTACTTTTTTTAGACGACATTTTGTAAAGAGCGACGAGTCATAATTATGTTCGTAACGCCTTATTAAACGCCGTTCTTAAAAAATATATGTCGTTCGATCCCAATACGACTCGGCGAACACGTGGCGTATCGGGAGAAACCAAAAAATGAAACGTAAATGCCATTTTAATTCTTGGAACAACACCTGCGCGCGAAAACGTTAACATTACCACCCCTCTCACCCACCCACTCTCTCCGCGCATGCAACGTACATGCCTAGTGTACCCTTTCTACCATTTTACTTATATTAGTCTTGATTTGCTCAGTTACGAAGCATCTATTGGCCTGCCATAGTTACAAAGTTAATAAATCCGGCCCGCCACAAAATTTAGTTGAACACCCCTGGTCTAGATCATCATCATCATCATTTCAGCCGTAGGACGTCCACTGCTGGACATAGGCCTCCCCATCGATCTCCAAAAGGGCCGGTTGGAAACGGCCTGCATCCAGCGTTTCCCTGCGGTCTCTTTTAGGTCGTCTGTCCATCTTGTGGGTGGACGTCCTACGCTGCGGTTACCAGTCCGTGGTCTCCATTCCAGAACCTTTCGGCCCCATCGGCCATCTGTTCTGCGTGATATGTGCCCTGCCCACTGCCATTTCCACTTACTAATCCGGTGGGCTATGTCGGTGACTTTCGTTCGTCTACGGATCTCCTCATTTCGGACTCGATCTCGTAGAGAAACCCCGAGCATAGCCCTCTCCATAGCTCGTTGTGCGACTTTGAGCTTGCTTATGAGGCCCATAGTGAGAGACCACGTTTCAGTACCGTATGTCATCACTGGTAAAACACACTGGTCGAAGACTTTCGTCTTGAGGCACTGAGGTATTTTGGACGAGAAGACGTTGCGTAGTTTACCGAACGCTGCCCAGCCGAGTTGGAAGTTGGAGCCGCTGGTCTAGATCATATAACTTGAAATGTAGGTACAAACCATTAAAAAAAATATTCTTCAATTATTTTACTTCGTAAAACCAATAACTGCTACATTGTTTGCCACCTTAAAGTCTTAAACTAAATATATAAATGCGATAATATGAAAAACTGCGGGTATTATTTACAAACTTTGATGTTTTTCTCGCCTGTTTATTGTGCCGAAGCACGTAGAACTTAAATTGTTATCAGTAGAATTGCTTCATTTGACCTTTACCGAGAGGTTATAATTAAAAGACCCTCGCGAGCGGCTACCTGCTAGTACTATTACGTAATAACTTGTTATAGAAGTTTACCTTTGACATTTTGAGGACGAAATTTGCGATGGTCTGTATTTATTTGTAAACTTTCATAATGTTATGTTTGTTTAGGCTTCGTAGCAAAATTTTGAGGGGGAAGGTGGATAGGCGATGAGAAACGTTCTAAAAAGGTGCGTTGTTGAGTAATGATAAGTTATGGCACGTAAAAGTTTTTAGTCGTGTATGTAACAGCCTGCTTAAATTTGGTTACAAAAAAGACTAATGGTCTCTTTCGAAGACGGCTAATGCCGAGTACAGATCTAGTGAACAGAGCGAACGCGAATGAGCTGCCGGCGTTTGCTAGGTTTACATAGTGATAACACGCAGTTGATTTGGGAAGAGTCACGGTGTGTTCCTCTGGAAATCCCGGAGCCCTTATGTCAAGCCAAAACTGGACTCTGGGGACGTTAGTAGGTATATTCCCATGTTATCAAGCTGAACCCCAATGTAGTCAGGTATCTCTTAGAAGTATTCCCTTCGTCAACAAAAATGGTCTGCACACTGCACAATAGGCTTAAATGTAGTTTTTGCAATTTGTTTGTTCTTGCTTTTTGTTAACAAGTTGTGAAGTTGAGCTAAAAATATACTTATCATAGATCAGTTTATCGAGAATTTGTGCATAACTGGGGAAAATGAAAAATGTCGCAATCACAAAATATGTACTAACTCAGTACTCACGCTTAAAACCCGTAGCTCTCCATCAGAATTACCCGTGTCAGGGATGCCAAAGAACTAAAAGAAAGAAAGAAATATAATTTTATGTTATATTTTTTAGAACACACAAAGTTAAGGACCAACACCCAGGCAGATATTAAAATTCACCACATCATCATCAATTTACTATTTACTCACACACTTGTTCATATATCTCATTGAATCCTTATAATAATGTATTTTATTGTATATTATAAGTATTTAGTACAAATTAGAATTCACAGCGGTCATGCTCAACGTTCGTTTGCAACCTCAACTCGCAAACCTCGGTGAGGTGGTTTAATTAAAAACTTGCCTTTGTCATGTTGCAAGTTAATGCCCTCAGTTTCATCGGTAGTTAAGTTTCGTAGGTACCTCACATGACGTAATCAGTACGGGGGCAATTAACGTTATCATTTTTAGAAGACTGGACGGGTCGGCTAAATTCAACTCTTTTTTTTCTCGCATTCTTAAATTTTGCGAGTATTGAATATATTTAGATGCTCCCGACACTGATTTTCTCACCGCTTTTGAATCTTAAAATAAAAACATTCAATAACTTTTATCGTGGGTGTGCTCGCCAAGAGCGCAGAGTTCCATTTCTTGCGAAATCAATGAAACGGTTGACTATTATCAAAATTCTGGTTCCAGCTTTGATGGTTATGAGCAGACCAGTCTCAAAATACCATAGGAACTCATGGTGTCATCAGGTAAACAGCTCGATGGCATTTCTCAACTCGATCGGACCAGCGGATATGAACGTAAAACCATTTTCATTAATTTACCATGCAAATTAATACATTTAAGATAAAAGTTAATTAATGATATTAACATTGACAAGGACATTAACATTTATTAACCACCAAACCAATACATACTAACAATTGCTGTAGTTTGCCTAGAACACACATGGTTACGAATGCCCCAGTGAATGAATAAGTTTGACACATGTAGCATTCACTACCCCCGATCGCTGATCCTCGTTTCGTCCCTGGCACCTCGTTATGAAGTTTGACGCTCTTCTAGTTTGTAAGCTCCTTTGAAGAATATTATTGTACAGTTTTTGTTCCTAAAGGAATTGTTAGCGTTTAACGCTTATGGTAGTTTAACTTTAGCGTGTCGGCTGTAATATCGACTGAACTGGCTTGTTGCTTTACTTTTATGGCCGATCTACGTGAGCCGTTTTTATTACTGTTTTTCTTACAATAAATAAAATTAAGCGTTTGGTAATTTAACACGAACTTGTAATAAAGTATACACAAGTATTTCCTGAAGTTCTCAATGACTAAATTGAGTTGAACTTATATGCAAATAGTAACTATGTTAATGACAAAGTTATATTAAAAAAACTACCTCAATACTACACCCATGTACAAACTTAAATTAAAAAGTAGAAAAAAGTCTTCAAAACTTTTACTGAATGGAACCACAAACCAAAACGTCACCTGTGTAGGTTTTTTGTTTATGTTGAATTTTAAAAAGCGCTGAAACAATTTCTACATATTTAAAATAAATAATTATTTGGACAGTTTTACACGCACGGCCATCTGATACCAATCTAAGCAAAGCTTGTGATATGGCTGCCAGAGACTGATATACATACATCTATAGTTTTAAATGTACATACTATGACCATTATTTATATGGGGACCACTACTGAAGTATGACGTATAAAAAAAAACATTAAAATCAAATCATAATTGGCGGAGTAATCACGTAACAAACATAAAGAAAAACATATAGTCGCATTGAGACCCTCCTCCTTTTTTGAAGTCAGTAAAAAATTAGGTGAGTGTTTTTTTTTTTTAGCTAAACCATGTAAACCTATTCTATAAGGAATAAACGGCCTTACTTATTAAACGTTACTTAAACATTTTATAAATGCTCAAAATTACTCTGTTAACTTCTTGCTGGCGAAAAACGAGGCAGAGCCATTTTAACCATTATTTAGTAAGTTATGTATGTTTCTAAGTAAATAAGAATGTCCAAAGAAAAGTATAAAAGTAAAAGTAAATCTATACTAATATTATAAAGAGAAAAGATTTGATTGTTTGTTTGTTTGCATTGAATAGGCATCAAAACAACTGAACCGATTTAAAAAATTCTTTCACTGTTGGGAAACTACACTATCCCCGGGTAACATAGGCTATATTTTTTTTTTAAATAGGGGGATCCTTACTAAAACTCCAATAATGTAACCCAAGGTGTAAAAAAATATGATTTACAATTTTAACTTTGCGTGTTTGACAGTTCTAAGACAGGACAAGGTCTGTCAGGTCAGCTAGTAATTTTATAAAAACAATCAAAAAATAAATCAATTTTCTATTCAATAGGTAGGAATGTCGAATACTTCCCGTAAAAGGATCACTGAGTAATCAAAATCCATTCTCCAAATCTAATATTTTCTTCCACGTTTTATAGGTACTTACTTATTTATTTGTACAATTTGAAATTACGTTTCCTTATTGGGAAATGAGGAATATTCATAAGAATAGGTCCCGTTATTATTAGATTTGCTCACGGGATTTCCTCAAGGTGTTTACATAAAGTATTCAAAACATGATTGCTTGTAAAAACAACCTATTTGTGATACTCGACGCTTATACTTTTAGATCTAAGATTAGACGTAATTTGGACAGACAATGTCTCTCAGATCAGCTAGTTTGAAATGAACATGAATGTCTTGCTAACTTATTTCAAAGAGAGTAAACGGGACCCTATTACTAAGCGGCTGTATCTTTCGAACCGTAATAGATAACCATATAAAATGTTCACAGAATAGGTAATGTTACGGCTAATTAACTATGAAATAATTATAAAGATATTAAGTAAATACTAAAGTCATCAAGTAAAAACTAAACTCCCATACAACAAACTTTTTTATTTCAATGTATATTTGTATTTACTCTAGTGTAAAAACGGTAACACGTACATGTACAAGCGTCATACTTGGCACGATTATAGTACACACTCTGAAGTATAACAACAAGTAATAAATAATGGCCAAGTGCAAGTCGGTGATAAATTTCTGTTCATTACCATGTTAGGCTACGTATTTTGCTATTTAGATGATCATAATCATTCGATGGAATCGAAATGCCACCATAGAATGTATGTGTATGGTATAAGTAAAAATTTTATAGTCGATCCTCTATTGCACTCCCCGTCTTCTACGTCTTCTATAAATCCTTTCCATCCTAAGGTTGCCTGGAAGAGATCGCTTTTAGCGATAAGGCCGCCAGTTGTTACACTAGTTTTTAAGAGTTTTTTGTCCTCTGTATCAAATTTCATGGTGTGAACAATAAAGAGTTAATCAATAAATCAATATTTTACTAAATTTGAAGTCGATTTTTTGTATTTTTGGTGGTATGGTACCCTCAGTACGCGAACCCTACTCGCTCTTGACCGATTTTTTAAACACAATTTTGGTAATTATTCGTGTATCATCGTAGCTATTATAGATAGAGTAGTGCATAGACCTCCTTTTGCATAGAGTTGTACTCAAAATGAGATTTCCAAATGAATGGTTCCATTTCAATCCTTTCACCGAACGTGGATTAAAATAGCGCCTATTCCAACTTTCGTTTGATGCAAAGCGCCACCCGCCCAACTTTTTATTTGTTTTACTTTACAAAGTGTACGCGAATGAATCAAACATTTCACGGATTTTGGTTTCCGGTTATTTAAAGAAAAATAACAGGCGCGGGTTTTCATGAAAAATAGACACGGGAATGGTTTGGATTTTCACTTTGACACAAACTGAAATTCGATATTTTTATTTCTCGATGGTTTTTCTCTGAAGTCCTGTTTGCTTTTGAACATTCGAGGAGACGTTTGTACTTGAAATGAATGAGATATTTTCCCGACACTATAAGTTAATTTACAATCTAATTCATGCTCATTTTTAACAGACTTCAAAAAAGGAGGGGGTTCTCAATTCGGTTGTATTTTTAATGTTTGCTAACACAAAACTCAGTCATTTGCCAAAAAAAACTTTGTTAATTTGAAAAAGGATATACTTTCATTTTTTTCCCCTTTGAACGAACTTTATTTATTTAAGTATACAAAGATACTTAAACTAAAGGTACTTAAGGTACTTATTGGTCGGATTGGTCCCATAGATATTTCATCAAAATCTGTTCAGCAGTTTGATTTTTAAATCGTAATAGCTGTAAAATTAGTTTTTAATCTTCTAGACTATTCTAGAGAATTAATCTAGTTTCAGAGGTTCAGGTAAAGTGACGATCAACCACGAAGCATTTTTTAACCGACGAAAGGAGGAGGGTATTCGACTGTATGTTTATTACGCGATTACTCTGCCAATTATGAATTGATTTTGATAATTCAGTTTTTGTTTTTTATAGAATAAGTGGCAAACTAGCAACGGGCCACCTGATGGTAAGTGGTCACCGCCGCCTATAGACACCTACAATACCCGGGGCATTGTCAGTGCGTTGCCTACCTTTGAGGACTCTATTCACCCTTCGTTTGAAGCAGTCCAAATTATAATTCGGAGGAAAAATCGAAGGTGGTAAGTGGTGTTTTGTTTGGTAGGCTATACTTCAGTGGTGGTCCCATATAAATTGTATCAAAATTGATTTGAGCGCTTTTTGGAAAAAAATTACAAATACAAAAAATATACACAGATGACATTTTGGTTTGTGGTTCCCTTTAGCAAAAGTTTTGATGAGGACTTTCAATTTCTGTTTTTACTGTAATTTTTCTAAATTTTAGTTTAAGTTTTGTACATGTAGGTATAGTCGTGTAGGTAGGTATGTAGGTAGGTATATAGCATTGAAGTCTTTTTCTTCTAAAAATTAGCTTTATTTATAACAATAAACCCGGGGTATGTCCTAAAACTGCGACCAGAACCACCGGAGGATTGGCAGCAGCATCCTATTAGTACACGGTGAACGTACTGCGATCCTTAAGCTGCCTGCCAGGCGTGGTGATTATGGCAACACCCCTCTATGAGGGAGGCCCTTGTTCAATAGTGGACGTTAACTGGCTGATGTTGCGATGTGATAACAATAAAATTGTTTTTATTTCCAGCGAAACCAGTGCATCGCAGGAAGTTGGAAACCAACCGAAGCTCTCACGGTTTGGGACCTAGTCGCCAAAAAGAGGCTCAGTGTCGTAACGGTCCAGAACCGAAGGCCTGACGTCGACGGAGAGTATATCTATGCTTGTAGATATTGGCATTCTACTGATGTGAGTTATAATATATTATTTTGCATACTAGTGAATTCACCCCTACACATAGTAAGATGATTGTCAAAATGTTATAGAAAATCAGCAACTGGCAGAATTCAAACCCTACGCACAATGTCCGGGTTGACATTGCTATTGATATAGCCACTGAGCTACGTTCACTTTCCTGTCAGCTTCCGATTAATTAAATTGTCTTTTTGCAACTAATCCAAGCTTATATATGTATATAAAAAACTTACATCAAATCACACTCAATTTTTTTAAAGCTCAGGAGTATTAATCTATTTTACGAAAACTATTTATTCGATTTTGATGAACTTTTGTAAATATACAGGGCTACTGGTAATTAATTAGTATCTGCTTAAGGACGGCCTCCTTAGTACATCAAAACAAACAATTTTTGTCCTACGACGTTTCGTAATTCGCGATAAATATATCAGCCGTTCCATACAAAAAAAAACATAAACTCTCGACAAAATATAAGAATCATCAGATTTTTTTTCGCAATTTTGTTATGTCGTAGAACAAAAATGTATATGTTTTTTTTGACATAATAAAACCGGGTGATTTTAAGAGTATGCTAATAACGGATTGCCAGTAACCCTTTATATAAAAAAAATTATTTTTTTAATCGAAATTAAACTTAAAATGTAATATTAAAAAAAAACCTTTCATTTAAAAAAAAATTACTATATCGATTTTTTTTTCTATTTAAATATTAATATAAAGTTTCATCCAAAACTATTAGTTAAAAAAAGCTAGTACGTTTTAGTGTAATGTCCAGAGAACCCAATGTCCAGAGAACGGATGGAGTATAGTTAGTCAACCCTAAAACTACAGTATTCCTGAAATTAATGTTTTTATTAATATCGCACCAAGTTTACCTTGTATCAAAAGTACCTTGAAGTAGTCGCGTTTCGGCAAAGTTTAACCTGTACAGTGTTTGGTAAGAAAATACAATTACCGCTAAATAAACCTCGGTTGTTATTCGAGAGTATTCCGTTGCTAACAGGAATGAATTGTGCTACTGAGGGGTGGTACTAAAGGTTTTTTTCTCTCCAAAAGGACCTTTTTGAGCGATGGTGGCTGAGCAGCAGCATTTGCGCTTCAAAATCTGACGGCTACTGGTTCGATCCTTAACCCCGCACCAATGACTTATTTAGTACTTAAATAAATTATGTGCAGTTTTGATGCCATCGCTTAACAACGGTGAAGGAAAACATCGTGAGGAAACCGCGATGTCTAAGAACCTCAAAAGTCCAAAGACATAATTATGACATTCACCAACATGCACTGGGCCAGAATGGTGGATTTGGGCCAATCCTATCTCTCTCACTCTCTCTCTCTTTCTCACTCTCTCTGTGTGTGTAAGAGAAGGTATGTGTCCCAGCAGTTGGAACATGATAGGCTGATAATGACGATGAATATTTTTTGGTTCTGACAGCTGCAGAAAATAATCAGGTATAGTAAAATTAACATTTAGAAAAAAAAACAACAACCAAGTTTAAAACTATACCTATATGTACAAATTTAAACTAAAAAGTAGAAAATAATATTTAAATTACTTCAAATCAAAGATCATTAAAGGACAATATTAACGAAATTATTGATACATATATACCTACTTACCTTTTTACAATTTATGATCAATAATTTTTGGAGTATATTTGTATAGAGTATATAAGATGGCCCGTTGGTCCATTGGTAGTGAACCTACCTTCTGAGCTTGGGGGCGTGGATTCGATTCCCATTAGGACAAACATTTATGTGATGAACATTTGTGTTTGTTCTACGAGTATATCTGGTTGTTAATATCTATTTGAGTATGTATTTAAAACTATATATGTATGTATATCAGTCTCTGGCAGCCATATCACAAGCTTTGCTTAGTTTGGGGTCAGATGACCGCGTGTGCAAAAATTACCCGAATATTTATTTATTTATAGTGTACTATACAATACAAAAATGTATGGAATAGTTGATATTTTTTTAGCAATATCAGGATCAGTGTCATAGTAAAAGTTCATAATCTCGCATCCAAAGTCAAATTGATGAATACAACAACCTCTTTCCGGTTCAGTATCACCGTTCCGTCTAGCCCCGTATATTAATAGTAAAAAAATATACGAAGTAACTTAAAATACAATGTCATTGAACAAATATTATAAGTATGCAAAAAGGCCCTTTTTGCATCGACATTAAAATTTGAAAACTTAGAAATGAAAAAGTGCTCCGTACTGTCTAACAAGATTTCTAGAAAATTTTCTGGCATGTAGTATCGAGTTTTTGTGGTACTGACAAAGAACAATAGGAACTTCAGGGTAGTTTGTTTCTCTTAAATAGACACCCGGTAATGGGACGGTCTCAGGTAATTTTGGGTAGTTTGGGTCAAGCAGTAGGATTTTATGTTGCGGGGAGATACTGATAATCGTTTCCTTTTAGTGGTTCAGGAGTTTTGATATCTCTGTTGGCATAATGAGAAATATACGGTTTATAATTTTAATGTGTTGACTGTAATTAAATTTGTTTAGCTGTTTATTTATGGCGGTTACCTGGTGGTAAGCAGTCACCCGCCTACTTTTACAATGCAATTCTGCATTGCGCAGAATGCCAAAATATTACCTTTTTTCATAATATTGGGGTTGCTCGCATTTTAAGCCTTTTTCTCTTCCGTAAAAATTTCGTAGAACTTAACAGGCATTTTAAATCATAAGAATACATACACGGTCTTTGCATCGGTTACATACAAATAAAACAATGAACGGGATTTGAAAAAATAAAAAACAAAAAAAACTTTACTTAGACATATACATAGTTGCCCGCAATTTTGCACGCGTTGACTTTCATATAAACTTTAAACCCCTTCTCTTTGACCCTCTTAATTCGGCCCTTTCGTAAAATTCTTTCTAGGTGGACCTGTGGGGTGGAATCTATGAGCCAAATTTCAACATTATCGCTACAAAAAATCCAACCTCCAATTTCATCTCCTTAATCCGTCCTTTTTTTTAATCTTACAACGGTATTTATTAACTTTAAACCATTAATCTGAATACCAAATTTGAATCGGTTAACTAAGAAGGGGAATGAGTCAGGTTTTTTCTGGCAGTTTTGATGGTTTATTTTTTTAAGGCATGACCTACGAAAATTCTGTTAAGGATCGGAATATGTCAGTACATTCGTTTAAAAATTACGGGGAAACAAAGGTACATCTAGGTAAGAAACGGAACAAGTACAAACCTACTTTTTTTGTTTGCTAAAAAACTAGGACCCCGTGACAGTATGTTTCTGTTCTTATTAACCGATTCATTTTATATCCCCAAACGTCAAAAACATAAAGACTTTTGGAACTTTAAAGATGGTCGACCTTCATCTGCCCGCTTTGATTGGGCTTTTTCGCAAAATTATTTTTCGTGGACCCATTAATAGAAATCTGCCTGCCAAATTTCATCTTCGTAGTCAAGTCATTTTTGAGATCTCGTGATGAATTAACTATTCAGTAACTGAGTGACTGGCGGCAGTGAGTGGGTAATATTTCGCTTTTATACATGTACCTATTACCTATTGACTTACAAGTTCAGATATTATGTACGTCTTACTATACTATATAAACGATACGTAAGTTTTATTCAATCTAATGGTTGTCTGGAAGAGATCGGTTTTAGCGATAAGGCCACACTAACACTAGCTCTTAAGTTTCTTTATTTGTAACTTTTATTTAACCAAGAAAGTATGTATTTATGTACTCATCATTTTGAACAACTTATACCATGAGGCCAAATCGGAAATCGCGAAAAAAATTGCTTTTCCATACATTATGTCCAATAAACTTTTTGTATGGAACAGCAGATTTTTTTACCCTCGTGATTTCGGTGGGATCCCATAGTAAAAGTTGTTTTTTATGATGAATACATACTCTTCAGTATTATCACGTCTTTTTATTACACGTTGTATAAAACACTTATTTCTATCTTTTACAGTATAATCGCAAAGGTAAGTACGCTATCATCGGCGGTAGTGGAACCAACTGTGTAGAAGTAATTAACATCCACAATCGATACATAACCTGTTCCTATCCCGCCGCTGGCACTGTGCTCGCCGTGACCAGCCACGAAGATAGAATAGCATTCGGTGGAACGGCCACCACCTTCAACATTGTCAAGTTCCACGACCCCAAACATGAAAAGGACAAGTACCGCAAAGAAGAAGAACCAGAGTTTGACTGCACCAAAGCACTTTTCGTAGCTTCCTCGGAAAGATTGGTTGCTACGTCATCATTGACGGATTTTCAAAAAAAACCCAGTACACATTCGAGGTCTTCAAAGGTGACAAAGTGATTTTGATGTTTTGTTTTTCTTTCATATCCGCCACTCACATGACATGTGAATGATGATCATACCCCGAATTACGCGCCACGCGAACCGCCCATCAGCAGAAATAATCCGTTTCAATTTTACTGGGGGTATTCACGCCCATTCCACATCGGCAGCCGACGTATCATTGGTATCACGATAATAACTCTCGAACCTTGTTCCGAACAAATTGGACCGCATCTGCAATAACAATAAAGCGAGAGAACGTGTCGAAATTCAACAACACGAAATTGAAATCCAGAAAACAATTGGATAAGTTTTTGTAACAGAAAAAGTCAGAAAGTCGCTCGGTCAGCATTGAAAAATTAGAGTTGGCATTGCGAATTCAGCTGAGAATACAATGGCGGACAAGTTGCAATAGAATTTAAATAAAGAAGCGTTCCCTAACAGCGCGAACTTGTGTGCCGGGGCGTTGGTGAACTTTCAACTTTTACTCGCCTATATAGAGCGGAGCATACCTTGGCTTCCTCTCCACCCTTCCGAGCTCCCACTTGTGGAGGTGGGTGGCTTTCCGTACTTGGACCGAATATTTACAGCGCAACCTAAATATAGCGTGCCGCTGCTCAGCTGGCACGGGCGGAGAGTAGGAGGGTAAACATACCCCCTCCACCCGCTCCCCCGCTCACTACTGGCTAGAAGGCCATTCGAGCGCGAGCTGCCGAGGTGAGCGGACATCTCGTCTTTAATGTAGGGGTCGTACCGCGACCATGACCGCTGGAATGCAAGGGGTAGACGCTCGGTATATAAAGTAATTTTCACGGCCGTGACGGCTCTGACATGCCTCGAAGGACCTACTGTGCTTCCCTAATTATGAACTCTGAACATGGTATAATGTTAACGAATAAATTAGCCTAAAGACAGAATGCTTTACTTCTAAACAAATATGTCCCACTGACTTATCTGGGCTACTATGTATAATTCTAAAATACACTGTCCGCCTTTAATGATGTTCTGGCCCAGCGTAGACAGATACTATCAGTTCAATTGTATTCTTCAGTACTTGTTGTTTGCAGGATATATAATGCTCAATACTCTTAATTTTTTTATTCATATCTCAAGATCAGAACATGATTATTCATAGTTCTCAACTAAGACTAAAAACTATCGTATAATATTATTCAATGTAATGTAGCCTTCTTAGAGCGTGATTAGCATCTGATAAGCACTTGAAAGTTTGTGTAAATAGAAAATGTACTCAGATTTTCTTATTTACAATGATTTATTTATAATTTGACAAAGCTTTTAATGTCATTTTACTAATGCCACGTGGAATTTAACTCGGTTTAGTTTAGCATTGAGGGCGACGAACAAATATCATTTTGTTAGCCATTTTTGTTTTTGCGTATTAGGAACGTAGCCATTAGTTTGCTGTGATATTTTTTACAAAGCTGATTTTGTAATAGGTCCATAAGTTATTTTTATGTACGACCAGTTTTTTTGGCTTATCTAAATTTTAACTTCAAAACATGTAATAGGATTTTTTATTGTGTGTGATGAATTAAACAATTATGTTTGAGACTTTTGCAACATTTAATTTTGAAAGAAGTTTACCTGAATGCTCAGGAAGGAGGGTAATGATTTTGTATATAGTTATACTTGTGTGTTTCTAAATTGCCAGAAGAGATTAACAGATTTTGAAATACGATCGTTAAACAGGCCATATTTTAAAGTTTAGTTTTGTTTTTCTGTTTTTCTGTTTCTGATAATATTACTTGCTGATATTTCACTTCACGTTGATACCGTTTCTTCAATCTGATAAAAATCTAATAAAACAGGTATTGATAAGCGAATTTTCGAACAAAATCCTAACATAATTGACGTTGGGGTGGAAAATATAAAACACAAAAGGCTTGCTCGAACACAATGGCCCACACAAATAGAAATCTAAAAACAACGAAGGCCGAGAATAAGGCTAAGATAAAACCAATTTCTTTTATTTCCAATTATCTTGGAAAAAGCAGATGAGACCGTTTTGCAAATCGTTTCAACTCTGCTTTGTGTAATACCTCGCTCATTTATTATCTAACTATAAACGAACAAAGTCTTTTTCGGTTCAATAACTAACTTCATTGAATATACCTTGTAATGATCAAAAAGAAACGTAAATGTAAATTCATTCTGAAACAGCTTTCATCAATTGACGTCAGAACGAAAACGGGTTCAGGTTTGAGGATTAAAAATCCCTGAGATTCGGGCGTAGCGGCGTAGCTTGTAGTGGCGTAGCGGGGCGAGGGCGGCGTAGCGCGGGCGACGTAGCCCGTAGCTGCATCGATCCGCGGGCCGTGACCTTGACCCGCCCGCGTTCCCGGATGTGCCAGCTCGCCTAGTTGCGCCATTGTCGCTTTATACAGCTTCTGGCTTTTATTAGCTGGCCTTTTATTTCGCTTACCTCATAAGAATGTAGGTGCGTCTAGACAATTCGTATCTCGTAACGTTGATGGAATTAGATTGCTTTGTTATCGCGGTTTTGAAGTTGTTTCAAAATAGATACATAGGTGAAAGAATAGTTTTAAAAGCAAGTGTTGACGACCATTTTGATTTGAAAAAAAAAGTGCTGTTTCCTATGGCATCTAGATAAAATCTACATTAATTAATGTATCAGGAAAACTATTTTTAAATTTTTGAATAAGTTTTTATTACTTTTGTATTTTAAACCAACTTCAAAAAAGAGGGAGGTTCTCAATTCGATCCGTGTTTTTAACGTTGGTATTATTTGCTAAACGATCTAAGATGTTTTCGGAAATAAAACCAACGTCAAACTTTAAAGGAGAATCTACCCGATGAATTATTTACCATCAAACATAAAATTCAAATTATGAAGTCCGCCCTTCAGAATAATTCTGTTAAATCCTAATTTGCGCAATTTTACGCAAAAATAAAGAAGGGTCTGAAGGACAACCAGAAATAAAATATACAGCTCTCGATTTACATTTCTGTTTCATTTATCTTTATAAATAATTATACTATATTCTAGCCGTTATATATATGGGATAGCCCGTTGGTATAGTTGGTAGTGAACCTGCCTTCTGAGCTTGGGGGCGTGGGTTCGATTCCCGCCTAGGACAAACATTTATGTGATGGTTGTTTATATCTATTTGAGTATGTATTTAAAACTATATATGTATGTATATCAGTCTCTGGCAGCCATATCACAAGCTTTGCTTAGTTTGGGGTCAGATTACCGTGTGTGAAAAAATGTCCCGAATATTATTTATTTATCCATTCTAGGCTAGGAAATGTCTTTAGCATTTTCGAACATATCGATACTCAACATTGAGCGAGTTGAAAAATATTTATTTTACAAGCTTTTATTTAACTTCACATGTTTGTATGTATGTATGTATGTTAAGTACAAATCTTGCTAGCCTAATTTGACCCAATTTTCGGTGTTCAACAGAGTTGAAATTTGGTACACCTATTTACCTTGGATGACATTAATATGGTATCATTGAGCTTATATTTTATCCATATAATAGATACCTAAGCACATGTAAAACACGTCAGCTTATCCAAAAGGCTTAAAAAACACTTTTCCTTAGGAGGGCCTCCACAAATAGCACCTGAGATCTCCTCGGAATATATGTATCTTTTTGAAAGGATGTTTACAAAGCTTTTAGTAGGTAGGTTCTTAATTTGTATTATATTTTCTATTGTAATGAGAAGGGAAGTTTCCCTTGTCTTCACTGTAGAAGTTTATCCATTAACGTTGATTCTTGCCGTAATGTAAAATCCGTACATATAGAAAGGCAGTTGGGCCATTGCAATGGGTATAGGGAAGGAAGGGGTGCACATTTTTGCGGTATATCAATTCGTAAAAGTTTATTTTATACGTAATCCAATAGGAATGTTTTTTTATGGATCGCCCCAAATATGGCGGAGTCTTTATTTTATTTTATTAGTTACAAAGAGACTGACAACTACTGTAAAACAAAAAAAAATATTGTCGCCATAATAATGTCTAATTATATTTGGCTTGCAACAGTTATAATTTAAATGCATATAATATTGCACATATTACTAAATAGTTACTGTTAATTGTCAAATTACTTATTTAGTACTCAAATAAAATGTAGGTACAGTTTTCATCGCCCAAAAATTATGAAGGAAAACATTGTGAAAAAACCGGTATATCTAAGAACCTAAAAAAGTTTAAGAAAGTATGACATTCACAACATGTATGGTGGATTAAGGCCCATCCTCTCTCTGAGAGAAGGCCTGTGTCCCAGCAGTGGGAAGATAATGACGACTAAATTGTTACTACAGTTTTAGTTTTCCTGAAATACATAGTTTTAAATAACTTTGATTTCAAGCAAAGAAATCACAACAGCTAAGTTTAAGTCCCAGTGACGTTGTTTACACTCTGACGTCACAATTTTCATGCAACATGCAAATACATGCAACCCGGGCTGCCAGCCCGCGGCCGCGCATACCAATGTATGCTAATACAAAGATAACTTCGCATGATTTAAGCATGCTATTTTAATTTGCTTATAAACCCCTTATTTTACTCGAAAACTAGCGTTCTATGATATTTTGGGGAACTTAAATTATTGCCCTTCTATAAAAATCGCAGCTAAAGCTCTGCCTGTGATAGCGGTGCCGTGACGTAGCGGACGCAACGCAATATTACGGGCACAAAATGACGGCCGTCTTTACAGTGACGGTGGCGTCGATTCTATCATACCACTCACTAAACTAAACCAATCTGACAGGACTAAAATTATCTGCCTCCCTTTTCATTTTAATATGTAAGAGAAGGATGGCAACAATTTTAGAGCTGTCATATTTAGTTTAGTTTAGAGTGCATCAGAATCGATGCCAATATGTGGAGTTCCATCACCGTAACGACCATATTTTTTTTAGAAACGCCACCTTTTACTATGAATGATTTAAATAACTTCGTTATTTCATACGAAATCAATTAGAATTTCGTCGTCTTTGCTGCTCCAGTTGGCGGAACATACTTTTTCGTCAAAACTAAAAACGTTCGAGAAATGTTCTACACCGACAAGACGGCCGCCATGCGAATGGAGGCACCGGGGCAACCTTGTGATTTTGCTAGTCAAAAGTACTTTTGACCGGTCAAGAGTTTTGACTGCAACATTATTATGAAGAAAACAAAGAAAAAAAACACCATTATTTGTGCATATTTTATAACTAACAAACTACTTATTTTGGTACCAGTAGTTTTGAAATTCGCTGATGTGTTTTTTTTTTGTAATGAAGATTAAGTGTACCTAAAACAGTGATTTCTTTCTTAAACTTTGTGTATTTGCATTTACGAACTATTATAGAGTAATTCTTTAAATAAACTTGCACACCTGTAAAGTAAATATTTACTAATAACCTTTCAAGATTAATAAATTGCCCAGAGAATGCGATATAAATATGGATTCAGCTAAAATATTTCATAATCTTATAATGCACTCGAATTGTTCGAGATAGATGTATAAATCAAGCGAACTTTCCAAAAGATATTCAGTTGGATGCGCACATTATTTCTACGTCATTTTTAATTTAATTAAAAAGAAAAAAACACTTTTAATTAACATCAGGTGAGCAGCTGTCGTAATATCTAGTCTGTTAGGGAAAAAAATCACTGACATCGAACGAACACAATGAAAACAAACTTCGTAATTAATTATCAAAACCTTCAGACGATTTAATTCTTTTACAAAATAAAAGAACTCTAATAAGGTTATAAGAGCACAAACAAGAAAAAAACACTTAGTTTGAAGGTAGACCCTCTCATTTTCAAAAATCTTTCAGAGCACTGGGTTAATGCAACGCGCGTTTATCTGGCTCAATATAATTATATTGCCATTCAGCGTGGTAATGCCGCCAGTACTCTGCCAACTGGAGGTGGGCTTGAGAATTTGGATTGTCTTTAGACCTTCAACGGTCTATGGGCAGTGGACCTGTTTTTGTATAGGTCAAGTAGTTTTGGTTTTTAGTGTTAATTTTGTTTAGTTATTGCCAGTGCCTGCCCAGTTAAAAAATTATAGGTAGTAATCCAACAATTGTGTAGGTAATTATTACGCAGTTTATGTAATCTTCATATTTTTTTATTTGCTACCCAGGACCGTCACGACACGCAGTTTCGTGGCCTTCCTTCTTTCGGCTAGCAATGGAGTATGAGAAATTTAAGAAAATGGAGATTCCTGGCCATCTGTGGAATTGAATAGGTCAATAAAAAAGCCACTTAATGGAAAGGTGGCCAGATTGCTTGCAGTATTACTACGCTGAACAGCGATGCTTCGTTCAGTTGGGCAAAAAAGGTGATAAATGCGATGCTTCATCATTCATCATCATCATTTCAGCCATAGGACGTCCACTGCTGGACATACGGCCTCCCCCATCGATCTCAAAAAGGGCCGGATGGCAGCGGCCTGCATCCAGCGTTTGCTTGCGGTCTCTTTTAGGTCGTCTGTCCGTCTTGTGGGTGGACGTCCTATGCTGCGCTTACCGGTCCGCGGTCTCCATTCGAGAACCTTTCGACCCCATCGGCCATCTGGTCTGCGTGATATGTGCCCTGCCCACTGCCACTTCAACTTGCTAATCCGGTATGTCGGTAACTTCCGTTCGTCTACGGATCTCATTTCTGATTCGATTTCGTAGAGAAACCCTGAGCATCTTATCACCCTTATTCATAGCTCAAAGTCGCACAATGCGATGTTTATTGACTATTAATGCTATATGTATTGATTTTGGTCAAAAAAGGTGCCGTAATTCTGGTCACCAGTCGCCACTTTATCTTCGTTCTTATGCACTGATTAATTACCTAACAGTTGTCTTTGAAAGTACCAGCGTTTCCGCCATCAAGCCCTAAATAATAGCTCCGGGAGTCCGGTCGGGTCCCGTAATTAATTCTACCTATCGCTGCCTCATCATTAGCCATACCTACAAGGGGACCACACCGCAAATTCGACGGGTTAGCAGGACAACCACGGAAATTACCTCTGTAGGGGAACGGACTCAGACCGAAGGCTTATTAATATTAACATAAAAAATGATTGGCCACTCATACGTTCGTCGTCGGTTACTTTCCATGATAAATTAGCCGTCGTGATTCATGTTTCCTTGACTTCTAAACAATCACGTCAGCAAAATGCGTCAGCACCTATCATATTAAAATTATTGAAATTTGGAAAGGACAACGTCTGTCAGGTCAGCTTGTTATTAATAAAATGTAGAGCCTTTAAGTGAGAGCGATAGTGGCCAAGCGGTATCATGTGCGCTTTACAGTCTGACAGCACTCGGTTTGATCCTCGGCCATGCATTAATTACATATTTAGTACATAAGTAAATTATGTGCAGATTCGATGCCATCGCTCAACAACGGTGAAAGAAAACATCGTGAGGAAACCGGTATGGCCAAGAACCGCAAAAGTTCAAAGGCATATGATATTCACCAACATGCCTGAGCCTGCATGGCGGATTAGGGCCCATTCTCTCTTTCTGAGACAAGGTCTGAGTCCTAGCAGTGGGAACACAATAAGCTGTTGATGATGATTAGAGCTTAGAGTAAGCAAAAGAGTTTTTACACTCATCATCATCAGCCAGAAGACGTCCACTGCTGAACATAAGCCTCCCCCTTTAACCTCCACACAGAACGACAGCCTGCCTTTTGCATCCACTGGATGCCCGCGACTCTGATGCGACGATGATGTCTGATCTGCGACTGGATGGTCTGGTTTTTACACTAGTTGACTTTAATCTATAGGTGCCGAAAATAGTTATGGGCCTTTCATGCTTTCAATGCACTCCTGACTCCGCCCATTCTTGTACCGTTTACATCGCAACGACTGATCGTGCTCAGAAGCTTAATGTATTTTAAATGAACCAAAACAATTATTTATTCACGCCAAACTGCTATGTGAAAATGAAAGGGTAAACATGATGAAAATTTTATGGGGCGATGAAATTGCCTTGACGCGCCCTCGCGAGTCGTTTGCGAAATAAGCAGTTTCAACGATCTAGTTGTGCTTATGTTTGGGTTTTATGTGTTGGGTAAACAAAATTGTTTCCTGCGGTGTAAAAGTCATGCAAGTAGAATGTGGAAATTATAACAAAGTATCGGTGTTTAGCTACTCAGAACATTCCTTATCTTATAATGAGCTTATCTTAGTTCAGCCAATTCAGCCTTATGTACCGGTTTTCGTTTCTAGCCACAGCACAAATTGCGCCGTCACTCCATCGAATATGAAAAGCAGCATTTTAGTAATTTTAGCGATGGTGACCAGCACCTGGTTTGGACCTCGGCCCTGCACCAAGTCTTATTTAGTACTTACTTACATAAATTATGTGCAGTTTCGATGGCATTGCTAACTACGGTTAAGAAAAACATCGTGAGGAAACCGGTATGTCCAAGAATCTAAAAACTTCAAAGATATGATTCACCAACATGGTGGATTATGGCCCATCTTCTCTCTCTATCTCTCTCTCTCTCTCTCTCTCTGGGGGGAAAGGCCTGTGTCTCAGCAGTGGAAACATGAAAGGATGATAATAATGAAGTAGTTATTTCATCTAAAACATTTAAAATAGCACCAGAAATTTTTGCTCTTTTTAAAAGCTATAAAATGAAATGAGGTTATTTTATGTAAATTGGACACAGTTTAGTGTTAGTAGGTACGATATTATACAGAATGTTCCCAATCAAATTCTATCTGCGACCGCAATTTAAATTCTGAAACTACGTCACACGCTCCACTTTAACTTTAAACCAGTTCAAACTAAATGTTGAAACTACAGGTCAAACGTCTGGTGCGAGCAAATTAACTATTTTTAGGCTATAAAATTAAAAGGATTTTTTTTTGTGTAAAATTGGGCACATGTTAGTGTTAGCAGGAGTATACAGAATTTCCCTATCAAACTATATCTGAAACAGCAATTTAAATTCTGAAACTACGTCATACGCTCCACTTTAACTTTAAACCAGTTCGAACGTTGAACAAATTAATTTTTAGTCCATAAAATTAAAAGGAAATCAAATTCGGCACTGTTTAGTGTTAGTAGGTATATACGGAATATTTCCAATCAAATTCTATCTGCAACCGCAATTTAAATTCTGAAAATACGTCACATGCTTCACTTTTAACTTTCAAGCGATTTTTTTTAACTTTGACGCCGCAGGGCAAACGCGTGGTTTAAGCAAACCAACCAATTTTCATAAAAATACGTACAAATATATTATGCTCACACACAAACTAACGCCGTCCAAAGTTTGTTTCTGAGTTTCCTTCACGTGAAGTGTGTTTCTTGACAATTGATTTCGAGAAACTGTCTTACTCTTACCCCCGTGGATAAGCCCCGAAACACATAAGTAATACATTATCCCACTTTGAAAAGTTTCCAAGACAGAAATTCATTTATTATTCAAAAGCCTCGTATGTTTTTATAGCTATTGCTGTCTATACGAATAAACGATAAAACAGGAATTTCTGTAGAAACAAATAAATACTCCAATAAAAGTTACAACTCCTACGTGAAAAGACGGACATGTTGACAAATGTAGAGTACATCAAGGCTTCTGGGGCTGGCCATTTGGGACAGAGCCAACTGTGTTTATTCAGTAGAACTGTCGGTGCGAGTAATAAACATGGCTACGATTGTATTAACATGATAATTTCCTCATTTCACCCGTACTAGACTATAAAATAGGTACTCCTTTTATGTTTAACGTGCAAGGTTTTAGCAAAAGTTTGTCGGGTTGACCTCGTTTCAATATTGAGGCAAAGTATTGTAAAATACATTTTGATGAAAATTCAGAATCAGTAGAGCCTAGATTTTGTAAAAATTTAGAGTCTATTTGTTATCAAATCAACAACAAATCACGGTGTGACTTAAATACGTGCCTGTTCAATATGCATCATTTGTACAAGCATTTGTTAATCAGTGATTTTGCCGTAAATATTTGGCTGAATTTTTTGCTTTGATATTTTATTTAGTTAGATAAGTAGGCATTTCACTAGGTGGACCGACGACACCGTGACTCGCGGGCATCCAGTGGATGCAGATGGCAGGCTGTCAGTGTGGAAGTGTTCTAAACGGGAGGCCTAGTTCAGCCTAGTGGACGTCTTCGAGCAAATTATGATGATGATGAATATTCTATTTAATAAATTCGAAAGTGAATTTGTCTGTTTGTTCCTCTTTCATGCAAAGCAGAGCAACGGATTGAAGTGACTTTTTGCATATAAATAGTTGGAGGGCCGGAATACGACACACAATACTTTTTATCCCGGATAAATGTTCCGAGAGTTGTCCACGCGTGTGAAACTGCGGGGCGTAGCTAGAATGTTTGTGTACTTTCATATATATACCTAATAATTAATTTCTCAGGCTTCATCATTAAAACATTCAAAGGCGCACACTGTGCGATTCACACCATCTATCTTGCCTCAAACCTGCAAAATGTGGAACGAGCTAACTTCCGCAGTGTTTCCGAGAAGCTACAACATGGGGTTCTTAAAAAGGCGAGTCAATAGTCTTAAAGGGTCGGCAACGTATTTGTTATGCCTCTGGTGTTACAAGTATCTATAGGCGATGGTGACTACTTACCATCAGGTGGCCCGTCTGCTTGTTTGACACCTATGATATAAAAAAAACCGGTTGACTAGACTAAATATGAAATATCGGCAAAGCTATGACACAAATTCTCAAAACTTGAGGTAATCTTTTCAAATTATTGCTTTCTAGAGGTGACTTTGAATATGTTTTGATATCCTTTGGGATATGTGCGACGTCGCTGGAGATACGTCGCATATAAGATTTGAGGCTAGTCGTAAGCTCTATAAAATCTAGAAAATGTGAAAATCCAGCGTTTTTTTGCACGCGTTATCTAACTTTGTGTTGAATCAGTAAATCTTTTACTGTGTTATCATGAGACGTTTGCCGAAAAAAAAACCATGACTTTATCTCTTAAATTTGTTCAGGCGAAACACCAAACTGTCCTTACATACTTAAAACACAGACTTGGATAACAACATAACAAAGTATATTTATGAGTTCTAAGGGCTTATAAGTTTTGTTTTTTTTAATCTAGGTACTTTAATAGCCATTTCTATGTACTCTTTTATTTAGATAATTATGTATTACTTAGTTAATTAGTTAAAAATAGCTACTTAATTAAAAAATCATATCTTAATATTATAAATATGAAAATTTTGTTGGTTTGTTTGTTCCTCTTTCAACAGGGCAACGGATCGACCTGATTTTTAAAATGGTATAAATGGCTGGAGAATGACATATGCTACTTACTTCATCATCATCATCACCATTTTTCATCACTACTAGGGTGAAACAGCTAGTAATGTATATATATACTAGAATAACAAAGGAAAGAAAATAAGCTATAGGTACTTTTCAAGTGTTGGCAAGTCAAGGTGGTCTGAGTTAGATGCCGAGTTGTACCCTTAAGTCCCAAGTTTTGTTTCCGCGATTGTAATACTTAATTAGCGGAAATACCGGGAACTACAATCGATTTGCCTACATGCCCATTTGGAGCATTGCCAAACATTGCAACGGACAGACCTGTTAGTAAACTGGATGAAGAGTGCTTGTACTTTATTGAACAGCTGGGAGTTGAGATACATGTCACGTCAAGTCTACGCTACACCTAAGCTGGAAACAAACTGTCGAACGCGACTGACGGACGCAACTGAAAAGTGTGCACAGTCTTTCAAAAGACAACAATGGCTGACAAAAACATCCGGCACGCCAGATTTCTGTCGGACGTCAGAAAGCTCAAGGTCAGCCCAAGGTTACGTCCACGACTTACGTCCGATGCACAGCCCAGTGTACATTCATTATCTAGATACCTTTATGTCGCATCCGTCAGCCGCGTCCGTTAGCCGCGTCCGATAATTTGTTTCCAGCTTAACTTACCTGTCGAATTCAGTAAAATTTGACCTACCAGTACAATTCCATTACGATTACAATATTTTAATTCGTTTGAATGCTCTTACAGCTGCAATCATCATTGACTTCAATTTTACTAGGTTTTAGAACGTAACTGTACCGTAGCAGATACCCGATATACGGCGTTGTTACGTTGTTGGCGTTGTTAATGAAAATAGTCAAAAATTAGTAACACACCACCACCAACTGGCAGCACCGACCGCACCTGACGGTGCCTAACTTCGGCGATCGGTCGAGTACCGGCGGTGAACAGAAATTTCTCACCAGCTCGCACTTGGTCAGTACTTATAATTTTTTGTTTTACATTAAAGTGTGTACTATAAGATTCTATCGCGCTAAGAATCGGAACGGAATATCCGGAACGTAGATATTCGCAAAGAACCAGAGTCACCGACATAGCTTAAAATTTGCAAGGTGAAGTGGCAATGGGCAGGCCACATTGCTCGAAGAACCGATAACCGATGAGGAAGAAAAGTTCTGGAGTGGAGACCATGAACCGGAAGACGCAGCGTAGGTAGGCCTCCCACTAGATGGACCGACGACATTGTGAGAGTCGCGGGCATCCAGTGGATGCAAAGGGCAGCCTGTCGTTCAGTGTGGAGGTTTAAGGGGGAGGCCTATGTTCAGCAGTGGACGTCTTCTGGCTGATGATGATGATGATGTGTACTATAATCATGCCAAGTTCGACGCTTGTACGTATAACCATTTTTACATTAGAGCAAATACAAAAATACGACTAAAAAACGTTTCTTGTATGGGGACCCCTCATTAGTTTTCACTTTTTGGCTGTATTATATTTTTTTGGCTAATCCGCCGTAACATTACATATTGTGTGCAACAGGCTATCTATTATGGTTCAAAAGATACAGCCGGTACAAGGTAGGACTGACAGACAGCATATATATCTAGGTTTAAAAACATCCCCTTACAAATACTATAAATAAAATTAGAAATATATAGAATACAACCCCCCCTCCTAACCCTTTTACACCGTTTGGGTACGGAACCCAAAAAATTACCCGAACTCCAGAGGAGCCTTAAAATAAAGCTTTATTCAAACCTATTTTAAAAAACAATGACCTGAATGTTAAGTTAAAGAAGTTAGATCATGCATAAGTTTCACAATTCAGGCATTTTTTCGATGCTTCCGTCGTCACTTTTATATTTTGTTCAGTTCTGGCCGGAACTCTAATCGATTTGCGTACGCGGACACAGTTGGAATATTGCCAAGTGTTATTGCAATGGCTCTTTGGATCGTGTGCCGATTCCGGTCGCGTTATGAAACAGGACCGAAAAAAATTATTAAATTGTTGGGACTGAATGTAAATAAAAATAAACACGCTGTACCTAAGCTTATTATTTTGATAACGTAGAACATCATTGCCTGCTTTAAATAGAATAAAAAGAAAATTGCTTAGCTACACAACGGAATAGAAAAAAGTTTGGTAACTAGACGTTCAGTAATGAGTAGGAAAAAGATGGATTATGTTTTAGCACTCAAAACTTAAGATATTTTTACCTGTTCAAAATTCAAAATATCGCTACATAGAATATAAATGTTTTAGGATTTTCCTCTGACACTATTTAAATGGAGTCGCCATTATCACCCAGGTTTATTCCCAGGAGATCAAAGTCGACTAAAGAGTCGACTTTTAGCACCCAGGTGATATCCCCCAGGTGATTAAAGTGGAATAGACCATAAAAATAAGATTGTAGACTTTTTGCAAAACAGTACCCATAAAAAAAATACAATTGGATCATTACCAAAGTCGTTACCTATTAATATTAATTTATATACAAGTACCCGCGACTTTGTATGCGTTGTTTACTTGCCAAATTACAGCTTCATATATATTTACAAAACTTTCAAAAAGTATTTAAATCTCAATTTAATCCTTAACCCGAAATTTCGTAATGTAAGTCAGTCAGTGATATTTTTCTTTTATAATATAAACCAGCTATAATATAAAATATATTTATATTTATAGTTTAGCTTGGTAGCAATATTTTAGGTATACGTTGTGTACGTAAGTGCCTCATCCCATTGGTTGTTGTACCTGTATAGATCAGTGGTAGCACGAATGCCTAGTCCGCAGCAGAAATAGGAGGTCCTAGGTTGTATTCTCGGCAAGGCAGATATTTAAATTATGAATTTATTTAAATATCTGCTTTAGATAGGGGCGTTAGTCCACGTCTTCGTGTGTACCATTGCATCCCTGATACACGAAATCCTAGTGACAATCCGTCCACCTGCTCTAACATCCATTTTAAACCGACCCAGAGACTTCAGGCGGCTCTCTAAAAACTGACAGTAAAGCTGGCTTCTTAAACTATACAAACTTACGTACCAATAGAATTCCGCCTAATTACTTATTAATTACCTGCTACAAGGTGGCAATTTGTGTACCTAGTAAAAAAGTTTTTAATTTACTTACTTTCTCTGTATACAGGATGTAAGGGGAACACTCTCGAAGCCAAAAGAAGGTAATTGTACTCATCATTAGAACAACTTTTACTATTGGACCAGCCTTGAAATCGCGAAAAAAAAATCAGCTGTTCCATACATTTTGTCGAGTGTCAATGACCGTTTTCTATAGAACAGCTAATATTTTTTTCTCGATTTCAGGCCTGGTCCCATAGTAAAAGTTGTTCATAATGATGAGTACAATTACCTTCTTTTGGCTTCGAGAGTGTTCCCCTTACATCCTGTATATTACCAATTTATTATCTTTTATCACAATGCATGCCTTTTTTTCTTTAATACTTTACTTACCTATTCATATTGTTACTTATTTTAAGTTGTTCGGAGTTTATCAAATATTCTTACTATTTTTAACAAAGTAAACGCCTAAAAGCTTTTAAGCGCGTAAACACTGATCCGAAACCTGAATAAGCAGGTTTTCAAGCACTTAGACATTGTGTAGATACTTCTGATCGAGCTTGTTTCAAGTAGCTGCTTGACGTCAGTGTCCTTGTTTGTTATTGACATTCAGTTACCCGTCTTGGGAATTGGTTTTCGATCGTATCATGGGCGTTTTTGCAAGAACAGGCGACGGAATACTAATAGAATTACTTATATATAAATATATTTAGGTTTTTTAGTTGTCTATTACATGCTTGGTAGTAGGTGCTTGGTTGGTGGTAATTCTGGTACTATTTAATCACCACAATCACCATCATCATCAGCCAGAAGACGTCCACTGCTGAATATAGGCCTCCTCCTTTAACATCCACACTGAACGAAAGCCTGCCATCTGCATCCACTGGATGCCAGCGACTCTCACAATGTCGTTGGTCCATCTAGTGGGAGGCCTACCTACGCTGCGTCTTCCGGTTTGTGGTCTGCGCTCAAGAACCTTTCTTCCCCATCGGTTATCAGTTCTTCAAGTGATATATTATGAAGATGATGAATTCTTAAACATCGGTTTTCAGAAAACAGTTGATAAGGTACTAATTCAAAGCCAATGAAATCTTAGTAAATAAAGAAATTAAAATTTGAAAAGCAATAATCTAATTAACCTCGATTTTCTGTTATGATTTATTGGCAAATATTATTTAGTCTAGCAGATACATGAGCGAGCAGATTTTAGACAACATTGTTTTTGTGGTTGGTTCTAGCCTATGATTTCGAAATAACAGCAATATTTTCAAAATGTATAAAACTATAAATTTTTAATTAAAAAGTTTCCTCAATAAATAATCTACGCTTCACGGTTTCACCCGTTTGGAAATTCACTCTGGAACAGTTTTTTTTGGAATACAAAGTATCTGTTGTCACACCGGTCTTCCAAAGTTCACCCCGATCTGTTGCTATCTTTCTACGTGAAAGAGGAACAAACAAACTTACAAAAAACACACTTTTGCGCTATACTTAGTAATATTTGTTGTCATTTTTAGGGTTCCGTACCTCGAAAGGAAAAAACGGAACCCTTATAGGATCACTTCGTTGTCCGTCTGTCTGTCCGTCTGTCCGTCTATCAAGACCCTTTTTCTCAAGAACACGTAAAGGTATCTAGTTGAAATTTATACTAAATACTTGGGTCTACGGTTTCTTTCAGCTGTAAAAAAATTAAAGTTGTAAGTCAACGCAATCAAAAGATATAAACGTTTATGTCGCATATTTTGCGATTTCACAGGGAAATCAAAACCTACAGGGTACTTCCCGTTGACCTAGAATCATGAAATTTGGCAAAAGTCAAGGTCTTATAGCACATATACAGGAATAAATCAGAAACTTACAAATTTGAAGTTATATCATTTAAAAATAATTATTTTGCTATTACAAACTTAAATTTTGTAGTTGGAATGTATAGAAGAACCTAATAGTCAACTACAAAGTTAAGTTTGTCTTTCAATATTTCAACTTTAGTTTTTTTTTGGACTCGCGCTGAGGGTTCTTTCCAACGGAACCCTCAGAGCACGAGTCCTAATCCTACTTGTCCGGTTTTTTTTAAAAGAGCACAATCAAGGCAATACAAGCCAAGAAGTCGGTAATTCAGGGTTTATGGTGACAATGAGAGAAAGCGATTTGTGTTAGGAGAGTCAGTGCCTACCTTTTCTATTTCCACTCGACAAAAGATCCCATTGACTCTAACCTCAATAAAATTAGGAATACTAGCACAACAACGTACTTAATATGCCCATAAAACATGTCACAAACAACAATTTACTTAGCTTCTGCAGCAATCTCGATCTCTGTAACTGGAACACATTGTCAAAACAATCAGCCTCGCAAACACTTAACATTGTTTTTCTTTGTAGCGAACTTTGGCGCGAACTGTTAATGTAGGGGGCGCCACAGTAGCACAATCAGGGTCTCTGGCATTGCGCCAAGGTACCAACTACTTACCATGTAGATGGAGACGTGATACAGTCTGTGGAAAATTACTCGCCACGTGTGTATGCAGGTTTATTTCTTACGTGTCAAGAATGTCTGAGTAGCTGATACGAACGTAGCCTTGGATAAGAAATCGTATAATTTTTCGCAGATATTTGGTATAATTCGGACCGGACTAGTTAATCTAGATAAGACCTGAAGCGTCGTAGGTATAGCATTGTTCTTAAAAATAATTATGTAGATTCAAGACCCAACTTTGATTGGAGGTTGGTGCGGTGTCGCAGCGAACAAACAGTCCTGGAAATGCAAACTTTTCAGTTTATGCTAAGTTTAAAATGTAGGTACCTCATTTACAAGAGCTTAGATTATAAGGTGCAGTGGAAGTGTGACGTGATGGTCAATTTGTTAGTCTACGGTAAACTAGGCAGGGTTGACTTTTTCATGTATTTTTATTATTCTTTAACTGAGTTCAAACAGTTTTTTTTTTCATGATAAAGTTGAGTGACAAGCCTGGTAGCTTTCCAACACTGACACTTGGGAACACCTTGTGAGTTTAAATGTTATTTGATGATATTCTACATAATTATATTATTCGTGAATTATTTTTGAATTTTACTGATTGACTTAGAAATAATAATAAAGTCAAAAAGCAAAAAACTGAACACACAATTATTTTTTTACGTATTTTTGTATTTGCTCTAATGTAAAAACGGCAGTATGGACAAGCGTCAAACTTGGCTTGATTATAGTAAACGGTAACTTTCGTTCGTCTACGGATCTCTTCATTTCTCGTTATGTAATCGTCAAGTAAATCGTCAGTATTATTATCCAGCCACAGAATAGATAATAGTATAAGATGTAATAACTGATAGAGGAGGATGACGTCTCAGCGAAGCGCGCAGGCACAGCGCGGCGTTGCTGCGTTTCAGGTTTCAGGAGAAATTATTTTATAATTTTTCTAAAATATTAATATAAAAAATAATTGCTTTTTTATTTTCAATAAGCTTAACATATACAAAATTTGCGCACTCCAAAAAAGTAACACTATATAATTCGGTTGTTTATCCCTTAGTTACTAAATAAGTAATGCGTAAAGGTTTGGCGCATACTTCCGCATTATTTGTATTCATAATAAGCTTCCTTAATCACGTCGCTGTTATGAGCTTAGCTGAACTAAGCGTAAACATAACTGCCAATTTAGTGGCTTCAGTATATGTGGGTAACTAAGATACCAAACATCAGTTAATATCATCACCTCTATGCAGCGTGTATAATGCATAAGTTATTACATGAAAGTATATTAAAGACTAAGAGTTTATTTAGCTCAAAATAACGAATACGATTATCCTCAGATCAGATAAGCAAGGAAGATAAATCCCTTAGTACAATTATTTATTCACAGACTAGGTAAAGCTACTATATATAAATGATATTTCAGGTGTTTTGTGGTTGCACAGACTCTAGATAATGCTGCTACGTACGAATGATATTTCTAGATAGATATTTTGGGTGTGTTGTGGATGCACAGACTAAGTAAAGCTACTATATATAAAACGACATTTCCAGGTGGGTATTTCGGGTGTCTTGTGGATGCACAGACTCTAGATAAAGCTACAACGCATGAATGATATTTCTAATTGGGTATTTCGGGTGTTTTGTGGTTGCACAGACTCTAGGTAAAGCTACTACGCATGAATGATATTTCTAATTGGGTATTTCGGGTGTTTTGTGGTTGCACAGACTCTAGGTAAAGCTACTACGTATGAATGATATTTCTAGGTGGACTTTTGGGTGTGTTGTGGATTAACAGACTAGGTAAAGCTACTATATATAAACGACATTTCCTGATGGGTATATAGGGTGTTGGTATTTTGTATGCATAGACTCTATGTAAAGCCACTACGTATAAATTACATATTTTCCAGATGGATATTTCGGGTGTGTTGTGGATTCACAGACTAGGTAAACCTATTACATATGAATAATATATCTACATGGGTATTTCGGGTGTGTTATGGATGCACAGACTAGGTACAGCTACTATATAGAAATGACAATTCCAGATGGGTATTTCGGGTGTCTTGTGGTTGCACAGACTAGGTAAAGCTACTACGTATGAATGATATTTCCAGATGGGTATTTCGGGTATCTTGTGGATTCACAGACTAGGTAAAGTTACTGCTTGTGTGGATGGCACATAGAACATGGTAACGTTTTAATAGAATGTAAAAATCACCCCAAAATTACCCGAATTAAAAACTATTTCAACCATTGAATAAGGTTTAAATTGAGTTAACTAAAATATAAAATATCAGTTGCGTGCGCCAGCATCTGGGTCAAGACTGGGAAAATTGAATTTACTTACTCCAGCAATACCGATACGTAAACCCACACACGCGTCCTATTTTCATCGAGGATGATCCTCTGACATTTTCGGTAGAACCATATCGAATGTTCCTTCAATGTGGGATTTTTTTTCCAATAGAGTATTTGACTGTTTTTACGAAACCATCTCAAATTGTCTATTATAAAATTGTCCAAACTAATATTATAAAAGAGAAAGTAGGTAACTAACTGTCTCTCTGTCTGGATGTTTGTCCCGTTATTATGGCTAAACGGCTGAACGGATGTTGATAAAATTTTATAAGGGGTAACTGTTATCACAAAGATGGACATAGGATACTACAGGGTATTTATTTATAATTCTGAAAAAATTCACGAATGAAGTCTCGCGTAGCCGCTATTGTATAATAAAGTCATCTTGTGATTTAAGACTCATATATTTTTTGTATTTTGTGTTTTAATTGGCGGATCAATAATCAAATTATTATACTACCACGTAAACGCTCTCTTTGACATTTATGGGGGAACTTCCAGTGACGTCACAAGCAAAAGAGTTCTTCTCGCGATACAATTGATCCCTCTATCCCTATCGTCTGAAATCCTCCTATTCCCTATCAAAAGAACATTCGACCTACATAGAGCGTTTGCAGTCACATGATCAATGAAAAAAATATTATTAGTCTATAATTTTCTGAAAATCAGGACATTATTTTTTAGTTTTTAGTACCTACTTGGTTAAATATTTCTTAACATTGGCTTGTTTTCCCGGAATAATTAAGTTCTTGTAGGGAAGCGGGTGAAATCGTAGAGCGGTTCTAGAGTTACCTGATAAATCTCTTCCCTGTAATTCTATACAGAACTTTGACCTACACTCCAGAACACTTATAGTTATAATGATTATTTACGGAACGTTTATCGTTATAAGATTGTAGGTTGTGGATGGAGCTCCCAATATTTCAGCGCAGTTACATAATATACAGATGTTCAAGGGAAGACCGAAGAATGCGGGTGGTTGGTCGAAAAGTTCAAAGGTAGATGCAGAGAAAACGATCCTTGCAGACAAAAAAATCCTTTTTCTTTTTTATTATATTAGAATTTTGTAGGTAACAACCGAGATTGTTTTGCGTTTATGTTTCCTTGGTAAAAAACAGTGGACTGAAAAAATTGTGGTAATTTCCCCAGACGAACCCTATAATAATTTATGTACTACGTACTTTTAGGTACTTAATAATACATTTGAACAAGGTAGACAAGTATACTCACACGTCAAAGTGAGTTCACGGGGAAAATTGCCATGAGAGTCAGAGAATGATGAATTAAATTGGAATAAGTAACTCATTTATTCCCTGTGTCAGTTACGAACGAGTAGACCTCGTGTTGCGTACAAGGAGATAAAATGTTAAGAAGGGTGAACGACCCCAGAGCCTCGGAGGCTTGCGTTGGTACAAAGATCCTTTTAACAATTTAACGCCAGGAACACTTTAATTTTGTATCTTTATCGCAGCTAGCTTGAGATTATCTTATTTTGTGTCGTTTACTAAGGGCTCTGAAATGTGACTTCGGATTTTTATATCTGCAATGGCTTCTACTTTCATACCACCCTACCTAAGATTACCTAACGCAAATAAAAAAAGCTCTCTAGTCTCTATGAAATACTTCGGAGATTTGTAATAATAATATAATCATATATAAGTGGATACTTTTTTTACTGGGCAAGTGCCTTTATTAACTAAACAAAATACAAGCTAAAACTAACACTACAAATACAGTTAGACTGCCCATAGACCGTTGAAGGTCTAAAGACAATCCAAATGCTCAAGCCCACTACTAGTTGGCAGCGTAATAATTGATGTTAGTATTTAGTATTTTTATTAGTTTCAATTGTCGTATATATTAGCAAGCCGAAGTGGCAGTGGGCCGGTCATAACTGTCACAGAACTGACAACCGTTTGGGTAGACGTGTTTTAGAGTGGAGACCACGAATCGGCAAACGTATCTTAGGACGCCCTGAAGCGTTGGATCGACTAATATACGTAAGATGGCTGATCGGGCTGAGTGGCGCACCTATGGCTTGGGAGAGGCCTATGTCAAGCAGTGGACTAGTATAGGCTGATTATAATGATGATATGATGAGTAAAATTTCTGATTTACTAAGGTAAGTAACCGAGGTATCTATCAACCTAGGCATTTAAAGCCTACAATAATACAAAAAACCAACTTACGAAACTATTTAGAATCATCTACTAATATTTGCATGTTTAGTAAATTTTCAAAGATACTTTAGAATAAAACATTATATGCAAAGTAGGTTAAAATTGTTAGACATTCCGCAGACATTCAAAATGCGTACCTACCTCTGCATTTTCACTATTTAAAAAGGTCTCAGATACAGCCTAAATAACTTGAAAGGGTCCCTTGCCATCATCAGCGTATTTTTTACGTCGAATATTGTCCCTTTTTGCCTTCAATGCTTGGGAAGATTTAAGTACTCACCTAGTTCAAGTAGGTACCATAATTTGACATTTCTTAAGTACAGGTATTTTTACTAAAGTTATTATGATTATTAACGGGATATTAAACCGTTGATAGATTATGGAGGGAGCTCCCAATATTTCGGCGCAGTTACATGCACCATGTTCACGGGAAGGCTGAAGAATGCGCGTTGGTCGAATAGTTCAAAGTAAGGTGTAGATAAGACGATCTACCCTCTTTCTTAGCCTTCAACCGTGATAGTTTAAAAGTGTTTATTGTTGTTAGTTTTGGGAGTCCCACACCTGGGCCAAATCACATTTAAGTTAAAATAATTACTTTTCCTAATTACTTTTCTATAACTTACTGTGTTACTTTTTTTGAAATGGTATACCTACGCTCCATGAAAATTGGACTTTAAGGCCTTGACCATTGCTGCAGTCCTCTTATTATCTTGTATTTGCGTAGAATATCTTAGCGTCATAGAGGTTTGATTACATTTTATACTAAGAGGCAAATGAACAGCGACAAATTATAAACAAAAACTAATTCACATTTTCAGATAGTGTCCAGAGACTGGCTCGGTTTTTTTAAATAGATGATTATTTGTTTGATTTTCTTATCCTACAAATTTCACAAAATCAATGAAAAAAATAAGCAAAAACTTTCTTAATTAAGTGACACTAGTAGAATAAGAACACAAAAAATTATAATTGTATTATTTCTCTACACACTTTTCAAGTTTAAGTGGGTCAATATTTTGTTAAAGTTAGGCACTAAGTTTATCGCTAAAGAAATTAAGTTATATTATTCTAACTTTTGTCAATACACTAGCTTTAGACGCATATTCTTTAAAGAGTTGGAAATGTTTTAAAGGAGGCGGTGTCGAGCCGTCCACCGCCCTAGGCGATTTCAGCATAGCTAACTGGGTTAACAAGGTGGTTCCAAGTTTCTCTAATTAGGAGCATGTTGCTTACAACTATGTTCTCCTGGTGCCTGCCAATTATCTCAATACGCGCAGCTTTCAATACGTAGACTATTACAGTGCTGAAATGGTTCAATAGGATAACATGATATGGGTAGATTGGTTTTTATTTTTAGGGTTTTGTACCTCAAAAGGAAAAAACGGAACCCTTATAGGATCACTTTGTTGTCCGTCCGTCTGTCTGTCAAAACCTTTTTCTCAGAAACGCGTTAAAGTATCAAATAAAGAAAAATAGAAATAGTAGTAGTAGTATTTAAGTTGAAATTTATATCAAGTTAGGTACTCGGGTACGCGGTCTTTTTCAGCTGTGAAACTTGAAAAAATCAAACTTGTAAATCAACGCGATCAACAGATATTATTATGATCATTTATGTCGCGATTACAAACTTAAATTTTGTAGTTGGTGTGTATGTCCACTTAAGTTTATCTTTCAATATTATTTTCAACTTTTTTGTTGTATGTTTTGTTTGTACTCACGCTCTGAGGGTTCCATCCAACGGAACGGAACCCTCAGAGCACGAGTCCTACTCGTACTTGCCCGGTTTTTGTAATCTACATGACTGTAGGTAATTATGATGAAAAGTATGTAGACTCAAGCATAGTTCTGTACTTGCACCGCGTATCTTTCTTTTCGGTAATTTGCCTATCTCGTCCAATGATTTTTAAAACCTTCACGATTTTAGATGGGTTGAAGGTCCATTTAGGTAGGTAGAAATAACTTGCATACCAGTTTTTTAGGGAGTGATTTTATTGACTTGATTAAACAATTCTAATAGTAAGTAGGTATAAATAAATGTGCTAGATGACTTACGGTACTGGTGGAATTTCAGACACAATAATTAGAATTCTCCACAGTATCCGCCAATAACGATTCAAAAGGGGCGCGAGAAGCAAATTATTCAAATAGTTTCCAACAGAATTCCTATGACATTGTTTTGGTCTGATACATTGTTTTTAGTTAGGTAGGTACAATAGGTACAACATTTCGTAAGTTATGATGTTTGCAAGATACAAAAAACCGGCCAAGTGCGAGTCGGGCTCACACACTTAGGGATCCGTACCACCACACAGAAAGTAGTGCAAAAATACAACATCATGCCCTGGCGGTCACCCATCCAAGTACTGACCGCGCCCGACGTTGCTTAACTTGGTATTTTGACTATAAATCGATATTTATTATCGAATAAATACTGGCCAAGCGCGAGCCTGTGACCAATTTCTGCAAACCACCGGTTCTCGTACAATCACCGTAGTTAAGCAACTTCGGGTGCGGTCGGTACTTAGATGGGTGACCGCATGGGCGTGATGTTGTATTTATGCACAATTTTTTTGTACTTTAGTAGTTAACAATTTATGTAGTGGTAAGGTACACTCAGTGCGCGAGCCCAACTCGCACGGGGCCGGTTTTATTTTTTACACAGATCCATATAGGTAAATGAAAATACAGAAAATTCTACCGAATTACATGTCATAATACTTAACATGTCATAATAATACATAACCTACCTAAGTATAATTATAGATCAAAGTTTGAACTAAAGATGAAAACCGTGGCAATATTCAGGCCCTAGGTGTAAGCATTCGGATATTAGGACGATCTGTCGAGGACTAACCATTTATCTTAGCTATTGTTCAGGGATCGGAATCGTTGGAGGCAGCTTTATGGGCCGTAATCTTGCCCCACTTGTTCCTGCCACCACCTACTGCTGGATGGTAAATAAACTTATCTCTTTCAGGTCATTAGTGTAATGAAAAATATATTTTTTTACGCCATTTATTATATACCAGGGTATTTCGAAGCCTGCAGATAGTACCTACCTAGATCCAGGCTAGGCGTTATTACCATCTATAACCACTCTATCACTTAACATAATGTGAGCTGTGGTCAAACGCCTAGCTTGTCAAACATAAGATTCTCTTGCTCCGATGAAGTTAAACTTACTCTCTTCAAAGCCTACTGCCAATCATTCTACAGCTAGCTTGTGTGCACCATCTTTGTCCTAAAATAACGAAGTTCAAGCTATATCAGAGGCCATCAGATGATTTAATAACTCACCGACATGGCTGGCTACTCAATCTATAGGTACGAACCGTACGAACTTGTTAAATATAGGTGAATCACATACCCAGACTTTAAAACCCTAATTTCAATTCAGGTATCTAGATGAGAGAAATAACAAGAATTAATTGTACACTTTGATTAATTTTGACAATAAAGGTATAATTATACGTACATAAGTATGTATATAATCTCTATAGTCTGCCTTCATTTAATTTATTTACAGAGAAATGAGATTGATCCTTTTGTAATATTCAGACTCTTCAAATCTTTTTCGGAAACGCTGAGAGCAATCGCGTTACTAAGACCAAAGGGAGGCTCTCTCGAACAAAAGATATTTATTTTTTATGGTCTATTAAATATTTTCAAGGCGATAACCGAGGGCAGATATTCTTGTAAGGCTGAATATTTTTTCGTTGTACACTCGAATAAGCAGATAAAGTTAAACAAAGCTGTGCTTATATAGGTATACTATTAGGTAAAGATAAAGGTATATGACTAAAGGTAAAGTAAGATCAGGTAAGTATATCTGCAATGACGATATAACCACTATATCTGTGTGACTAAGCCTTAGTATTAGTTACACATAGTGGTATAGGTGTAAAAGTAGGTATCGAACTATTTTTCTAGTCTTACATTTTTGCAATTTAAGCCTCTTTTTGAAGTTCTTATCTTTGAGCCAAATATTATGGAAGTGGGCAAAACCCAGCGAATCCGCCAGACAGGCCACCTGCTTACAATGGGGAATGATCGCAATGTCAAGAAGGCGCATTTCGGAGTTCCTAATATTGTAGTTTTTTTAATCTTATGGCTGCCGATCCTTCGGCCAGTCTAGATATCGCTGGAAATTAAAGTAGTGTCGGACCTTGCTGACTAGCGAGAGACAGCGCGAGACTGGGACCGATGGCGTTTTCTTGTGTCGGTGGCCAAGACCAGCTTTGAGTCGTTGCACCAGTCGAGTAAGTAAGGTTTAACGCCTAGTGAAGTCAAGACGGCGGCGTTTCGCCGTCCAAGCAACGGCGATGAAAAATCAACTGTTTTGTTTACAACAGACTAAGCATGCGTTATTTATTTTATTTTTTGCTGTGCATCTCCTCAGGTTCCGGGATCCGCGCCCTTTGTCAACTTATACAATTTAATTCAACACCTGAAGGGAAGCGTAGATATGGTCGAAGATGTAAACGTTTACTTAGAAATAATTGAAATTAATTTTTTGTTAAACAACCCCGGATTGTACCTGTTCGGAAAGACAGACGCTGGTAAAGAGTTCCACACCTCTACTGTTATATTCAAAAAAGTGGATTGGAAGCGATTAGTGCATTTAAATGGAACTTCCACCATAAAAGTGTCTCCTAAACCTTGTCGTGCTTCTGATACTGGTACTCTAACTTTAAAATTGCCCCATCAGCGCCCTCCCGGAGGTAAATTCTAGACATATTTTTCATGGTTTTTTTTATTAGTTTTTTTTTTTTTTTTTTCATGCCCTGTATTAAAAGTAATCTAAGCAATGCTGTTTTGTTATTGTAAATATACTGTAATCTGGAAGAATATAACAAAAATCTCTTTAAGGTAAAGCGATAAGCCAGTTCGCGAAAACCTTATTTTATACGGATAATAACGTTACTATAGAGGAAAAGATTTTCCGTTGGCATTTTCCCGGCGAGGTGAAATGTCAGGAAATTCAATAAAGTGGTAATAAGTGGATTTCTTGCCAGGAGTCATATTTTCGTCAATTTTCGCATTGAAACCTTTTATTACAATCTGCGAGACCGTTCCTACTGTTGCTGACGTTATTGGACTTTTGTTAGGTTAAATCTTTTAGAAATTTTTAGCTACAAATGAAATATTTCACTCCAATATCAATTTTTCATGTAAGCAAAGACATCGGATCTTATATAGAACTAAAATCAAGTGGAGAGGTAGAACATTTAGCAAAATACGGTAATGGCAAGTGGAGGCATGTTTTTGACGAAATGGTGGCCACGCGAGGTTAAGCTTAGGCCCGGAAGACTAGTCCATGATGAAATACACAAATTTTATGGAAACAGATTGGCGAGGCTAGCGTTAAACAGAGAAAACTTGTGAAAAAGTAGGAGATTTTGCTGAGCGAGTGAGCACGCAATAGTTAGGTATTTGTTTTCCACCACTACAAAAAAAATGCTGTTATGCGTACGTACATCCAAGATCCCTCTTGTTCGGAAGAAGTGCTTCGGAAATTTCTTATGATCTGTACTACAAAGATTTGGGACACTCTACCTGCAGCATTGTTTCCGAAGTGTTCCAATCTAAGAATCTTCTTACAAAGAGTGAATAGATAGAGATACCTTCACTTCGGTGAAGCAAGATCAAACGTGACCCTCTACAATTATAAAACTTAGTTTGTTTCTTATTGTTGTACTCTGACTTATACTCAGAAACGTGAGTAAGTAGTAGAAGTGCTAAAAGTGGAAGACGTATATTCTTATGTACTTAATATACTTGGTACACGTTTTTTATGTTCTGACAGCTACAATATTTTATTATGGTAACTGACGTGGTTTTCACATATTTTATTTATATTACACGGGAATTACTCACGTAAGATTAAGCCAGTCATATACGGCTGCGTCTGCTTTGCAGTCAAAGCTGGACGCAGCCGCCCGTGCGCATTCACATTGAAAAAGACTGCCTAATGCGGTAGAAACTTTAGTCGGAGTAACTGGCTTAATCTTACGTGAGTAATTCCCGTGTAAGCTACAATATTATTTCAATAAGTTTCATATCAAAACACTTTCTTTGAATGTTTAACTGTTCGCCGCCCTAGTGCTTGAATGTCCAACAGACCAATTCCACCCAAAACAACATTTTTGTTTTAAAATTAAGAGAAAAAAATTACACTTTTTACCATATTGAGTATTTTATTTTATTTTCTATATTAGTCGTACTTTTTGCAAAAATAAAATATCCTATCTCCGTATTTAAAATAGTCTTTAGTGCTTGTATGGCCTAACTCCATAATTTGCTCAAATAACCGCATCCAAATATCAAGCTCCGTTCTTGTTTGTCCAACCTCCATAGGCCAACCAATCACAGCTAAGTATTTACGCTGTGAGCTGTGACGTTTCGCCGTCTTGTTTGCATAATATTAGTTTTGTCAATGATTTAGCAACGTTTCTAAGATCCTGTGATAAATAAAAGAGTTTAAATAGTTTTTAAATGAGTGCTTGAAAATGTCAGTAACAACTAAAAAACATCAATAGATGTACTTACGTACGTACGTACAACTGAATTTAGAAAGGAACGTTGGCATTTAATTTGTTTAACAGTGATTGAATGTTGTATGTCACAGTATACCTACAGGCTGATTTAAAATCTAATGAATTAAAGCAGTTCATTCTTCGCTTAGTATATATGTAAAAAAACAAACACGCGAGTGCATTTTATCCTACTTCCAAAAAGAGGGTTTTCCATTCGATTGTATTTTTTTGTTATTATGTTACACGATAAAATTAATAAAATATATTTTTTTAATTATTATTAAGTAATAAAATTATATAATATATGTCGGAGAACACCCGGTACTAGGATGTTTTTTGAAGCTGTGACGTCATTAGTGCTGATGATACTGTTTCCATCACTGGGTTCTACCATTGGAGATAAAACCTTAACTGGCAGAACTACTCTCTTCTAAGCAACTTTGTAGTTTTTAGGCTGTACCAAACTGACTTATTCACGGGGTAGGTCAAAGAAACACATTGAAAGTTGTCATAATTAATCTTTGTTCCTTTATTTCTGCATAGACCCTAAGAAGGTGCTCTATGCTAATGCTGATTTACCGCCACGTTCGTAAAACCCTAGACGCTTATAGAAGAAGGGCAAGAAACTACAGCGCCATCACTTTATCACAATTATTACAGAATAACACTTTTCATAACACTTATTGAGCAATAAATAGTAGTTAACAAAATAGTAACAGCACTCTAAGTGCACTGGATATCGCTTCAAGCAAGACTGCCTGTTTCTGCACTTTGTACTGTGCTCGATGAATGCCTCAAACAGACTGAGCCTGGCTCCACAACAGCTCGCCATTTTATAACAAAGATGGCGTCATGTCGTTGTGTAGTCATAACACTGTTCATTAAAGATCTACAAATAACCTACTTTACAGTAGTTTATAACTTGTTAAATAATCTTAACTATTTACAGAACTTAGCTCTTATTAACACTTAAGCTAAACATTTAAATAATCGAAACAAGGCGCCATGATGTTCTTTTTGTAAATCGAATATCAAATCAGCTGTCTTTTAATGTAATCATTAACTAATGATTTTAAACCTAATGTTTATCGTTTACAAATCAAGACATGAATTTAGCAATAGATAACTTTACATTTAACTAAAGATTAAATAGTCTTGTGTCATTGTTTCCTGTCCGGAAAGAGAACAAAACATATTTTTACATTTTAGTCTTCCACAGTTAACTTTACGCTTAGAAAGGTAAACTAATTACATCAATCAGTTTGTAAACCTTTCTGCTCTTCATTTTAACGGACATTGTTGAATTCGACGTTATTATTTAGAAGCTTATATTGGTCTTGCGCCGACACGGCCATTCTGACAGGTGGTGCGTGCTCTGCACCAGCCACATCAGTCTGTTGTTAGTATTCTTGAGAAACTTGCTGCTGGTACTTAGGGGTGGATAAAGATTTGGTATTGAAATTTTCTAGAATGTTCTTGAAGTGTATAAAGTATTTCAGGGGTCTCGATGTGTCTAGAAGATTTTAGTACTGTACTGTCGGAGAGTGTTGGAGTATCGGAGTGAGTAGAAATGAAATGAAATTAAAATTAATCTGGGTGGTTCTCGGAGTGTCTTGATGTGTCTCGGAGTGTCTCGGAGGTTCTCGAAGTGTATCGGAGGGTCTCGGAGGTTCTCGAAGTGTAACGGAGGGTCTCGAAGAGTCTCGGAGGGTCTCGAAGTATCTAAAAATTAAAACGAGTTTCTCTGAGCTAGGTATCCATTCATAAGCACACTAACCCATAACTTATTTGTGGTCGGTGTTTCAGTTGTTTCAAAATAAGAAACTCAGCATGATTTCTATTGAATATCTTTTAATGATAACCGATTCCGATTATCAGTTATCAGCGGATATTTTTCACATCTTGACAATCATAAATGAATCAAGTTTAAAGTTTATGGAGGTAGGTAGAAGTTTACTGTACATGGAGAAGTAAGCGAAGATGTTGTAGTTAATGCTCCACGCATTGCAAATGTCCCTCGCATAACTGCAAGCTTTTATTTCTTATCGATAGGAACGATTTTATACTCTGCTATTGTTTGCATATAAAGCAGCTGGGCAATAGTTTGCTGTTGTGTCTACAGCCACTCGATGATGTCATGAATCATCGTCATCATTATTATTATACGAAAAGAATTCTGAAGGTACATCACCAGATTGTAATTGCAGCACCAGGTCCGCTGCAGGTCCACTCCTTAACTTGTCGCACCAGGCATTAATCGGTTTGATTTGGGGTAATCCATCCATGAGCATTAACACTGTTCTCGTGGGCGTGACTAGGATAATCTGAAACATAATAAACAGACAGAAGGATCATTGGATTCTATCCCACTTCTGATGTCGGAGAACACCCGGTACTAGGATGTTTTTTGAAGCTGTGACGTCATTAGTGCTGATGATACTGTTTCCATCACTGGGTTCTACCATTGGAGATAAAACCTTAACTGGCAGAACTACTCTCTTCTAAGCAACTTTGTAGTTTTTAGGCTGTACCAAACTGACTTATTCACGGGGTAGGTCAAAGAAACACATTGAAAGTTGTCATAATTAATCTTTGTTCCTTTATTTCTGCATAGACCCTAAGAAGGTGCTCTATGCTAATGCTGATTTACCGCCACGTTCGTAAAACCCTAGACGCTTATAGAAGAAGGGCAAGAAACTACAGCGCCATCACTTTATCACAATTATTACAGAATAACACTTTTCATAACACTTATTGAGCAATAAATAGTAGTTAACAAAATAGTAACAGCACTCTAAGTGCACTGGATATCGCTTCAAGCAAGACTGCCTGTTTCTGCACTTTGTACTGTGCTCGATGAATGCCTCAAACAGACTGAGCCTGGCTCCACAACAGCTCGCCATTTTATAACAAAGATGGCGTCATGTCGTTGTGTAGTCATAACACTGTTCATTAAAGATCTACAAATAACCTACTTTACAGTAGTTTATAACTTGTTAAATAATCTTAACTATTTACAGAACTTAGCTCTTATTAACACTTAAGCTAAACATTTAAATAATCGAAACAAGGCGCCATGATGTTCTTTTTGTAAATCGAATATCAAATCAGCTGTCTTTTAATGTAATCATTAACTAATGATTTTAAACCTAATGTTTATCGTTTACAAATCAAGACATGAATTTAGCAATAGATAACTTTACATTTAACTAAAGATTAAATAGTCTTGTGTCATTGTTTCCTGTCCGGAAAGAGAACAAAACATATTTTTACATTTTAGTCTTCCACAGTTAACTTTACGCTTAGAAAGGTAAACTAATTACATCAATCAGTTTGTAAACCTTTCTGCTCTTCATTTTAACGGACATTGTTGAATTCGACGTTATTATTTAGAAGCTTATATTGGTCTTGCGCCGACATATATAATTTTATTACTTAATAATAATTAAAAAAAATATATAATTTTATTACTTAATAATAATTAAAAAAAATATATAATTTTATTACTTAATAATAATTAAAAAAATATATTTTATTGGATATATCTTATTTAACAATAAGGAAAATTAATTCATGATTAGGAATATTTAGGAATTAGTATATGCTAGGGTTATGTTAGGCTTTTGATAAGACTACGATATAGATTGCTAGTAATGTATTGTAGATATATTGTGTACTGGGGCCTTACGGACAACTGCTATTGCGGCACCAAACTAACAATAAATCCGCTCAATTGGAAAATCACGCGACCGCAAACCGTATCTGGGCGCATTAAGGTTCACGTTTGCGTGATTTTCTAACAGAGCGGATTTAACGTTAGTTTGGTGCCGCAATAACAGTTGTCCGTAAGGCCCCTGAACCTTGCGATATAATATGGAACGTTAAAATATATACCATTTGAATAGATTAGAGATAAAACTTGGTTACAGTGATATGTTGGCTTAACTAGCTTAGGGTTCAAACATCGTCTTACGCTAGGTATTAGTCACATAATTCGCTAACAGTACATAGCACTAAATTGCCATGGATTCTAGCAAGTTCGTCTAGGTAAATATTGCGTCATCTTGCGGCTACCTGTGGGTCCAAACTCAACGGTACATTTTGGCAGGGTGCGTGTAACGGGACCTTACGGGACTCATAAAATGCCCCATCTCCGCTTTCTCATGAAAGAATTATACCTGGACAAAATAAGTGTCCTATTATCTTTGGGCAAGTATAAAAATTTATTGCCGTTCTAACGGGATCGCAGATGTACGGAGTTTGCGTAAACTTCCAAAGACTTTATCAAAACTCGTATAACCATTAGTAATAACACCTATTATTATTATGTACCATAGATCACCTCAATCCACCACTACCACCATTCAATTCACCATCCAGTCACCTCACAAGTCTCAAATTTAAATGCCCACTAAACCCAGTTTTTTTTATGTCCTTATCTAAATTTAGACTTTCTTCAGTCCTGGCCCAAGGGGGACACAAAGTACCTCACGAGACCCTTGGGCTATAATGTAAATATGCTCTAATTAAATTAATTAAAAAGTTGAACATGCTGTATACGTCTTGATGGTAGATAGGACAAACAAGCACTGAACTCTCTAATCATTTTCATGGGCTATCTCCATGTCGTTATGTCCAACCTCCAGTTACATAATTTCTACGGAGGCATTTTGTCCAACCTCCACAAATAAATGAAAAAATATCGGTTTTATGCTTATCATATTAAAATACAATATAGACAATCTTATAAATATATACAACATTATTCCTAAATCATCAAATATTTTAATAAATATCAGATACATTAATAACAAACTAAAAAAAATGTCTCCTGTAAAATTTGGTAAATGGTTGCTTGGCCATTCAAGCACTAAGGCGGCGTGTTGTATATTGGCGTATTTACAGTTTTAATTTACTAGTCTGAGCTAAATAGAACTTAGACCGAGTATAATTAAGGAACCAAATTTTACAAAAGCATATTTTGGGGTACATAGGGATTGGTTCTAATCAGAAAATCTCTAAATAGAGTTAAAACATTTGGAACATTGCCAAAGATTCACTTAGGTCATGAAAGAAAAACTGCCAAGATCTTGCCTTTGGGGGTTCATTCATGTTTATGTGGGTATTTTGTACGTATAGTTTATTACTTTTTAATTGACGTCATAAATGTATTTATACTATTATATATGATATGTACTTTTATTTATCTATATATATGAAAATGATCCCATTTACCTTACGCGCCATAACTTGAGAACGACTTTACCGATTTCATTCATCTTTATTTTTAAGATTTCTTTTTTTTTCTAATACTTTGTAGAAGGTTCTTACGGAAAGAAAAATTAAGAAAATTGCGCAGAAAAACGATTTTAACCTCGCGCATTTGACAGTTCTACGTTTGGCAGGACAACGTCTGGTGGGTCAGCTCACAGATCTATATCTGTGGGTCAGCTAGTTAAAATATAATTGTCACAGATCTACTACCTATAGATTTTCAATGAGCGTGGCTAGCTCAGTGCCTCTCGCATCAACAAGGTGTGTTGCCACATTAAAATGATTTGCTATAAGTTAGGGTAATTTACCTACTATGATGGGTGTGAATCTTCAATGAGTACTTTGGAAACAATACTACCTTTTAAATATTTATATTTTATACACTATCTGCTGCAACCCGCGGAGCTACCTGCAATTTTCTGGGAAGAAAAGTACGTTGTCTGAACTCATGACACACCCTATCGTCCTGACAAAATTTGACTTAGCCCATGATCTAAGAAAACAAGGTCTAGCAATCTGGGAGTGGTCCCGCAATGACGTCACTGTCCAGTTGCCACTTTATTCAATCAGCTGTTACGTGGTGTATCGTCATCTCTCTCGAACCTGTTGTAAATTGACATCATGACATCATTGCGGGACGCCTACGTAAAAAAAAATTCTCGAATTGCTATACCTGGCGGAGTATATTATTATACCATGACTTAGCCGTTTCCTCGTAAAAAAACAGACAGAAAGTTACAAACTTACTTGCGTTTTTATTATAATTATTTGTTAGGATTAGAATATAGTACTAGAAAAAAGGTTTAAAGTAACCATAGCATGATTTTTTTATGATTAATTAAAAATAATAAAAAAGTCAAAGAGTTAAAATGGAAGGGCAAAGGAAGGGCCCCCATGCAACAAACGTTAAACGTATTTTTGGATTTGTTCTAGTGTAAAAACGGTAATCCGTACAAGCGTCAAATTTAGTGGATTATAGTGAACATAAGTAAAACAACAAATAATAAACACTGGCCAAGTGCGAGTCAGTGACAAATTTCTGTTTACCACTAAGCTAAGCAACGTCGGGCGCGGTCGGTACTTGGATGGGTGACAGCCTGGGCGTGATATTGTCTTTTTGCACAACTTTTTGTATTTTGTGATTGTAAAGAACTCTCATAGCGCGAGCCCGACTCGCGCTTGGTCAGTTTAGTTTTTTATGAATGGAATTATGTATAACATTCCAAATAATTAGATAAATAGACTCTTTAATGTTTACAGTGCAAATTTCACGAACAGCGCGTAGCTTTTTGAATCGGTTCGCCAAAATCGCCTTTTGCTTTTCCAGCTTCATAACTGTGGCCTCATTAATATATATTTAATATTAACATTCACCATTTTCATATGGGCATAAAAGGGTCGGTATTTTGCACTTCTTGCAATGTGCCAGCTTTTTTCAGCAATGTGACAGGATCAGTTAGAAACCTGCAGAACGAATAATTTATGTTAATTGCGGTGGGTAATTTCTTTCATAAACTGGCAACATTCATAATTTATTTTCTAAGTGAATAATTTGATAAAATTCATAGAATTAGACCACAAATCGACCTAAAAACTGACTAATTATGAATAAAATATTTGCGAATTGATATCCTGAATTTATTTAGGTGATCGTTACAAGCTTTATATGTTTACTTACGTGTGAAATGATATTTCATCGTATTTTCGCTCACTGCGCTTCTTGCAGCCCAAAATGCTACAACCAACCATTGTAAAATATCTTTTACAATTATTTCTCAGAGGAAACACGCATTTATCACATTTAATCACCAAAAAAAGGCAATAAATATAATTCAGACCCGTTTTGTTTGTCACTGATTATTACAGATTTTGACACTTGAGGTACCAAAAACAGGTCACGCCGATAAGGACAACAAAATCTATTTATGTCCTTTTCGTACTTGTGCTGAGCCATATCAAGTTGTCTCTTTCACTAAAATATATTGCCGATCTGGTTGTGTATATCTGTGATAATTGTGTAATTTACAGAGAGCCTAATGAGAGCCTCTGTTTTCCTCACAGATCTATATCTGTGGTTTTCCTTCTTTATGTGATTTTAATAAAGAATTATCTTATCTTGACAATAAATTAATCTGAAAATTCAAAAGCGATGATTTGATTCTACAACCAGATTTTTTAATGATTGTTTTTTTTTTCTAGCAGTGCAGCATTTTTTATTTACACGAAAAATATTTAAAACACAGATATTTAAAACCTTATACTATACCTAAGCTACAAAATAAAATAAAAAACATCAAAATAAACCTAACTATCATTATATTAAACGGTTACCAGTGGGAGCTGTTCCTAAAATGCTGGCCCCATTATCACGTTGTATGGCGATGCTCACTCTCTGAGCAAAATAGAGGCTGGAATTTTGGTCACGAGTTGCATCTACCAGACGTGAAGACAAAATGATTGTTGACCGGCTAAACTCTTGGCCATACCTCACCTGATACTAACGCCCCAAACACACCTCCGCCGCGAAACTGTAGCAGCGAAACCGCTACTCGTTGAAATATTAACCTCATATAATGTGCCTTACAGCAGAGTATTAAAAAACGTGTGGGAGAAACGCCAAATATGTCGAGCGGCGCCTCCGTTCCAAGTTTGCTGTTTAAGAGTGCGTATAAAGCGAGGAAAATTTCTGATTTCACCCGCGCGTCTCGCATCACCCGCATTAGTGTGAAACACAACCACGGCAGCGCGGCAGTCGCGCGCAGCTCCAGTACACATAACTCGCGTAGTCGAACTCGTCATGCGGCAAGGAGTAATAAACACAGGATAAGCATAATGTTGGCGTTTTGGCGATTAGCTGGGTTCGGTCGCGGCGCGCAAAACCATAAATTGTTTATTTCAATTTTCAAAATTGTGTTTGTTGTATATTTTTAAACTTAATTTTTAAGTTTTCTACAATATCAATATAAAATTAATAAATTATATAAATTAAATTGAAATTGCCTAAATTAATTTTGAAATTAAAATTTTACGCTTGAGACAGAGAGTCAGAGATCGTTAAACATTAAATCAAACTAAACTAAACTAATGCTATGCTATGCTATGCTACGCTACGCTATGCTATACTATACTAAACGAAACACGCGAAACGAAATACCCGAAAGCCCGTTGGTCCAGTTGGTAGTGAACCTACCTTCTGAGCTTCGGGCGTGGGTTCGATTCCCACCTAGGACAAAATTAATGTGATGAACATTTTGTGTTTGTTCTACGAGTATACCTGGTTGTTAATATCTATTTAAGTATGATTTATTTAATTTAATTTAATGTAATTTAATGCAATGCAATTCAATTCCATTCCATTCAATTCAATTTACTAAAAAATATCATCATCATCCTTCACAGAACCTTCCTCATTATTTGAAGTCGGCCTAATATACCTACTGTTTGACCTACCAGTACCTACCCGAGCCAACCCGGCCGGTCTAACAGTAGGTATTACTACTTACCTTTTTATCCGACTTCAAATAAGGAGGAAGGTTCTCAATGCGACTTGTATAATCTTAGTGTCTCTGTCTACTTGGTCCACAGTGTTGCACCGCAGTGTTGTAAAGCAGTGTTGCACCGCAGTATTGCAACGCAGTGTTGCAACGCAGTGTGGCAACGCAGTGTTGCATCGCACTGTTGCGCCGCAGTGTTGCAACGCACTGTTGCACCGCAGTGTTGCAACGCAGTGATTGATAATTTTATTGCATACCTACCTTGCCAAAAGATTCGCTTTTTTACCAGCTAAGGAAACATTAACTTTTTTCTGAGATTCGCCACTGTCAAGAAACATTTTACTGTTTAAAGGCAAAGTTTATTTTTATTGTTTCATTCAAGAGCAATGTTTATAACCTCAAATAAGCCACAAATGACAGCACCAGCGAAGGTGGCGCCATCTGAGATAAGTTTTGCCGTGGTTTGCCTGTAGCTTCTCATTACCCAAAATGTATGAAAAATACTGCGTTAGTTCCCTAATACTCACCCTGTGAAATCATTTACCACTGAATAAAACTCAAAATATGTAGTGATGGTCAAAATATTTTCGGATTTGAATTAAATAAAGAAATTTCGTTAGTGAAGCTACTTCTCAAAATCTCTGAAATATTGGTGCCGTCGTTTGGCTTTAGACCTCAGCAGCCATAAATCGATGCCACAGACTTAAAATATTCAAGGATGGCTGAAATATTTTCTGATTTAACGTCTTCACTGAAATATTGAAGATGTCTTCTAGTATTAGAACTGAACAATCTATAATCACCGTTACTGATTTAAAATATGCAAGGATGGCAGAAATATTTTACGATACAAGTCATGATTCTCTGAAATATAAGAAACATTTTACTGTTTAAAGGCAAAGTTTATTTTTATTGTTTCATTCAAGAGCAATGTTTATAACCTCAAATAAGCCACAAATGACAGCACCAGCGAAGGTGGCGCCATCTGAGATAAGTTTTGCCGTGGTTTGCCTGTGGCTTCTCATTACCCAAAATGTATGAAAAATACTGCGTTAGTTCCCTAATACTCACCCTGTGAAATCATTTACCACTGAATAAAACTCAAAATATGTAGTGATGGTCAAAATATTTTCGGATTTGAATTAAATAAAGAAATTTCGTTAGTGAAGCTACTTCTCAAAATCTCTGAAATATTGGTGCCGTCGTTTGGCTTTAGACCTCAGCAGCCATTAATCGATGCCACAGACTTAAAATATTCAAGGATAGGCTGAAATATTTTCTGATTTAACGTCTTCACTGAAATATTGAAGATGTCTTCTAGTATTAGAACTGAACAATCTATAATCACCGTTACTGATTTAAAATATGCAAGGATGGCAGAAATATTTTACGATACAAGTCAAGATTCTCTGAAATATAAATGCTCTCATCTAGTGTTGGACGCAAATCACGCAAAACCTCACCTAATCCTCAAAAAAAAACTCACCTATGTTTCCAACCAATTAGTTCAAAATATTCAATAATAGCTATTTATTTTTTGATATAACTTCACTTTGCTGAAATACTGGTGGTGCCACCTAGCGTTTGATCTGAGAAACTCGTATTTTATGCTACTGATTCAAAATATTTAAAGATGGTACCGCACTGTTGTACCGCACTGTTGTACCACACTGTTGCACCGCACTGTTGCACCGCACTGTTGCACCGCAGTGTTGCAACGCAGTGTTGCACCGCATTGTTGCACCGCAGTGGTGGACTGCAATTCAACCAGTATAAAAAAATACTGGTCGAATTGAAGGTACTCTAAGGTAAATGAGAACCTTCCTCCTTATTTGAAGTCGGATAAAAAGGTAAGTAGTATTTGACTTTGACTAAGGTAAGTAGTCCCGCTAGTGTATTGTGCATTTCCCCTTACCAGCACATACCCGAGCCAACCCAACTGGTCAAACAGTAGGTACTTATGTTTTTAACCGACTTCAAAGAAGGAGGAAGGTCCTCAATTCGACTAGTATTTTTTTATACCGGTTGAATTGAGAACCTTGCCCCTGTTTTGAAGTCGGTTAAAAACATAAGTACCTATTGTTTGACTTTCCACATTTAATTTTTTTTTTATTAGAAGATGTTTTTTTGCTTCCATTATTACCAAGCTATTTTTTGTCTGTTAAAATTGAGAACCTTCCTCCTTTTGCAGAAAGCCGCTTCTCGTAAAAACGTGAGAAAATGTGGATGGAACTCTCAAGTCAAATTAACCATCACATTAATTTAAATGATTTTTAATTTTAATTTTATAAAATTATAATGAATCTAAATTATTTTATAATGTCATTTAATTTTTAGTTTTATCTTTCTGACTCTCTCTCTCTGCTTCTCTCCGTCTCTCTCTCTCTCTCTCTCTCTGTCTGTTTGTCTGTCACAAAGAAACACTCCGACTCTAATAGTTATATTACTGAGCATACATAATAATGGATTCGTTAGGGCCTAGTCGTATCCATTTTATTTGTATCTATGTTATTTTTTCGTAGTAGCTTTACCTAGTCTGTGCTCTAAGGTCATTGTTACCACTTGGTAGCCGCATCAAGTGGTCGCGTTCGAGCCATCGATTTTTTATATTATCCTTTGTTTGAAAATACAGTAGGTGTTGATATAATCGCACTCGGAAGATAAAACCAAGGCGAAAAGCAAGCGCGTGCGTCCTTCCCCGTTGAGGCACAGTGCGGTACTGAGGTTAAACGGAGCATGTTTCGCTATTTAGATGCAAAGCGCAACAGAATAAGACTGAATATCGGACTTGCCGTTTGACCGAATAGTTGCTTAGAACTAAAGGACGTAAGTCTCAAATCGAATATAATTTATTATGAGAGTACTAATTAATCTAGGTAAATTTTGTCTTAACACTGGAAAACAAACTATATTTTCCTTCGGTGAGTATTTATTTTAGATATGTAACTGAAGTACTTTCCAAGTAAAATCAAAAAAATTAGCAAAAAGGCACCATTTTCAAAACATTAAAGTATCGAGTAAATATCTTGCTATTATGTTTCTGTCTTAATGGCGGAAAGAAAATGAATTGAAAATTCACATATATCAATTATTACGGTGATCGGATATTTGGTTTAGTTAGAATATCATGGCAAATTAGCATAAAATTTCGGTTGCCCCCTCTTAAATGACTGCTGTATGTTACACGATATAAGGTTGACATTTAAACTAGTATCGGCCTAGCCTGGAATGAAAACTGGAACTCTGGAGTAGGTTATGGAAGCTCATGTTTTAATGTCTATCGGTACAAACAAAACGGCTGAACCAATCATAAAGTAATTTGAAAATGTGAGAAAATTGGAAAACAGCGCGTAAAACTGGGCGGTGCAGTAAAAGTAACTCTGTGTTTCTATATAACTTTTTTTAACTAAACATTTCTTGACACGTTGTTTAGCTTTACCTTTTCTGTGTTCGAAACTAATCATGGATTATTTTTTTAATTTATTTAAGGCGCGAAAGTTTACCAGCCACTATTGGTTATAGAACTCTTCGTCGTCTACTTTGTGTCCTGAGAAACCTAGGCATTTGTTGTGCTTTTTTATTTATTTATTTAATGTAATCGGTAGGGCCAAGAGCCGTACCGATTACTGAAGCACATTAGACAAGGCAGTGGCTAAACGTTCCGACTCGTATTTCCTCACAAAAAAACATCTAATATATACACAAGATCTACGTTTAATTAAAACACTTCACGAAGAACTCGTCTCATCATTACGATTTGGCCAAGGAAAGTAAACGTTGAAAAGGGAAAGTTTGTGCCTAAAATACGTATTTTAATGTAAATGAGCTATCTTTCCTGAATACCTAGAATTAACGACAGCGAGAGAAACTTGATACCTGGGTTTTATTGCTCTTTAAAACTGTCGGCGCCATTGCTGAGGCAAAATCGGGTTCTTACCATTTTAACCAAAATTTTGTATATATTTTTTTAAACGAAGACAGGATAACCTTATCAAGAATTCAAAGTATCAGCTGTTAAGGCTATGGTTCTTACCTAACATTACAATTTAACCTGAATGTGTTTCAGTAAAATGATATTTAAAACATTCCGGTTGCCAAGTTTTCAAGAGGCGATTTCTTAAAACATAACAAAAAATCATTTTGATTTTTAGTTAAAGTGTAATTAACATGGTGTATAGTATAAAATACTTCCCTTATGAACTAGAGCGAATGGCTCCAACTTGTTGGTGTACAAACGCATCATGTGCACCGGTGTGATGTCAGTCACTGGCCAGTTTTGATAGAGAGCGGACGCGTAAGAAAAAATAACAAAATTGTCAAATGTGTAGTAAACAAGTATAAATTACAATATTATAAAATCCCCGGCAAAAGAGCTGATGATCTTCAAACTGCTGAACAAAGAGATTATCTTCAATCATAGCCAAGAACACCTTTCAAATAAAAACAAAAAACTAAATTGAAATCGATTCAGTCGTTTGGGAGCTACGATGCCACATATATACGACACGTAGATAAACACGTAAAACTCATTATGTGTAAAAAAATATCTACTTAAGTAGATTATCGACACACTATTCTAGTTTTATCGCAAACACGGAATAAATTGCAAACGGCATATATTTTATACGTATTTCGGTAGCACAAATCCAGCACTTGTTATTTAGGGCATACAACATATTCCAACAGGTGACCGCAAGTGTAAATATATTCTTGTCAGTATACAGGGTTATCTACATCATATTTGTACCGCGCTACCGTTAGTACAGTACCGTTAGTGTAGTAGTATCACAAGTTTTGCTTAGTTTGACTGTGTGTGCAAAAATGTCCCGAATATGTATTTATTTATAGTCATAGTCTAGTTTTTATTAGAGTTATTATAGTTTTTACAAAAATAAATTATTTCATCATCATCATCAGCCGGAAGACGTCCACTGCTGAACATAGGCCTCCCCCTTTAACCTCCACACTGAACGACAGCTCGCCTTTTGCATCCACTGGATACCCGCGACTCTCACAATGTCGTCGGTCCATCTAGTGGGAGCCCTCCCTACGCTGCGTCTTCCGGTTCGTGGTCTCCACTCCAGAACCTTTCTTCCCCATTGGTTATCGGTTCTTCGAGCGATGTGGCCTGCCCATTGCCACTTCAACTTGCAAATTTTAACAGCTATGTCGGTGACTCTAGGTCTTTGGCGAATATTCACGTTTCGGATCTTAAATTAAATCTTAAATCTTAAACAAAAATAAATTATTTAAATTTATGAAAATCTTATCTAATCAAAATATTAATTAGATACACAATTTGACTTATTTATTCGATAAAAAAAAAACAAATACGAAGTCGGCTTTTGAAGTATGAACAAAATTTTACCTACTTTTTACACATTAGAATTGTTTTAATTATATTTTGTTTGTAATGACGCTTGTATGTAAATGCATTATGAATTTTTATATATCAAAAATCAGATTTCGTACGCTTTGTCTTAACCGTTACTAGCACTCTGATCTGAAGTATGGATTGAATTTTAGTCTAGGTAAGTCTACGACGTCATCGATGTCAACACGTACCAATAAGCTTATTTAGGAACACACCGCGCCTTAACAATAAAAAACGTAAAGTTTGTATGGAGGTTATTACCCTGTATAAGTTGTCGACGTACTCGTGGTCACACCGCTTATATTATAGTCATTTCATACTCACACCTAATGCTTACCTAAAAAAATCGATTGCTCAAGGTTTATTCACATAAACATTCTCACTTTATTCAACAAAATCCGTTTTCCGATACTTCAAAAGGAATTCCCATTCCATACCGTGATAACATTTGTAACAAGGTTGGTCCATATCGTATTTCCAAAGATGTTCTGAAAGCGCTGCCAGCCTTGTATCCTCGAGTGTAGTGCTGAATGTTCACAGAGCTATTTGACCCGTTCAGCTACATTTCAGCTGGGCTCGCATCGACAGCTTAGTTTGTGGAGCAATGTATAGGTTTCGGAAGTTGCAGAATTCTGCAAATGTGCCAGCAACAGAGGTTGTCAATATAAATTATTTCACTAATATTATCATTGATAAATTTTGTGATTATGTGTGCGTGTGCATAAGTTAGTTCCCGATACATTAGAGAGCTACAACTACGGCTGCTGTAGTTGGGCTACACTACGCTACTTCTGCGTTACATACAGATTTCTCGCCACGATTGCTACACAAAAAGTTGCAAGCTTGGAATATTTGTTAGTTTGATTAGGTTAAATCTTACAAGCTGAATTATAACCAGTTCCACATATTTGATTTTATGGAAATTTCCACACATCTTTTGGGTCTGGTGACAATATACCTACTCGTAATATGTAATACCAAAAAAAAAAAAAAAAAAATGATTAAGTTTAAATTAAAAATAAAGCATCATTTAAGTTTTCGTTAAGCTTGTTTTTAAATAAAAACTTGTTTTTACATAAAATATTATTTTTAAATAAAAACTTGTATATAAATATTAACTTGATTTTAAATATAAAACTTGTTTAAAAAAGCAAGCAAAAAAGTTTTTAAATTAAAGCTTGTCTATACTATAATATTATAAAGAGGATAGATTTGTTTGTTTGTTTGCATTGAATAGGCACCGAAACTACTGAACCGATTTGAAAAATTCTTTCACTGTTGGGAAGCTACACTATCCCCGGGTGACATAGGCTATAATCTATACCCGTGCGAAGCTGGGGCGGACCGCTAGTTTATAATAAAAAGCTTGTTTAAAAAAAAATACTTACTTGCTTGTTTTTATATAAAAGCTTGCTTTTCAATAATAGCTTGTTAAAAATATACTCATCATTTTATTGCACATACTAATAACTTTTTTTGCTCTTTTTTAAATCAAATCGTGACATTCTAAATCGTGTCTGCTTATAGCTTACGCCCAGGAAAGTGGGATGCGGACGTGAACGTAGGCGGCCGCTACATCGATCGCGACCTTTGACATTATAAGATACAGCAAGCTCAGGGTGACGGACGGACCAGGTACAGCGAGCGATTTTAACAGCCTCTAAGACTAACCACTCGGTTGAAACTTCGGTAACAACTCTAACTAGTCTCTGATTTCCACAGGCTGGATCGCAAACTCCCTCATTAATGGTATTGAAATAGAGATAAATTCTCGCTGCTCAGAAATTAGCGAGGTTAATTATTTTATATACCTCTTTGAGGTTATTTTTTATCTGTATTATTATTGGCTTACCCTCAGATCAGACAAACAAGGGAGATATATTAGCCTTAGTACAATTATCGTTCGAAAGGAGGTTTTTGTGGAGGTTAAAGGTGGAGGCCTATGTTCTGCAGTGGACGTCTTCTGGCTGATGATGATTAATTATTGTTCGCGTTCAAATGACTTTGTTTTACAAAAAAAAAAAAAAAACACTATACCTTTAAACCGCTTAACAAACTGTATGTACGGCACACTTACTAATTTTCCATGCACACTAAGAAACTTGTAGCAACACCCTTCGAAAAATCATACATAGAACGCAAAACGCGTAGAAAATTATAGTCAAAAAACGTCCGCAGTTTCATATAAATAAACATAGCTAAATACAATTTACATTGAAACAAAACTATTTTACAAAAACCAACCTTATATTTACAAGTTTACGGCTCAGTTCTCTAATGTGACCTCTATTCGTACAACATCGTCAAAACTCGTCAACTGCCGTTGATCAAGCGAGACGGCGATTATGTCTGAATCGCAAGTGGGAACGAAATTGACTATATTAAGTACTGCCGACCCGCCCGCCTGGCTTTGCACGGGTGTAATTTACATGCGAAGCCGGGGCGGGTCACTTGTTATATATATAAACCTTCCGTGAAAAATTATCTAACTGATGGTGAAAACCGCATCAAAATCCGTTGCGTGGTTTAGAAGGAGTTAGCGGCCATACAGACAGACAGACGCGGAAAGTAAAGAAAAGAAGATAAGGATAAAGATAAAGAAAAGAGAAAGATAAAGAAGATAAAGAACAGATAAATATGAAGATAAAGAAAAGAAGATATTTGTTTTATGTTAGAGGTGAAATAGCGATAGTCTTGGTACGTATGTGAAAGGGAATGCTGCGTTATCAAAATACTTTAATTGTGATGATAAAATAAGTGATTTCTATGGGATTTTGTGACTATTTGGATGGTAACAGTTAAGTAAGTTATGTAAGTGTCTTTCTTAAATCCATAGTATCCTCAACATCTGCTTTACTGCATCTGTACTGCTGGCTTCCTTTCTTTTGTGCCATGAAATCAAAACAATTACCTTTCACATTGAATAGAATATAAAAAAAAAAAAAATAGATAAATAGATTAAAATAGATTAACATTAAAATATAAAATTATTTACAATGCGTTGTTACTTGGTTACAATTCGCAATTGAAGCATGTAACTAGAAATATTTGTCTTTGTTGTTGAACGCAAGCCATCTGTTACGAGAGGCATCATTTTCTATTACAGGGGTGCGAGTAGCAGCCCTGGATGAGATCTAGGTCACGCACACGCCCTAAAAACACGCACACTACGACAACATTACGGTGTGAAAACACAGCGCACGCAAAGCAGTATGGGTTAGAACGAGAGTGTGCTAATGCACACTAATGCCTGTCGGATAGAAGTTATGCTATGTTGGATATGCACATAACTACTTTTACTAGGTCCTATAGCTATATTTAGCTAAGAACATCTACTCTCTTTTTGCCTTATTTTGATGTAGAATACTGTAATAATGAATATACTGAAATAATATCCTGGATCCTACTGAATGGAGAAAGAGAACGAAGAGAAACAAGGCGGCAATATCAGATGAGGTCGAAGCAAAGATAATACAACCATTTGATCGCGCACCTTCTGCAAGATGGTACGCCACGTCAGTTGGGGGGCTGGGGGGTTATCGTATGGCGCTTGTGATTGGAGACTCAAAAGTCATTCATTCAATTTGTGCCTAGGATTGGTCCGCTCGAAAAAAGTTAAGCTGAAAAAGTGTAACTTTGGCTTACGACCATGTATGCTACATTATATGTATGTACTATGTACCTACCATGTACCATATACTATACCAAATAAATATTTTGAATTTGAAAGAACAAGATCTACCTAACTAAGATGGTCATCGCATCGGACCCTACGGTCCCTCACGAGGAAGCTTGAGTGGCTGCCCGGTCACACTACACTGGAGTTGTGCGGCCGCCGGTTGGATAGTCGTCCGTTCACTTTCCGTGAGGACAGAGCCCCCAGAGCTCAGTCTCAGCCAAGAGTAGGTAGCTCGACGCCTATCCCCCACCTCCCATCCCTGGGAGAGAGGAAGAACCCGAGATTGATGGAACTAGGATACTGGTCATATAAAATATAACTTTCTGTCAATGTTACGGCAAAATACGCAAGCCCCAGGCTCCGTTACCTGCTTCCATCCCAATACGCACACATTGGCACCACGTCTACGTATGCTATATTTATTCTTCATGCATCCAAAGGTTCCTGTGAATTTCATGCAGAAGTCGTTTGATGGTTCTTGATCGTTACAAAATACATTCTCGATTCAATTATTCCAGAACCGTAACTTCTTTTTAATTAACTGAAATTGGTTTTAAATCCCCTTTTTTATTTCGTAGACTCTTTAATTTTAAGGCAATGAAAAGGTCAAACGCAAATTAGCTGTGGTTAGGTCATGTTGAAAATTGCGGGCTTTAAACAGGCAAAATTGTAATGGAAAATGTATGTCAGATATTAGGTAAATGTGCTTTTGCGTATTTGTGTTACATTTACAAGAGAACATGATAAAATTTTGCTTAATATAAAGTAAACATTGTTAATTTAATATTAGCTCGCTCTCGTTGGTTGGTAAAGCAATTTTCATTATTATTATAAACGAGTATTTCAGGTAAAAAATGTTACTTCTTCGTGGAAGTAACTATGTATGCGATACATACAAATGATTATATATATTATCATCATCATCATCATCAGCCCGAAGACGTCTACTGCTAAACATAGGCCTACCCCTTTAACCTCCACACTGAACGACAGCCCGCCATCTGCACCCATTGGATGCCCGCGACTCTCACGATGTCGTCGGTCGATCTATAGTGGGAGGCCTACCTACGCTGCGTCTTCCGGTTCGTGGTCTCCACTCAAGAACCTTTCTTCCCCATCGGTTATCGGTTCTTCGAGCGATGTGGCCTGCCCATTACCACTTCAACTTGCAAATTTTAATAGCTATGTCGGTGGCTCTGGTTATTTGGCGAATATCCACGTTCCGGATTATTTATATAGCAATACGAAATTCTTTACTGAAATGAAATGTTTGTCAAATGTACGAAACAACTTTAAAAGGAAACGGTTTCTCAAATAAACCTCTCCGAGTATAGGAATGTTAATTTGAGCAATCTTATCTAAAAGTTTGTGTTGTTATTATATCTATCTATCTATAAATAAGTATTTGGGACATTTTAGCACACATGGTCATCTGACCCCAAACTAAGCAAAGCCTATCTATTCTTAGATCCTTAGAGCGAAGGAAGCTTATGAGATGATTAATTAAAAGTAAAGGTTTATAATTTAAAAAGAATCTATTTATGAAGTTTTCTATTGCTGAGTCTTGAGTTGCAAAAAACTTTATACCATACACTGAATTAAAAAGAAAAATAATAATAATAGAAGTACTTAACTTCATGTATTATAAAATATACCGAAAACCTAGTTCTACTGAGCAGCGGTGCACAGGCACGCGGCACTTGCCCACGGGCAAGTGCCGCACAAAGTGCAAAAGTAAATGCAGTCTTGATTCTATTTATAGCTCGCCCGGGCAGTCGCACCTTTTGTGGGGCAAATTGAGATATTTATATAAATTAAATGTTTAGGGAAGGAAGAGTTAACCTAACTCTTCCTTCCCTAAACATTCTATCATTCTAGACATATATAATTTATAGGTTTCTTTCTTAATTTTATTAAAATCAAATTAAAGCGTCAACACAAATAAATCCAAAATATTTGGAATTCACTAATAACTAAACTAATAACTATTCAAATAACCCACCCCTAACCGTTCCCGGCGCAAAGGTACCCAAAACGCTCGCTGCGTTACCGCGTTGGATGGCAATGGCCAACCTTTGCACCAGGAACGAGCCGGAGCGGGAGTCACCACACTTTACCTCGAGCCTGTGCCCTATCTCCGAAATGAGCTTCTTGGCCTCAGTCCCCCAACAACCCATGGTCTCCACGGCAACGGGCACAAAATTGTAACGCGGCTCCAACGCCGCGTACTTTTTCCTTTTCTTATCAGCGGCATATTCCGCCGCTGCTGACGGTGAGTGGACGGTGCGACTCAGGTGGCTGGCGGCGACAGTGCTGACGCAAGTAGCGTCCCATATCAGGCACTTTCCGTTCTTCCAAGGCACGAGAGTCAGCCCGTCCGGCCTCTTCCCGTCAGACCTGCAGAGCCCCGGAGGCTCCAGCACGCAGGGAACGTTGGCCGACACAAAGGCTCTCCGGACTATTTCATTGAGTGCATGGTGACGCGGAAACCTCCCCGCGCAACGACGACAACCCAGCGCGTGATAGCCATCGGCCTCCACCATGGAACCGCAGGTGCATTTGTGGGGTTCACACACCTTGCAGCCCAGGCGAAGAACCACCGCCACACGCAAAGAGTCGTCGTCCAGTAAGGTGCCCAGGTGAGGAGAAGGTAGCGCGTGCAACCATGCCCCAGATTCTGGCTGCGACACAGCCAGGAGTCTAGCCATATCTGCTCCAGTAGCACGTGCCAACAAAAGTCCCTGGATCCGCTTAGCCCCGACATCATCCCACGCCCGCTGAACCTTGACCGCCTCTGGGCTCGTCGCACCCGAGTTGAGGGCCGCCCAAGCTGACAAAGCATCCGACACATAGGGAATGCTGTCCTCGTCACCATTGGAGTGAAGAATGGTAGCGACGAGGTCCGCAACCCCATGTGCCGAAGCCAGAAAAGCCGGCAAGCCTACGTCACGAGCGCATCGCACCCCAAGACCCCCATACCGGATCGGAAGAGCCGCCTGAGACCACTGAGAATCTTCAAAAGAGACGTTCAGGACGGACTCGACCACCGATTTTAGGGCTTCGTCAAAAGAAGATACCTGTTCTGGACAATTCCATGTAGGGGTCGTCCGTAGCAGGTATGTGATTTTTGGTAGGGCAAAACACATACGCAGCAGGACAATCGCCACGTGCGCGGAAAGGTCTTTGAGACGTTCCTGGGTGGTAAGGAGAAGCTGGGTACGAGATGTGATAGCCTCAGGAATTGCATCCAAAAAAATAGGAGACCCTAAGAGGAAAAAATCACAAGACGAAAGTTCCCTAAGGCCAGGTAAAATAGCACTGAAACGAGTAAAGTGTGTACGAGCCTCACTACTACAGGGGAAAAATTCACATTTAGTGGGATTCACCTCCAGACCCAGATCTTTGAGACGAGGAATAAGGGTCTCTAGATCCTGAAAAACGTCTTCCGGTTTACCCCCAATGGTACCATCGTCGAGATACCAGATGTTCAAGGGAGATCTGAGCTCAAGAATGATCTTGTGTATGGCCAAGCTAAAGACGAGTGGCCCGAGTGGATCCCCCTGCTGGGCTCCCACCTGAGAAGGAATGAGGTTATTATTAAAGAAGAGCTTAGATGGAGAATGATAAATTTGGTGGAGGAAGGGATAGAGAGATGCGACTTTCTCCTTAACCTCCCCCAGCAGAACGTCTCTTTCTTGTCGTGTGTTGTGTTTTTTTTTTTTAGGTTTCTTTTGGAATGTATACAAAGTATACATTGTTCTTTTAAACTCCTGAAGAAAGAGCTGGTAACCTTCAAACGGTTGAACCGATTTCATAAATCTAAAGATAAGGAACACTCGTTCAAGCCACCTATCACACAAAAAACTAAATCATAATCGATTCAGCCGTTTGGGAGCTACGATGCCACAGACAGACAAACAGATACACACGTTAAACTTATAATACCCCTCTTTATGCGTCGGTGGGTAAATATAAATATCCTGTTACTCTGATTAAACATTTCTAAATCTAATTAAAGAGCAAACAAGGTTGTTGATGAAGATGAGAGATGAGATTAGGAAGCAGCGTATGGCGTACTTACAAGCAATTTGATCAATAAGTAATTAGCATAGTGCACTCACTGTCTGCAAGACATTAACTGGTAATTTTGTACTAATAAATTGAATTTTGTTTTCGGCGATCGGCTCTATTTATGGTCATGGTCAGTTCTTAATAAATTTAAAAAAAACAGTCCAGTAGCCTATATTTATTAACAAATTTAAACCCATCTTAAAACTAAATCGTAACGCTTGCAATAAAACCTTAACGGACTACTTAATACAGCTTGACTATAAATTAACTGAGAATTTGCTCAACTGACACACATTAGTGAAACCACGACTCATTATGGCTGTTAACCTTAAATATTATAAGTACCAGATGACTGACCACTGTAACAATCACACCAACATACCACACAAACAAGCAACACTCGACTATAAACACATCCAAACTAACAGATACACTCTCTCACATTCATATACACACGTACACAAAAAAAACTTATCACACACACCCATAAAAACACACACATACACTAAGTTGATAAACATTATTAGTAATTTACCAAAAGGCATTATTGTTTAAGTAAGTTAATATTATTTTTGTCCCTTTTACATACTTCAACAACATGCCTATTATTATCTATTTATCTCTTATCTCTATTTACCTACTTTAAGTTCACCTCTGCGGGGAAGACAATCATGCCCAGAGTCGAAAACTGTGACCTCACGACACAGGTTATCCTAGTGTGGGGGACAGTGTTCCACTACGGTACATAATTGTTTGTTTATTATGCTCACCTCTTCTTACAACATTTTGTACACATGTAACTACCTACTTAAGATTTTTTATGTACCTATAGCCCTTTAATGAATACCAATAAACGTTTTTGAATTTTTTGAATTTTTTTGAATTTTGTAAGTATGTGCATTTTTAAGATTACTGGCAAATATGATGTAGGTAATAGTTATTTTTCACACGAGAAATTACATACTTTATAGTACAAAAACAACTTTGAATTCGTTAAACAACAAGCAGCTGTACGTATATTATACGTACTTATTATACGTATACGTACAGCTGCGTACGTATAATAGGCATGTGTCCTCATGTTTAATTTATTACAAATAACCGGCTTAGCGGGTAATATAACTAAATACATTACACATACTGTTAGCTTTTCAGCCAAGAAATCACCTTTTAAACTGTTTTACACACAATTCGTTTACACTTGTTATCGCTTCGAGGTTCGAGCAAAGAAAGAGAGTGATTGCAATGCAACCGCCACTTATATACTGTGTTCGTTGGCAGTCGACAAAAGACTGTCAACTGTCAACGAACACGTGTGAACTTCGCCAATACAGTTTCATTATAATGGTGTTGTTAGTTCATCTATCCATTAAATGATTAAACTAAAGTTGTTCTACATTCGGCCATCCGACTCAATTACACGTCCTCGTGTATACGTGTCATGTATTATATGATAATAGACGTTATACGTGTTAATTAAATGTGTACTTTACAATCTTATTTTGAAGTCTTATACTATCGTTTTATGTTACATAATATCAGAATGCAACTGCATACTGAAAAGCACATCATATCAGACTAAAACCGAATCTGGTTTAGTTAAGTCAGTACGCAACTGCGTACACTGTCTCTTACGCAACTGCGTACATCGGCTCTTACGCGACTACGTACACCGGATCTTACGCAACTGCGTACAATGTCTCTTACGCAACTGCGTACATCGGCTCTTACGCGACTACGTACACCGGATCTTACGCAACTGCGTACAATGTCTCTTACGCAACTGCGTACATCGGCTCTTACGCGACTACGTACACCGGATCTTACGCAACTGCGTACAATGTCTCTTACGCAACTGCGTACATCGGCTCTTACGCGACTACGTACACCGGATCTTACGCAACTGCGTACAATGTCTCTTACGTAACTGCGTACTGGAGGCTCCGCTGCAGGCTCAGCTGGCAGGTTCGACGGCAGGCTCAGCCGCAGGCTCAGCCGCAGGCTCGACAGCAGGCTCAGCCGCAGACTCCGCGGCAGGCTCCACTGCAGGCTCCGCTGTATGCTCCGCCGCAGACTCGACCGCAGGCTCGACAGCAGGCTCAGCCGCAGGCTCGACGGCAGGCTCAGCCGCAGGCTCGACAGCAGGCTCAGCCGCAGACTCCGCGGCAGGCTCCACTGCAGGCTCCGCTGTATGCTCCGCTGCAGACTCGACCGCAGGCTCGACAGCAGGCTCAGCCGCAGGCTCGACGGCAGGCTCGACAGCAGGCTCAGCCGCAGGCTCGACGGCAGGCTCAGCCGCAGGCTCGACAGCAGGCTCAGCCGCAGACTTCGCGGCAGGCTCCACTGCAGGCTCCACTGTATGCTTCGCCGCAGACTCGACCGCAGGCTCGACAGCAGGCTCAGCCGCAGGCTCGACAGCAGGCTCAACGGCAGGCTCGACAGCAGGCTCAGCCGCAGAATCGGCGGCAGAAATTTGCATATATAACAATAAGTACACTAATCGGATATATAATCTGAAGAACTTTTAACATGAGCACAGTTATTTAGTAATTAGTATTAAATTAATCATTAGTAAATAAATTATAATCAAGAAAACGCAAGGAATAAAACAGCCACTTTGTAAAATAACTATTAATTAGGGCTCTAAAAAAAACATGACTAGCAAACAGGTTTTGAACCACTTAACAAAAGACAAATTACACTCTGTGGACATGGGAAAATAAGAAGACATCTGTAACTTATTAATCCCGATTCTGATTTGTTAGCTTTTCAGCCAAGAAATCACCTTTTAAACTGTTTTACACACAATTCGTTTACACTTGTTATCGCTTCGAGGTTCGAGCAAAGAAAGAGAGTGATTGCAATGCAACCGCCACTTATATACTGTGTTCGTTGGCAGTCGACAAAAGACTGTCAACTGTCAACGAACACGTGTGAACTTCGCCAATACAGTTTCATTATAATGGTGTTGTTAGTTCATCTATCCATTAAATGATTAAACTAAAGTTGTTCTACAATACTAAAAAAATAATTTAAATTGGCTGATAAATCTCTGAGATATGAGCGTTTAAAGTTTTAGGTGGGGATAGAGAGGGGATGCTCTATCCCTTTCTCACAAAGCGTGTGTTAGTATAGCATTTGAAAGGCGCTCCAGAGCCGTGACGTCACGGCTCAGTATAGTGCGCTCTCTGTCTAGCATGAAATTTAAATGCTTATATCTGCTCATATCTTATTTATTTTTGAACTAATTTTAATTTTGTTTTCGTTGATGGGCTCTATTTATGATCAGCTTTATTAGGAGGCAATAAAAAAAAAAATAAGTCATCATGCCTATTGTTTTCTTCCAAGCCACCTTAGCTTGGAGAAAATAAACAGAAGATGTAACTAACGGAGTGTTATAATAATGGATTGTTACCTGATTATATAACATACACATATTACACATCGCGAACAAACTGATAAAAGTGTGAATTTAGCAGTTATTAATTCTTCTGTCGATAAATACTTATGTAAAACAATTTGTATTTAATGTATATAAAATGGCAACACTATTTTATCAAAACTGTATTAGCAAACGTCATGTGTATTCGTTGACAGTTGACTGCTGACAACTGTCAACGAACACAGTATATAAGTTGCGGTTGCATTGCAATCGCCCTCTTTCGGTGCTCGAACCTCGAAGCGAGAACAATTGTAAACGAATTGTGTGTAAAATAGTTCAGGAGGTGATTTCTTGGCCGAAATGCTAACACTTATTATATATTCAAATGGAGCGCTAAGTTTCACTTTCAGTATATTTTTGTCATCATAAGCATATATAATATATAATTAAATTTCACTGTTGCAAATCCAGGTACCCGTTTAAAAATCGAGATTTAGGTAACCTAAATATGAAATTAAACAGAATGTCAATGTGCGTCCGGGCCTGAGGGTGTAACCATTTTCAGACCCACTTACCAGTTTCCCGGGATCGACCTATCCATCTCCCTCCACCGGCCCCGGGAAAACCTAGTTATTGCAGCCTACGATACGACCTGAGCATAACCTGTGGACTGGTGCAATCGAATTCAATCGATGTTCAACTTTATTGCTAGTAAGTATACAAATTGGAAGCTCAAAGCTTATACCTACATACGTTTTGTGATGACGCAGTATGTTGAAAGGTATTTATAAGGCTATACAATATATGTATTGTGAAGTTTAGCTTAGTTCTACGTTTCTTACCTACTCAACCCTATTGCGAATTACATATACGTCTTAGTAATAAGTCTATACCTACAATACCTACATAGGTAAATCAAATTAACAATGTTCTGTAATACTAGTAAGTAATAACAAAAGTAAACACTTAATTTAACGGATTTCATTGCGTGTTTTTTATATTATTGACCGTACGAAAAGAGATATGGGACGAGTCGGCGTTTCTATGTATGGTTTGTTAGACAATAACTTGCGTATCGTTGATCTGTTCTTCATGGAACTTTGTAGGCAAGTAATGTGCAAAATTGACCGAGGGGTTCCAAAGATTTATGGGTCGCGAGGTCACAGTCGTGGCGAACTAAGTACTAGTTTTGATTACTGATGTTTCGAACACTTTGCAGTGTCTGTCACAGGTAGACTAGATTACGGATGTCTTTAAAATTGTTTTGAAATTCGTTACATGTACCGCAATTTTTTTTACTAAAAATGTTACCTATTATGAGCAGTGCACGTCTTCTGACTGATGGTTGTTAAATTGTAAATGCCACTAGCGTCCACCCACCTATTTCTCGCTGAATATCACAATTTTTTCATCCCGCTCGCGCATTACTGGAACCAAACGCGGAAGAGATAGCGAGCAAGAAATAGGTGTGCAATTTCTTAAATCTGAAGATGCATATCGTCTTTACTCGACATTTTGTACCTATAAAGAAATGTGTCGTGTACAAGTCCCATTCACGTTCCGAGACACGACAGTACAAATACGATATTCAATTGGTCTGCCAGCGATGCAATTTCACTCGCAATTGATTACTTCTCTATAGCCGTAATAAATGTTACCAAATGCTTCCTGTGTTTTGTACTATTTACATTGTTTTGCGCGTATTTGATGACGGTTTTATAGAGATCTATCGTGATTTTAGTGAGTAACAAATAATGTTTTTATGCTAATGGAGTAGTTTCTAATAATGTGTAGTTAAGTAGAATAAACGGATTATAAGCTTCGACCAAAATAAAATTAATGGACCGGCCATAACCATTGAACTTGCTCAGTAAAATCTAGTCAAAACAGTTGGAAATATACTTCAACACCTAATTATAACCATATACGTTACAAAAATAAATAGCGGGTTTTCCGGCGCTCATTTTGTAATCTTCAAAAATGCGTTTCTTCTGTGCCCGTCCATTCATTTTATTTTGGTCGAAGATTAAAAGGGTCTCCGACTACTTGGCTCTAAGATGGATCTCTTAACGATTATTGAGTTATTATTCGGTGACAATGCATTCCAAGTTGATATTATTAAAGCAATGTTAGCCGAGTGGTAGCATATGCATTTTACAATCTGACAGCAACCAGTTCGATGCTATGACTTATTTAAGTACCTACATAAATTATCTGCAGTTGAACTGCAGTTTCAATGCCATCGCTTGTGACCTCCACGGTGAAGGGAATCCATGTGAGGAAACCGATATGTCCAAGAACCCCAAAAGTTCAAAGATATTTTATTTATTTTATTTATTTTATTACAATTTCTCAAAAACTTACAGCTAAAAACCAAAACATTTTTGAGACAATAACAAAAAACTTTTCTTACAATAACATTTCGCAGCTAAGTATTACTAGAATGTAATATCGAGTTAATGCCAAAATAACTAATACAATTCTGAATACATTTCTGATATATGACATTCACCAACATGTACTGGGCCAGCATGGTGGATTAGGGTCTATCTTCTCTCTCTGAGAGAACGCCTGAGTCCCAGCAGTGGAAACAATTATATATAGAGTGCAAAGCGAGACGCAGACGCGCGCGCGCATTCACCTTGCATTTCTACCAAAAGACCGCCTAATGCGATTGAAACTATAGTCGGGGTGACCGGCTTAACCTTACGTGAGTAATTCCCGTGTAATATAAATAAAATGTGTGAAACCACGTCAATTTCGATAATAAAATATATATATTATATAGTGTTTTTTTTTTTCATAGAAGCTGCTAAAAATATTTCAATCGTGATAAAATATTACCAATTTTATCCAACCCTTTTTTCCAAGCAGAAGGTGTAAAAGCTTCTCGTCCCAAATATTTAGATTAACAAACGGGAAAGCTGAAGCGCGAACTTTTACGACGTCGTAAAATTCCTGCCATCAATTTCGGGAGTTCAAAGTGGGACAGAAACGTAAGCAGCTGTATCTAATACTTACCAGACTTAACTTTAGAACCATGTTGTTACCTTTTTAACGTTCCTGAATACACAGGCCACACATTCGCATTTAAAGGTCGATATAGGTTGTCGCAGGCCTCCACCGGCCCATACTGACATAAAGGTTGGTGGATGGTGGTGGAAGGTAGACCCTTAGATCAGACAAATAAGAGAGCAAGATGGAGTGACGGGTAAAAAGGCATCAGGCCTAAATCAGGCTTGATTCACCCACACATTCACATAACATCATGCACGTGAATTGTAGTCATACGCTTAGCTTGTTTATCAAATAATATTTATTTACCTACCTCGACTTCATAGAGTAAACTTATTTATAAACCTTTTTAAAATTACGTCAAATATAGGTATTTTCTAAATACTGGGTGTATCTCTAACTCTATACGGCGGATAATATTATATATTCAAGGGTATTATTGTACTTATGATTTTAAACAACTTTTACTTTGGGACCAACGAAGATATCGCGACAAAAATCTGCTGTTCCATACACTTCGTTGAGTGTTAACGATGTTTTAATAACTTTTTATTATTAACAATTTAATAAAATAAAAAATTATGTCCTTGAATATATTCGTCATCCAAATATACAACCGGTACGTATACCTACAGGGAACACGGAAAGAGGCACGAATCCGACAGCAGGTTATTGTACTTATTATGAACATCATTTATACCATAGTGAAGAAAATGGTTTGATAAGACTAACTCTGGAATCGCTACAAAAATCAGATATCCTACAGGTTTTACAATATATCTTATAGTAAACTTTTTTTATAATGATGAGTACAATGATTTTCTTTAAGCTTATTGCCATCGTTTCCTATTGAACAGGGACAGCTCTCGAAGTCCCCGTAGGACTCCGGGAACCACAACTGTCCCGGTTTAACGAGGACATAGTACGGGGACAACTGAAATTATTTTTACTATATTAAATTACCGCTGTCCCCATTAAACGGGTACAGAGTGCGAAACAACGGGAAGTATTTTTTTTTGTTATTATATAAATTTACCGCTGTCCCTGTTAAACGGGGACAGAGCACGGTGACTACGGGATGTATTTTTAGTTATTATGTTACATTACCGCTGTCCCCGATAAACGGGGCCAGAGTATGGGGACAACGAGAAGTATTTCTAATTATTTTACTAAAGTGCTACTATCCCCGATTAACGGGGAAACGACCTACAGGGACAACGGACCTACATCTTCCGTGCTAACCTAGATGATAGGGCAAGGTGATAATAGTGCTAACAGACGCTCGAACGCGGCTGACAGACCGCCGTCCAACCAACGGGAGAGAAAGAGTGTGAATATCATATTTCCCTCTCTTTCTCTCCGATTAGTCAGACGGCGGTTGAGGTCAGCCGCGTTCGAGCGACTGTTAGATCTATAATATGACAACACAACTATGAAAAGGAAAGCAGTGGAAAGTTGTACCCATAACTAACTAACTATACACAAACACTGTTTGTAACTATAAACAAAGTAACGTACATCTAACTCATTATATTTTCATAACTACTCTACTTTTCTTATAAATTAGAAAAATATAGGAAACTAGGACATCAAAAGCAATGTCCGCCGTAATACTTTGCTTAGCATGAATAAAATAATTGATTACTATTGATAGCTATTACGTCTAGACTAAAAGGTCGGCTGTGTAATGTCTGGCATTATTAATGGCACTCCGAAAAGGTCGTGTTGTGTCGTGTTTTTTTTTTTGCGAATGAAATGGAGTCTAGAGAAAAGTCTTATGAGATCACTAATATTATGAAAATTGGAATGTGACGCCTAACCCTTTGTTTGTTATCATTTCATCAATTAAAACGATTTTGATTAAAATCGGTAAGGAAGTAGTATGCACCATTACGATGGATTTTCTGGACATTGCTGGAAAACAGCAAGACACATAGTTGTTAAAAGACTAATAGAAAACTTTAGTAAATGCAGAATACGTACTAATTCTTCTAGTACTACTTTTCTATTAAACGACAGGATTAATTAGTACTAACAGACGTGAGGATATGGTTGACGAACCGCCGTCAAACCAACGGGAAAGAAAGAGTGATAATAGCGTATTTAGACATAGACATAGACATAATTTATTTGTGGCAAAAAAAACAATGAACACAATATACAATGGAAAGTAAAAATAAACTATATTAGAGCTAATTATATGTTTTTGTCACCAACGCAGCATGATGCCGGTCGTAAACAACCCTTTTTATTTATATTTCCCTCTCGTTCGTTCTCGTTGGTCAGACAACGGTTGAAGTCAACCAAATCCACACGTCTGTTAATGCTATAAGGTACCAAGTTGGGACTTGTAGCATCCATACGCGCTAAACTGGAAGACTAGGAAGTTTACGCGTCTGTAGCGTCGCCTACCCACTCGCATACGGGTACAAGGCTAGTTCTAGTATTTTTTCGTCATTTTTATGTAAGTAATCTAACCTAAGCTATTCATTACCACTTAATGAATCAAGCTACTTTCTAGGCAAACGGTCGGTTCCCAAACAATCTCATTCTATTTGCAACAGAGAAAATCACTGCTTACGTAAAGCCATCACTTTATTAAGCCCGGCAACGTTTTTAAATATTTATGAACCAATTTCCCGTGACAAATGGCTCGTTTGTTTTGATAATTTTTTATTTATTGTTTAAATTAGAGCCAGGAACGGGAGTTTTACGAAATTAAGGCAAGAATACGAAACACGAACTCACGTGCGGTTTAAATAATTACTCTACAACATGTAATTCTGGCTCGTTATGGGTTTGTTTCAAGGACTGGTAAATTTCAATGTTAGCTGTTGTGAATTTGTTGAGGTTTTCCACTAAGGTAATTTCTTGATCATTTTACATGGGGCAATATTACAACAAAGCTTGGCGTGACATTTTGATATTAGCTTTTGTTATTTTCGTTTTCCACTTTTCTCTTTCAATCAATACTTTTCTAAACAGTCCTTTAAATACACGGCGGGTATTTATCGCATCCATGATTATTTTCCGCTAAAATATTTAAGGTTCCTAAAGTAATAGTATAGATCAAAAGTTAATTGATAAAATGAAACCAACGCAGCTAAATTAACAAGTTTCCCTCTTCTAATTCCTTGCCAAAACTCTGACAGATCGTAAATCTAAGTCTCGCCAAACTTAGAGATGTGCTAAGCAATTTCTATTAGGAAAAATGGCCAAGTACTTGGGGTAAATCTCCAGACATGTCAGGCATTTCTTATTCGTGATCAGTCATATGTGTAATCTCTCACAGTCTGAGTATTAGGATTAAATCCGCCGACATATTTGAAGATTTAAGCGTGTTGGTTTGTATGTACTAAATACTTAGTCAAAGTCATTACTAACTTGTAAAAGAAAACAGCTTATATGAGTAATTGAAAAGTGTTGACTACTTAGCATACGAACATATACGGCAAGTTTTTGGTATGCCAAGTTGTAAACAGTTTTCTGTAATCATCATTATTATGACTTACTAGCTGCATCCGCGGATTCACCCGCGTAGTGATGAAAAATGGTGATGATGACGATGATGACGCAAAAAAAGTTTAATTGACTTTCAGTGAGGTAAACTATCGCTATCATCGTCATTTTCAGCTTGTACACACACACGCATACTATTGTAGTACAGACCTTTTCACGGTGTGATCAGTAGTAGTGTAATTGTTGCAGATTTCTGCCATTTGGGCAATCGTGGTTACTTAATTATTAAGTTATTTTGGGCCCTAAACCATGTAACAATAGTTTGAGATAATATGTGTTTAGTAGAAAAATAATAATTAGAAAGTTCGTAGACATTAAAATATGAGTAGCATTATATAATAATTTTAGGTAAAGTTGGTAGATTTTGGTAGAGTTTAAATTAGGGCAAATTCTTTATTTTCAAGATGGTCACACACGGATTTTGTTGTATGCCACTCTTTCCAGTTCTGTGGCAATCTGTTTCCTAGTTTGACTCGTGACTTTCGCAATAACATCATCAGCCCATACTGGTCCTTTGCTGGACATAGGACTCATTCAAGGCGCGCCACTCAATCCGATCTTCGGCTTTTCTCTTCCAGCCACTACCATCCGTCTTACGTATGTCGTCACAACAACGAGTCTCAGGGCACCCTACGTTACACATACTGATTCGTGGTCTCCAATTGAAACACGTCTATCCCAACGGTTATCGGTTCTGAGACAGATATGGCCGACCCACTGCCACTTCAGCTTACTAATACGCTGAGCTATGTCGGTGACTTTGGTTCTCTGGCGAAAACAATCCATCAGAGAAGCTACAAGCAAAGCTTTCTCCATAGCTCGTTACTTACCTTGAACTTATGGGCCGCTCCAACTGTAAGTGTCCACGTTTCAGCACCGTAAGTCATGACACGTAGAACGCACTGGTTAAAGACTTTGCGGGATAGGTGACGAGAAGACTCGTTTCCCGAACGCTGCCCAGCACAACTGTATTCTTCTCTTGACCTCACTCGCAAAATTGTTTTTACCTAGTTCGAGCGACTGCCCTAGGTAACAATATCATCTATATGTATTCTACCTATATCTTATCTATCTATACTAATATTATAAAGAGGAAAGATTTGATTGTTTGTTTGTTTGTTTGCATGCATTGAATAAGCTCCGAAACTACTGAACCCATTTGAAAAATTCATTCACTGTTCAGGTCGCTAGTTAAGCCTTCAGTGAAAATTTATCTAACTGATGGTGAAAACCGCATCAAAATCTGGTTCAGGTTAAGTTAGCGTTTATACAAACAGACAGACAGACAGACGCGAAAAGCGACTTTGATTTATACTAAGTATGTTAGAGAAGAGATAGAGAAGATACTTAATATTTTAATAACCTTTTTATAATGCTGGGTCATTTAACTTTTTTTTCATCTATACTAATATTATAAAGAGAAAAAATTTGATGGTTTGTTTGTTTGCATTGAATAGGCTCCGAAACTGCTGAACCGATTTGGAAAATTCTTTCTCTGCTGGGAAGCTACACTATCCCCGGGTAACATAGGATATATATATTTTTTTAAAAAGGGATCCTAACTAAAACTCCAATAATGTAACCCAAGGTGTAAATAAATAAGATTTTAAATTTTGACTTTGCGTTTTTGACATTTCTAAGACAGGACAACATCTGTCAGGTCAGCTAGTATTTCATAAAGCTGGTTGTTTTTAATTTTATTATTTTGAACATTACCTAGCCGTAAGCCTAGAACCTAGTGAGCTAGATAATTTCTCGTTATAACAAAGACTATCGTTATCTAGGTTATTCGTTGTAATGTCAAACTAGAACGAGACCCAGAAGCAAGAGCAAGTCTATAGAAATATAGATACAAAAATAATAAACAGTTCAGACACAACGCGGCTGTACATAACCCAGTTCCAGTAAGTTATGCTCAGCGTAATGTGCGCTTGAACCCGGATTTTACGACCATGGTCGCTGGAGGCCCACTCGTGGTCTCTGGTGATAAATGGCAGCTGCGGAAGTTTGGATTGGAAATTACGATCAAAATTATTGCTGTTTAAGTCATGTAATATGTATGCGACATGGGTTTGTATCTAGCAGGGCTCTGCGGATATCCTTTGGGTTTTACACGCTTAATCATTCAACTAATTTATTTCCAAAAATAAGGCACATTAGGTACTTAAAAACATTATATTAATACCCATGGCGAGTTTTTGTATAATAAGTATTAATCTTTAAATAACCATGACGGAACCCGTGCCGACCGAGGATGTGGTGGACTGACGACATCAAAAAAAAAACTGTCGGAAACGTGTGGATGTGACTAGACAGAGATCGGGGAGTGGAATATACAAAAAGAGGCCTATACCCAGAAGTGGGCCATTCAAGACTGATGTTGATGATGATACCTAGTGGAAAACAAATTTCATGTCCAGTGGTTTTGAACTACTAAATATATGAGAACCCTTTGAACAAACAAGTTCTATGATGTCATTTATGTTCGAAGTTCGGACTAACTACAAGATTTTGGGGACTCGACCTTCCGCATATTTCATCCTAACAGGCTAATTTCCAAACCTGAAGCGTCTTATCTCCCTATCTGGTTCTTCATTAAACCTTACAAGTGTACTTTACACGACAATTTTCACGTTTATAATATTAGGTATACACGAACATTATTTATGCTATTATAGGTGTTACTACGTTCGGAATAGAGTTTTAAATTGTGTGGTGATGGTTATGCAATAAGGAATATTTACGGTAGCTGGTGAGGGGTTAAATTAGGGTGGATATAGGTCAAGGTACCGCGTGGGGAAGGTTGAATAAGGGTAGGAATCTTGCTGTAGTTCAATGGAAATTGAGTTAAGTTGATGGCAAATTGAGTTTAAACTCTTAAGCCACGAATGGGGTAAGTAAATAAACATTAAATGCTTTGCCATAACTTGGTTAGACTTGAAATCATACTTGGATTCTTACTTAAAGAAATACAAAATTCAAAATGTATCTTTAGTTACATACTTAGCTACATATTTTGAATTGACTATCAACACCTTAGAAAATATATTAATTACGTCAATGCTCATCACTATGAAATTAGTTATTTTTAAAAAGCATATCTTTTTCTATAACGATGAATAACTGTAACATCACCACAAATATTTTTAATGCAAAAGTAACTGTTACAACTTTTTTTTATGGCTTTATGTTGCATACTGCCCAAGAATTAACTCCCGACTATCCCCCTTGTTTCCTGAAACTACAATCTAGGCATCTTCAAGGTTAGCGAGAATAGATTTCTTCTAGATCTACATGCTCTATCGTAGACCGCATCATCGTTTAACATCAGGCGAGGTGGCGGCCGAATGTAAGAAGACTAATTCATCATCACCATCATCATATCAGCCATAGGACGTCCACTGCTGGACATAAGCCACTAATAAGACTACTTATTCAGTGACAAATAAACTTCTGCTCCATGCTCCTTTCACGGCCACACAGTCACTTCAATAAAAAAGTTTAGGCGTACAAATAAAGTAAAGGCTGTTAATAGTTTTTAAAGATCAGCAACATATGTGATGCCCCTGGTATTACAAGAATCCATAGACGACGGTGATCGCTAACCATCAGGTGGCCCGTTAGCTTGTTTGCCAATTCGTGGTCTCCGCTCTAGAACACGTGTACGGTTATCAGTTATTCAAGAGATATGACCGACCCACTGCCACTTCAGCTTGCTAATGACACTGAGCTATGTCGGTGACGTAGTTCTTTAGCGAATAACTTTGTTGCGGATACGTGCATCATAAGGACGAGGATAGAAAATTTTTCATTCATCAAAATGTGGGAAAACTGGATCAAAAATCGCGGATAAACCCGCTAAGCTGAGCTACTTAAATAAATAAACGTGCCTTACTTCTATTTAAGTCGTACGTTCCATTCTTATAACCATACGACACATCAAAGGCAGCTCCAAGTCACCAAATGTCCCGGAATACCCTGGAATTGACTTTCCGAGATTTCCGACCCACATAAGCAAACTTCGTTGGAGCTTTGCCGCGATTCATAAAGACGGCTTACTAAATAAAACTGGTGCTTTTGTACGCCGCAGGGTTGTGAAACAATGGATGGTCTGAACTTCGCTATTCATAAACTTTTAATTCGTCAGTGTAGCCTAAATTTCTCTTGCCTATAAGTTTGGCCTCTCTGTCTCAAGTTGTTAACGTGATAATATTAGATAAGTCGTTCTACAAAAGCCGTCGGAATAATTAAAAAATATATTCAGTATCTAAAATACATTACAAACGTTTTGTATCATTAAGTCCATATTTTTTTATTTTTTTAAAGACTTTCCTATTATATTTTGAGGGAAAAATAGATAAAAAGTGTGGTCATATTTCAAACTAGTCCGGCCTGACTATAGTTAGCGTGTGGACGCGTCAAAATGCCTCAGTGTGGAATTCTCGATAAAGGGATCTTTACAGCTGCGTGTAGTCGGTTTATAATAAACTGAATTCAGTTAAATTTTAAAATATTTTTCTACAATTTGAAAAAAAAGAAAAAAGAAAATGAAAATATATTTATTTACATAAACATAGGCTTAAATAAGGTATATACATCAAAGGAACTATAGGAAGAAACCGTAAGGCTTATGCTTATGAGTGAGTTGGGTAAGTACAGATGATAACTGCGATTCCCGCACTAGGCTAGGCCTGTATCGCGGAAATCTGATCCGGTTTTCCTTAGATTAACACCTCTAGTGAAAATAATGTAGGTAATTCATATAATATGTATGAATACACTTATAATTATATATCTCTATTAATAAACTGTAATTGTAAACTGTATCTTAGAACATGTCCTATATATTTCATCTAATTTACGCCCAGGGTAGGGTGTCTGGAGACTGAAGAAACGGCCGCACATTTGCTGCTGGAGTGCAGCAGTGTGGCAGAACAACGAATCACTATCCTCGGATCACCGAGGACGCTCTGGAAAGCCTGCGCAGGCATATTTAAGTGAACTGCTGGCTTTCCTGGCAGGGACCGGGTGGCTGAATTAGCTGCAGCCGGGTGACGCGAAATCAGCCAATGAATGGTCTAGTTGCGAAAAATGCCCGCTACACTAGTAACATATAGTAAGTAGGTAAGTAACAAGTAAATAAGCCCAGTCTTTTACATACTGATGGGTCTCATCCACTTGTTCTCTCTTAATACGCTATCTGTCTTGGTCCTGTGGTACTAAAGACCTGTTAAATATAATATATATTAATTGGATTGTAAGCGGCAAAGAAATAAAAAAAAAAACGCCGACACTTCACATACACAGCACACATCGTTATTGTATACAGTCGATACAATACAAGTACAAAAACGAAAACGTTTCTTTTTGTTATGGATAGGCTTAGGCCGTCACACTATAACTCATGTAAAAATAAATTATTTCACGCATTCATTCTCATAGAATATGGCAACCCTGGCATCAAAGTTTCGTAATAACAGTTAACACTGAACAAAAGTAGAACATCTGGAAGTTCCATAATGTGCGATGTGCCGAGGACGTCTCATTCAAATCTTCGGACAGTTTTCTTGTTTTATCACGGATACTTTGTTGAGATTACGTTTTACTGCTATCCCTTCTGCAAAACAGAGGAGAAACTTACAGTCTAGATGAAGGAAATAAAGATTTTGGTAAAAATGTGCCGTTGTGTGCTTCGTTTGGATATTTGAAGAGAAGGCAAAAAATTTATACTGAGATCGATTTTTATGTATTTTACAAGCCTTTATTTAACTTGTCTTGTTAGTATGGGTCAAATCTTACAACTGAATTTTAAAGCCACCCCCTACCGATTGAGCTGAAACTTTGCATACACGTTTATTAGTTTGGATGACAATCATGGTTAGCTAAATGAAGTTTTTCTAAATCCAATATGATGGACGCCCCAACATAGCGGATAAACTGTTATTATCTTCCATTATGACATGGTATAATAATATACTCCGTCATGTACAGCGCTCCGAGAAAAAATGTCACGTGGGCGTCCCGCAATGATGTCATCAATATCATGGATATACGTACACGTGCTAGGCAAGAGCAGAATGAGTACTTTACAACAAGTTCGAGAGAGATGACGATACACGAAACAATGGCGGACTCTATGATTTTCTGTGTTAACAGTGGCGTGAAATTATAACTCCCCAATATCCGTATATTAATTATATCTGTGGGAATCCAATAATCAATGTGGTTTTAGTAAAATTGTGTTTAATATATTCAATTTGTGCTTAACTTGCTTGAGCGGACAAACCAAATGACAATTGAAATGCTTTTTGTATTTTATTTAATTGATTATTAAAAAAATTGTTTCCCAGTATCTGTGTTTGTTACAAATTACAATAAAGTGGCAACTGCACAGTGACGTCATTGCGGGACAACTCCCAGAACGCTAGACCTTGTTTTCTTGGATCATGCATTATGACATGGGTGAAATGAAAGGTTATCAAATGAAAGGGTATGCTGTGAAGAATACGAAAAAAACTTGTTATTAAATGATAATTTTATTTAGATGTTTGATAACCGTACCGTTTGGTTAGGTTTCGCGAGTCTAATTAAGTGACAACGTAAGACAGTAATTGGCAATGACTGAAAGAGTAAAACTATACAGCTACAACTAAAGATTGTACTGACTGGCGTGCTTTATAAACCCACCAGTCAAGTTTGTCCACTTCCTAACTTTATCAACTTCCTAATTCGTCCATTCCTAAGACGTCCTTTTCCTTAGTTGTCGTTTTACAAATTTCTGAGTCGTCCACTTCCAAATTCGTAGGTACCATCCGTATTCGTCTACTTATTAGCAATGGATTGAAGTAAACTAAAGATGGTGATAGGTATGAAGTAGTATTGAACACGAGAACAGCGTGACCTTTTACACACATCACATAGTATCAATGTCGCATTCGACACTGATTGTGACCTTTAGAAACTAGTCTCGAATAAAAGTATTGTCTTTCTTTTCTTCTTTCTTTTAAGTTTTATAAAATATCTACTTAGTTCTTTGCTCCGAACTGAGACCTCGCGTCTTATATCTTTTTTTAAATTCATCGACCGATTTTGCTTTTATTCGAACTTAGAAATTGTGTTAAAATAAATAACTTGCTTACAAAATAGCATGAATATAGGATCAAGGATACGCAAGTTACCTAACAAAGATATATGTTCTCTAAAAAATATACTAACATCTAAGATATTTTTACCCGTAGATTGTGCCCGCCACCACATTGACCAGACGAATGCAAGGCTGGCTGCCCGACTTCGTTCAGCCATCTCTCAGTCACGCATTCCGAGTGTCCACAACAAATTGTATTTTTGTCTCTTTCTAACAACAGATATAGCGTAAAAAGGCTTTCATATTCTTCCCCTTATTTCACAAATTGCACATATAGGTACACCAAAATCAAAAAATCAAAATCAATAGATGTAACATACAGAATGTAATCTAAAGTTATATGATTATTTACGGGATATTTACCGTGGTAAGGTCATATAACTTTAGTGAACAACCGTGATAGTGTAAAACAGAGAATGTAATCTGTTCTTAAAGAGATCCGAAAACAAAGCACATGCGTAGGTAAAGTAGATATATGCTACGTTAAGTCAGTTTTAAAAGCCATGTTGTTCGCCTATACCTAACGTCTCTATTATTAATCCTCACTGGCTAACATTCATAGAAACGCCGCAAAACAAACAACTAATATATAGGAACTTGCCAAATTTCAGCATCATATTTTATAAGTAACTTTATTAATAAAGTAGATTTCATGATTGGTGAGTCAGTGAGTGTTTATTTACAAATTTATATCATAGATTCAGACACTTTTAATTTATATGAACATATAAATTTCTCAATTTTAGGTGCTTCAAAAAACATGTTTTTACGAGCTTTTCCTTAACCTGCCTTTGAGTGTGGGTCAAATCTTGCATATGAATTTCAGACAGTTATATTACCGATTGAGCTGAAATTTTGCAAACACGTTTAGTTTGGATGACAATGCATGGTTAGATAAGTAACGTCATTGTAAATCTAATACGGCGGACTCCCAAAGGTGCCGTTATTTTTATGCACCCCCATGAGTGTAGGTATCAAATGAACAGGTTTGCTGAGAAGAATACGAAAATTAAAATAACATACTACTTTACTCAATTTGGCGGAAGCGTAGAAGCATGTTTTAAAGTTATTTTTGAAAAGTTTTTGCTTATTAATAATTTAATTTACTTTTATAATTCTTAAATTTCCATTTGGCTGATTCTAACTTGATTCACGAACCTACCGCCCGGTGTCTTTGATCCCTTATTTACAGAAGCAAATAGGTTCTCGTAATGGCCTTTCTACTTATTTCCGATCCATTTCCGATGAAACAAACACATGAGCTGATCCAATCAGATAAGTTGGCCATTTGTATTTGTCCCAACATCAGATCAAAAGTCAGGCAAAGGTCAAAAGCCGAGTATTATACGTCTCTATTGACATACGCTTCTACGCATCGTCTTTGTACTTCCATACTAATATCCTTACCAATATTATAAAAGCGAAAGTAACTCTGTCCCTCTTCTGTCTGTTTGTTCGCTTTTCACGACCAAACGGCTAAGCCCATCTTAATGAAATTTGGCAGGAAGATAGAGTTGTATCACGAGGACAGACATAGGGTACTTTTCCCCCCAGAAATGCGGGAAAACTGGAAAATTGCGAGTAACAAAGAGGGATTCAGCTAGTAATATTATAAATAAGAAAGTGTGTTTGTTTCTTGGTTTGTTTGTTTCTCTTTCATGCAGTAACAGAGCAACGGACCGACGTGATTTTTGGAATATATACAGTTGGGAGAACGGAGGCCGACTTAGAATACTTTTTATATTGAAAAAATACAATTTCTGAAGAAATATCCTAGCGGGTAAAACCGCGAGACGCATTTTGTCATAATAAATAAGTTCCTTTTTAGCTAAATGTGATGAGATGAAAGATACTTCAACAGTAAAAAGCTAATTTGTATCGAAAAAGGAATTGAAGATATTATGTTTTTGGAGAAAATAATGATGGAAAGGACTTTTTAGGATAAGACAATGTTCGAAAAGACGTTCTGACAAAAGATATTTAGTCAAAAGAACATCTAATTAAGCCTCTAACAAAGTGCTACCTTATAGACTTATGTAGTAAATAAGCTAAATTAAATCGTATGTTACAGTACATTCCGATGCTTTTAATATATTTATTCTTCTACTTAATAACAATCTTAAATTAATTTATAAATTCTTTCACTGTCAGACAACGCACAGCTTAAACCGCTGGGTTTAGAAGCGTGAAATTTTGCACAAGTATTTCTTATATAACATAGATGAGTGCTCATAAATTTTAATAAGAAAGGACTTCTGAAAATTACTTAGTGACGAGGCGGAAGCCGAGCCCTACGCGTATAAGGTTGCGGGCATTCCAACTACTGAGACTCAGACCCTCTCTCAGTGAGAGAGAGAGAGAGAATGGGCTCTAATCCACCATGCTGGCCCAGTGCATGTTGGTGACGTCATATAATTTATCTTTGAAGTTCTGGTGTTCTTGGACATGCCGGTTTCCTCACGATATTTTCTTTACCATTTTTGAGAGATGGCCTTAAAACTGCACAATGAGAGATCACGGCAAGAGACTACCCTATGGGATGGTGCCACCCTAGTTCCGTGGTGTCTCGGACGTGCACTCGTCTGGGACGCCACGTGCTTGTACACCCTGGCGCCGTCTCATCTCACTGGCTTGGCTCGAGACGACGGGGCCGCGGCTCACTATGCAAAATTTTTTAAACACCGCAAACATGCACTTCGTATTATGAGTTTCTCGCACTAGCTGTTGCTGTGCACCCTAGGCCCTTTGTCATCCAACACAAAAAAAAAAGTTAAGATTCGGACGACTAGATTCTGATTCGGTTTTCGCCTCGGATCCCAGAGCTTATGCATATTTGCTCAAAAATTAAGCCTTGGGACTTAGCATTCTGGGGACCCTGTTGAACGGTGGCGATTTAAAAAAAAAAAAAAAAAACACGTTTTTTTTTTACCTACTCTCTTTCTCTGTTAAATATTATATTTTTTTGTAGTAATAGTTTTAGGTTTTAAATATCTGTTTTATAAGGTAACTGCACAGCACATAATTTCTTTAAGTACTAAATAAGTCATTGGTGCAGGGCCGAGGAACAAAACGGGTGCCGTCAGATTGTTCAGCGCACATACTACCGCTCGGCCACCATGGCTCCCAATAATGCTATAAAATTAAATGTCAAGTTATGTAGGAACCTGTATTTCTTAGAAATAAATATAAAACAATACAAATTAATATACTTACAATACTTAAGGTAAGTAAAGAGAGGTGGTAGATTAGATGGATGCGGAAAGCCAGAATTCAAGGCAGACATGAGATAAAAAACCGGACAAGTACGAGTAGGACTCGTGCTCTGAGGGTTCCGTTAGACGGAAGCCTCAAAAGCGCGAGACCAAAAAAAAAACTAACTGAAGTTAAAATATTGAAAGACAAACTTAAGTTTGTAGTTTTTTTTTACTGGGCAAGTGCCTTTAATAACTAAACAAAATACAAGCTAAAACTAACACTACAAATACAGTTAGACTGCCCATAGACCGTTGAAGGTCTAAAGACAATCCAAATGCTCAAGCCCACTACCAGTTGGCAGCGTACCCAACATGCTGGCGGCATTACCACGTTGAATGGCAATGCTAATGCGTTGAGCCAGAAACACGCCAGC